>CM065592.1:175711486-178111486 GCA_033119425.1 Bufotes viridis
TTGCCGGTACCATCGGTTACCATTACTTGAGACTTACCATTTCATTAACCTACCCGTGTACGCATTTGTTCACACGTGTTTCCTAACATGACGGTTGTGTGTTGATCAGACAGATGATTATGGAGCCCATGGCAGAGGCTTACACGCTTAGAAGCAGGTTCTATGTGTGGTATGTGGCATGTCTTCTTCTGATATTTAAGGCTGGGTTCACACACATAGGATGTGGCTGCGTTGCGGGAAAATGCATGATTTTTCCGCGCGTGTGCAAACTTTTGTAATGCGTTTTGCACGCACGTGTGAAAAATCGGCATGTTTGGTACCCAGACCCGAAGCCGGACTTCATCACTGAAGTCCGGTTTCAGGTTGAGCATTCTGGAGATTTTATTATTTTCCCTTATAACATGGTTATAAAGGAAAATAATAGCATTCTCAATAAAGAATGCTTTGTAGAATGTGGATTAACGGGTTAAAAATAAAAAACTGAACTCACCTTATCCACTTGATCGCATAGTTGGCGATCTCTCTTCAAGCATTAGCTGTAGTCTAAAGGACCTGTGATGACGTCACATCACATGGTGCGTGATGGACCATGTGATGTGACGTCATCACAGATCCTTTAGACTACAGCAACCATGTTATAAGGGAAAATAATAAAGATCGGGTCCCGTCTCTTAGCAACCATGCGGGAAAATCGCACTGCATCCGCACTTGCTTGCGGATGCTTGCGATTTTCCCGCAGCCCCATTCACTTCTATGGGGCCTGCGTTGCGTGAAAAACGCACAATATAGAGCATGCTGCGATTTTGACGCAATGCAGAAGTGATGCGTGAAAATCACCGCTCATGTGCACAGCCCCATAGAAATGAATGGGTCCGGATTCAGTGCGGGTGCAATGCGTCCTCCTCACGCATTGCACCCGTGCGGAAATCACGCCCGTGTGAAAGGGGCCTAAATGGGTTGTCTCAGCTGGCGATAGGCCCCCAGTGTCTGACAGGCACGGGCCCCCGAGGTGGGAACGGAGCCCGCAAAGTGAAGGAGGGTGCTCCGTGCATGCAATCGCCCTCCATTCCTATGGAGTGCCAAAAATAGCCGAGTGATGCCCTGAAATGAATGGGAAACCCACCACGGATGCACGTCTGCCCTCCATTCATTACTATGGGAGTGCCAAAAATAGCCAAGTGCTGGCTTGGCTATTTCCGTTAGTCCCATAGAAAATGGAGCAGTGGGCGCGGTGCGTTTCCTATTCATTTTATTCAGTCGTGCCGCTTAGCTAGTTTTGGCACTTCTATAGGAATGACTGGAGAGTGGCCATGCATGTGCAGTGCGCCCTCCTTCACTTTGTGGGACCCGCACCTATCAGACATTGGGGGCCTGTCCTAGCGATATGCCCCCAATGTTTGAGGTGAGACAACCCCTTTAAATAACAGAAGCAGAAGTGCCACACACCACAAATAGAATGTGCTTATAAACACCTAAGTCTCTGCCATGGGCACCATAATCATTTGTCTGATCAACACTCACACGTGATATTAGGAAACACGTGTGAACAAACCCTTACACTGGTAAGTAAGTTAATGAAATGGTAAGTCTCCTGTAATGTTTGAGGTGAGTCAACCCCTTTAACTCTTAGACAACATGAATATTTTCCATTTCTGCGTTTTTGCTTTTTACTCCCTGCCTTCCTGGAGCCATTACTTTTTTATTTTTCCATTCACATAGCTGTATCAGCTTATTTTTTTGTGGAGTTAGTTGCACTTTCTAAAGTCACCATTTAATATTGCATAGAATGTATTGGGAAGCTGGAACAAATTCCAAATGGGGAAATAGTTTAAATTTACTCACGGATATTTCTTCTTTCCATGAGTCCCGAAGCAGCACACTAAAGGGTTAATCCTCCTTTCTCCCTACTAGTACAGAAGAAAAAAAGACGACAATATTCAAATTAGACAGAACCACCCAGAGGCGAATACTATAAGAACCACAATAGGACAACCCACACATGTGTTAGGATGCAGAAAAAAGAAAATATTTAAGGGGCGGGATAAAGTTGTGCTGTTTCGGGACTCATGGAAAGAAGAAATTTCGGTGAGTAAATTTCAACTTTCCAAATCATCCCTCAGCAGCATACTAAAGGGAACTGGCAAGCAATAGAAAAGAAAAAAGGGAGGGAATCACAACATCACCTGCTCAAGTACCCTTCTGCCAAAGGCCGAGTTCATGCTGGCTGAGATGTCCAACTTCTAATGTTTGATAAACCTCCCTGGTGATGACCACGTAGCTGCTCTGCAAATCTGGTCAAAAGAAACATTGGCTAGCTCTGCCCACGAAGTAGAAGCAGCACGAGTGAAATGTGCCCGGATATTCAGAGGAGAGTTGAGACCGACAGCTGCATTTATAAGTGCATCTAATAAATTAGAATATCATTGAAAAGTTAATTTATTTCACTAATTCAGTTCAAAAACTCATATTATATGGATTCATTACAAACAGAGTGATCTATTTCAAGCATTTATTTCTTTTAATGTTGATGATTATGGCTTAAGGCCTATTGCACACGACCGCATGGCTTTTTCTGGATTTTGCGGTTCCGTCGGGTGAACAGCCTGTTAGATCCGTTCTGCCGCTAGTGAACGTGTGCCCCCGGACTACCGCTCCGGCTCCATTGACTATAATAGGGGCGGGGCGGAGTTCCGGCGGCGGCATGGCAGCGCGAGAATAAAACTACGACACGTCGCCGGAGCGGTAGTCCGGGGGCACACGTTTACTAGCGGCATGAAGTATCCGACAGGCTGCTCACCTGACAGAACAGCCTGTCGGAGGTCCGTGCCGCTAGTGTGAAGCTAGCCTTACTAATTGCTATAACGTACACGCTGCTCAAATATAGAAATTGTCTTACAGAATGTGAATCAATAGTTTCATTACGTTGAATGCTAAAACTAATAACTGAATTGAGAAAAAACTCTTTTTCTAAATTTACAGAACTCTAACAGAATTCTAGCTGTGCTCGTATAACTAAAGCTCATGCCTCCCAACTCTACCATTTAACAGGTAACAAAGGTGTCGGGCTTATTCAGATGTGTCCCAAAATGTGACTAGAAGGTTTCTGAAAGGTTTGGTAGGAGTTCTGAGGCAGCTCAGGGGCAGGGTTTAACCCTTTCACTGCCAGGGGTGTTTGTGCATCTTGCACCTTTGGTAGCCAGGATAATGTTCGCAGTTTTGTCATGTCCAAATAAAGTGAAATTACAAATTACTATCCTGAGGACAAGTCATCAGTATACATATCCTGGACAGACACTTTAATTAACAACCCATTTAATGTACAGTATGTTCTGAGCATAAACAAGAATGAATATAACTTTGGAATTTAATTTGGTAACCTAAGAAATATATCACATATATGGTAGAATTATAGGCCTGTGTGCACATAATACCAAGTGAAGAAGGACTTTATCAACATCTTCTTACTAAGGCTACTTTCACACTTGCGTTTGTGCGGATCCGTCTGTTTATTTGCACAGACGGATCCGCACCTATAATGCAAACGTTTGTATCCGTTCAGAACTGATCCGTTTGCATTAGTTAAAAGAAAAATGACCAATACGGATCCGTTTTGAATTACATTGAAAATCAATGGGGAACTAATCCGTTTTCGAATTCACCATATTGTGTCATTGAAAACGGATCCGTCCCTATTGACTTACATTGTAATTCAAAACTGATCCATTAGGCTCCGCTTCTTCAGACGGACACCAAAATGCTGCAAGCTGCATTTTGGTGTCCGCCTCCAAACCAAAATAGAGGCGGAACGGAGCCAAACTGATGCATTCTGAACGGATCCTTATCCATTCAGAATGCATTGGGGCTTAACTGATCCGTTTTGGACCGTTTGTGAGAGCCATGAAATGGCTCTCACAAACGGAATCCAAAACGCTAGTGTGAAAGTACCCTAACTTACTGCAAATAGATGATTTATATAGGAATTATTACCTGTAGGTCTCACTCCCGGGTTATCATCAGGGAGGTTAACGTTTTCTGCAGAGGACATTGGGTATGTTTATATATGCCATACTCCATATTTTATTTGTAGAGTCGCTGGTTACTTTATGGGGGAAAAAAACTACATTTGCTGCATAAAGGTTTTGATTATAAAATAAACAAATAACAAATAAATAATGAAAAATAAATGTAAAGTGTGTACACACAGTTCAGCAGCAGTCCTGAAGCACAAGGAGTAGTTCCCAGTCCCCTCAAATGACCACAACAATAGTAAAAAAAAGTTCAGGTCAGCGCAATCTCTTGTCCACCAAACATATGAGCATGTACGGCAGGCATCCTCAAACTGCGGCCCTCCAGCTGTTGCAAAACTACACCTCCCAGCATGCCCGAACAGCCTACAGGTATCAGCCTACAGCAGGGCATTGTGGGAGTTGTAGTTTTACAACAGCTGGAGGGCCGCAGTTTGAGGATGCCTGATGTACGGCTTTCCACCCACAATGTCCTCATCCGTCTTGTCTCAAATTCCGACTGACACTCTGGATCATATGAGCACCCTGTCATGGAAACAGAAACACCATGGCGCAATACCTCTTATGTAAAAAGTAATGCCGATTTTATATTATTCTCACAAAAGGAAGCTTGTATTCAGCATATAAACATAAAAACCGCCCGACCCGGGTTTCGCTTGTTGCTTCGTCAGGAGCTGTTTGTATCCACGCCCTGAGGAAATTTAATGCCTCTGTGCTACACCCTTGAGGCCCCTTTTACATCTGCGTTGTGAGGATCCGGCGTGCACTTCCGTCGCCGGAAATCCCTGCCGGATCAGTCACAACACAAGACAACTGAAAGCATTTGAAGACTGATCAGTCACCGGGTCCCTGCATCGCATGGATCACATAGCTATGCTATGTGAGCAATGCGCTGTACGATCTATACGGCGCATTTCTCACATAGCATAGCTATGTGAACCATGCGAAGCAGGGACCCGGTGACGTCATCGAGGAGCTCCCCAGCGCCGCACGGAAGGTAAGTAGCTTCTCCCCGGCTCCCTGCTGCTTTTCCATGGCAGCCGGGACTTTAGTAGCGTCCTGGCTGCCATGGTTACCATTCTTAAAAGCTAAACATCGGATACGGCAATGCGCCGAAACGACGTTTAGCTTAAAGTCGGATCTGGATTAATGCTTTTCAATGGGCATTAATTCCGGATCCATGCTTGCGGCGTGTCTTCAGGATTTTTTGCTACGGCCAAAAAACGTGTCCGTACTGAACTGAGGACATCCTGATGCATCCTGAACGGATTTCTCTCCATTCAGAATTCATGGGGATAATCCTGATCAGTATCTTTCCGTCCTAGAGCCCCCAGGACGGAACTCTAGGACGGAAAGGAAAAACGCAGATGTGAAAGGGGCCTTAACCGAACTTTTTTCACAACTTCCGTTCCTCTACAATTTCTTTCTCTCCACCATCTACTTCATAAGGAATGTGTAATTGGTGCTTTCAGCCTGTGTTCACCCAAAAAACTGTAAAGTAACAGATTTTTGGGTGAACACAGGCTGAAAGCACCAATTACACATTCCTTATGAAGTAGATGGTGGAGAGAAAGAAATTGCCGAGGAACGGAAGTTGTGAAAAAAGTTTGGTTTACGGGTGTAGCACTGAGGCATTAAATTTCCTCAGGTGCGTGGATACAAACAGCCCGGGTCGAAGCAACATGTCGTAGTTTTATTTCAGCCGCCTCTCGGCCAGTTTGCCGCGCTGCAGCCGGACCTCAGGCCCGCCCCCATTATAGTCAAGTCGATGTTTTCATCCGTGTACAGGGAGAAGCAGCAGCGGCAGTATGGAAGTCAGGAGCGGTGCAGGGAGCAGGGTAAGTATATTACCTGTGAGGGGTCTGGCACATGGGGGGGGCTGTTTGTGAAATTGGATAACTCTTTTAACAATTGTTCACCCCCATACATTTAGCATGCTCAATGATTGCTTCGTTTAAATGGAGCTTAAAGGAATATTTGAGGATTTTAAGGCCTCATGCACACGACCGTTGTTTGATTCCGTGTCCGTTGCGCCGTTTTTCGTGATTTTCTGCGGACCCATTGGTTTTCAATGGGTCCGTGGAAAACTCGGCAAGTGCACCGTTTGTCCTCCGCGTCCGTGGTCCGTGATTCCAGTCTGTCAAAAAAATATAACCTGTCCTATTCTTGTCCGCGAAAAACGGTTCGCGGACCCATTCAAGTCAATGGGACCGTGAAAAAATGCGGATGCCATCCGTGTGTCATCCGCGTTCCGCGTCTGCATTTTTTTGTGGATCCCTTGGCAGGCATTTGGCAAATTGTCAGCCTGTCTTTTGGTAATATCTTTTGGGTCATGTCCGCTAAAAAAAACGGAAGACACATGGATCACGGAACAACAGAACCCCGTTTTGCGGACCGCAAAAAAATACTGTCGTGTGCATGAGGCCTAATATTGATAGGCATCAATATATGATTGGTCATGGTGCAAGGTGACGGACCGGCACCGATCAGCTGTTTCAGCATAGCTCCTACGCCCCAGAAGTCAGCAGCAGAACTACACAGCTCTGATCTGTACAGTGGACAGAGCTTTTAGCTACAGCATTGCTCCCAATCACTTCAGTGGGAGCAGCGCTTCAGTTTCCAGTTCCGTCCACTACACAATGACCATCAGTTTTAAAATCCTGGAATAACCCATTAAACAAGCACTGATTTACATGCTGTATCCTTAGATGGTTCTAGGTACTGGAAGGAAATTTGCTCTTCTCATTCAAAACACATACCTGCTCAGCCAATCCAACTGTTCGTGTGTATACTACTATATTGATTTTTGCTAACTCATGACAGTTGGACATCACCAGGATGGATTTTTAGCTTCTGCATGTAAATAAGTATGTTTCCATTCAATGGCAACAAGCCAAGATCTTGAATACTAAGAAAAATTCAAACAATAGGGCGGAGGTTTATCAAAGCCATCTAGTCATAAATTACGCACGCCTCATCGTAAATTAAGCGCACTCTCCGGCAGCCCATGCACCTAGAATGATATCTAAGTCACCTTGTAGCTGGCATGGATTTCAGTCTACAGTTCCACAAGGCAACTCTTCACGCCCCCTTTTCAGAAAGTGTTGAGCAGTGTAAAAATAGCATTTACAGCAAAAGAAAATTACGCAAATGGCTCGTTTTAGAACTCACAAACTCACAGTTTGTAACTTTTCTTTCAACTTTTGGGGAGCTGATAAATCTCCTAGTATACACAAATTAAAGGGAACCTGTCACCTAAAAAACGCTTATTAAGCTGTTCATATTACCTTATAGTGCCCCATAGTAGTTTTCTAAAGCGCTTTTTCTTACTTTTCCAGCATTTAGGCTTATAGAGAAATCGATGTTTTATTCAGCCGCTGCCCCGTGCTTCAAGTCAGGCTTGAAGTCAAGGGGGCAGCGGCCTAGGCATCTTCAGTCCTGCTCTCCCCGCCTCCTGCTGCCTTGATTGACATCCAGCATCTCAGTGCTGGGACCGCGCTCTCAGCCCGCCTGCGCAGTAAAGGGCGGCAGGAGCGCGTTTCCGGCTCTGGCACGTACATTTAGCCGGCTTCATTCTTGCTACAGCGCATGCGCCCGCCAGTCTGTCACAATCGCGCCCACGCCCGGGATCTATTCTACCTGCGCATATTGAAAGTGATCTCCGGCACGCCGCAGAGGCCAGCTGCACGGGCACGATTGTGGCAGACTGGCGGGCGCATGCGCTGTAGCAAGAATGAAGCACGCGCCGGAGCCGGGACCGCACTCCTGCCGCCCTTTACTGCGCATGCGGGCTGAGAGCGCGGTCCCGGCACTGAGATGCTGGATGTCAATCAAGGCAGCAGGAGGCAGGGAGAGCAGGACTGAAGACGCATAGGCTGCTGCCCCCTTGACTTCAAGCCTCACTTGAAGCACAGGGCAGCGGCTGAAAAAAAATCGATTTCTCTATGAGCCTAAATGCTGGAAAAGTAAGAAAAATCGCCTGAGAAAACTACTATGGGGCAGTATAAGGTAATATGAACAGCTTAATAAGCGTTTTTTAGGTGACAGGTTCCCTTTAAATCATAACTTTTAATTATATAAACCAAGTTAACCCATTAATGAATTGGTTGTGCTTACACAGGATTGACTCACTATGGTGTAGTCCCCCAGACTATTAATTACTGCAGATTATTATTTTTGCTGCATAGCTACCTCTGACCTGACTAGTGACTAATTTACCTTTAATTCCTTGGTGTCGCATTTAACATTCATCGTGTGATTTTCCTACTTTGTCTTCTCCAGGGATTAAAGCTTTCAGTATAAATGAGTCAGTTAATAGATTTCTACAGTTTTTCTTTGAGCTGAGAATAGAAAGTGACGCAATGCTCTGTTATGTCACTTGTAGAGAGGGATTTGGGTGTCCTTGTAGATAATAGATTATATAACAGCATACAATGTCAATCAGCTGCTTCTAAGGCTACCAGGGTATTAAACGAGGTATAAACTTGCGGGACAGGAATGTAATATTACCACTTTACAGGGCGTTGGTGTGGCCTCATCTGGAATATGCAGTTCAGTTCTGGGCACCAGTCCATAGAAAGGATTCCCAGGAGCTGGAAAATGTACAGAGGAGAGCGACTAAACTGATAAAGGGGCCTGGAGGGTCTTAATTATGAAGAAAGATTAAAATAATTAAATTTATTTAGTCTTGAGAAGAGATGTCTAGGGGGGGACATGATTAACCTGTACAAATATATAAATGGGCTATACAATATACGGTGAAAAACTGTTCCATGTAAAATGCCCTTAAAAGACAAGCGGGCACTGCCTCCGACTGGAGAAGAAAAGCGTCAAAGCTTCTTTACTGTAAGAACTGTGAATCTGTGGAATAGACTTCCTCAGGACCTGGTCACAGCAGGAACAGTAAACAGTTTTACAAAGGGTTTCGATGTATTCTTAAAAGGAAATTACATCAATGCTTATGTCATTTGTAGAAATCACTTCCTTCGGGGATTCGCATCCCCACCTATCCCTTGGTTGATGGACTTATGTCTTTTTCAACCATATTAACTATGTAACTATGTTACCTGTTGTAAGAGGGCGCCAGGTTCTGTCGTCGACGGAAGGTACGTGTCACCGAGGTTCCTGGCCTCGGTGAGATAAAAGCCGGATTTTTTGTGTGTCAGCAGCAGCTAGTGCTGCTTGACACATTGATATTTAGTATGGCTACAAAGCCGATCCGGGCCGGCTCTTATTGGGAATAGTCAAGTGCTGGGTGGGAGACTATTCCCCACGGTCCAGGCCGGACTTTTTCTGGGCCTTTAAAAAAGCAGCCACCTCAGCAGGTGGGGAGGTGATTATCCTGGAAGCTGCTGGTGTTGCTGTGGAGCTCTCAGTGCTGAGAGCAAGAGTCTGCAAACAGGCGTGCAGTCTACCTGGAAGCCGCTGGTGGAAACTTTGCGTGGCCGAGCTAACTGCCAGGTGTGAACTAACACCGACCACTCAGGTGACCTTGCTGTGGGACTGATATTTTTGCCTTGTGTTTTGCCTCGTGTGAACAAGCACTAAGACTGTTTCTGTTTTGCCTCGTGTGAACAAGCACTAAGCCTGTTTTTGTGTTGCTGAGTGTGAATAAAACACTTCTGCTTTACCCAGAGAACTGTGTACCTTGCCTCTATACTGCGTCCGCAAGCCTGTCTACCAGAGCAATTCCCCACACTGTGTATTAAATATTCTACTGTACAGAACTCACCTTGATTTGTGGCTCAGATACAGTATCTATAGGTTATCAGCATCCCTATTGGCTGGGAGGCCATTAACATACCTGGCTGGAGAAAGAAGATACATCAGAAGTTAGAATACAAGACATTAGGAACTACAACCGAATTCTTTGTGGCTTTTGTTGTGATCCTATTATCACAATTCGAGATTCTTTCAGGACCAATTATAAATGCTGACTGCCAGGAACGCCAATAACAAGCATTGTAAAATCTGAATCTGTCCTTCCACATTTGAAGGTCTGAGTATAATTAAATGTGATGGTTTATTACAGCAAACGTCACCCCTAAGGCTACATTCACATGGAAGTGAAAAATGGCCATGTGATGGACTTTTTTTTAGTGGCCATCGCACGTTTGTTTTAGGATCAATGGTAGTCTGTGAGGTTATTCACACAGCAGTTTTTTTGAACCAGTGAATAACAGATGTCAAAAAATAAAACCTGTTCTATTGTGTCTGTTGTCACTGACGACAGCTGCTATACAATTGAAGGGGACAGTTTTTAAAGTCCGTATCTCAGAAAGGTATCAGTGATAACTGTCTGTTCAAAACAGACTGTTTTGCTGTTTTTGCCATTTTTTTTCACTGTCGTGTGAATGTAGCCTAAGGGGATTCTCTGGATACATCTATGGTATAGTGTTAACACAAATATCTGAACGGGTGTGGTTCAACTGCTGGAAGTTCCTCCAGTTGTCACGATGGTGCCGTGCTTAGCTTAACATAAGAAAATGAAGGTCAGCTCATTGCAGCTAATGGCAGTGAATGAAGCATCTGACGGGAGCCACAGGAGCATGTTCCCCAACTCCAGTCCTCAGGGGGCAGTATTTCCTTATTAGAGCAGATTATATAATTAGTGTCAATGCATCAGGACTTTCACAGGTAGTTATTCTGTGGGATATTCTCAAATCATGACTGGCAGGTGGGCCCAGGGAGCTAAGGTTGAGGAACACTGCTCTAGCTGCCAGTGCTGCCCCTACCATTTGTGGGGGCCCAAGCATTCAGATGCCATGGATGTACTTGATGCAAAAAACACTCTTTAATGTTTTTAGCCATTAAAGTATAGAAGTCACTAAAATATCGTTTTCATGAATGTTGTTCTTCTGTTCTCCAATAGCAGCTGTAGTGGCACATTTAGTAAAGACCACCAGTCTTAATAAGAGTCGTATTGAAGTCAGATGCAAAGAATTTAAAGGGGTTGTCGCATAAAAAATATTCTAGTGTGTGCTCTAATTCTGAGGAGACTCTCATCTTCTTTTCAAGGAGAATATTGTTGGCATAATTCTTTTACCATCTGGATTCCCTGCATATCTTGTAATACAATCTCCGGATTAGAGACTACTTGATAAAAAAAAAATATAATATTCTACAGTTTTCAAACCAGCACCTGGATCTGAATACTCTTGTAATTGCATGTAATTAAAAAAAATTGTATAGACACTGAGTTATTAAATAAAATGTATCTGTATAGCGCCACCTGCTCTTTGTTCTTTTTCTTATTTCTTTGACATGCTCACTGAGAAGGCCGCACATGCTCAGTTTCATCCTTCATCTGCCTCCTGAGCTGTGATAGGGAGAGAGCTCCCCTCGAGATTTCAGCTTGATATGAATCTAGCAGAGCTAGCTATTTTATTAAGTCCATTTATTTCACATACATTTAATCAGAGGGGGCGAGATGGGTGTCAGACCCCCCCATGGATCTGATATTGATAAAATAAAAAAATGGTCCGTACAGTCGCAAAAAAAACGTTCGTGTGCAAGAGGCCTGATCCAGAGACAGGCAAAAAAAACTTTTCCCAACTTAAGGGGAAAAAAATTCCTTCCAGACTCCAATCAGGCAATCAGAAAAACTCCCTGGATCAACAACCCATGTCTAGTGGCTATAACCTGTAATATTATTACACTCCAGAAATACATCCAGGCCCCTCTTGAACTCTTTCAGTGAACTCACCATCCCCCCATGTGCTGTCCGCATCCGCATTTCTGGTGCGCGTCCCCGATCTTCCGGTCTGCGGCTCCTGAAAAAAATTGAACATGGCGGACAAGAATAGGCATTTCTATAGGAGTCCCAGCCTGGTGTATTAATTTGCTGATCCACAATACACAACGGACGTGTGAATGGACCCTTAACGTATACTTTTTGAGAGGGGAACTCTATGGTGAATGGAACGGATGGGAAAAAAAACACCCAAAAAATGTTCCCATTCACAGGCAGCAAACGAAGATCTGAATATAGTGAGGAACTGAATCACAGTATATAAGAAAGTAAGATAAAATGTATTTGTATAGTAATTTAAATCCACATCATGTTTCTATGGGAAGGCTTTCATCAAAACCTCACAATAGTAGTACATCCATACGCTTTTTCTTCTGAAAGCAAAAAGAATGATAGACACATGTAAATGTCTGCCTGTGTGAGGTGTCCATGTGTGTGAGGTGTATGAATGGTGTAAGGATGCTCCAGGCTCTTAAGTAATGAATAAATGAGTATAAATTACTTTACACTTGAAAGCCCTCTGTTCACATCCAAACCTGTGATTTTATCAGGAACTGGACGACTGTCTTATGTTCAGGGGTCCTCCCAGGCAAATGATGGAGGGCATATTGAATTTCAATGCCTATTCTGTTTATTCAAGGAAAATAAGCTGCTTTCAGAAGTGACTGGCACAGGCTTACTCCCAAGCTAGATGTGCGGGTCGGGGGGAATAGCAGCCCACAGATGTTGAAGGGCATCTTTAATCTCTGGATAAATGAGCATCCACTCAGCCCCTGAATCTCTGGAACATTTTCTTGACCTTGTCAGTACCTAAATCTGCTGATAATTGACTAATTTACTAATTAGAGTGGTATACATAGAGAAGTAAGGGCCCCATAGCAAGGACCAAACCAGGCCCCCCACACAGGACAGAAGGGTTTCTGCCTAAACCCCTTTCAATGACCCATGGGCCATTTTTTCACATTGCCTCATTTGCTAAAAGTTGTTTCTTTAGAGGGTAGAGTCCTGACCAAGTTTTCTCCCCCAGTAGAAGAGGAGATGATTTCAACTGGGCCCCCTCTTGCCCTGGGCCCCATAGCAGTTGCATGGTCTGCCACTATCGTAGTTATGCCCCTGTATGAGACTGACTTGTCAGACCATTTGGCATGAGCAGAGATCAGTTTGTTGTCAATCTCCTTATTCAGTCCAGACACGAAGGTGATGGTTAGCAGTTTTCCCATTCCTTGGTCATCTAAGCCCCACCTGCCTCTTCCATAACTTGCTTAAATCTCTCAAAATAATCTTCCACTGATTCTTTAGCCTTTTGTTTAATATTTGTCACCCAGAACTCTGGAGTTGATCTGTGTGACATTTTTTAATGCATTTTGCAGATAGTTTTCTTGCTCAGATAGGTTTGGTGTAGAATAAGCTTTATGCAAATGGAATCAGTTTCTATTTGACTAGATGTTGCTTTTATTATCTGCAAGAGGTCTCTTCATGTCGGATTATAACTCAATGTTATTTGCCAACCCATATGGATTGTCCCGTGGTTTAGTGACCAATGGAAGGAGATCCTTCATTTCCCCAAGTGTCTCTTGTGTCTCTGGCCAAAACGTGTTCTTTAGATACGCTGAGGCCGGAGATAAACTCTCCCTCTTCTTGGGACAGATCATTTTTCCCATGAGGTAAGAGTAGAATGAGGCATGAATTTAGCGGTGCCGGCCCTGACACTGGGCTCAACATACAGTAATTCATGTCATGTGTTATGCCTGAATGGTAATTCTCCTGTGTGGTACACTATAGCTAAGCCAAAAGACACTTTTGTTCTTGCCCCTGTGTCCACTGGAGTACCCTGGGCACTTGAGTCTGAGACCTCAAAGTCTGCTGCAGTGGGCTCTACTAGAGACATTGTGTAAGCCCAGCGGTCTGTGCTTGCGCTGCTGCCCCTACACTCAGGCATGGGTGTCAGGCTCCTTCACTTCCTCCTGCTGACGTGCGCCGTGCTGACAAGCGATGCAGTGGGTAGAATAACTGTTCTATATGAACCATGCTGTCGCTTCCTTCCTTGCTTGCAGGGGGGCACCTATGTTGTCTCTGGAATTCTCCTTCCTGCTCTGAGCAGAGCTTGTGCTCCGGCTCAGAGTCCTGTTCTGTTTGTTAGGGCATGTGCGGGCGTGTCTCTCCTTCTTTTGTGAGGCAGCATGCGCACACCCTCTATCTTCCCCAGCATATGGCTGGTCTGCAATGTGTATTTAAAGGCGCCTCTTTCAACTGGGAAGCGCAAGAGCAATTATGTTCCTAGCTAGTCTAGTTTTCTGTTTGAGCTAAGGTGTTCTGCTGTTTCTTGTCATTTTGTGTACTGGACTTTGGATTACATCTTACGAACTTTGCCCGAATGCCGCCTGCCCCGACTTTTGCCTCTATACTCTGACTAAGCTTCCGTCTGATCAGCCTCTGGCCTCCCAGCATCCACTAGGTGTATTTTGTCACCTGGAGGTCAGTCCAGTGGGTTCACACTTAGGTCCCGATTCCAATTCCCCTCTGAGGTAGCACTTAGTACAACCCTCGAGAATGTCTCTCCTCACCATCAGAGGTATCGTGTGAAGAATGAGGGGTGTGCTCGCTCAGACATCACCCTCAGAGAGAGTTGGTCACGTGGGACAGCAGTTTCTCACCCGCTGGTCATAACACATTGTAAGCTGTTCTATGTTAGAGATTTGCTCACCCTCTTCCTTATCTTTCAACTGCTCTTTCCCATCTGACTGACTTCTCCCTACTACCTGTGTCTTATAAAAATACCTTTAGTTTTTTTGCTGCTTCCTAATATTCTATCCATCTTCTCCAAAACTCATATTACACTGGCCAATTGTTGGCCACATCATTGCTAACGATGATCTGCCAGTGTAATACTGCTGCCGATTACCCAATGAATAAGCAAACGCTGTTTTATCGGGCAATCAGAATCTGTCAGCATGCTTAAAAATCATTGTTTACTGGCAGTAGATCATGCTGTCTAATCACGATCTGCTGCCGGCAAACAATGATTCAGTATTGGGATGAGTAATGGCATTTGCAATCGTTCCCCATCCTGTGGAGGAGATCGCTGCATGTACTAGCAGTGGCCTCATCCGCTGACAAGCAGGCGATTGCCGAGAAGGATCGCTTCCCTCCTGACAATCGCCTGCAAAATCTGCGCTTGTAATATAAGCACAAGCTGCTTTTTTCATTTGGCTCTGTTAGCTTTATTTTCTAATTCTTATATAGACCAACCCACAGGCCTAGCTCCCTCTTTGGGAATACTCATATCCCTTTTCTAGTCAGTTTGCATTGAAATTTTTGCATTGAAATTTTTCTCCTCCTATGGAGTGGAAGGAGCCTGGGGACATCTACTACTCTGATCTGGTCATCGGCCAGAACCTTGTTTGCCCTGACTGTCTCACATATCCCAGCTATGATGGAGAGGAATCTAGTCCACTTCTTTATTTATTTGCAGCGCTACTGTATGATACATTGCTGTTAAAGGGGTTTCCGAAATAATTAATAATATCAGATAACCCTGCAGGGTCTACTCACCCTTTAGTCCAGCCCCTTTCTCCGCGGCACTTCTCCAGTACTCCTGCTGCTGTTTGTTTTCTAATAGCCGCAGTGACGTGCCTGGATATGGAACATGACTGCTGCAGCCAATCACTGTCCTCGGGGGTCTACAGCTGAGAATGGCTGCAGGGGTGAGGTGTCAAATCCAGGCATTTCACTGTACACATCACCAACCACTGTGACACTAGTTTGGTTTACTGTCCTGGTTCTGTTCCAGTCACTTCCAGATCCCAGGCTTTGGCACCAAAATTGTTGAGGAAAAAACAACATGAAACAGCTGGTTCAAATGTCAAATATTATTATTTAGATTACAACAAAGTGACATGCAGCCTGCACTAAAATGTTAAATGAGTGTCCTATCAATCAGATAAGAGCGTTATTATCAGTCTTGAACACAGTAGAACATTTCATCACAATGCAAACAGATGAGCATATGGTCATCAGATATGCTTCCTTATCTTCTGCCTTCATGAATTGTTCAGGTGTGGTTGGCTGGCAGGGTACGGTTATTTCTTCTGGTTTGTGAGAAACAGTTTGAAAGCACAAGTATAATTTTCCCTCAAGCATAGCAGAATATATAGTATTGTATTTAGAAAGAATATGATATATAAGCCGGACAGAATGGTAGAATTAATGGATTTCTTTGACAGGAATTAATGTTCATATGGATGCTCATTCCAGCCAGTGTAATTGAGCCACCAATTACCTGATGAACAAACCAACGATCATTCATTGGGTGAAAGCATAGCTAATGTGGCGCCCAAAATCAGGGATGGACCCATGCTGTAGGCGGATCTAGATTGACAAAAGATGAAGGGCAACAACATACCCTTACTGCAGACTGCTAGCAATTCATTAATAACTTCTAGCAGGAATGATAAAGGAATGGCACGGCATAGAGACATAAGAATAGATGTTCTAGAATTGTTATTACATGGGGAATGCATGTAGCTATTAAAACAGGCATGTCAGGAGTGGTGACAGCCAGGTCCTCTTTAATGCAGCACAAAATACTACCCCAATAGAACAAAATACCACAATGCAGCATAAAATACTGCTGCACCCGCCGCAGTATTGAACTGTATCACTGTCCTGACTGAGAATAGTGATATGGTTGAATTCAGAAGGGCCCCTATGGCTGGCAGCCAGGTGCATAAGTACCTGGTGCTTCTAGCATTCATTTATGAAAGCATCAGATCGTCACGTACTCAGACGACAGCTGTGAAGAGGGGCAGCCCCCTATGCATCAGCCCACTGGGAAATTTCCCAAAATTGTTTCTGAGCGGCAGATTGTCCTTTGTAAACAGGGATCTACTACACAGACATAAGTCGTCTGTATGGGGACCAGCGATTGCTGTAGCAATCACTCATTAAAGAGGTTATCCGACCCCTGAAATGCCCCCCCCCCCCCATATGCCGGAGCTACTCACACACAATATACTTACCTTGCTCCCCGACACCCGCGTCCTGGTGCCCGCACGGCCGCCGCTGCTTCTCCCCGTGTGCGGATGAAAACATCCAGGATCACCCGTTAAAGGAGTCGGATAACCCCTATAACATACAGCGGAGGTGATTGGGCTCACCTCCGCTCATATTTAAGCAATTATAGAGAATGAATGGTTCATTCCCAATGATTTCCTGGTCAGTCAGCTTTTATAAAGGGTAAGGTCTTATGCACACTGCAGAGCTGGGTCCCTGCAACCTTTCCTATGAGCTGTAAACCCTTCATCGACCACCAGCGTACAGTGATATTTTCTATAAATCCATTGGATGCATACAGAGGAACAGTATTCGTTAATAAACTGCTGTTGGTGCCCATGGGCTCCATAGACCTCAAAGCTTGCACAGAGAAGTGATACATGTGTGAGGCCTAATGGTTCATTTATTTCACTACTCAGATGCTTTTTTGTTTCTTTTTTTTTTTATTAAATATGCTTGCAATACAAAAAGAACATACAGTACATATAATAACTGCACATAAAATTAGAACATCTCTCTTTGCAAGATTTTAAATCACCAAATCTACATCACAGTTTATAATTTTCCTCCCAGACCCCCCACCTGCCCCAAAGAAAAAAACAAAAGGGGTAAACTCACCTTTCCCTATCCCAGTGTTTCCCAACCAGTGTGCCTCCAGCTGTTGCAAAACTACAACTCCCAGCATGCCCAGACAGCCTTTGGCTGTGCTGGCATGCTGGGAGTTGTAGTTTTGCAACAGCTGGAGGCACACTGGTTGGGAAACACTGCCCTATCCTCTCCTCACACACCCCAATCCAATTTCCATCTTAATCAGTTTTTTAACCATTCTGCCCACATACTCTCAAATCTCTCCACCTTTTAGCATTTGTGGTTATATGTAGTCTCTCGCAAGCCAACGAGCATTTGACCAGGCTAGACCACCAATTTATTAGCCTGAAATAAAAGTTTAGTTATTATTAGCAGTTGCCCGGAATCCCCTATATCCTCCACCAAACCCAGCAAACATGCCCTAAGAGTTCGAGGGGATGTCTACTTTATGATGTATCCAAATATAACTAAGTACTTCATTCCAAAAATTTTGGAAAGATTGGCACTCCCACGGTAAGTGCACATCTTCAACTCCAATTTCACCACATTTTAAACATCTAAATACCTTATTCTTATAATATTTCATAAGTTTGGCGGGTGAGTAATATAGACAATGTACCAATTCAGATGCTCAATTCTTACATTCGAAATCCAGTGCCATTATGTCTTTTTTCACATGGTACACTTTTATGCTCAGGATGTTAACATAATTCATGCCTTTGCCTTTAAATATTTGTATTCTTCCTTTGTCTCCTATCAAACCCCAGACATCTAATGAATATGTAATGTCGTATAGATTTTCATGATCCATAGCTACAATGAAATGTCAGTTACTCAGCAACTGATGAGACTGAAGAACATATTGTTCAGTCGCGGAGAAGAATACTGCTGGACACTGAAAAGAAATCAAGCTTGAGTTATGAGATGACTCAATGTTTTCCTGGGCTGGAATTATATTGAGCTATTTGCCTTATTATCTGGGCTTGCTATTGTTATAAACAGGAAACTGCTGAATTTATCTGTATATTTGCAAAATGACTACAAAACATGGATTTCTCTGCAGATTGCATTGGAGCTACAGTAAATGTTTGGCCTATATATCTAAAAAAAAGTGGCTAATGTATACATCAATTGTATCCATAGTCTAGAGCAGCAGCGCAGGGGCCCTTCCCAGCATTGTGTGCCTCTTCTGTGTAAGTGTCATGTGCCTAATGTGTGTAGCATGTGTCTAATGTTTGACTGGTGTGTTTCTGGTATTTGTCAAATGTGTGAGTGGTGTTTGTCATGTGTCTAATGTGTGTTCATTGCCACAATGAAAGCGCCCATTGCCCTTGGCCCTTCTGCTGCCCCCCCCCCCCTTTTTGCCCCTACCTGGTGCTGCCTAAGGCGATCGCCTAACCTGGCCTCATTGGTGGTGCACCCCTGAACGTACGTCTTGTGTCTCTGAAGTATAACTGATACGTACAGTATATTGTATATATCTAAAAAAAAAGTGGCTAGTGTATACATCAATTGTATCCATAGTCTTGGGCAGCAGCGCAGGGGCCCCTCCCAGCATTGTGTGCCTCTTCTGTGTAAGTGTCATGTGCCTAATGTGTGTAGCATGTGTCTAATGTTTGACTGGTGTGTTTCTGGTATTTGTCAAATGTGTAAGTGGTGTTTGTGTGGCATGTATTTAATGCATTGGTGTTGTGTGTGATATGCAAGTGGTGTGTGTCTGTAGCATGTGTCTTGGGTGAACTGGGTGTGTACAGCAGCTGTAGCATGTTAGAGTTGTACAATTAGTGAGCGAGTGTGTGTAGCATGTGTGGGTACTTACGCAGGGGTGCACCTAGCCTTACTGCTGCCTGAGGCGAAAAATGAAAAGCCCCCCCCCCCATACCAATTTATTAACCTAACCCTTTTGCCACAATGAAAGCGCTCATTGCCCTTGGCCCTTCTGCTGCCCCCGCCCCCCCTTTTGCCCCTACCTGGTGCTGCCTGAGGCGATCGCCTAACCTGGCCTCATTGGTGGTGCACCCCTGAACGTACGTCTTGTGTCTCTGAAGTATGACTGATACGTACAGTATATTGTAGGGAGGGAGCCCAAGACACACTTGTAACACAGGGGCCCTTGGTTGTCATTGTCTGTTTCTGTCCATAGGGCTTCATTAACCCAAATGTGGCCAAAATATTTTTCTTCTGGCCTTCATTGGGTTGGAATGCGTTGGTATACATGTATTCCAATTGTATAGGAAAGCACATCAGACTA
This sequence comes from Bufotes viridis, assembly GCA_033119425.1. NCBI lineage: Eukaryota > Metazoa > Chordata > Amphibia > Anura > Bufonidae > Bufotes > Bufotes viridis. The sequence continues at coordinate 175,731,153 of CM065592.1, forward strand.
TACAGGCCTACACAGAGAGCCTCCAGAAATGTGTCCACTGTGGTATACATTTTCTATTTCTTTTCTTTTTTTTTTACTGTGGGTGACGTATTCCACTATATGTTTATACACTGGAGGTCGGGAAAGGCTGAGACGCAGTCTGCACGGAGCCTTACAGATTGTTTTTCCTTCTTTATAATAAATCTCCTATATTTAGGTGGAATCAGATTGTTCTCTATCAGGCACTCAAGTTGTGGGTTTGTTTCACTGTGCTGATTGCTCTATAGAAGCTTTTCTTGATTCATTCCATCAAGGCTTTCTGCCCATCGGGAGATCCTAATTACCCTACATCAGTAAATATTTCCATCATGCAGTCTAAGCAGTGGGGTGAATTATATGTGTAGCCATGAGCTAATCTATTACCCTTGTATACGGCCTTGATGGAAATGTGCTGGGAAGTGTTTTCATGCCGACTGTTTATTTATTAGTGAAAATTAGTTAAAAATTCTCTAAATGCTTGTATTCAATGCATGACCTACCCAGTGGCGTTGCTAGGGCTGGTGTCACGTGGTGCAATAGGAAATGGTGTCACCCCCCCCCCCCCAAGCACAAATCACCCCCCCCCGTCTGGGATCTGTCTGCTTAGCCCCCCCCCCCCCCCCCACGTTAGCTGTTTGTTTACTATCCAAACCCCCATCCATGTTATCGCTTGGGTTCAAATTTTAGCACCCCCAACAGGCCCCCCCACCCCCCCCCCACCCTAACCCCCGGCGAGCTGTCTTCTGTCTGCTTAGCACACATCCCCACATATTTGCATACATATTATATTCTGTGCTATCCAGAATACAGCACCACACTCCTTACATCCAGTAATTTCTCTGATGCAGACCTTCGCTTGCCTCATCTTCTCCTTTCAGACCAGACCGCCATGATGATTTTTCACCCATCTCTCATCTCTGTAGTTTGACAAAAGACATCTTAGGTTTCTACTTTTCCATCCTCCTCCTACCTTCTTAACAACTCACCTGCCACCTTCAATAATAATAATAATGTGCACTAATTCAAAAGTGCTCCCGTTCTGTGTGCCAGTACAAAAAAATTCCTCAGTGCCGCCAGTTGAGCTAATGTCCCCATAATGTGTGCAAGTATAATATACTGCCATATTTTGCCCCTAGTAAATGCCCACATAGTGCTCCTCTTCCCCATAGTGCCCCCATAATGTGCCAGTATAAGATTCCCCCATAGTGTCCACTGAATGTGCCAGTATTAAATGCCCCTTCTTAGTGCCCCCATAATGTGCCTATATAATATACCCCCATAGTGTTCTTCTCCCCTCCAACACCATAGTGTCCCCATAATGTGCCAGCAATGCCCCCAGTAGATTCCCCCATAGTGTCCCCCATGTGCCAGTAGATGCCCCCATAGTGTCCCCCATGTGCCAGCAATGCCCCATAGTGTTCCCCATGTGCCAAGCAATGCCCCATAGTGTCCCTCATGTGCCCGCAATGCCCTCATAGTGTCCCCATGTGCCAGTAGATGCCCCCATAGTGTCCCCCATGTGCCAGCAATGCCTCCATAGTGTCCCCCACGTGCTGGCAATGCCCCTATATTGTCCCCATGTGCCAGCCATTGCCCCATAGTGTCCCCCATGTACCAGCAATAATGCCCCAAAGTGTCCCCTTTATGCCAGCAATGACCCCCCAGGAAAATGAAATGTGGAATCTGATTGGTTGCTATGGGCAACTAAGCCAGTTCTACTTTACACCAGTGTGGCACTATGAAGTGCAGAAGTAGCAGAGCAAAACATTGGGAAAATAAAGCTTTACTTTCCAACAAATTATTATCATCTGCCTAAAACCTTATAGGTCTAATAAAGAGCAAGGCATACTCATCAGATAAAATTAAGGGTACTTTCACACTAGCGTCAAAGTTTTCCGTCATTGAGTTCCGTCCTCGGGGCTCAATAACGGAACAAAACTGATCAGTTTTATTCTAATGCATTCTGAATGGAAAACATTCCATTCAGTTTGCATCAGTTTGTCTTCAGTTCAGTCCTTTCACGTTTTTTGGACGCAGATAAAAGCGCAGCATGTTGTATTTTTATCTCCGTCCAAAAATGCAGAAACACTTGACGGAATGACGGATCCGCCATTAATTTCTATTCAAATATATTAAGGGCGGATCCGACATTGAAAATTGACGCATTGACGGATCCGTTTGCAAATGAAATCCGTTTTCAAATGTTTTAACGGATCCGTCGGGCAGTTCCGTTGACGGAAAGTACCCTTTATAAGGCCCCATTCACACGTCCGTGGGGTGTTGCGGATCCGCAAATTTTGGATCCGCAACACACCTGGCCGGCACTCCCCATAGAGATGCCTATTCTTGTCCGCAGGCTGCGGACAAGAATAGGACATGCTCTATCTTTTGCGGAGCCGTGACCGGATGTTTCGGGGCCGAGGCTCCGCAAATGCGGAAGCGGAGAGCACATAGTGTGCTCTCCACATCATGTCCGGCCCCATTCACAATGAATGGGTCGCATCTATTCCGCAGAATTGCGGAATAGATGCAGACTAAAATGCGGACGTGTGAATGGAGCCATAGTGATATTTTTATCTTATGCATAAAAGGTGCGGGACCCCGGCCATCGTATTCTCCACACAATACAATGGAGAGGTGACCTCACTTGTGTGCCTCGACAAAGCCCTATAGATTCCTATCCTATAACCAAATCTTATCCTATTCTAAGAAATCCTTTGAGATGTTTTATTTCGTTTTGTGTAAAACTATTTTACTATTTTTAAGTTTTGGTTTAAAGGGCATCTGTCAGCAGATTTGTACCTAGGAAACTAGCTGACCTGTTACATGTGCGCTTGGCAGCTGAAGGCATCTGTGGTGGTCTCATGTTCATATGTGTCCGCATTGTTATGAAACATTAAGTTTAATATACGCAAATGAGCCTTTAGGAGCAATAGGGGTGGTGCCAGATGTGATGATATTTTCACGGCTTGGCCCGGTAAATCAAAATGCAGAAAGCTCAGCAGTTGCAGAGAGAGCAGTCTCTGGGATTTTTGGGGATTTTAATACTGATGGTCTATCCTCTTAAAGTTTGTTTTTCCTTTTGCATTTTCTTATATGTTACCTTATAGTTACTTTATAGTTCAGTGAATTTTTCGTCTAGAAGCTAACATGTTAATACAATATCTGGATCTGAGTGCATATATAGCATAATGTGATTTTAATCTATATTTTTAAATGCACTAGACAGGTGCTGCTTAACCCATTCATGACCCATTCATTTCTTTTTTTTTTTTTTTTTAGGTTTAAACTGACAGGGCGAACGTGGTGAAGGTTTCCGTTCAATGTTTTTTTTACATTCTTTTATTTGTATTTTTATTTATTTTTGTCACATAATATGTCCCCCAGGAGGTCATTAAAAAACCTCTGGAGGACACTGAGTTTTTTCTTACTTGTTTTTTCCACTGTTTCCACTGTAACTGGGGCATCCACAGGGGCGCTGTTTGACTGTTTATATACTTGCTATCTGCACGGGGTATGTTCAGATAGGACATATAGTTGCAAGAAAAAGTATGTGAACCCTTTGGAATGATATGGATTTCTGCACAAATTGGTCATAAAATGTGATCTGATCTTCATCTAAGTTACAACAATAGACAATCACAGTCTGCTTAAACTAATAACACACAAAGAATTAAATGTTACCATGTTTTTATTGAACACACCATGTAAACATTCACAGTGTAGGTGGAAAAAGTATGTGAACCCTTGGATTTAATAACTGGTTGAACCTCCTTTGGCAGCAATAACTTCAACCAAACATTTCCTGTAGTTGCAGATCAGACGTGCATAACAGTCAGGAGTAATTCTTGACCATTCCTCTTTACAGAACTGTTTCAGTTCAGCAATATTCTTGGGGTGTCTGGTGTGAATCGCTTTCTTGAGGTCATGCCACAGAATCTCAATTGGGTTGAGGTCAGGACTCTGACTGGGCCACTCCAGATGGCCTTAAGTTATCCTTCAAAATGTCTTGATAAACTTGGGAATTCATTTTTCTTTCCATGATAGCAATCCGTCCAGGCCCTGACGCAGCAAAGCAGCCCCAAAAAATGATGCCCCCACCACCATACTTCACAGTTGGGATGAGGTTTTGATGTTGGTGTGCTGTGCCTCTTTTTCTCCACACATAGTATTTTGCCAGTACTGCTGTGGAACATCCAGGTGCTCTTGTGCAAACTGTAAACGTGCAGCAGTGTTTTTTTTTTGGACATCAGTGGCTTCCTCTGTGGTATTCTTAAGGACAATATTAGGCAATATTTCGGTAATATTGTCCTTAAGAAGGGGGTACTTCACCCCTGAAACGAGTAGACAAATAAATACTATACAAGCAGACATCCTACTGTCTTGTGATCCTTGGCAGCGCTGATGTAATAGGTTCCGATTTTCCTTTTTACCCATGCTTGACCTCTACTCCAGCGCTCACACCATTTGAGCACAGGAAGGAACCTAGGCTGCAGCCAAGCCCCCGTACGCTGGTCGGGTCCTAAATACCAGCAGGAGCCCATACAGCTGTTGTGACTTTCTCACAACAGCATCTGGTAAGCCTACTACATTATTTATATTATTGTTACCATTTTAAGCAACACCACACATGAGGCGCTGTCCTCTTTCCCTGTCTTTTTTATCTTACATATCCTCCCATTAAATCCTATTCTTGTTTAGTGTTTTACGTATCGTATATTCACTAACAGGGATGTTAGCATATGCCAGAGACTTTTGTAAGTCTTTAGCTGACACTCTAGTGTTCTTCTTCATCTCATTGAGCAGTCTGCTCTGTGCTCTTGCAGTCATCTTTACAGGACGGCCTAGGGAGAGTAGCAGCAGTGCTGAACTTTCTCCATTTATAGACAATTTGTCTTACCGTGGACTGATGAACAGCAAGGCTTTTGGAGATACTTTTATAACCCTTTCCAGCTTTATGCAAGTCAACAATTCTTAATCGTAGGTCTTCTGAGAGCTCTTTTGTGCGAGGCATCATTCACATCAGACAATGCTTCTTGGGAAAAGCAAACCCAGAACTGGTGTGTGTTTTTTTATAGGGCAGGGCAGCTGTAACTAACACCTCCAATCTCATCTCATTGATTGGACTCCAGTTGGCTGACACCTCGCTCCAATTAGCTCTTGGAGATGTCATTAGTCTAGGGGTTCACATACTTTTTACACCTGCACTGTGAATGTTTACATGGTGTGTTTAATAAAAACATGGTAACATTTAATTATTTGTGTGTTATTAGTTTAAGCACACTGTGATTGTCTATTGTTGTGACTTAGATGAAGATCAAATCACATTTTATGACCAATTTGTGCAGAAATCCATATCATTCCAAGGGGTTCACATACTTTTTCTTGCAACTGTATATAGTCAGTAGGCAGTTAAGAAGGGGTTAAAAGGGTTATCCCACAATTAATGTAAAAAATAAAATCAGACATCATATAGTACATAACAACCTCTTTCTACCAAAGCTAGAACCAGCCCTGTACCTCACATGGATCGAGAGCTCTCCCTATTCACTGAGCTGCATTCCTCTGTCCTACCTCACAGATGCCGCGATCATCATTGATTGCAGCATCTAAAGGGTTAAATGACGGGGACAGGCAGGATCGCCTTTCCCTGTCATTGCGGCCGGGTGCCTGCTGTATGTAAGCTTGCATCCACTGCGTATGCACCACAGCAGCTCCATACAAAGGCGGGCGTATAATGCAGTACATGTATGGCATTATGCGTGAGGGGGTTAAAGGGTTATTCCCATTTGCGTCTTCCATACTTACCTGCTCCTGGCGCGCCGTCCACTTCCTGGTTTCGGCAGGGGGCGGGATCCTTCTTGATTGAAGTCTTCTCCCTGCCGGGCCACGCGCTGGACTGAACGCGCACGCCGCCGCGCATGCGCCCTGGTGACTTCTTCTTGGCAAGTATACTATACTGGCCAGAAAGAAGTCATCATAGCACATGCGCGGCTCCGGCGTGCGCTTTCGGGAGTACGCGCGCAGCCCGGCCAGGAGAAAAGAAGTCGTCTGCGCAAGCGCAGCCACCGCGATTCCAAAGAAGAGCGGTGACCGTAACCAGGGGAGACGGAAGACAACAATCAGGTAAGTATATGTTAATTATCTTCTAAGGGGTGGGAATTAGTTAATTAATTATATTTAGAAAAATGATCACTGTTAAATCATTAACAGATTTAACAGTGATCATTAAAATGGGAATACCCCTTTAAGGCGTTACCTAACAACAAAAAAATAACATTACCATGGAAATACTTTCAACTCCCCCATAAACATAAACATGTACAGATTGGCCAATATACATGTTTATTTTGTAAGAGAGAGAGAGAGACACAAGCCGCTGACTGTCATACACATAAGACAGCTAAGAATACTTGTTCAGGAATCAGCAGTCTTCCCTGCTCTCTCTGCACCATCTAATCCGTACAGGCAGTTTTAGAATCTGTCAGCAGACTATAGGCTTGCATCTAGTGCAGTATCAAGTCTTATATATGTGCTCTAGAGAAGCACTTTGCTACTGTCTGTATTGGTCTAACTTCATGTCATCTTATGCATTTATTCCAGGTCCTCCACACTGTGCATTTCTAATGTTATGTAACTGTTCAAGTAATGTGCCTGGTTCACTAGACGGTGGCAGCAAACCCAGCAGAGCCATACTTAGATAGAATGGAACCTTCCATTCCATTCTAAACCCCCCTTCCCCTCTGGAGAGAGGTGGGTGAGTCCTACTTCCCGCAGAAAGGGTGGGAACCAGTTAGTTAGTCTAGTTCACCCCCAGCTAAAGGAAGGGTGTGCAGGGGCATGTCTCTGCTGGACTTGCCCACGCCAGCCAGAGCACCCTAAGCTCTGCTGGCCATGGAGGCCAAAGCTTGAGGCCTCAGGAGCCAGGAGGAAAGTTCCCTGGCATAACCTAGAGTCAGACTACAAAGAGAAGAAGTGCAGCATACAGAAGAAGCTGTTATACAGCCAGCCTGTCAGTACAGCAGAGTCAGAGAGAAACAGATGTAGTAGAGTGGAATTTGCCTTCCAGTTTTAATGCTAATGCCTGGTGGAACCAAGACAAAGCCTGTAAACTGTTTTGAAGAAACGTTTACTTCATCTCAATGTCTGGACTCAAGTTATTCTTTCAAATCCCTCAATTATTCCCCCTATTTATTGCTTCGGAGCCAAAGCCTGGGGTCCAGCCGTATCCAGGTAGGAGCACCCTGACACACATAAAAGGACATTTTAGGCTGCAACATACTATTTGGCATTTCCTACACATGGGAGTCGACATAGAGGGCCCTAGGGGGAGGTCCCTGTTGCACCTTCTCTTCAAACAGCTGATCCACAGGGGTGAAAGCAGTCAGACCCCCGCAGTTCTGATATTGATGACCTATCTTGAGGATAGGTCATCAATATAAATAGCTTGGTCAACCTCTTTAATGAAGGGGAAGCTATCTTTAAATTTTGTGCGTCTTTGAATGCGTCATACAGTATATGTGGCACTTTTTTCATGTTTATTTTGTTAACCCTTGACCCAGATGGACTGAACAAGAAAGAAAAGTAAATGAATGACTCAGTAGTGGAAGCCTGTATATTATAACCTCTGCACACCATGGTATCTAGTAACGCAAGTTTACTTTCAGTATAGCATATCTTTTAACTTATCCAGCTTACTATATAGGTTGGAAGATGACACAGGTCCATCAAGTTCAACCTTTCTCAACATGAATTGTTAGAATAATTATAACCCTCAATGTCATTTGTCATTAGGCAAGAATGTAGCTGACATTGTATCTGTTCTAGATATACAATATATAGACAGCACTCCAGTATTCGATGATAAAGTGAAGACTTTATTCAGCCAGCCATAATTGTGCACATCAGTATAGTTATAGCGACGTTTCGGGCTATTTGGAGCCCTTCATCAAGCCAGTTGTGTCATGTACATGTAGACGCTGGCCGTAGTGTGTGACTGTAGTATTGTATGTGTTATTACTAGTTCTTGGGGTAGGCCATATCATAGTTTGACTGCTCTAACTGTAAAGAACCCTTTCCTATGTCCAGTAGAAATCTAAATCACCTTCTCCTCACACATTAAAGTGTTGTCTGAAATAATGAAAAATCTTGGATAACACCTGAAATAGGTTCAAATAAAAAAACCATGATACATGTATAGTCACCCCCTACTCCAGCGCCGTTCTGTGTGGTGCTCGTCCTAAACTCCTGCCACTCTGTGTTTACAAACACCAACAGTGACATGTTCTCAGTGCTCTACAGTGATTGGCTGCAGCCAGGGCTGGTGCAAGGATTTTTGCCAGCACAAGCGAAGCTACATTTTGGCGCAAACCCTCCCCCCCCCCTCCCTGATCACATCACGAAAGTGATTTAAAAAAAAAAGTTCATTTTGGAGCCCCCCCCCTTCTATGCGCCCTAAAGCAGCCGCTTGGTCTGCCTTATTATAGCACCGGCCCTGGCTGCAGCGGTCACATGCCACATCCCTGCATGTTACTCGGCATATAACCAACACTGTGAAGTGCACAGTGATGTGGCAGGGATGCAGTGTCAGTACAGAACACCACACAGAATAGTGCCAGAGAAAGGGGTGAGTATATAATGTTTTTAGTTTTTATTTTAAAGAGGACCTTTCATGGAATTTTTTTTGTTTAATTAAGTACCTTTACTTGCAGGTTTATACTCCGCTGAGGCTACCATCCTTTTTCTCTTTTTGAAATACCCCTCGCTTGCTCCGCTGTGCCCCATACAGTTTTCACGCCCAGTATGTTAATACTGAGTACCGGTACAGGGAGGAGGAGACGCCAGGGTTTCTCAGTGGGCGTCACCTTCTCCCTGGCTGTGATGCTCTCCACTGCAATTGGGCCACGGTACAACCAGAGAGAAGGAGACGCCCACTGAGAAACCCTGGCGCCTCCTCCTCCCTGTATGGATGCTCAGTATTAACATACTGGGCAAGAGAACTGCAGGGGGGCACAGATGGCCAAGCGAGGGGTATTTGAATAAAGGAACAAGGATGGCAGCATCAGTGGAGGGTACCCTGCAAGTAAAGGTACTTAATTAAACAAAAAAAATAATGACATGAAAGGTCCTCTTTAAGCTTCTCAGGGGTTGTCTGAGATTTTTAATAATCTCACACAACCTCTTTAATGAATGTCTCCTGGTCCTTTGTGAAGTCCTTAGAACAAGTAAATCTTGTCCCAAATCTTTGTACTGACCAGTGTGACCACACATGTATTTATACATGTAACAAGATCATCTTTAAGACCTCTTTCTTCCGAGCTGGACAAGCCAGAATCTTCAAGCCTTTCATTATAAGAGAGACTTCCTATTCCCATCCAATTTAATAATCTGGTTGCCTGTCTCTAAACCTTTTCTAGGTCTCCTATATCATTTATAGTATGTGGAGGCCTATATTCAGGCTGTGGCCTCACAAGGAATTTATAGACGGGTAATGTTATATTGGGAGCACAGGTTATCTATTTTTATGCACCCTAAAATCTTATTTATTTTTTGCAGGTAGGAGTTAAAGAAAAACTAAAAATAAAACCAAAAGGACAAAAAAGCATTCCCTCCACAGCAATTTTCCCAAAGGAAAAAAAGTTATATGATCTGATAAGCTGATTTTCAGAGAATAATACAATAACATAAGCAATAGCCTATCAGACATCTGTTGTAACATGGCACGTGATCAGTATCAGGCGCAGTGGCGTATCTATCACGAGGCAAACAAGGCATTTGCCTAGGGCGGCACTTCCAATGGGGCGGCAAAATGCCCTGTTTGCCTCAGTGATAGAAATCTTTTTTGGCTGGCCGCGCTGTAGGGGTGCGCCGGGACCGCTCCTCCCTGCAGAGCGCCGCCTCCTCCCAGCCTCCTCCCAGCCCAGCGCCGTTGTAGGTAATTATTATTCACTTCACTTGCCTGAGAAGAGAAGCGCCGGAAGACTCACACAGGCGCACTGGCAGAGGCATTGAAGTGCGCATGCGCCTGCCAGTGCGCCTGTGTGAGTCTTCTCGGCGCTCTCTCTCAGGCAAGTGAAGTGAATAATAATTACCTACAACGGCGCTGGGCTGGGAGGAGGCAGCGCTGGGCAGGTAGGGAATCTGTTAATGACACTGGGGGAATCTGTGGATGACACTGGATGGGGGAATCTGTGGATGACACTGGATGGGGGGATCTGTGGATGACACTTAAGGGGATCTGTGATGGCACTTAGGGGGATCTGTGGATGGCACTTAAGGGGGGGATCTGTGGATGGCACTTAAGGGGGAGGGATCTGTGGATGGCACTTAAGGGGGGTTTGTGGATGGCACTTAAGGGGGGAGTGGATCTGTGGATGACACTTAGTGGGATCTAGGGAGGGGTGTGAGGTCCTGGAAGGGTGTTTGGCTGTCGTTATTCACTTTTAAATACAGGAAAGGGTGGAGACTAAAAGGAAGAGCGGGGTTTACAGAGGAAGGGGTTTGGCCTTGAAAGGAAGGGGTGGTTCAAATTTATATTAGGGGGGTGCCCGAGTTTAGTCTCGCCTAGGGCAGCACAAAACCAAGATACACCACTGATCAGGCGCAGCATTGAAGGACATTTCAAGAGTCATTCATTAAAGAAAACTAGTGGCCCCCAAGGAATACATCAATAAAACCTACAATTAAAGGTTTATAAAACCTGGTTATACAGTATGAAGTACAGAGTCATGTCAATCCCGGAAGATCTGCTAAACACGTGCAGATGATGTATAGATCATGAATCTCCAGGAGCTTCCCTTGAGCACATGGTGGAAACACCCTCACTACACCGACCACCGGACCCCTCTCTGCATGTATGTAGAGTCCTCAGAGAGGGCAGGACAGCGAGAGCATATAAGTAGACATCAACATCAACATGAGAAATGAATGTTCCAACCGATAAAATCAACTAACTGAACAGTTGCCCATCTCGCTCTATCCCCCTCCATCCAATCAGTATCCAGGTGATCTCAGAGGGCTCAGAAATGTTGCAGCCCAGTCTGATCTCTGCGTGGCTACTATTTGCAGACACGGGAGTAATGCACAAACCCCCACTCTTGGTTAACGGAAAAAGAATAAAAAGGCATCAGAAATGTCAGGACTTTAAGGTGAGAGGTTAAAAGACAAACATTGGGGGATCCTTTTTCAATATACGAGTCTGGCATCACATAGTCAAAGAAAAGCATGAGTGCAGTTTAGAGCGAGTCTCTAGAGCAGTGTTTCCCAACCAGTGTGCCTCCAGCTGTTGCAAAACTACAACTCCCAGCATGCTCGCACAGCAAAAGGCTGTCCGGGCATGCTGGGAGTTGTAGTTTTGCAACAGCTGGAGGCACACTGGTTGGGAAACACTGCTCTAGAGGATCCAGGCAATGTATATACCCCATACTTCACCTTCCTTCCTTCATACTGGGCTGCCTCCATCCAGTCCAATTTATTATAGTTATATAAATTGGTTGGCAATCAGGTTATCTCCACTCCTAGGTATTTAAGGGACCAGCATAGTGGAACAGTTGTGGCTCAAGTGGGAGTAGGTAGGCCTTTTAACATAAGGCTTCTCATTTGTCTAGGTTTAGAAAATAACCAGAGAGAGAGCCTAATGTCCTAATTTCTCACAGTAATAAGGGTCCATTCACACGTCCGTAATTTGGGTCTGGATCCCTGCAGATCCTCATTTTTGGGAACCGCATCCGTTTTTTTGGGGATCAGTTTGTTCAGGATCCGCAATTCCGTTCCTGAAAAAAAATAGAACAGGTCCTATTCTTGTCCGCAATTGTGGACAAGAAAAGGCATTTTCTATTATAGTGCTGGCTATGATCCGCAAAACACTTACGGACGTGTGAATGGACCCTAAAGGTTTTGTCTTGGATCAGAGACCAGGAGGAGGAGGAGGTCGTCAGCAAAAGCAGCAGTCCGTATTTTCTTTGTGACGCAACCATGTCCCATTGAAGGTAGAGGTATTCTGGAGGTGATTTAATAAGGGATCAATAGATAAATAATAAAGGAGAAAGAGGACGGCCCTGTTGGGCCCAACGGTATAAATTGATAGGGGGGATAGATTATTATTAATCAGGAGAGAAGTACAGGAATATTTCTGCAGGAGTGTTAAAAATGGAGAAAGGTAGGGCAAAAACCTCGTCTTTTCAGGGTGGATAGTAAGAAGGGCCACGAAACCTTGTCAAACGCCTTTTTGGTGTTTGAATTAAAATTGTATTGCGTTATAAAGGTGAGATAAAAGGGGAATACTATTTGACTGCAAAATTTTATAATATGCTGGGAAGCCATCAGGGTCGGGGGCTCAATCCATAATTCTACTGCTATGGTAGTACTAGCTATAGGGGGTGCAAAGGTGGCAGTAGCTCCAAGGACCTGGTGCCTGAGGGAACCCAAAGGTCCATCTGCTAAATAAGAAGAAATAATAATTATAAATGGCATATCATATGTTGTGGACCTGTTACATGAAGCTACATCTCTGATGGACAGGTACTACATGAAATTCAGTTGTGATGTTCCAATATTCCAACATGATAATGCCGATACTAAGTATTAAAAAGGTCCAGAGCAGCTACATGAATGCATGATTGAACAGACTAGCTTTCTTTGGTACAATAAATCATTGGACTGATATAAAGACACACACTGTGCTCCTCATCATATTTTTCCTGCTGTGAGAACCCTTCTCAAAGAAGCCTTGTTAAAAGAAGGAATGGATGTAAGGTGCAATGATATGGGCATAACCCTCATACCAGGCCTCAGCAGTGTGCACCATATATGGTATCTTCTAGCTGAGGATTTGTGGAATGTACAAGTGCATATGATAAGCAATAGCCTGCCATATGTGAAGCTATGATCTAATCTTCCTTTTAATTTAACTTCTCTTACTAGGAACCTTAGTAGAGGGCAGGGGCAGTCACTACCAGGCCCAGGAGCCTGAGGGGGCCCAAAGAACCTTGTGCCACATAAGAAGACACCAGTATTATAGAAAGTGCATGCTGGTCAAATTACACCTCTGGCTGGAGGGAAGGAGTAAGGTCAAAAATTTGGCATGGGGGGGATTGCCGTTTCAATGTTTGCCTCAGGCAGCACAAAGGCTCTGTGCTTCCCTGCCCCTGGCCACAAAGCACTGAGGGAAGGGGGCCCGAGCTGAACTCTTGCACCAGGGCCCCTGGTAGAGGGCTGTTGGTCTGTCCTGATATATGGAGGGAGCAGAAAGCTATATATAATCTATATTTAAAAAGTAACCTTGCTGTATGACCTCATACAAATAGGTAATCAAAAAACAGACAGCTTCCATGTGCATTCCATTGTTTTAGCACTTCCATCAATAGAAGGAGCTATTCTAATCTGCAAAAACTGACAACAATAGGACCTTCAGTGAGATTCTCAGATTGGGCACATGGATCGGTGAAAATAAACGGCTGTCTGCATGGCCCCATTGCATTGTATGGGTCAGTGTTTACAGACTTTTGTTAAAGTAACGGGAAATGCTACACAATTGTAGACATGGCCCTGTCCCAACTTTTTTAAGATGTGTTGCTGCCAGTACTAAATGAATTGATTTTTTTTTGAATGAAATGGTAAAATGTCTCACTTTGACACTGATATGTGTTCTATGTGCTATTGTGAATAAATATGGTGAAAAAAAATGACTTTTTTTTAATTGGGGTTGAGTTATTTTATTATTCTTATACAGTATGCCCTCCATTTTTAGACAAGCAAAACCTTTGTATGCACGAACCTTAAACCCCTTCAGTACCAAGCCATTTTTCAGCATTTTTGCAAATCTGATGTTATTTTGTGTGGTAATAACTCTGGAATGCTTTTAATTATCCAAGCCATTTTACTTGTTAGTGATAATTTTTAAGATAATATATTTCACTTTTATTTATAATTTTTTTTGAAAAATTGGCAAAATTTGAATTTCTCTGCTTTTAAAGCAGATCACCTCATAAAATAGTTTTTGCTTTACATTTCCCATGTCTACTTTACGTGTGCATAATTTAGTAAATTACATTTTTTAGGAACGTTAGAAGGCTTAGAATTTTAAAAGCAGTTCTTAAAATTTTTAAGAACATATTCAAAACCCCTTTTTTAAGCAGTACAGTTATGAAGTCACTTAGTTGGGCTTACATAGTAGAAACCACCCATAAATGACCCAATTTTAGAAACAACATCCCTCAAGTTATTAAAAACTGATTTTACAAACTTCGAAGGAAAAATTAAAGGAAAATGGAGGTGAAATTTCAAAATGTCACTTTTTTTTGCAGATTTTCCATTTTAATCCATTTTTTTCTGTAACACAGCAAGGATAAACAGCCAAACAAAACTCTATATTTGTTACCTTGATTCTGCAGTTTACAGAAACACCCCATATATGGTTGTAAACTGCTGTATGCGCACAATAGAGGGCTCAGAAGGGAAAGAGCACCATATGGTTTTTGGAGGGCAGATTTCACTGGGATAATTTTAAGTTGCCATGTTGCATTTAAAGACCCCCTGATGCACCCCTACAGAAACTCCCAAAAAATAACCTCATTTTGGAAACTATGGAATAAGGTGACAGTTTTATTGGTACTATTTTGGGGTACATATACTTTTTGATCACTCAATATTACGCTTTTTATGAGGCAAGATAACAAAAAGGCTGTTCTGGCACAACTTTTATTTATTTTAATTTTTTTTACGGTAATCAACTGACAGGATAGGTCATGTGATCATTTCAGTGTTACACAATAAAAGCATTTTTGAAAAAAAATCATGTTTTTGTGTCTCCATTTTATAAAATCCACATTTTTTTTTTTCATTTTTCTGCCAGTCATCTTGTGTTGATTTTATTGGTACCTTTTTAGGTACATAAGAGTTTTTGATAATTCAATTACACTATTTTTGGCACAGTTTAAAATTTTTTTTACAGCATTTACTTGAGGGTGTAGATCATGGAAAATTTTTATAGAGCTGGTCCTTACAATACATCATGTATTGTAATGGATCGACTGTCAGTCTAAGACATTGAGAGCCCCCCTATGAAACCCAGCCAGGGGGTTGGGTCTCAAGCTTCCATAGAAGGTAAGCCCCAATGCCTTTGTAAAGCATTGTGCTGCTGTTCCAGTCATCGTGTCCCCTTTACCGCAGCGCAGGGAACTGATCAGGTGCTGGAGGGTGTCTGTACCCTCTGCAAACCCCATGCATGCCATGGTCAGTATTGACCATGGCATACAAGGGGTTAATACACCAGCAAAGGCCTGCATATATAGCAGTGGCTCAGCTGTCAGGAACAGCCAGGCCCCTGCCACTGATCACGCGGGCACAGCCCCTGAACACACCTCAATCAGAATACCATACATGTATGATGCTGGGACTTGAGATATGCTGGTATCCTACAGGGTAAAGCAATGTTCTGGCCAGTAATTTTTTTTTTTTTAAAGGATCTAAATGACATAAGAAGGCTAGTTATACCTCATATGTCCCATTGTTTGACAAGTCTTGAGTGCTGTCCACATAGAGGTCCTGTCCATAAAATGGGTGCTCATGGAGGGTCTTGTGACCAGACAAACCAAATTCATGTGATGTCTCTTATATTCTAATACACTGGCACCTGTCATATGCACTTGCACTGTTGGGAATTTAGTGCAGGGTCAGTGTGTTTGCATAAAAGAGACCTCACACAGAGGTGAATTGTCTGGTCACATAATCCTTCATCAGTGGCCATTTTATGGACAGGACCTGTATATGAACAGAAAAGAAGATTTACCTAACATGAGGGCATGGCTTATGACATATAGCAAACAGTAAAGAATATCAACAAAGACTATATAAGTAAGTGCCATACAGTCATCTTATCTGAACATTGGTCACAAGTAGCCAGAAAGTGACCAACCCCTTTAAGGTTTGTGTTACAGCTACAATACTTAGGGGTTTCAACCACGGGAAGCGGGAGACGGGTGGATCCCCAAGAAATGCGGGGGACGGGTATGCAAATCCCCAGCGGCAGCGCAATGTGTGGCGGTGGCGGGCACAGGAGATAAAGCTTCCATTGTGGAGCGTTCATCTCCATAGTCATCTGTATCGCCGTCCCAGCACAGCGATACAGATGGCTGTGCTGCAGAGCAGGAGAGGGAGAGGCGTCTCCCTTCCCTGCTCCTCTGATAGGCTGCCAGCACTAGGCCTGCAGCCGATCAGATGTTGGTACAGGCGTCGCAATGACGTCATCGCGCCGTCTGTGAGCCGTACAGCGCGGGACACAGGCCGGAAGAGGCCTGCATCGCATCGCTGTGGCGGATGGAGGTAAGTATAAGTGTCTTGTTTTGTGTGTGTTTTTTTTTTTTAAACCGGACCCACTAGCCCATAAGGAGGGGGGGGGGAGAGATTTTTGGCACTTGGGGGGGGGGGGGCGGACAAAAGTGGGTGTGGCTTGAGGGGGGCGGGGACACAGGGGCCCCATAAGTGCTGCCCCCCCCCAGATTTTTGGGGCTTCCTACGCCCATGGTTTCAACTGAGCTGAAATTAGATAATTATATGCTTCTGTGGTGATTACAGATTGGTTAAGTAGAACTACACAAGGTACAGGTGTTCAGCTCTAATACAGACAATATTACACCCATATTAACTGCTTCAGGACCGCCGTACGCAGGATTGCGTCCTGTCCTGTACTTCTGATCGGACGCCTCGGCGCGTCATCTCGCGAGACGCGAGACTTCCTGTGAAGGCGCGTGCGCGCGCGCGCTTACAGCGTCGCGCGTCTCAAGAGTTGGACTACAGCCTGCCAGCGATGATCAATCGCTGGCAGGCTGTAGATGCGATATAAATCGCATCAAACAAGTATATCAGACGCTGTTTTGTGAACAGCGTCTGATATACCTGCTACCTGGTCCTCTGGTGGTCCCATTTGCTGGGATCGACCACCAGAGGACCAGGTAACTATGTAAAGTTGCACCAAACACTACACTAACACCCCCACCACTCAACCCCTTGATCACCCAATCCAGACCCCTGATCACCCCCTGTCATTGATCAAACCCCTTGTAAGGCTCCATTCAGACGTCTATATGTGTTTTGCAGATCCGTGGATCCGCTGATCTGATCCGCGGATCCGCGGATCTAATCCGTGGATCCGCGGATCCACAGATCCTCAAAACACGGACACCGGCAATGTGCTTTCTGCATTTTGCAGATCCGCACATTGCCAGAACTATATAGAAAATGCTTTTTCTAGTCCGCAATTGCTGACAAGAATAGGACATGTTCTATATTTTTGCGGAACGGAAGTGCAGACTCGAAGCGCGGATCCGTAATTCCGGATCCGAGCGGGACAAAGTCTGTCCCCATAGAAATGAATGGGTCCGCAATTCCGCTCCGCAAACAGAATTGCGGACGTGTGAATGGGGCATAAGGGTCCCTTATCACCGCCAGTTAGTTAGCTACTTGTTAGGTAGCTAGCGCCCAGCCCACCGCACCGCAGTCACTGATTTGGCAGAGATTTTTTCATCCACATTGATCGATGCGAATGAAAAATCTGTGCCGCTCATTTTTTATTTTTTTCAGCCCAGAGGCTGAACGGAAAAAATCTCATTACCCGTATGCTCAATATAAGGAGAATCGCAGAAACTCCTAATGCTGGCCATACGTGTAATGATTGCGGAGACCCTCAAATGCCAGGGCAGTACAAACACCTCACATGTGACCCCATTTTAGAAAGAAGACACCCCAAGGTATTCCGTGAGGGGTATGGCGAGTTCATGCAAAATTTTATTTTTGTCACAAGTTAGTGGAATATGAGACTTGGAAAAAATAAAAATAAAAATCAATTTCCGCTAACGTGCCAAAAAAAAAAAAAATTCTGTGAACTTGCCATACCCCTCACGAAATACCTTGGGGTGTCTTCTTTCCACAATGGGGTCACTTGTGGGGTATTTACACTGCCCTGGCATTTTAGGGGTGCTAAAGCGTGAGAATCCAAATGCGTAAAAATGCCCCGTGAAATCCTAAAGTTACTCATTGGAATTAGGGCCCCTTTGCGCATCTTGGCTGCAAAAAAGTGTCACTCCTGTGGTATCGCCGAACTCAGGAGAAGTAGTGCAATGTGTTTTGGGGTGTATTTTTATATATACCCATACTGTGTGTGAGAAATATCTCTGTAAATGACAACTTTTTAAATTTTTTTATTCAAAGTTGGCAATTTACAGAGATATTTCTCTCACCCAGCATGGGTATATGTAAAAATACACCCCAAAACACATTGCCCTACTTCTCCTGAGTACGGCGATACCACATGAGTGACACTTTTTGCAGCCAAGATGCGCAAAGGGGCCCAAATTCCAATGAGTAACTTTTAGGAGGGCATTTTTACGCATTTTTCTTCTCACGCTTTAGGGCCCCTAAAATGCCAGGGCAGTATAAATACCCCACATGTGACCCCATTTTGGAAAGAAGACACCCCAAGGTATTCGCTGAGGGGCATAGTGAGTCCATGAAAAATTAAACTTTTGTCAAAAGTTAGCGGAAAGGGAGACTTTGTGAGAAAAACAATAAAAATCAATTTCCACTAACTTGTGCCAAAAATTTTTTTTCTATGAACTCGCCATGCCCCTCATGGAATACCTTGGGGTGTCTTCTTTCCAAAATGGGGTCACATGTGGGTATTTCTACTGCCCTGGCATTTTAGGGGCCCTAAAGCATGAGAAGAAAATGCGTAAAAATGCTCCTCCTAAAAGGTACTCATGGGAATTTGGGCCCTTTGCGCATCTTGGCTGCAAAAAGTGCCACACATGTGGTATCGCCGTACTCAGGAGAAGTAGGGCAATGTGTTTGGGGTGTATTTTTACATATACCCATGTTGGGTGAGAGAAATATCTCTGTAAACTGACAACTTTGTATAAAAAATTTTAAAAAGTTGTCGCTTACAGCGATATTTCTCACACACAGTATGGGTATATATAAAAATACACCCCAAAACACATTGCCCTACTTCTCCTGAGTACGGCGATACCACACGAGTGACACTTTTTGCAGCCAAGATGCGCAAAGGGGCCCTAAAACCAATGAGTACCATTAGGATTTCACAGGGCATTTTTACGCATTTGATTCTCACGCTTTAGGTTCCCTAAAATGCCAGGGCAGTATAAATACCCCACAAGTGACCCCATTTTGGAAAGAAGACACCCCAAGGTATTCCGTGAGGGGCATGGCGAGTTCACAGAATTTCTTTTTTTTGGCACAAGTAAGCGGAAATTGAGATATATATATTTTTTTATTTAGTTTTTACAAAGTCTCATATTCCACTAACTTGTGACAAAAATAAAATTTTACATGAACTCACCATACCCCTCACGGAATACCTTGGGGTGTCTTCTTTCTAAAATGGGGTCACATGTGGGGTATTTATACTGTCCTGGCATTTTAGGGCCCCTAAAGCGTGAGAAGAAGTCTGGAATCCAAATGCGTAAAAATGCCCTGTGAAATCCTAAAGGTACTCATTGGTTTAGGGCCTTTGCGCACCCAGGCTGCAAAAGTGTCACTCATGTGGTATCGCCGCACTCAGGAGAAGTAGGGCAATGTGTTTTGGGGTGTATTTTTATATATACCCCTGCTGGGTGTGAGAAATATCTCTGTAAACGACAATTTTTAAATTTTTTATACAAAGTTGTCAGTTTACAGAGATATTTCTCTCACCCAACATGGGTATATGTAAAATTACACCCCAAAACACATTGCCCTACTTCTCCTGAGTACGGCGATACCACATAAGTGACACTTTTTGCAGCCTGGGTGCAAAGGGCCCAAATTCCAACGAGTACCTTTAGCATTTACATGGCTGCTCACAATTTAGCCCCGCCCAAAATGCCAGAACAGTAAACACACCCCACAAATGACCCCATTTCGGAAAGTAGACACCCCAAGGTATTCACTGAGGGGCATAGTGAGTCCGTCTGAGATTTTTATTTTTTTTGCCAGAAGTTAGCAGAAATGGAAACTTTATTATTATTTTTTTTCCTCAGAAAGTGTCATTTTCCGCTAACTTGTGAAAAAAATGAAATGATACATGAACTCACCATGCCCCTCCGCGAATACTTTGGGGTGTCTTCTTTCTAAAATGGTGTCATTTGGGGGTATTTATACTTTCCTGGCATTCTAGCACCTGAAGAAACATGACAGGTGCTCAGAAAGTCAGAGCTGCTTCAAAATGCCGAAATTCACTTTTTTGCACCATAGTTTGTAAACGCTATAACTTTTACCCAAACCAATAAATATACACTTATTGGATTTTTTTTATCAAAGACATGTAGAACAATACATTTAGAGAAAAATTTATATAGAAATGTAGTTTTTTAAAAAAAAATTTACAACAGAAAGTGAAAAATGTCATTTTTTTGCAAAAATGTCGTTAAATTTTTATTAATAGCAAAAAAAGTTAAAATGTCAGCAACAATGAAATACCACCAAATGAAAGCTCTATTAGTGAGAAGAAAAGGAAGTAAAATTCATTTGGGTGGTAAGTTGCATGACGGAGCAATAAACTGTGAAAGTAGTGTTGTGCGGAATTGTAAAAAGTGGCCTGGTCATTAAGGGTGTTTAAGCTAGGGGGGCTGATGTGGTTAAATGGGCGTTAGGCCCCTGCATATGTACATGTTGCAAAAATCCATAGTACCATATAGTACCCACTGAAATAGATGGATCCGTGACGTACCTTTACATGGCCCCAATACAAACACAAAACTAATACCACACTTCTTTAAGGCCTCTTGCACACGGGCGTCATGTTTGACGCCCGGATAAGATGCGGGTGCGTTGCGGGAATCGCCGCGATTTTTCCGCGCGTGTGCTAACGTTTGTAGTGCGTTGAGCACGCGCGTGAAAAAATCCGCATGCTTGGTACCCAGACCCGAAGTCAGACTTCATCACTGAAGTCTGGTTTCGGGATGAGTATTCTGTATGTGTAATTATTTTCCTTTATAACATAGTTATAAGGGAAAATAATCGCATTCTAATTACAGAATGCAATGTTCCCGGGCTTTAAAGGGTTAAAAATAATAAAGAGTTAACTTACCTTCTCCCATTGTACGCGCAGAGCCCCAGAACGTCGTCTCTCTTGATAGTTTGGCTGCTTGAGGACCTGTGGTGACGTCACAGGGTCACATGGTCCAATCATAGAAGCATTTGAGTGGACCATGTGACCCATGTGATCCTGTGACATCACGGCAGGTCCTTCATCGAACAACAGATGTTCGATGAAGGACCTGCCGTGATGTCACAGGATCACATGGGTCACATGGTCCACTCAAATGCTTCTATGATTGGACCATGTGACCCTGTGACGTCACCACAGGTCTCAAGCAGCAAACTATCAGAGGAGCGTTCTGAGGCTCTGCTGCAATGGGAGAAGGTAGTACTCTTTATTACTAACCCTTCAAGCCGAGAACATTGCATTCTGTAATTAGAATGCGTTATTTTCCCTTATAACTATGTTATAAGGAAAATAATAACGATCGGGTCCCCATCCCGATCGTATCCTAGCTAACCATGCGGGAAAATCGCAACGCATCCGCACATGATTGCGGATGATTGCGATTTTCCCGCATCCCCATTCACTTCTATGGGGCCTGCGTTGCGTGAAAATCGCAGAATATAGAACATGCTGCGATTTTCACGCAACGCAAAAGTGATGCGTGAAAATCACCGCTCATGTGCACAGCCCCATAGAACTGAATGGGTCAGGATTCAGTGCGGGTGCAATGCGTCCTCCTCACGCATTGCACCCGCGCGGAAAACTCGCCCGTGTGAAAGGGGCCTAATACATACTTTTATTACGAAATAATCGCATTAAAATTCATACAAAATAATCACAGTGAAACATATTAAGACATGTCAGAAAATACCCAAAGTCCCTAGAGCCCTGTTATTACTCATTTATAACTAATTTATAATTATGAACTGCACATAAATGCTTACCAGGACCAAAAAAGGGTGTTAAATAACGGCATCCACACATGTAACATGAAAATGACGAGTACAAAGGTCCAATAAAGTAAAACAGTAAAGTGCAAGTAGTGCAAATAAGCATGAAAATAACCAACCAGGGACCAGCAGCAGCACGCCAACATATGTTTCGCCCTAGCTTCTTCTTGGGTGCGTCAGAGATGAGCGAATTTCATATTTTGAAATTCGTTCCAGCTTCGTTTGGTGGTGAAAGCAGAATTGCGTTATAGTTTCTATTACCAGGGACCATAACGCAATTCCATGACGGATTTCATAACGGAATGCCTTTAGAGGCATTCCGTTATTCATTCCGTCATAATAGAAGTCTATTGCCTGCATAATGGATCCGTCCCGTTTCCGTTATGCAGGAGAGGGCTCCTGCATAACGTTTTACTTTATTGGACCTTTGTACCTATTATTTTCATGTTACATGTGTGGCTGCCATTATTTGGCACCCTTTTTTGGTCCTGGTATGCATTTATGTGCGCTTCATAGTTATAAATGAGTTATGAATAAGTAATAACAGGGCTCCAGGGACTTTGGGTATTTTCTGACATGTTTTATTATATTTTACTGTGATTATTATTTATGGATTTTAGTATGGATTTTTTTTACATTGTAATAAAAGTATGTATTAATGACATGTGATATTAGTTTTGTGTTTGTATTGGGGCTATGGTTGTTTATGACATTTATACCACACAATATTGGTTATACAAAATGGCTCCATTTCGATAGGTGTTATAAAAAACCTTTACATGACCCAAAATTCATATCAAGGCATTTCTCTGTTTATATCCATGACGAAAAAAATTGTAGTGTGGTCCATCTCATGCTGCATAAGGTTTTGCCACGTACATAAGGCCTAGAGCACTGGGCTTTGCTACTTCTAATGGTGCTGTCACAAGTAGCAGCTGCTGCATGGCTGTCATATGGTCAAGAAGTAGCTGTTGCATGGCTAAAAGCGCAGGCCTCTACATCATTTTGCCACATGCAGCGACCACCTGTTTCCTCTGATGATCTCCCCAGCAGCCCCTTCTTAGCTGGCTTACATTTACACCATTTTCTACACCTAAAACAGATGTAGAAAATGATAAATGAATGCCTGCCCGTCCCCTTTTCCTCCAACGCCACACCCACTTTTTTGGAAACGGCATGAGCGAGGAAAGTTTGCAGGTTGTGGCGCAACTAACTAACTAGATGTATTTCAGGATAATAAACGACCTCCTAAGTTCACAAAACACAGACCGCGAACCCTTTGAAAACCTTTGGTCCACTAAAAAGATATGGATGGTACACAAACCGCTTCCTTATTTTGCGGATCTGCAATTTGCAACCGCAAAACAGATATGGTAGTGTGCATGGGCCCTAATAGAAAGATTTTTTTCAGTTTTTCCCCTAATGATACAATGTTTACATTGACTACATAGGAAATCATTGGCCAGTTAGCAATCACAAACTACAGCTATTAACACCATTTGGTGAGAATTGGGTTTTAGTATTTTAAAAAGCACCATATTTTTATTGTGCATTTGTAAGTTTTATATGAGATTGTAAAAAAAAACAACAGCACACACAACAGTCATAGACTCATAATATATGATGTGACTACATCTGTATACGTAAGATTCAGTGTAGTGGTAAGACACAGAAAACAGTCGAGTGTCTATTATACCATTATAATTTATCTACATTCTTAAGCAATTGAAAAATTATACGAACAATAATTTAAAAATATGAATTGTGTTCAAAATCCCTATTTATTTTAATGAGATTAAAATAGAGTTTCACACTTTCCAAATGGCTGAATTTTCTATACATCTGTAGTGACAACTGTGTGACCACTGGCACTGGGAATTATCTTAGATTGTAAATGAACTCAGAGCAATGTCAATGACCTTTCTCTCACTTCTAATGAATCCATAGAGAAAAAGGAAAAGTAACAATAACTGAAACTGGACATGCTACGTGGTGTTCTCTGGAACTGCCCATCTGCCTTTGTCTACATATAGAAGTAGAAAGATAACCATATTCAGTAGATAGCTAGGGACATCAGTAGGCTTCTCTTTTGAAGTGGGGTGGAAAATATAGAGACAAAAATCCAGTTAAGGACATCAACGTTACTATGATATGGAGGCAGTAACTGGAGGTATAAGAACACTAGATCCATAAGGAGATAGAGAAGTAGAGGGGGAAAGACAGTGATACAGTCTAAAAAAGATCATAGAGGAGTTAAAAAAAAGACCTATCTAAACAGCTTTTGAGGGCAATACCTGAAGACATGAAGACTTCTCTTCTCGGTTTCATCATCTTGCAAGTTTTACATAATGGTAAGAAATATTAAAGTCTATAGAGAATGAAAATTATGAGAAATTCAAAATGTGACAAATCCACTACTTGCTTTTGTCTTTGTTCACCACAGGGTCATACCAAACAAACATTCTACAGGCTTTCCAGTCCAGTATTAAATATTAGCACTAGTACTGGACTCTGGAACACTTAAAGACGGGTTTAAGGTACAGGGGGTCCTTATAGTGAAGCAAAATCTGCTTAGTCTGCACAAGAACAGTTGTACATCTGAAAAGAGGAAAGGTGTTGTAGACTGTCTTTGTCTTCACTACATATTTGTACTTCAACTACTTTAACTACATATTGTAGTTGTTCCCCAAGTAATCTAGTTACTAGGATGACAGTGCTTGTTGTCTAAGTGGAGTAAAGCTGGCCATACATATTGTTGGGTTGGCCAAACCCACCGATTTCGGCAGGACTGGCTGACTATGTGCATGGGGTCTCACAACTCTCTTCTGATGGCAGATGGTGGGGGAAAGAAGAATTTAGTGTGTTAGAGTTCTACAGGATTTGGCCTGTTAAAGGGACTGCAGTCATGACAAAAAAAATTGTCAGAAAAAAATAAAAGATCGTAGTGCTGAAGCACTATACTATATATCATATGTGTTACATCAAACATGTAAACTAGCGTAAGATAACATAGTAATATAGTTTCTATAGTTTCTAATTCGGCCAGTTATTTTGCAAGTTGATCCAGAGGAATGTTTTTGTAGAAGCCTTCTTTCCTTTAGATGTAGAGGATGTCCCCTCATCAAAGTCACAGTCCTGGGGATAAATAGATGATGGGACAGATCTTTGTACTGACCCCTGATATATTTATACATAGTTATTAGATCTCCCCTCAGTCGTCTTTTTTCTAAAGTGAATAACCCTAATTTTGATAACCTTTCAGGGTACTGTAGATCCATCCATTCCAGTTATTACTTTAGTTGCCCTCCTCTGAACCCTCTCCAGCTCTGCTATGTCTGCCTTGTTCACAGAAGCCTAGAACTGTACACAGTACTCCATGTGTGGTCTGACTAATGATTTGTAAAGTGTCAGGACTATTTTCTCATCCCAGGCATCTATGCCTCTTTTAAAGCTACCCATTATCTTATTGCCCTTGGCAGCAGCTGCCTGACACTGGTTTCTGCAGTTTAGTTTGCTGTCCAATAAAAGTCATTTTCCATGCCAGTGTTACCCAGTGTGTTGATTTAATATGTACTGGTGACATGTATTTTTCCTTCCCATGTGCATAACTTTACATTTGTCAGTGGTAAACCTCATCTGCCATTTCTCTGCCCAAGCCTCCAATCTATCCAGATCCCTCTGTAGCAGAAAACTGTCCTCCTCAATGTTAATTACTTTACACAGTTTAGTGTCATCTGCAAAAATTGATATTTTACTGTGCAAGCCTTCTACAAGATCAATAACAAATATATTGAAGAGAATAGGACCCAATATTGACCCCTGAGGTACCCCACTAGTGACAGTGACCCAATCTGAGTATCTACCATTAATAACCACCCTATCTTTTCTATCACTGAGCCAGTTACCTACCCACATACAGACATTTTCTCCCAGTCCAAGCATTCTCATTTTATA
The DNA here is from genome assembly GCA_033119425.1 of Bufotes viridis. Classification (NCBI taxonomy): domain Eukaryota; kingdom Metazoa; phylum Chordata; class Amphibia; order Anura; family Bufonidae; genus Bufotes; species Bufotes viridis. Next base: position 175,757,112 of record CM065592.1, read on the forward strand.
TACTAACCTTTTATGTGGCACAGTATCAAATGCTTTGGAGAAGTCCAGATATACGACATCCATTGACTCAACCGAGTGAAGTCTAGAACTTACCTCCTCATAAAAAACTGATTAAATTAGTTTGATATGACCGATCCCTCATGAAGCCATGCTGATATAGCATTATTTGCTTATTTTTATTTAGGTGCTCTAAAAACGCATCTCTTAGAAAACCATTACACAGTTTACCCAAGACAAATGTTATACTTACTGGCCTAAAATTTTCAGGCTCTGTTTTTGACCCTTTTTTGAATATTAGCACCACATTTGCTAAGTGCCAATCCTGTGGAACATTTCCTGTCAGTATAGAGTCCTTAGATATCAGAAATAAGGGTCTGGCTATGACATTATGTAATTCTCTTATGGGGGTGTATGCCATCTGGTCCTGGTATTAAAAATATCCAATTTTTGGCTGTATTTTTAGCTTTGAGGACTTTGTCCCAGTTAGTTAGGCCAATGGCCTCTCTTAGCTGGTTAAATTTAGCTTTTTTGAAGTTTGGCATTTTTGTTCCTTCCCGAAAAAACACTCTTTTGAATGACAATTGGAAGGTTATTACTTTATGGTCACTATTTCCCAGGTGTCCCCCAACCTGCACATCTGTTGTTCTGTCAGGTCTATTGGTTAATACTAAGTCCAGTATGGGTCCCTGGGTCCTGAACCTACTTGGGAAAGGTAATTGTCTTTGGTTATTGCGAACAGTGAATATACTAAAACAGTCTCCAAAGAATGTGGAAAATTTTTGTTCCATTTGAATAAGATTCATTTTCATCTATGGTGAGGACCACCACAATATGAATATCAAAAAAAAAAAATGTATCAGATAGTGTTCAAGTGATATCAGGCTCCTTAAAAGGGGTTCTTCCCTTTCTGTGGGTGGGCAGCAGCTTGTCACATGAGACCTGCATGCCCCAAGATGCATTGCTGTTAACTCTTATTAATCACTTCCTCCCCATGCATAGAAAATATAACCCCAGAGATATATATGGTATTTAATGACCCCACAACTTCCTTCTCCACTATGTAGACAGAGCTATAGCTATTTATTAGGGGTGAATGAATGAAAGGTGTCTGGACACCAGCGCTGAAAAGACAGAAAAGAGAGAAGGGAAGCTACCGAACATTGAATATGGACTGAGCACAGTCCAAAATGGATTGACTGGTGTGGGGAGATGTCCTGCTGTGTGCCATTTTTTTTTTTATATTTGAAATAAAATATATATGGTTTTACTCAAGACCTAAGTGCTGGACCTGCCATTTTGTTTCTTCTGAGCATTACGGTCCACCATTGAATACAGGAGTTGGTGGACCAGAAGGATAAACAGCAGGGGATGCTACAAGAGAGGAAAATGTGCAGGAAAAAAAAAAATCACAATTGTCACCGCCAGGTCGGTGAGAAAGTCAGACCTTCTTCCCTACCTTTTGTATGACGTTCTTTGTTTTGGTTTCACTTTGTCAGCTCCTTTCCTTTTGCCAGGTGTACCTTATTTAGACTAATCGTCTTCCTTTATATTCCCTTCCCATGCTGCCTCACCTTGCGGTTTATACTACTTCCTGGATGAAGTGTTCACTGCTGGAGGCTGCTGCTGGGCATGCAATCGTCTACCATTGAGGCCTTTGCATGTGTAGCAGTCAGGGAGAGCTCTTAGGGTTTTAAAGGGCTCGCCTATATGCTCCTTAGTTTTGGATCAAGCCAGTCAGCCGTTTATTTATAAGTTCCAGCTATCTGCAACTTCATCCGTGACAACAATATTTTTTTATTGCATGTATATTGCAATAATAATTTAGTATGCCTTATTCACTGTATAGTTTTTGTGGGATAATCCCACATTTTTTTCTAGCTATGCTGTTTCCAACCCAAATATGAATGGGATGTGGATGACAGGAGACAAAGATGGATCTATATATTCAAACAGAGACCCCCCCACTCACATTGAGGAGGGTAGCTCTGAAAATGGATCAGTGGGACACATCTCTGCATTGTACATTACTTACATGGAAATGGAAAGTGTTGAGTTTAGTTTATGTTATTATAGTGTAGCTTTTTATTTATTTACTAGATACATATAGTATGTGCAAACAGTACATAATACATTTTAAATCGTTTTAATTCCTTGTGGATGCTACTGCATAAGAGCTTTGTACAGTCTCTGGTGTGTCGTATGGAAAGGTCATGTTCACATGTGGATTCTGTCAGGATTTTGGCATTTCTACATTCAAACACAATAAGCAAGCAGTTTGTTAACAGTGCATTTGAATTTATGGTCATGAGTAAGGATCGATATTGTCTCTGATCCGAAACGCATAGACTGGACTGTAACTGGCTCTTAAATCGCACTGAAAAATAAAGGTAACATTTTTTAACCTAGCTGGACCTTTTTCCTCTGTTATTCCTAGTAACGCTGTGGTTCTCGGCGTGGTCCGTGCTGGGTGTGGCGGGGTAGAGCACACCTACCACATATCTCCATTTGAATTTAAAGGGATTGGCCAGTTTTGATGATCTATTCTCAGGTTAGGTCATCAATATCTCATTGTTGGGGGTCTGACTCCCGCTGTTTGAAGAGAACGCAGTGCTTGTGCACTCACTTCGCTGTTTAGCTGCTCGCCATCAATCAGCAGGTGTAATTGCAGCTTTTCCATCCCTATTTACTTTAATGGGAAAGAGCAGACAGTGTAACTGCTCCTTCTCATTGAAGTGAAAGGGCATGGAGGAGCTGCATTTACACCTGCTCGCTGCCACAATGTAAACAGCGATCTAGTAAACAGTAAAGGGAATGCAGCGCTTGCAGGAATGCCGCCTCCTCTCCAAACAGTTGATCGGTGAGGGTGGCGGGAGTCGGACCTGAGGATAGATCATCAATATTGGAAACCAGACACTCCCTTTAATTATTTCACTATTCACATGCTCTGAAAAAAAAATCAGTGCAGAGTAACAACCATGTCATGGATTTTAGGATCCATGGCACATTATTGGTGTGGATTCTGTGCTGAAAGCCACAGTTTAGATCCATTGAACAACACTAAAGCTAATCTGCATGTGGTCCAAATGTCAATCTGAATTTCACCCGTGCCATAGATTATCTTCAGATCCATGCTGATGTGTCGCGTGACATATAGGGTACAACTACACTGCAACATGTGTTGCACAACATTCATGTCGCACCAATGTCGTGCTACATATTTTATAATGCTAGTCTATGTTGTAGCAGTGCGACATGGGACTTGCAACATTACTGCGACAAATAGTCATGCGACAAATGTCATGTAGCCCTAGCCTTACCCAGTGCATATCCTGACCCTGTGAACATACACATTTTATTTGTTCACTAAGGGAATGCACTGTTTCGGCTGTAATGCTGTTTATTCAGTAGGACATGTGAAAACTGAAAGTTTATAACAGCTGCGTCTTTTCTTAAAACACCAAATGGAAAAATAAAGGCCAGTCTGTGCCAAGATATTGTTATCAGATCCTGTGTAATCACCATTAGCCTAGGGCTCAGAACTACATTGTGCTATGGAAACACCTGGGAATATACAGATTACACTTGGTTTGGTCTGTCACAGCATTCATGTACTGTTTTTATCTTAAATCTTTACTTTTGCACTGATTCTGCCAGTTGATATGTTTAGTATATGTGGGTGGACTTTTTATATAAATGCAGTTGAGTATAAATAAGATGTATCGTATTTCTTACATTCAACTGCACAATCTAATACCAGTAAAGGCCTCATGCACACAACCATATTTATCATCTGTGTGTTATCCGCATCTTTTGCAGATATCACAGTAACCCATTTATTTGAATGGACCCATGGTCGGACTTGTGTAAATCCTTGTGTAAGGATGTGAGGCAAGGGACCTTAAATGTTTACTCTGCTATGTTGTAAATTGTATAATTACTGTAACATCTCACTTTGGTCAGTAGATGGCAGCAAAGAACAAGATGAAAAAGTCTACATTGGAGAAGCCTATCAGAGGAATACTAATAACCTTATAATCTAGAAAATAGGTAATTTATGGGCTGTTTTGGACCCTTATAAGTATGATAGCAAATTGAATATGTAGGTTTGACACTGCACTTAGCAAATGACTTATTGCATCACACTATCCCTGTGTAAGGGGAGGAGGTTCCTCTAGAAGCAGGAAGTGAGCAGACGGAGGCTGTGTTTGGTGCTGCTGGAAACCAGAAGAGATCATCTCTGCTGAATCTGGCAGGGAATGGATAGGCTCACGGTGGAGACTGGCGACAGCATGAAGGGGAGTTTGCAGCGACGACCCCAGAAGTGTCATGTCTGTAGGATCCAGTTCTGGAGTGGACCAGGAAATAAGAAAAAGCACCAAGAACCTGTTCAAGGAATTGTAAGTGTGGCTTTGCCGCGTCACATTGCACCACACTGTTGAAGTGGCATTTGGACATACAATAACGCTCTAAGTACAGTTACATTGTCGTGTTCAGGCTGCAAGCTAATGCATAGCCCTAAGGGACTCATAATCTGACACCTTGCTATCTCACTGGCTGCTCATAGGGTGTTATATACTGGGAGCTGGAGCAAGGATTAAAGTTACAAGAGACAGACATCATTTCCCTTTGGATTACAAATAGTATTGCGCAATACTTAGGATGCACTCCAATGAGGAACTCGATTCTTGAGTCTATCTGTGGAGAAATGACCAGTACCAGCAACTTTAGGTCCCGTTTCTTCACTCGCTTCCAGCGTGAAGATAAGACTATTCCCCAGTTTGCCAACGCCCTCCAGGAGATCCGGTCACAGATACGGAAGAGAGAGGCCAACGGTGCTAACATTCTTGGAAATGGAGATCAAGTCCTCCGGGACCAGTTTGTCCTTGGATTGCGTAGCTCTCCTCTTCACCAGGCTCTCAGGGAACGTATCCTGGTGGATGCTACGTTGCAGTTTCTGAAGATACAAGCTGAGGCTGTGGCCCGAGACAAGGAAGAGGCATATGGGGCTTACACCGTGAGCATGCAGGCTACAGGAAGTAAAAAAACTCCCTCTGATGAAAAGAATCTGCGAGAGGCAGTGAAGGCACTTAGTGGATCCCTGGGAGAAATTCAGAGGCAATTGGCACAGTTACAGGCTCCATCGATGGCCCCGGTTCAGTCTGATTACTGGAAAAGGGGTGCTGCCCCAATGTGTCCCCCACTATATTGAGCAACTCCAGAGGCTGGAGTGAGAGGCTCTCCCAAGCACTGGGCTGGTCTGTCACCACCTACAGATGCACAGACGTGTGGTCTTCCAAAAGACCGGAGGGCAAGGGGACCGCAGTGTTGGATTTGCCGAGAAAGAGGACATACCTCCCGTGCCCACAAAAAGCCCTGAATCCAGAATAGCCACTGTTACACGGGAACCCCTCGCGGTAGTGGGGCACACCATGGGGGAGGCCAGTTACCAGGTTACCCCTAACAACCTCTGGGACCCCGGTGACCGAAATCTCCTACTTAAAGGTGCAGATTGAAGAACAGATGGTGGAATGACTTGTAGACACAGGGTCCGAAGTAACCACAATGCCAGTGAAGTTCATTGAGAGGTACTTCGGTCACTTGATGAAGCCTGACAAGGGCACCGTGATCAAGCTGACGGCGGTAAATCAGACTGCTACACCTGTGTTCGGAGTGGCTTGGATGAGAATGAGGTTATTTGGACAAGATGACGTCAAGAAGAGAGTGGTGCTTGTAGAGAAACCAGCTCGGAATGGGCTCAAGTGCAAGATGATGATCTTGACTTAAAGATGACACTGGGTGAAGATTGGGATATGGCCCAAGATTGAAGAGCGAAGTCGCTTGTGCTCAGATGGATGGAAGCTGTTGCAGTAGTGGGATCGGCTGTGAATCTGAAATGGAATCATGTAACGGAAGGAGTTTCTGCCTACCAATCTTGAAGAAAGGTGTCAGATAGTGATACCTAGTAGCCTGGCCTGAAGAGTGGCACTCGAGGGACATGAGAAGGGTGCCCACTTTGGAGCGGAGAAGTGGGTACAAAGATTCGTATACTGCCCGCAGTTGGAGCACATTGTCCGTGAAGTGTGCCAGAAGTGTCGAGCATGCAAACTTGTGAAGACTCCTGAGCAGAGAGCCCCAATTCAAGTTATCAGAACGTCCGCGCTGCAGGAGATCCTAATGATCGATTATATCTTGATCGGCCAGTCGATGAGTGGTCACCAGTATTGCCTTGTGATGACTGATCAATTCACAAAGTTCTCTGTGTCAGTACCTACCCGTGACTAAACAGCGGAATCAGCCGCCCGGGCAGTGTGCAAACACTTTATCCAGGTGTACAGATGCCTAAAGCAGATTCATTCTCACCAAGGAGCTTGCTTCCAAGGGAAGTTGATGGAAGAGCTGTGTCGGCTGTATGGGATTGAGAAGTCAAGAACGACGCCATACCGACCGCAGGGCAATGGGACCTCTGAAAGATTCAACAGGATGCTTCTACAGATGCTCCGTACTCTGGAGAAAGAACTTAAGTTGCGCTGGCCTGAGTATTTGCCTGAACTACTCTGGGTGTATAATAATCGTGTTCACAACACTACTGGCTATACGCCACACATGCTGCTGTTCAGTCGTCCAGGGCAAGAAGTTGCCGAAATGAACCTTGGACCTCTTTCGGAAGAGTTCCCTAGGACAGCTGACTTATGGGTGCAGTAGCACAAAGACAAACTGAGTACCGTTCATCAGTTGGTCAATGAGAAGTTGCAACAGCAAACCCCTAGGGATCATCAACCTGTGCAGACTACACCCTTGTCGCCGGGTGACAGAGTATTGGTTCGTGCTAAATGGCCCACAGATAAATTGGATGACCGCTGGGAAACGCAGTACTTTGCAAAGTATTTACCCCGCCCCTTGACTTTTTTCGGATTTTGGTGCCTTACAACCTGGAATTAACATGGATTGTGTGAGGATTTGCATCATTTAATTTACAGAACATGCCTTTGCCAACTTTGAAGATTTTTTTATTTTATTTTTATTGTGAAGCAAACAACAAATACCGGAAAAAGTCCGGTGCATAAACGTGCATAACTATTCACCCCCCTAAAGTCAATACTTTGTAGAGCCACCTTTTGTGGCAATCACTGCTCCAAGTCGCTTTGGATAAGTCTCTATGAGCTTGCCACTTCTTACCACTGGGATTTTTGCCCATTCCTCCTTGCAAAACTGCTCCAGCTCCTTCAAGTTGGATGGTTTGCGCTTGTGAACAGCAATCTTTAAGTTTGACCACAGATTTTCTATTGGATTGAGATCTGGGCTTTGACTAGGCCATTTCAACACATTTACATGTTTCCCCTTAAACCACTCAAGTGTTGCTTTAGCAGTGTGTTTGGGGTCCTGCTGGAAGGTGAACCTCCGTCCTAGCCTCAAATCATGCACAGAGTGGTACAGGTTTTGCTCAAGAATATCCCTGTATTTAGCACCATCCATCTTTTCCTCAACTCTGACCAGTTTCCCAGTCCCGGGTGCTGAAAAACATCCCCACAGCATGATGCTGCCACCACCATGTTTCACTGTGGGGATGGTGTTCTTAGGTGATGTGTGTGTTTAGCGTTTTCTTTGATGGCCGAAAAGTTCAATTTTAGTCTCATCAGAGCAGAGCACCTTCCTCCATACATTTTGGGAGTCTTCCACATGCCTTTTCCGCAAACTCACAACGTGCCTTTTTGTTTTTAGCTGAAAGTATTGGCTTTCTTCTGGCCACTCTGCCATAAAGCCCAACTCTATGGAGCGTCCGGCTTATTGCTGTCCTATGTACAGATACTCTAGTCTGTGCTGTGGAACTCTGCAGCTCCTCCAGGGTTACCTTAGGTCTCTGTGCTGCCTCTCCTTGCCCTCCTTGCCCGGTCCGTAAGTTTTGGTGGACGGCCGTCTCTTGGCAGGTTTGCTGTTGTGCCATGTTCTTTCCATTAGGTTATGATAAATTTGATGGTGCTCCTGGGGATCATCAAAGATTTGGATATTTTCTTATGACCTAACCCTGACTTGTACCTATCAACAACATTGTCCCTTACTTGTTCCTTGGTCTTCATGGCAGTGTTTGGTTAGTGATGCCTCTTGCTTAGGTGTTGCTGCCTCTGGGGCCTTTCAAAACAGGTGTGTATATGTAATGACAGATCATGTGACACTTAGATTGCACACAGGTGGACATCATTTCACCAATTATGTGACTTCTGAAGGTAATTGGTTGCACCAGCGCTTTTTATGGGCTTCCTAACAAAGAGGGTGAATACATATGCACAATTTTACCCAATTTTCTCTTTTCTATTTCTAAACAATAGATTTATTTATATATTTTTCTAATTTCACTTTACAAACTTAGACTATTGTGTTCTGATCAAATTCAGATTAACAAAACATTGAACTTAAAGGGATTCTGTCACCAGTTTTCACCCCTTTGAGCTTAACATATGCTCATGCTCAGGGTCCCTTCATGATTCCTAATGTGGGCTTATAAATGCAATCTGTAGCTTAGTTTTGCCAAAAAACAGGTTTTACTAACCTGTCAATCATAAAAATAAGGTGCCCAAGGGGAGGTCCAGTGATGCAGGGTGCCCGGCTGCAGCCGTCGCCTTCCCAGAGTTCTGCGACGCCTCTTACTTCTCTGTGCCGCCTCTCCCTCCCTCCCCCTCCTCCCGCTGTGAGATGCCGCTCGTGTGCACAGGCTCAGCCTGATGCGCATGGACTGCTGGCATCGGCTTCTTCTAGCGTAGTGCGCATGCTCCGGCACTTCGCTAGAGAAGAAGCATCCAAGCAGTCCGTACGGGCGCATCAGGCTGAGCCTGTGCGCAAGCGCGGCATCTCACAGCGGGAGGAGGGGGAGGGAGGGAGGGAGAGGCGGCACAGAGAAGTAGGAGGCGGCGCAGAACTCTGGGAAGGCGGCGCTGGGCACCAACGGCGATGGCTGCAGCCGGGCACCCTGCATCACTGGACCTCCCCTTGGGCACCTTATTTTTATGATTGACAGGTTAGTAAAACCTGTTTTTTGGCAAAACTAAGCTACAGATCGCATTTATAAGCCCACATTAGGAATCATGAAGAGACCCTGAGCATGAGCATATGTTTAGCTCAAAGGGGTGAAAACTGGTGACAAAATCCCTTTAAGGCTGTAATGGAACAAAACACGAAAAAAGTAAAGGGGGTGAATACTTTTGCAAGGCACTGTATTGTGAAACGGCATGTGTATCTGGAACGCCTAGTCTACGATGTCCAAAGGGAAGACTCTGATAGGCCAACTCGAAGATTACACCCTAACATGCTTAGACCTTGTCTTTCAGAATCGTTCCCCGACAGATAATTCTGGAGGTGTTCAGGAGAGGCCTGTGAGTCCAAGAGACATAGGGGGCATTAGTGGTTGGATGATGCGGAGTGTGCACATATAGCCACCAATCATATCCCCCCCCCCTCCTAAAGGTAACTGATGTGCTGGGGGGAGGGGAATATGATTGGTGGCTATGTGCACACTCAACATCAGCAGCAAGGAGTTAAAGTCCAACCCTTAATGGCTCCCAAAATCCCTGGGGGGGGGGGGTTGATATAGTAGCAGGGAAGCACACTGTCCCCCTGTCCTCTATGAGCCCCCCTGAGTCTCCCAAAAAAAGAAAAAAAAAACACTGCTTGTTGCTGGCATCATGGCATAGGCTGGCTATCCAACCAAGTAGTTACCTTATAGTCCGGTTCGACTCCGGAGCAGTCCTTCAGTCTGGGCTGGGGCGGGCTGTAGTGAGTGACTTGAGCACAGGGACGACTCGGGATGCAAGCGGAGCGCCTGCTGCTCCAGTCCTACACACTAGCCAATCAGCAGCTAGCCAGTTTGCGCTGCGAAAAGCTTATTGGCCAGTGTGAACTGTGAAATGCTGCAGTGCAGATGTGCCAGACGCACGGATGAGGATCATCAGGTCAGACAGGGGAGGGGACATCAGGTCAGATAGGGAAGGGGCAGGGTGATCAGGTCCTGTTGCTATGGCGCCCTGTTCAGCCGCACAGCCCGCACACCCCAAAGGCCGGCCGTGGACACAGGTGAGTATATTGTACTTTTTAAAACAATATATATATGTTGGCACTATGGGGGGACATTATTTATAGGGGGGAATTATGCTAGAAGGGGATGCATTATATAAATATCGGCTCTATACTACCAGTGGACATCATTATAGATACAGGGGAATTATACCACAGCAGGGAGAGCATTACATATATGAGGGTAATATACTACAGGGATGAGAGCATTATGTATACTATCGCTGCAGGGGACATTATACTAGGGGGCAGTACGGGAGGAGAACATAATATACCACCACTACATGCAGACATTATACTGCAGGGGGAGGGTTTAGAGAATTATACATGCTAACACCACAGGGGTCGTTATACTACAGGAGGACTAAGGGAGGCTTTATACATTCTAGCATTACAGGGAACACTATGGGAGACATTATAATACAGCCCAGACCACTATAGGGGGTATAATTATACAGGGGGAATTATAATACAGGAGGCACTACAGGGTGCATTACAATACAGGCTGGAGCACTACGGGGTGGAGGGAATTATAACACAGGTCAAAGCACTACAGGGGGCATTATACATAGGGGCAGTACAGGAGTGCTTTATACATACTGGCACTACAGGGGGAATAATAATACCTGTAATAACTACAAGGGGCACTACATCAGGGCTTTATAAATACTGAGGCTACTATAGGGGGCATTATAAATAGTGGGGGCATTATAAATACTGGGAACACTATAGGGGCTTTATTACCACTGGGGTCTCTAAAGTGGCACCTTATAAAGGGGCCTTGTTACTACTGCTATAAGGGGCCTTATTTCCCTATTGGGGTATTATTAATATTGGGGCTACTATGGGGGCATTATTATTATTGGGCACAATATGGAGGGAATTACTACTAATGGGGTTGCTATTGGGGATACTGTAGGGGGCACTATTATTATTGAGGACAGTCTGTGACCACTATTGCTATGGATAAATTATCTGTTTAGCACTATTAGTTCGGCAGTACAGTGTTGTGAACATCATTGGGGAGCAGAGCGGGCACAGTATTGGGCGTAACAGCAGGATGACAATGTTTGAGCCCCAGGGGGAGGGGGGATGATGTAAAAGTGAGAAAACGATATCTGTGAAAAAAGAAAAATTATATCTGTGTTGCACACTCTGCAGAGACGAGACGCGGCTGAAAGATGTCATCATGGCGGTCTGCTTCAAATGGAGAAGATGAGAAAAGAGGAGACATCACTGGATGTAAGAGGTATGTGGTGCTGTATTCTCCTGTATGTGTGATAGAGCTGTATATAATTTTCATCAGAAATGTCTTAACAGTAGGGCTGGCGGGGAGGGGTTGGATTGAGAAATTGGCACAGGGGTGGGTGGTAGCGCCATTTCGCCTCAAGCAGCAGAAAGGCTACAATTGGCTTTGGCGTAGTACTAGAGCAGTAATGAATTTTCTAGGTGAGTAATACTCATTTTGTTATTGTACCAATTTCCCAACTTTCTGCCACATTTTTTAATGCTGCAGACAAGTCTTAAGGCCGATTTATTGGCCTGTATTTGTGGGAGGGGCGATGATGACTATATCTGGCCGGGCGTCCCCTCCCACAGTGAACGTAGTCTCCAGCGTACCCACCCTACCCACCCTTACTTTCACTATCTCACACCAGGGGATGCCCCCCTTCAGGCGTCCCTTCAGCGTCGCGGTTCCAGCATAATTCTAACCGCTTTTAGGTATCCAGTAGGTAGGGGTCATTCCTTCATGTTTAAGCCCTGACCACAACTACTTTTATAGTATGTCACCATTAAACTCTATAATTGTGTGTGTGTTGCACTTTTCCTTTTATCTTGTATGGCTTATATGGCATTTAGATATTATTATTGCCTTAAAAAAGCATCTGTCAGCACGATCATCCTAATTAAACAAGTCATACTGCCTGTTAGGGTTGATCATGCTGAGTTAAACAATCCTTCTGTATTTGAAATTGATGGCCCCATTGTCTGCACTTTACTGTATATGCTAATTAGGTTTTTAGAGCACCGAGGGGCGGGTCTAACCTCTTGCAGCACTGCTTCTCCATCAGCTTTCCCCTAGCCACTCCCACCCTTCTCTTGAGTGACAGGGCCAGGCATCCTCACTGTTTTTCTGCCTGTCACTGTAATCCCACCCATACTGTGAATGCTGAATCGTGGATGCCTGGCCCTGTTACTAAGGCTTCATGCACACCGCCGTTGTTTGGGTCCACATCCGAGCCGCATATTTCGCGGCTCGGCCGCAGACCCATTCACTTCAATGGGGCCGCAAAAGATGCGGACAGCACTCCGTGTGCTGTCCACATTCGTTGCTCCGTTCCGTGCCCCCGCAAAAAAAAATATAGCATGTCCTATTCCTGTCCGTTTTGCGGACAAGAATAGGCATTTCTATAATGGGCCGCATTCTGTTCCACAAATTGTAGAGCGGAACGTGGAGTAGCTTCCGTGTTTTGCGGATCCGCGGTTTGCGGACCGCAAAACACCAACGGCCGTGTGCATGAGGCCTAAAGGGGAAGATAGGAGTGGCTAAGGCGGAAAAGTGGTGGTGAAGCGGTGCTCCAATGAGCTTTATTTCATAAGGTTGTCAACCACTTGTTGCCCAAGTTTTTTGTGTTGTCCACACAAGATCTGTAATCTGCATTTGCAATGCTGGGAGTTTGGTGCAGCTGCAGTGTGTGTGAATGAAGGCTTCTGAGTAATTTGCCTGGTCACATGACCCATCAGCAGTCATATTATGGACAAGATTTCTGTGTGCACAGCACATAAGATATGCACAGGAAGAGGACATAACTTATGTAATATCACATATCGCACAGAATATCAACAAAGGCTGTATTAGTAAGGGCCATGTAGTCATCTTTCATAAACAGTGGTCAACAGTAGCCAGAAAGTCGACAACCCCTTTAACTCTGCATGATCAACACTAACAGACAGAATGTCTAGTTTAACAGGGTGGATTATGCATCTTTAATGACCTGAAATGATGGCCTTGCTTTCTAACTTTTGGCCTGGTCTTTCTGGAGGACTACATTCCTTGCTTTTATTATCCATATATGTGAAGTGTGCTTGTCAGATCTCAAAACCAGTAGACACACTGGTATCCAAAGCAAAATAATGCTGTTCCAGAAGATCTAGTCTTCCAGTTACATCAACTTTATTCACAACTGTTAAGTCATGACCTGCTATCCCTTTGTGTACTGATAATAACTGTATCTCCAGGGTCTAATCTTAAATCCTCTCCTAGTTTGCTATAAATAAATGACCTTCTTCCTAACCTCTCACTTACCATACTACTGAGACCTCACATACTGTAAACCTGAATCCACGTACTTCTCTACTTGTTCCTCCTGATTCAAGTACGTAATATTACCATGTTTATATATATGGGGGTATTTGGTATAGCCTTACATTAGTGTAAACTATAAATAGAGAGTAAGGAAAGAAGGCACATAAAGTTCTTCAGACCCAGGTGAGGATCATATACCAATAGAACCGTGTTATGAAATGCCAATCTACACTAATAATTATCTATCACAAAAGATTCATTGTCCTCAACGTACAAATACATGGCATTACATTGCAGCACAAATGAGTCAGCAAATCCCTCCAGCAGAACAAGTAAGCAGATAGGTTATGAGAAAAAAGCAGGAGTAGCTGTACAGCTGGCCTCGAGGAGAGATAAGCATTTACAGAAGCAGCAAATTTCAGCTGTTTTCCCCATTATCAGCCATTAATTGTGTTATTTCATACAAATAATTGAATTCTGACAGTCTGACAAAATGTTGATATAGGTGGACCTTGTGGGATCTTTTTTTCAGCCTGCCATTTATTATGTGTTGTTTATGGTATAACTGTTGGAGAACAGATAACAAATGTTGTAAAAAAGTGTTTTTTTCTGTTCCCTCTTGTATTTAGTGATATTTTACTATAGATAGTTGTAAATGCTTGTGAAGGTATTTACCAAACTGATGCATTGTCATACATTAGTTAAAACAGTTTTCTAGGAATTAAACAGGGTCAGACTGCCAGAGTGGGCCATCTGTTCCTGGGACTTGTGCCGCGACCGGCCCGCAGGGGCAATAGGTGTGAGTTACAGTGGGTAAAAGTTCTGGTTCGGGTTATCGTAGCATCCCGTTATGGATTACCCGAACCTTGTACAACCCTAAGGACCTGGGGTGACGTCACCGTCATGTGATCAGTGCAGGGAGCGTGGCTCAGCACTGGATTGGATAAGAGGTGATCCAGTGCTGAGCCACGCCCCCTACACTGCTCACATGACGGTGACGTCACCCCAGGTCCTTAGGGTTGTCCACGGTTCGGGTTCAATGAAGCATCCCCTTATGGATTCCAAATGCCGTTATGGTCCGCGGTAGCGGAATCCATAACGGGATGCTACGATAACCCGAACTTTGGACGCCGAACTAAAAATAGAAGTTTGCTCATCTCTAACAGTGGGCCGATGGGGGTAGTAGTATTTTTACTCACGGTTAGCAGATCTTCCTGGGCCGGCATGCAGTGAAGGCAAGGACAGCACCAGTTCCTTCGGGGCACACTCTGCTGTCCAGGGACTCCCGCCAGATGGCAGTTGAGATGCCCTTGGTGGTGTGGGTTTAAGGTGCCGTGGAGAGTTCGTGACGCCAGCACTGTAAGGTGCAAATAGTTGATAAGTTCGCACACTTAAGGAGACAAGTTCTCTTAACAAATTCCCAGTACATTACTGAAGCTGATGCAAAAGTCATTAATATGCGCAAAAGTCATTTACAGCAAGGCAGCTTCTACAATGGCTCAGGTTAGTTCCCAAAAGTTGCATAAGGGGTAGTTTTTCTCTATAACAATCAATCACTTGTTTCTCCAGGCCGGAGGGATGTACTATCTCTGCTGTTCTGTATAGTCATATACTTCTGTATCCTCTCTAGGAATACTATCTCCTGACAGGTGGCCTTTCTGTCTTTGGTTATGGTGGGCAGTTGGTAGCTTAGAATCTCTCCACCTAATGCAAAGGAGACTAGAGCCTGATAAACAACAATTACCTTCCTTTGCCAATATTCTCACTCCCTCTCTGGGTTGCCTAGATTTTCTGTAATCTTTCCCTTTTATGGGATGGTACATGGAACTAACTCTGGAGTTTTGATAACTCTGCAAAATGGCTGCTGAGGTGTAGCTTTTTCTTAGACATCACACTCTTCTCCTTCTTCTTCTCTCATCAAAGAGTAGGGCAGAGTAAGCCCTGGGAGGTTTGTTAGAATCACCCCCTCCCTGTGCAACTTTATGGAAACTCAGGCACAAACACATTTTCATGAAACACAATCACAATATTAAGCAGTGTGTTTCAGGACACTGCATTTTCCCCTGCTTTAATGCAAGCCGTCCTCGGCACACTCTTGCCACGATGCTGCCTCACCTGAAAAATATAAAAAGAGCATGCATATGTGCATATGTATGCATATACACAGTACCATTACCCCATTCTTAAGTTTTCTCTTCTTTGGCTATAAGAGAATTGGGTTAGGCATATACATCAGGAGCATCACAATATAGCATGGGTGACAAGGGCTGACCTGGCTGTAAACAAAAAGGAAACTTCTCAGGAGGCTCACGGAGTATAAGTCCATTCCCTGCACATGAAGCATGATGGTTGTAGAACATCATGGAGGGCTTTAGTACGTCAAAGTCCATCTCCGGGCACATGACTTGAACGTTGCAAAACAAGGGCACAGGAGTCTTTAGAGAGTCCTTAGAGCAAGGCAAATAATCAAGGCAATGAGTCTCTTACCGTGGCTCTGTAGCTCCAAATGATGCGGGAATGCAATTACAGTTAATCCTGGTACCGGGCAGGTGGTTTTCCCCTTGGTGGGCCGGTCGGATCTCTGAAGTGGCTGTGACTCCAAAGGTCTTGGCTCTGGGTAACTTGGTTCATCTTGAGCTACCAATGGTCCTTCACTAGGTAGCACTTCTGACTGAAGTGAAGCTGTTTTAGTCTTGGCGGGAACAAGAAAGTTAAGCCACGGTATAAGAAACCAGTGTAGGGGATCTGAGTCTAATAATGGTTTTCCAATAGACTGTGTTGGTTCCACTGGATTAGGTGACTTTTCAAACGATTGTTCTGTGGTTTGAGATTCTTCTTGGAACACTTCTTTCAAACACAACTTGAGATGGTTGCGATGCACTATTTGTGGTGCTCTGTTCTCTTTGGTGATTAGGATTAGGAATAGCTGTGATGGTGTAGGGTTCTCTTTCCCATTTACTATCCAGCTTACTAGTACGATGATTATTTTTCAGCCACACATGGTTATGAATTTTTAAGGGTTCTGCTTTTGTAGACTAATCATAGTCTGTTTGTAGTAAAGAATTGATGGAATCTGGAACTTGTACATCCAAGGTGTGAACGGCCGAACATAAGGTAATATGGGGTGTATCCAGTAGAACTATGGATGGTATTGTTGTAAAGATACATTGGTTGAGGTAGTAGAGTTGGCCAATCAGTTCTTTTAGCAGGTGGTACAGCTCTCAACATTTCAATCAAGATTTGGTTTATTTTTTCACAAAGTCCGTTACCTTGAGGATGGTAAACTGTTGTTCTCATCTTCTGACAATTGTGAAGTGAACATAGTTTATGGAAGAGCTGGGATTCAAAGGCAGATCCTTGTTCTGTGAGAATCTTTTCAGGGCATCTACAGGGCAACAGTAAAATTCTTCCAGAAAACGTTTGCAGTGGTTTTGGCTGTCAAGTCTTTAACAGGTACAGCTACTACGAATTTGGTGTAGTGATCAATTATTGTCATGGCGTAGGTATATCCTGAACGACTTCTAGCTTTACACGATCAATGGCTCTAGCTTTAAATGATCAATGGCCACTATCTCTGAAGGTGTTCAGTTTACAATGGGATGTAATGGTGCTCTTTGGTCATGTTTCTCACTTCCTCCAATGGCACAAGTAGAATATTCTCGACCAATTTTTAATATCCTCTCTCATTCTAATCCAATAAAATCTCCGGCGGATGGTAGCTTCTGTTTTTTGTACACCAAAGTGTCGTGACCTATCGTGGTACATTTCAAGGATGATTCTGGCATCTCGGCATGGTACTATAATTTGATGCAGCCAATATTGTTGAGTCCCCAGAGGGTAGAAAAGTGAGGAATCTAATAAATGTGTGGAAAACTCTGCAGAGACGAGATATGGCTGAAAGATGTAATCATGGCAGTCTGTTCCCAGAAGAGAAGATGAGGAAAGAGAGCATCTACATTAGAGGAGACATCCCTGGATATAATAGGTATGTAGTACTGTATACTCCTGTATGTTTGGTAGTGCTGAATGTAATGTCCACTCAAATATGCCATTAGCGCTGGGGAGTGGGGGGCACAAACTTATTGCACATTCCTCAAACAGCAAGTGGGCCTGTCTGTTTTAAAATGCTAGGGCTGATTTCCAGTCAATCAGCATTTTGAAGGGGCCCAGAACTCGTCCAAGCACTGCTGTCTCTTCAATCTGTACCAAGCAGAGCGCTGTAAATTGTACTGTGTCTGTGCTTTGCCCTGAAGACGCCAGTTTATCTGGTGAAACATGTTGGGGGACAGAATCTGTTGGTTTTAGCTCTGCTCGATTTGCTAAACACTGAGTAGGAAACAGTAGGAAACAGTTATTTACTTTAGGGTGTATGTTCACAGCACCGAGTACCCTGCAGGATTAGTCAGGCAGGTAGTTATACACTGATTGCAAACTTGTGGGAAGGTTAGGAGGGTAGTGCACACCCTCCGTTACCACTAGCAACCTGTGCGATAGCAGTGTGCAAATTCGAGCAGTAGTTTTAACAAGTGTGTCAAAACTCACAAACATTTTTAGAGAACTACTAATAAAAGTGAAGTTTTACTGATTTAAATATTAAGGGTAAAAGTGGTGAATTGAGCTCAATTGAGCAAAGTTTTTTTGGTGCTTTTGAAAGGGACTACGCTTTACAAAGCTCATGTGACCGATGGGCATGACATGACAGACCTAGAAAGAGGTGCGCCTGAGCCTCTTCAAGCAGCTGATAGGCAGGAAATGATGTGAGTTGGATCCCCACAGTTTAGATATTATTGACCTATCTTAAGCATACAGTATTTAAATCACAGAAAACCCCATTAAGATCTCATGTCTTTGGGCAGTAAAAAAGAAAAAGGCGACAAATCTTGGGTTGTAACATATGTCCCATCAGAAATAGTCAATGGCTCAAAATAGCAAAAGGCTCTAACTAAATTTCTAGGAATGTGCTGCCAGTTGTTCCTGGGATGTGTGAACTATGTAATGAATTGGCTATTGAAATTAACATTTGTACACAGTAAATTAGAAGTGGGCGAAATGTTTCACTGCCTTATTTGCCACAATTACAATATTGGGAAGAGCAATTAGAATTTCTTATTGATACCTGCTGTCAACAAGTCCAATATCATCAGTTTCCACAAAAAAGTGTGCCCACTCTGTCCTAAAGCTTGAAAGAACCAATTGCTATTTCTGACACTTTTGTTCACGTGGGAGGTGTTACCAATGATTGATAGCATTTTCTGTGTAAGTATGTTCATAAATAGGCTTCAGTCACTGATAACATCTCCCCCGCGGACAATGAAGTCAGGGGCATTTCACCTTTAGGGGTATTTTACTAATTTTGGGCTAAAATAATTTTTTTCAACTGGTCTTTATTAAAAATATTGAACAGTTCTGTCACAAAGGGTTAACTGTTTGTCTAGCTGTGTGAATGGCACATTCACGTTCACTGAACGTGCGGATCATCTAATAAACCTTAAATTACTAAAAGGTCATAAACACTTATTTAAGCCACATTTTTATGAGTAAGATAAGAATTGAGCTATAATGAATGTTTAGGAGGTCAGAGATCAGAGATAAGGGGCCATCGGCTGAGCTGCCTGATGGAACAGAGTGAAAATTCAGAGCCTGCCACTAGAAAAACTCATGGCTGCACAGATGCAGGAATTCAGATTTTTTAATAAAGACCAATTGAAAAAAAAATGATTTTCATCTCAAAATGAGTACATTGCAATAATATTTGACCACAAAGGTTTAAATGTATAAATTACAAGTTTTGCTGAATCTTTTCCCATAAAACTCTATATTAGTCATACTGCCTGCAGATTGCATTGCTATTGGTGACAGATCCTCTTTAAACCAGCTTATTTCTGTTGGGCACAGGCCAATGGACAGGGAATTGACCCTCTATATCACTATTAGATGTGGATGCTTTCGAATATACCAAAGTATAATATAGAAATCTAATTTCTGGTTCATTTTTATGACTTTGTTCTATAATGTTACTGATTTCATGATCACTCCTATCAAACATGGAACTCTGCATTATACCTCTAACAGCTACCTAAAACAGACCAGTAGTATTGATAATGGAGGCATGGCATTTTATATCATCTATACTTTTATCATCATACCGTTTTCGGTCCTAAATTCTGTGCTAATTAATATTTTTTTATGGTCAAAGCCCAGTGTTTTTAATACGGAGCTCCAGATCTTCTTGTAGTAAATTACTAAAAGATCATAAACACTTATTTAAGCCACATTTTTAAGAGTAAGATAAGAATTGAGCTATAATGAATGTTTAGAAGGTCAGAGATCAGAGATAAGGGGCCATCAGCTGAGCTGCCTGATGGAACAGAGTGAAAATTCAGAGTCTGCTACTAGAAAAACTCATGGCTGCACAGATGCAGGAGTTCAAAATTTTTAATAAAAACCAATTGAAAAAAAATAATCTTCGACCGCAAAGGTTTAAATATATAAATTACAAGTTTTACTGAATCTTTTCCCAAAAAACCCTGAAAGGTGCATACAGCACTACACAACTGCGGTCCAGGGTTTATTAGAGGGCTGAGAGCCGCCGATGACCCTCCGGAAGCGGGACCTACCTCACGACACGACCGGCACTGTCCACGGTTTGACTGAAGAAACTTTCCTGCCCGCGCTTCTGTCCCGTCACTCGGGGTCTTGGCTGCAGCAGCGCCACCTGGCGACGGGGAGAAGCAGCGCGGCGCTGTGTGGCTGCCGGAGGGAGTGTTTGCCCTGAATGAAGCAGGGGTCAGGCAAAGACGACAACCGCTGCAAATCGCTTGTGATTATAAATATTAGCGTGCAGGCAAGGGGCCCACTGGGGATTTTATCGGCTCCCCGGTGGGCCAGTACAACCCTGATTTGGTGCAATTTTGGCTTTAAAATGTCTATAATCAGATGATTTTTGTGCTAAAATTTAAAGAAGTATTCCAGGACAAGAAAATAGCTGTCCCATGAGCTCCACATGCACCAAAATACAAAACTTTTACATACCTTAATGATCCCCTGTAGCTGCAGTTTTGATGGTAACTGATCGTTGCACCCCACTTCTGGCTACTGTCTAAAAAATGGCAGGAAATGACTGTTAATGCTGCTCAGTAAAATCAGCAAATCACGGGCTTCAGCCATGACCTGCCTCAGCCAGTGATTGGATCTTTCACATAATGAGCCTCAAGTGTCCCTCTTTGACCCTCTAAAAAGTTGGGTGGTATGTAAATGTGTGTTTGTTGGGATAATAAATGGCAATTGTGGGACAACCCCTTTAACTGTTTGAGGTATATATATGAAAATATTGTGTATATATATGAATATAGTGGTCTAGGCCATGACACTGCTGAGGAGAGTGATTGGCTGCAGTGGTCATGTGGGCATACAGGCACATCAAAGCTGCAGTCAAGTAAACAGAGACTGGCACAATGATTGGAGTGGTGGTACTCAAACAGTGGGGGGAATAAATGGGTAAGCAATGCTTCTTTTATTGTTTTATCATATTTTCTCCCATCTCAGACAACCCCTTCAATGAGTAGAGTAAATTACAATTATTTCTTGGTTCATACCTTTTAATGGCTACGCTAACTGAAAAGATAATGACAAGATTGCAAGTTTTCGAGACTCCTCAAGTGTCTTCCCCAGGCAAGTAACACAGTGTCTGCAGATGTTAGCCCAGCGGTCCGTGCCGGCGCTGCTGCCCCTACCCATGGGTACGGCCGCTGGGCTCCCTCTTTCCCTCCTGCTGCCATGCACCGTGCTGTCAAGCGTGGGCAGCAGGTAGCTTAACTGTTAAATCTGTGCTCCATGCCAGAGTTTACTTCCTGCTGGAGCCCTGTACTGTTTGTTAGGGCTTGTATGGGTGTGTCTCGCCTCCCTTGTGAGGCAGCACGTACACGCCCTCTGTCTCACCAGCCTATGGCTGGATTGTAGGAAGTATTTAAAGGGACTTCCCACCACAGGAAGATGCCTGAGCAATTCATGGTGACTAGCTTGTCTAGTTCCAAGTGTGAAGGTGTTTTTCAAGTTCTGCTTTGCTGTGTACCGGACCCTGCTTTTGGAATTATCGGATTTTGACTGTTCGTTTATAGACCTTGCTTGATCGCTGCCTGCCCTGACCCTGGACTTCCTGACCACGTACTTCCTCTTGGTGCTTGCACCGATATCTCTGACCCCCTGGTCATCTGCCAATGACTCAGGGACTGCTCTGGAGTGGCACCTGGCAACTACCCTAACGGCCCAAGCCTATCCTCACCATCAGAGGCTCTAGTGAAGACCAGGTAGTTGCTTAGTCACGCCCCTCCAGAGTATAGCCAGTCAGTGGCGCAGTGGGTCCATACCCGCTTGCATAACAGCGGATTCACATATTTATACCAAAAAAATACATGGGAATAGGGGGGTAAATGAAGACAACTGATGTAAAGTAGATGAATATGAGTGGAGAAGGAAACAAACATTTCTAGCAGTTACAAATAAAGAGTTGGAAAGTTTTATTGCCCCTTGAGATATATCCAGTACATGAATGTGATGAACCCAGGAGGTTTGAGGGTTAATTTCCTTAAAGGGAACATGTCACTTTGAACATGGTGTCTGAGCTCCAGGCATCATGTTATAGAGCAGGAGGAACTGAGCAGATGATGTATAGTTTTATAAGAAAAGATTCAGTATAACTTGTATTTTATTCATGTAAATTTCTGCTTATTCTGGGCTTTGAGGTCAAGGAGGCGGTACTATCAGTGATTGGCAGCCTTCCCTCTATGACTGTGTATAAACAGATATCTGTCAAATACTGATAGGACCGACTCCCTGACTTCAAAGCACAAAATAAGCAGGGATGAAAAATGTATAAATTACAAGTTATACTGAATCTTTTCGCATAAAACTGTATATCAGTCTGCTCAGCTCCTCCTGCTCTATATCATGGTACCTGCAAATTACTTTGCATTCTCAAGGTGACAGGTTCCCTTTTAGAGATTTAGAATAACATAAATACATTTCTGATTTAAGTGTGTCAAAAGCTTCCATAAGCTTGTACTATCAGACTTTACTGTCCTTCTTAGATTTGACATTTCCTTTTAAAGAGCTTTTCCCATGTTTAGAGTAAAAAGTTAAAATCAGACATCATATAGTACATAATAATACCTACAAATGCCCACATGAGTATGCCCTCATGCCCTCATGCCCTCATCCAGTGGCCCTGGATCTACAAATTATCACAAACCACAATAAAAAAGAAAAGAGCGAGCCCAAAAATAAAAATATAACATAACTTTCTTAGTAAAAAAAAAAGATATAAAAAATTATATTATATTGCTGTAAAATGTTAAAGGAAAAATCACCTAACAATGCAGAGTGCACACTAGTACAATACCCCCATCATGTCACAACCAACAATTGTATAATAAAAAAGGAATAATTGGATGAAAAGCCGTATACCAAAATATAGCCTATTTGTTAATATAAATAAAATATCAAAGGCAACAATACCAGAGTCTGATGTATATAAACACCAGATAAGCAAATACTCAAGTGGACACTATATATCTAAAATAACCTACTGAAATCTGAATAACAAAAACACATAGACTAAACAGGGTATGCGAAAAATGAATGAAGAGATCAGAAAAAATTCTGAATAAAGTCATTAAAGGTAAACTCAAATGAAAACAATAGAACCAATCACATACCCTGTGAAATGATGAAAAGACACACCGCTAGGCTAAACTATCTACCTCGACACGCGTTTTACCTAGTGGCTTCATCAGTAGGTCATTCAGAGTCCTCCAAACATATGTGACCAATGAAGCCATCAACAAGCTCACCTGTAGCGTGCTTCCAGGTCACGTGCCACATGACGCAATCCGAAACGCACGCAAGCCTGGCGTACCCCGGCCAATGGAACGCAGCGCACCGCTGTGCGTCTGATATGCAAAAAAGTGAACTGTCCAATGATGGACAATAAAAAAAGAAAAAGTGCTTGTGCATTAAAAACACATGATAAATAATGACAATAATAACAATAATTCATAATAAGTGAAATATGTAGAGTATGTATATATATATATATATGTAAAAAAAATAATCAGAGCGCGAAGTGACATAACTGAAATACATATAATCAAAAACGTGAGATGACATGATTAAAATAAATACAAACAGAAGAAATCTGCTAAATATTGTGTACATGATTAGAACACACGTATAAATAATTAAAAGTTTGTGTGAAAATTCATGATAAACAATAATTGAAATGTATAAAGTGAACAAAGCAGTGAAAAAAAAAGCAGTTGAAAAAAAATAAAAAATGCATAGACAAAATGCTTGATGGTCGCATAGATGATCACATCCAGGCTTCAAAAAGATAGTTTATGGCCAAAAGAATTTAAAACGTCCCAAGACAATTGGAGGTTCCATAGCTCTAAAGACAAAAAAATAAATCAATAAAAAAAAAAAAAAAATTATAAATAAATGCCCAACAACATTAACCCGTTAAGGACACGGCCCTATTTCACCTTAAGGACCAGGCCATTTTTTTGCAAATCTGACATGTATCACTTTAAGTGTGAATAACTTTAAAACAATTTTACTTACACAGGCCGTTCTGAGATTGTTTTTTTTGTCACATATTGTACTTCATGACACTGCTAAAAAAAAATCCAAAGTTCATTTTTTTGTATAAAAAAATATAAAATTTACCAAAAATTTTGAAAAATTTGCAAATTTCAAAGTTTAAAATTCTCTACTTCTAAAATACATAGTAATACCCCCAAAAATAGTTATTACTTTACATTCCCCATATGTCTACTTCATGTTTGGAGCATTTTGGGAATGCCATTTTATTTTTTGGGGATGTTACAAGCCTTAGAAGTTTAGAAGCACATTTTTAAATTTTTCTGAAATTTTCCAAAACCCACTTTTTAATGATCAGTTCAGGTCTGAAGTCACTTTGGGAGGCTTACATATTAGAAACCACCTAAAAATGACCCCATTTTAGAAACTACACCCCTCAAAGTATTCAAAACTGATTTTACAGACTTTGTTAACCCTTTAGGTGTTCCACAAGAGTTAATGGCATATGGAGAAACAATTTTAGAAACTTTTGGGAAAATTTTCCATTTGAATCCATTTTTTCCAAGAATAAAGCAAGGGTTAACTGCCAAACAAACCTCAATATGGGTTGCCCTGATTCTGTACTTTGCAGAAACACCCCATATGTGGTCATAAACTACTTTTTGGCCAAACAGCAGGACATAGAAGGAGAGGAACACCATATGGTTTTTGGAAGGCAGATTTTGCAGGACTGGTTTTTTGACACCATGTTCCATTTCAAGCCCCCTTGATGCACCCCTAGAATAGAAATTCCTAAAAAGTGACTCCATCTAAGAAAGTACACCTATCAAGGTATTCAAAACGGGTTTTACAAACTTTGTTAAACCCTTTAGGTGGTCCACAAGAGTTAATGGCATATGGAGAAACAATTTTAGAATTTCGATTTTTTGGAAAATTTTCCATTTAAATCCATTTTTTTCTAGGAACAAAGCAATGGTTAACTGCCAAACAAAACTCAATATGGGTTGCCCTCATTCTGTACTTTGCAGAAACACCCCATATGTGGTCGTAAACTACTGTTTGGCCAAACGGCAGGGTGCAGAAGAAGGGGAACGCGTTATGGGTTTTGGAAGGCAGATTTTGCTGGACTGGTTTTTTACACCATGACACATTTCAAGTCCCCCTGATGCACCCCTAGAGTAGAAACTCCATAAAAAGTGACCCCATTTTTGAAACTACAGGATAAGGTGGCAGTTTTTTGGGACTATTTTAGGGTAAATATTATTTTTGGTTGCCCTATATTAAGTTTTTTTATGGAAAGTAACACATTTTTTTTTGGCTATTTCCTTTTGCCAATAACTCTTGTGGAACACCTAAAGGATTAACAAAGTTTGTAAAATCAGTTTAGAATACCTTGAGGGGTGTAGTTTCTTAGAAGGGGGTCAATTTTTTGGAGTTTCTACTCCAGGGTTACATCAGGGGGGCTTCAAATGGGACATGGCGTAAATAAACCAATCCATCAAAATCTGCCTTCCAAAAACCATATGGTGTTCCCTTCCTTTTGCATCCTGCCGTGTCCCCGTACAGCAGTTTACAACCACATATGGGGTGTTTCTGCAAACTACAGAATCAGGGCAATAAATATTGAGTTTTGGTTGGCTGTTAACTCTTGCTTTATTACCTGAAAAAATAGATTCAAATGGAAAAATTGCCAAAAAATTGGCGTTTTGGCACTTTTTTTTTTTTTTAACACTGTTCATCCGAGGGGTTGGGTCAAATGTTATTTTTATAGGGCAGATTCTTACGGCCGCTGCAATACTTAATGTCTTTTTTTACATTAATTTAGATTTTACACTATATTATTATTTTAGAAGCAAAAATAAACGATTTTAGTATCTCCATAGCCTGAAAGCTACAGTTTTTTAATTTTTTTGGGTGATTGTCTCAGGTAGGGGCTCATTTTTTGCGGAATGAGATGGCGGTTTTATTGGCACTATTTTTGCTCGCTATTATACTTTTTATCATCTAAGTTGACAAAAAATGGCTTTTTTGACATGTTTTTTTCTTTTGACGGCGTTTATCCGAGGGGTTAGTTCAAATGTTATTTTTATAGAGCACATTGTTACGGACGTGGCAATACCTAATATGACTACTTTTAGTATTTTGTTGGTTTCAGTTTGACATCATCAACCAACTTAGAAAAAGAAAAAAAAAAGGAGATGGCGGTTTTAATAGCACTATTTTGGGGGGCATTTGACTTTTTGATGACGTGCTATTACAATTTTTGGGAACATTTTTACATTTTTTTTTTAAGGGCGTTTATCCGAGGGGTTAGATAATATTTTATTTTTATAGATCAGATTATTACGGACGTGAGGATGCCCAATATGTATGGCTCTCAGACTTTGGAGACACTAAAACAACATTTTTTCAAAACTTAAAGAGGACCTTTCATCAGGGTAAAAAACGTGTACTAAGTATGCTGACATGTAGAGCGGCGCCCAGGGATCTCCCTGCACTTACTATTATCCCTGGGCGCCGCTCCGTTCACCCGGTATAGGCTCCGGTATCTTCTGGGACTTGGTTCTACTAGGCGTATTCCAGGCTGTAGCGCTGGCCAATCACAGTGCTCAGCTCATATCCTGGGAGGTTTTTTTCTCCCAGGCTGTGAGCTGGGAGAATGTCAGCATACTTAGTACACTTTTTTTACCCTGATGAAAGGTCCTCTTTAAGTACAATAAAATCATAAAAAAAAAAAAAAAAAAAGTTGTTTCCGTGTCTCCAAAGTCTGAGAGCCATAATTTGATGTATTTTCTAGGGGATTGTCTGGGATTATAATAATTTAGAACTCCATGGAAGTGTGGTACTCCCTGAAGCAAACAATAAAGCAGAGGCACTGAGTGGTGGTGTCCTTCCGTATCCCCCTCTTGTGACACACCCTGCACTTTTTTTGGGTACGTCCCTTCTAGGGCTGAAACGATTACTCGATTTAATTGAGTAATTCGACACAAAAAAATCCTCGATGCAATTTTTTTGCATCGAGGATTCGTTTGTGTCATGTGACCACGGAGCGGGAGGGAAGCACTTGCTATTACTCCCCGCTCCGTGGTCACCCGTCAGGTCATAGTGCACGTAAGCGCGCCCTATGACCCGACACTGTGCAGAGCGGCTGGCAGCGGAGGAGGCGGGGCGCACAGGGGGAGAAGGAGTCGCTCTCTCTCTCCCCCTGTGCTGTGCTGCCAGTGAGGAGAGATGGGGGGGGGGGCGAAGGAGGGGCGGGCGCACTGCGCCACCAATGACAGGACCTTACATGGTCTGGCCTTACTAACTAGCAGCTAGCGGCGCCCGGGATGTCCCCGCACCTACAATTATCCCTGGGCGCCGCTCCGTTCTCCCCACTGTGGGCCAGTTACAGTTTCGTGCTCCATGTGCCAATTACTAATATCGGACCAATGGGGAGGAGACATCACCTTCTCTGTGGGCGTTTCTTCTCCCTGCGCTGTCCAATCGCAGCAGAGAACGTCACAGTGCAGGGAGAAGGAACGCCCACAGAGCTGATGTCTCCTCCCTATTGCTCCGATATTAGTAATTAGCATATGGAGCAGGACACTGTAACTGGCACACAGTGGGGAGAGCCGAGCCGCGCCCAGGGATAATTGTAAGTGCGGGGACATCCTGGGCGCCGCTCCTTGTAGCTGCTAGTTAGTAAGGCCGGACCATGAAAGGTCCTTTGTAATCTTTAATACAGGAGGCAGGGAGCTGCGATCAGCGGCAGTTAACCCCTCAGGTGCTGCACCTGAGGGGTTAACTGCCGCTGATCTGCTGCCTGCCGCCTGTATTAAAGGTTAATTATCATTGGCGGCGCAGTGCGCCCTCCCCCTACCCCCCAGTATTAAAATCGTTGGTGGCAGTGGCCACAGAGCAGAGTCCCCTCCCCTCATTGGTGGCAGTGGCCACAGAGCAGAGTCCCCTTCCCCCCTCATTGGTGGCAGTGGCCACAGAGCAGAGTCCCCTTCCCCCCTCATTGGTGGCAGTGGCCACAGAGCAGAGTCCCCTCCCACCTCATTGGTGGAAGTTCTGATTGGAGCCCCAGCAGTGTTATAACTGGGCTCCTATCGGTTACCATGGCAACCAGGACGCTACTGAAGCCCTGGTTGCCATGGTAACATTCTTATTAGATTACTCGATTAATCGTAAAAAATAATCGATAGAATACTCGATTTCTAAAATAATCGTTTACTGCAGCCCTAGTCCCTTCTTTCCAGTATGGGGGACCACACCTGGAAAGTGTTGGTCAGGGACGATCCGGGCGCCTCCAGTTCCTGAGGTACTCCGACCTGCTCTTTCCTGGTCAGAAAAGATCAGGGCCTTGAGGACTGCCTCATAGAACTGGAGGAAAGTCTCTGTGCTGCCAGCGCTTCGGGATAGTACAAAAGCTGTGTACATGGCAACCTGTACCAAGTAGACCGCAACTTTTTTGTACCATACCCGGGTTTTCCGCATGGCATTATATTATATACCGATTGTAGTCGACGATACAATCGACGATACAATCGAGCTTGAGGACCGTTGCCGTGGTACCTCGCACAGAGACAGGGGTGACGCCGTTACTATGGATTGTGGATCCCTGGGGGGTCTAGGGTCGCACAGCTAAGTACAAAAAAAACCCTTTCTCCTAAGTAACTTTCCCTTACTATCCCTGCCTAAATACCCTCTCCCTTACTGACCCTACCCTACCCTCAGGGGATGCACCTGCAGCTGGGGATGATGCTGCTACTGCTGCTGGGGATGCAGGTCAGGCGGTCGGCTCCTCTCTCCTCTGCGACGCTGGAAACTGTGGGAGGAGAGAGGTAAGCAGCAGAAATTTGAACTTCGCGCCGCACGCTCCTGCCGGCCAATCAGAGGTCTGCAGCGTAGTCAACATCGCCACTGCCCCCCAATCTAAAGACGGTTATTGGTGGTGTGTTTTCACACCACCGATCACCGTTCTTTTCCGGTTCATCGAGTCACCCGGGACCCGAATGGACAGGAAACGCAGCAAACCGCAGGTTTAAATTGACCTGCGGTTTGCTGCAATCACCGATACGGGGGGCATTAGAACATGGCATAATAAATTACAGCTTCAGTGCGGCAATTTTGTATTGACGATCCACATTGGAACTGTCAAAAGTAGTGGCTCTGATCAATTTACATGCTGTACAACTACAACTCTACCACAAGATTAAGAACCCCATTTTTGTCTTTTGCTGCCAAAAGGACATTTGGCTTTGGGAGGAACAAAATGACTAGAAGTCAAAATGTCCTTTAAATTGCGACTTCTCCTCCATGTGACAGATGGATATGGACATAATGCTGAAGGATTTCTTGTATCTCTCTCCAATTACAATTATATGTTGTAATAAATCAGTTTTTTTTCATCAAATCGTTGTATAGGTTTTTGTTTGCTTACCAATAAAGACTTTCTTTCAAGTTGTCATGCTCTCTGATAGCCTTTCTGAATGGCTTTATTACTATATCCAAATTTCTTGAAATCGTTTTGAAAGGAAAGATGCCTGTTTTTCCAAATTCTTGTCAGTGGAGCACGCATGCCTAAGTCTTGGGATAATGGGAGGATGTTGCATGCATAAGGGAATTAGTTGCCGTTGTAGTACATGACAATCTCTTTCTAACAAAGCTAGAGCCAGCCCTGTACCTCACATGGATCCAGAGATCTCCCCATTTGTTGCTCTGCTAGATTAATATCAAGCTGGCAGCTCAAGGGGAGTGTCTTTTATGCTGCAGCTCAGGAGACATGTCTTTTCTGCTGCAGCTCTCTCCCTATAACAGCTCAGGAGGTAGTGGAATCATGAAACTGAGCATGTGCGGCCTTCTCAGTGACCCAGACAAAGAAATAAGAAAAAGAACAAACAGCAGGTGGCACTAAAGGGATACATTTAATTGAATAGCTCAGTGGCAATGCTAAATTTTTAATTACATGCAATTAAAAAAGTATTTAGATCCAGGTGCTGGTTTGAAAACTGTAGAATAATTTTCATGGGACAACCCCTGTAATATAAAGACTTTCATGTCTGTGATGGTGTTGTAGTCATAGCTGCAAAAATGTTTTGGTGCAGACAGATCTTTCCTTTCTTCTTTTATTGTGTGGCAATTAGAGTTAATTCTTGTTCTAAGCTTTTGACCATACCTGGCATTCCCATTGTGCATTAGGAATCTATATCATAAGAGTGGTCATTATGCATGGGCAGGTCTTACATTTTGTCTGGTTGCATGGGAATGTTCCTGTTGTTGGAGACTACAATGAGCTTCTGACAATGATGTTTCTGAGTTAGTTGGCTGCCTGTGGCACAGGAGTAGGGATTTTGGAAATATTGATTTGAAATGGTCATCCTTTTGTAAAATTGGATGTCTCCGAGCAACCCTCCTCAGTATATCCAGATTTCGCTTGTAGGTACCTGATAGTTTTTTTGTTTTGTATAGTAGGAGCATACTTCTTGGTAATCTGGTGGCCCTGGCAATTTGGTTTTCCACTGTAGTTAGATGGTATCCTTGATTCTGATATATTTTTAGGGCTTTCAAGGTGTTCATCCTTGTCTGTATGGTTTGAACATATGCGGTTTTATCTGTTAGTCTGACTGTAAATAATGGAGTTCTTATGTCTTTGGCGGAAATCTGTCCCATCTGAGGTATGTTGTGCAGCTAGTTGGTTTCTGGTAGAGCGATGAGGGAAAGACGCTCGCCGGCTGCCAGCTTCCTCACCGCGCCTGCACTGAGTTCGGAACGGCGCGAGATTTCATCAGAGCACAGGGGTGGCAGAAGGATGTGAGCGCTGCCTGGCCCTGTCAATCAGGACATGGAGGGAGGCGACTAAGGTGGGAGAACGAAGCCTATAGGAGCAGGAACAACGCCCCCCCCCCCCCCTGCTCCTAGAGGCTAATTAGCATATTATAAAAATTTGATTTTTAGCGTAGCGGGGGCACTGAGAAAAGTAGGAATAGGCTAGTTAGGTTTAGCTGACATTAGCACATCACTAATGTCAGACAGCTTAACAGGGTAAATCTGGTGACAAAAACCCTTTAAATCTAAGAAGGACAGGAAGGTCTGGGAGTACAAGCTTATGACAAACATTGACACACTCAGACCAGAGTGCATTGTACTCATTTTGAGCTAAAATAATTTTTTAAATTGGTCTTTATTAAAAATGTGGAGTCCTTTTTTCTGTATATGGTTGAGATGCTCTAGTAGCAGCCTCTGGATTTTCTGACAGACTCCTTATCTCTGACATTATAAACACTTATTATAGCTCAGTTATTATCTTACTGATAAGAAGGTGACTTAAATAAATGTTTATGACCTCTTAGTAGTTTAGAGATAAGGTTTGTTAGATGACAGGCACAAAGTGAAAATGAAAGTACCAGTCACATAGTTAGAAAAACAGTTAACCTTTTGTGACAGAATGGCTCAATATTTTTAATAAAGGCCAATTTTTAGCAAAAAATGAGTAAAACACAATCATAAAAAAATTGCCTCCAAAGGTGTACATAGACTTTAATGAATTTGACCCTCAGACCTGAGGACATCATATTCATGCACTGGATATATATCAAGGGACAATAAAAGTTTCTCACTCTTTATCTGTAATTGCTAGAACAATTTACTGCTACAAATGTTTGTTTCCTCCACTCAATTATCTGCTTTCCATCAATTGTCTCATCTACCTCACTAATCCCATGTATTTTTGTGTATAAATATGTGAATCTTCTTATATTGTGTCATAACATGCCTGAGGAAGAGACTTGAGTTATCCCAAAAGCTTGCAATCTTGTAATCTCTTCAGTTAGCCATTAAAAAGTGTTAACCCCTAAGGAATCTCGTTGTTATATCTTATTTACTGGCTAACATGATACAAAGATATATTTTACTTTCTTTTTATTCAGTATTGTTACATTTAGTTATTAATAGTAACCATTTGATGTGGATTATGAAGTGGAAAAATAAACTAATGTATCACTTAAGAAATATTTGCAATTTTTCATTATTTCCTCCATTGTTCCAGCTGAAGGTGATGAGCTAAAATGTTCAGGTTCGGAAGCTGGGCCATCATATGAATCCTTGCAGAGTGTGTTTGATAAGAAGTCATTTCGTCCAACCCTGAATTATAGCCGCCCAACCAGTGTGAACATCTCCTTTACTCTCTATGCAGTGCTTGGAGTGGTAAGATTTCTTGGATGTAATATATAAGACTCAGAAATCATGTGGGTATAGTTGTAGAGAAGAATTTAAATAGGGTCATAGTAAGATGCTAGCAACATAGGCATGATCACCAAATTTCAATCAATATTAACAACTCTGGATCATTCCAATAAAGTTACACAGAATGAAAAACTAGAAAGTATTTGTGGGGGTGGGGGAACCAGTGGCTACAACTCTGCCAATTTATTCTTTATGACAAGTGCTATCAACACATTATCATACAATTAGTTTGAAAAAAGTAATCTAACATATCAGTAGCTTTGTATACATATTAGATAATATTCAAATTAAAATAATTCTTCAATAGCTTTTAGTGAATTTTACATTTGAAACGGGAACTAGTCGAGCAAGAAAATATAGGTGACCATAGAAGTATATCACTATGTGATAAAAAGGATAGCTACATTGCCAAATAAGCTGTTTGGTGAAGTGTCCTTAACAATCGACTAATGGGCGTGCTGGCTTTTGGATTTAAGGAATTTGTCAGTGGTGAGACAACCCTTTTAATAATAATTCATGACAAGAACAAAATAACATAAAAGGTGGTTTGTCATCAGATGATCCCATATTCCACCATATTTATTATAACCTTTTTAAAACTATACTCTTTCTTTAGAATGAAAAATCTCAGATCCTCACCACTTTCCTTTGGCTACGGCTGGTAAGTTACAGTACCCATCTTTATTTTGAACATATAGGGGGTCATTTACAAAGCTTAAATACCCCTAAATTAGGCATATTTCAGGTGCAGATGGAGACACAACGGTTATTTGTGTCACTATCTGTGACTTCCTCCCGCTCATGCCAGGACTAAAATTGTGGGCAAGGTATAGTCGTGGAAGGGGTTGGGCCGGCAGGCCCGTCTCATTTACTGTTTTCTACGCCTGTTTTAGGTGTAGAAAATGGTCTAAATGTAAGACAGCTCGAAAGCTGACTTACATTTAGAACTGGCGCCTCTTCATAACTTCGGTGGATCCTATGCCAGCTATGAGGTTTTTATTAAGACCAGCATCTAAAACGCCAGTCTTAATAAATGTGCCCCATAGAATATATACTGTATATCTTCTACTCACAAAAAGTTAGGGATATTTAGCTTTCGGGGGAAATTTATGGAAAACGTAAAAAGTTCACGCTACAGTAATATTATGTCATGAAAGTAGGGCATTTAAGTAGAAGCATGCAATGGTGATTTATCATCTCAAACTATTTATTGAATCAAAAGCCCCCACAAATAATGTGAATGTCTCAATAATTTTTCATGTGGCCTTGTGCATCAATTAAAGCTTGACAAAGACGTCTCAAGCTGTTCACAAGTCCATTTATTGTCTGCTAAGGCATGGCATCCCACTCTTCTTGAAGGGCGGCCTTCAGGTCATTGAGGTTCTGGGGTACAGAGTTGCGAGCCTCTACACGGCGACTCAGCTGATCCCATAGGTTTTCAATGGGATTCAGGTCTGGAGAAAGTGCAGGCCACTCCATTTGAGATACCCCAGCCTCCAGCAGCCGCTCCCTAATGATACAACCTCGATGAGCTGGCACATTGTCGACCAAGAAGATGAAATTAGGCCTGTATTGTTCATGCAGAGGCACAATTACTGGATTAATGATGTTATTCAAGTAGTATGGGCTTGTCACTGTACCATTCACAAAGTGTAGGACAGTTCTGTATTGACTAGACACACCTGCCCACACTGTAACACCACCACCAGCAAAGGCTTGTCTAGTGACAACAGTGGCTGATGCATGGCGCTCTCCTTGACATTTCCAACATCGTTGGCACCCATAATTTCTGCTCAGCATGAATCACCTTTCATCAGTGAACAGCACTGAGGTCGACTGGTCCCCCGCCCAGGGGTTCTGGGGCGGGGCTTAGGGGGTGGGGGTGGCTTCTTATCAATTTGGACCTGCATGTGCCTCACATGAATAGTAAGTAACGTCATCATGTGTACCTCACATGAATGGTTAACCCACTGTTGCCCAATATTTGATGAGGTGCTTGGGGCCACTTACTTTTAATGTGAGGTACATGGGGATACTAATGTAATAGCACCATGTACCTCAGATTAATAATAGGTGACCCCATCTTCTCAAATTATGGCTACTGGCAACATTGCCGTTAATGAGTCACATTAACCCTAAATCTTGCTGGCTGCCTGATACATATACATGTTTTTTGCCTGCCTTTATTTTGAGGCAGGCTAATAATCTTGCAGTGTGTGGGATGGGGTGTGGGCTGGGTACCTGCGCCTGTTGCTTTTCAGAGAAACTAATGGCTGGGGACTGGAGAACACAAGGAGGAGGAGGCTGCCGCTGCTGCCATTCGCCGAGCACAAGCTGAGACGGCGCCGTGGTAAACCGTCCCCCGTCCTTCCTACTTTAATATTCGCCACACATTCATTGGTGGCAGTGGTGCAGCGCATCAGCGCCCACTAATTTTATTGGGCTCTGCAGCGGCCGCATCATGGGAGGGAGGGATTCCCTCCCTCCGTCCCTCAGTCCCTTCCTCCTTCTCCACTGACTCTGGCCACTCTGTCTGATGTGCGTATCGGGCGCACATGCGCCTGGCATCTCCGCTCCTCTCTCATCTGCGGCCCGGCAAACGATCTTCCAGGGCCTGGTTCTGGGCCACGGCCCGGCGGTTGGGGACTGCTGGTCTAGAGAATATTCTTATCTCAGTCATAAATCTATAAGGAGACAAGAATGACTCTTCTCAGACTGGCACATCTATAAAGAAGAAACTTTATGGACTGTGTCCTCTCCATGAACCTATTTTGGCCAACTTTAAACTACATACAAAATGGTGAATATAGGTAATCAAATCCACTATAATTATGATACTTAGATATAAATGTTATACACCTATGAAAAAGCACAACAGCCGCAATCTGTGACTTCTACCCACTCACACCAGGTCTATATGTACAACAACCAGAAGGTCAACTATCACTGCAGCACTCCACCAATCTGGCTGGAAAGAAGCCCCTCCTTAATAAAAGACCCATGAAAGCCCATCTGGCGTTTGCAAAAGAGCAAAGACCCTAGAGACCCTAAAGAGCTCTCAGACTGTTAA
This sequence comes from Bufotes viridis, assembly GCA_033119425.1. Classification (NCBI taxonomy): domain Eukaryota; kingdom Metazoa; phylum Chordata; class Amphibia; order Anura; family Bufonidae; genus Bufotes; species Bufotes viridis. The sequence goes on from CM065592.1 coordinate 175,792,376, forward strand.
AAACAAGATTACCTGGTCTGATGAAACCAAGATTGAACTTTTTGGCCTCCATTTTAAATGTTATGTTTGGAGGCAGGGGCGGATTGGCCATAGACCTTACAGGGAAATTTCCCAGTGGGCCGATGCCCAGGGCGCCACCTGGGCCCTCCTCACAGCCGGCCAGTGGAAGTTTTTGGGGATGTATTTTGTGCTGCTGGCAGTATTTTGTGATGGTCTGTGGTATTTGGCTCTTTTGGGGTAATATAATGTGCCACAATATGGTATTGCTGGCCATGGCTCCCATCAATTTGGACCCAACTACAAAACATGGACACTTTTAGCATTTTTTCCAGGGCCACTTTAAGTTTCCAGTCAGCCCCTGTTTGGAGAAAACCAGACACTGCTTATCACTGACCAATACCATCCGAACAGTGAAGCATGGTGGCAGCATCATACTATGGGGTGATTTTCAGCAGCTGGGAAAGGGAGAAATTGAGGGAAAGCTGAACTGAGCAAAGTACATCGATATTCTTAATGAAAACCTGATCCAGAGTGCTCTGAACCTCAGACTGGGCCGAAGGTGGAGATTTATCCTCTGCGCTGCTGAAGGATGCACCTAATTTATGACGAGGCACAGGACGCGTCATAAATTAGATGCATCCTCTGGCATTCCATGCACCTAAACCGAAATCTATGGTCGGCACTGAGCTACTTTGCATTTCTGGCTTCATTTCCGCCAGAAAACTGACATAAATGAAGATAAATTTGTCGCAGTGGCTGGCCATGAACCCTTCCCACGCCCATTTCTGAAAACTGGCGAGGGCAGTTTTCCATTGCAACTTTTTTATTTATTTATTATATATTTAAAAAGTCGCAAATGGGTGTGCGACTTTTTAATACCACGTTTCTGGCGCAGAGAAATGATAAATGTCCTCTAATGACCCTAAACACAGAGCCAAGACAATATAGGAGTGGCTTAAGATGGATTTCCTACAAACGCTCGTTCCCGATAATCTACCAGTCATATACTGATGATCTATTCTCAGGATAGGTCATCAATATATGAGTCCTGGAAAAGCATTTACAGTAATATACTGTACAGTCATAAGAAAAACAAAGTACACCTCAGATGAACACTACACAACAGATTCCACCATGTCATTATTAATTCAACAGCAAAGAAAAAGTTGGGATTAGTCATCACATCCCAATGTGCAGGTGCACGTCGCCATGGCTGAAAGCACAAAAGCAAACACAATGTACTCTGCAAACACAAATAATCAAGTAAATACAAGTAAATGTCATTGGTGGACAAACACAAATGATTATTTTTACAAAATGTATTTGCTAAGAATCTCCCATTAGTACATTTTCTACACTGAGTATGGCACAATTGTATTTACTTGATTATTTGTGTTTGCACAAATTATTGCTTTTGAATTGTGTTTGTTTGTGCTTTTGTGATTTCAGCCATGGCGACGTGCACCTGCGCAGTGGGATGTGCTGACTAAACCCCTATTTTTTTCTTTGCAGTCTGCATTGGAGGTGTGGCTGACTCTTTTGGTCGTGCACTCCTAATTAACCTGTCTGCCCCACAGGCTGATTTTAACCCCTTAAGGACACGGCCCTATTTCACCTTAAGGACCAGGCCATTTTTTCAAAATCTGACCATTGTCACTTTATGTGGTGATAACTTTAAAACGCTTTTTCTTATCCAGGCCATTCTGAGATTGTTTTTTCGTCACATATTGTACTTCATGACACTGGTAAAATGAAGTCGAAAAAATTCATTTTTATTTATAAAAAAATACCAAATTTACCAAAATTTTTAAAAAATTTGCAATTTTCCAAGTTTCAATGACTCTACTTCTATAATACATAGTAATACTGCCAAAAAAAGTTATTGATTTACATTCCCCATATGTCTACTTCATGTATCGATCATTTTGGGAATGCCATTTTATTTTGGGGACGTTACGAGGCTTTGAAGTTTAGAAGCAAATCTTGAACTTTTTCAGAAATTTTCAAAAACCCACTTTTTAAGGACCAGTTCAGGTCTGAAGTCACTTTGTGAGGCTTACATAATAAACCACCCAAAATGACCCTAATTCTAGAAACTACACCCCTCAAGGTATTCAAACTGATTTACAAACGTCATTAACCCTTTAGGTTTTCCACAAGAGTTAATGGCATGAATAATTTTTAATTGGAAATTTTTCATTTTAATCTCTTTTTCCAGTAAGAAAGCAAGGGGTTAATAGCCAAACAAAACTTAATATTTATTCCCCGATTCTGCAGCTTTGCAAGAACACCAAATATGGAAGTGAACTGCATAGGGCCAAACTGCAGGGCGCAGAAGGAAAGGAACGTTATATGGTTTTGGAAGGCAGATTTTGCTGGACTGGATTTTTGACACCATGTCCCATTTAAAGCCCCCGATGCACCCTAGAGTAGAAACTCCATAAAAGTGACTCCATCTAAGAAACTACACCCTCAAGGTATTCAAAACCAGTTTTACAAACTTTGTTAACCCTTTAGGTGTTCCACAAGAGTTATTGGCAAATGGAGATGAAATTTCAAATTTCTATTTTTGTTACCTTGTCTCAAAAAAAGTGTAATATAGAGCAACCAAAAATCATATTTACCCTAGAATAGTACCAACAAAACTGACACCTTATCCCGTAGTTTCCAAAATGGGGTCACTTTTTGGAGTTTCTACTGTAAGGGTGCATCAGGGGGCTTCAAATGGGACATGGTGTCAAAAACCAGTCCAGCAAAATCTGCCTTCCAAAAACCATATGGCGTTCCCTTCCTTCTGTGCCCTGCCGTTTGGCCATACAGCAGTTTACGACCACATATGGGGTGTTTGTGCAAACAAGAGAATCAGGGCAATAAATATTGAGTTTTGTTTGGCTGTTAACCCTTGCTTTGTTACTGGAAAAATGGATTACAATGGAAAATTTGCAAAAAATAGCTGTTTTGGGACCGTTTTTATTTTTGTTATTTACATAGTTGAACTGACAGGTTAGATTGTGTGCTATTTCTATAGAGCAGGTTGTTACGGACGCGACAATACCAAATATGACTACTTTTGTGGTTTTTGTTTCAGTTTTACATAATAAAGCATTTTTGAAAAAAATTATTTTTAGTGTCTCCACATTCTGAAAGCCATAGTTTTATTTTATTTTTTGGGCGACTGTCTTATGTAGGGGCTCATTTTTTTGCGGGATGAGATGGCGGTTTGATTGGCACTATCTTGGGGTGCATATGACATTTTGGTCGCTTGCTATTACACTTTTGTGATGTAAGGTGACAAAAATGGCTTTTGACACCGTATTTTTTATTTTTTTGCTGTGTTCAGCTGAGGGGTTAGGTCATGTGTTATTTTTATAGATCAGGTTGTGACGGACGCGGCGATACATAATATGTATACTTTTTATTTATTTATATAAGTTTTACACAATAATATAATTTTTAAAACAAAAAAAATCATGTTTTAGTGTCTCCATAGTTTGAGAGCTATATATTTTTTTTTTTTGGGCGATTGTCCTATGTAGGGGCTCATTTTTTGCGGGATGAGATGGCGGTTTGAATGGTACTATCTTGGGGTGCATATGACTTTTTGATCGCTTACTATTACACTTATTGTGATGTAAGGTGACAAAAAAATGGCTTGTTTGACAACGTTTTATTTTTTATGTTTACAGCGTTCATCTGAGGGTTAGGTCATGTTATATTTTTATAGAGCAGGTCCTTACGGACGCGGCGATACATAATATGTATACCTTTTTTATTTATTTTGGTTTTACACAATAATATCCTTTTGAATAAAAAAAACATGTTTTAGTATCTCCATAGTCTGAGAGCCATATATTTTTCAGTTTTTAGGCAATTGTCTCAGGTTGGGTATCATTTTTGCGGGATGAGGTGACGGTTAGATTGGCACTATTTGGGGGTCATATGACTTTTTGATCGCTTGCTATTACACTTTTGTGATGTAAGGTGGCAAAAAATGGCTTTTGACAAAGTTTTATTAATTTTTTTACAGTGTTTACTTGAGGGTTAGGTCATGTGATATTTTTATAGAGCAGATTCTTACGGACGTGGAGATACCCAATATGTCTACTTTTTAATTTTTTTACATTTAACACTAAAAGCATTTTTGAAACAAAAAAATCATGTTTTAGTCTGAGAGGCATAGTTTTTATTTTTGGCCAATTGTTTTAGGTAGGGGCTCATTTTTGCGGGATGAGATGGCGGTTTGATTGGTACTATTTTGGGAGGCAAACGCCTTTTTGATCGCTTTGTATTACACTTTTAGTGATGTAAGGTGCCAAAAATGGCTTATTTACACCATTTTTGGTTTTTTTTATGGCGTTCACCTGAGGAGTTCAGTCATGTGATATTTTTATAGAGCAGGTTTTTACGGACGCGGCGATACCTAATATGTGTAGTGTATTTTATTTTTATTTTTTATTCAGTGATATGTGTTTTTTCATTTTTACTTTTTTTCACTTTTTACATTTTTTTGACCCAGACCCACTTGGTTCTGAAAGATCCAGTGGATCTGGTGTCTGTATAATACAGTACAGTACACTATATAGTGCACTGTGCTGTATTTTGTACTTTACAAAGTCTGAATAGACCTTTAGCAGGTCTATTCAGACTTTCAGCACCATGGAGAGCAGGGCGCTTCTGAAGCGTCCTGTCTCCATGGCAACCATCACCCGCAGCCATCAGAAGCAGCGGGTGATGGATGGTGAGGAGTGTAGCCCCTCCCTCTGTGATCCCATCCTGTTGGGGGCTGCAAGGCACAGCAGCCCCGATGGGAGAGGAGGAGCTCCCTCCCTGTTAACCCTTCCATACCGCGGTCCGTGCGGACCGCGGTATAGAAGGAGTTAAGCGGCTGGCATCTGATCAAGCACAGATGCCAGCCGTTTCTATCAGAGTGTCAGCAATGTGCTGACACTCTGATAGACCCACTAGACACCAGGGATACATTACAGAGGAGGCGGGCGGGGATCGCAATCGCGATCCCGCCCGCCGCACCGCCCGCACGCCTCGCAACCACCCCCTGCACCCCCGCAGCCAAAATATGATTGGAGGCTGCAGGGGGGGTTAAAGATCAAGAATTTGGGGGCATTAACTCTCTGATCTCAGAGATCGCACAGAAGCGCTGCAAACCGCAGGTCTGAATTGACCTGCGGTTTGCAGCGATCGCCCATATGGGGGGGTCACAGGACCCCCCTGGGCATTGTAACAAGGTACCTGCTGAATGATTTCAGCAGGTACCTTGTTCCGATCACTGCCAGCTGAGCAGCAGTGATCGGAACAACTCATGACGTACCGGTACGTCATGTGTCCTTAAGGACTCGGGAAACATGCCGTACCGGTACGTCATGTGTCCTAAAGGGGTTAATTAGTGCAAGTATAAAGTTGTAGCCTTTTCTCCCTGAATTTAAAGGAGGCCATTCGGCACCAGGGTAGGTAAAATATAGAGTGGGCTCAGCATGCAGGTGGAGCCTGCATTCCCTGAATTTAATGAAGGACATTGTGGCACCTAAAGAGGTATAATACAATGTGGGCTCAGCATGCATGTGGAACCTGCATTCCCTGAATTTAATAGAGGCCATTGTGGCACCAAAAGAGTTAATATTTAGTGTAGGTTCCTGTCCTAAAGAGATAGCCTTGTCGTTGGTGGACAAGCACAAATGATTTTGTGAAAATGTATTTGCCAAAAATCTCACATTTACAATTTAGCATTAGTACATTATTTATTCAACAGAAATGAAATCCCCATAGAAAAGCCATGTGAGAAAAAATAAGTATACCCCATGAATCAATAGCTTGAAGAACCACCTTTGGCAGCAATAACTTGAAGAAATCATTATTTTTATGACTTTATTAGTCTCTCACATCCTTATGGAGGAATTTTTATGACTTTATTAGTCTCTCACATCCTTATGGAGGAATTTTGGCCCACTTTTCTTTACAGTGTTGCTTCAGTTTATTGATGTTTGTGGGCATTCTGTGCCACTGCTCTGCACACCTGCCCCAGCCTTCTTCCCGGAAACATGGACCTGCCTTTCTCTCTCCCCTTCTTCCTGGTGGGCTGTCCTTCTATGCAAGCTACGGCCTGCTTGCCAGCAAAGCATGCGTTTCCCCTGCCTTTTAAAGGGCCAGCACACGTGCACCCTAATTCACACCAGCTAATGGCTGGACACATTAGTGTACTTTAGGAACTTCCCCCTATAGGAGGGCGTCTGAGTATTAGGTTCCTAGCTTTCCAGTGTCCTGCTAAGGTTTGCTATTTATGTTGTCTGCCCGTGTACTGACCTCTGCCTGGATTTTCCCCTTTGCTTCCTGCCCCGATTTCCATCTTGACCCTGAGGTGCCAGCCCTGACCTTGGATTGTTTCTCATATTTCTCATACTCTGCCTACCCTGACCTGAGCCTGTTCCTGACTCCGGTTTTGTATGACCCCTTGTTACCCTGCATGTCTCTTGACCACCGAGGGTCAGCTGTCAACCAAACAGAGACTTCTCCAAGAGGTGGCAGACTGGTGGTTTCCCTGCAGCAAAGTCCAGGTCCCTGTGTATGGGTTAACGAGTAAAAACCAGGGGATTGACAGGATGATACCTTTTTGAGTAGCCCTTGGTCAAATCTGTTCGGTTGATATAGTGGTTCCACACCCACTGCATTTTGTTGATGCACAGCTCTCTTAAGGTCCTGCCACAGCATTTCAGTTGAGTTGAAGTCTGGAAATTGACAGGGCCATTGCAACACCTTCTTTTCTCTTTCATCCATTATGTTGTAGATTTGCTGGTGTGCTTGGGATCATTGTCCTATTGCATGATCCAGTTTCGGCCAAGCTTTAGCTGTTGAATTAATAGCCTCACATTTGACTCGCAAGTATTTGGTATACAGATGAGTTCATGGTCAACTCAATGGCTGCAAGGTGCCAAGCCACGCTGCCATGTTCCTTATAGAAAGAAAACACTTTCTAATGGCAACTCTTCATACAAGCCATACTTGTGCAGTCTTTTTCTAATTGTATTGTCATGAACTTGAACATTTAAAGGGTTTCTGACACCAGAATTAACCCTCTTAAACTGGCTGACATTAGCGATGTGCTAATGTCAGCAGAATATAACTCTACTATTGGTATGTGTATTGATGCCCCCCCTTACTGCACAATTTTTACTTTTGTAATATGCAAATTAGCCTCTAGGAGCATAGGGGGGCATTGCTCCTGCTCCTAGAGGCTCCGTTCTCCCAACTCATTCCACGCCCTTCCGTCCTTGATTGACAGGGCCAGGCAGCTTTCGTCTTCTCCTGCCGGCCCTGTGTGCTGGGTAAACGGCATGGCACAGGCGCAAGATTTACCTAGCACACAGGGCCATCAGGAGAAGACGAGCGCTGCCCTGTCAATCAAGAACGACAGGGCGTGGAATGAGGTGGGAGAACGGAGCCTCTAGGAGCAGGAGAAACGCCCCTCTGCTCCTAGAGGCTAATTTGTATATTACAAAAGTAATATTTGTGCAGTAAGGGGGGCATCAATACATATAACAATAGCAGAGTTAGATTCTGCTGACATTAGCACATCACTAATGTCAGCCAGTTTAAGAGGATTAGTTCTGGTGACAGAAACCCTTTAAAGAGGACCTTTCACTTTTTCTTTACTGAGTACCTTTATATGGAGAGTACCCTCCACTGATGCTGCAGGGATTTTTCTTTTTATTAAACACCCCTCGGCATAGGAGGAGGAGACATCAGCTTTTCTCAGTGGGTGTCTCCTTCTCCTTTTACCTGGCTGTGACGCTGTCTAATCACAGTGAACTGCTTCACAGTCAGGGAGAAAGGCACTTGTTCTCATGAGGTTTGGTTAATATCATGAGAACAGGCTATGTAAGAGAGTACAGTACCTGCTTTCATAGCCTGTTCTCGTGAGATTTACCAAATCTCATGAGAATGACTCTCCTCCTCCCTGACTGTAAAGTGGTCCGCTGCGATTGAACAAGGTCACAACGGGGGTATCACAACAGGCAGCCGAGGGGTGTTTAAAAAAATAAAAAATTCTTGAAGCATCAGCGTCTTTAACATGCTAACTGAGGCTTGTAGTGTCTTAGATGTAGCTCTTGGTTTTTTTGCTATTTTGCTGAGCATTGCATTCTCTGATCTTGGGATGAATTTGTTAGGAAATCCACTCATTGGAAGATTGTCAGCTGTCTTAAATGTTTTCCACTTGTGAATAATTTTTCTCATTGTAGAATGATGGTCTTCAAATTGTTTGGAAATGGCCTTATAACCCTTCCCAGATCGATAGTCAGCAACAGTTGCTTCTCTAAGATGATTGCTTCTTAATTGCTTCTTTAAGATGATGGGGGACATTTATTAATAATGGTGTAATTTGCGCCGAAAAAATACTAACATTACAAATCAAAAATGGTCGCAGAAAAATCCAATCCGAATGGATTTTTTGCGACTGTCGTGTCGCAGTCGCAGCATGTCGCATGTCACAGTGCTACACCATAGACTATCATTATAAAAATTGTCGCACGACATTGGTGCGACAAAATGTCCTGCGACACATGTCGTGCTGTAGACCTAGCCTTATAAACACGGTTACCTTGCTGATGATCAGCTAATCTGGCTTCTCCTTATCCTCTTAATTCCTATGGAAGCAATACGGTTGTACTTAATTTTTCACAAACAGCTTTTTCACTTTGGCTTAGATTACCTTTAAATTCGTATAGCGAATATTTCAGAATATTTACAAGGATTTACAAAGGGTGTGCAAAATTTAGCAAAATGGCACATGCTTCAGAACAAGTTTTTTGCCATCACCAGCATCTCTTTTCAAATCTGTAGAATATCCTGCAGAACAAGAATAAAAACAGAGCATTTATTTTAGAGCCAGACTGGTGTGCGTAGGGCCCACCACTAAATTAATTCTAGGGGTCCACTGTACATGTAAATACTACCTGCAATAAAATACTCAAGATGAGTCCATGCAGCAACTTCGAGAAGGTAGGTCCCTGGGGAAAGAGAATGTTGGCTGGCCTGCCTTTGTACCTAGAAGCCACCTGATGCATCTATAATAATACATTGGATAGTATGTTTAACCCCTTAGTGACCAGCCTGTTTTGGGCCTTACTGACCAAATGTTTTTTCTTACTTTTTTCATCGTCGCATTCCAAGAGCTATAACTTTTTTATTTTTCCGTCTATATAACTTTATAAGGGATTGTTTTTGTTGTAAGTTGTTGCAAGATGTAGTTTTTAACCCCTTATTTTTTGAGTTTTCGTTTTGCGCTCCCTGCATTCCCAGAGCCATAACTTTTTTATTTTTTGGTTTACATAGCCATATGAGGGCTCGTTTTTTGCGGGACAAGTTTTACTTTCCAACGACACCATTTAAAATAGCATATGATGTAGTGGGAAGCGGGAAAAAAATTCCAAATGAGGTGAAATTGCAAAGAAAGTTTTGCAGGTTTTTAATTTCGACGTTCGATGTGCGATAAAACTGACTGGTTACTTTTACTCTACAGGTCAGTACGAATCCGACAATACCCTATATGTATAGGTTTTCTTGCGTTTTGATAGTGGAAAAAAAAATTCAAAAGTGGGGAAAAAAAATCAGTTTTACTTTTTTGTCACCATGTTTTGACCCCAATAACTTTTTGTAATTATATGTACAGAGCTGTATGGGGGCTTATTTTTTGCGTCATAATCTTATCTTTTTATTGATACCATTCTGGGGTGTGTATGATTTTTTGATCACCTTTTATGTAATTTTTGTGGAAAATAAAGCGACCAAAAATGGCGAATCCGCCATTTGGACGCTTTTTTCCGTTTTGCTGTTTGACGTATGGGGAATATTTTTTATATTTTTATAGTATTGGCGTTTTCGCACATTACGACACCCATGATGTGTATTTTTTTAAATTTTTATTTTAGCAAAAGGGGGGTGATTTGAACTTTTATGTTTATTTATTTATTTATTTATTTATTTATTTTTTAAATTTATTTTTATTTTTTTACACTTTTATATAGTTCCCATAGGGAACTGTAACTTACAATCATTTGATAGCAATAGCATTGGAATGTATGAAAAAATCGCATATTTCCTATGAAGCCTATTACAGGCAAGGCTCCATAGGAAATACTACAGAGCTGCCTGGGTTTCATTCATAGAAACCTAGGTTACTACAGGCACGCTCCGGCTCCTCCGATCGCCACACGGGGAGCAGGAGCGCAAACTGAAACGGCATCTGAGGGGTTAAATGTCCACGATCGGCATTGCTCCCGGTCGCGGACATTAGCCGCGGGTGTATGCTACAAGAACCATGCGGACACCCGCGGCTAAGGCGCCCGCATGAAGCAGGAGCGGGCCCTATCTTTAGGGACAGGACACAGGACATACGGGTACGTCCTGTGTCCTTAAGAGGTTAATGGCACCATTTTGAGGTTCGTTTTTCGGTATAAATAACATAATATCTTTATTCTCTGGGTCAGTACCATTACAGTGATACCAAATACATATAGTTTTTTTACGTTTTATTATTTTTTGCACTTAAAACACTTTTTTTTATAAGAAAAAAATGCTTTTTGCATTGCTTCTTCCCAAATCCCATAACTTTTTTATTTTTCTTTCTATGGAGTTGTGTGAGGGCTTGATATTTTACTTCTATTTTTCATTTTGGAAGTATGGTATCGTTTTGGAGTAAATGGCGCTTTTTGATCGCTTGTTATTAAGATTTTTCAGTAGCAACTAATAATAAATCAGCAATTCAATTTTTTGTTTTTTTAACAGCATTTACTGTAGGGGGTAATTTACGTGATATTCATGTAGTGTGGGTCATTACGGACGCGGAAATACAAACATATGGGGGAGATTTTTTTATTTATTGAAAAGCGTATTTTTAATGGAAAAAAAGCGTAATTTTTTTAATGGGATCTTTTCTATTGAATAAGTGTGGTATTTTTTAACTTTTTTTTTTACCACTTAATAGTCCCACAAGGGGACTATAACAGACAGCTTTTTGATTTTTTTTTTAAAATGCAATGCATTATCCCTATAGTGCAGGGGTGGGGAACCTTTTTGTTGCCGAGGGCCATGTGGATATTTGTTACATCGTTTGTGGGCCATACAAAATTCTCAACTTAAAAATTTGACTACTATATTTGGTCTAACATATAATTGAATTAATAAGCTACATAAATTGCGCCATTTTGACCAAACATAGCAGTCTAATTTTTAAAGGGGTTTTGCCATCACATACAATGGGAGCATATCGCTAGGATATGCCCCCATTGTCTGATAGGTGCGGGTCCCACCTCTACAACAAGAACGAAGCGGGGAAATTAATGCGCAGCCGCCCTCTATTCATTTCAATGCGGCCGCCGAGAATAGCCGAGCCAGCTGGCTTTGGCTATTTATGTCTCCCCCATAGAAACGAATGGGAGCAGGGGCCGCGCATGCCTGGTGCGCTCCCATTCACTTGTATGGGAGCAGCGGGGAGCAGCGCTTGGTGGTGGATGGACACCGGGTCCTCCCGCCCCCGCTCGGTTCTCCTTGTAGGTGCGGGTCGAAGATGTGGGACCCGCACCTATCAGACAATGGGGGAATATCCTAGAGATATGCCCCTATTGTATGTGATGGGAATAACCCTTTAAGTTCATAATGTTTTGTATTTAGTTCTTTATTTGCTTTAATGGCAGCCAAGCTAAGCCCAGGGGGTTCCAGAGAGGGGTTTACCCAGCTTTCTGTCCCTGCCTTTGTCCCTTTCTCAGCCTCCCATCAGACCTCCCAGCCTCAGATCAGACTCCATAAGACCCCCAGCCTTAGAACAGACCCCCAGCCTCAGATCAGATCTCCCAGCCTCAGATCAGACCCCAGCCTCAGATCAGACTCTCATCAGACCGTCCCCAGCCTTAGATCAGACCCCCATCAGACCCTCTCCAGCCTCAGATCAGACCCCTCAGCCTCAAATGAGACCCGCATCAGACCCTCCGCAGCCTTAGATCAGACTGCTATCAGACCCTCCCCACCCTCCATTAGCCTCAGATCAGCCCCTATCAGACCACCCCAGCATCCAATCAGACCTCAGATCAGATGTTTAAAAAAAGAAATAAACGTACCTTTCCAGCTCCAGACGGCGCTGCCACTCGGCAGATTCACTTACCCTCCCTGGTTTTCTTCCTGCCGCTCTGTACTGTGACCTGAAAGCGCACAGCACCAGGTCATAGTGTGCATCTATGTGCACCTACGTCCTGACACTGCACATGTCAGGACACAGATTGGGGCTGGAAGAAGACCAGGGAAGGTGAGTTCAGCCAGTGCAGTGCTGTTCTCATCTTTCTGTGCCTCCCGCATGCTAAAGACAGCTTCCATAATGGAAGTGGGGAAGTGGTCATTAGCATTTTCATTATGTGTTCTGGCAGGGGGCGGGGGGCAACATGAAACGATCCCATGGGACGGAGGTTCCCCACCAATGCTATAGTGCATTGCATTTTAATGTCAGTGCCATTCTGACATTGACCAGCAGGCTGCGCCAGAGAGGCCCCAGCCAGCCTTCACACACATCGGCACACCGCGATCGCATTTGCGGGGTGCCGATGGGAGACAGAGGAAGTCCGCTCCCTCTGTCAGCACTTTACATGCGGCGGGCGCCATTGCCCACGGAATGTAAAGTGTTCAACAGCCTGGATCGGCACTCCTGTGGGTCCTGGCTGTTAGAGCAGGGCCGCGGCTCTCATGTGAGAGCCAGGCCTCCGCTCCCCGCTGCATGGCCACGCCTAAGGCCCCTTAGTGACCGCCGTAAAACGGCGTATAGGTGGTCACTACCTAGGTTGTTTTTTTGATGTATATAGGCTAGATGAGATGCTGTGCTGGGGGACTGGCGAGCCCACCTTTGTCAGGGGCCCACCGGGGGATTCCCCTGTAGGAAAGTCTGAGCCTTTCATAAAGATAGAGCACTTAAAGGGAACCTGTCATGAAAAAACAGCATGTAAATCTGTTCACAGTACCTCCTAGTGCCCTCCAAGTGTCTCCAGAGGGACTTTCTTCCAATGTCACATTTTTGTCTTGAGAAAATGTAGTTTTATTCAGCCACTGCCCCGTGCTTCAAGTCAGGCTTGAAGTCATGGGGGCAGCGGCCTAGGCGTCTTCACTGGTCCTCTCCCCGCCCCCTGCTTTCTTGAGTGACAGCCTAGATCGTTTGCCGGGACCGCGCTCTACGGTCGCATGCGCCCGGCATCTGTGCACAGCCGACGTGATCTCCTCTGCGGCGTGCGTGCAGGAGATCACGTCGGCTGTGCACAGATGCCTGGCGCAGGCGCGCTTGCTACAGCCTGTCGGGCGCATGCGCCTGTACAGCGAAAAAGACGGTACGGGCATGCAGCGGCAGCCGGACCGCGCTCCAGCCGCCCTTTACTGCGCATGCGGCCGTAGAGCGCGGTCCCGGCAAACGATCTGGGCTGTCACTCAAGAAAGCAGGGGCGGGGAGAGACCAGGAAGCCGCTGCCCCCATGACTTCAAGCCTGACTTGAAGCACGGGGCAGCGGCTGAATAAAACTACATTTTCTCAAAGACAAAAAATGTGACATTCGGAAGAAAAGGTCCCTCTGGAGACACTTGGAGGGCACTAGGAGGTACTGTGAACAGATTTACATGCTGTTTTTTCATGACAGGTTCCCTTTAAATAAAACTGAGCTGAAATAGCAGACACTGCCCAATGGCAAGCATGGTGCATTTTTTTTTTGGGGGGGGGGGGGGGATTTTGCCATGACAGACAACCCCTTTGGTTTTGTTTGATGGACACACACACATTCTTCTACAAGCATAGCATTATGTAACCATCCGCTATGTCTGGATGCTGTGAACATTATGCACGGTTTAATATTTTGTACATAGTAGCTGCTATAATATTTAATAATTCCATATTTCTCTTTTTTCAGTTTTGGCACCATGAGTTTTTAACCTGGACCCCAGCAAAATGTGGATCAGTTGAGAAAATTTCATTGCCAGTGGAGGACATCTGGACCCCAGACATAATTGTCTATGAGTTGTATGTGCTGACAGCCATATTTCTACTTGTGTGTGTATAGTCAGTGATGCCAGTAGTTGATCTGTCTTCCTGACGTGCTAAGTACCTTATGGTGGATACAGTATCTTCTAACTGTATCCCTTTTGATGGGAAATATCAGCCTGCTGAATCCTACTGTATATGCTGTCGTGACAAAAAAGAACCTTTTAAATGGACAGGAAAAGATGGTAGAAGATACAGAAGATGCAGCAGGACGGATCAAAGGATAAATCGTAATGATAAAGCAAAGGAGATTTGTATTGTAAAATTATAACTCCTTATTATCCTTGCATTATGTATGTGTGTAACTGCAAACTGTATTATTTTTTCTGCAGCATAGATGAGGATAAATCACAGCGGACCCCCTTCGTATATGTTAATCACACTGGACGCGTGCGATATGACAGAATGCTTAGAGTGGTCAGCTCATGTAATCTTGGCATCTTCAACTTCCCATTTGATGTTCAGAACTGCTCTTTGACCTTTGGCTCATACATGCACACAGGTGTGTATTACAAGTTCATATTGGCAAAAAAATTACGAAACTATACAAATAGCAAGCTAACCAGGAAACTACAAGTAAGTACTGAGCCTCTACGGTAAAGGCAACGCTCCCATTGCTCCTAGAGGCTTATTTGCATATAATAAAACAACATTTTTCTCAGCAATGTGGGCACATATGAACATGGGACCAACACAGATGCCTTCAGCTGCCAAGTGCACATGCAACAGATCAGTCAGTTTTATATGTACAAATTTGCTGACAGATGTCCTTTAAGGTACCAGTTGTCCCCTTCCCGATAGCATTAAACGTTTTTTTTTTTTTATCTTGTAGGGGACGGCAGAAGGAATAAGCACAGGAAAAGGCACATCTCATGACCAAACTAATTTGTGGTTTATTCTTATTGTATATGGGATCAAAAACCAAATGTCTAATTTGATTCCCATCCAAGTCCAAGCGCTATACACGTACGGCACTCCTGATCAGGCGGGCGCAGGGGACTCAATTAGTAGCAGGGGCTCGGCTGTTGTACATACACCAATGCCAGCGTAATAACCCCTTGAATGCCGCAGTCAACGCTGACCACGGCATGCGCAGGGTTTGCGGAGGGTACGGGCATCCTCTGCAACATCATCAGGTCTTTGAGTTGTACTAATGGGAACCCAATGACTGGTATGGCAGCCCAATGCCTTCCACAGGCATCAGAGCCTGCCAGCTACGGAAGCTTGATTGGGTTTCATAGGCAGTTTGTCAGTGTACAAGCTGACAGGCAATGCATTATAATACACAACGTATTGTAATGCATTGTAGAGGGGATCAGACCCCCAAATGTTGGAAGTCCCACAGTGGAGGGAAAAATAAAAAGTAAAAAAAAGAGTTTTTCATAATAAAAAAAATAAAAGTTTTAAGTAAAAAAACAACACCCCTTTCCCATAATAAAGACATATAAAATTGTAAAAAAAAAAATAGAAGAAAAGGAAAAACAGACATAGTAGACATCACTGCATCTGTAACAGGTGGCCTTATAACAATATCAGATGATCTACCCCATCAGGTGAATGCCATAAAAAAACATAAAATAAAAACTGTGCCAAAACTGTGCCAAAACAGCAATTTTTGGGTCATCTTAACCCCAAAGATTATAAAAAAAATTATATGTACCCAACAATAATACTAATACTAATAAAATCATCTATTCCTCCCACAAAAACAAGCCCCTAGACAAGACAATCAGCGGAAAAAAATAAAAAATATGGCTTTCAAAAAATGGAAACACAAAAACATGATTTTTTTTCAAAAATGCTTTATGTAAAACTGAAACAAAAATAAATAAAAATACAGATATTTGGTATTGTCGCGTCCATAAAGACCTTCTCAATAAAAGCAACACATGATCTATGCTGCCAGGATAACGCTGTAAAAAAACAAAAGATAAAAACTGTGCTAGCCATTTGTTTGTTACCTTGCCTTACCAAAATTGTAAAATTGAGGAATCAAAAAATCATATGTAGCACAAACTAGTACCAACAAAACTGTCACCTTACCCCTTAGTTTCCAAAATGGGGTCACTTTTTGGGAGTGTCTACTGTAGAAGTGCATCAGGAGGCAGGGGCGTAGCTAACGGCTCATGGGCCCTGGTGCAAGAGTTCAGCTTGGGCCCCCCTTCCCTCCGTGCTTTATGTGTCTTCTTATGCGGCACAAGGCTCTTTGGGCCCCCTAAGGCTCTTGGGCCCGGTAGCGACTGCTACCTCTGCACCCCCTATAGCTACGTCCATGTCAGGAGGTCTTCCAATGCGGCATGACAACTTAAAATTATCCCAGTGAAATCTGCCCTCCAAAAAACATATAACGTTCTTTCCCTTTTGAGCCCTGTGTTGTGCCCATATAGCAGTTTACGACCACATATGGGGTATGATGCAAACATAAAGTAGACATATGGGAAATGTAAAGCAATAACTATTTTATGAGGTATCACTACCTGCCTTAGGGTTCATACACGCGACCGTGTTCTTTATCTAAATGCAATCTGAATTTTTTGCGTGTTGGATGCTGACCCATTCACTTCAATGCAAAAAAATTAGAACATATCCTATTCTTTTCTGTTTTACAGACAAGAATAGGACTGTGCTATTATGGGCTGGACGTTCAGTTCTGCAAAATACAAACGCACAAGGCCAGTAACCGTGTTTTGCAGATCCACAACTTAAGAACCACAAAACAGGTTATGTTCATGTACATGAGCCCTTAAAACAGAGAAATTAAATTTGGAAGATTGCTAATTTTTCTAACTTTTCTGTAAATTTTGTATTTTTGTAGACATAAAGGTAAAGCATATTGACTCAAATTTATCACTAAAATGAAGTAAAATGTGTAATAATAAAACAATCTCAGAATGGTTTGGATAAGTAAAAGCCTTCCAGAGTTATTACCACATAAAGTAACACATGTCAGATTTGTTAAAATCGGCCTGGGATTTAAGGTGAAAAGTGGCTTGTTCTGAGGAGGTTAAATAGTGCTCTGATAATTCCCACTGGTTTTTGTTTACTTTGCTGCAGTGGTGACATCACATCAACACATGTGACCATTGCAGCCAATTACTGGACCCAGCGTCATGACTGGTGCTTTTAACTGTCAACCAGTTAGTGACCAAGAATATGCCTTTCTATGGCGGTGACTAACAAGCCTTAGGCTAGGCTGCTAGTCTGTGCTGCATGGGTCTGCCTTGCAGCAGAGAGCAACAGCCCAGCTCTCGCATCCCGGAGTGGCAGAAGCAGCTATCTGGGCCGTTTAACCCCTTAGATGCCGCAGTCAATAGTAATTGTGGCATCTACAGTAAGTGGTTTAACAGGAGGGTGCTCTCTCTGAGGTATCGGCACCACTGCGAAACAGATCGCACGGTACTAAGGTATCAATAAGGCAGCCAGGCACAGCCTGATAGTGCCTGTCAGTATAGTAGTGAGCTGCAGTAATAAGCTGCCAAGAGGCCACAGCACTCACCATAGCGCTGGTGGAGCGCCGCAGCTTCCTGAAACAGCGGGGATAGGTCATCAATATCAAATTGGCATCTGTCAGCAGATTTGTACCTATGAAACTGGCTGACCTGTTACATGTGCACTTGGCAGCTGAAGACATCTGTGTTGGTCCCATGTTCCCAAGAAAAATTAAGTTTAAATATAAGCAATTGAGCCTCTAGGAACAATGGGGGCGTTGCCGTTACACCTAGAAGCTCTGCTCCCTCTGCAACTGCCTTGCTCTCTCTGCTTAGATTGGCAGGGCCAGGCGTGATGACTTTTTAACTGCCTGTCCCAGTCAATCAAAGTGTAGAGGGTGTGGCAGTTGCAAAGAGAGCTGAACCTCTAGGTCTAATGGCAATGCCCCCATTTTTCCTATAGGCTAATTTGCATATATTTAAACTTAATTTTTCTCAGCAATGCTAGGCACATATGAACATATGACCAACACCAATGTCTTCAGCTGCCAAGTGCACATGTAACAGGTCAGCCAGTTTGATATGTACAAATTTGCAGACAGGTGCCCTTATAAGGACCAGTAACATAAGTAGCAAGTATGCTATCTGATTGATTGATTGGGAGTGGAGATTGACAACATGCACAGAAGTCCATTTTACTCCAACCCTGGGAACCTATGTTACACAGGGAGAGACAATATATGTCTCTCCTTCCTTTGGACTGTCAGCATGTCCCCCACTGCTCATGCTCTCCTCTATCAAGCTGGCTGAGATCACATCTGGCTGAATCGGGGGTGGGGGGGGGGCTGTTTAATCTTAAGATCCGATCTGAGCTAGAGCTGCGATCTTGGTCTAGTTTAAAAACTTTAAAATAAGACTAGGATCATGATGCTAGCTGCCATAAGACAAGATATACAGCCTTTAAAAATCGAGTTGGGAGCGAGAGCTACAAGTTTATGTCATGTACAGCACCCACAGCCAAGCTAACTCCGGCGCAACCACCTCCAGTTGCTACTGGTAACACAGGCGCCTGCCGGAAAGAGCCTGTCTACGTAACACGGTCGTGACAATATATGGGTGTTGAGAATCAATCAAAGCATTAACTCCCCACACCCTATACTTGCTGCCACTAGGTTTTTAAAAAGAACCACATTAAACTTGAGGATCAGGGAATTTGATACTGTAATTGCCAATCTACCATCAATTAAGCTTCAACTTGCTCTCTGCCGATCGATATATCTTATCGATCTCCTATGACCTATTGCACTGTAACACTTGGGTTCTATGCCAAAAGACCTATTTGTCACTTTCTTAAACACAATAATCTCTTCTCAGATGACCCACATCTGATTGGACAGTCCCTATACATATACAATCGTCATACAATTAAATCTTAACCATACCAATGGAATATACCAATTCTCTCCTGAAGGAAGTTGGATTCTCAAGCTGTTAATATTTCAGAGCGAAAGAAAACAGGCAATTAAAAAGAAATAGTTCTTTTTAATGGAACAAAGTCAGTCATAACAAGATGCTTTTTCAAAGATTTACAGAAAAATGGTGGACAAGACATAGGGCATGAAATGTAAACAAAAGGGGTTTAACATTGAAAAAATACCTTTCCTAAATGAGTAGTATCTAGGCCCTATATCTTAGGTTCTGTCTAGAGTCCTGCACACATTGGGTATCGCTGTCAGTGCCGTGACCACACAGCTCTCTATTCTGCTGCTCTCTCTGAACTCACTACCACAAAATAGACTCCTGCATCCAGTTTATATAGACTCTGATAGGTTGCCTAGGAAAGCAACAACTCTTACTTAAATGGCTGCCAGTCTGGTGCCATTTCAGTTATTTCTAACAGAAAATGAGCAGATCAGAAACGGTTTAAAACTCCCAAGGGGCAAGTGAATATGCCATGTCCCTGAAATGCAGCTGAATTTAGATGGCTGTGTGTGTGTCAGCGAAACATCATGGCTCTGTGCTATATTGTTTACTATATTAACCACGCCAGGACCGGGCGGGTTATTCTGGGTGGACGCATCCGTGCGTCATCTAGCGAGAGGTGAGATTTCCTGTGAACGCGTGCGCTCACAGGAATCGCGTCGGGAGGAAGGTAGACTACAGCCTGCCAGCGCTGATCATGCGCTGGCAGGCTGTAGTAGTTAAAAAAAATCGCATATCAGACGCTGTTTTGTTAACAGCGTCTGATATGCCTGCTGCCTGCTCCTCTGGTGGCATTTTGTCCGTATGTTTGGGGGCCGAAACCCGGAAGTTTGCAGCCGCAGCTCCGCAAATGCTGATGCGGCGAGCACATAGTGTGCTCTCATCACCGCCGGCCCCATTCACACTGAATGGGTCCGCATCTATTCCGCAGAATATTGACAACTTTGTATAAATATTTTTAAAAAGTTGTCATTTACAGAGATATATCTCACACATACCATGGGTATTTGTAGAAATACACCCCAAAACACATTGCCCTACTTCTCCTGAGTACGGCGATACCACATGTGTGACACTTTTTTGCAGCCAAGATGTGCAAAGGGGCCCAAATTCCAATGAGTACCTTTTAGGAGGGCATTTTTACGCATTTGGATTCCAGACTTCTTCTCACGCTTTAGGGCCTCTAAAATGTCAGGGCAGTATAAATACCCCACAAGTGACCCTATTTTGGAAAGAAGACACCCCAAGGTATTCCGTGAGGGGCATGGCGAGTTCATAGAAGATTTTTTTTTGGCACAAATAAGCGGAAATTGGCTTTTTTTTTTTCTTACAAAGTCTCATATTCCACTAACTTGTGACAAAAAATAAAATTTTACATGAACTCACCATGCCCCTCGCAAAATACCTTGGGGTGTCTTCTTTCTAAAATGGGGTCAATTGTGTGGTATTTTTACTGCCCTGGCATTTTAGGGGCCCCTAATGCGTGAGAAGAAGTCTGGAATCCAAATGCGTAAAAATGCCTCATGAACTCTAAAGGTACTCATTGAATTTAGCCTTTTGCACTCAGGCTGCAAAGAGATCACACATGTGTATCACAGTACTCAGGAGAAGTAAGGCAGTTTGGGTGTATTTGACATATACCATGCTGGGTGAGAGAAATATCTCTGTAAATGACAACTTTTTACATTTTTTTATACAAAGTTGACAATTTACAGAGATATTTCTCTCACCCAGCATGGGTATATGTAAAAATACACCCCAAAACACATTGCCCTACTTCTTCTGAGTACAGCGATACCACATGTGTGCCACCTTTTTGCAGCCTAGGTGCGTAAAGGGGCGTAAAGTCCAATGAGTACCTTTAGGTTTTACAGGGTTGCTCAAAATTTAGCCCTGCCCAAAATGCCAGAACAGTAAACACACCCCACAAATGACCCCATTTCGGAAAGTAGACACCCCAAGGTATTCACTGAGAGGCATAGTGAGTCCGTGGGAGATTTTATTTTATTTTGCCAGAAGTTAGCAGAAATGGAAACTTTATTATTATTTATTTTTCCTCAGAAAGTGTAATTTTCCGCTAACTTGTGAAAAAAAATGAAATGATACATGAACTCACCATGCCCCTCCGCGAATACTTTGGGGTGTCTTCTTTCTAAAATGGTGTGATTTGGGGGGTATTTATACTATCCTGACATTCTAGCACCTGAAGAAACATGACAGGTGCTCAGAAAGTCAGAGCTGCTTCAAAATGCCGAAATTCACTTTTTTGCACCATAGTTTGTAAACGCTATAACTTTTACCCAAATTTGGGTAACATTGGTCACATTTGGGTGCACCTGCTAGGCTTTGGGCTATATCAGTCAGTCTTGGGTAGGGCTCATAGACACCTCCCACCTCCCATTGCAAGCATGGCTACATGCTGGAGGTAACAGAGGAGATGTTTGTGAGTCGTCCTAATGCTCCTGTAATTGCCCACTGGCCCCTGATATCGCCCATATGGCGCAGGTAGGTGAGTGTTAGGGCCCTTGGGCTACTTGAGAGACCTTGACGCTGGTGCCCGAGGCTTAAGACATGTCCTCCTAGTAGGATATGTCGAACTAACCTCTCAATTTTTAACATCAGTGTGAGGGTTTAGTGTGACGGCAGTGTGCACCTATCTCTGGTTCTGTGTTTGTTCTGAATTCTTGCCACATCCACATAAATTTCATCTTATGTAGGATGTCCATTGTGGTACTTGTAGTCCGTTGCTGGCATCATCCATTGTATGCATTTTTTGCTGGTGATTGCCATTAGCAACGGACTACAAGTGCAGGATGTGCTCCCTATAGAAATGCACAACTGCATATGGGTATGAGCGCATCCTGCTTTCTTATCACCACATTTTTTGATGGTTTATATATATATATATATGTACGGAGGTGTATAAACTCCAATTTAAATGTGCCTGTTTCTCATCTTCAGGTCACATTTGGGTGCACCTGCTAGGCTTTGGGCTATATCAGTCAGTCTTGGGTAGGGCTCATAGACACCTCCCACCTCCCATTGCAAGCATGGCTACATGCTGGAGGTAACAGAGGAGATGTTTGTGAGTCGTCCTAATGCTCCTGTAATTGCCCACTGGCCCCTGATATCGCCCATATGGCGCAGGTAGGTGAGTGTTAGGGCCCTTGGGCTACTTGAGAGACCTTGACGCTGGTGCCCGAGGCTTAAGACATGTCCTCCTAGTAGGATATGTCGAACTAACCTCTCAATTTTTAACATCAGTGTGAGGGTTTAGTGTGACGGCAGTGTGCACCTATCTCTGGTTCTGTGTTTGAACTTTTACCCAAACCAATAAATATACACTTATTGGATTTTTTTTTATCAAAGACATGTAGAACAATAAATTTAGAGAAAAATTTATATAGAAATGTAGTTTTTTTAAAAAAAAATTTACAACAGAAAGTGAAAAATGTCATTTTTTTGGCAAAAATTTTGGTCATTTTTGATTAATATAAAAAAAAGTAAAAATGTCAGCAGCAAGGAAATACCACCAAATTAAAGCTCTATTAGTGAGAAGAAAAGTAGGTAAAATTCATTTGGGTGGTAAGTTGTATGACGGAGCAATAAACCGTGAAAGTAGTGTAGTGCAGAATTGTAAAAAGTGGTCTGGTCATTAAGGGTGTTTAAGCTAGGGGGGCTGAAGTGGTTAATACACCACTATCACCACAGGACCTGTTACGAACAGCAGTAATGAAATGGTTGTATTAAAGTTAGCACTGTGATCCTAGTTTGTTTTAAAACTTTCAAACAAGACCAAGATCGCAACTCCAGCTTAGTTGGATCCTGAGATATTATCCATTGTCAGTTTTCAAACAAACCAAGACCATGACTGTAGCTGAATTGCGGGACAAACAATAACCCTCATAAGTTAAACCCCCCCCACATCCCCCACCCCCGACCACATTGTTCAAAACTGTGTTGTTCTTTGCTGGCTGAATCAACTGTGTTTGGGATTATCAATAGAGGGGGTAGTGTAATGTCAATGAATTCTAAATACGTATTTTTGGTGTGTCCTTTTTTTACCATGGTGGCACTGACAGTAAATGTCCTGGCATGGTGAAAGTATCTTTCATGGAGCCAACTGTGTTTGCTGAGCCATCCTCCATTATATGCTGTTGCTTTCCATCCTATGACCATGATTACTATAGTCTGTGATACAGAACATGCAGAATATAATCTGCAGGCTAAATTATAAATATGTATAACAGGAAGAATTCAAAAGTGGAGACTTCCTGCTTAGTGTATGATTTTTTTATATTCAGGCTCCAAGCTTGTCTATACATGAGATATATTTGCAGCACAATCTTTATTTTAAGTGGAGCATCACTATAATGTAGTGCAAATGTGTTCTTTGTTCCTCTTGCAGTGAGGGATGTGCGCCTAGGGTTGGCCCTTCCTGTGGAACAAATCCTTCAGAACTCTCTGCAATACTTGGAGACGAGCGGTGAATGGGAGCTCCTTAGAATTGAAGGCAGCCCTGATATTCTGAAATTTGGCATTGATGAATGGGATATAATTACATTCTGGGTGAGGATGCTTTTCAAACAAAATGTCAGAAAGAGGAGTGCTTTAAATATAAAAATGCTAATTTTTACTGGCTTCCAAAAAATTGCTAAATTTAACAAGCCTAATCCCCCATTGTGTATTCTTGTGTGATACAATATTCTATATTTGTTTGCTGCTGTGGTGTTTTATTCTATTTGTCAACCGAAACTACATTTTTGTTCTAGAATGATTTTCTTTTCAAATATATGTTATTTTCCTAAAATAAAATATTACAGGGGTTGTTTGATTAAGTGTTTTCCGAGATTTTTATACGGATGACCTATTTTTATAAGAAGACACTGGCGCTCCTGAGAGCTATCTTCTCGCAGCTCACCAAGCACAGCGCCATACATTGTATACATTGCATAGCTGCTCCTAGGCCACGTGACATATAAACCTGTTGTCACTGGCCTAGGTAAAGAAGAGAGAAGGCATCGGCACTCACAGGAACGCCGGTGCCTTCTCAAACAGCTGATTGGCTGTGGTCCGATTACATACCGATTACCGATCTTGAGGATAGATCATCAGTATAAAAATCTCAGAAAATCGATGTGCCAGTTATCACCACTTGTCACAAACTGAGAAGGACAGAATCCTTGAGAGACCTTGGTTTATTGCTCTGGCAGATCGCTACGTGCCTAGATGGAGATATCAGCACTCTTCAACATTGCGTGTCCTGATGATTGGGAAAACAAAGATAAGCCTCTGCACGGACTGATTGTTTGATTAGAAGAATAGTGCGTAGTCATACATTCTGTATGGCAAATTAAATTTTACGTCATATCCCGAGGCTAGCGCAGCAAAAAGTGCCTACACAAACAATCAGAAAGTATTTGCACTACGAGCCAGATGTCCAGCTACAGGTGTTCCATTGACCTCGTGCCACTATTCTTAAAGGCTATAATAGTCCCGCTTTTGTCTTGGATGTAATAATATCCAGAGATTGGTCTGGAGGAGATCACGTGGGCAATGCCATGAAGAGGCCTTCACAAGGTCTGGAGGAGATCAATGCCATGAAGAGGCCTTCACAAGGTCCTACTCCTAGGATTCTGGTATGAGGTGGCTTAATTAGACTGACCCCTTTGGTCTTCATTACAGGTACAGTAAGAGCTTGGCGTCACATTGATTTGGTTGTGGAACCAGTGGTACAGCCATTTCTCCAAAGTGTCCCATGAGCCGTTTTTCAACAGGACGTCAGGCTGCATGTTGCTTCTGCGAGCAACTTGCATGGCTGAAACATGCGACCATGGCCTGTAGCGTCTCCAGACTTGTCTTCCATCAAGCATATCTGGGACGTCATAGGTCTGCAACTGCAAAAAGGAGATGCCAGCGGATCTTGATTCACGTGCCAAAGTGCATTCTGCGTGGCAGAACAATTTATCAGACAACCCTTAATATCCTGAGTGATAGCATGCCAAGACCTGTAAGTGTGTGTATTTCTATACATGGCCTCATACTCCATACTGAATAAATAAAGATGTTTTAAATATTTTGTGTCCATTTGTTATCATTTGCATATCACTAACATGTTTATTGATTCTGTGATTTCCATAATTTCACAACTTTTCTTCTTAGTATTGCAATATCATTGTTGAGGAGTGTATTAGCCACAGCACAAAGCAGCTACCTGCTCTGGAGAAACTAGCAAGTCCATGCTTAACATGGACAGTCCATTTATTTCAACCCCTTTTCAGGAAGAATGAGGAAAAAACATGTGCCTATGAAGCAAATACTTGGAGTAAGTGGCACATATTTGATCACTGTATTTGTAACATCATAGATTTTACAAATATACAGCAGCATGTGGGCAACCAGCACAACTGGAATTGAATGGTTCATTACAGTATACATTATGATTGTTCACCATGCAAGAAAAGTGCAGTGGAATACGAAGATATATCAGATGTGAATCCTAATGTTTTACCCCCTAAAATCAAATAATTAATCTAATTCTGCCAGATCTGCCAGTGCATTGCTAAGTAGCCTCTGATTACATCAGGTTGTTTTATAAAAGGAGTACAATATATAGCGAGAGAGATACTCATAAAGAAAATGCATATATTTTAACTAATAGAAATTGTCATCCTGTAAATATTTGAGAATTGTCACGCTGAGATTCTGATCCCATCTGCCCCATACAGGTAGTGATCAGACGCCGTTCTGTCCTCTATGTGGTGAATCTACTTATCCCTAGTGCCTTCCTGATGCTGATTGACATACTGAGCTTCTTCCTTCCACCACACAGTACTGACCGTGCAGCATTCAAGATGACCTTGCTTTTGGGATATACTGTGTTCTTACTTATAATGAATGACTTACTACCAAGCACAGCCAATGGGACTCCGCTGATCGGTGAGCATCTTGCTATTTCTTCTAAATACTGTATTTCTGTACAGTCACATACCGGAAATGTGGTTGCTCTAAGCTGTAATCCACTTGGTGTCCTGTATAGTTTGGGGTGCAGAATCTAACAGATCCCCTTTACCCCCACAAGTAATTATGCACTGTGCTGCAGGAAGATTCCCGGGTCACTGTTCCCAGAACAGTCACAGACTAGAATCAGTAGTAGCATAGTCAAAATCAGAGACAAGTGTCTTCAGCAGGACAGTCAGGATGCAATAGACAAGAGAACTAGATGGGAATGTAGTCAAAAGTGTAGGCAAGGTTCCGAGCTAGAAGTAGAACATCAGGTACCAGACAAGGTAGGCGCCAGGTCAGGAAGAAAGCCAAGGTCAAGTTCTACACCATCGTCGGAAACAAGAATCTGGAAAGGAATGAACTTCAATTATCAGGCAATACATGGCAGGACTATTCCCCTATAAACAGCCAGATCTGACGTCATCTTTGGGCGCTGGTTGTCCTGTAACCTGATACTGCTGAGCAGCCAGACAAGGCAAGAGACTGAACAGGAGGAGAAGAAGCATGTGGGTCTTCATTACAGGTACAGTAAGAGCTTGGCGTCACATTGATTTGGTTGTGGAACCAGTGGTACAGCCATTTCTCCAAAGTGTCCCATGAGCCGTTTTTCAACAGGACGTCAGGCTGCATGTTGCTTCTGCGAGCAACTTGCATGGCTGAGCATGCGACCATGGCCTGTAGCGTCTCAGACTTGTCTTCCATCAAGCATATCTGGGACGTCATAGGTCTGCAACTGCAAAGGAGATGCCAGCGGATCTTGATTCACGTGCCAAAGTGCATTCTGCGTGGCAGAACAATTTATCAGACAACCCTTAATATCCTGAGTGATAGCATGCCAAGACCTGTAAGTGTGTGTATTTCTATACATGGCCTCATACTCCATACTGAATAAATAAAGATGTTTTAAATATTTTGTGTCCATTTGTTATCATTTGCATATCACTAACATGTTTATTGATTCTGTGATTTCCATAATTTCACGACTTTTCTTCTTGGTATTGCAATATCATTGTTGAGGAGTGTATTAGCCACAGCACAAAGCAGCTACCTGCTCTGGAGAAACTAGCAAATCCATGCTTAACATGGACAGTCCATTTATTTCAACCCTTTTTCAGGAAGAATGAGGAAAAAACATGTGCCTATGAAGCAAATACTTGGAGTAAGTGGCACATATTTGATCACTGTATTTGTAACATCATAGATTTTACAAATATACAGCAGCATGTGGGCAACCAGCACAATTGGAATTGAATGGTTTATTACAGTATACATTATGATTGTTCACCATGCAAGAAAAGTGCAGTGGAATACGAAGATATATCAGATGTGAATCCTAATGTTTTATACCCTAAAATCAAATAATTAATCTAATTCTGCCAGATCTGCCAGTGCATTGCTAAGTAGCCTCTGATTACATCAGGTTGTTTTATAAAAGGAGTACAATATATAGCGAGAGAGATACTCATAAAGAAAATGCATATATTTTAACTAATAGAAATTGTCATCCTGTAAATATTTGAGAATTGTCACGCTGAGATTCTGATCCCATCTGCCCCATACAGGTAGTGATCAGACGCCGTTCTGTCCTCTATGTGGTGAATCTACTTATCCCTAGTGCCTTCCTGATGCTGATTGACATACTGAGCTTCTTCCTTCCACCACACAGTACTGACCGTGCAGCATTCAAGATGACCTTGCTTTTGGGATATACTGTGTTCTTACTTATAATGAATGACTTACTACCAAGCACAGCCAATGGGACTCCGCTGATCGGTGAGCATCTTGCTATTTCTTCTAAATACTGTATTTCTGTACAGTCACATACCGGAAATGTGGTTGCTCTAAGCTGTAATCCACTTGGTGTCCTCTATAGTTTGGGGTGCAGAATCTAACAGATCCCCTTTACCCCCACAAGTAATTATGCACTGTGCTGCAGGAAGATTCCCGGGTCACTGTTCCCAGAACAGTCACAGACTAGAATCAGTAGTAGCATAGTCAAAATCAGAGACAAGTGTCTTCAGCAGGAGGACAGTCAGGATGCAATAGACAAGAGAACTAGATGGGAATGTAGTCAAAAGTGTAGGCAAGGTTCCGAGCTAGGGGTAGAACATCAGGTACCAGACAAGGTAGGCGCCAGGTCAGGAACAAAGCCAAGGTCAAGTTCTACACCATCGTCGGAAACAAGAATCTGGAAAGGAATGAACTTCAATTATCACTTTATCAGGCAATACATGGCAGGACTATTCCCCTATAAATAGCCAGATCTGACGTCATCTTTGGGCGCTGGTTGTCCTGTAACCTGATTCTGCTGAGCAGCCAGACAAGGCAAGAGACTGAACAGGAGGAGAAGAAGCATGTGGGTGTCCAGATACCAGACATGACCATAACAATATCTGCTTGAGACCACAAGTGTTATATTTCTGCTTTTCTTTTCCTGTAATGTAGACATAACCTGCAATTTCCCTTTGATCCCATTTCTACGGTAAAGTTTTCAGTCTCATTTCCCTATCTTTTGCATATGCGCACAGACATACTACAGTCAACTTCCGAGGAAGCATATTGATTTAAACAAATATATCACTGTGCCATATGTTTCGTGTATTTTGCATCTATTTGAATAATATCACATTACGTATTATACTTATTTTACTACATTTTACAAACTTCTCATATCAAGAATATGGTATAGGGTACTCATTTTATGTTTTACAGGCATTTACTTCTCAGTCTGCCTTGCACTACTGGTACTCAGTTTATTGGAGACAGTAATAATCACCCATGTGCTGCATCGTGGGACTCAGAGCGGCTTTGTGCCTTACTGGGTCAGAAGATTTGTCCTGGGTTTTCTAGCCAAGCTGATATGTTACAGTGACCCAAATGTTAATAATGATATCACATCCTCCAATGAACATGTTCTGCCTCCAACTAATGAAAATCCAGCAAGACAGCCGCCACCCAGCCCCTGCCATGAAAAAGTTGTCAACACAGGTAATATCTATGTTTCCAGAAACATAACCGGCACTTTAGGTACAATTTGATGTTGAGATAAATGTGCTGGAAATGATACAAATATTGCTTCTTGCTAGATAACTATATTGTAACAAGCCTGGAAGAAAACGGTTCCCATTTAATGACAGCAAACAGTAGAAACCCATGATAAATTGATACAAAATGGAAAATTGCCCCAAAAATCTATTTAAAAAGCATTCCCACCCAAAACATAAAATTTGATTAAATTAGAACTGGAGTGAAAATCATCGTTTAGCCATAATATTTTATATACGTTTACAGAGATATGAGGTAGTTTGTCAGCATGTTCAGCTAAGGCTAGATTCAGACTAGCGGCAGGATGGATCTGACAGGCTGTTCACCTGATGGAACAGCCTGCCGGATCCGTCCTGCCACTAGTGAACGTGTGCCCCCGGACTACTGCTCCGGCCCCATTGACTATAATAGGGCGGGGTGGACTTCCAGCGGAGGCACGGCAGAGCACGCCGGAATAAATGTCGAACATGTCGTAGTTTTATTCCGGCAGCCTCACGCCGTGCACTGCCGTGCCTCCGCCGAAACTCCGCCCCGCCCCCATTATAGTCAATTGGGCCGGAGCGGTAGTCCAGGGGCACACGTTCACTAGCGGCAGGACGGATCCGACAGGCTGTTCCGTCGGGTAAACCGTCTGTCGGATCCGTTCTGCCACTAGTGTGAAAGTAGCCTAATAGCAAGTCACAATTTTACAATCAGTTTCTAAGGAGCTAAGTTTCTAAG
Organism: Bufotes viridis; assembly: GCA_033119425.1. Taxonomy (NCBI): domain Eukaryota; kingdom Metazoa; phylum Chordata; class Amphibia; order Anura; family Bufonidae; genus Bufotes; species Bufotes viridis. Next base: position 175,822,127 of record CM065592.1, read on the forward strand.
AAGTTAAGGGTAGGTTCACATTACCATTTTGGTACATTGTGGAGGACCTATTTTCAGTCTAAAATACCGGATATCAGACAGAAATGGCTAAAACGGACGCAAAATGAGCATAATTGAACAAAACAGATGCTCAATGTAAAGAATCCATTTTGTTTATTTTTTGTTTCTGTTCTTCTGACGGATCTGGCCTAATTCAAGCATGACACCCAATTTAGCTGCACTTATAATGACCAAACTGCTAAAACTCATACTTGACAATCCCCCTGGAAGATCTGGAAGGCTCCAAAAGTGTTGGCAAGTCTCCTGGAGCCTCCCTGACAAAGCAGCGCTTCTGTGCATGGTGCCATCAGCCCTGGCGCACAGATGCGCACAAATATGGTGGGCCTGGCAGTGCTGCTGAATCTTTCAGATACCTCATCTAGCTTTAGTTTTTTTGCTACTTATTATTTCATTTCCATATGACGTAGCCTGTGTCTAAGAGTGAACAAGTTACTATCTCAGGCCCCCTACTCCATTTACACTCTCGTGCCTTGGTTTCGACTCCTCTCCTTCTCTAGATCATCCTCTCCAGGCTCCATAACCAGGGGCGTTGTTAGGTTAAAACTGGGCCCCTGATGTTTTGTCCCAGGCCCCGAATGTCCTGCCTGACAGCTAGATACAACTGTATTGCCAAGGATGGCAATACAATTGAATCTAATGCAATGGAAGAGCTGAAGGACCTGTGGTGATATCACAGGTCTTGTGACCAGTAAAACAAGCAGTGATTGAGAAGGACCTGCGGTGATGTCACAATCACGTGACCAGTGCAGGACAGGAAGGCAGTGAAGAGGAGAAGTCCTGGGGGAAGAAGCTGTGGTGATGTCTGCTACATGAGGAGAGGTAAGTGAAGGGAGAGGCAGAGCAATGCTGGGAGTTATGGTTATTTAACTGGGACTGTAAGTTAGGGCTGAAGGGAGGGATGTTATTTACATGGAACTGTGTGTTGGAGGTGGCTGGGGAGGGGGTCATGTTTTTTTTTTACATGGGACTGTATGTTGATAGTGGCTGTAGGAGGGAGTTATGTTATTTACATGGGACTGTATGTTGGAGGGGGCTGGGGGAGGGAGTGATGTTATTTACATGGGACTGTATGTTGATGGCGGCTGTGGGAGGGAGTGATGTTATTTACATGGGACTGAATATTGAAGGGGGCTGGGGCATGGTGTTGTTATTTACATGGGACTTATGTTGAAGGTGGCTGTGGGAGGCGATTATGTTATTTACATGGGACTGTATGTTGGAGGTGGCTGTGGGAGGGAGTGATATTATTTACATGGGACTACATGTCAGAGGGGGATGGGAGAGGCAGTGATGTTATTTACATGGGACTGTATGTTGATGGTGGCTGTGGGAGGGAGGGATGTTATTTACATGGGACTCAATGTTACAGGGGTCTGAGGGAGGGAGTGATGTTATTTACATGGGACTGAATGTTGAGGGTGCAATATTATTTACATGGGACTGTATGTTGAAGGTGGCTGGTGGGGGGAATGATGTTATTTACATGGGACTGAATGTTGAGGGGGTGATGTTTACATCGGATTGCATGTTAGAGGTGGCTGTGGGGGGTGATATTATTTACTTGGGACTGTATGTTGAAGGCAGCTGGGGAGGAGGTGATGTTATTTACATGGGACTGTATTTTGGAGGGGTCTGTAGATAGAGAGGGATATATTTACATAAGACTGTATATTTACATGGGACTCTATGGCGGAGGGAAGGAAATAGTGTTATTTACATGGTATTTTATGTTGAAGGGGCTGAAGGGAGGGGAGTGATGTTATTTACATAGGACTGTATTTTGGAGGGGGAAGGAGAGATGGTGTGATGTTATTTACATGGGACTGTATGGTGCAGGGAGGAATATAACTACTGGGGGAACTACGTTCTTATTACTACTGGGGGCTCTATAGGAGGGACTTATAAATCCGTCTTATTTCTACTAAGAACACTATGGGGGGCCTTATTACTACTACGAGGTCTGTAGAGAGCTTGATTACCACTGGGGGAACAATAGGTGGCCTTATTTCTACTGGGGGCTCTGTGAGGGTATTGTTAATACTGGCGGGCTCTTTTACTAATGGGGGCACTTTTGGGAAGCATTATCACGGTTGGAGGCAGTAATATTATGGGGGCACTAATTTTTCTTCAGGAGAGTATCTGGGGGTATTGGGGAACACAGCGAGCAGCAGTATAATACTGTGGGGACTCCAGGTTGGGAGATGATGATAGAAATGTGAGGAACTTAAGATATCTGTGTGTCACACTCTGCAAAGACAAGGCGCGGCTGAAAGAAGTTGTACGGACCAAATGGAGAAAATGATGACAGAGAAGATCTACATCAGAGGAGACGTCACCTGGAGGCCCTGGAAGTGACAGGTATGTGCTACTGTATAGCAAGTACAGCAAAATGTGGTGGTGGTGGTGGGGGGGGGCAACTTATAGAAATGGGTTATATTCATCGGGGCTTGGGCCACAGATCTTTTGAGACCCTAGCAACGCCCCTGCTCCTAACTCTAGTGCCTCTGCTCCAGTTCCCCCCACCTTTAGTCACTCTGCTCCTGGCCCCCACCTCTAGTGGCTCTGCTTCAGCCCTCCCCAAGGTGTCTGCTCCAGCCAACACATTCTAGTGCCTCTGCTCCAGCATATACCCTTCTCTAGTGCCTCTGCTCCATCCCCCCTTCCTTCCCCGGTGCTTTGCCATGTGCTGAATAGCGCAGGGCAAAGGCTTTTTATGGCATTCCGGTGAAGTACCGGCCTCTCCATAAGGACTGCTGGGCGGAGGCTTCCGCCCAGCAGTGATGTCAGGGGCAGCACTAAAGCCTGCTCATCAGGAACATTGCTGGGAGGAAGCTTCCACTCAGCAGTGTGTTATTATAAACAAAAAAAATCCCTTGCCCTGCACAATCCAGCATAGGGCAAGGGAAGAGCATTGGAGCATGAAATGCTCTGATGCTCATAACAGGGGCCTGTCTGCGTGAAAGTTGGGGTATGCCCGGGTTCAGCTGTAAACCGGACAACCCCCTTAAAAATATGTTGGTAAACGCGCTCTAACTTTTATTGAAAATAAATGTTTTCATTTCTTGTAGATTATAAGCCCTCACGGGCAGTGCCCTCTCTCCTTCTGTACCAATTTGTAACTCGTCTTGTTCATGCTTAGTGCAATTGTCTGTATTATGTATGTACACACCTTATCATATGTACAGCGCTATGGAATGAATGGTGCTTTAATAATAAATAATAAGAATAATTTCTTTCACCCAGTCATGTACGACACAACAAAGAGGAAAATGTAAAAGTGAGGGTAGGAAACAAGGTCGTAGATAACAGCCAGGGGAAGTGTATGCTGGCTTACTGTCAGTTCTGCACTTTGTCAAGGTGTGACCTACAACATGGGGGTAGCAACGACCACATTGTCCATACCATTTCTAAGATAAAGTGAAGAAGAACCTGGGATTCCAATCAGAGTAGTTCACCACATTACATGTAGTATTAAGGGGTGGTCCTTTCCAGAAATACTCTCATATTCTAGATTCAAAGGAGTTGTCTGACTTCAGCAAGTGGCATTTATCATGTAGAGAAAGTTAATACAAGGCACTTACTAATGTATTGTGATTGTCCATATTGCCTCCTCCACTAGCTTGATTCACTTTTCCATCACATTATACACTGCATGTTTCCATGGTTACGACCACCCTGCAATTCATCAGTGGTGGTCATGCTTGCACACTATAGGAAAAAGCGTCAGCCTCTCTGGTGGCCAGGACCATAGGTGCGCACATAGGGTAGTGTTTTTTTCCTATAATGTGCAAGCACGGCCACCGCTACTGGATTGCAGGATGGTTGTAACCATTGAAACGAGCAGTGTATAATGTGATGGAAAAATATATCAAGTAGAACAACGCGAAAGAGACAATATGGACAATCACAATACATTAGTAGGTGCCTTGTATTAATTTTATCTACATGATAAATTACATTTGCTGAAGTGAGACCACCCTTTAATGTGAACAGAGCAAGAGCTGGATGATAGGGCGCTAAGTGTGAAAATTTTGCAAAGCCCATTTGTGAACAACAGCCCAATAGATAGGGGGTCAGGACATTTAGAGTGATCTTCTGCTGGATTACAGGGTGGTCATAACCATGGACATGAGACAGTGTATAATGTGATGGAAAACTGAATCTAGGAGGCAATATGGACAATCACAATACATTAGTAAGTGCCTTGTATTAACTTTCTCTACATGATAAATGCCACTTGCTGAAGTGAGACGACCCCTTTAAGGATTACAGATGGGGAAAAAATGATATCGTTTGATCTATAAATAAAACAACTGTTCCATCTCTGGCTCTGTCATACGTATAAGCACCATTAGCTGTTAATGCGGCAAGAGAACAGATTGTTCATTTATTCTTAATAATAAGAATTTACAACTGCTAATGGAAATACTCAGATTTTTAAAGAACATAAAAAACATTTCCCAGCAATTCTCGATACCTAAAGAACTGAGCATACTAGGGAGGGGAAGGTCAGACTACAGGAAGAATGAGAAGGTCACACAGTAAATCATGCAGGACTGGGTAAACGTAAGTACAAGAAGAGATACTAGTTACGTGACACCTCTGTACTGAGAAGAAGGGATAGATATCACCGAAGAGTGATGTTCTCAAGACTGGTTTCATGCAGTCTTTTTTGTTTGTTTTTTTATTTGCCTTTTTTACTGCATTTTATTTTTTATTTTTTGGTGCTTTCTTATGCATACATCCTGTATATTACTTAAAGTCTATAGAGAATTATGACATTTATTACGGACAAAGCATTTTTGCATGCTATTTTTTTGTATTGCATTTGTGCATTTTTGACACTTCTGACAAAACGCAGGGTCAGGTGTTTTCCCTAGACCCACTCTATACTGTTGAAAAAAATGCCTGTATAAAATTTTACAAAGAAAAATATGCATAATTTTTTTTGTTTACCACAAAAACTTCATGAAAAATATTGTGTGTGAAGGAAGAAGCCTAAAGGATTTTTTAACCTGGTGGAGTAAAACTATGTATAGAGATAAAAAAACTGAATTTTTCCTGAGGGTTTTGTTCGCACGACCGTATGGTTTTGCGGTCCGTTTTTCACGGAACCTTTGTTCTGTTTTTTGGAACCGTTGTGTTTCCGTTTTTCCGCAAAAACAGGAACTTTATAATCATTGCAAACACGTGCAAAATGGGCTGGGCACAGCATTTCTGCAGCATGGATCCGCAAAAAACAGATGACATACGGACATCTGCTCCGTATGCATTACGTTTTTTATACGGACCCATTGACTTGAATGAAGCCACTGAATTTGATTTGCGCACAATAATAGGACCTGACTTAAAATATTGTGGAATGGAAAAACGGAAATACAGAAACGGAATGCATACGGAGTACATTCAGTTTTTTTGCGGACCCATTAAAATAAATGGTTCCGTATACGGACCGTATACGGAATGCAAAAAACGGCCCGTATACGGAAAGCAAAAAACATTTGTGTGAACGAGCCCTAATCATATATGAGCCCGCCTACATCTACAGAAGATCTGTGGTTAGTTCTCGAAGATGTTTGGAACAACGTTCCTGCCGAGTTCCTTCAAAAACTTTGTGTAAGGGTCTATTCACACGTCCATAAGTGTTTTGCGTATCCGCAAAACACGGACAGCGGCAATGTGCGATCCGCAATTTTCGGACCGCACATAGCCAGCACTATAATAGAAAATGCCTTTTCTTGTCCGCAATTGCGGAAAAGAATAGGACATGTAAAAAAAAATTCAGGAACTGAATTGTGGATCCTGAAAAAAGGATGTGGATCCCGAAAAACGGATGCGGATCCTGAAAAAACAGATGCGGATCCCGAAAATGTGGATATGCATCCGTTTCAGCCCCATTGAAAGTAAATGGGTCCGCAAATTGCTGAACAGATCCGGACACAAATTACGGACGTGTGAATAGACCCTTTAGGTCTCATGCACATGACAGTATGTGTTTTGCGGTCGGCAAATTGCGGATCCGCAAAAACGGATGATGTTCTGTATGGCATCCGTTTTTTTTGCGGATCCATTGTAATAATGCCTATCCTTGTCCGCAAACTAGAAAAAATAGGACATGCTCTATTTTTTTGCGGAACGGAAAAATGGACATATACGGAAACGTAATGCACACGGAGTACCTTCCGTTTTTTGCGGACCCATTGAAATGAATGGTTCCGCATATGGTCCGCAAAAAAAACGGAACGGACACGGAAAGAAAATACGTTCGTGTGCATGAGGCCCTTCACAGTCCATAGTGTTTGCGGATTCGCAAATTGCGAATTCACAACACACCTTGCCGCCAGCCCCATAGAGATGCCTATACTTGTCCGCTATTGCGGGCAAGAATAGGACATGCTCTATATTATTGCGGAGCCGCCACCTGGAAGATCGGCGGCGCGCTCCGCAAATGCGGAGAGCACAGTGTGTGCTCTCTGCATCAATCACATTCCCATTCAAAATGAATGGGTCCGCACCTGTTCCAGCAGATTTGCGGAACAGGTGCGGACGAACATTGTGGATGTGTGAATGGGGCCTTAGGGCTCGTTCACACGACCGTGGTTTTGGTCCACATCCGAGCCGCAAATGCGGACCTATTCACTTCTATGGGGCCGCAAAAGATGCGGACAGCACTCCGTTGCTGTCCGCATCTGTTGCTCCGTTCCGTGGCCCCGCAAAAATTTGGAGTCATGTCCTATTCTTGTTCGTTTTGCGGATAAGAATAGGCATTTCTATAAAGGGCCGCCCATTCCGTTCCGCAAATTCCGGAAGGCACACGGGTGGCATCCGTTTTTTATGGATCCGCAATTTGCGGACCGCAAAACACGGCACGGTCGTGTGAACAAGCCCTGAGTGTGCCTAGAAGAATTGATGCTGTTTTGAACCCAAAGGGTGGTCACACCAAGTATTGACCCGATATATATTTATCTTGTTCATTCTCTTTGCATTGTGTTAATTGATAAAAAATAAATAAATAACACTTCTATTTTTGAAAGTGTTCTAACTACAGATATATATCTGTATTTTTTTTTTAGAGCTAAAGCAGTTTGTCCCACCTGTCCTGGAGCTACTTCCCCCAGAGGCCTTGTGTCCTGGAGCAGAGAGACAACTCGCTCTTATTAGCCAAAACCTGCGTATGGTTAGAGAAATGTTGGAGAGTAGGAACCAGCTACGTGCACAGGAAGAAGAGTGGATTCAAGTCGGCTACATCCTCGACTCATTGTTGTATCGTCTATACCTGATCTTTATTGGATCATATGCTATTATAATCATTAGTGTGTGGTGCATTTGGTTCAACATATAGACTGGGAAGCATTGGACTGGACTTTCTTGGTTCCACCAGAAGAAATGATTCTGAGGGTCCACCCTTCGTCTATACGGAATGTGCGCAAATCCATTTTCCACCAGTAAGATTTTATAGGTTATTATGGATTGGGATAGACCATAATGGCTACAAATTGAGTTGTCTAATCTTCTGCTGAACTTTTGGATCCTGGATTTGCATCTGAAGATGCAACATATGACATACAAAATAAAGATGTACTGATGTTGAAAATCGAATGAACCTTTTTCTGGAGCTTATGAAAAACTTATACATAGTGATTGGAGATGTTTAATATGAGCATGAACCTTTGGTGTACACTTTTGGGACTGTTAATGAGAAACAACACATCTGTACCTTACCTTGGTGTGAACTCAGGGACAAATCCACACCCTGACCCTCGCGTAGTGTGAAACATTGTGACAATAGCCTCATTATCACATTATACTGATTTCTCTAGAGGAACTGAAATATCATACAGGAGGGATGTTTGATTAGTTAGAACTGACCAAGAAACACAAAGACCCAAATTTATAATTTGAGAATAAATGTCTAATGTTGTAACAAATGTATAAAATGGTGTAAGGTTTTTATTAAGTAGCAAAAAACGTCCAGCTCCATTTTCCTTAAAAACCAATGCTTTATTCTTTCACATTTAAAATCCATGTGTACAAACGGAGAAACTGTAGTAGAATGTGACGCGTTTCGGGCCACTTACATATGTGCCCTTCATCCAGACATTCACCTGGCCACGTCTGGACCAGTATAGTCCGTGTCTTCTTTAAAAAACTGGAGGTGAGTGCTGCAGTAAATGAACTGTTTCTTTGTAAGGTTTTTATTAAATATGATACATATACACCATATTCTTAATGATGATACAATTCTGCACCAAAACGTATTTTAGCATTTTAGGATATGTTTACACACGGCAGATTTGTTGCATACATTTTTGCAACGGTCCCATCTCATTGTGATGTATGGAACAGATTTTCAGTCACAGACGTTTCTGCAGTGAATCTGCTGCATGAAGACATACAAAAACTACTGTGTACCTGACTGAATCTCACTTGTGATGTCACAGCAATGACCCTGACAGCACACATAGTTTTGATGTCACAGTAGGATAGCTGCCTTATACTCACCTGCGATGTCACAACATACCTGACTGAAACTCACTTATGATGTCACAGCCACCAACATGACAAGAACACACTTGTGATGTCACAGAAGAATACCTTACTGAATTCACCTGTGATGTCACAACTGGTCACCTGGCTGAAAACCAATTTGTGATGTCACAGCAGATTACTTGTGACTGAAAGTCACTTGTGATCTCAAAGTAGCTTAGGAGATTCATACCTGTGATGTCACAACACCAACTTGAGATATCACAACAGCTCACATGTTCCGTCATTTCAGGACAGAGATAAAACCACAGCATGCTGCGGTTTTTTCAACGTCCAAAAAACGTTCACATACTGAAAGGAAGACATCCTGATGCATCCTGAATGGATTTCTCTCCATTCATAATGCATGGGGATAATCCTGATCATTTTTTTTCCAGCATAGAGCCCCGACTACGGAACTCTATTCCGGAAAAGAAAACCGCCAGTGTGAAGGTACCCTAAGGCCATCCCAATCTGGAGTATGTGCTTCCAGACTCTCCACAGTCATTTGGATCTGTCTTACACACCTTTGTCAGTAGTTAAATCACGTAGGATCCGACATAGTAAAATATGACAGCATCCATCTAAGTGTCATTCTTTTTTATTTTTGTAATGTGTAAGGGTAGTGATACTGGCCCTTTTTGTTATATACTTTAATTTGTGAAATCATACATTTCTAGCAGAAAAATAGGTCTAAAGTCGCCCATTTTGAGCATTAGGCCCCTTTCACATCAGCGTTTTTGCTTTCCGTCCTAGAGTTCCGTCCTCGGGGCTCTAGGACGGAAAGATACTGATCAGGATTATCCCAATGCATTCTGAATGGAGAGAAATCCGTTCAGGATGCATCAGGATGTCTTCAGTTCAGGATGTGAACGTTTTTTGGCCGTAGTAAAATCCGCAGCATGGTGCGGATTTGTCTCCGGCCAAAAATCCTGAAGACATGCTGCAAGGACGGATCCGGAATTAATGCCTATTGAAAAGCATTAATCCAGATCCGACTTTAAGCTAAACGTCGTTTCGGCGCATCGCCGGATCCGACGTTTAGCTTTAAAGAATGGTAACCATGGCAGCCAGGACGCTACTAAAGTCCCGGCTGCCATGGAAAAGCAGCGGGGAGCCGGGGGAGAAGCTACTTACCTTCCGTGCGGCGGGCGGGGCCCTCCTCGATGACGTTACCGGGTCCCTGCGTCACATGGTTCACATAGCTATGCTATGTGAGCAATGCGCCATACGGATTGTACAGCGCATTGCTCACATAGCATAGCTATGTGATCCATGAGACGCAGGGACCCGGTGATGTCATCGAGGAGCGCCCCGGCCGCCGCAAGGAATGTAAGTAGCTTCTCCCCTGGCTCCCCGCTTCTTATCCATGGCAGCCGGGACTTTAGTAGCGTTCTGGCTGCCATGGTAACCTGAAAGCATATTGAAGACTGATCAGTCTTCGAATGCTTTTAGTTGTCTTGTGTTGTGACGGATCCGGCAGGCATTTCCGGCGACGGAAGTGCATGCCGGATCCTAACAACGCAAATGTGAAAGAGGCCCTAGCAACACTGCTCTATCTTCTGTTTAGATAACACAGTCAGTGTTAGCAAGTCCCCACAGTTATGTAAGCAGAAGACAGAAGCGCGTCGTTAAGGCTTAAAATGGGCCAGTTTAAAGCTATTTTCTCACGGAAATATACAATTTTAGTAATTAAAGTATGTTACAAAAATGGTCAGTATCACTGCTCCTACACATTACAAAAATAAAAAAAAGAATGACAGTTAGGCCGCTTTCACACGAGCGTGTCCGGATTAGGTCCGGATGCATTGCGGATGCGTGAAAACTGTGCGCTTTCGCAGGCAAAGCCATTCAGTTTTGTCTGCGATTGCGTTCAGTTGTTCAGTTTTTATCACGCGGGTGCAATGCGTTTTGATGTGTTTTTCATGCGCGTGATAAAAAACTTAAGGTTTACAAACAACATCTCTTATCAACCATCAGTGAAAAACGCAACGCTACCTGCACTTGCTTGCGGATGCTATGCGTTTTTCACGCAGCCCTATTCACTTCTATGGGGCCAGAGCTGTGTGAAAAATGCAGAATATAGAACATGCTGCGATTTTTACGCATCTCAGAAGTGATGCGTGAAAAAAAAATGCTCATGTACACAGACCCATTGAAATGAATTGGTCAGGATTCAGTGCGGATGCTATGCGTTCACATCACGCATTGCACCTGCGCAGAAAACTCGCTCGTGTGAAAGGGGCCTGAGACTGGGTTCAGACTTGAGCGTTTTACAGCGCGTTCCTATGCGCTGTAAAACGCTCAACAGGCGAAAACCCATGTTTCCCTTTGGGCATGGTTCTCACCTGAGCGTTTTACAGCGCGTACGAACGCGCTGTAAAACGCCCTACGCCCAAAGAAGTACAGGAGCTTCTTTGGGCGTATTGTCGCGTGTCCCTCATAGGGATATATAGCGCAAACTCGCGTACGACGCGCAATTTTTACTTTCATTTTCACGATGCGAAAATAAAAGTAAAGATAGAGCGTCGTACGCACGAAGCGGGACGCGCAGGTGTGAACCCTGCCTAAGAATTTTAATGAGCTTTATTAATCCATCACAAATTTTTCTCAAGCATGGCAATACATGAACAAACCAAATATATAGAGTGCCATGGTAGAATTAAAGTATGATCCCTGAACAAGAGATCTGATCATTTTGTCTGTGATTTCAAAATCCTAAATTCCTTCTAGAGGTAAAAACCGCCATGACAGACACAGCATGCACTGTGTATGGTGAGCAATCTTCCTGTCCTGACCAACAGCCAGAAGTTTACTTATAGGAAAAAAAAAACTGGATGTTAACTCTTTCCAGCCTAGGATTACAAATCAACCAATAGGATTATGACATATGTAAAACAAGGATTTATAGGTCTGACATCTGGAAACGATTAGTGTTGGTATTGGCGGGAAGCCAAGAATTCATTTCTCTGTATAAAATGAGAGCCTCTCTGAAGCCATCTAGCTTATATACCAGATATTGCAACCAAGGTACTGAAATTCTGTTTAATCATATGGTGCAACATTCATTTAAAAATAGACCCATTGTTAGTTTATTAATGAATCGAGCACTAAGTCTGCACATGATATGCACTGTATATCAGCCAATAATCTGTGTTTGTGTAATTAATAGGTGTGTGCATTCTCTCACAATTGCTCATAAGATTAATAGAGTACATAAACCATAAACCAATAGCTTCATCTACAGCGAACCCACCTAAAGTAACCTAGTTCCCAAACTGAAAGGAATTTTTAAGAATGAGAAAACAGGAGAGGCTTCCACTTCGTACAAAGTGTGCAAGGCTGAAAAAAAGACACCTGTCCATCCAGTCCAGCCCGCCACCCTGCATGCCGATCCTGAGGAAGGCAAGAAACCCTGTGAGGTAGAAGCCAGGGGAAAAAACTCCCTCCCGACTCCAATCGGGCAACCAGAACACCTCCCTGGATCAACAGCCTCTCTCCAGAAATCCAGCAAACACAACCTGCGCTACTACCACACTCCACAAATGCATCCAGACCCCTCCTGAACCACCCTAGCGAGTCCGCCAACCTCCCCCACCGGCAGAGAGCTCCACAGTCCCACCGCTCCAACAGCAAAAAAAAAACTCCTTGCCCATGCAGAAAGTCTCCCCCTCCAGACGCAGAGGACATTCCCTGCTACAGCCCCAGGTAGAAACAGATCATGGAAGAGATCTTCACACTGCCCCAGATACATCCACACATAGCTGGATCTCCCATAAGTCGTCCTCACTCCACACCAAACAACCCTAATCTTGACAATTGTTCTGGGCACTGTAGTTCACCCACTCCAGTCACCACCCTAGCTGCTCTCCCCCGAACCCACTCTAGCACCGCCACGCCCCTCCATGCACAGGAGCCCAGAACCGCACACACAACACTACACGCACAGCCTGACCAGTGACCTGCAAAGTGGCAGGACTATGGGGAAGGTTCATAATTTCCCTTGCGCCTGTAAAGTAGCGTCAAAAAGTCAATATTCATAGAAACATAGAATGTGTCGGCAGATAAGAACCATTTGGCCCATCTAGTCTGCCCAATATACTGAATACTATGAATAGCCCAAGGCCCTATCTTATATAAAGGATGGCCTTATGTCTATCCCATGCATGCTTAAACTCCTTCACTGTATTTGCAGCTACCACTTATGCAGGAAGGCTATTCCATGCGTCCACTACTCTCTCAGTAAAGTAATACTTCCTGATATTACTTTTAAACCTTTGCCCCTCTAATTTAAAGCTATGTCCTCTTGTAGCAGTTTTTCTTTTAAATATTCTCTCCTCTTTTACCGTGATGATTCCCTTTATGTATTTAAAAGTTTCTATCATATCCCCTCTGTCTCTTCTTACTTCCAAGCTATACATGTTAAGGTCCTTTAACCTTTCCTGGTAAGTTTTGTCCTGCAATCCATGTACTAGTTTAGTAGCTCTTCTCTGAATATCCTTCTGCAGATATGGTCTCCAGTACTGCACACAATACTCCCAATGAGGTCTCCCTAGTGCTCTGGAGAGCGGCACGAGCACCTCCCTCTTTCTACTGTTAATGCCTCTCCCTATACACCCAAGCATTCTGCTGGCATTACCTGCTGCTCTATGACATTGTCTGCCCACCTTTAGGTCGTCTGATATAATGACCCCTAAATCCCTTTCCTCAGATACTGAGGTTAGTACTGTATCACTGATTTTATGTTCTGCTCTTGGGTTTTTACGCCCCAGGTGCATTATCTTGCACTTATCGACATTAAATTTTAGTTGCCAGATTTTTGACCATTCCTCTAGTTTTCCTGAATCCTTTTCCATTTGGTGTATCCCTCCAGGAACATCAACCCTGTTACAAATCTTTGTGTCATCAGCAAAAAGACACACCTTACCATTGAGGCCTACTGCAATTTCGCTGATAAAGATATTAAACAATATGGGTCCCAGAACAGATCCCTGAGGTGCCCCACTGGTAACAATACCATGGTCTGAATATACTCCATTGACTACAACCCTCTGTTTTCTGTCCTTCAGCCACTGCCTAATCCATTCAACAATATGTGAGCCCAAGCTCAAAGACTGCAGTTTATTGATAAGCCTTCTATGTGGGACAGTATCAAAAGCCTTACTAAAGTCCAGATAAGCGATGTCTACTGCTCCTCCGCCATATATTATTTTAGTCACCCAATCAAAAAAGTCAATAAGATTAGTTTGACATGATCTCCCTGAAGTAAACCCATGCTGTTTTTTATCAATCAACCCATGGGTTTTTAGATGTTCCACAATCCTCTCCTTGAGTATGGTTTCCATTAATTTCCCCACTATTGATGTCAGGCTTATTGGCCTATAGTTGCCCGATTCCTCTCTACTACCTTTCTTGTGAATTGGCACAACGTTTGCTAATTTCCAATTTTCTGGGACGACTCCTGTTACCAGTGATTGGCTAAATAAATCTGTTAATGGATTTGCTAGTACACCTCTAAGCTCTTTTAATAGCTTTGGGTGTATCCCATCAGGCCCCTGTGATTTATTTGTATTAGTTTTAGACAGCTGACTTAGAAACTCTTCCTCTGTAAAGACACATGCATCAAAGGATTCATTAGTCTTCCTCCCTAACTGAGGTCCTTCTCCTTCATTTTCCTTTGTAAAAACTGAACAGAAGTATTCATTGAGGCAGTCAGCTAGTTCTTTATCCTCTTCCATATACCTTCCTTCTTTTGTTTTTAATTTGGTAATTCCTTTTTTTAATTTCCTTTTTTCATTTATGTATCTGAAGAATGTCTTATCACCTTTTTTTACTGACTGAGCTAATTTCTCTTCTGCCTGAAATTTAGAAACTCTTATAACTTGCTTCGCCTCTCTCTGCCTCATCTTATAGATTTCCCGGTCATCCTCGTTTTGGGTGTTTTTATACTTACTAAATGCCATCTTTTTGTTTTTAATGATTTTGGCCACTTCTGCTGAGTACCACAGTGGTCTCTTCCTTTTTTTGCTTTTACTGACAAGCCTAATGCACTTTTCTGTTGCCTTCAATAGTGCCACTTTTAAGTAGTCCCATTTCTCTTGGACTCCATTGAAATTGTTCCAGTCTGATAGGGACTCGTATACCACTGATCTCATTTTAGAAAAGTCTGTTTTCCGAAAAGCTAAAACTTTTGTTTTTGTGTGGATGTGACTCAGCCACTGTACTTATAGTAAACCTAACTGACTGGTGATCACTAGATCCTAAGCTTTCCCCTACAGTAATATCAGATACCAAATTGCCATTTGTGAATACCAAATCTAAAATGGCCTCCTTCCGGGTTGGCTCCTCAACTACTTGCTGTAGAGATAATCCCAGTAGGGAATTTAGAATGTCTGTACTCCTGGCAGAACTAGCTATTTTGGTTTTCCAGTTTATATCAGGAAGATTAAAGTCTCCCATAATGACAACTTCCCTTTTCAATGTCATTTTAGCCATTTCCTCAACTAGTAGATCATCTAATTCTTTGACTTGGCTTGGTGGTCTGTATATGACACCTACACGACACCTACCTATATGACACCTACATTTTTCTCAGAAAAGGACTTATCTGAGAAAAATGTGGAAAAATTAGAAAAGCTAAGAAGCCTCTGCCCCAACACATGTAAAGTCCCAAAGGATGTTAAAGGAGTTCTCTAGAAATGTGGCCACCGGCAACCTGTCCTAGAATATCAGTAGGACTGGTTGCCTCCACTTGCAGAGCTGCCTGGGACTGAGGGTGGGGCATCACTACACTGCTCTACAATAGATGGCAATTATGCAATCCTGTCTATGATATGCCATCATGGTTGAGCAGTCTGACAGGAACACACCAATATGTAGTATATGCAAGTGCCAAAGCATAGCATGTAGTGAGGCCCCACCAATCGTACAATAGCACCCTGTAAGCAACAGCTTCACAGATTGAAAAACCAGTATAGAGTTAATACAACACCCGAGTACACCTTCTAGTGCCCAGACACATGCAATCTGCAATATGGGACATCTCCAGAAACAACAGAAATTCATCTGAATAAGTTGATAAAACCATGACCTCTTGGTGGACTGGGACCTAGAGGAAAGGTCTAGTAGGCTGTTAGTGTAAAATGAACAGGAGTAATACATACGTAGTGCAAGATATTATACCAGTGTTTAGTATATTGTAAGTTTAAGCCCCCTTGAAGTAAAAAATTCTAATTTTGAAAATTCAAGTAAAAATAGCCCTTTTTACCCCTATCAAGTCATTTATTAAAGTAAAAAAAAGAGTAAATAAAATATACTACACATACCTGGTGTCACATCTGTAATTATCTAAAAAATTATGACATTATTTATTTTGCACAGTGAATGCCGTTTAAAAAAAAGGGGGGGGGGGCATAATTGCTAGTTTTGTTCACCTCAACTCTTAAAAATGGTAAAATAAGCAATAAAAAAACAAATGAAAGAATTTATATTATTTGATGGAATAAAAAGGGATCAAAAAGCTATATGTACCCTGAAATTGTACCAATGAAAACTACAACTTGTCCTGTAAAAAACAAGTCCTCACCAGGCTCTGTCCCTTCTGATCTCTGCTGTGTGCCAAAACAGCTGCTTATGACCATATACAGGGTATTGCCGTAATCAGAAGAAATTGTCTTCTTCCTGAAGGCATCCTAAATGGAGGCCCCTAAATCTACAAGGCGCACTTTAGGGCCACATATGGCAACTGCCACACCCTCTCCACTTTGATTGACAGGGCCAGGCATGATGATGTTTATACTGCCTGGTCCTGTCAATCAAAGTGCAGAAGGAGCGGCAGTTGAAGAGAAAGTGGAGCCTCTAGGTGTACTGACAACGCCCCTGTTGCTCCTAGAGCCTCATTTGCATATATTAAAACCTCATTTTTCTCAGCAATGCTGGCACATATAAACATGGAACAAACACAGATGCCTTCAGCTGCCAACTGCACATCAGCCAGTTTTATGTACAAATCTGCTGACAGATGCCCTTTAATCCATGTGTGGGCTGCTGTCATTTGTCGGCCAGGGCTGACATTTATTCCCACTCCAGCCCTGGTATACACATTGGGTGAAACTCAGCTTGAGAAGAATCACCCACGGCAAGACTTTTGATACAGCTGATCTCTCAGGAGATGAAAGGATCAGGCATATTGAAATTAGAAAAGTCAAATACTTTTGTTTAGATGACATCTGCTGTATATACCCCAGAATGTCTGGAAAACTCGTTTAAAAAGGTGAAACCGTTTGAAAGTAAGCTTTTTTCTTGGATGGGTTCACATCACGTTTTATGCCTCCGTTTGACGTATGCGTTACAAAAAAACGCATACAATAACGCAGCACACCATGTTCTTGTATCCTGCACAGTCCGGGGAAAAAAAAACGTATACAATGAAACTCTATGGTGAACGGACACCACTGTATAGCATCAGTCTAAGGCATCCATTTAACGTATACGTTTTAAGGATGGGAAAAACGTGATGTGAACCCAACCTTACCGTTAAAGAAATGCATATGGCTGACAGAATGTGAGTAAAACTGAATGAGTCAAAAACCATGATAAAACTGCATTTATTTTTTCCGAGTGTGGTTTTTGATGCAGCTTTAACCACACCTCAACTGCAGTGTGTGAATACACTTCTTACTTCCTGACACCAGAGCTCTGAGTTCAGTGGGAGGCCTTGTTTCTTCAGCTCACATCTGCCACCTGTCTTCTGCTCTTGGAACTGCAGTAACTGGTACTCTCCAATCTGTTCTTCCCAGTCGGAACAATGAATGTCCAGTAATCTGTTTCACATGTGTTGTGCTTTATGAATAGAAGGTATTCCTAATCCAACTGAGTAGATAGGAATCTATAGTGATCTATAAAAATATTTTTTTTAAATAGTACCAATAGCCCTTTTTAACATCCTTATTTCCACTAACACCTGCATCAGTCTCCTTTTTTAACCCCTTTAGGACTGGGCAATGAGGACACAAATCTTCAATTTTTCACTACGACAGTCTTTAATTTTTTATCTTTTTGTTCGATATCTTTTTATGCCCCTTTTTATTTTTGTGGGACAAGTTTGACATATTTATTTAATGATATACACCTGTCATCAAAAATTATCCTGTATGGCCTCGATCACATTTCAGTGTTTGATCAGTGATTTCCATCAGTGATTGTCAGCCAAAACCAGGTGCTTCTCTAAACACAGAACAGGTGCAGATCTTTCCCTTATACCTTATGTCTGTGTAGGCTCCAGTCCTGGTTTTGGCTCATAATCACTGATGAAAATCACTGACCAAAACACTGACGTGTGAACGAGGCCTAATTGTATTGCACTGTTTTTAGGGCTATGATACCAAAAAAGGGGTATTCATTTTTGTCTTTGGATTTATAATTAATAACATTTATGGTGAATTTATATTGTTAACTATGTACTGGCATATCAGGTATGCCCTAATCCTTAGGGCTCATGCCCACGAGCGCATTGCGGACTGTAAAAGGGCAGTCTACAATATACGGGCACTGGCCGTGTGCACTCCGTGGTGTGGACTCATTGATCTGAATGGGTCCGCAATCCGCAACATACGACTGAAAATAGGACTTCACCTATCTTTTGCTGAGCAGAAGCACGGATTGGAAACCCACGGAAGCACTAAGAAGCGCTTCCGTGGGCTTCCCATCTGTGCCTCCGCAATGCAAAAAGATAGAAAATGTTCTACCTTTGGCCATATGTTGCAAATTGCAGACCCATTCAAGTCAATGGGTCCACATTCGTAAACGGAGTTAACGTGGACAATTTGCAATTTGCGGTCCGCAGCACAGTTGCGGGGCCCTTATGCTCGTGAGCATGAGCCCTAAGGCTGGGAACACACCTAGGCGTTTCTGACCTGCGCGTATGACGCGCGTTTTTGGATGCGCGTTTTTGTAACTAAGAAACGCGCGTCATACGCGCGATTCACTGATTCTCCCCTATGGCAACATTGTCCATAGGCGCGTTAAAACGCCCCAAAGAAGCTCATGTACTTGTTTGGGCGTTGGGCGTTTTACAGCGCGTTCAAACGCGCTGTAAACGCCCAAATGTGAACCATGCCCATAGGGAAGCATGGCTTTTCACATGTTGTGCGTTTTACAGCGCGTTTGAACGCGCTGTAAAACGCTTAGGTGTGTACCTAGGGTAAGGGTGAATTCATGTATCAAGTAATTTTTCCAGAAGTAAATATGCAGAATGCCTTTAATCTGCACTCTGCAATGTGTGAACTTAGCTGCTTCAATGGATGCTGAGCTATATTCTCATATTACCTATGAGTACCCTGTGATACAATCACACATGCTGCAGGCGACACCACCTTTGCCTAAATGGGGAGGCTTGACCTGCCGCGTGAGGCCAATGACACTGTCGCGGTACAAATACAAGTTGCACTGCGACCCCATTTATTTCTATGCTAGGACCACTACACTGTGATCCCACTGAGATCCTTAGGCACAAGAGTTTTCACGCAACTAAGATCATTGTGTAACCAAACCCTTAGGCTAGGTCTACACGACGACATTTGTCACGCGACAAATAGGGCACAACTACACTGCAACATGAAAACTAAGAAATGATCGCCCTTGGAAAGCAGGTTGGAAAAAAACGAAAATGACCAATCAGATCTGGCTTCTTTAACCATGCAGTTTTGGAAGCCAAAGTCAGGAGTGGATAGAAGGAAAGAAAGTATAACAGATAGATTCAACTTTTCCTTTCTTTTTGAATTCGCTCCTAATTTTGGCTTCCAAAACTGCCTCAGGAATCTCTGTGACCTCACGCCGTGTGATGTTGGGTCACAGCACATCGCGTCAGGAAGAACGCTGGATCTCAAGAGTGGCGGCAGTGTCCAGAGCAGGTGAGGTAGGTTGCTTTATTTATTTATTTTTGTCTGCACTGTGGTCTGATTAACATGGGGATCTGATCTGAGGTCTAAATAGGGGTTATTTACATTGGGGTTCTGATCTAAAGTCTGATTGGGGGTCACTCACATTGGGGGCTTTGGTCTGAGGTCTGATTGGGGGTCTTATAATTATTAGGAGTCTGATCTGAGGTCTGAATAGGGTATCTTATTCACATTGAGGCTCTGATCTGAGGTCTGATTGGGGGTCACTCACATTGGTGGTCTGATTTGAGGTCTGAATATGTTTTTTTTACATCGGGGATCTGACATGAGGTCTGAATGGGGTCCTTTTAACATTGTGAGTCAGATCTGAGGCTGATTGGGGGTCTTATAAACATTGGGAGTCTTCTAGGGGGTCTTATTAACATTGGAGGTCTGATCTGAGGTTTGAATGGGGGTCTTATAAACATTGGGGGTCTGACATGAGGTCTGAGTGGGGTCTTTTTCACATTGGGAGTCATATCTGAGGTCTGATTGGGGGTCTTATAACATTGGGAGTCTGATCTGAGGTCTGATAGGGGGTCTTATTAACATTAGGGGTCTGATCTTTAGTCTGAATGGTTGGGGGATCTTATTCACATTGGCTCTGATGTCTGATTGGGGGTCACTCACATTGGTGGTCTGATCTGAGGTCTGAATGGGGGATCTTATTCACATTGGGGCTCTGATCTGAGGTCTGATTTGGGGTCACTCACATTGGTGGTCTGATCTGAGGTCTGAATAGGGGTCTTAACATTAGGAGTGAGATATGAGGTCTGATTAGGGGTATAATCTGAGGTCTGATTGGGGTCTTAATAACATTGGGAGTCTGATCTGAGGTCTGATTGGGGGTTTTAATAACATTAAGGGTCTGATCTAAGGTCTGATTAACATTGGGGGTTTGATATGGGGCTCTAAACTGAGGTCTGATTAACACTGAGGGTCTGATTGGTGGTCTGATCTGAAGTCTAATGAATTTTTATTTCTTATTTTTCTCCTCTAAAACTTCCCCCTCTTTTTGACCCAAGTCCCTCTTTGCTCCTTAACTGTCCCTCTTTTTGACCTAAGAAATAAATGTGCATTAATAAATGGCTCCTTACTAAACTATCTGTATGTTAGACCTCCACTTTATTACTTGGTTCAGTTTGGATCTTAAAGGGGTTGTCCAACCTCTATAATGCCCAGGCACCTCATACAGATTATACTTACCCCACTCCCTGGCACCAGCATCGCTCCTGATACCAGCACAGCCGCCTCTACATCTCCCGATCAAAACATCTGGTGATGGGGAATTGGTGGGGCGGGGGTGTATTGCGTAATGCAGTCTCCCTAACGTCACCCGCGATGCTAGGTTGGTTTGTCACTGTTGCTGCCTGCTATTGGCTGACCTCACCCACCTGGGAGATGCAGCGATTTATATTGATGGTCCATTTATATTGATGGTCCGACACCCCTACCAATCAGCTGTTTGAAGGGGTGCTCCATGTGCACACTGCTTCCTGGTCATTACACTATGTGTTGTCCCCCATTCAAGTGAATAAAACGATTGCCTGTCACTACACTGCACTTCTGATATGACCTGCAATGTACTGAACAAACAGCTGATTGGTGAGGGTCCCAGGTGTCCGATCCCTGCCAATCAGATATTGATGACCCTATCCTATATAAATCGCTGAACAACCCCTTTAAAATATCTGTAATCACATGGTTTTAATCACCAGTGATCTTTCACAAAATAATCTACAAGGGTCGCTCTTTGACCATCCAAAAAGTTGGTCGGTATGTAATTACGTGTGTGTATATAAAGAAAAAATGGCAGCATACTCTACTTTCGTATAACTATCGCTGCAATTTCATTGCTGACAGTAACATGGCTGTTCTATGACTGGGAGATACCATGTTACACTGGCCCTGCGGTTGTGCTGCGCATCGTTTTAGGCGTCAGGGTGTACCAAGATGGCCGACCTATCGAATGGACAAGTCGAAAGCTTTAGTCTCTTCTGGGCCACCGTAGGCGCCGCCGGGCGACACCGAGTACGGTGGCCGAGGAGGTTAAGAGTGCATGCGCGAGTAACATGGCTTCGCGCGTAGGGAAACGCGGTGCAGGGGGAGACGATGAGCTGCCCCCGCTCCAGGCCGTGCTCATCGCTGACAGCTTCAACAGGAGGTTTTACCCCATCACCAAGGACCGGCCGCGGGTGAGCGCCATGTTACATGGGGGAGGCTGACAGATGACATGTGTGGTTATTGCATCATATGGTCTCATCACAGGGGGCATCATCTTTCCTTGGCTGGGCCCCCTGTAAATGGAATCCTGACACATTATAAGGCAATGGCATGTCTTAAAGTGCTGCTTCTTGTGAATGTATTGAACATGGCAGCGCCCACTGAGCGGTGGGACTGGAGGGGAGTAGGGTTTTCTTGTTAACGACGTCGCCTTTGGGTCGTAACTTGGATTTCATGGCGTCTTTTGTAAGTGATGCTGTATGAGCAGGGCTGTCGTGTCTGTCAGGACCGCACTTGTATGTGTTACCCCCAATGTTGCGCTATATAAGTGCCTGCTGGTAATGGACATGAAAAGGAACCACCATAATGCCCCTGATCTCTCCCGGAGTACCGCTGAGCTCTGGTCATCATGTCAGCACTGATTTTTATGTAGTTCGCGCGATAGGTAAATTTGCTGCAAAACCACCTTATTTCCCCCACTGGTGCTATAGGAGACAATGGTCTTGTGCTCCAGGCCCCATTCTTCCTATGCAATGTTGATGGATGTCTGAGCTTTTTTTTTTTTTACGTCAGACATGAGGCTCTGGAGATCTCTGACGTGCACCACCAAGAGTGAAGAGGCGAAATACGGGCACGGCAAGCTTGACTCGGAGCACAAGACCACTGTCTCCATGACCTCAAGTACAACATTTGCTTATGGCGCCAGGGGAGGAATAAAGTGGATTTCGGTAAAGTTATCCATTGGCTGAACTTTAAAAAACATCATTGGTGGTGTGGTGACCAGAGCTGAGAGGTCCTCTGAGGGATTCAGGGGGCCATTATGGCGTACGTTCACACGACGTTGAAACACGGACGTGTGACGGATGCTTTTTAATCACACGTCCGTTTTAAGAACAATGGTAGTCTATGGAGTTAATAACATGGCCGTTTTTTATTTTTAAAGGCCTGTGAATAATGGCCGTCGAAAAATAGGATATGTCCTGTTTTGTCCGTTTTTCACGGACCGACGCTGCCATACCATTGAACTGTTTCTCACTTCCATTTCTCAGAAAGACCAGAAATGGACTGTTTTGCTGTTTTAACTGCCTTTTTTTTAAACTTTCATGTAGTTTTTGTAGCCTAAATCTAACTGCTGTTGCCACGGTTTTTGCTCAGCCTTTGGATGACACATTTACTTGACTCAATGGACAACTGGACGAATAGAACCGTGGAGGTCGCCCATTCATCTGCTATCAGTTGGCCGCTCTTGTCTTTTTTGCATTGAACGCTTCACTTTTCAGGTGAACATCCCGCTGTAGGTTGCACTAGGTTCTCATAGAATGGGACAATGGATGGAGTAAGCTTAGCCCGGCTGTCTAGACCTTCACCAGATTTATCACCGGGGCTCAGGATGGATGAGAAATGCAGTTCAGGGACAGGCACTTTTCCAAACGCCCCCCCAGCGGCACGACAGGAGGATACCCCGCCTCCCGAGGGACAGGAAACAACGTGGAGATCTTTAAATAGTCCCCTCCCCTTACCTGCTCCAGTTGTTTCCTGTCCCTCTGGGACGCGCGTGGAGATCCTTCCTGTGGAGATCCTATTCTTTCACAGCCCAGCGGGAACGAAGACGCCGGGCAAAGGAGAGGGTCCCCGGGGCTCCCTGATCAGCCCTTCCCTTCTCTGCAGCGTAAGTCCTCCGGTGGAGGCAGCTCCGGGCAGCGCTTTCCTCACCTCGCGGCCGAGATCTCGCGAGAGTAAGCGCGGGTCACGTGAGCGGGAGCTCATTGCAGGCGCAGGAGCAGTGACGTCTTCCCCTAGAGACGAGCGGGAGATTTGAAAACGCCGGGCTGTCCCTTTCTGACAGCGAGGAGGCCAGAAACAGCCCTTATCTTCCCTCACTGCTCCAGGATGTCGGCGGGAGAGGACTCCATGAGAAGACCTGCAGACCCAGCCAGGACGGGCAGCCCGGTGAGTCTCCCTCCTCTGGAGGTGGTTAAGACTGGTAGCACGCTGAGGTTTTTCCCTTTTGCTGCACTGGTACGAGGGCCTATCCTGCTTTTTGTATCCCCCTTGTGCCCCATCCTAATACAGGCACCTTAATTTGCCCCTTTAGGTTAGGGATACTCAGAAGTCTACTGAGACCTCTCATCGTGCCAAGAAATGCTCTATCTGTAAAAAGAGCTTACCATCTGGATATAAGAAGCCCCTCTGCTCCAAATGTCTGGAAAAGATTGTGTCTGAAGAATCCCCCTCCTTATTGGAAAATATCAGACACATTATTAAGGATGAAGTATGCAGTGCCGTGGATCAAAAACTAACTTCCACAATTCCCAGACCCTCTACTTCTGTGACTGAAATATCCTCCTCTTTGGATGCTGACGGTCAGATAGAGATCCTAGATGAGGGGGAGCTACCATCAGAATCTGGGTCTGATTCCTCAGAGGAAGAGTCGGGTAAACCTCTCTGTTCCATAGAGGAGACTGAGACTTTACTGAAATCTATCAGAGCAACTCTGAATGTAGAAGAATCTAAACTCCCTAAGACAGTTCAGGATGTTATGTTTAAGGGGCTAACAGACAAAAAGAAGAGGGTTTTTCCACTTCATAACAGTATCTCGAAGCTGATTAGTAAGGAATGGGTGGACTTAGAAAAGAGACCTAGTGTCTCTAGGGTCCTTAAAAGGAAATACCCTTTCTCTGAAGAGGACACAACCTTTTGGGATAAGTGCCCTAAAGTAGATGCCCCGGTTGCCAAAATTACCAAGAAATCGGCCTTGCCCTTCGAGGACGTAGGTTTACTTAAGCACCCTATGGATAAGAGGAGTGAGTCCTTATTAAAAAAAATCCTGGGAGGCTTCTATGTCCATCCTTAGACCTAGTGTAGCCTCTACCTATACGGCCCGGTCTATGTCTATCTGGCTGAACCAGCTAGAAGAACACTTAGTATCAGGGACACCTAGGGAGGAGATTTTAGCTTCCTTACCAGTGTTAAAACAGGCAGCAAATTTCTTAGCAGATGCCTCAGCTGATACTATTAAGCTTGCGGCCAGGTCAGCAGCCCTTTCAAACTCCACTAGAAGAGCAGTGTGGCTTAGGTCATGGTCTGGGGATGCAGCATCTAAAAATAAATTATGCAGCATTCCTTGTGAAGGAGATAGAGTTTTCGGTTCTGTCCTGGATGATATCCTAGAAAAGGCCACTGACAAAAAGAAGGGGTTTCCTGCTGAACCCCGGATTTTTCGTCAAAGGAGAAATTTCTCAGCATCAAGAGGCAGGCAGGATCAGAGGAAAAGAGATTTCTCCTCCAGATGGCGTTTGGGAAGAGGAAGAGGTAAAGGTTTTCTCTTTAACTCCTCAGACTCCTCCCAAAAATCATCCAAACAATGATGTCAGGAGCAGGGTAGGAGGAAGGCTAAAGTATTTCTTTCGGGCTTGGGAGAATATTTCCAGATCCCCTGGGTACTGGACGTAGTTTCGTCAGGCCTAAAACTAGAGTTTTCCTCTCTACCCCAGAGGGTTTTCCTTGTCACCAGAAAACCAGAACCAGTTCAGTCTTTAATCTTAGAGCAGGTCCAGACTCTGCTAAAAAGGGAGCGATAGCCGTAGTTCCCCCAGAAGAGGAAGGAACAGGTTTCTATTCGCCCTTGTTCCTGGTCAAAAAGCCAAACGGCTCGTACAGGGTTATCATAAACCTAAAGGGTCTAAACCGTCACCTGACCTACAAACGTTTCAAAATGGAAACTATAAAGACCACGATCAATCTCTTGGGAAAGGATATCTTCATGGCTACCCTCGATCTGACCGATGCATATTATCACATCCCTATCTGCATAGAACACCAGAAATTTCTCAGGTTTGCAATTCAACACGGTCCAGTTGTACATCACTTCCAGTTCCAGGTCCTCCCTTTCGGCATTACGTCAGCACCAAGGGTCTTCTCAAAAGTAATGGCGGAAGTGGTTGCTCATCTTCACTTGAGAGGAGTGTTAGTCGTCCCGTATTTAGACGATTTCTTAATAGCGGCAGGATCGGAAGATCTTTTACTGGAACATATAGAGCTGGTAAAGTACAGCCTATCAAATTTGGGATGGCTGATAAACACAGAAAAATCAGATCTCGTTCCCAGCAGAAGAAAGATTTTTCTAGGAATGCTTCTAGATTCAGAACTTATGAGGACCTTCCTTCCACAAGAAAAAGTCCAGACGATCACTCACGAAGTGACCCTTTTGCACAGCAGATCGAAAGTGTCAATCCGTGCAATAATGAAAGTGCTGGGTCTGATGACCTCAACCATTCCAGCCGTAGAATGGGCCCAAGCTCATTCCCGGACCCTTCAGTCGTTTATGCTAAGCAGATGGGACAAGACCGTAGACTCTCTGGAGAGAAAAATAAAAATTCCCCAATATGTAAGGGACTCTCTAAATTGGTGGCGGGTCACAAAAATTTAATTGCAGGGGTCCCCTGGCAACAGTCAAACGTGGTCACGGTTACAACCGATGCCAGCAGAAGCGGCTGGGGAGCCTTCACGGACAGGTCAGTGGTCCAGGGTACATGGCAGGGGCATCTAAAGCAGGCATCTTCCAATCTAAGGGAAATATCTGCAGTCTGGGAAGCTTTACAAGTCCTTCGTCCAGAACTCAGCGGAACAGAAGTAAAGATACTCTCAGACAACTCTACCACAGTCGCCTATCTAAACAAGCAGGGCGGTACAAGAAGTTCTTCCCTAGCAAGAGTTGCAAAAATAATTTTCCAGTGGGCAGAGAAGAATATACTGTCACTTTCGGCGGTCCACATAAGAGGGGAAGACAACACAGTTGCGGACTTTCTCAGCAGAGATGTTCTAAGGGAGGGAGAATGGGCCTTAAATCAGAAAATCTTCTGCCAAGTAGCGCGAAAGTGGTTCAGACCAGACATCGATCTGTTTGCCACTCGTCAAAACAGGAAAACAGAGAGGTTCGCCTCCCTGGCATACTCGGATCACCCTCTCATAGTAGATGCCCTCTCCCATCCGTGGCCAAGAGAAAATCTGTATGCTTTCCCTCCACTTGCACTAATCCCCAGAGTGCTGCAGAGGGTGCTACAGGGGGACCACAGGTTGATATTGATCGCACCTTATTGGCCCAAAAGATCGTGGTTCCCTCTACTAATCAGAATGTCAGCAGGGGAATTTTGGCGTCTTCCAGACATACCGGATCTTCTTCACCAGGGCCCAGTCTGGCACCCCAGGGCAGCACAACTACAGCTGACGGCCTGGAAACTGAACGGGAAATACTAAAAAGGAAAGGCCTCTCAGATGACGTAATCTCAACCATTCTTTATAGCCGTAAGACCATAACTTCCAAGATCTACAACAGGGTTTGGCAGGCATTTAAGAAGTTCACGGGGGTGACATCTGGGGCCCTCAGCTAGTTTCTAAAGTCTTAGACTTTCTCCAATCGGGTCTTCAAAAAGGTCTCAGGGTTAACACTTTGAAGGTTCACATATCGGCCCTAAGTGCCTTCCTAGACACAAGGTTGGCGGAAGTAGACCTCATTAAAAGATTCATTAAAGGGGCCCAAAGAAAACAGCCGGTGGTTAGATCCACTGTTCCCCCATGGGACTTAAATCTAGTATTATCCGCTCTGTCAGAAAGTCCCTTTGAACCCCTTTCTGAGGTTCCTTTAAAACTGCTTACGCTAAAGACGGTATTCCTGATAGCCATCACCACAGCCAGGAGGGTGGGAGAGATCCAGGCTTTCTCATGCA
This sequence comes from Bufotes viridis, assembly GCA_033119425.1. Taxonomy (NCBI): domain Eukaryota; kingdom Metazoa; phylum Chordata; class Amphibia; order Anura; family Bufonidae; genus Bufotes; species Bufotes viridis. The sequence continues at coordinate 175,849,599 of CM065592.1, forward strand.
AGCCCCCTACTTATCCATCAGAGATGATAGGGTAATACTGAAACACTCTCCTCTTTCTTGCCCAAGGTGGTCTCTAAGTTCCACTGCCTTCAAGAAGTCTCCTTACCATCCTTTGGATCCCCGACAGGCAACCAGGAGGAAAGACACCTCCATAATCTGGACGTTAAAAGAGCAATTATAACCTACTTGAAAGCTACAGAAAGCATTAGGAAGACGGATAGACTGTTCGTGCAGTTTGCAGGCCCAAACAGGGGTAACGCAGCAAGCAAAGCTACCATTAGCCGATGGATCCGATCTGCAATTCTTCTGTGTTATGATACTAGGAAGGTTTCCCCTCCAAAGGGACTTAAAGCCCATTCAACTCGATCAATAGCGACCTCTTGGGCTGAATCTACTGATGTTCCGTTAGAGCAGATTTGTCGGGCAGCCACCTGGTCCTCACCTTCTACCTTCTTCAGGCACTACCAACTAGATGTGTTTAAAGATAAGGACTTATCTTTTGCTCGCAGAGTGTTATCTGCGGTAGTTCCCCCTAAGTATATGATTTCTCTGTCAATCCTCCTGTCGTGCCGCTGGGGGCGTTTGGAAAGACTTCACTACTTACCGGTAATGGGTTTTTCCTCTAGCCCCCACAGCGGCACGGGATTTTCCCGCCTCTCTTTTTGTCATGTTTTTCTTCCCTAAATCCAAGTATGGAAGATGTTTTTTTCTCGAGTGGTTTTCTCCCTGTACTTTTCTGTACCTTCACTCTAAATATATATAAATGTGTTGCATCCATTTCAGAGTTTTTCTCGGTTATTTACTGGAGCAGGTAAGGGGAGAGGACTATTTAAAGATCTCCACGTTGTTTCCTGTCCCTCGGGAGGCGGGGTATCCTCCTGTCGTGCCGCTGTGGGGGCTAGAGGAAAAACCCATTACCGGTAAGTAATTGAAGTCTTCTGTGACTACACCAGGCATCCTCAAACTGCGGCCCTCCAGCTGTTGCAAAACTACAACACCCAGCATGCCTGAACAGCCTACAGGTATCGGGCTACAGCAGGGCATTGTGGGAGTTGTAGTTTTACAACAGCTGGAGGGCTGCAGTTTGAGGATGCCTGGACTATACCATTGGATGGCTTACCTATTAGGCCACAACCATTTACCACGAAGCCAGAGGTTTTCCCAAGAACTAGATTTTGGAGCAGAGTACGACAGTGTCTAGGTGCACTAACATTAGTAAATGTGGGCCTGTGCTCTTTGGGGCTGACTTATCTCTTGTGGCAAGCAGATGCGGCATACAGCAATATTTGCCCGGCCAAAACCTGGCATTCATGCCAGAAATCGGCTGGACCACTGCTGGATCCCATTATTGTCAATAGGGATCTGGTGGTGATCTGTAGAATCCAGCAGTGCCAGATCCAGTGAACTCCAGCAGGCTGTTCTCTGCCTGAAACGTTCACCGGAGATGTGAATTTTGGCCGATGATCTCAATCTGTCACCTGATGAACCTCTTTGTATGAGGAAATCTTGAAGGTTCATGGCCCTCTCTGTGATTATGGGGGATCAGCCCTATTAGGGCATTTTTTATGGTGTAGCAATAAACCATCATGTCTGAACAATGGCAATCTGAAAAGTTATTGGATTAAGAGGATATTAAACTGGGCAGGGTCTGACGACTGGGACCCCCATGTCCACCAGAAGAGGGATCCATGCTTCCTGTTTGACTGTAGCACTGCATGCTTCCACTCCATTCAAGACCAAGCTACTTGAGCAGTGCACTCGGCTATCTCCGTCAGTCCTACAGAGTATGAAAGAAATGGCAGTGCCCATGGTCGGGCGCCGCTCCATGGAACCCTCATTCTTGTGCCAGATGTTGGACCCCCACCAGTCTAGGAGTTGTTACCTGTCCATGTGTTTGGTCTTTACTTTTTAGTTTTTTTACAGGCACTTCTTCCGTTGGCGAATGTGGCTCTGATTGATTACACCTTGGAATTTCTCACCGCCACTGGGGTTAAAGAAACATTTGTCTTCTGCTGCTGGATGGCAAACGAGATAAAAGAGCATCTGAGGTAATCAAGAAGTTAAGATTTCCGTAACAAAAGCGATATCCATCCATTCAATGATTACACAGAGTGACTATAATGCAATTTACCCACATGGTGACCTTGTGTGATATGAGGCATTTTTGGTGATCTATGGCTCAACTTCTATGCTGTCAGTTTTGTTGTGATCTATGAGGGTAAACTAATGCACGCTGTGTGGCCAGCCAGCTTAAAGGGGTGACCTATAGTGTTGAGCGAACTTGTTTTTTAAGTTTTACGTCCAAGTTTTACGTTATGGATTCCAAATTCCGTTATGGTCCGTGGCAGCGGAATCCATAATAGGATTCTTCAATAACCCGAACCCAAACTTTGGACGCAGAACTTAAAATACAAGTTCGCTCAACACTAGTGACCTACTTTAACAGGCCCTGTCCATAGGCCCATTGGGGAATGTTGTTCTGAAGAACGGAGGTCCATCTCTATTACCCAGAGAAAAGAGCTGCTGCAAAGAGTGGTTCTGCCTCTGGAGGATTCAGCAGCAGCGATCCTTTGACTTTAGTGGGGCAGTCATAAGAAAAGCTAAGTACACCCTCTTTCACTTCTATGGTTTTACGTATAAGGACATAATAAAAAAGCATTTGGTCTTTAGAAGGTCTTAAAATTATATAAATTCCATCTCAGATGAACAAGCACACATGACAGACTACACCACGTCATTATTTAGCAAAAAGTAACCCAAAAGGCAGAAGCTGTGTGTGACTGCGGCGTCTCGGGAGTTAAGTGTTTTCCAGAATTTTATAACTGATGACTGTTTGAGAAGGCAACAACGCTCGCAGTAGTCCTGGGTGTTGGACCCCATCGATAAGATACTGATGACTTATGCACACGTCAGTGTTTAGTCAGTGATTTCCATCAGTGATTTTGAGCCAAAACCAGGTGCAGGTGCGGCTCTAAACACAGAACAGGCGCAGGTCTTTCCCTTATACCTTATGGCTACATGCACACGACCGTTGCCTGCCTCCGCGTCCACTCTGTCCGCAAATTTTGCGTCGTCAAAAAAAAACGGACGACGGACCGTTTCTTTTGACGGATCCGTTTGTTTGGAAGATCCATTGTAATAATGCCTACCCTTGTCCGCAAATGTGAAAAAAATAGGATGTGCTCTATTTTTTTGACGGAATGTAAACACAGACCACGGATGCGGAACATAAATGGTTGACCATCCGCATTTTTTGACGGACCCATTGAAATGAATGGGAAAGCATCCTATCCGTGAAAAAAAACGGAACGGACGTGGAAACAAACAACGGTCGTATGCATGAGGCCTATGTCTGTGGAGGCTCCAATCCCGGTTTTGGCTTGCAATCACTGACCAAAATACTGACATGTGAATGAGGCATTATCCTGAGGATAGGTCATCCGTATTAGGGCTCATGCACACGAACGTATGCCGGCCGTGCCAATATAGTGCCCGTATTCAAGTGAATCTGGAAGATAAGCAGCAGAGGCACGGAGTGAAAGGCCACGGAAACACTACAGAGCATTTCTGTGGCATTTCCCTCCGTACCTCCACGTCCGCCAAAAAATGAATAAAGAACATGCACTATTTTTTTGCGGATCGCGGACTTTTTCGACGGGAATGGGTCAGAACCACTCTTTGCAGCAGCTCTTTTCTCTGGGTAATAGAGATGGACCTCCCTTCTTTAGAACAAAGTTCCCCAACGGGCCTATGGACAGGGCCTGTTAAAGTAGGTCGCCCCTTTAAGCTGGCTGGGCACACCACGTGCAGGTCACATGGACGGTGCGGGCAGAATGCATTCGTGTGCATGAGCTCTTAAAATGTCAGAAAACCGTTGTAACAGCCGGCATCGGAGTTAAAACAGGAGCCTGGCTTCAGTCAGTGCCGGGCTCCCGCTCAGATCACTGCCTGTGAGGCCACTTCAGTCCCTGCCGCCCGCACTAGGGTTAATGGTGCGGGCAGCAGGGAATGGACAGACCTCACAGCCTGCGCTGGGCTCCGGACCGAAGACTTGACTGGACTTGCCTTACAGGAGTCTCTGACGCTTTTACAGATGTTATTGCGACCTCCGGTCAGTGCCATTGATTGACTGATCATCAGCAATGGTGACCACCTCTATAAAAGTAGAAGTTTTGGCAGTTTGCTGGTCTTGAGCGTCAGGCGTGTGTTAATACAATGCCAAGGGGGGAAAAACATCAGAATTGATCTTAGAAAAGCAGTTTTGTCTGCCCATCAAGCTTATAAGGTTCTGCCTCTGGAAGATTCAGCAGAATTGATACATTGATTTTAGAGGGTACAGATTGATGCTATATACAACCTCTATGAATTCTGTGGTTTTACATATCGGGACGTAATACAAAAACATGTGGTCTTTAGACTATATCTACTGCAGCAGGGGAACTGAAAACAATGGGGGAGATTTATCAAACTGGTGTAAAGTCAAACTGGCTTAGTTGCCCATAGCAACCAATCAGATCCCACCTTTCATTTTTTTGAAGCTGCTTTGGAAAATGAAAGGTGGAATCTGATTGGTTGCTATGGGCAAGTAAGATCACATAGCTGAGTGGGCTTGTCCATGGGGAAGGTAGATGTCAATTGTACCACAGGTATGATTTAGTAGTTATTCAGAATACGCCAAAGCTATTGTACGATGAGTAATAATGTGTGATGTCTCCATTAAATATAGGTATGACTTGCAGTATATATTAGGCTGCCTTCTAAAATGATTTATTCCTTGGCAGGAATTCCAAGTGGTGTCGGGCTACCAGCTCCAATGTAGTGCGCGTGGTGACGTCTGAACTTTACCGCTCACTTGGAGATGTCCTCCGAGATGTGGATGCCAAATCCTTGGTGCGCTCAGACTTTGTGTTGGTCACAGGGGATGTGGTTTCTAATATAAACATTGAAGCCGCTTTGGAGGAGCACAGGTCTGAAGCTGAAATTTCCATAGGACTCCTAGATTTGCTTTGCTAAGACATTAACTAATCTGCCTTCAAATTTTCTTTCAGGACTCGGCGGAAGCTAGAGAAGAATATCTCAGTTATGACCATGATCCTTAAGGAGTCCTCACCGGTGCACCATACAAGGTGTCAAGAGGATGATGTTATCCTTGCTATGGATAGCAAGACCAAAAGAGTGTTGTTGTACCAGAAAAGCCAAGACTTGAAGCGCTACCACTTTCCCATGGTTAGAGATCAACCATTCATCCATATCTGTTAGAAACTATATAGCGGTCAAAAAACTCTTCCCTTAACCTAGTGGGTCTTTGTAGGCCTCTTTGGCAGCCTATAAAACAGCCCCTCTGACAGCCATCCATTCAAGATATCTTAATATGTAAAATATGAGCATTTTACGTGAATTCGTCTTCCACCTAATTGCTTTTAGGGGTTTCATAGAGCAGTAAATCCTTCATGACTCATTTCTATTTGTAGAGCATCTTCCAGAGTAAGGCGCATGAGATGGAGCTGCGTCATGATTTGCTGGACTGTCACATTAGCATCTGCTCTCCCCAGGTAAGTCACTGTTTGTCAAGTATCGCAGCCACTGCTGAGCTTTTTTGTAAGGAGAGAGTAAATATATTAACCCTTTTAGGTTGTGGTGATTTTCCGTTTTTTTTTTTTTTTACTCCTGGTCTTTCCAGGGCCATAACATGCCTTTCCATTCACATAGCGATATATGGGCTTATTTTTTTGCGTGACAAGTTGTGCTTTCCAATAGCACCGTTTACTGTTGCATACAATGTAGGTAGTTAAAAGCTGTAAAATGTAAATGGGTAGAACTGTATTAAAAAAAAGGCAACTCCGCCGCAGTTTTATGGATTTAGTTTTTCTGCCGTTTCCTATGTGGTAAAACTGTGTCAGTTTTATTTTTTTATTTTCATTGCTATATTCTGACCCCCATAATTTTTTTAATTTTTTTTTTAAACTTGTTTTATTAAGAGATAATAGAACAAGTATGGCACAAATACGACAGAGTAGTAGCCCACGCAGGGGCCTATCATAAACACTGCTAGTACACATAGAAGACTGTAGTTACATGCTGTAGGAGTCATACATGAAAGATTACAGGGTTGATACACAGGTGACGGGATTGTACAATAGTTCAATGCAAATACATTACTTGCATATATGGGTGATCCGCAAGATGTGGGCATTGGTAGGTCGATCATGAAGCTTCATATGTGATAAGGGAGCCCTAGGCATCATCAGCCGTCGAGTGCAGGTGTGTGACGCGCAGCGTGAGTGGGGATGAACACCAATCGCCCCATACCCTGTCAAACTTCTGTGGACAGCCCCTGTGTTTATACACAATATTTTCCATGGAGACCATATTATTCACAAGAGCGAGCCACTGACTCCTTGTGGGGGGGATGTCGCCCATCCATCGCAGTGCAATCGCCTTTCTGGCAAGAAACAGTGTTTCCTCCAGGAAGATTCTTTGATAGTGAGTCCAAGACTCCTCGTCCATTATCCCCAGAATGCACATCTTGGGGCACAGCTGCAGCGTCGGGGGGACCAAGGTTCTGAGGACCTCCAGCACCGAGTTCCAGTACTGTCGGATATCTGGGCAGTCCCAGATCATATGCCAAAAGTCAGCACCCTCCACGCTGCATCTATGACACCTGGAGTGATCAATCCTGCCCATCTTATGTAGTCTAACAGGGGTCAGATAGCTATAATGCAATATAAAAAGCTGGGTCATCTTATTATTTATGGAGGGGGACACTCTAGTTGGGGCTAACAAGGCATCCTTCCACTCTTCAGAAGTAAGGGATGGTATAAGCAGCTTCCACCTGCCCTCGACAGTCAAGGGAGTCCCTAGCATGCGGTTATTAAGCAGGTGTGTATAGAGGGCGGACACGATCCCCTTGGGACCCTGAGAACGTAGAACTCCAATAATAGGGTATTTAGACATGCTTGTATTTCCGCCTCTGAACTGAGCCTGCAGTGCATGGTGCAATTGAAGGTACCGATAAAAGAGGGTGCGTGGCACTAGAAACCTTTCCTGAATTTGTGAGAAGCTAATCAACTGATTCCCCTCAAAAATGTCTCCCAATACTCTAACTCTGAGTCTCAACCACTCTGCAGTCCCCTCTAGCTGTGACAGATTAGGGAACATACAATTATCCCATAAGGAGATCTCGCTAGGTAGATCCTTGTATGTGTTCAATTTCGACGCTTGCCATATCTGGTGGGCTAGTTTGTGGATTGGCAGGGTGCGTTTTTGTAAATGCCCAGAGCCCTCCAAAACTGGCCACAACGTGGATACTTGCAGATATTTATGTAGGTGGAATTCTGCATTGGGCTGAGGGGCCTCAGTGACCCAGGATCTCAAAAATCTCAACTGACCCGCTATGAAATATAAAAAGAAGTCAGGGAGGGCAGCCCCGCCCTGTTGCTTTGAATTTTTTTAATTTTACATCTGAGGGGCAATGTACTTATCATTGATACCATTTTGGAGTGCATATGATTTCTTGATCACTTTTTATTCAATTTTTTGGAGGAAGTGAAGCTACGAAAAACGGAATCAACCATTTTTATGCTGTTCCTCGTATGTGCTTATATTTTAATAGTAAGGGCGTTTTGGGACGCAGTGATGCCTATGATGTTTATTATTTTAATTCTGGGGAATGGAGGGTTATAAATATATATATTTATTTTTTTACACTTCCCTAGGGACCTTGATCAAGCGATAATCAGATCGCTCCTCTCATAGACTCCAATTCACTGAAGTCTATGAGAAAGGGCTCCTTAGGAACATATCTATGACAACCTCGGATCCTTCAAGGGAACCAAGGCTGCCACAGGAAATGAACGGATCCCCCGGTCGCCTCAGCACTCCCAGAGTGGGTGCAATCTTTAAAGAAGACAGCATGTATGGCGGATGCCGTCAAGGGCTTAAAGTGGATTTGTCAGCTTAATATACTGCCCTAAAATCGGAATCGTATTACAGTTACAGGTCCATACTGCTAGTAGCCAAAACAACACTAAAACAGGCTTTGTGGCTTGGCAAATAGGGGTGCTGAATTCAGTAGTCTCAAATTTGAGTCTGTGTATTCACCAGGTATGCACTCCCCCAACAGACAAGCTGACATGTATGCACTTAGTCAGCAGTCTGCAAATAGCGACCTCAAAGGCAGAGAGTGCTGCTCCCCCTCATACACTGGACACAAAACAATGAGACCCACATGGCACAATTCTTAAATTTTGAATAAAACTAGTTGTATTCATATTCCCACAACTCGCTAAAAACCCTATACTAGTGTATTGTTGGGTGAACTGAATTTTTGGGGCTTTACCCCTTTTGTCGCAAGTAGTGTCTGGAAGTGGCCTATTGAAAACACGAATATGCTCGGCCGAACTGAGCCAGTACATGTATGGGGGAGTTAGAAGAGATGTACGTACGAGCATTCAGCCGACAGCTACTGAAGATGTGTGGGCATCTTATCATAGACTATTTAAGGCGAGAAGGCTAGAAATTATCATAAAATAAAATACAGTTGGATGAGAAGAAGAACCATGGCAATTTGATTCCCCTGCTAGTAACCTTCTGTAGATTAGGGTCATAAGATTGTGGCTAGTGTGAGTATATTGTGTATTGCAGACAAGACAATTGTATATTATATGATCCTGTGTACTACCAGACCAGAGGTGCATGTTGATCTCCTTAATACCTTTTTATTTTAAATTATTTACTTGGCCTTTCAATTAAAATTGCATGTTCTCTCCATTTACTGCATTTTAGGTTGCAGAGCTGTTCACTGACAACTTTGACTACCAAACCAGAGATGACTTTGTTCGTGGCATCCTTGTTAATGAAGAGGTGAGTAAATTTCAGAGTAAAGAATGAGGGCGAGTGTCAGAAATTCGTTTAAATTTCTTCCTGTTCCCATCTCTCTGACAGAATTGCCATTTAGAAGATTGAGAAACCTCATTGATGTTTTTAGCTGCCATATTGATGCTGTATTAGTTGCCATATTGATGGTCCCAGAAAAAAAAAACTTTAACTAAAAGCAATGGCTTAAAGTGACTCACTGATGTTTGAACACATAGTCAGTCTCTATACTCTTGTGTTATTTTGTACCTGACGCTGTAGCTTGTTGTAAGACGTTTTTTCTTTATGCAGATCTTAGGAAATCAGATACACCTCTATGTGACTCAGGAAGAATATGGCGCTCGTGTATCCAACCTGTCAATGTATGAGGCTGTAACTTCTGACATCCTGTGCCGTTGGCTGTATCCTATAACCCCTGAGACGAACTTCACTGACCAGGAGGAGCAGAGTTATACACACTCCCGTCACAATATTTACCGGGGGTCAGAGGTCAGCCGTGGCCATGGCAGTGTCCTGCGAGAGAATGTACTAATTGGGAGCAACACGACAATTGGGTCAAAATGCAGCATCAGCAACACTAGTATTGGGAAAAACTGTAGAATTGGTGAGCTACGTTGGATATGTGAAATTGACAAAGAAGTTGAGGGACGAGAAGGTCATGTAATACCGTTATTTTTGTTAAAGTATCCTGAACGTAGCCCTTTTTTTGGTGGACGTTGGTGCTAGCTGTTGTGCAGATAATAAGTGACAGTGATTTGGTATATCCCTGTGTTTTACTGTGAATTCTGAGATCCGGGAATAAAATAGGCTTGACAAGGCTTAGGTGCATAGAAAGTTTACTATACTATAAATGATAAAATACAATAAAAAAATAAATATATATATTACCTAAAATGTTGTGGGCGGCACTGCAATATGATAGCGGGGTGCCTGCGGAGGCCATCCAACAAATAAATAAATTCACGGCACTTCCAGGAGTAAATCAAAAGTAGTGTTCTTTGATCACTAGATAGCTGTCTGGTGATTAAAGAACACTACTTTTGATTTACTCCTGGAAGTGCAGTGGAATTATAATATTATGTGCCGTGAACAAATGAGTGAGTTCCCCGTAGACCAGTTCCGAACCTTGAACTCGGCAAACTCTCACATGATGCAAAGGTAGGCGATATTAGCAAGACACATCTTACCCTGATGTCCTTATTAGAGCTTACCTCTTTGTAACATGCCTAGGTGCTTTCTAGCTTCCTGGCCTCTCCTAAAGGTCCTCAGTGTGCATTACGCATGTACAATTGCTTCAAATCTTAAGAACGCGACCTTGTACCGTTAACCAACTACATTAAAAGGAATTAAAGGGAAGGAACCACTAAGTTAAAATTTGCCACACACCTCGGTATCCACAAAGCAGAGAGGCCAGTCTGTTGGGCAGTTGGCCATCGCCAGCACAGAGCTGGTACTACTACATGCTGACGTACATTTGAGCTGTCTCACATTCTTTCTGTTCTTAGGTGATGGAGTAGTTTTGGAAAACGTGTATATTTGGGATGACGTTCGCATTGAAGATGATGTAACGATCAGAAAATCTGTAGTTTGTAATAATGTTATTGTGAAGAAAAGAGTGAGGATTAATGAACACTGTGTCCTGACCTCAAAGGTAATGGAAGTACTTAACCGCTAATCTCTCAGAACTAATTGCTAATTAAATTTCCCCATAATTAGCTTGACATTGTAAACCTTTAGGTCATAGTTGGCCCTAATGTAGATCTGCCAGAGAACACAGTTATTTCTCTGCATCATCCAGATGAGGATGAGGAGGAGGATGATGATGAATTTAGTGACGATGCAGCGACTGGCAAAAAGGAGGAACAATCAAAGATCAAAGGTAATGAACATAACATTTCAGCTTTAAATATAATGAGCCTAATGCCATTGGACTGTCGTCTGCTGTATTGGCTTTACCAAATTACAATGGCGGCATATTACCTAAGCATGAACCTGGTTAGTGAAATTCCATTAGTTATTGTAATACTGTCTGCAGTATATCTATCTTGCTTACATACGTGAGGGAATAATCTAGCTATGCATCATAGCTGTTATTGAAGTGTTCAGCGCTCCACCCTTCTGTATATTTCCACACATACCATGTCTTTAGCTAGTAGTGTGACATCTTTTGGAATACATACATTTACAACAGTTTTTTGTGAACAGTATACAACAAAGCAGAGGTTGGATCGGAGGGTGAAGGTTATGTGTGGAAGTCTTCGGCAACGCCAGATGAAGAGGAAGAGGAGGAGTTGCAGAAAAGCCTTTGGGGTGAGTAGTTTAAAGGATTTCTACTGACTCCACAGCCCTGAAAGCCATACAGGTAGCAGTTTATGCCTTTAAAGGAAATCTGTCACCAGATACGGGCAAATTAAACCTTCTGTCTGTGCAGATGTACACAACATGTCCGCTGGTTGCAGTGCACTTTGTCCCTTCTTGATAGGTGCTTCTAATTCAGAGAAATAAGTCTTTTTATGCAAATAAAGTTTGGATTACAGACTCCACAGCCCTAATGGTTTTAAGAACTGTATTTAGTATGCCGTATGAGAAGCTGAAATTATCATCTTTTGGGCCATGTTCACACTTGTCGGATTTGCCTATGACTTGTATCCCTGGTGGAGGGCTGAGGCTGATGCTATGATTTTATGCACTAGAAAATCTACATTGGATTCAGCCCAGTTCAATGGGACTGATCCGTGTGACACTAATCGAGGAAAAGGAATAATCATGTTCTTCCTTCTCACAGATGTTTTTTCCCAGTGGTGTAGACATAAATCTGTGTGAATATTTTGTTTGCAAGTGCAAGTGAGTAGAGTACAAAAAAAACATTTGCTTGCTATGGATGTAGAATGTTAGCAAATTTGGCAAATACTTCTGGGATGTGTGCCGAAATCCTTGTCAAATCCGAAATGTGTGAGCATACCCTACGGTGCAGAAACCATGCCGAAATCCTTGTCAAATCTGTAATGTGTGAGCATACCCTACGGTGCAGAAACCATGCCGAAATCCTTGTCAAATCTGTAATGTGTGAGCATACCCTACGGTGCAGAAACCATGCCGAAATCCTTGTCAAATCTGTAATGTGTGAGCATACCCTACGGTGCAGAAACCATGCCGAAATCCTTGTCAAATCCGTAATGTGTGAGCATACCCTACGGTGCAGAAACCATGCAGAAATCCTTGTCAAATCTGTAATGTGTGAGCATACCCTACTGTGCAGAAACCATGCAGAAATCCTTGTCAAATCTGTAATGTGTGAGCATACCCTACGGTGCAGAAACCATGCAGAAATCCTTGTCAAATCTGTAATGTGTGAGCATACCCTACGGTGCAGAAACCATGCCGAAATCCATGTCAAATCTGTAATGTGTGAGCATACCCTACGGTGCAGAAACCATGCCGAAATCCATGTCAAATCTGTAATGTGTGAGCATACCCTACGGTGCAGAAACCATGCCGAAATCCATGTCAAATCTGTAATGTGTGAGCATACCCTACGGTGCAGAAACCATGCCGAAATCCATGTCAAATCTGTAATGTGTGAGCATACCCTACGGTGCAGAAACCATGCCGAAATCCATGTCAAATCTGTAATGTGTGAGCATACCCTACGGTGCAGAAACCATGCCAAAATCCATGTCAAATCTGTAATGTGTGAGCATACCCTACGGTGCAGAAACCATGCAGAAAACCTTGTCAAATCTGTAATGTGTGAGCATACCCTACGGTGCAGAAACCATGCAGAAATCCATGTCAAATCTGTAATGTGTGAGCATACCATTAGGTGCAGAATCCAAGCTGAAATCCTTATCATATCTGTAATGTGTGAGCATACCCTACTGTGCAGAAACCATGCAGAAATCCTTGTCAAATCTGTAATGTGTGAGCATAGCCTTTGGTGCAGAATCCAATCTATACAATCTTATTCCTTGCACTAGTGTCTGTTTGTGGTATCTTTTTATGGAGGCTGTAGTCTTAGGAAAACTGTTGATTTGTATGATTGACGGTAAAGATTGCTACCTAGCTTCACCAAAAGTTTATGTAATTTGCATATAAGGATTTTAATTACTCCTCAGGTGAAGCTTATCTCTGAAGACTAGAAAGGTCTTGGACAATAAACATTGATCTTGGGCTACTTTCACATTAGCGTTTTCAATTCCGCTATTGAGTTCCGTCATAGGGTCTCATTAGCAGGGGAAAATGCTTGTTTTGTCCTCATTCATTGTCAATGGGGACAAAACTGAATTGAACAAAACAGAATGCACCGACATGTATTCCGTTCCGTTTGGTTGCGGACAGAAGAACACTGCAAGCAGCTTTTTTTTGTCCGCGATGTGGTGCAGAGCAAGACGGATCCGTCCTGACAAACAATGTAAGTCAAGGGGGACGGATCAGTTTTCTCTGACACAATAGAAAACGGATCCGTCCCCCATTGACTTTCAATGGTGTTCAAGACGGATCCGTCGTGGCTATATAAGACATAATACAACCGGATCCGTTCATGACGGATGCATGTGGTTGTATTATTGTAACGGAAGCGTTTTTTTGATTGCTAATTTTGAATGCTAATTTTGATTGGAAGTTTGATTGTCAACCAGAGTATATGTTCTGAAACATATTTTCAGTGCTAACTCACAATTGTTTTTTTACTTCAGGCCTGAAGATTACTAATGAAGAGGACAGTGATAGTGAGAGTGGGAAAAGTGTATGCTCAGAGCAGACAGACAGCCGCCCAGCTTCCCCGCTTCTGGATGACATTAAAGGTACATTTTCTCTGAATATAATTTATCTTGTAGTCTAAACCCAATTATGTATATGGAAGGCCTTGAAATATTGATCCTCACTCTAAAGGATTGTGGTTAAAGGGGACAACCCCTTGTAATCAGTTCTGAGAATGACGCTGTTTCACTGTATAGTTTTTCAGAATGAAGTTTTGGGAACGTTGCAGAGAGGTGTGGAAGAGAATATTTCCTGTGATAATCTTGTGTTAGAAATCAACTCTCTCAAGTAAGTTGGAAGATGAATATTGCCTCGACTGCAAAACCAGTTCGTTTTTTGTTTTTTCTTGAAGGGGTTGTTCTGTTAAGTCAAGTTATCACCTATCTACAGGATTGGTCTGATTAGCGGGGGTCCAACCTCTAGGGCCCCTGCCAATCAAAAGAACAGGGTCCCTTGCTCCCCTTTTGAATGGAGCGGCAGACAAGGGTGTGTGTACACTGCTCTGTTCAACTCTATGGGATTGGGGAGCACAGGCCTCGGTTTGCGTGATCGTGGTGGCCCCCAGTAGTCTGGCCCCTGCCAGACACTTATCCTGTGGATAGGGGATAACTTGGCTTAATGGGACCACCCCTTTAAGATCTCCTTCTGTTTATTCGGTCATTGGAATAATTGTGGTTTCATCAAATGAGAGGGAATGGAGTTTTTAGATCTGACCTGTTCCTCTTCCTACAGATATGCCTACAACATCTCTCTCGTGGAAGTGATGCAAATTTTGTGCAAAGTGGTCCTGGAATTCCCACTGCAGCAACTGAATGGAGTGCTGGACGTGAATCCTTACTGTAATGTGGTACTACCTGTGAGTGTTGCTTTTCCTTAAAGGTTGAGAATTATGTCTAAAAACTAGGAAAAAATCTAAAAATATCTGGCTTTCTTGGGTGACATCCACAATGGCTCTAGTACAGTTGTCACTTAGCTTTCTCAGATTCTGAAATTGTGAATCTTTGAAGCCATGCATTTCTATATACTTTAACCCCACATTACTGAGCAGCAAAAATGCTGGCCGGTGCTTAAAAATGCGACTTTCGGCACCTTGTAAATGTAACATTTGCAAGACCTTAAAAATTAAAAGGATATAACATACTGTACATTCCAGTGAGTGCATGAAGACAATCATACTGTTCATCTAGATACGTTTTCTGTTTACCCAGCTCCTAAAAAGATGGACCCCAGTTTTCAAGAACTACATAAAGCGTGCATCTGACCACTTATGCTGTCTTGGTGCCATGGAAGAATTCTTTTTGGATCATGAACCACTTTGGGCAGCAACTGCAAAGGTAACAAAGTAGCCAAGTCAATCAATAGACTCACATGTGCGTCGCTGAATAGTCCCATTTACTAAAACATAAAGGGAACATTTGTCAAATCAGATATCTGTTTTGTGGCGTAAATATGTTGCAAGTGATGTCGATTGCAGAGTTTCAATCAATTTTTTTTGCAACATTTGGTGGTCCTCACCACAAAGTGGTCTATGTTTAAGTGATATAGTTAGATTAGACCTTGATTATGACGCATTTACTATGAGCAACTTTTGCAAAAGTCGCAATTCCACACCAAGCAACCCACATATAGGTGCAAAGCACATTGCGCTCGCTCCAAATGTTTTAAGGTGCACCATTTTATAAGTTTGGTGCAGACTAAGCAAAGACTTAAAAATGACACGAAAACAACTGCAAATGATAAATGTCCCCAATAATGTGTATATTTTACCAGTAAAGAAGCACTCCGTCAATTTATTTTTTTAGCTAAGGGCCCTTTCACACTAGCGTTTTCAGGATCCGGCATAGAGTTCCGTCGTCGGGGCTGTATGCCGTGTGAATACTGATCAGTATTATCCCCATGTATTCCGAATGGAGAGAAATCCGTTCAGGATGCATCAGGATGTCTTCAGTTCAGTTCAGTCACTAAACGTTTTTTGGACTAAGAAAATACCGCAGCATGCTGCGGTATTCTTTCCGTCCTGGGATGCGGAGCACAATCTGCCACAATAGAAAACGGATCCGTCCTCCATTGACTTTCAATGGAGTTCATAACGGATCCGTCTTGGCAATGTTAAAAAAATAGTTAAAGTTAATACAAGCGGATCCGTTGAAACTGATGCATGCGGTTGTATTATCTGTAACTGAAGCGTTTTCTTTCCTGGCATAGAGCCCCGACGACGGAACTCTATGCCGGATCTTCCAAACGCAAGTGTGAAATGGGCCTAAATAGTGCAGCATTGTTTATTATTAAAGAATAATGGATACTAATGTGCTTCCCTTGGGTATGCCTGTGTTAGCTAATGTGCCATCTCTAGGTTGTTTGCCATCTTGATTCCTTCTTCCTCCCTTGTTCCCCTATGGCAGCCCACATTTTCTTTGATGCCTCTGGCTTTGCAGACACAGAGGGTGCAGCAAGTGACTTGTACTGCTGTCCCTGAACCTACACCTTGGAGTCCAGCTTCACACTGCTCTCCTCTGCCCCCTACTTGTATTAGGTTTTTTTTCTTGTCAGCTCTTACAAAAAGATGGCAGGAGGTTTGGGGAGCGAAGCTAACTAGAAATCTTTCAGCAATACATTGGAGATTCTGCACATAGCACAAATAGATATACAGTGACTAAGCTCTTCAGCTAATCATTGTATAGCCTCACCTATTATGTCACTGCTCCCTTAGATAGGGAAGAAATTATATCTTGAGCATTCTGTAGTTCACAGGAAATCAGACACATGGGATGATACTGACAAGGGAGAGCAAACTTTGGTAGTCAGACTTTGTTGGGGGGGGAGTGGGGGGTGGTTTGTAATAGTCCAAAATGTTTGGATGAAACAGAGAACACTACCAGGGTACTAGTGGTGAGTTAGCATTACACACAGTCGAGTCACATTCTTATGACCAACAGCTAATATCCAGAGTAAGGCTACATTCACACAACGACATTTGTGGCGCAACAATTTTTATAATGGGAGTCTATGGTGTCGCATTGCGACATGTAACATGCTGCGACGCGACAGTCGCAAAAAATCCATTCAAGATGTCGCAATGCGACACCATAGAATCTCATTATAAAAATTGTCGCGCGACAAATGTTGCTGTGAAGTTGTGCCCTATTTGTCGCACGACAAATGTCGTCGTGTGAACCTAGCCTAACCGCCGACAGCAGCTAGATGTGCTGGGAGTGATTCCATAAGGTCCTGGTAGGTTGTGAGCCGTGCTGACTACAGTGCATCGCACAACTGCTGGACTTGATATTCAAGGATGGATTCATACCCTAATCAATTGAGAGTGCTTTCTACATGGATGAGTGGCCCAGAGAATGCCAGGAAAATATTCACAAGACCATAATGCTGCCACCACCAGCTTGTGTTCTTCCAGCAATGGTTGCGGGGTGTTTGTGATATTTCTCACGCCAACGTCCATCCGTTTGGTGAAGCGGAAAATGCAACTCATCAGACAAACGGTGGAGGTCCATTTCCGATACTGCTACGAAAATTGAAGCCAATGCAACTTCGTTAGCAGAGGTGCAGTGACCATCCGTCTGGTTTGGAGCCCTATACACAGTAGGTTCCTTTTGGCACTGTGGTATGTCGGTCCACCCTCCCGCACCTTTGTAGCCGATGTTCACCTCTCACATCAGTGGCACAGGTGCTCCGCAGTTTCCATGTCACTTATTCACAATGGTGCCATTTTACCACGCATGATGAACTTTCACCACAGCGCCATGTGAACAGTTCACAAACTGTGTATTTTCAGAAAAACTTCCACCCTTGGCCCGGAAGCCAAAAATCATCCTTTTTTTTTTTTTCCAACTCTAATAAATTGCCCCTTTTACCCATGAAAGCAACAAGGGAAACATGTGCAGACAGCCTATCGCACAACCTTACATACCCACCAAGCCAGCTCACAACACATGACTTCCTTCATGAGCTGCAATGCTGCCGATGTCAAAAGTAGGACTTTTTGTGTGTCTGTGCAAACACAAAATTGCTGGACGGCTACTGTAAAGGAGGTATGCAGTATCCTCGGGTAGGTTATCATTATCAGGATCAGATCGGAAGGGGCTTAACACCAATCAGGCTCTTCAACGTTTACCTGTGCGCCATTTCCATTGTAGCAGTGGCGCAGTGTAATTACAAATGCTCATCCCATTCAAGTGAGTTCAAGTCCTGAGCGCAGGTTATCAATATTATTCCACTGCATAGCAGAAGTTATTCATTGTTCTGCTTGATGAAACGGGCTTTTAACAGAAAATGTCCATGTTTCTGGTAAACATTTTTCAAATTCTTAAACTTTTGGGTGCCTTTTCTCACTATCAAAGTAATCCAGCTTTCATGATCTACCAGGTCTTGACGGTCCATTTCCCTCACAGTTAAACCCCAGTAATGCTAACTCCTGTTTTCCTCCTGGCTAGAGAACAAGGCCTCTGAGGTGAAGGTCCATTCATCGCAATGGGCGATTGGCTATTTTTGGAGGTTCCATAGCCATGAATGGAGAGCGTATCTCCATTCATCGCTGTGGGACTGCAGAAAATAGTCGAGCCATCCCGTAGCGGTGTACTAAGGGTGGTCATGCATGCGTGGCTGCTCACTGTTCACTTCAGGTGTCCCATTCTGGAGATAGGTGCGAAACCCCTGACATTGATGGCATATTCTGGGAATATACCTTTAACCCCTTCCCGACATATGCCATACATGTACAGAGGATATCGGGTCTTTAAAGATGACGCCTGTTCAGGAGTGGAGCGAGCGCCACAGAAGCCTGGTGCCTGCTGTTTCAGAAATGCTGACCACGGACATTAAACTCCTTAGATGAGCATTTGACCACAGCGTCTGAGGAGGCTAAAACCCTCCAGGGAAAGCACCCTGCTCTAATAATGAGCCAGAGCCTGTACTAGGCTTCCAGACTTATTTTTAATATATCCCAGTTCAGGCCAGCAGGTGTCAGCACTGAACTGGGATATTGTCATTTCTGTACAGAATAATGGTCCATCTGATTGCAAGTTGTGGTCCACCTAACAAAAAGTAGAAAAAAATTTAAATCGTCCCCTTTTCCCCCAAATCAAAATAATTAAACGAAATAACAAAACACCCGTACTGTAAAAAAAAAAAACATAATTTTGTTTGGTCGAATTTAGTTTTTTTTTCCCAATTCCACACAAATTTGGAATTTTTTTTTCTGCTTTCCACTACATCCTATGTAATATTAAATGGTGGCATTAGAAAGTATGTGTCCCGCAAAAATCAAACCCTCATATGTCTATGTAAACAGAAAAATGTAAAATTTATGGCTCTGGGAAGGCAGGTAGTGGAAAAACGGAAAATCGTCAGGAAAGGGTTATTGACGATATTGGCCGAAACCTCTAACTCACTGACAGGAGACTACTGTCCTTCATAATTCACATTTAGGCCCCATGCACACAAACGTATTTTCTTTCCGTGTCCGTTCTGTTTTTTTTTTGCAGACTGTATACAGAACCATTCATTTTAATGGGTCCGCAAAAAACGGAAGTTATTCCGTATGCTTTCCGTATGTCCGTATTTCCTCTCCGCAAAAAAATATAACATGTCCTATTATTGTCTGCATTATGGACCAGTATAAGACTGTTCTATTAGGGGCCAGCTGTTCTGTTCCGCAAAATACGGAATGCACACGGACGTCATCCTTATTTTTTGCGGATCGCAAAATACATACGGTTATGTGCATGAGGCCTTACGATTGTTTTTACAATAAAGCTTTGTTGCTTTCTTCACTTGGAAGGCTGGCTCTTCGGTTACTATAATTTGTGGTGGCATGCACAGAAGTAATAGTGAAAAAAAGAGTTTTTCTGTATAAAGAATGAACAGTAAAGAACAGTTTTGGATGCCCATAGAGGACTGCGTCAAAGTTGAAAAGCTTAGTCGCAGTCTGCTAATAGTAAATTGTTTGAATTTCTAGGAGTCGGGTTCCCACCCCATCAAGCAATGTGAAGAAGAACGCCAGAAATATCCCAATGGATTGTAGCTCAGTGAATACGTGTTTTTATTGACTCTGCGGCTAATGTTACGTTTCGGCCTTTATCAAACTACAACAGAATAGAGAAAATAATATAGACATCAAGAATTAACAAAGTACATCATGGCAGTGGTCTACTTAGTATAATGACAGTCACCGGCATCAGTAGTACCAAACAACATGATCTGACAACATTGTTCTGAGAAAAATACATTTAGATTAGGGCTGCACGATATGGGAATTTTGTGCGATTGCGATTAGGGCCCTAGAAATTGCGATAACGATATGCGATGCGATATTTTAAGGGAATTGTGCTAGAGGTCTATCTGCTTGGATTTTCAAGGTAAAAGCACACACAGATGACTGATAATGTGAAATGTGGTTATGCTGAACTCAAGAACTGAAAAATAAAATACATATTTGCATTACTGCAAAAGTACAAAATACAAAACTTGCCATTTTCTTTGATAGCGCTGCACAGAACAGATAAATAAAATAGATAGAAGAACATGTGTTCATTAAAGAGGACCTTTCACTGGTCCACAGTTTATTAGGCAAAGCTATGTACATGGAGAGCGGCACCCAGGGATGTCCCTGCACTTACTTGTATCCCTGGGTGCCGCTCCGTTCGTCCTCTGTAGCCCCCGGTATCATATCCTGAATATGAGCTGAGCTCTGCGATTGGCCAGCGCTCCAGCCCTGGGAGAAGGAGACGCCCAGGGCAAAAGAAGAAGTCTCCGCCCCAGGCAAAATTGGAGAAGCAGGAGCGCCGGTACCGGGGGCTACAGAGGACGAACGGAGGGGCACCCAGGGGTACAAGTAAGTGCAGGGTCATCCCTGGGTGCCGCTCTCCATGTACATACCTTTGCCTAATAAACTGTGGACCAGTGAAAGGTCCTCTTTAAAATAACGACTTTCCACCAGCCCCTTCCCGCACTGTAACTGATGTATCGCTGGCCGCGCTGTGCAGCATAGCGGCAGGAGATACAGCGTCAGTGTCACATAGAAAGTCAACCATCGCTTTATAAGACGCACTGCCATTCCCCCCCCCACACTTTTGGGGGGAAAAAAGTGTGTCTTATAAAGCGAAAAATACGGTAATATAATTGCAGCATTTTTGGGTCAGCAAATTGCGATTAATTGCGATTACGATTGCTTTCGCGATATATTGTGCAGGCCTAATTTAGATGAAGTAAAAAAAATGAAAATAAACGTGGCAACAATGCATGAAAATAGACATAGGTATGTTTTCTTCAAACAAGTCATCTGGTCCACCGGATCACATGGTGAGTATTTGGTGTTAGTTCCCAATAGTCGGCGGCGATGAGACTATAATACGGAGTTAGAATCTGTAGCTGTTGTGATATTCTAGTATATGAGCGTACAGTAAGCAGAAGTGAGATCAGAGAGAACAGCTGTCAATAACCATGCTTATTGATTAATACTTGATGTCCGTTATTTTCTCTATTCTTTTGTAGTTTGATAAAGGCCAAAATTGGCCGAAACGTAACATTAGCCGCAGATTTAATAAAAACACGTATTCACGGAGGTACAATCCATTGTGATATTTTTGGAGTTCTTCTTCACGTAGAGGACTACGGTTAGGAATTGGCAGATATCCATACTCACAGGCCCGCACTAGTCATGTCTGGGGACGTGTCACTGAAACATGTCCAATATCTTCCTGGATTTCCCCTTACAGTAAAAATTGATATGTAAAAAGTGATATTAAAAGGTAACGTTGCTCTTAATGTTCCTCTGTTTCCACAGGTCCTAATGGGATTTTACCAGCAGGATGTGCTAGCAGAGGAGATGATTCTCCGATGGTTTTCACAAGCAGAAATAACCGATAAGGGACGGCAGCTACGTAAGAAACAAGCAGTAAGTTTATGGTTTCCGTAAAGTACTTGTCAATTATGTTATGTTGTAATTTGTATTTTTCTGACCCTGTACTTGCATGTACAAGTAGGATAATTGTACAGTCTAAAGATTGAGTTTTGGAGAGACCAGCCGACGATCTAATGTGTATGGTAGTGTACCAACTCGCCTTTAGCGGCAAATGTCGGGGAAAGATCGAGCATGTTAGATTTAAGCATAAGCCGTCCTTTGTTCTCATGGGAGATAATTACCTTCCAGATGAAAAACTCAACCAAGCTGGGCAACCATCCATAAATATGGGGGAGTTGGGTTTGTTCAACCGCTATCCGATGTGTATGGCTGCCTTAAAGGGACTCTCCAGGACTTACTTATTGATGACCTATCGTTAGGATAGGTCATGAATATCAGATGGACAGGGTCTGACCCTCCATCACTTGAATTGGAGCAGCATTGCAGTAACCAGGCACAGCCACTGCACAGACATGTGCAGATCCAGTGCCTGGTTCTGGTGCCAGCTGATGGGCAAACTCCTACTGAATAATAAGTTCTGGAAAGCCTCTTTAAAGGGATTGGAGATGGATACAAGGAGGGGGTAGTGCAAACGTCATATAGGCTTGGCTGTGGTGGTACTGAAATTAAGGTTATTGCAGATTATATTCACTTTTATATTTGCTCATGCAGCTTCAGAAGTTTATACAGTGGCTGGAGGAGGCCGAGGAGGAATCTTCAGATGATGAGTGATATGGAGAGTAACCGTACGTCCTACTCAAATCTCATATGTTTTTGTTGGCTAGTCACCACTGTGAGGAACCAGAATGCAAAGAGCTGCTTTGAGCGGAGGGGACAATTTTATTTACTCCAGAGCTCGGTGCCACAAAATGCAAATACGCCATTGAGCTGCCAAGGATTATTAAGACTGACTCTTCCACATGAGCATTAGTACCATCAGGGTAAAGATCATCTGCAGGTTTGCATAGTTCTTTTGTACTGCTGCCTCTGGGCTTATTTTAACACAGCCATCTCTTAAACATACGATTTTGGATTCTCTCTCACATCTCATTTACAAACATCTGCAATGTTGGTTCGGTGTCTCTGAATCTAGGGTGTTCTGTCTAGAATTCAGCCCGCTGTGCCGATACCAACCTTCACGGGACTAAAACCTGATGTGTTTGAGTGCAAATATGTACTTGGGAAAACAAATAAAGACTATATGGATTGTGACTGTGTTTTTGGATCTTTTTGTTTCTACTTTTATAGTTTTTATGTGAATTTTAAAGGAATTCTGTCACCTCTGATAACACAAATTTAGCTTTTAAACCAGCCATGCTCCACAGATTACCTTGAATTGGCTTTGCTTTTCTGTAATGAAATCCGTCCAGTAGTTGTGCAGAAAAACGACTTTTATATAAATATGCTAATTAATCATTAAGGTGCCCAGAGGGACGTTATCTTCTACTTTGGGTGCCCAGTCACGCCTCCCTGCAGTGCCCAAAACCAGCTCCTTACTCAATAAAAAACGCCTTCCTCCAGAATCCCTAACCGCCCACAGCGCCTCATCCCTCTCCTCCCTCTCCCTGACTGCCGAGCAAAGTCTCGCGCAGACGCAGTACCCACTGAGGGCTGCGCCAGTGCGATGAGTAGGAGACTGAGGGCAGGAGCTTCGTCGTCGTCACTGGGCATGCGCCGAGCCCAGTGACGTCCGATGCTCGCTCTTCCCTCCCTAGGTGGTCCTATCAGTGATTGACAGCTATTTCTGTATGCACAAGCACAGAGGGAAGGCTGCCAGTCACTGGTAGTGCTGTCTACTTGACTTCAGAGTTACGAGTTTTGCTGAATTATTTCCCATAAAACTATTTATCAGTCTGCACTGTTCCTCCTGCTCTATATACCGCTGAGCACAGTGCTTGGCTGCAGTGGTCACGTGCAGCGGCAGAAGGACTGGACAGTTGAGGAAAAGAATGGGCAGTGGGTAGGGCTTAAGTGGTAGAACAGTGGGGCCCCAACTGCAGGGAACGGGGTTCAGCATATACGCATCTACCACTCCTTTCAATGGACACGCTCCTTTCAAACATGGACATACATGCCATGCAACGGAGATGCTGCTAGGAGGGGAGGAGGTGCGGGAGTGCAGTGCGTGTATAGAGCAGACTGTAAGGTTGCTTGCACATGGTGTGGAGTACACACAGGGCCAGATTTATCATTAGCTAAAGTCACTTTCATGGAGTGAAAAAGTCTCAAAAAATGCGCAATCGGTAAAATTGCGCATTTTTTTTGCGACTTTTTCAAGCTCTGCACTAAGCTCTCCAGTTTTGTGAAAGTGGGCGTGTTGTCTTATGTAAATGAATCTCTAGACATATTTACTATTGCAACCATTTAAAAAGTCGCAAAAAAATGCGCAATTTCACTCCAGGGGGGACCATGCTTATCTTATGCGACTTTTTAATAGAACATGCGACTTTTTTGTAAAGACATGCGACTTTTGTAAAGCCGCTTACTGAAGGATAAACTGCTACCGTCAATCCACATTTATCACAGTATTAAAGGACTATTAATAATTCTGACTGAGCCAAAGGTGACTTTGGGCATATGTAAAAGTGGAGTAAGATGGAAGTGTAATGATAAATCTGGCTCACAGTTTTCATGTGGAAAAACTGCAGCGTAATACAGTACCAGAAAAGTGTATGAGATTAGACGGGATTTGTCTGGTCTCTTGATTTTCTGTGGATTTTGAAATCTGCAACATGTTAATTTTTGCTGCATTTTTCTTGTGCAGATTTTACTTTTTTCAATGGAAGGGTGAGATCTACAGAAAATGTGCACCAAAAGCCACATAAAAAACGCACCAAAAACACGGATTTATATGCTTTTTTGTGCAGATTTCATGTGGATTGTCTGCACCATGTACAGCTACACTTAGGGGACATTAACACAAAGGCATTTACAGCGGAATTTTGATGCGGACAGCCGTGCCGAAAACCTTCTGGTGGCCGTGTTCTTTTTGACTCCCATACATTTCAATGGGAGGCAGCTCTGAGGATCCTGGAGCGGCGTCTTATACTCATGGCTGTGCTGAGAAGGGACATGTAGAGCTAATGGAAAGAGGCGGGCAATGGTACTAGATCAGGGATGGGCAAACTGTGGCTCTCCAACTGTTGCAAAACTGCAACTACCGCAGGGCACGGTGGGAATTGTAGTTTTACAACGGCTGGAGAGCCGCAGTTTGCCCATCCCTGTACTAGATGTTGACAAATACTGATGATAAAAAGTAATATGGATAAGATGAATCTAAAGATACATAAATACATTTATACCCTAGAAGCCAGAGTCTGTAATTAGCATAGATTTCTGTCATCATTTATGGCACTTATGACTTTTTACCCCTACAACATGGGGTAGGAGAATGATAAATTTCCTCCAATATGTTACTAGTAGTAACTAGTGTTATCTTTGTGCTGTTTTTCCCTGTAGAGAAGGTGATGTGAAAACACCAAATGCTCCAACAAGCCAGAAAGACAAAAAGAAAACGCCACCTAATGAACGCCAGTACCAAAAAAAATACTTGTGTGTCCTGTCTTTCCTATTTCCCACATACCTTCAGCATGTCAGGAGCTTTTTTATTTTTTTAACTTTTAAACAATTTTACCGGGGAAGCCTACCAGGTGCTATAAATCTAGTTCTGATAAAACGCAGGTATTCCAGATGAGGCGTTACATCTATATAGCTGTCCCAATTCCACATTTTCAGAAATCTTCAGAAACAAGGGAGATCTCCCGTATTCCCAGTAAAGGCAGTTACCACTAGGGGGAGCTTGCCACCTATGTATGTATATTGCTCTTATGGATGTAAATGGGAGCTGTATTGCTATGTAAGCATGGCTCTCCCCTGGAGATGGCTGCATACAGCCATAGGGCCTCTTTCACATGAGCGTGACTGATTAGGTCCGGATGCATTCAGTGAAACTCGCACCATTTTGCAAGCAAGTTCGGTCAGTTTTGTCTGCAATACCGTATAGTTTTTTCCACGCGGGTGCAATGCGTTTTGATGCGTTTTTCACGCGCTTGATAAAAAAACCTGAAGGTTTACAAACACCATCTCCTAGCAACCATCAGTGAAAAACGCGTTGCATCCGCACTTGCTTCTGGATGCAATGCGTTTTTCACTGAAGCCCTATTCACTTCTATGGGGCTAGGGCTGCGTGAAAAACGCAGAATATAGAACATGCTGCATTTTTTCACGCAATGCAGAACTGATGCGTGAAAAAAAAACGCTCATGTACACAGACCCATTGAAATGAATGGGTCAGGATTCAGTGCGGGTGCTATGCGTTCAAGTCACGCATTGCATCCGCGCGGAAAACTCGCCCGTGTGAAAGAGGCCTAATATGTGTTGTGCTTCAGCATGTCGTCATATGCTAATACCATTGCCTCCACACCCGATATGCTCATAGGAACTGCGTGGTCACAGTTGTGATTCCTTTTGCCATGGAAGTGCTGTGGTCACAGTGCTGTGATGCCTGTCTGATACGGCTACACCCCTTGGTGCTCAGTACATCCCCCTCCCCTTTGATTGACATGGCTAATAGCCCAGTCTTCCTGTGCCTGGGATGTGACTCCCAAATAATCATAGGTGGTCCAGCGTTAATAGGTTACATTGGTTTCAAGGAATGCATGATTTTGATGATGAGTTGTGGCTTATATGTATGCATCATGGGCAGACTGGCCATAAAACCTACAGGGATATTTCCCAGAGGGTCACCAGCCAGGTAGATAAAGATCTGATGCTGTCAGCATTGAAAAGGTTGTCCCACGAAACATATTCTACAGTTTTCAACCCAGCACCTGGATCTGAATACTTTTATGAATGCAGGTAATTGAACATTTAGTATAGTCACTGAGCTATTCAATAAAATGTATCTGGGGTCTGCTCTGGGTCAGTATTTAGGGGTACTAGATAGGGATGAGCGAATGTCATATTTTGAAGTTCGTGTGCGGGTTCGTGTTGTGGTATTTACTGAATTGCGTTATGGGTTCCGTTACCACGGACCAGAACGCAGTTCCATGACGGAATGCATATCGGAATGGCTTTAGAAGCATTCCGTTATTCATTTCATCATAACAGAAGTCTATGGCCTGCATAACGGATCCGTCCGGTTTACATTATGCAGGAGAGGACTCCAGCATAACGTAAACCGGATAGAACCGTTATGCAGCCCATAGACTTCGATTATGATGGAATGTCACTATAGGCATGTTAACGGAATCTATAATGCAATTCAGTAAATACCACAACACGAACCCGCACACGAGCTTCAAAATATGACATTCGCTCATCCCTAGTACTAGAGTCTGACTTTACACTAGAGGGTTTGAGGGTCAGTTTAGTGGGCTTTTCTTGGGTCTGTATGTGTTAAGGGTGGGGGTTCTGTTCTGGGGACTGTAAGGGTACATCCACACAGGGTATATACCATGCACTGCACTTTGACAATAGAAGAGAATTGGTCAGGTCAGAAACCGCTTTCATACTTAAGTGATTACTCTAAGGCTGGGTTCAGACTTGCGCGTATTTGATACGCGCGTTTTTGGAAATAGGAAACGAGCGTCGTACGTGTGTTTGTGTGATTGACCACTGTGGCGTCAATCACAATATGCGCGACAATACGCCCCAAAGAAGCTCCTGTACTTCTTTGGGTGTAGGGCGTTTTACCGCGCTGTAAAACGCTCAAGTCTGAACCCAGCCTGAGAGGACTCCAGGGGGAGTCCTCAATGCACTACAGGGGTGGTTTGCAGGCACACAGGGCGGGAAAGGGGGTAACATAGTATATAAGACCGGAAAAAGACATTTGTCCATCCAGTTCGGCCTGTTTCCTACAAGTTGATCCAGAGGAAGGCAAAAAAAAACCAGTGAGGCAGAAGCCAATTTTCCCCACTTAAGGGGAAATAAATTCCTTCCCGACTCCAATCAGGCAATCAGAATAACTCCCTGGATCAACGACCTCTCTCTAGTAGCTATAACCTGTAATATTATTACACTCCAGAAATACATCCAGGCCTCTTGAATTCCTTTATTGTACTCACCATCACCACCTCCTCAGGCAGAGAGTTTCATAGTCTCACTGCTCTTACAGTGAAGAATCCTTTTCTATGTTTGTGTACAAACCTTCTTTCCTCCAGACGCAGAGGGGTATTAAGATAAAAGTTACAGATTCGGATGCAACCTTCTTTACGCCATGTACTGTAGTTTGAAAGCTGTTTCTGACATGACCTGAAAGTCTCTTTCAAGAAATCTAATTCAAACGTGGAAAAAAAATCTGTGCAGAATCCACATGGAAACTGAGATGCTGCAGGTTTGCACAGCAGATTTCACCCTTTGCACTGCATGAAGTTAAAGGGATTTTCCAGGATTTTAATATTGATGACCTTCCTCAAGATAGGTCATCAATATCAGATAGGTGGGGGTTCGACACCCAGCACCCATGCTGATCAGCTGTATGAAGGAAAGAGACGTCCTGTTGAAATGGATGGGACGGTTTTTAGTTACACCTGCTGTAAGGTAAGCAGCAGGTAAACAAACAAGGTATGGCTTTGTTCAGCGGAAAAGCACAGAAAGGTGGTGCTGACTACAGTTACATTGTAGCAGGACTGCACTAGGGAAGAAGGGAGGGCCATGTTTTGGGAATAACCCAGGGCCTGTGGGGACACAGGACGTACCGGTACGTCCTGTGTATTTCCAATCACTGCTGCTTGGCGGGCGGTGATCGGAACAAGGTACCTGCTGAAATCATTCAGCAGGTACCTTGCTACAATGCGGAGGGGGGTCTGTGACCCCCCCCCCCCCTTCCCGGTATCGGCGATCGCGGTCCGTGACCACAGGAATCAGGAACGTAAAAATGCCCAAACTTTTAATTTTAAACCCACCCTTTGCAGCCCTCAATTATATTTTGCCGGCGGACGGTGCGGCGGGGATCGCGATTCCCCGCCCACCTCCTCTCTGGAGTAGTGGGTATACCCGAGTGTTAGCACATTGCTGACATTCTGGTGTAAACGGCTGACATCTGTGCTGTGGGAGCTACCTCCCTCTCCCATCGGGGGCTGCTTCTGCCCTTGCAGCCCCCGATTCTTGATGGGATCACAAAGGAAGGGGGCCCCCCTCCCTCCCCATCACCCGCTGCTCTGTTCTGGCAGCGGGTGATGGTTACCATGGCAACAGGACGCCTTTACAGGGGTCGTGCTTGCCATGGTAATGGTAACTCTGATCAGACTTCTGCTAAAGGCAGAAGTCTGATCAGACTTTCTGAAGTAACAAATACAGTACAGTACACTATATAGTGTACTATACTGTATTATACAGACAGAACCAAGTGGGTCTGGATCAAAAAAATGTAAAGAAAAAGGGAAAAAAAAGTAAAAATAAAAACACACATTTATCAATGAATAAAAATACACTAAACATATTGGGTATCGCTGCGTCCGTAAAAACCTAATCTATAAAAATATCACATGACCTAACCCATCAGGTCAACACCATAAAAAAAAAAAATGGTGTAAAAAAAAAAAAAAAGCTATTTTTTTGTCACCTTACATCATAAAAAGTGTAATACCAAGCGATCAAAAAGGCGTATGCCTCCCAAAACAGTACCAATAAAACCACCATCTCATCCCTCAAAAAATGAGCCCCTACATAGCACAATTGCCCAAAACAATATGACTCTCAGACTATGGAGACACCAAAACATGATATTTTTTTTCTTTTGTAAAATGATGCTATTGCGTTAAAGTAAAATAAAAAGTATACATATTTTGTATCGCCGCATCCATAACAACCTTCTCTATAAAAATAACACGACCTAACCCCTCAGGTGAACACAGCAAAAAAATAATATAAATACGGTGTCAAAAGCCATTTTTGTGACGTCACACAAAGTGTAATAGCAAGCGACCAAAATGACATATGCACCCCAAGATTGTGCCAATCAAACCGACACCTTATCCCGCAAAAAATGAGCCCCTACATAAGACAGTCGCCCAAAAAAATAAATACAAAATATGGCTTTCAGAATGTGGAGACACAAAAAAAATCATTTTTTTCAAAAATGCTTTATTATGTAAAACTGAAAAAAAAAAAAAAAAGTAGTCATATTTGGCATTGTCGCGTCCGTAACAGGCTGCTCTACAGAAACAGCACACCATCTAACCTGTCAGATCAACGATGTAATTAACAAAAAATAAAAACAGTGTCAAAACATCTATTTTTTTGCAAATTTTCCATGTTAATCCATTTTTCCAGTAACAAAGCAAGGGTTAACAGCCAAACAAAACTCAATATTTATTGCCCTGATTCTGTAGTTTGCAGAAACACCCCATATGAGGTCGTAAACTGCTGTATGGCCAAAAGGCAGGGCGCAGAAGAAAAGGAACGCCATATGGTTTTTGGAAGGCGGATTTTGCTGGACTGGTTTTTTGACACCATGTCCCATTTGAAGCCCCCCGATGCACACCTAGAGTAGAAACTCCATAAAAGTGACTCCATCTAAGAAACTATACCGCTCAAGGTATTCAAAACTGATTTTACAAACGTTGTTAACCCTTTAAGTATTCCACAAGGGTTATTGGTAAATGGAGATGAAATTTCAGAATTTCTATTTTTTTGTTACCTTGCCTCAAAAAAAAGTGTAATATACAGCAACCAAAAATCATATTTACCCTAAAAAAGTACCAACAAAACTGCCACTTTATCCCGTAGTTTCCAAAATGGGGTCACTTTTTTGGAGTTTGTACTCTAGGGGCCCTGGAGTTTCTACTCTAGGAGTGCACCAGGGGGGCTTCAAATGGGACATGGTGTCTAAAAACCAGTCCAGCAAAATCTGCCTTTCAAAAACCACACGGCGCTTCTTTCCTTCTATGCCCTGCCATTTGGCCATACAGGAGTTTACGACCACCTATGGGGTGTTTCTGCAAACTACAGAATCAGGGCAATAAATATTGGGTTTTGTTTGGCTGTTAACCCTTGCTTAGTTACTGGAAAAAATGGATTAAAATGGAAAATTTGCCAAAAAATTGCAATTCTGAAATTTCATCTCCCTTTGCCAATAACTCTTGTGAAACACCTAAAGGGTTAACGATGTTTGAATAAATCAGTTTTGAGTACCTTCAGGGGTGTAGTTTCTAGAATGGGGTCATTTTTGGGTGGTTTCTATTATGTAAGCCTCACAAAGTGACTTCGGACTTTCCCTAAAAAGTGGGTTTTTCTAAATTTTCAAGATTTGCTGCTATACTTCTAAGCCTTGTAACGTCCCCAAAAAATGAAATGGCGTTCCCAAAGTGATCGATACATGAAGTAGACATATGGGGAATGTAAATTAATTACTTTTTTTGGCGGCATTACTATGTATTATAGAAGTAGACAAATTGAAACTTGGGAAATTGCAATTTTTTCCAAATTTTTGGTAAATTTGGTATTTTTTTATAAATAAAAAAAAAAAATTTTTGACTCCATTTTTCCAGTGACATAAAGTACAATATATGACGAAAAAACAATCTCAGAATGGCCTGGATAAGTAAAAGCGTTTTAAAGTTATTCACACATAAATTGCAAAAAATGGCCTGGTCCTTAGGGTGAAAATGAGCCCGGTCCCTAAGGGGTTGAAGAGGACCTGTCACCGCTCCTGCCATTATCATATAAATAGCTGGCAGTGTAGGGCATAGTGAAGTCATGTTACAGCGCTTACTAGTTTCCTCTTTTGTCTGGTTTCTCATATTGATGACCTATCCTCAGTCAGGTAGGGGAGTCGGACCCCTGACGATCAGCTGTTTGAAGAGACTCTAGCGCTCGTCTTCTTCACTGTTTCCCTGCACACCGCTGACATTGCAGCGGTTGCGCAGTGTAACTACGACTTCTCCATCCTGGGAAACCGGACAACCACTTTAATCGGTCACTGCCAGACTGCTCTGGCAACAGAGAACAGCATACCTTCGTCTAAGGCTACTTTCACATCTGCGCTTTCCCTTTCCGCTATTGAGATCTGTCATAGGATGTCAATAGCAGGGGAAAACACTTCCGTTTTGTCCCCATTCATTGTCCATGGAGACAAAACTGAACTGAACGAAAAGGAATGGAATGTACCAGAATGCATTCTGTTCTATTTGTTTGCGTCCCCATAGCGGACAGAATAACGCTGCAAGCTCTTTTTCTGCGATGTGGTGCGGAGCAAGACGGATCCATTTTGACTCACAAAGTAAGTCAATGGGGACGCATCCGTCTTGGCTATTTTAGAGATAATACAACCAGATCTGTTCATAACGGATGCAGCCGATTGTATTATCAGAACGGAAGCGTTTTTGCTGATCCATGACGGGTCCAGCACAAACGCTAATGTGAAAGTAATGCATATGGCCCCCTCTGCAGTAAACAGAACTTGGCGGATGTTACGTAAAACCAGTGATTTGCACCGCGCTGACATCAGATGAGAGGTGCACAGTTCTTAATAATTGTGGCACATCGTGGGCCACCCGTGTCCCAGAACTGAGATATATACCAGCCTGGAGCTGATTTCAGGTATGGTGTAACACAGTTTCTGGAATATATTGTAATGTGTCGGGTCTGCTGGGCCCCGTCTCCGTCACACAATGTGGTATAAAAGGACAAAACATTTTTTTTTTGGTGTGCAAAACAGAGCTTGCAAAAAAAATAAAAATGGAGCCAGTACTCTGGCTGCACTAGGCTGACACTGTATTTGGGGCACTTTTGTTTTTTTTATGATGTTTTGGAACCAATTTGGCTGTTCACGTGGGGGCGTGGCCTGCATATGTAGGTGGGGCTTATTGGAAGCAGCCAAGCGTGCCCTGAAGATCTACTTCAAGCAGGATTTCCCTATATTGCTAACAAATCCCACTGTATCTGCATGCTCTCTTTTAAATGTCTACGCCCGATCTGCAACAGCTTTACCACAGATCCCATAGATTCCAGGACTACAGATCCTTCCAGTAATTAGCTTCAGGGCGG
Source organism: Bufotes viridis (assembly GCA_033119425.1). NCBI lineage: Eukaryota > Metazoa > Chordata > Amphibia > Anura > Bufonidae > Bufotes > Bufotes viridis. The sequence goes on from CM065592.1 coordinate 175,882,132, forward strand.
ATATCCGGCGATACCCTGGGTCACATGATAAGGGGCGTGGCTGACGCGTCCAGCTCGCATCTGCGGCGCATGCGCAGGAAGCAGCTGGGTCCAGAATCATTTACGCATGCTCAGATTTCAGGAGACGGACACCGAGTGACAGAAACAGACCGAGAAACCGGCCAGGAACTGGCGCCGAGAGAGTGAACGTAGGCCTGCGTGGCCGTACAGGGAGCGTGAACGTCCTCGGAGTGTGACGGACGCGTGTTGTTGTCGGAGGAGCTAGCCTGGACTGCTCACTTTGGGGCAAGGGCTGACAGGCCACACACCAAAGTGTTTATTAGTGCCCCCCACCCCCTCACTGCCGGCCTGACTCTCGCTTACCGCAGACTACTGACATCTCCCCCTCTGGTATATTGTGTGCGCCTTCTTCCTATGGCCTCCCTTGCATGACAGCTATTGGGGCTGGGCCCCTTCTGTCCCCTGGATAAAGTGCTCTCCTTCCGTGCCCCTCTCACCCCGGCTGGATCATCATGGGGGAGACCAAGGTTATTTACCATCTGGATGAGCAGGAGACCCCGTATCTGGTCAAGCTGCCGGTGCCATCTGATCGGGTGACCCTGGGAGACTTCAAGGGGGTGCTCAACAAACCCAACTACAAGTTCTTCTTCAAGTCTATGGACGATGATTTTGGGTGAGTGTCCTGCACTCGGAGGAGCTGCTGCCTTATTCCCCCTGTCACATGATGTACCCTGATGGATGAGTGTATAGAAGCTATGGACTAGTCCTGTGCGGGGTCCCATACAAATCTCTGTGATATCCTAGGGGATAGTAGGCGGTATGGTAATCCGCTGCGGAAATTACTGAAAATATCCCATACCGCTATCATACATGAAATAGCAGGTAGCCTGTATGTGGAGGGTTAACGGTCGCTCCATATAAATGGACATTAAGCTATATATTACATTTACGTTATATTGTGTACCGCTATCATAGATAAAATATCTGCCATCCTGGTAACTCCACATGTATACAGACCTGTATAAGGATGGTTAGCGGTGATCGCCCATATAAATGGACATTAAGCTATACATTACATTTACGTTATATCGCATACCGCTATCATAGATGAAATAGCAGGTACCCTGTATATGGAGGGTTAGTGGTCGCTCCATATATATGGACATTAAGCTATATATTACATTTACGTTATATCGCATACCGCTATCATAGATGAAATAGCAGGTACCCTGTATATGGAGGGTTAGTGGTCGCTCCATATATATGGACATTAAGCTATATATTACATTTACGTTATATCATGTACCGCTATCATAGATAAAATATCTGCCATCCTGGTAACTGCACACGTATACAGACCTGTATAAGGATGGTTAGCGGTGATCGCTCCATATAAATGGACATTAAGCTATATATTACATTTACGTTATATCGAGTACCGCTGTCATAGATGAAATCGCTGGCGTCCTGGTAACTCCACACGTATACAGACCTGTATAAGGATGGTTAGCGGTGATCGCTCCATATAAATATAACGTAAATGTAATATACAGCTTAATGTCTATCGTGTACCATTATAATAGATGACTGTTCCTCGGTTGAGGTTACGTTTGGGTTCCGGCCTAACGTTACATTTCCGTTTTATAGTGTACCACTATAATAGATGACTGTTCCTTGGTTGAGGTTACGTTTGGGTTCCGGCCTAACGTTACATTTCCGTTTTATAGTGTACCGTTATAATAGATGACTGTTCCTCGGTTGAGGTTATATTTGGACTTCGGTCTTCAGAATTTCTCTAGAAGCCATGAATGTGCCCAGTCAGATGGGCTTAATGTCGTCAAACATGGTATTTCCTATTCGTAAAAAGCCCTTGTCCACCCTTTATTGTGCGTCCTTCTTTTGGCGTCCATGGGAATCCTAATGAATACGCGTCTAATTGTTATTTCGAGTCCTGTGATGTGCAGGACAGAAACTGAGTCGGGACCCTCTCAATGACGGACGGGAGTCATTGTTCTGGGGGATCTGGCTATGATAACATTGCTTTGATGCTGTGGGCAGACGGTGCCTGATATTACATAGCCGGAGTGATGTCATGGGGTCGGCTGTGGACGGGAATGAGCCCCGGCATCCCTGAATACAATGGCTCTGGGACTGTTTGCTTCTTCCATACCTCCTTGAAGCTCTGCCCAGGCCCTTTGTCTCCCGGAGATTGAGCAGAGCTACAGAAGCCGCCGTGACGGGAAAAGAGTCCAGAAAAAGGGACCGAGCCTTCCTGGCGAATGTAAACGGCGCCATTGACGGCTCTGGTGCCCTTTATGTAAGTGCTGAGCGGCAGGGGTGGGATACTGCATCACTTTGCTACGTTGTTACTGACTTGTTTGGGAGATAAGAATGTAATACCCGACAACGTGACGTGTCGCTGCGCTTATGGTATCGCTTGCAACAATGTAACGTGTGAAGGCTTCTCCCATCCCCATTGAAGGAGCGTAAACCTGATCTCGTGTCAAATGTAAAGGAACAATCGCCCGGAGAAGGGATGTTCGCCGTGCGTTAGATTTCAGAGCGCTTTTGGATCAAGTTTCCAGCATTCTTTACTTTTGAGATGTGAAAGGGTGATTTTCGTTTGTAGTGCCGCTTTCTCCAGTTAACTTCTTGCCTTCCAGATATTGGATTATATTGCCGGAAATAGTTTTATATATATATATTTTTTCTTTACTGGTTTCGGTTTGTAGTGAAGTTCAAAAGCAGCAGTCTGTCCTCCGCCTGTAAATCCCCGGCAGTCTAAGCGCTGGGAGCAGGTCCAGGGCTGTAGGTGGCTCTCGGATTAGAGCGTTACTGGCACATGATGCTGTCACTTACCAAGCGTACAATAGAAGAAGGAATATTAGTCATATTAGCGGTGGTTTTATTGTGACACCGCACATTTCATTAGCGCGATGTGTTTGTCAATGATGTCGACACGTTTGGCTATAATATTTAAGTAATATTATGAATTATTCAGCTCGTGTGCAGCAGAAATGGACCTAAAATCTGTGGCAAAACCCGCATGTTCTGTGCAGATGTCACCCTTTGCCTGTCAGTGTGTGAAATTGGTGGCAAATTTCCCTGAACAGATGAATTAGAAAATCTGTAGCATAGCGTCCCCTGCATGTTAATGGGGTTTTTGTAAAGCCGCGTTCACTGCAGTTGTAGTGCTGGTAGTTATCATTGATGTCGAAGGCTCCAGCAGTTTCTGTCATAAAAAAATAAAAATAAGAAATATACTTATGGCTGTTAAATTCTTTAAAAACATATAAGTCTACTTTCACACTCGCGTTTTGTTTTCCGTTTGTGAGATCCGTTCAGGGCTCTCACAGGCGGTCCAAAACGGATCAGTTTGCATCCTAATGCATTCTGAATGGAAAAGGATCCGCTCAGAAAGCCGCAGTTTACATCAGCTCAGTCTCCATTCTGCTTTCATTTTGGTGTCCGTCTGATGAAACTGAGCCAAACGGATCCGTCCTGGCACACAATGTAAGTCAATGGGGACGGGTCCGTTTTCTCTGGCACAATAGAAAACGGATCCGTCCTCCCTTGACTTTCAATGGTGTTCAAGACGGATCCATTTTAGCTATGTTAAAGATAATACAGACGGATCCGTTCTGAACGGATGCACGCGGTTGTATTATCTGAACGGATCCGTCCATGACGCCAGTGTGAAAGTAGCCTAATATTGCATAAGACGGTAAGGCTACTTTCACACTTGCGTTTTTGCCTGATCTGGCAGGGATCAGCAAAATACACTTCCGTTACTGATAATACAACCGCCTGCATCCGTTATGAATGGGTCCGGTTGTATTATCTTTAACATATCAAAGACTAATCTGGCATTAAAACCATTGTAAGTCAATGGGGGACGGATCCATTTTCTATTGTGTCTGGCACCATTGACTTGCCTTGTGGGTCGTGCTGGATCCGTTTTGCTCTGTATCTCATGTTGCCGGAAATTTCTGCAACAAAATTTGCCGCGTGTTAAGGCTACTTGCACACATTGCTGATTTGTATGCAGAACGTCTGCATGAAAACGACGTAAAATGTGAGAAAAAACTCTATTTATCACATTTTTTGTGTGTTCAATGCTGTTTTTGTTGCAGATTTTCAGTTTATATTAAGACTGCGTGTACATTTGAAATCTGGCAGGCTGTTTCGGTAGAGGAACCGATCCCCGAACCGCCAGATCCCCATTGATTACATGAACAGTCTTGCTTGCACGAGTCTGGCCGAAAGCAGCCGTATCCCTGACCGATCCCTTTGTAGTCCAGATACGGAGAACTCCAACAGGCTCTTCCTCTGCCGGATCTCATAACGCAGATGGGTACGTTGAGGTCTGTGAGGAACGCCACGATACATAAGGTGCAAAATTGCAAACTGATTTTAAAATTCACACGGCAGGTCAATTTCTACACGTGCCGAATATGCAATGTGTGCATGAGATCTGGAAAATCTCATTCATTCACTTTGCTGGTACTGTATTATGCTGTGTTACCATTAAGGGCTTAATACTTTCTTTTATTTATTTTTATCCTCTCCTGGTCTTAGCTTCAAAAACTGTGTAAAAAAACGGAAGGTATAGTCGTACCCTAGACAAGGACATGACCCATGGTAAGGTTGTACACCGTTTTCCCAACCCTCACCTCTAACATCGCCATCCTCTTCATCAGGTCCAATGTCTCGGAGTTATGCCTGGCTCTGGCCTTTCCTTTCTCACCTAGACTACTGTAAGGCCTCGTTCACACTTCACTGAATGCTCTCCCTGGGCTGGAATACACATTGATTGTCCTGTGTTTGCTTACACATCAGTGGTTTTCCACTGACATCCGGTACGTGCGATAATCACGGAGGCGTGCACTACTTGGGTCCATGACGCGGACCAAACGCGCCAATTAGTCAATGGGGAGATTTATCAAGACTGGTGTAAAGTAGAACTGGCTTAGTTGCCCATAGCAACCAATCAGATTCCACCTTTCATTTTCCAAGAGATCTCTGAAAAGTGGAATCTGAGTGGTTGCTATGGGCAACTAAGTCAGTTTTTTTTTTTTTTTTTACCAGTTTTGATAAATCTTCCGTGAGAAAACGCTGACACCACACGGATGGCATCCACGTTTGGTCGAATTTTCACTGACCACTGGTAGGAGATGCTGTGGAAATAATTTTCAGCTGAGCAGTGTCAATACGGATAATACACGGGGGGCAAAAAACGGACCAAACATTTATCCTTTGTGGACATCTTTACAGATAAAACAATCCGTGGATTTTCCACCGAGATCACATGGACGCAGAAATTCGGGCAAGGCCTAACTCGCCACTACTTGCCATTCCCCTTACCACACTGTCAGTCCATGACCACTGCGGCAGCCAGGCGGATGTGTCTGGTAGGAATACGAGGAGCACTTCTGTTCTGTCGCCCCTGACACCAGTGTCTTGTAGAACTAACCAACGTGATATGAGCCCTCCCAGAGTGGCCGAGCCGTGGTGGTGATCATACTTACCTGGTCCCCGCCACCGGGTTCTGTCTCTATCTCCTTGGTGCGCTGATATCAACAATTGTTGACGTGATTCAAGGGGAGCAGGTCACCACTGCCGTGAGCAATTGGTTGCAGCGGTCACGTGCCCCCCCTCCAGCCCCATCAACAGGGGGAGCGATAAATACTGAACCCAGCAGCAGGAACAGGTAAGTAGGATCACCACGGCGGTTCCCCCACTCCGTGAGGTCTGATACAATGTTGGATAACCCATGGATAACAGTTTTAATGAAAGCTGTTGAAACTAGCCCCTGCCATGTAGGAGATGCCCGAGTATGGGGGAGATACGTGGCCTCTGGTTATTCTGAGGCTGTCTGCTGTAGTCTCCACTCTTTATATTAATGGGCTATTGCGGTTATAACCGAACTATCAGATCGGTGGGGGTCCTACCGCTGGGTCCCCCACCAGTCACGAGAAAGGAGTCCCCTTTCCCTGTAGAGCCCCCATAAAATCGATGGACCACCGCTCTATTCATTTCTATGGGAGATGGCGAGGTGCAGCGCTCCGCTATCTCCAGACCCCCGTCGATCTGATACTTATCCCCTATCCTGTGAATTGTACTCCTGGGAGGAGTACCCCTTTAATGTTTCACAATGGCATGGAAACCCCCTGATGTTACACTTCTCTGAATGTTCATGTAAGGTGTTTGCTTCTACATCAGTGGTTTTCCACTGACATCCGGTCCGTGGAATAATCCCGGAGACGTGACACAGACCAAAGATCTGAGATCTCCACTCTCTTTATATAAAAGGGGTATTGCGGTTATAACCGAACTATCAGATCGGCTGCAAGAAGCAGATGTTATGTAGTAGTATAGCACGTCATACTTGGATACATTACTTTTAAAGGTTTTTTTTCTTCCTATGTAGGTCTATGATCTGTTAAAGCAGTAGGCGGTAACACTGATCTAGTTGTCAGTGCTGCTAGACTAGTAAGGGGGCTATTCCATGGCATTTCAAATGAAGTAATTTTTCAATAAACATTTAGTAAACGCATTGCTGGTTTTTTATCTACATTTTCCTTTCTGGTAGCGCCCCCTACTGTACACCTTCTCCTGCATTCAGATGGTCTGACATGCTCAGTAGCATCCATGCTCCTTCCCCACCCCTCAGACCTAGTAATCTCATTGTGCAGCCGCCCAGACACCTTCATTCATACATCCTTAACTTCTAAGGAATCTGTAGCTATAGTTCTCTCTAGACCAGGGATCAGCAACCTCTGGCACCAGCTGTTCTGAAACCACAACTTCCAGGATCCTCCTTTTACCTCCATAGGAGTTAAAAACCAGACAAGCCAGTGTGCATGTTGGGAGTTGTAGTTCACAGCAGCCAAAGGTTGCTACTCTAGACAGTGGGAATGGGAATTTCAGGAGCATTATATACCATATGTACCTTTTAGTTTTATATGTGAGGGATTATTTTGTGCATGGGAGGAAGGGGTTAACAGGAATTAAGTTCAGAGCTTCCTGGGAGAGGCAGGTGCTGGATGAGCTGCTGCCCTCCCATAGAAAGGAAAGAAAGCCCTCCAGATAAGGGTGCTGCCTCACGCTCAGATTTTTTTAAATGTGGTTTTTGAAGCCAAAACCAGGAGTGGATTAAAAAAAGTGGAGAAGTATTGCCTGCCCTTAAGGGCTCTCCCGCGGGCTTGTCCCTGACAGCTTTATGTCCGCATTATCCCGTTACAGAAAGGTCAGGCAGAGGCACACAGCAGAATGTCAGTGTTATCCAATCCATTCCAGAACTGTAGGGGTTACATAGCGTCATAAATCACTGTAATGCTATGCTGGAAGGTCAGGACGGGTGCTGTCCCTGACACAAGGTGCGAGTCCAATGCGTAGAACCCGCTCGTGTCAAACTAGCCTAATACTTTCTCTCCTATAATGATCCACTCCTGATTTTGGCTTTAAAAAATTTGGCGAAGTTTTATTCCGGCGGACTCTCGGCATGCGTTGCCGGAACTCTGCCCGCCCCTATTATAGTCAATGGGGACGGAGCAGTAGTCCGGGGGCACGGGTTCACTAGCGGCAGGACGGATCCGACAGGCTGTTCATCTGACGGAACAGCCTGCCGGATGTCCGTTCCGCTAGTGTGAAAGTAGCCTAACCTACTGACACCCGGGACCCTGATGATCAGCTGTTTGAGTAGGCATTGGTGCTCCTGTGAGCGCCGCGGTCTTCTCTCTGATTTTCCTAGGTTAGTGACAACATGTTCATTGGTCACATGGTGTCATTCTAGTGAATGGGGCTGAGTGCCATGCCAAGCACAGCCATTATACAATCTATGGCACTGCTTGGTAAGCTGCAAGAAGGCTGTAGTGCCCACAGGAGCCCACCGATCAGATACTGATGATCTAGAGCAGAGATGCTCAACCTGCGGCTCTCCAGCTGTTGTGAAACTACAACTCCCACCATGCCCTTCTGTAGGCTGATAGCTGTAGGCTGTCCAGGAATGATGGGAGTTGTAGTTTTGCAACAGCTGGAGGGCCGCAGGTTGAGCATGCCTGATCTAGAGCAGTGTTTCCCAACCAGTGTGCCTCCAGCTGTTGCAAAACTACAACTCCCAGCATGCCTGCACAGCAAAAGGCTGTCTGGGCGTGCTGGGAGTTTTAGTTTTGCAACAGCTGGAGGCACACTGGTTGGGAAACGCTGCTCTAGAGGATAGGTGATCAGTAAAAAAATCTTGGGGAAACGCTTTTAACTCTCACATCCCTAATCCTACACATGTCATTGTGACAGTGAGTGACTGTCCCCCTTCACTTCCCCATGCCAAGGAGGACTGCTTTTGATCTCGGGAGCTGCATTCTCCAATATTTTTTTTGATGGGTGAGGGGGTCCAGAACTCCTTACTGTATGTTATTGATAATCCTGAGCCTTTTGGTTATTGGAATGAATCTGGATAATGCTACAGCAAAATACAGAACATAACAAGCTGTTCCTCCAAACTTCCTTGCCCTTTCTCTGCTCCTAGTTCGCTGGCGATTCTGCCATGAGCTGAAGACTCAGGTAAACTGAATCGATGTTCCTGACACCCCCATTGAACAGACTGTGGTTATTGGGCCGCGCATCACTAGTACCCAGACCGCCGGACCTGGCTACTTTGTTTCAAAGCTGCATTGCTGCCTTCAGAGCAGGAGCAGAAGTTCTGCCATCCCCAATTTCAAGCAGTCACATTTTTACATTTAAGCTGATATCCTTTTAAATGTCACATATACAAAGTAAAAAAGGGGTTTAGAAACCAGTTTTGTAAATGTTTAGCTTGTAAATCCCCTTGTTCTGACCATCCTCTGCTATCATATTCAATAAAAGGAACACAGGTACAATTTGGGATTGCAGAGAATCTGAATTCTGTAATATTGCAGAGTTGTGAAAGTCACTTTGTAAAATACAGCGCTTCGCCAAGTTACAAGGAGACCATTATAAGTTGGAATTATTGTAATTTGAGACCATGACTGTATGGAAAACTAGTAATTGGTTTCAGAGCTCCAAAATAAGAAAATAAGAGAAAAATAAAATAAGCCGATAACTAAGACAAACCCTTCCATATAACAGTGAAGAATAGATTCTGGAAGCGATACATCACTTTCTATGTGAGGACTGGAGCTTCTTCAGGGTCCTGTACAACAGTCTACCCGAAAAATGACATGGAGCCATCCTCACCGGACATCCCGGCGCAGATGTAGACAGTATTGCACTGTACTGTAAAAAAAAACAAAAAACCCCACAATGGTCCTTCATATACAATGGCCTCAGGATACAATATTTCCATAGCGTCACCACGACGGCATGACAAGGAGATTGACCCCTGACCTCTGTAGGGGCAGGAACAGAGAAAAGTTTAAAAGGCACCTCCCACCACCTATGCACCAGTGTTTCCTGTCCCTACAGAGGGCAGGACGGAGAAAAGATCTCCTTGTTGCCGAGGGGATGAAGACTATGATTTTCCCCCCTACTCTCCCGCGGTTGGTTCCAAGGCTGAGTAGTGGGAAGCAGGGAAGACTCGCTCGGGCCTGTCCTGAGCCTGCTCCCGGGGCATCGTTTTACCTTCCCCATTTCTTTTTCCATCAGGGAGGTATTGCCCAGCGCCCTCATGCGCTATAAAAATTTCCATTCATCCCGGTCCTCCCGCGTGACTTACCGGCTGAATGTAGAAGGCGTTCGAGTGTTCCAACGCCAGAAGCTGGGGCTGCTCTATGGTGCTTACTTCCGGTCCCCTGCGTGACGCAAACCGGAAGTAGTTCGGCGGATACCCGGACCAGCGCGATTATGCGCAGGAACCCGTTTCAAGCCTCCAGAATCTCCGGCGTGACCTTTTACCGGAAGGGGAGGGTGAAGGTAAGGCGGGAAATCCGCTTATTTAGAGACCTGTGTGAGCTCAGTATGGCCCCACATCATTTGGGTGAGCAACTATGTCGGGTCAGGAGCAGTCCCCGGGTCGCACACCAGTTGCTCAAACTGTAAGTCTCCTTTGGGAGGATCCGTGCCTGTTAAAACTTTTTTGATCTTCTGGGAGTCTGTTCTGATTTCTCCCTTTGTTTCCTTTACCAGAACATTAAAGAACCTCAAAAGAAGGTTAAAAAATCGGCTAAGTGTATAGCCTGTTATACCAGACTCCCGGAAGATTATTCAAAAAACTATGTAAAACCTGTATAACTAATGTAATCCGTGAGGAACAGCCATCTTTAATGGACGAGTTCAGGGAAATGATGAAGGAAGAAATCAGGTCTTCCATGTCTCAGCTTTCCTTGCAAAAAGATTCGCAAGAGGAACCTCCCCTAAACGTCAAAAAACTAGGGACGTCGGCTTCATCAGAATCAGAGGGTCTGGTGGACGATGCCTCTTCCTCAAAAATGTTTGATGAAGATGACATCTCATCAGAGATAACCGACTCAGAATTTTCAAAAGATTTCTTTTTCCTCTGAGGATATGACAGAATTGCTCAATGCTGTTAGGGCAACGATGGGAATTGAGGAGATCCAAAAACCTCAGTCAGTCCAGGAGGAGATGTTCGGCGGTCTCCGTATTAAAAGATCCAGGGTGTTTCCAATCAATGAGAATATACGTGATATGGTATTGGAAGAATGGGCTGAACCCGAAAGAAGATTAGGAGTATCAAAATCTTACTTAAATCGTTTAGTCTTTGATTCAGAAGAATCCAAGATCTTTGACACAGTCCCAAAAATTGATGCTCAGGTTGCAAAAGTAAACAAAAAAACCTCGCTCCCTTTTGAAGATACCTCACAAATCACAATTATAAGACCCCCTGGACAGGAAGGCCGATAGCCTACTCCGTAGATCATGGGAGGCTGCTATGTATATTTTAAAATCTAATATAGCTGCCACATCAGTGGCCAGATCAATGTTCAGATGGCTCATAGAATTAGAAAGTCGTTTATCTAACAGCTCCTCTACAGAGGAATTTATGGAATCCCTCCCATTACTTAAGTCCGCCACAGCCTTTCTAGCCGACGCTTCAGCGGAATCAGTCCGGTTTGCCGCAAAAGATTCGGGGTTTTCAAACGCAGCCAGGAGGGCCCTTTGGGTTAAATGCTGGGGAGGTGATAAGTTGTCCAAATCAAAGCTTTGCTCTATTCCCTTCGCGGGAGAAAATGTATTTGGACCTGAGCTTGAGAAAATTCTGGAAAAAGCCTCAGATAGCAAGAAGAATTTTCCGTTAGAAAGACCCTTTAAAAGGAAGTATCCTTTTCGTGGCTCCTCTAGCCAGGACAGATCTTACAGAGGGAAAGGGAAGTCAGGCCGCTGGGGTTTCCAGAAAGGGGTAGGAACAGGGATTTCTCTCCTCCTCCCAGAAATCCTCCGATAAGCAATAATCTCAGAGTGGGAGGCAGACTGAAAAATTTTCGGACCTCTTGGGAAGATATTACCCCTAACCAATGGGCCCGAAATATCATTAGTGAGGGATATAGAATTCAGTTTGCCTCCCCTCCCCTTCCCGCTATATACTTTCTAAATTTTCTCATCCGAATTTCATGGCTCCAGTCTGGCAGGAGATCTTGGAGCTCCGGAAGAAAGGGGCGATTTCTCGGGTTCCTTCCCAGGAGGAAGGGGAAGGTTTCTATTCAAATCTCTTTTTAGTCAAAAAGAAGGACGGTCCTTATAGAGTTATTATTAATCTGAAACTTCTGAACAAATTTGTTTCTTATAAGAAATTTCGGATGGAAACCTTAAAGTCTATCATTCCCCTCCTCCAGGGAAATACCCTGATGTGTACTATCGATCTCTCTGACGCCTATTATCATGTGCCCATCCACCCGGAGTCTCAAAGATTTCTCCGCTTCGCCATAAGGGATCCATCAAATAAGATTAATCACTTCCAATTTATTTGTTTACCCTTTGGAATATCTTCCGCCCCAAGGATCTTCACCAAGCTAGTGATTGAGATGGTTAGTTATCTAAGACAGTCTAGTCTTAAGATCTTTCCTTACCTGGATGACTTCCTTATTACTAATACAGATGAGGAAGGTCTCCAGAGAGATATAAATTTCTTTCTTGAAACTCTAAAAAAATTGGGGTGGATAGTCAACTTTAAAAATCCAACCTTATTCCATCTAATCAGATCAACTTCCTGGGTATGACCCTAGATTCCCAGTCTAAAATCACCTCCTTACCAACCTATAAAGTCCAGGATCTGATCAGGAAAGTAAAATTCTTTTCTTCTAGGGGATCATGCACTATCAGGGAAGCGATGAGTCTTTTAGGTACCTTAACTTCCTGTATGCCAGGGGTCCAATGGACCCAGCTACACACAAGAAACTTTCAGTCTTGGGTCCTATCAAAATGGGACAAGAAACAGACGTCGCTAGACTCCCGACTTCAGATCCCCACAACTATAAAATCAGCCATTCAATGGTGGACACACGAAAGGAACCTTACCAAGGGTGTTCCATGGGAAAGACTGCCTCTGGTACACTTAACTACAGACGCAAGTCAGACAGGCTGGGGGCAAAAATCGGCTCCCAGTTCTGGCAAGGAACTTGGTCCCAGTCAATGAGTCTAAGTTCATCAAACTTCAGAGAGCTTTCAGCAATTTGGGAGACCCTACAAGCAGCAGAGGATGTCCTAAAAGACCATCATATCCATGTACTATCAGACAACACCACAGCAGTAGCCTACCTAAACCACCAAGGAGGCACAAGATCTCGGGACCTGTTGAGACTATCATTAAAAATACTCTCCTGGGCGGAAGAGAACCTAAAATCCATTTCAGCAATTCACCTGAAGGGAACCTTGAACAGAGAGGCAGACTTCCTGAGCAGGAAAAAAGTAGACCACACCGAATGGTCTCTAAACTGGGAGGTATACCAAATCGTGACAAAAAATGGGGACTCCCCATCATGGATCTCTTCGCCACACGGGAGAATTCAAAACCCCAGTATTTTGCTCCCTCAACCCCAGGGACAATCCCTGGAGTGTGGACGCTTTCTCCATAAAATGGAACCAAGGCCTTTATTACGCCTATCCACCTCTTCCCTTAATATCAAAGGTGATCCAAAAAGTAATTCAAGATCAGACAGAGGTTATTCTAATAGCGCCACTTTGGCCAAAAAGAACTGGTTCCCGGTCCTAAAAATCTGTCCAGATCGGACCCTTGGGCCCTTCCGAAGAGGAGAGACCTTCTACTTCAAGGTCCGATCCTTCATCAGGATCCAGACTTCCTGAATCTGCATGCCTGGATCCTGAGACCCAAATTCTGAAAAAACAAGGACTTTCAGATAAGGTAATAAATACCCTCAAGGCCTCCAGAAAGAAGGTGACATTCTCGATCTATCTTAAGATCTGGAAAAGATATTGCTCCTGATCAGGAGCTGATTATCCAAACATGTCAAAACCGAACATCCAATCCATCCTCGATTTTCTGCAAAAGGGTTTCGAGCTGGGTCTGAGACCATCCACACTTAGGGTACAAGTTTCAGCATTAAGCTGTTTCTTCGATACGGACCTGGCTAACCACAAATGGATTCGCAGGTTTATAAAAGCAGTGTCCCGTCTCAGACCTACATTGAGCTCTCGCTCTCCATCCTGGGACTTAAATACAGTTCTGAACGGTTTAACTCTTGCACCCTTTGAACCAATGGGGGATAGCCCCATCAAAACCAAATCCTTAAAAACCGCTTTTTAATCGCGATCACTTCAGCCAGAAGGATTAGCGAGATACAAGCCTTTTCCATCAGAGAACCTTACCTAAAGATACTGGAGGACAAAATAATTCTTAAACTAGATCCGGCTTTTTACCAAAGGTCGTATCTGACTATCATAGAAATCAGGAAATCATTCTTCCATCCTTCTGTAATCATCCTTCAAATGTCAGGGAATCTTCCTTCCATACACTGGATGTGAGGCGTTCAGTTCTTGACTATCTGGAAGCTACAAGTTCCTTCAGGAAGTCCGACTCCTTATTTGTCCAGTTTGGGGGACGTAATAAGGGCCACAAAGTCTCAAAGTCCTCCATCGCCAGATGGATTAAAGACGCTATATCTCTCTGCTACAAGATCCAAGATCTCACTAGTCCACAGAACCTTAGAGCTCATTCTACCAGAGCAGTTTCCTCAACTCAAGCAGAACGCGCAGGAACTTCCTTGGATGAGATTTGCAAAGCGGCCTCGTGGTCTAGTCCGCATACATTCATAAAGCACTACAGGCTTGATCTTCAGAAAAATTCTGATCTAAAATTCGGACGCAGCGTTCTTCAGGCTGTAGTCCCCCTAGTCAATATATTATTTTGTATATCTCCTTGTCATGCCGTCGTGGTGACGCTATGGAAAACCGGAATTAGACTTACCGGTAATCCTTTTTCCATGAGCTCACCACGACGGCATGGGTTTTTTCCCACCCTACTCCTTACTTACCTTATTATTAGTAATCCACCACCTTTTCTGTATATTTTGGAATCACTGGTGCATAGGTGGTGGGAGGTGCCTTTTAAACTTTTCTCTGTTCCTGCCCCTACAGAGGTCAGGGGTCAATCTCCTTGTCATGCCGTCGTGGTGAGCTCATGGAAAAAGTATTACCGGTAAGTCTAATTCCGGTTTTTCAGCATAAAATGGCCTTTTCTAGGACTCAATGTACAATGTCTTAAACTCGGATCCAACCAACATGGCTATTTCTCTGGTAAAACGGGTGTTTTACCAGAGAACTGGCCATGTTGGGTCCGAGTTTGAGACCTTGTACATTGAGTCCCTAGAAAAGGCCATTTTATGTTGCAAATATTGTATCTTGAGTAGTGTTGAGCGAACTTTGTGTTTTCAAGTTGGGCGTACAAGGTTCGGGTTATCTAAGAATTATCTAAGGGATTGCGCTTACCACGGACTATAACTTATGGTCTGTGGTAGCGGAATCCATAACGAAATTCTTAGCTAACCAGAAAACAGAAGTTTGCCCATCCCTAATCCTGAGGCCATTGTATCTTGAGGGACCATAGTGTATTGAGATTTTTACCATGATGTATTTTAAAGCCTGCATTGAGTTTTTCACTTTGGATCTAATGGAGAAGTTCTGAGCTCCAGCAGGTACTTTGCTATGTATTATAAAGAGGTCTATGTAGAAGTAAATGTTACATGGGCCGTCGTGTGTTTTCTCCAGTATGTAGTATCATTCCTATGTGTTTTGTCCCTACTAAGCACTTTTCATACAGTGAGTGGCTTCAGCCTCATTTGTAGACGTAATACAGGACAAGACACAGAAGTATTTTTTGTATGAGGGTTGTTTTAAATCCCTTTCGATTCCTGTAATTTCGGTGTGCAGAGTTGGGCACATGGAAGCAGTCACAAGCAGGCAGGAATTTGAGGCGGCTCTTGGTCTTTTAACATGCCCCCCTCCCTCCCCGCACACCCTTCAAGCCGTGCCAGACCATTTGAAGATTCCAGGCCGAGGGGATGACTGCAGATGTGAGACTCCTTCCTTGGGAGATAGAAAAGGAATCCTTTACATTTCTCACACCCAACTTGTAACCATTAAAGGAGACCTGGGAAGTAAAAAAAAACAAAAAAGTATTTAGTACATTCATTTTGGTATTGCTGGCCTATCCTCGGCATAGGCTATACATTTCTAAATAATGGGGGTCCGACACCCTGCACCACCACCAATCAGCTGTTCTGGAGTATCTCCAGCGGTGGGACTCGCTGTTCTGTCCATTGTGTGGTGGACTGGGCTGGTTACTGCAGCGCTCCCCCCCCCCATTGAAGAGAGTCCACTACATAATGGAGCAGTGTAGGTTCAGAGTCAGATGTGCAAAGTAACCGCCGGTGGAGGGGCTAGACCCCACCAATCTGATAATGATGGCCTATCCTGAAGGTAGACCATCAATATAAAAATCCTTTATAGCCTCCTTAAAATGTGACTTTCGGTCCCTTACCACCAGTGCCTTAGTCTCCACATGTCAACATCCGGTTAGACTCGGGTCACATGGCCGCCGCAGCCAATGACTGGGTACAGTAGTGTGTGTCATGTCATTGGGTCATGTGACGAATAGGGGACACGTCACTGCTGCAGAAGTCATGTGTTGACATGCGGAGCAAGGCGGTGGCAGGGAGCAGGTAAGTATGTAAGTATTTCCTCTGCATGTCCTGTGACGTGGGGGGTCTTCCAGAAAGGCCACCGAAGGTGAACAACCCATTAAGGTTCTTTACACAGTCCAGTGATTGAACATTTGTACAATCATTGCCATGTGTGAACATACTCCTATTTGGCCTCATGCACACACACGACCTTATGTTTGGTCCACATCTGATCCGTATTTTTGGTTGGACGGATACAGGACCATTCATTTCAATGAGGCCTTAAAAGATGCGGATAGCACACCGTGTCTGTTCCGCAGCTCCGCAAAAAAGAGAGAACGTGTCCTACTCTTGTCCATTTTGCGAGCAAGGATAGGACATATCTACAGGAGTCAAAAAAAAATTGTAAGCATGCACACGGCCAGTATCCGTGATTTGCGGACCGCAAACCTGATACGGCCATGTGCATGAGCTTATTTGTAGACTGATGTGCACACTTTGAGAATAGACGCTCAAATAGTGCGAATAAAGCTCCCTGGCTGCTCTTTTGAGCACTGTATAAACTTCGGAGTCCGATGGTCTCCTCAGGTCACATGGACCTCTGCCTCCGCTTCTGCCCAGGCACTGAACAGTAGCTCAGTGTGTTCAGCACATGCGCAGACGCAAACAGCAGGATCTTCTGTATCTGTGCACGCGCTGGCCATGTTCAGCTATTGTTCGGCGCAGAAGTGGAGGCGGTTGAGTAAGCGGCCACCTGAATACAACACATGACCGCCAACATCTAACATCGAGACCGCTTCTCTCCAATGTTTGCACAAGTCGTACAAGAGCAGCCGGGACCTTTATTTGCACAGCGACGGTATATTTCTAAAAGAACCAAGTACACTTGATCAAAGCAAATCACCCTGCTAGAGTACGTTCTTCACAAGCTGGAGTAGATCCAAAAGGAGAAAAAACTACTTCAAAACTAAAAGACCACAAACTGCATCAAAGACTGCATGTGTGAACCCATCCTAAAATGGTCACTCTTGTACCAGATTCATAGCAAACTGTTTCTATCGGACCAGCCAGATAGGTAGCCATATAAATCATTGTCGGACGTTGTTCTGTAGGGGCTTCATTTCCATTATTCCCTGTGATTAGGGAGGCTGGTTACTTCTCATTGCAATCAGCAATCATCGTTTATGACAGTAAGGGCTCATTTACATGTGTTGGATATGACATGAATTTCAGTGTGGAATCTGCACCAATATCTACATCCCATGCAGGTGTTTCCTCTGCCCTGCTGAGAAAACTTTCCAGGTGGATTCTTAGAGCCACATCAGGGGAAAAAATGCTACTTATTTTAGGTGGAAATGCCATGAAGTAGCCTCATTGATTAGCTTTTCCTTGTGCAGATCTGCTGCAAGACTGCAGTGGCGATGGCCCCGCTTGTGTGTGTCCTCCTCAGCTGCTCCTCTCTGGAGTACTAAAGAGGCGAGGGGGGAAATTATTCCCCAAATAAGGGGAGTCTAGACCTTTATGGGTCATTTATAGAGATGAGCGAACTTTAAAAAAAAGTCCGGTGTTCGGCGTTCGGGTTGTGGTAAGTCGCGCATCCCGTTATGGATTCCACTATAGCGGCATATGGAATCCATAAGGGGCGGCTGCCACCAACCCGAACTGTTGAACAGCCGAAGGATCAAATCCAGTGCTGAGCTACGCCCCCTGCACTGATCACATGACAGTGATGTCACCCCAGGTCCTTCGGCTGTTCAACAGTTCGGGTTGGTGGCAGCCGCCCCTTATGGATTCCATATGCCGCTATAGTGGAATCCATAACAGGATGCGCGACTTACCACAACCCGAACACCGGACTTTTTTTTAAAGTTCGCTCATCTCTAGTCATTTACAATGGGCACAATGTGTGTTTTAGGCTGCCAGCCTGTGGAGCACTAGCTGCTTTCCAGTAAGCACAGAGCCATTAGCTATACTAACATGGGTACTAATGGTCCCCCGAGGAGGTCGTACATTACTCTCCAGCAGAAAGGCGTTGAGACTCGACTGCCCGTCAGGCCCATCTTCATCTTATAATAACCCAAAGGGTGGATTTGGTTAAAAATGATTCCAGCAGTGGTCTGCTATAGGTAGTTGGTAGGGAAATTCCAGGTTAATATAGGGCACCTTGGGCCACCTGGACTATCGGAATAGATCTGGGTTTTTGGGAACGTTAGGGGCAGCCTACACCTGTTTTAGGTGTTAAACGTTGTCACAGGCCCCTGTTCTGTAACTTTAACACCCGTACAACGATCTTTGCGCATGGTCTGAGCTGTGCCTAGGCCAAGTGACCGATCGTCGTGACGTAACTGGCCTATGGGAGCTTTCTGTGGAGTGGAGCTTACAATGGTCAGGTTTCTGGTGGTCGCCTACCTGTCTTTCTGTCGTGGGCCCTGCTTGCGTTGACCAGGTGCAGACGCCTGCTGAGATAAACACTTCTTGAAGAGATTGCTTATTCTTGCTTTGCGAGCACTTTTAGTGCAGTTTATTTTGGCAGGCAGGCAGTATGCTGGGAATTCACGGAACAGTGATCTATTACCTTCATATACCATTTTATTTTTATACCAGCACTGCATGTAAACCTTCAGAATTCTTGAGGACACTTTTTTATTTTTTGTATGAATATGGCCATTTATAGAATTTGCTGTATTGGCATAACATGACGTGTAAAAGAATTGGGATACAGTCCCATGTGGGAGCGGCCTCGTGTGGATGAAAAACCATGCCCCTAATTGATTGATGATGGCCACTTACCTTTGCAGGTAAAACTGCTGCATTGCCAGCAAAATTGTGCGGCCTACCTGAAAACCCTGTCCACACTGCACACCGACGAGCTGTCGCTATGTGGCGGCATACCTTTAGGCCTCTTTCACACGAGCGTGTCCGGATGTGTTCAGTGAAAACTATGCGATTTCGCAGGCAAAGCCATTCAGTTTTGCTTGAGATTGCGTTCAGTTTTTTCCGCGCGGGTGCAATGCGTTTTGATGTGTTTTTCACGCGCGTGATAAAAAACTGAAGGTTTACAAACAACATCTCCTATCAACCATCAGTGAAAAACGCAGCGCATCTGCACTTGCTTGCGGATGCAATGCGTTTTTCACGCAGCCCCATTCACTTCTATGGGGCCAGGGCTGTGTGAAAAACGCAGAATATAGAGCTTGCTGCGATTTTCACGCAACGCAGAAGTAATGCGTGAAAAAAACGCTCATGTACACAGACCTCTTGAAATGAATGGGTCAGGATTCAGTGCGGGTGCTATGCGTTCACGTCACCCATTGCACCCGCGTGGAAAACTCGCTCGTGTGAAAGGGGCCTTAGGCTACTGGCACACGTTGCAGACCATGCGCAGATTTTTGCGGGAGGTGAGCACATGCACACAGCAGTGTAGTTTATGCAGATATTCTGCGTAGATATTTGTGCAGATTTTGCTGCATTTCCACACCAATATCTGCATGCGTTACTTGCGAATTTCCCCTTTGCATTTTAAAAGGTGAAATCTGCGTTGTAAATCCGAACTGACATGCCGCGGACTTCAAGATTGGCACCGCAGGTCAATTTCGACACCTATCTGGCAGCGTATTACAACCCCTGCATAATACACACTGGGGGAGATTTATCACACTGGTGTAACGGAAAGCTGGCTTAGTGCCCATCGCAACCAATCAGATTCCACCTTTCATTTTCCAAAGTAGCTCTGAAAAATGAAAGGTGAAATCTGATTGGTCTCCATTGGCCTATAAGCTGGTTTTCCTTGACACCACTGTTGGTAAATCTCCCCCATGGTGTGCATGTAACCTGAGTATATGCACATGGTGTGTTACATTCGGATCTTTGCGCAGAAACAACATTTTGTATGGTGCGGACTTGCTCTCAGTTTAGCCCCGTTAAATGGGAGAAGGGTTCGGCGCAGATTTGGCCTTACATGTGGACGTCCCCTGGAAATACCATTTAAACTGACTACTGTGCAGCCATGGGTGCGCGTCATTCATCTTGTACGTTTTCCAAACCCACAAAATAATTCTTGTACTCAGTGTTTGCCATCTACATATCTCCAAAAGGGTTGGACACGACTGCTTGGCACCCTTCTGCTGAAGGTGCTTAAATGCCAAGAGACAGTGTAGAACCAGATGGGCCAATTATAAGTCAGGGGAGGGGGGACTTTAAAGAACCCTTTGCATCTGTCACGAATCCTATGAGAACAGGAGCCATGACACCAGTTTAAGCAGATGATTATTTTACCTGGTGAATAACTATTACACCTGAGTTAACGGCATAGGTCATTAATATCCGATTGGTGAAGGTCCAACACCCTGCGCTCTCACGAATCAGCTGTGCCGGTTCTGTGGCTAGCGCCGTTCCAAGTGTCGTGGCCGTGCTGCGCTACTGCAGCTGATCTCCCATTGACATGGCATGGCCGCTACACTTTGACCAGAGCTGTGCTGTCTTTTCCAGTGCCAGAGGCTGCAGAGAAGTGCTGATTTGTGGGGGTGCTGGGCGTCGGACCCTAACCGATTAGATATGATTGGCCTATCCTGAGGATGGGCCATTAATATCAGCAGCCTGGAAATACCCTTTAAAAGGATCTGAAGCGCATAATAGAACCATAGGGGGAGATTAATCAAACTGGTGTAAAGTAGAACTGGCTTAGTTGCCCCTAGCAACCAATCAGATCCCACCTTTCATTTTTTGACAGCTCCTTTTGGAAAACAAAAGATGGAATCTGATTGGTTGCAATGGGCAACTAAGCCAGTTCTACTCTACACCAGTCTGATAAATCTCCTCCATAGTGTGAACCCAACCTTCACACGGTCAGTATTTAGTTAGTCATTTTCATCAGTATTTGGCTACATGCACACGACCGTATGTGTTTTGCGGTCCACAAATTGCGCATCCGCAAAAACAAAGGATGACATCCGTGTGTTTTTTTTTTTTTTTTAGCAGGGCTACGGAACGGACATACGGATGCGGATAGCACGCGGTGTGTGCATTTTTTGCGGACCCATCGAAATGAATGGGTCTGCATTCTATCCGCAAAAAAACGGAATGGACACGGAAATACGTTTGTGTGCATGAGGCCTTTGTAAGCCAAAACCAGGAAAAGATCCAAAACCTCAAAAAGGCACATATACTTCCGTTATGCGGTTTCTCTGTAGATTCCACCCCTGGTTTTGGCCTTCAGATTAAAACTATAACCAGATACTGACTGTGTGGAAATGGCCTTGGGGTTCATGCACACGACGTGGGTCGCCCTGGGAAATACGGTCTGTAGGTCGGCCTCGTCTCCCGGTATCATGGTCCATCAGAGACTGACTGTATCATACCTTACTATGGGGGTCTGGGGAGCCGGCTCGGGAGGTGCGGCCGACACGCGGACCAAGCAGTAGACAGGTCAGGACAGCGGACGGGTCCTCTAAAGAGGTTGTATCTATTATTGTGTCCAGCTCCCTGTGCACATTAGGCATTGGTTTAGTGTACGTTTTTTCACCGCGCGGTTAGGCTGTAGCCGTGTTTCCTTATTACATCATTAAAAGTACAGGACAGGGGACAGGTGTCGGACACTGTGGTCCCCCTACACTGACAGCTGTTTTCTCCCAATGGGTGCTACAGAGGCTTCCGCCACTTACTGTTCTTCATCCCTCCATAGTCTTCGGGGGATGGGACGCTTTGTCAGGTCTTGATATGACAGCTGTGGATCTGCTATTCCTCACTTTTGGGAGATTGTAAATTCTGCCAGTTTAAAAAAACATAGTAAGGCGCTGTTTAGACAGTGCTATTGATGCATGTGTTTTCTGGTTAAAAATGGGGACAAATCCTAAAAAAAAGCTTTTTTTTTAAAATGAGAATCTAATCTTCATTTTGATGGGGGGAAAAATAGTGGCACCGCAGAGGCGCTATCTTACTCCAGCCAGTGTGCGGGATATACAGAGCAATATCACGGATCTACGGCGTATTGTGGTGTTTGCGTGTGCTAATATAGGCTCAAGCACACGACCGTGTTTTCGGTCCGCATACGGCCATGTGCTTGAGGTCTTAGGCTGCATTCACACGGACGAGTTTTTCGCGCGGTTGCAATGCGTGAGGTGCACCCGCTCTGAATCCGGACCCATTCATTTCTATGGGGCTGTGCACATGAGCGGTGATTTTCACGCATCACTTCTGCGTTGCATGAAAATCGCAGCATGCTCTATATTCTGCGTTTTTCACGCAAAGTAGGCCCGATAGAAGTGAATGGGGCTGTTGGAAAATCGCAAGCATCCGCAAGCAAGTGCGGATGCAGTGCGATTTTTCCCGCATGGTTGCTAAGCGACGGGACCCGATCTTCATTATTTTCCCTTATAACATGGTTATAAGGGAAAATAATAGCATTCTTAATAAAGAAGGCTTTGTAGAATGAGGATTAAGGGGTTATACATAAAAAACTGAACTCACCTTATCCACTTGATCGCGTAGTTGGCGATCTCTCTTCTGTCTTCAAGCATTAGCTGCCGTCTAAAGGACCTGTGATGACGTCACATCACATGGTGCGTGATGGACCATGTGATTGGACCATGTGATGTGACGTAATCACAGGTCCTTTAGACTACAGCTAAAGCTTGAAGACAGAAAAGAGATCGCCAACTACGCGATCGAGTGGATAAGGTGAGTTAAGTTTTTTTTTTTAACCCCTTAATCCACATTCTACAAAGCATTCTTTATTAAGAATGCTATTATTTTCCCTTATAACCATGTTATAAGGAAAAATAATAAAATCTCCAGAATACTCAACCCGAAACCGGACTTCAGTGATGAGTCTTCAGGCTTCGGGTCTGGGTACCAAACATGGCGCTTTTTCACACGCGCGTGCAAAACGCATTACAAACGTTTGCAAACACGCATATTCCCGCAACGCACCCGCATCCAATCCAGGCGTCAAACATGATGCCCGTGTGAACCCAGCCTTACAGTACCTGAATGTCTTTCCATAGGCTTTCTCCGTAGAACGGAGCTCGAAAACACGTCGGCAAGTGAAGACCCTCCTGAACACTGTTTTGGTATTGACCTTCGTGAAGATTGCAGTGTATTAAAGGGATTCTGTCACCTTGTTTTAGCCTATAGAGCTGCAGACATGCACGGCTAGATCGCCGCTAGCATGTCCGCAATATACCTGTCCCATATCTCTGTGCGCTTTTATTTTGTTTCAAAAATTATTTTATTGATATGTAAATTTGCGTGAGAAGGTGCCCAAGGGGCTGTACTAACCGTTTTGGTGCCCAGCCACTCCCCCCTGTGAAGGAGCCCAGCATTTCCTCCTTCCTCTCAGTGAGATCACCGTAAATCTCGCGATGCGCAGGTATATTGCACAGAATAGGGGATAACTATCAGATTGGTTGTGGTCCTACTGCTGGGATCCCCACCAATCACGAGGGCCCCATATCCCCTGCAGCTCCCCTGAAATGACCGGAGAGGCCGGTCGCAACTGTTCGGCTGCTCCATTCATTTCTATGGGAGTTCTGGAGATAGCCGACTAGAGCGCACCGCTACCTCCAGAACTCCCATAGAAATGAATAGAGCGGCCGTGCTCATGTGCGACCAGTCTCTCCAGTCATTTCAGGGGAGCTGCAGGGGATACGGGGCCCAGCGTTAGGTTCCCCCCGATCCTGTGGATTGGGGATAACTCTTACCTACCAGAATACTCCTTTAAAGAGGACCTTTCACTGGTCCACAGTTTATCAGTTAAAGCTATGTACATGGAGAGCGGCACCCAGGGATGACCCTGCACTTACTTGTATCCCTGGGTGCCGCTCCGTTCGTCCTCTGTAGCCCCCAGTATCATATCCTGAATATGAGCTGAGCGCTGCGATTGGCCAGCGCTCCAGCCCTGGGAGAAGGAGACGCCCAGGGCAAAAGAAGAAGTCTCCGCCCCAGGCAAAATTACAGCAGCAGGAGCGCTGGTACCGGGGGCTACAGAGGACGAACGGAGCGGCACCCAGGGATACAAGTAAGTGCAGGGACATCCCTGGGTGCCGCTCTCAATGTACATAGCTTTAACTCATAAACTGCGGACCAGTGAAAGGTCCTCTTTAAACTAATGTATCGAATGAATCCTAAAATAAGTATTTGGAATCCGATTTCTTAGATTATTATGTAATAGAAGATACCTTCTTTTTTTCATTGCTGTACTATTGTATTTGTGAAATCTGGAACAGATCCCATAGAAGTGGAGAAGGATAAAGGGAAATGTGCGTGGAGCCATTTGGGGTGCGCACGGCTGCCGTCTGGCAGATTGTGTTGACTTTCACTGCTTGCTGATGACAGCTGGTCACAAGCTGAATGGACTTCTCAATAGTCCTATGAAAGAAAACCTCTTCATATTATACTTATTATTTTCCACTATTTTTGCTGTGGAAAAGCAAGATAATGAGCACAATATGACTGGTAAAAAGGCAACAGACAGGTGACGGTACGCCAAGTAGGTAGAGAGACAAAATGCCAAGAGCAAATATTTGCCCATTTCATACTGTACAAGTAGAATATAGATTGTACTACTACCTAAACCTAAAGCTTAATTCACACATCAGCGTTTGGTCAGTGATTTCCATCAGTGATTGTGAGGTAAAACCAGGATTGGAGCCTCCACAGACATAAGGTCTAAGGCCTCATTCACATTTCCGTTTTTCACTGACGTGTGCTGTCCGCATTTTCTGCGAACAGCAGATGTACCCATTGATTTAACCAGTCCCCGACCGCCGTACGCAGGATTGCGTCCTGCGGGCGGCCGGGATCTTCTGTTTGGACGCGCCGGGGCGTCATCTCGCGAGACGCGAGAGTTCCTGTGAACGCGCGCGCGTTCACAGTGAAGCGCGTCTCGAGAGTTGGACTACAGCCTGCCAGCGATGATCAATCGCTGGCAGGCTGTAGATGCGATATAAATCGCATCAAACAGCTATATCAGACGCTGTTTTATGAACAGCGTCTGATATAGCTGCTACCTGGTCCTCTGGTGGTCCCATTTTCTGGGATCGACCACCAGAGGACCAGGTAACTACAGTAAAAGTTGCACCAAACACTACACCCCCCTCACCTCCCCTCACCTATTAACCCCTTGATCACCCCATCTAGACCCCCTGATCACCCCCTGTCATTGATCACACCCTTTGTAAGGCTCCATTCAGACGTCCATATGTGTTTTGCGGATCCGTGGATTCACGGATCCGTGGATTCACGGATCCGCGGATCCTCAAAACACGGACACCGGCAATGTGCTTTCCGCATTTTGCAGATCCGCACATTGCCAGAACTATATAGAAAATGCTTTTTCTTGTCCGCAATTGCGGACAAGAATAGGACATGTTCTATATTTTTGCTGAACGGAAGTGCAGACTCGGAAGCGCGGATCCGTAATTCCGGATCCGAGCGGGACAAAGTCTGTCCCCATAGAAATGAATGGGTCCGCAATTCCGTTCCGCAAACAGAATTGCGGACGTGTGAATGGGGCATAAGGGTCCCTTATCACCGCCAGTTAGTTAGCTACTTGTTAGGTAGCTAGCGCCCAGCCCACCGCACCGCAGTCACTGATTTGGCAGAGATTTTTCATCCACATTGATCGATGCGAATGAAAAATCTGTGCCGTTCATTTTTATTTTTTTTTTCAGCGCAGAGGCTGAACGGAAAAAAAAAAGCTCATTACCCGTATGCTCAATATACGGAGAATCGCAGAAACTCCTAATGCTGGCCATACGTGTAATGACTGCGGAGACCCTCAAATGCCAGGGCAGTACAAAACCCCACATGTGACCCCATTTTAGAAAGAAGACACCCCAAGGTATTCCGTGAGGGGTATGGCGAGTTCATGGAAAATTTTATTTTTTTGTCACAAGTTAGTGGAATATGAGACTGTAAAAAAAAAAAAAAAAAAAAACAATTTCCGCTAACTTGTGCCAAATTTTTTTTTCTGTGAACTCGCCATACCCTCACAGAATCCTTGGGGTGTCTTCTTTCCACAATGGAGTCACATGTGGGTATTTATGCCCTGGCATTTTAGGGGCCCTAAGCGTGAGAATCCAAATGCGTAAAAATGGCCTGTGAAATCCTAAAGGTACTCATTGGTTTTAGGGCCCCTTGCGCATCTTGGCTGCAAAAGTGTCACACATGTGGTATCGCCGTACTCAGGAGAAGTAGGGCAATGTGTTTTGGGGTGTATTTTTACATATACCCATGCTGGGTGAGAGAAATATCTCTGTATATTGACAACTTTTTACATTTTTTATACAATGTTGTCAATTTACAGCGATATTTCTCACACGCAGCATGGGTATATGTAAAAATACACCCCAAAACACATTGCCCTACTTCTCCTGAGTTCGGCGATACCACATGAGTGACACTTTTTTGCAGCCAAGATGCGCAAAGGGGCCCTAAAACCAATGAGTACCTTTAGGATTTCACAGGCCATTTTACGCATTTGATTCTCACGCTTTAGGACCCTAAAATGCCAGGTGAGTATAAATACCCCACATGTGACCCCATTTTGGAAAGAAGACACCCCAAGGTATTCCGTAAGGGGCATGGTGAGTCCACAGAATTTTTATTTTTTGGCACAAGTCAGCGGAATTTTTTTTTTTTTTTTTTTTTTAATTTTGTTTTTTACAAAGTCTCATATTCCACTAACTTGTGACAAAAATAAAATTTTACATGAACTCACCATACCCCTCACAGAATACCTTGGGGTGTCTTCTTTCCAAAATGGGGTCACATGTGGGGTATTTATACTGTCCTGGCATTTTGGGGGCCCCTAAAGGGTGAGAAGAAGTCTGGAATCCAAATGCGTAAAAATGCCCTGTGAAATCCTAAAGGTACTCATTGGTTTTAGGCCTTTGCACCCAGGCTGCAAAAAAGTGTCACTCGTAGTATTGCGTACTCAGGAGAAGTAGGGCAATGTGTTTGGGGTGTATTTTATATATACCCATACTTTGTGTGAAAAATATCTCTGTAAACGACAACTTTTAAAAATTTTTATACAAAGTTGACAATTTACAGAGATATTTCTCTCACCCAACATGGGTATATGTAAAAATACACCCCAAAACACATTGCCCTACTTCTCCTGAGTACGGCGATACCACATAAGTGCCGCTTTTGCAGCCTGGGTGCGCAAAGGGCCCAAATTCCAACGAGTACCTTTAGGTTTTACATGGCGGCTCACAATTTAGCCCCGCCCAAAATGCCAGAACAGTAAACACACCCCACAAATGACTCCATTTCGGAAGTAGACACCCCAAGCTATTCACTGAGGGGCATAGTGAGTCCGTCTGATATTTTTTTTTTTGCCAGAAGTTATCAGAAATTGAAACTTTTTTTTTTTTTTCTCAGAAAGTGTCATTTTCCGCTAACTTGTGAAAAAAATGAAATGATACATGAACTCACCAAGCCCCTCCGCGAATACTTTGGGGTGTCTTCTTTCTAAAATGGTGTCATTTGGGGGGTATTTATACTTTCCTGGCATTCTAGCACCTGAAGAAACATGACAGGTGCTCAGAAAGTCAGAGCTGCTTCAAAATGCCGAAATTCACTTTTTTGCACCATAGTTTGTAAACGCTATAACTTTTACCCAAACCAATAAATATACACTTATTGGATTTTTTTTTAATCAAAGACATGTAGAACAATAAATTTAGAGAAAAATTTATATAGAAATGTAGTTTTTTTTGAAAAATTTTACAACAGAAAAATGTCATTTTTTTGCAAAAAATTCGGTAATTTTGCAAAAAATGTCAGCAGCAATGAAATACCACCAAATGAAAGCTCTATTAGTGAGAAGAAAAGGAGGTAAAATTCATTTGGGTGGTAAGTTGTATGACGGAGCAATAAACGGTGAAAGTAGTGTAGTGCGGAATTGTAAAAAGTGGCCTGGTCATTAAGGGTGTTTAAGCTAGGGGGGCTGAAGTGGTTAATTATGTCTGTTCACATTTCAGTATTTTTTTTTACTGACTGTGGGTCAGTAAAAAAATATCACGGGGACATGCACTACTTTGATCCGTGATGCGGACCAAGCACGCCCATTGAAGTCTATGGGTCTGTGAAAATCACTGACACACATCCGTGTTGTGTCCGTTTTTCACTGATGGCTAATGGGAGATTCTTCGGATGGTAAAAACGGACACACAGAGCAACCATGGGTCCTTTATGGATATCTTCGCGGTTGAAACACATACACTTTTTTTTCACGGACGTGACACTGAAATGTGAGCGATGCCTAAGGGAAAGATCTGCACCTGTTCTATGTTTAGAGCCGCGCCTGGTTTTGGCTCACAATCACTGACCGAACACTGACGCGTGAATGAGGCCTCGGGTGATAAATGTATGACATTGGGGGTGCACGTGTGTGACCGCTGCCGCAGTCACTTATATGGGGTTGATGGAAATAGCTGTGCGGTAGAGACAGAGAATGTGCAGTCCCATACCAGGGGACCCCCCTTCTCATGATTGCAAGGGTCCCAGCTGCCAGACCCCTAGCAATCCTACATTAATCACCTTTCTGATGGGTAGGTGGTGAAATATTGTTTGTGGATCACCGCCTCGACATGGCGCGGATATGCAAGCAAATTTGCCGCCAGGGATTTGTGTTTAGCGAACAAATCTTTCACGCAGGCTCTGTTCACATGATGCTTGGTGCCTACGTGTGCCCGGTGCTCGTAGTGACGCATATGCCGAATGTATCCCTAGTGCCCTATGAACTAGAAGGGGCCAGAAATGTCCCTTTGACATCCCCCAGTATATGCAGTCTGCTACTGGTTTCTATGCAGCAATGTGTACGGTGCGCCGCATGAAGAAGCTCGCTGTGTGCCGTGTAGTGGCGTACATTGGGCTTTGTGTTTGGGCCATATGTCAGAAAATCCCTTTTAAACATTAGGAGACGTCTGAGAGCGGTTTCTTATGGATCTCGATCCTCTGACATCTAAGGCATTGGAGTTTGGTTTTCTTCCTAGCTTTTCTTCTTATTTTTTATTTTTTTTTCTCCTTTAAAAGTTGGTGAATTTGGAAATGTTTAGCTTGTGTCAACTTGGATACAGTTCAGCGAGCATACAGTATTTGTGTAGAAAGCCCATAAAGTAGGAGCCCGTTGGATATTTCAGAGGCCTGCTAAGGGTACTTTCACACTAGCGTTTTGGATTCCGTTTGTGGGATCCGTTAAGCCCCAATGCATTCTGAATGGATAAGGATCCGCTCAGAATGCATCAGTTCGGCTCCGTTCCGCCTCTATTCCGTTTTGGAGGCGGACACCAAAACGCAGCATGCAGCATTTTGGTGTCCGTCTGAAGAGGCGGAGCCTAACGGATCCGTTTTTTTTTACAATGTAAGTCAATGGGGACGGATCCGTTGTCAGTGACACAATATGGTGCATTTGAAAACGGATCCGTTCCCCATTGACTTTCAATGTAAGTCAAAACGGATCCGTTTTGGACTTTGTTATTTTTCTTTAAAGCTAATGCAAACGGATCCGTTCTGAACGGATACAAACGTTTGCATTAGAGGTGCGGATCCGTCTGTACAAATAAACAGACGGATCCGCACCAACGCTAGTGTGAAAGTACCCTAAGAACTTCTGTAGACAGCCCTCCAATACTTTAAGAAAGTTGCAGCTCTTGATAACTGCTGGCCGCTGTCTAGCCCTTATGTGATTTAATCCATGACACAAATTGGTTTGAATTCATGACATCTGTTTGTAGAATTCGGATTTATCAGTCCTCTATTATTCCTCCTAGAAATGTAACTGTAAGGCCTCTTTCATATGTAAATCACGGACGTGTGCCCTCCGTGTATTCGCACCTCAGTTTCCCACCACGGAGGCATACCCTGTTTTGTCTGTGATTACAGATCCCTCCTGAAAATTATAATCTGTGTCCATGGAAACCACAGACATAACACGGATGTCATCCGTGTTTAGTTCGTGGTTTGCACGCATCGTTGCTAGGAGCTGCTCTGGAAACCGATTTTCAGCCTTGCAGAGTCCATGGATTACGGGTGACCTGTGGACGGCGGAAACAGACGCTCTCCAAATATGAATTTTTCACAGACATCTATATGGAAGAACCATTGACCAGCTTGTCATAACTGTCCTCACCGACACGGATGTGTGAAGGAGCCCTGAAGTGTTGCCATTTAGGGTTGTTCCCCTGCACACTATGACATTGTCCAATCAGTGCTGTCTGATTGTGAGACAGAGGAAAGGGTAACCTCCCTTTATTAATATATTCCTACATTTCTAGGAGGAGTAACAGAGGAATGGCAAAATGCAGGCTTGTAAGAAAACATGCTCTACAATCGTCATTTCATTGAAAATACCAGTCTTTACTAAAACTGACCAGTCAGGAGAGGTTACAGGTCCTCTCTTGGAGGAGAGGGTAGAGTCCTGTCACTGTGTGTGGCCTGCAGCGACGACAGGTGGAAGTGGGTCACCGCCCCTTGCTCATACCAGTCGTCTTCTGTATGTCCCTGCCTCTTTGCACTACTGTGTGTTGCACATATATGTTCAATGGGTCCAGGCGGTATCATCCCATGAGCTGCCACGTTAAATTCTCGCGTCTCTGACGGCACTAACCACCCTGCTATTCTGTGTGCTCCTCTGCCACGTTGGTTTGTTCAGCTGTGCCCCCAGATCCACCCTTGCCAGCAGGAATCCCTATACTTCTGTCCGCTTTTATTGTGTTTGCATATTCCCAGTGTGGAATTTATTCTCAAGGTTTATGTTATTGGGAGCGTCTGCTTCTTGGACTCTGCAGACATCTGTTAATGTCTCTAGGGAGCGTGCAAGTCCCCATGGTGCCTGCTATGGGTTTACTAGGTCATGACTTGGAGAGCTTTCGGATTGTCCGTGATTTGTTTGTCGCCTTCGTTCCCCCTTTATTTGGCCTGATTGGAAGCGCATTGTTCCGCCTCGATGGGTTTGGAAGGAGCGTATTCGGTGGTTTCTGTATTATCTGCACATTTACCGCAGTATGGCTATTGTCACCCAGTGACCCCGCTGGTCTTACCACACTGGAACGGCTCAATGATTAATACCTCTGTATGGTATATATGACACCGAGTAACCTGCTAACTAGTTCTAGTCACTGCATAGCCCCTGAAGAACTGGATGGCTTTGGGTCTTAAAGGGAGTTTCCAAACAACAGCATTTGTCACCCATTTACAGAATAGGTGATAAATGTGCGATTGCTGGGGGCTCCCAACTGATCACAAGAGCGGAAGTCATTGCTGCTTTAGTGCTTTGTGCATCTCAGTGGAACTAATGGAGGTAGCCAAGCGCTATACTTGTCTGTTTTCTTGTACTGTAGCTCTGAGGGTTGACTGTCTGAGGCCATGCTGCTTAGATGCCGCGGTTGCTAATGACCATGGCATGTAAAGGGGTTAAACGACTGGTCCCACCCATTACAGCAGGAGTCGGGCATTTAGCCGGGATTACTGAGGAATGGCGTACTGTAGTGAGCCAATTTGTATTATTTTTCTCTTCATTTGTGTGATCTGAATTCTCCATTTTGTTTTTTCTTCTAGGGTGGTGAAAGAGGAAATATCTGATGATAATGCAAAGCTGCCGTGTTTCAATGGAAGAGTTGTATGCTGGGTAAGTGCTTTTGTAGAGAAAGGTGTTTTATACTGAGTACCTATCCTCAGGATAGGTCATCGGTATGTGATTGGTAGGGTCTGACTCCCAGCACCCCAGCCAATTAGCTGTTTGAAGAGGCCTCCTCACGGCTGGCACGGTGCCACCCATTGGATAGCGGCACTGCTTGGTATCACAGCATTCACTTGACTGGGACTGAGCTGTGCCAGGCCATGTGACTGATGAAAGTGACATCATTAGCTTAGAAAAAGGCCGTGGCGCTCACTGGAGCACTGTGGACCCTTCAAACAGCTAATGGGTGGGGGCAGCAGCAGATGAGTCCCCACCAATCAGATACTGATGACCTATCCTCAGAAAACCCCTTTAAATAATGAGATCCTTCATGTGTATTCCCATACAATTGGGCCTGTTTGCCATATGCAGCAGCAAATCCTGCCGGAATTCTCCGAATCTGGCAGCAATTTGGATGCCCGCTTGCCCCATAAACTATAATGGGGTCCGGTGGAGATCCTGCTGCAATCTGTCAAAAATGTCCAGAATTGACTGGACAGATGCCACTGCACAGAACTGACAGCCGGACCGCAGATGCGAATGTAGCCTTAAATATGCCCGACTCAGCCAGTCACTGGCCGCAGCAGTCTTCTCCCAGTGAGCGGTCAGTCCCTGTGTGTCAGAGGGAACTGGGGACTTGGAAAACAGTCAGGTCAGCATTGCGGCTGCCATTTTTTGTTAACCCATTTGTTAACATCTTTTACCTACTCCTTATAATGTTCTAAAATGATTTTTTTTTTCCCCATATGGTGTCTTAGTAAGGTACAATTCTCTCCTTAGTACACCAACCAATGCCATATAAAACCTGAGAGCAGATCCGTTATGCAGACCCCTAGGACCGTGATGGCTAACCTCCGGCACTCCAACTGTGGTGAAACTACAACTCCCAGCATGAACACTTGCTTGGCTGTCCTCAGAACTCCACAGAAATAAATGGATCATGCTGGGAGTCGTAGTTTCACCACAGCTGGAGTGACGGTGGTTAGCCATCACTGCCCTGGGAGAAGGTGGCAAGCTTGAAGCCGTCGGACTATTTGGTCGGGGAACAGCAGCCTGTCGGGAAAAAGTCAGGAAGCACTGTCATTCAAAAGAAGTACATCCGGGGTCTCTTGCGCAGCCTAGGCCCATGGGAGCGAGACCGTGGATGACAGCGGGCATGTTTCCTCTCTTTTCTCTACAGCCCAAGGACAGAGCAGTAGTCACATCATCTTGCTAGTGTTGTGCCTGTGTGTCCCAGGGCTCCAGGTGGGGACAGAAATGGTTGCCAATGTCATTTTTGGGGTCCAAGGGATATTTTTAAGTGCTATTTAGACACACCGTACCACTGTAGCCCATTGCTTGTGCCTTGTACCACATTTCAAGTCCATCTATTGACTGAGCTGTAAAACCCACACATGACCTATAAACAGGTGAAGTGCTGTTTTTAAAAGAAAGGGCGCAATGCTCTTTTGTTTTTTTGTTTTTTGTTTTTTTTTTAATCCTGGACAACCCTTTAAGGCCTGGAGCTCTCCTACAAAGACATAGATAGAAACCATAGCATTCTCAATGCCTGCAGCTGCAACAAGAGGGGGCGTATTACGTGCTGTGTTATTATAGTATGACCACTCCGGGGGGTTATTCTGCAGAGAAATTTCCACTGCAGATTGGATGCGCATTTTGCTGTAGATTACACCCCATATATTGCAATCCACGGGATAAATTGACATGCTGCAAATAAAAAATGTCCACCCCAGGGCTAATATTGGGCTTCACAAATGCCCTGGTAGCCCAGCACTGGCTATATCTAGGCTGTAATTGGGGATCATTACCATCCAGGCCATTCAAACCCCCAAGATGCCGCAGTCAGTAGCAACCTCAACAGAGGGCGTTGCCCATTGGCCCCCACAAATGCAATCCCAGTGCACCGATGTGTTGCCAGCCAGGGGCTGAACAAATGCCCCAGGCACCGCCATGACTGTATGCCCACTATTACTATTACAGTGATTTCCCTTTAATGCATTCCTATAGAAGGTATGCTATATAAAAATGATCACAAAATCGTGTTTTGACTTCCTTTAAAGGTTAAGAAAGTTTATTTAAAAAACTTCTTTCCATAAAATAGTTTTATTTTCTAAAAGTGGTAAAAAAAACACACAAAACACACATATATGGTATCAACATATCCGTCATATCCCGTATAATAAATATAACATAGTCCCTGGACAGTTGAAACACTATCGTAATAAAAATAACAATTGCACCCGCCCCCAAAAAAAAAAAAAAAAAGAGAATATTAATAATTAAATCCAATGAACCCACGAAATAGTACCAGTGAAAACTACGGTACATCTGATTCCAGAAAGAAGAAGCTTGCAATCGGCTACATCAGTCGAAAAATACAATACGTTTTGGCATTTGGATTGCAGCATCACTAAAGAAAAAGCACCAGACACCCCCACCAATCCAGAGAATGGTTGTCCCAGTCCCCTGTCCTAATGGAGTGACAGGTCGAGCATGGTGCATTACTGCCCAATTCTCTGGGACAGCACACACACAAAAAAAATTATTAAGGAAAATGGAGATATTTAAAAAAAAAAAAAAAGTTGATATCTAGAGATGAGCGTATTTCATATTTAGAAATTTGTTTGCGCTTCGTTTGGTGGTAAAAACAGAATTGCGTTATGAATTCCGTTAACACGGACTAGAATGCAATTCTATGACGGAATGCCTTTAGAGACATTCCGTTATTTATTCCGTCATAATAGAAGTCTATGGACCGCATAATGGATCGGTCCCGTTTCCGTTATGCAGGAGAGGACTTGGGATCAGGAGAGGACTCCCCTGCATAACGGAAATGGGACGGATCCGTTATGCAGCTCATAGACTTCTATTATGACGGACTGAATAATGGAATGTCTCTAAAGACCTTCTGTCATAGAATTGCGTTACGGTCCGTGTTAACAGAATCCATAACGTAATTCTGCTTTTACCACCAAACGAAGCGCAAACAAATTTCATAACATGAAATTCGCTCGCCCAGGTGCTAGAATTTTGCCTCTGTACTTGGGATTATGTTGTATGTGGAAGCTGATATAATTATTTCATGCTCCCGTGCCTATCCCAGAGAATCGGACCCTGCTCCTGCCAGGCTGCTGTTATCATGTGTGGCTTCAGCATTTGTTTCACTCCATGCCTCTTTGTCTTTCCCTTACTTGGCCGTCGTCTTCCTATCTACATATTTGTGCTGTGAGTCACGGCGTGCATTAGGTCTTTCTGCTTCCAGAGAGAATGGCTGACCACAGGCTCCTCCATCTTGTTGGTTTGCAGGTCAGATGAGGTAATGGGAGTTTGTCAGCGCTAGCCTTTTAACCTGTACTTGTGGAATATGTGTGATGACTATTATAGAAAAGTAGCGTCCTTCAAAGAACTGAGTGCACCACTTAGTCCCTCATTTGTGTGATGCTTTTCACGTGCTCATGGCCAAGATCCTCTTGTCCTTCTACCCTTAGGCCAGTGTATTATGTTTTCTTTCTTATACTTTCAAGTGCTTTCTTTTTTCTGTTGTGCACATTTTCTGTTGTGAGATACAGTCGAGTCACATTATTATGACCACTTCCTAGTTTTGACGCCGGCAGTTCATGAAGGAAGTCACGTGTGGTGAGTTGGCTTGGTGAGTATATAAGGTGTGTGATCGGCTGTCTGCACATGTATCCCTCGTTGCGGTCGTAGCTAAAAGGGGCAAATTATCAGAGTTGCAAAAAGGAATGATTATTGGCTTCCGGGCAAAGTGTGGCGGTATTTCTGAAACTGCGCAGTTTGTGAACTGTTCACGTGCTGCAGTGGTGAAAGTGTATCATGAGTAGAGTTGCACCAGGTATCAAACTTCCGATATTTATTCAATTACTTTTTCACCCGGTTCAATACTATATTAAGATTTGCACTTTGTCGATACTGTGCTGCGCTACTTATTAGAGAGCATGGCGCGCTATGCCCCTCACCTGCTGCACAGTGGCGAAGAAGGGGTGAGGGCATCCCTCCATCCACACTGTGACATAGCCGGCCACTGCCATCAATGAAAATGCTGAGTGGCCCAATGGGAGAGTTTTAGGGAGGGAGAAAATCACAGCTGTCTGTGCTCTAGCTTTAAGGGAACCTGTCACTTCCAAAAACCAACCCAAACCGCCAGCAGTACCTGAGAGTAGCCCGCAGTGTGTTTCCAATGATCATTTTCTTTTGGCAAAGCCAGCCATCTGTCGGGCATATGCGCGGTAAGTCACAGGCGAAGGGGCAGGGAAGGGGGCGCAGTTACCTTGACTTGAAGCCTGACTGTTAAATAGCCTGGACGCAGGATAAAAGAACGTTTTTCATACTTCTGCCTCATCTGACTGCTGAAAGAAATTGATCATTCGAAACACACTGCAGGCTACTCTGAGGTACTGCTGGCGGTTTGGGATGGTTTTTGGAGGTGACAGGTTCCCTTTAAAGGATCTTTGATGTAATCGCTATGTGACCAGTAAAATTCACTTGTTACTACATGGCGATGACATCAAGGGTCCTTTATCCTTCAAAATTGAAGAATTTGCTGCAGTAGATGCTCCATGCTATATACATATACCTGTATTCCGTGAGGCGCGTGGTCTTATTACATTAGTACCTCTATGTGCCTCATATTAATAGGAACAGTGACCCCCATCATGTACCTCATACAATGGGTAGCATGGGGCTAAAGGGGCATTGGCGGCTTCCCCCTCTAGGATCTACACCAGTGATCAGCAACCTCCGGCACTCCAGCTGTGGTAAAACTACAACTCCCAGAATGCACAATTGTTTGGTTGTTCCCAGGAATCCCATCTGATCTACACTTAGGCCTCATGCACACGACCGTATGTGTTTTGCGGTCCGCAAATTGCGAATCTGCAAAAAAAAAACGGATGACGTTCCGTATGGCATCCGTTTTTTTTTTGCGGAATCATTGTAATAATGCCTATCCTTGTCCGCAAACTAGAAAAAAATAGGACATGCTCTATTTTTTTGCGGAATGGAAAAACGGACATACGGAAACGGAATGCAACGGGGTACCTTCCGCAAAAAAAACGGAACGGACACGGAAAGAAAATACGTTCGTGTGCATGAGGCCTTAGGGTCCATTCACACGTCCGTGTGTGTTTTACGGATCCGCAAACACGGACATCGGCTATGTGCGTTCTGCAATTTGCGGACCGCACATCGCCGGCACTATATAGAAAATGCCATTTCTTGTTTGCAATTGCGGACAAGAATAGGTCATGTTCTATTTTTTTCGGGAACGCGATTGCGGACCCGGAAGTACGGATCCGCAATTGCGGACCCGGGCGGGACATCGTCTGTCCCCATAGAAATGAATGGGTCTGCAAGACCAACACCTATCGGACATTGGGGGAATATCCTAGCAATATGCCCCAAATGTCCAAGATGGGGCAACCCTGTATTTATGGTGTCACTATTAATGTGAGTCACATGGGGGTTTAAAAATGAATAACACCATGTGACTCGCATTTAGGGTGCATTCACAGGGCCTCATGTATTTTGAGGTCCGCAAAACACTGATCCCCCAAAAATTTGGGTGGAGTCCGTGTTGCCTGTTTTTTTTTTTTTTTTGTTTTTTTTGTTTTCTTTCTGCGGACCCATTGTAACAATGCCGATTTTTGTCCTCAAAACAGACAACAATAAGACATGTTCTATCTTTTTTTTTTTTTTTTTGGCGGGGCTGCATAAAGACTTACAGATACAGTACACGGTGTGCTTTCACCATTGTTTGCTGCCCCATTGAAATGAATGGGTCCACATCTGAAAGAGCAAAAATACGGTCTTGTGAATGGGCCCTAATAGTAACAGTGACCCCTATGCTGGAAGCACACAAGCTGGTGGTGGCAGCGTTATGGTCTGGGGGACTTCATTTTGGCCTACTCATCTATATGGAAGGCGCATTAGTATGGATCCTTCCTTGCAGATCATGTACACCCATACATGCTGACTATCTTCCCTGGGGCAGATGGTGGGACATGTCATACGGTTAGAAATGTCAGATGTTGGTATGACCTAGAGTTCAAAGTACAACCCTGGCCCCCCTAATTCCTCAGACTTGTTCCCAATTGAGCATCCGTGGGACCACCTCGATCATCATGTTCACACTATAGATTCTCCCCACGCACCGTCCAGCAGCTGTGGGATGCACTGCCGTCAGCATGGCTCCAGACACCTGTGACAACCGACCAGGACCTTACCGAGTCACTCCCAGTCCATCTAGCTGCTGTCTGTGCTGCAGACGGCGGTTACTCTGGATATTTGCTGGTGGTCATAATAATGTGACTCGACTAAGAAACGCAACTGTGAGACCCACGGAGGAATATTGATTGTGTGTTCTTCCTGGCAAAATAAAATCTTCATACTGTATATAATGAATCTTCACCTGTTAGAAAGAATTGCAGATGCGTGTACGTGATGAAACGCCGTACGTTGAAGCTGGAGCGTTATGTGTTATGTCAAGCTCATGGAGTTGACTTCACACTTAGGTAGCGGTCAGGAATTGCATGAGTGCGTCTTTCGTCACTTGGTGGCAGTAGACACTCACAGTGAAGACCTGCTGGGTTTGCATACATGTGTGGTCACTGTTAACCTTTTCCTATGTTTTGTCTCTACAGCTCGTCTCTGCAGATGGTTCACAGTCTGATGCTGGATCTGTGTGCGCGGACAGTCATTCTGATTTGCCACCACCAATTGAGAGGACAGGGGGCATTGGAGACTCCCGTCCACCATCTTTTCAGTGAGTATATAAGTTGCTTGAGTACACTGGTGTCATCTTGTTTATGTAAGGCTTGTACCAAGTAGGTGAACCAATACTTGATTAATTTTATCAGTATTTTGCCAGCTTTCCGATGTAACCTCTCAGTGAAAGTGAGAGCCGCTGCATGTCATTGACTCCATGGGCGTAGGAAGCCCCAAAAATCTGGGGGGACAGCACTTATGGGGCCCCTGTGTCCCCGCCCACCCTCAAGCCACACCCACATATCTCTCCACTTCCCCCAAGTGCCAAAATCTCTCTCCCGTGCTGTACGGCTCACAGTAGGCGCGATGACGTCATCGCGCCGCCTGTACCAACATCTGATAGGCTGCAGGCGTAGTGCCGGCAGCCTATCAGAGGAGCAGCGAAAGGAGACGCCTCTCCCTCTCCTGCTCCGCAGCACAGCCATCTGTATCGCTGTCCTGGGGACTTCCTACGCCCGTGATTGACTCCTGAAGTGAATCTGTGATGTCCATATACAGTAAAGGGGTTGCTGTATCATATTGTTCAGGCAGATATGACTCTGGGGCCTGTGATTGGCCACAGTGGTCACAGGACCAAGCCACTTCTGGTCCTGTGGGGACCAGAACCTGTCAGGTATGGGGCACAGTGAAATGCATTAGAACCATAGGGGCTGTTGGCACCTCACAAAACCCCTGTAATAGTCAACATGAGACAATCCCTTTAAATGGGGTTGGCCACACCTACCTCTATAGATGATTTAAAGGACTCGGTTTTAAAATACCTTATTAGGGATTTCTGAGTAAGGGCTCTTTCACACTAGCGTTTTTGTTTCCCGGCATAGAGATCCGTCGTCGGGTCTCTATGCCGGAAAAATCCTGATTAGGATTATCCCAATGCATTCTGAATGGAGAGAAATCCGTTCAGGATGCTTCAGGATGTCTTCAGTTCAGGACTGGAACGTTGTTTGGCCGGAGAAAATACCGCAGCATGCTGCGCTTTTTGCTCCGGCCAAAAATCCTGAACACTTGCCGCAAGGCCGGATCCGGAATTAATGCCCATTGAAAGGCATTAATCCGGATCCGGCCTTAAGCTAAACGTCGTTTTGGCGCATCGCCGGATCCGACGTTTAGCATTTTCTCAATGGTTACCATGGCAGCCAGGACGCTAAAGTCCTGGTTGCCATGGTAAAGTGTAGTGGGGAGCAGTATACTTACCATCCGTGCGGCTCCCGGGGCGCTCCAGAGTGACGTCGGGGGGCCCTACACGCATGGATCACGTGATCCATGCGCATGGGGCGCTCTGACGTCATTCTGGAGCGCCCCGGGAGCCGCATGGACTGTAAGTATACCGCTCCCCCGCTCCCCATTACTAATATGGCAGCCAGGACTTTAATAGCGTCCTGGCTGCCATAGTAACCTGAAAGCATTTCGAAGACTGATCAGGATCCTGATCAGTCTTGTAATGCTTTCAGGTGACTTGCGTTCTGACGGATCCGGCGGGACGGAAGTGCCTGCCGGATCCTCAGAACGCAAGTGTGAAAGAGGCCTTAATAGATGTGTTCCCTCCAAGTCAAGGCCGTTTATCTTTTACCAGGAGAGAATGGCTACAATCAGGGGCGGATTGGTCCTAGACCCTACAGGGAAATTTCCCGTGACCGATACCTAGGAGGGCCACTGAAGCCCTCCTCTGGGCCGCCAGCTCGGTACATAATGATCTGATTCTCTCCTACGCAGCTGACCAGCAGCCGCAGGCTTCCTACTGAAGTCTCAGGACAGCGATACAGTTGAATACTGTGCAGCAGGTGGCAGTATTTTGTGCTGCACTGTGGTATTTGGTTCAGCTGGGGCTTTATATTGCCCTGCACTATGCTATTGTTGGCCCTGCCTACTTCTGTTTGCCCTACCCAATTATGTTGCCCCGCCTTCTGTCAATTTGGACCCACCTGCAACATGGAGCCACTTTAATGTTTTTTTTCCGGGGCCACTTTTAGTTCCCAATCCGCCCTTGGCTACAACGAGTGTCTTTGTGTGATGGAGTGGTTATATTGTGCATTATATATAGTTATAGGAGGACACAAAATATTTGGTGTCACATGGACAATGTAAAATTCCCATAAATTTACTGAAACATATACACACAGAACAAAAAGCACAAAACCAATAAAAAGTTTAAAAATGGAGTATAAAATGTTAGAGCAATAGTATTGCTCTACTGGAGTCCAGAATATATATCCAGATACCTCAATCACTTTAAAAACAAAATCCACTGAACTTGTCAGCCTTCAGGTTATGGATCTTGTCAGATCTCTATATATAGTCCGTAAACTCAGACTTCGACAGATATGCTCTCCAGTATGGTGTTTAAATGTCAATTCCACAATGTAATTATTCCGTGTAAAAATTGCAGGTGTGTCCCATTTCGGCATCAGCAGTGGTACCATAGATAAGTTCATATTAGTAATGGTTAGTCTATTGATGCTATAATGCTGACACCAGAGACATGTTCTTCTAGTTAGTGGAATATTAGAGTTTACTTATTCCATACAATTTGCTGGCAATATGTAGCTCATTTGTTGTGGCTAGATGCCGTACATTACCAGTCCTGCGCCAGTCTCTGCACCTGTCTTTGTGCCCCGTCTCAGTCCGCGTTGTTCAGGTCCGCTCGCTGTATGGATGTGTCGGTCTTCACACGCGTCATCCCACGTGGCGTCCCATGTGGTTTCTTTACTCCAGCGCTATTGGTCCTGTGCTTCCCAGGGCAGACACTGACTAGTCAGGGCAGGCACTTATAGGTCCCAGGAGACAGGAGCTGGGACCTATGAGTGCCTGCCCTGACTAGTCAGTGTCTGCCCTGGAAACCACAGGTCCAATAGCGCTGGAGTAAAGGAACCACTTGGGATGACGCGTGTGAAGACCGACACATCCATACAGCGAGCGGACCTGAATAAACAACACGGACTGAGATGGGGCACAAAGACAGGTGCAGAGACTGGCGCAGGACTGGTAATGTACGGCATCTAGCCACAACATATGAGCTACATATTGCCAGCAAATTGTATGGAATAGGTAGGTAAACTCTAATATTCCACTAACTAGAAGAACATGTCTCTGGTTTCAGCATTATAGCATCAATAGACTAACCATTACTAATATGAACTAGGGCTGCACGATATATCGAAAAAATAATCCAATCGCGATTTGGCCGACCCGAAAATGCTGCGTTTATTTATTTATTTATTTATATATATATATATATATATATATATATATATATATATATATATAACAAACAAAGAGATCCAGCAGCACTCAAGATAACAAGCGGGTGCAATCCTTCACTGGCGACCGGCCACGTCGTCACAGTAATAGAAATCCAAAAAATTGAAGCAGCACTCCAGATATGGTGAAACAAATGGTGGACCGACTTTATTCCCCTTGCAACGTTTCAACTGCACAATGCAGTCATGCTTGAGAAAGACTGCATTGTGCAGTTGAAACGCTGCAAGGGGAATAAAGTCGGTCCACCATTTGTTTCACCATATCTGGAGTGCTGCTTCAATTTTTTGGATTTCTATATATAGATAGATGAATGAAGTGGGAGGAGCGTGACTAAGTGGCCGGCCCCCTCGCTTCAGTGCATTCATAGTGAAAGTGAGTACAGAGGCTGGCCATTTTATCAATAGGGGAGAGATTGTTTCAGACAGTAGTAAAATACTTTACACACAAAGCCAGTTATGTGCGCAGTTTAGGACACATGAGGGGACACATAGGGCCATGAGGGGGACCAGCATAAGATGCTATATGTGTGTCTTATGCTGGCCCCCCTCATGGCCCTATGTGTCATAGCACACATCCCCTATAAGAGTGCCATCCACAGATTCCCCCCCATAACAGTGCCATCCACAGATTCCTTCCCCTTCATAACAGTGCCATCCACAGATCCTCCCATAACAGTGCCATCCACAGATTTCCCAATAACAGTGCCATCCACAGATCCCCCATAACAGTGCCATCCACAGATTCCCCCCATAACAGTGCCATCCACAGATCCCCCATAACGGTGCCATCCACAGATCCCCCCATAACAGTGCCATCCACAGATCCCCCCCATAACAGTGCCATCCACAGATCCCCCATAACAGTGCCATCCACAGATCCCCCATAACAGTGCCATCCACAGATCCCTCCATAACAGTGCCATCCACAGATCCTCCCCATAACAGTGCCATCCACAGATCTCCATAGCATCTCCATGACCCATAACAGTGCCATCCACGGATCCTCTACAACAGTGCCATCCACAGATCCTCTATACAGTGCATCCACAGATCTCTCATAACGTAAAGTATCCACAGATTCACCCTATAACGGTGCTATCCACAGATTCACCTCTATAACGGTGCTATCCACAGATCCACCCCATAACGGTGCCATCTACAGATCCACCCCATAACGTGCTATCCACAGATCTCACCCCAGTAACGGTGCCATCCACAGATCCACCCATAACGGTGCATCCACAGATTCACTCCTATAACGGTGCTAATCCACAGATCCCTCCATAACGGCGCCATCCACAGATCCACCCCATAACGGTGCCATCCACAGATCCTCAGCGTCCACAGATCCTCCATAACGGTGCCATCCACAGATCCACTCCATAACGGTGCCATCCACAGATCCACCCCATAACGGCGCCATCCACAGATCCCCCCATAACGGTGCCATCCACAGATCCACCCATAACGGTGCCATCCACAGATCCACTCCATAACGGTGCCATCCACAGATCCACCCCATAACGGTGCCATCCACAGATCCACCCCATAACGGTGCCATCCACAGATCCACCCCATAACGGCGCCATCCACAGATCCACCCCATAACGGCGCCATCCACAGATCCACCCCATAACGGCGCCATCCACAGATCCACTCCATAACGGCGCCATCCACAGATCCACCTCCATAACGGCGCCATCCACAGATCCACTCCATAACGGCGCCATCCACAGATCCACCCCATAACGGCGCCATCCACAGATCCACCCCATAACGGCGCCATCCACAGATCCACCCCATAACGGCGCCATCCACAGATCCACCCCATAACGGCGCCATCCACAGATCCACCCCATAACGGCGTCCTCCACAGATCCACCCCATAACGGCGTCCTCCACAGATCCACCCCATAACGG
The DNA here is from genome assembly GCA_033119425.1 of Bufotes viridis. Taxonomy (NCBI): domain Eukaryota; kingdom Metazoa; phylum Chordata; class Amphibia; order Anura; family Bufonidae; genus Bufotes; species Bufotes viridis. The sequence goes on from CM065592.1 coordinate 175,925,847, forward strand.
CGTCCTCCACAGATCCACTCCATAACGGCGCCCTCCACAGATCCACTCCATAACGGCGCCCTCCACAGATCCACTCCCATAACGGCGCCCTCCACAGATCCCTCCATAACGGCGCCCTCCACAGATCCACTCCATAACGGCGCCCTCCACAGATCCCTCCATAACGGCGCCCTCCACAGATCCCCTCCATAACGGCGCCCTCCACAGATCCACTCCATAACGGCGCCCTCCACAGATCCACCTCCATAACGGCGCCCTCCACAGATCCACCTCCATAACGGCGCCCTCCACAGATCCCCTCCATGACGGCGCCCTCCACAGATCCCTCCATGACGGCGCCCTCCACAGATCCCCTCCATAACGGCGCCCTCCACAGATCCCCTCCATGACGGCGCCCTCCACAGATCCCCTCCATGACGGCGCCCTCCACAGATCCACCCCATAACGGCGTCCTCCACAGATCCACCCCATAACGGCGTCCTCCACAGATCCACCCCATAACGGCGCCCTCCACAGATCCACCCCATAACGGCGCCCTCCACAGATCCACCCCATAACGGCGTCATACCCAGCCGCATCAGCGGCTCATATGGGAAAATCCAAGCAAATAGACCTCTAGCACAATTCCCTTAAAATATCGCATCGCATATCGTTATCGCAATTTTTAGGGCCTTAATCACAATCGCACAAAATTCCCATATCGTGCAGCCCTAATATGAACTTATCTATGGTACCACTGCTGATGCCGAAATAGGACACACCTCCAATCAGGGGCGGATTGGTCCTGACACCGAATATTTTGTGTGCCCTCCTATTACTATATAAAATTCTTCTTCTTCTCAGCAGGTGTGTTGCAGAGTGAGCACCAATTCCTAATCTACGCAGTAGGTTGGGCCACCATCAATCTCTCTCTACTATATCGGGCATTAGTTGGTTTCACTAAACATTGTGTGTTACTTGGTGACCCTCCAGGTTCGCTTGCTGGGCTTATTCTCCTCTCACTAGTAGTTTACTAATCTACACTTTATAATAAATCTGTCCTTGTTATAGAAAGCTTCTTTCTGGCTGACCAGTAATTGGCTTGTGTTTCTACACAGCAGCCAATCTGTGGAGCCCGAGCTGCAGAGCCAATGACGAGACAGGAGGCGTGTCTCAGACACCCTGTAAGCACTGTAGACATATTGTAGTCATCGATCACAGCTCTGTCCTGCTGGAGATGAACTAAACTGCAACCAAGCAGTAAGTTCTAGGGAAAATAAATGCCAGGTAATCGTCCACCATAGGTACTAGAGTATGACTAGTCGCTTTCATTTCCCCTGTAATAGCACTGCAGGTCCACAGATTACACCTTACTCTCAAGGGAACATCTAACAGAAATTGGCTATCCAGTGTGGACAGCCCCTTTATTTTTAGGTTTGATGTAAACATGGCGATCACTGCTGCATTTTTCTGACACTTAAGGCACTTTCAGTGGCATATATTATGTAGTCAATGTATTAGTGCAGTTTAGGTACAGATTTGATGCACATTAAGGTGCATAACGGAAAATGCCTATACTTGACAGGTTATTTTATCTGTATTGTGGCGGTGCTGTGGCCTTCTGTGGCACCACCATCAATCGGTTCACATGGAGATTCTGTAAATGGTAACGTTTTGATAGTTGTGCAATGTGTTTTTGTCCTCTACAGTCCAAACACTCGAGGCAGCCAAGAAAACCTGGACAATGACACAGAGACGGATTCTGTGGTATCAGCACAACGAGAGAGACCAAGAAGAAAGGAGACATCAGAACATGGTAATTGCACATGTCCGGCTCTTTTCCCACGCAACGGTCATTTTTAATGCATTCTACATTATATTATCAAAATGCATAGGCAAAAAATGTGTCTGCCCCTCTCGCCGCCATCCAAGCTGTCTTGGACGAGTAAAAAAATGGATGCCAAATAATTACCATTTAAATTTACTCCAAAATGGGACAGCATTTTTGTGCCACTTTCAGAAAGTTTTCATATTTGGGGTCCATTCACACGTCCGCAAAATGGGTCCGGATCCGTTCCGCAATTTTGCGCAATGGGTGCGGACCCATTCATTTTTAAGGGGGCCGCAAAAGATGCGGACAGCATACCGCACTTCCGTTCCGCATCCAATTGTTGTCCGCAGACACTGACAAGAAAAGGCATTTCTATTAAGGGGCTCGCAATGTACGGTCTGCAAAATGCGGAACGCACATGGCCGGTGTCCGTGTTTTGCGGACCCCAAAACACTTGCGGATGTGTGAATGGACCCTTAGTAGAAGCACTCTTTGAGAAGGAGCATTAGAGGGAACCTGCCACCTCTGCTATGCTGCCCTCACTGAGGCCGGCATAGTCTAGTACCAGGCCCGCAGATTTCAGCCGTCTGTCATTTCTGAGCTGGCAATCAGAAAGAACTAACCTACCGAAACCAACAGCGTGTGCCAGCACTCCAAGGGAAATGAGACTCTCTGCCAACCCCTGCCTCCTGACGATGACTGGTGGGTTTATTTCCTGTTCTGTATAGGAAAGAAACCTGCCAGCCATCTGCAAGGGCAGAGAGTCTTGTCACACTTGTCTTCCTTGCAGCGATGGCGTGCACTGCGGGGTTCGGCATGCCAGTACTCCAAAAGTACTGACTGCCAACCCAGAAGTGGCAAAACACAATGATGGAGCACAAAAGCACTTTCTGAGGAGATATCTCTTAAGTGAACGGGTATAACGGCTCACAACCAACCCTGTGTACCACACAGCGGTGTGCTGCTCCAGGGCACAACTCTGGGTGAAGTCATTTGTTTTGTGAACGCTGCTCCCTCCCGACCTCGGATCCTCAACAGAGTCCTGGTGCACAAGCCGATAAGAACAATAGACTGAGCTGCGCCTAGGCTATGTGACCTATGAACCTGGCATCACATGGCCTAGGCCAGGGATCAGCAACCTGCGGCTCTACAGCTGCTGTGAAACTACAATTCCCAGCATGCTCTATTCATTTCTATGGGAGTTCACAGAAGAGCAGAGTAAGTATGCATGCTGGGAGTTGTAGTTTCACAACATCTGGAGAGCCGAAGGTTGCCTACCCCTGGTCTAGGCAAAGCTGGCTAGCCATTAAGGGGTTAACTGTAATCTGCTGGACCTGACTCACCCATACACGTGTACACCCGGTTTGGCAGCAGCTTGCCTCCTGCAGGAGCAGAGAATTGGAACTACTGAAATCCGACATACTAAATTCTTCCTTCCCCTGACATCTGCTGGTGGAGTAGTCTCCCGATTCCGCCTTAGGCCTCTTTCAGACGAGTGTGTCCGGATTAGGTCCGGATGCGTTGCGGATGCGTTCAGTGAAAACTGTGCGATTTTGTAGTCAAAGCCATTCAGTTTTGCCTGCGATTGCGTTCAGTTGTTCCGTTTTTTCCGCGCGGATGCAATGCGTTTTGATGCGTTTTTCACGCGCGTGATAAAAAACTGAAGGTTTACAAACAACATCTCCTAGCAACCATCAGTGAAAAACGCATCGCACCTGCACTTGCTTGCGGATACAATGCCTTTTTTTACGCAGCCCCATTCACTTCTATGGGGCCAGAGGTGCGTGAAAAACGCAGAATATAGAACATGCTGCGATTTTCACGCAACGCAGAAGTGAAGCATAAAAAACAACGCTCATGTACACAGACCCATTGAAATAAATGGGTCAGGATTCAGTGCGGATGCTATGCGTTCATGTCACGCATTGCACCCGCGCGGAAAACTCGCTCGTGTGAAAGGGGCCCTATACTTAGCCAGTCGGCTGGTCTCACTGACATCGTCACGTTCAGCCAATGTCCCTCGAATGTACATGGCCATCTTTAGGGACTTGCACTCTCGGCAGTTCATCGGTGCTTGCTAATAACCTGTGCCGACTGTTAGCACAACTGTCACAGAAAACAGGCGCCAGGAGCGAAAAAAAAAGATCAATAATTTGGCTTTTAAGGGATAATGTAAATTGTGTTTAACAGTTTAACAGTCAAATCCCCTTTTGCAAGTTGTAAAATCCTGGGCATTGGAGCAATGTACGATCTATCAAAGTTACAAGAGCGTGTCCTTCTATCTTTCCATCTGTGGCCATCTCCCATTGATTGATGTAAAATTGCTCTTTAATCGGCTGGAATATTTTAATCATTGCCAAGGTGGAGTTTGCTTCTAGTGTCTCAGAAGGTTTGTGCTCCCTGGTGGAGCTGAGGACATCATTTTTTAATGCAGTGACTATAGGCCTCAGTGATGCTTATGTGTCCTTCATGAATGTGGATTGGCTTGTTCGTGTTTTTTTTTTATCATTTAAAATAAATCCGTCATTTGGAAGTCTGTCACAAGCTCATGATATATTTACAAGCTCAATAGCAGGTCTATGAATTCTTAATGGCTGCGCTTATAAATTAACTCCTGGTATTCCAGCTGGTGTTTTTTTTCTGTTTAATATTACTAAATGCTAATCCTTTATTTGACGGTCTGATTTTATTTATTTTTTTAAATCTTCCTTTACTAACTTTCTAAACTAATTCATACCAATCCTTCCATGCTTTTTCCAACAAGCATACAATTTAAAGGGGCATCTGTCAGCAGATTTGTACCTATGACAATGGCTGACCTGTTACATGTGCGCTTGGCAGCTGAAGGCATCTGTTTTGGTCCCATTTTCATATATGTGTCCGCATTACTGAGAAAAATGATGTTTTAACATATGCAAATGAGCCTCTAGGAGCAACAGGGGCGTTACCATTACACCTAGAGGCTCAGCTCTCTCTGCAACTGCCGCGTCCTCTGCACCTTGACAGGGTCAGGTGTGATCATGTTTACATTGCCCTGTAATCAGAGGACGCGGCAGTTGCAGAGAGAGCTGAGCCTGTAGGTGTAATGGCAACGCCCCCGTTGCTCCTCGTGGCTCATTTGCATATAATAGAACATCATTTTGCTCAGCAATGTGAGCAGATTTGAACATGGGACCAACACAGACTCCTTCAGCTACAAGTGCACATGTAACAGGTCAGCCATTGTCATAGGTACAAATCTGCTGACAGGTGCACTTTAGCTGACTAGACAAAATTTGTCTTAAAATAGTGATTTCGGCAAGAGTAGCCAATTATCCCTAGTGCATGCCAGCAGCTTGACAGTCCTCCCGTCTATAAATATTTCTTATATTAGATTTCATGTGTGTCTTTATGCAATTTTTTCTCAAATTGTAACGCTTTGTTAAAAATTCGCTAAAAATGAATGTGTAGTTAAAGGGGTTGTCCAGGTTCAGAGCTGAACGCTGACCTACCCACATTTCCACCCAAGCAGGCCCCCTGATATAGCAAATGCTCTTCCCTTGCCCTGCGCTGGATCGCACAGGGCAGGGGCTCTGTTTATAATAATACACTGCTAGGCAGAGATTTCCGCCTAGCAGTGTTCCAGGCGACGCCAGCGGCTGTTTGTCGACGGGCTTTAGCTCTGCCCTAGCTGTTTTACTAGTCACTGGGCTCACTGCTGGGAAGAAGCCTCCGCCTAGCAGTCCTTATGGAGAACCCAGTACGTCACCTGATCTCCATAAAATGCCTTTGCCCTGTACGATCCAGCGCAGGGCCATGGAGAGCCTCTGTACATGAAATGCTCCAATGCTGCTATTAGGGGGGCTGCCTGGGTGAAAAATGTGGGTATGTCCGGGTTCAGCTCTGAACCCGGACAACCCCTTTAAGTCAAGGACCACAGGTGGCTGTACAGGGGAGAGGACAGTAACTGGCTGTGATCTTTCATGATGTAATTTACAGCTTCCGCTTCCAACGCTTCCTTACGCACAGAAACCGGAAGTAAAACTGTTCATTCCAGCCACTTACTTGAAATGACTACTGCGTCCTGAATATAGCCCCAGTAAAGCGAAGATCCTTGGGCCCTGTTCCTATCTAGAGAACGGGGCTTCCAAAGTGAAGGAGAGCACACTGTGCATGCTCATTGTGCTCCCCATTCATCTCTAGTGCACTCGGCCATTTTCCGAAGTCTCATAACAATGAATGGACAGCGCTCCTCTATTTTCGGAACTCTCAAAGCGATGAACAAGAGGTTGGCCGCGCATGTGTGGCTGATCTCTGTTCACTTCGGGGGTCCCGTCCTAACATTGATGGCATATCCTGCTAATAAGCCGCCAGTGTCCAAGATGAGACTATACCTTTTAATACCACGATCTAAGTACTAACCCTTATATTCTAACGGCATGAAGCGTTAAAAAGGCATGACCTATTACATACGTTCTTGGCAGCGAAAGGGTTAAGGATTTTCCTTGCAAGAGTGGGCAGCCTAAACCCAACATTAACCCTTTCCCGACCACCCATGTAAGTACGTTGGCCGGTCGGGCATTTAAAATGGCGCCCACTCCACTCATGTTTTAAACAGCAGGCACCCACATACATCTGACCCCTCAGATGCTGGGAGGTTAAAAACCCGGCAAGCACTCTCCCGGCTGTGTACCGGCTTCCCTTATCTTTGCTTTGGGAGGGCTGCGAGTAAAAAATGGAGGGGGAGGGGGGGACGGAAAATCACCTGGTCTTGAAAGAGTTAAAGGGGAGGAGTTATTACTATTCTCGTTGAAGGTGTTAGGCTTATAAAGTTGGGAACATACAGATTTAGATTATGTCTGTTATCTATGGGTCGTGTCTCCCATCAGAAAATTCCCATTTAAAGCATTATAAGGTGTGAGAAGTTTTTCGCTGAATTAAGTTATAGTGCTAAAATCTTTTTTGTGAATGACGGCACCTTTCACACATCCTAAGTGACGTGATGTAAGGATGTGGACGTTGATGTGTGTGTGATGATGTTGACAGACACAGATTCCATATGACGGTACAGAACATGTATAGGAGAGCTGCGTCTTCCAGCCATACAGAAGTATGCTCTTGTAAACGCCAGAAACGTTAGTTCTACGATACCGCTGATGAGTCGGATGTCCCCTTTACCCCTGCACCATCTACTTGACATCACAGGAATGGACATCATTTAACAACGGGGTAAGAAATGCTCCACATGGTGGGGTTCTCATGGACAGCATGGACCCCTTTTCTGTATGCTCTTAGTGTTTCATTGGGAAAACTGGTTTGTCTATAATGCATTCACTTGCAATGTAGATTACTTGGAGTGGGTGCGGTAAAGCAACACCTGTCTGGGAATTTCTCATTAAAGACCCTATTGGGAGTCACTGAATGAAGAATTTACATTTCCATGGATGTTTTCACAAAACCATTAGTTTGTTGACTCATTTGTGGAGACTCGTCTTCGTCCTGAATAGTAATTACAACCCAAGTACAAATGAGGAGGGGGGGGGGGGTCCAAGTGTGTTAGCTGAAAAAAAGATCTATTTTCTTCATCAATAGTTTTCAATCTCTCTAGGTAAAAGGCAAAAAAAAAAAAAATAGGCAAAGGATTATTCAATCTGTAGTATGTATGTAGTTCCCTGTCTACCGGAGTCTAAAGAGTTCCTGCCATTTTCTTAGTTGTGTCTGGAAAGCCATGAAACAACCAATATGGCCACAATGCAATTCACCCAACTTTTCCAGGATACTGATTGGCCGGATTCACAGGTCTCCGTTATGTCAGTTGTTTTTATGCCTAAATCGGTCATAACAGATGATATTTTTGTCCATCGTTCCAGGGTCCTTAGTGGACAAAAAAATGCTGCCAAAACTGCACCCGTTCGAAAGCATTGGATCAGTTCTGGCAAAGTTTACCTCGATTTCTATACCATCCCAAAGTGAAAGACATCGGATCTAGGTGAACCCATCCGTAAGGCCACCATACACACAGTCCAATGTGTGTGGAGAGCTCCTGACGGATCGGGTGAATTGAACATTTTTGCCTGATCCCTTTTCTTCTCCGGGAACATAAGGCACCTCCAGAAGTGTCTGACAGTGGCCTCCCCCCCTCTCTCCACTGAATACGCATACTTGTTCAGACAAACCAAATGTGGATGTATATGAGGAGTCGGGAGATAAAGCTGGCGTCAGATCATTTGACCAACATCTGTTGAATTTGTACGGCAGCCTTTAGGCCTAAATCACGTTGGGGATTTTCATCAGTGATTATGAGCCTATATGGAGCCTACTGTAAGCAGATATAAGGTATAATGGAAAGATTTTCCACTATTCTATTATTAACCCGCACCTGGCTTTTGGCCGACAATTACTGATGGAAATCTCTGACCAAACCCTGCCATATAAACTATACTTAAAGGGACCCGCACCTATATCGAGAACAGAGCCCCGCAAGGTGGTGGCTGGAGGACTCCGGTCTGGCAACCACCAAGCCGGCTCCCTATAGAAGTGAATGGGAGCGTACCGTACATGCGCAGCCGTCCTCCAGTCATTTCTATGGGGCCAACGGAAATAGCCAAGCCAGCTATTTTCGCCGGCCCCATAGGAAGTGAATGAAGGGCAGCTGCGCATGCGCTGTGCGCCTTCCTTCACTTGCGGGGCTCCTTTCTCGATATAGGTGTGGGTCCCGCACCTATAAGACAATGGCATATCATAGCGATATGCCCCCATTGTCTGAGAGGAGACAACCCCTTTAAGGGTGGCTGCACATGGTGCAAATGGTGTAGAGATAAATCTGCACCAAAAAACGCCCATAAATCTGCAGTATTTGATTAGATGTATAGCGACCAAACCTGCCATTTCTAGGTGGATCGGCTAACCATTTAATTAATATATATGGAGCCCCCTGACTCTCCTTGATGGGAGACCTTAGGAGGGATAAAGGTGGAGCTGTTGGGTTTTAACGTTCCCAATCTTTTGTTCATAAAGAGAGAAGCTGTGGCTGAATAGATTTGGCAGTAGCTTTCTTCCTTCTTTCCGCTCAGAACATATACACGCTTAACCACGTGGCATATGTATGGTGTAGGGCAGTGATGGGCAACGTGCGGCTCTCCAGCTGTTGCTAAACTACAACTCCCACCATGCCCTGCAGTAGGCTGATAGCTATAGACAGGCTTTGCATGCTGGGAGTTGTAGTTCTGCAACAGCTGGAGAGCCGCACGTTGCCCATCACTGGTGTAGGGTTCTGCCAACTGGCATCTAAAGTATTAGGCCTGCCTTACACAGTGTCATTTCCAAGGTGTCTAGGGAACCTAGACCATGTCCACTATGACTCTTTTTTGGGGTGGGTATATTAATCATTTATATTTCTGACAATTTGCGTTAGAAAAGTTCTTACTAATTTACATTTCTGACAATTTGTGTTAGAAAAGTTCTTACTAATTTACATTTCTGACATTTTTAACCTTTTTTTTCTGACTATTATGGCCAGATATTTGTGACTAAACAGTCCAGACATGATCCTTTTCTGTTTGTCCATAATATCTGCTATTGTAATGAAAGCCATTTGTATTCATGGTTTTGAACTTTAGGATAGATTTGGGACAGTTTTTGTGGTTTAATAGTTAGTATTGTTCATGAGGCACAATTGTGGCTGTGACCGCATGTAAACTAGAGCGATGTTTGGCCGTTGGCATAGGAATGGTTGGCCTTGACATGTCGGACTGCAGTCAGAAGAACTTCTGCTTGTTAAATACTTGATTCACAATCCGCTGAGGAATCGGATCACGATGGATCTTTTCAAAAACCTAAGAGGCCTGATTATCTGTCGGATTATGGATGAAGATCATTTGTATAAACTTTTGTTCCCAGTAATATGACAGCGTAAATGATGTCAGCAATCACTCAGTGACTCAGCTAACACGCGTTCATCGGGTGATTGTGCTGGTCCGTCGGCACGGAAAACCGGCGTTCTTGCGCAGTGAGATCGTGATGTATAAACAGTGATCTGCTGTGCTGGAACAAGTGTTCACGGAATCGATCGCTTGTCCCCATACAGCAGAGGTGATCTGCTTCATTCCCCATGATCTGTCAGATAATCGGTCTGTGTATAAGGATCCTAGCACTGCACGCCATCCCTGGATCAATGGCTACCTTCCCTCTAGCCCTCCCTCTGCAGTGCTGGTGAATTATTCAGTCTGTCCTGTAAGCTCCAGTGGCACCAGGTGTATTCATAAGATTGCATGGTGAAAGATAACAAGTAGACGAAGGACAGCCTACACCCTACAGGTATCTATATTGTTTGAGTGTGTTGCTGAGAAACCCATTCCCCACCCCTCCGCAAGGTAAGAGCGTGGGAGAGCAGCAAGAGGAGGAGTCGCTTCGACAAGGCATGAAATGCTGCAAGAGGACATAAGCTAGGAAGCCTGCAGGATTATAGCATTGAACCATTTGTTGGAGGTGACTCTGGACAGCCCATGAACAACAGACTACCTGCGCAGAGCAAAGATGGATACTGCCCCTTTTCATGTATCGGTCACTGGCAACCTCTTGGTACTTTGATGCGCTGTAGGAAGTATCTGTTGGACGAGCGTCGAGTGTGATCAGAATTACCACCCAATGCCAGAATGGTCATGGTTCTCTGCTTCGGAAGTAAGGAGAGGAATCGTTCTACATCCAGATCCCAGTCGACTTCCCATCAGCCCCTCAATGTGCACCCAGATTTCTGGTACCCAGGTCCTGATCGGCGAAGTCTGCAGTGTGAGTGTCTTTAACAAATGTAATTCAGTCAGTTTATGGCAGCATTGTGGGAAGCTGTGCACCGATGTGTTGTGCGTGTATGTATTTTTTAGTTACTGACTTAGTGGCTTCCTGGCTTTGTTTTTTTTTTTCTGAATCCATGTGATCCGTCACGATCCCATTGGTGAATCGATTAGAACTTGGTTTGCCCACTGACTTGCATTTGGCCATCCACATATATGTTCAGTATGCTCTACTGTTTTGATTGCCATTAAAATAAGTATTAAAACAAAAAACCCTAAGAATCTGACATTTTGGAGGCTTGCAGGATTCTGCATGAGACCTTGTGTGCGCTCTGTGTTCTCCGCTCGGCCTGGCTCCCCGCATTCTTTCTGCTGCTTTGTTAGCGCTCTGTTTGTTTGACTGAACCGGTTATTTTAGTTGCTGAAGGACGTCACACTTCACATATCGGGTATCAGTGTAAAATCTGTCTCTGCCGTGTTTGCACTTCATGCCCGACATACTGCTTACACTTTGCTGTTTTGTCTGCGGTTCTTGCTTGTGCTTGAACCTGATGGAAAAGATTTATGGGTTCATGTTGTATACGTCCATAACTTCAGTTTTCCTAAAGAGGTAATTTTATTCCCCATGTAAAGGTGTTAGGGGTTGGCACATCGTATACTGGAGGTCCAGCCTATGTTGTCCATCTGGTCTGCAAACGCCTGAACCAGTTCAGGTTCCTGGTTGGGTTTCACTGCAGCATTGTGCATACTGTGTGCCATTTTAATGCTAATGTGATCTGTGCCTTAAGGTACCTTTACACAAGCCAATTATCTTCTAAATTATAGTTAAATCAAGCGAAAGTGCGCAATTAACTAGCATTGTAAAAGCAATGAGCGTAAAGTTCTCGTTCGCTCGTTTTACATTAACGATTTCATAAGTCAACTGCGCGCCCCTCAAATTTCACTGTGTGCTTTACAAACGATGGAAAATGCCATCGAAATCACGATTTTGTGAATAATTGGCGCGTCTAAAGGGTCATTGTTGAAACGTTCACTCTACCAAGAAACTACTTGTTCATCGCTCAATCGTACTGATCATCACCTCGTGTAAAAGTACCTTTAGATTTGAGGAATAGTTCATGACCAGCTTCAGGTTGGTGCACACAACAGTGAGATCCTTGTCATGTTGGAGGAGAACATTTGTCTCAAATGCATGGCTCAGGTTTAATACTCACAGTTTAGGTGCTCTTTACTGGATACATTGAGGCTTGTACACGATTTTACAGTATTTTGTGTGTGTAGGTTTGTTTCTCTCTTGGATAAAGTTATGCAGTGAGGGACAGTGTAAAGGGCATTTTTATTCTTTTGCATAATGTTTGGATCAACATAAAACAAACACGATGGCCCTGATTTATCAAGATCAGCGTGTGCCATGCCGGTCTTGATGGGCCCTGGACTGCCGGAACAGGCATTTCATTTATGATGAGGTGTGGGCCTGGTCCCGCCGCCTTGTGCAACCCGTGCTGCAGACTGATATGTACTCCATCTTATAATTGGCTGAGATATCGGTCATCATTTATGCTAGTTTCTGGCATAAATGATAATAAATATGTTGGGGCCTATGGCCCCACCCTCGCCATGCCCCCTTTTTGGAAACAGGGGCGTTCTTGTTAAAAAAAAAAAAATTTCCTCTATCTACTAGTAGGTGATAATTGTTAGATCTTTTGCAACCTGACCCCTGTGGCCCGCATCAGTTAACCAGAACGGGGGGAAACGTGTCCACCATCTGAATGAAGTGCTAGTTGAGCATGCTCCCCAGCACTTCATTCATCTCTTTGGGACTGCCAGAGATGGCGGAGTGCAGTTCTTGACTGCGTCTGTAATTCCTATAGGTTGCCCGACTAGCGCTCCATTGAAATGGGGATATGGTTGTCCTGCATTTTTGTGTCAGGTGTGTTTCCCAGCTGTGAGACCCCCACCAATCTAACAGTTATACCTTATCCAGTGGGTAGGGTCATACATTTCCTTATGTGTGCCTCTTACCTCTTCCTGGCGAAGGCTTGTGGGGGGAGCGAGGCAGGTGGCACTTTGGGGGACAATTACACCCACTATAACAGCTCAGCGTACACACGTTGGAATCTAAAGATAGCATTTTTTTAGCAATTATTTGTGAATTTCAATACTGTGCACATAGCAGTTTAGAAATCTGACCCCATGAAATGTACCATGCAGGTGAGTTTTCATTTCAGGTAGATTCGCAATGTCAGAGTGAACTTGTCTCACACAGAATGTTGAAAATAAGAATTGATTTAGTGTATGAAAATAGCATTTTTGCCTCAAGCTCAACATAAGCATTGCAGTTCTTCCCATGACTTCTGGTTCCAACAAGTGTAGGAAGTTATGTTTAGGTACTCTGTGTTGTGTGTGCATGTGGCATGTCAAACCTCACCAAGTAAGATATCTTTATGGGGGTTTCTTGGACTTAATGGCTTAGGCCGTCATGGATCAGCTTCCGTTACTGATAATACAACCATCTGCATCCGTTATGAACGGATCCGGTTGCATTATATTTAAAATAGCAAGAACAGATCTGTCATAAACACCATTGAAAGTCAATAGGGGACGGATCATTTTTTTATTGTGTCTGAGAAAATGGATCCGTCCCCGTTACCGCAGTACATCGCAGACAGAAAAACACTGCTTGCAGCATTATTCTATTTGCGATGGGGGCGCAACCAAACGGAACGTAATACATTCTGCTGCATTCCATTCGTTCAGTTCAGTATTGCCCCCATTGACAATGAATAGGGACTAAGCGAAAGCGTTTCCCCCTGCTAATGAGATCCTATGACGGCTCATGCACACGGCCGTGTGCGGGCCATGGTATCTGGCCTGGAATCCAGCTGACAGCAGGAGCGCACGGCGTCATTGGTTGCTATGACGCCGTGCGCTTCATGCCGCCACTGGACCACGGTAATACACTCGTACGAGTTTATTACTGTAGTCCAGCGGCGGCATGAAGCGCACGGCGTCATAGCAACCAATGATGCTGTGCGCTCCTGCTGTCAGCTGGATTCCAGGCCGGGATACCACGGCCGTGTGCATGCAGCCTTAACTGTAGGATAGACCATTCTGTGATCAGCAGGGATTCTGATCTCCCTCTGACCCCGACCAATCGGCAGAAAGAAGCAGCAGCACCGCGGTACCTTCACTACGTTATATGACACAGCTCTGCTCTCATCCAGACAGCTGTTTCCAGTTAAACATCATAAATGTGCCAGACACAGCCACGCTGGAAACAATGCTAGGATTCAGGGGGATACTATTTCTCCTTATGGTCCACACCTAAACGGCGTGAGGAGTCTTGCAGGCCAGGCAACTCTCCTCTCGAATCCTGGGACAAGGGTAGGCAAATGAGCGCTTAGAAAGCTCTGCTTCTAATGTCAATGGAAAGATCCTAGAAGTCAAACCTTTTTTATTTTGAACAGGCGTGATTTGGATAATAATTAAGCCAACTCCTCGTCTGCAGACAACTATTTCAGGGTGATTGCCCCTCATCAGTGCAGAGCAGAGAGTACTGGCTTACCTGGTGAGAGGCCTAGGTCAGCATACGGGGGATACTATATATCCTCATGTAGAGCGGGTAAACAGCGCAACATGAATCATGACCTAGGCCTCTCACCCAGTTAAGTCAGTACTCTATGCTCTGCACTGATGAAGGACAATCACCCCGAAACAGTTGTCTGCAGATGAGATGCTGGCTTATTTAATATTCAATTAATGTCTTCAAGACCTTTTTAAAACATTACACATTGACTTGACTTATATGATAGCTGCCTTACATCTGGTGACATTAGAGGCAGAGCTTGCTAAGTGATCATTTGCCTACCCTCTTCCCAGCATTATGTCAGTTAGTGTAGTGTAGGGGCCACTTTATTTTGGTGATCGTTATAGCTCCTGGCCTTCCGACCTCTACAGATCACACTAGGATGGCCTGTACTTGGCATGGTCCAGCAATGTTATATTTGGGTCAAAATGCTTTTATTCTCTGCTGCTTCTAACATCAGTATACCAACAATGCAATCAGGATAATTATATGTACTCACTGCAAATTACATCGCCATCTATTTACATTGCCGCCTACCACACTGAACCTAGTGTACATGCATATAATTACATATACACCTACAAAACATTGCACCAGAAACTATATCATAACCAAATATTTTAAAAACTCAGTCTTGATTACAAACAAATACATTTATTTTGTAACAATAAAGATATATTTTTGATTATTTTGGCTACGGCAGTTATGTCCATCCTACAGCCCGTGGGCCAAATCAGGCCCGCGAAACTGTGTCATGCGGCCCGTGCGACTCCCTGGAAAAAGTTTAAGGCATACCAATTTGCCTTAGACTTTTCCCCCACTGAAATAACCAATAGCAAAGGAGCTTTGTTATTGGTTGGTATAGCCACTCGCCGGAGCGATACCGTGCCCTGCAGCAGGGGAAGCCGGTGGAAGCTGAAGGAGGAAGGATTGGCTCCCAGGGTGGCTGTTGTAAGGAGAGCGGAGCGCACTGCCCGAGGACTTTGGGAAACGTGCTAGGGCCGCTGGAGAGGTAAGGAGCCTCGGACTCATGTAACTGGTACCCGGTGACCCTGCTCCCCCCTCCTTCTGTCACCCCACTAGTGACCCTGCTTCCCCCTCCTCCTGTCACCCCAAAGGGAAGAAGCTGAACAGACTCCACCGACTATGATGGGATCCGTTCAGTTTCTGTTCGGGGTCCTGTCTTTTTACCGGACTCAAAAGTGCTTCATACAAGGCTTTTTTGTCTGGTCTTTCGACAGAATCTGCAACAGAGGCGCCAAACGCAGGTTTGAAGGCCTACGTATTATGTATTTTAGTAATGCTCACACATGCGCCTTCACGGTGTTTGCATTTCTTTCTGGCAAAGCTACCTGGTAGCGCGGCCTCAGACAAAAAATAGTTGGGCACCACTGGGCTACAGTATAGTTTCTTATAAAACTGTAGAATGTAACTTGGAGGGAGCTTGCAGCAGCAGCAATCTTCTTACTGTACCCTATTTGCATTTAGGCCAGGTAGGCTAAACTAAGGCCTGACACTCCTCATCAGATAAGGAGACTTCAGAAATTTGTGAAAGTTTGCTTATCATTATAGCAGTATAGTGCTAGGACTTTTTCACACACTGCCTATTTTTCATCCAAGGATTGGACCGTAGAAAAAGATCTAAACATGCCCATTTCTTTAGCGCCCTTTTCTGGAATTAAACATCTTCCAAACTTGCAGCTCTGTGAATAAGAGTTAGTATTAGGCCTCTTTCACAATTGCGTTGTGAAGATCCGGCGTGCACTTCCGTCGCTGGAATCCACGCCGTATCCGGCACAACGCAAGTGAACTGAAAGCATTTGAAGACTGATCAGTCTTCAAAATGCTTTCAGTGTTACTATGGCAGCCAGGACGCTACTAGCGTCCTGGTTGCCATAGTAGCAGGGGGGAGCGGCATACTTACATTCCGTGCGGCTCCCGGGGCGCTCCTGAATGACGTCAGAGTGCCCCGCGCATGGATCACGTGATCCATGCGATCACGGGATCTATGCACTGGGGCGCCCTGACGTCATCCTGGAGCGTCCCGGGAGCCGCACGGAATGTAAGTATGCCGCTCCCCTACTTTACTATGGCAACCAGGACTTTAGCGTCCTGGCTGCCATAGTAACCATTGACAAAAGCTAAACGTCGGATCCGGCGATGCGCGAAACGACGTTTAGCTAAGGCGGATCCGGATTAATGCACTTCAATGGGCATTAATTCCGGATCCGGCGTTACGGCATGTCTTCCGGATTTTTGGACGGAGACAAATCCGCAGCATGCTGCGCTTTTGTCAACGTCCAAAAAACGTTGACATACTGAACGGAAGACATCCTGATGCATCCTGAACGGATTTCTCTCCATTCAGGATGCATGGGGATAATCCTGATCAGTAGCTTTCCGTCCTAGAGACCCGAGGACGGAACTCTAGGACGGAAAGCTAAAACGCTAGTGTGAAAGAGGCCTTACTTAGTAATAGGAGTTAGTAATAGTATTACTTACTACTATATATTTATATACAACCCCAATACATTTGGGATGTTGTGTAATATGTAAATAAAAAAAATGAAATTATTAAAATACCTTAAAATATGTTTTATTTTATCACAATGAACGGTAGAACTCATATGAGTTGAAAGTGAGACATATTTTACAATTTCGTGAAACAAATTGACTCATTTAGATCTTGATGGCAGCAATGCATCTCAAAAGAGTTGGGACAGGGCCATATCTACCTTTGTGATACTATGTGATATGATGCCCCCCTTCTTTTAACAGTCTGTAAATGTCTAGGGCAGGGATCAGCCACCTTCGGCACTCCAGCTGTTATGAAACTACAACTCCCAGCATGCTCCTTTCACTACTGTGAGAGTTCAGAGAACAGCCAAACAAGTGTGCATGATGGGAGATGTAGTTTCTCAACACCTGGAGTGCCGGAGGTTGCTGACCCCTTGGTCTAGGCGAGTAAGGAGACCAATTGCTGGAATCCTAGAAGAGGAATGTAGGATTCTGTCTGCTCAACCGTCCTGGGTTTTCTTTACCGGATCTCTCGTTTCACGATGCACCAAAGGTCTGGACTGCATTCATACCAGTTCAGCACCAAGACTTTTCTGTTGTGAAGCCATGCTGTTGTGATGGATGCTGTGTGGTTTAGTATTGTCTTGCTTAAATATGCAAGGCTTTCCCTGAAAGAGATGTGGTCTGGTTGGGGGCATATGTTACTCCAAAACCTCTAGATACTAATGTTCAGCATTGATGGTGCCTTTCCAGATGTGTAAGCTGCCCATGCCATAGGCACTGATGCAACCCCATACCATCAGAGATGCTGGCTTTTGAACTGTGCGCTGATAACAAGCTGTATGGTCCCATTCCTCTTGAGTCCGCAGAACACGGCACCCATGGTTTCTTTAAATAATTTAACGTTTTGATTCATCTGACCACTTTGTCTCAGTCTGTTCTAAATGAGCTTTGGCCCAGAGAAGATGGCAGCGTTTCTTGATCGTGTTGACGTATAGCTTCTTCTTTGAATGAGACAGCTTTAACCTTCATATGTGGATTGCACGGCGAACCAGAGGTCGTAATAATGTCTGTACAAGCGTCATAGACGCCTATTCAGGCCATTTTACTCCCTGGAAAAAGAATCATGCGTATTTCTACGCATGGTCTTTTTCTAGTCAGGAGCACTATATCGGGAGCAGCCAGGTCCGGCACACATAAAGCCCCGCCCCTCTCCTGAGAAGTCCCACCCCTCACATCTCTCTCAGCAGGAGAAGCTCCACACTACATTGTGGTTACAGGACCTGTGGTGATGTCACAGTCATCTGATCAGCCACGTGTGTGGGAGGAGTTAGGGGAACACAGGCCCGGTGTAGGACTGTGCTGGTGGAGACTGTAAGGGTACTTTGTGTGGAAGGTGTGTATAAAGCAGGGCTATGTCAGTGTAATCAGTCTGTTGTACAGTTTTCTGTGTGTAATGTGCACACAGTAGTTCTATCTGTGTAATGGACATGTAGCAGAGCTGTGTGTGTGCAATATGTATCTAGTAAACTATCTGTGTAATATATTTAATATGTATATAGTAGCGTCAGGCGGGCACTGTGTATGTCAGCGTCAGGCGGGCGCTGTGCATGTCAGCGCCAGGCGGGCGCTGTTTATGTCAGCGTCAGGCGGGCTCTGTTTATGTCAGCGTCAGGCGGGCGCTGTGTATGTCAGCGTCAGGCGGGCGCTGTGTATGTCAGCGTCAGGCGGGCGCTGTGTATGTCAGCGTCAGGCGGGCGCTGTGTATGTCAGCGTCAGGCGGGCGCTGTGTATGTCAGCGTCAGGCGGGCGCTGTGTATGTCAGCGTCAGGCGGGCGCTGTGTATGTCAGCGTCAGGCGGGCGCTGTGTATGTCAGCGTCAGGCGGGCGCTGTGTATGTCAGCGTCAGGCGGGCGCTGTGTATGTCAGCGTCAGGCGGGCGCTGTGTATGTCAGCGTCAGGCGGGCGCTGTGTATGTCAGCGTCAGGCGGGCGCTGTGCATGTCAGCGTCAGGCGGGTAGGGTTGGGCGATATCAAAAATATTGCCACGATAACGATATTAAGAAATTTATCGCGATAACGATATATATCACGATAAATGCCTATTTAGAAGAAAAAAACACTTGGAGACGTTATACTGTATGGGGGCAGCGCAAGGAGACGTTATACTGTATGGGGCAGCTACAAGGTGACGTTATACTGTATGGGGGCAGCTACAAGGTGACGTTATACTGTATGGGGGCAGCTACAAGGTGACGTTATACTGTATGGGGGCAGCTACAAGGTGACGTTATACTGTATGGGGCAGCTACAAGGTGACGTTATACTGTATGGGGGCAGCGCAAGGAGACGTTATACTGTATGGGGCAGCTACAAGGTGACGTTATACTGTATGGGGCAGCTACAAGGTGACGTTATACTGTATGGGGCAGCTACAAGGTGACGTTATACTCTATGGGGCAGCTACAAGGTGACGTTATACTGTATGGGGCAGCTACAAGGAGACATAATACTGTATGGGGCAGCTACAAGGTACACGTTATACTGTATGGGGCAGCCACAAGGAGACGTTATACTGTATGGGGCAGCTACAAGGAGACGTTATACTGTATGGGGGCAGCTACAAGGAGACGTTATACTGTATGGGGCAGCGCAAGGAGACGTTATACTGTATGGGGGCAGCCACAAGGAGACGTTATACTGTATGGGGGCAGCTGCAAGGAGACGTTATACTGTATGGGGGCAGCTGCAAGGAGACGTTATACTGTATGGGGGCAGCTGCAAGGAGACGTTATACTGTATGGGGCAGCGCAAGGAGACGTTATACTGTATGGGGGCAGCGCAAGGAGACGTTATACTGTATGGGGCAGCGCAAGGAGACGTTATACTGTATGGGGGCAGCCACAAGGAGACGTTATACTGTATGGGGGCAGCGCAAGGAGACGTTATACTGTATGGGGGCAGCGCAGGAGACGTTATACTGTATGGGGGCAGCGCAAGGAGACGTTATACTGTATGGGGGCAGCGCAAGGAGACGTTATACTGTATGGGGGCAGCGCAAGGAGACGTTATACTGTATGGGGGCAGCAGCCGCCACACAAGGAGATATTATGGGGCCACAAGGAGACATTATACTGTGCCTCTAAGTTCCTTCCTCCTCAGTATAATGTGGCTGTGGCCACCATACAGTAATGTCTTCTTGCTTATGTTTGGGGAGGGGGACTCATGATTGTTTATTCCCTAATGCCTTGCCTACTACTGGTGATGCTACAGGCAGGAAGGGAAGGCCAGGCAGCCACAGGAGACACTTCACCATCCACCTTTATTTATTACAGTTTGTTAGTTTAGGTGTCTCAGTCTCATCTCACACACCTGTGGCAGCTCCTTGGAGTTGTTGAACACTCCAGCCCTCGTAGGCCTGGACAGGGCTCAGTGAGTCACAGAGGGTGGTGGCTTCTGGACTTTTCCCTCGGCTGCCTTCATCGTGTGGTGATTCTGTCTAGGGGGCGGAGACTTTGAACATGGGAGTGAGGCAGCCGCAGGAAACGTTTAACCCTCCCGGGCTCCCCCGGAGATTGTCAGTAAGTAAGCCGGTAGGAGAAGGCGGAGCCAGGGAGCCGGGAGGAGGCGGAGCCAGGGAGCCGGGAGGAGGCGGAGCCAGGGAGCCGGGAGGAGGAGGCGGAGCCATGGATCAAGTGTAATGTTCCTAATCCTGAGCCACGCTGCTAGTTAAATGTACGGGCGGCTCTCTTTGTGCGGGTGGACGGCGCCGCAGACTGGGGAATATACAGGGCGCATGACGTCACAGAATACCGCGGTTATTAGGAAACAGCCATATCGCAATATCGCTGTTTTCTAATACCGCGGTATATCATCATAACCGGTATATTGCCCAACCCTACAGGCGGGCGCTGTGCATGTCAGCGTCAGGCGGGCGCTGTGCATGTCAGCGTCAGGCGGGCGCTGTGCATGTCAGCGTCAGGCGGGCGCTGTGCATGTCAGCGTCAGGCGGGCGCTGTGCATGGCAGCGTCAGGCGGGCGCTGTGCATGTCAGCGTCAGGCGGGCGCTGTGCATGTCAGCGTCAGGCGGGCGCTGTGCATGTCAGCGTCAGGCGGGCGCTGTGCATGTCAGCGTCAGGCGGGCGCTGTGCATGTCAGCGTCAGGCGGGCGCTGTGCATGTCAGCGTCAGGCGGGCGCTGTGCATGGCAGCGTCAGGCGGGCGCTGTGCATGGCAGCGTCAGGCGGGCGCTGTGCATGGCAGCGTCAGGCGGGCGCTGTGCATGGCAGCGTCAGGCGGGCGCTGTGCATGGCAGCGTCAGGCGGGCGCTGTGCATGGCAGCGTCAGGCGGGCGCTGTGCATGGCAGCGTCAGGCGGGCGCTGTGCATGGCAGCGTCAGGCGGGCGCTGTGCATGGCAGCGTCAGGCGGGCGCTGTGCATGGCAGCGTCAGGCGGGCGCTGTGCATGGCAGCGTCAGGCGGGCGCTGTGCATGGCAGCGTCAGGCGGGCGCTGTGCATGGCAGCGTCAGGCGGGCGCTGTGCATGGCAGTGTCAGGCGGGCGCTATGCATGGCAGCGTCAAGGCGGGCGCTCTGTATGGCAGCAGTGGTCTTGTGTTTAGTGTATGATATTGGATAAATGTAAAATTGTCTACATTTATTTCTGCACTGGAGACTAGCAATGGTTCCCTGCAGAAATATCAGCCTCATAGCGTTATGTGGGCCTATGCATTATATATGTGAATTAACGCAAAATTAATACTCCTCCTGGGCTGAAAATACTCCTCAAAATTGTTAAGAGAATTTATACTGTTCTGGAAAAAATATAGTGCGACCTCTGCGGCGAACTGTGCTCAGAGACAATGATCTCTGGAAGTGTTCCTGAGCCCGTGCAGTCATTACCAGGACAGCATCGTGCCTTCTGAAGACCTGTAGATCACAACCATCCAGTATCGACCATCGGCCTTGTCCCTGCACACATGATATTTTTGATGATATTATGTACTGTAGATGGTGGGATAATGTTTAAACACAGTTTTTCTCAAATTGGTGAACCTCTGCCTATCTTTCCTTCTGGGAGACTTTGCCTCTCCCACATGCTTCTTGTACCCAGTACCCATTCTAAAGTGGTAAATGTTAATATTTTTCATGAAATGGTAAAATGTCTCACCTTCAATATCTGATGTGTTCGTTGCATTCTGCTTTTATTTACATTTTACGCACCTTTTCCGAAATTGGGGTTGTATATTGCATTATATTGTGCATGTTCACTTCTGAGCAGTGTTTCTGTGGACTAGCGGCCTTTCCCTTAAGGGATTGTGTTGCTGACTGTTTCTAAAGCAAATATGAAAGCTGATCGTGATCAGGAAGTAATATTTAGCTCATTTATTCTACTTTAATCAGAGTTTGAGTGAAGTGAATTCAAGATGTGTACAAAACTCCTGCTCCCCTGTGTATCCAGCAGCAGTAGATCACCGTACATCAGATCCTGCCAGTTTCATGCAGCAGAAACCATCTAGTAAAGATGATCCATCACCGGAATAAAATCCATATGTCCGCTTTATTGAAAATATATAACAATGCATAAAGAATACAAAAATTGGGGAGACGGCGCCCCTAAGGATCTCTAACGCGATTCGGACTATTTATACTTCCTGAGCTTACATGATTTTCTATTGGTTTATACCACAGTCATTATTTTTTTTTCTTTTTCTTTTTTTTTTCTTTTTACAGCCTCCGGTATAGCCGTACTGTTTAACCACTTAACACAAGATCACATACATGTATGTCATTTATGTTTAAGGGAAGTATGGAGCAGGCTAACGAGTCAATCCTGCTCCATATGCGGTGGGTGCTGGCTGTATAATACAGCAGACACCTGCTAGCAGTGACTGGGATTGGAGATGATTCTGATCCTAGTCCTTTATCCCCACAGATGCCACAGTCGACAGTATCTGAGGCATTAGACAGAGGCCCCACAGTTTAATCACAGAGCTCCTTATCATTTGCTAGGGCAGCCTGGGGCCTTGTGAAGAAGACTACAGCACAACTAGAAGCCTGTCACAATCCAATAGACTGCAACAATATTTTAATGCAGTCTGTGGTACAAGCGATAAGACGATTGCATATGAAAGGCCCTCAAAGGGACTAAAGAATAAAGTAAAAATATAAAAACCCCACTAAAATTTTATAAAAAATTCAATCATATCTGTTTCACAATTTTACATATACAAGTAAACAATTGGTATCTCTGCATCTGAAAAAGTTTAAACTATTAAAATGTAAAAATATTTATCATGTATGGTGAATTTTTTTTTTGAAATGGCTGATTTTTGGCCAAGTTGCCCCACCAAAGAAATTGAATAGAAAGTAATCAGAAAAAGTTATATGTACCTCAAAATGGTACTGTACTGATAAAAAGTACAGCTCTCCCCACAAAATAAAGTGCACTCTGTACACTGAAATGAGTGTCAGAATACAGCGATGCATTTTTTTAACAGGTTTTTATTTTTTTTAAAGTAGTAAAACATCATAAAAGCTGTATAAATTTGGTATTGCTGCAATTCTACTGACCTACAGAATAAGGCTACATGCACACGAATGTTGTTTGTTTCCGTGACCGTTATGTTTTTTTTTTTTTGAGGATAGGATGTGGATCCATTCATTTCAATGGGTCCGCAAAAAATGTGCTGTCTGCATCAGTATGTCCGTTCCATAGCCCTGCAAAAAAAATAGAACATGTTGTATTCTTGTCCGTTTTAGGCATTGTTACAAACGGCGATCTGCTGCCCGGAAATAATGATTCACAATGGGGACTAGCGATCACAGTAGTGATCCCTCGTCCCCATACTCCAGAACATTTGAGGAACCAGTCATCTGCCTTTTTTGACTGAGGAGATGTATTCCAAAAAGATAACACCTGCTCACAGAACATGCTATTCACAGTATCCAGTAGCCCCCCTGGCCAGCTCCATCTCCAGATCTCTCCCCCATCCAGAATGTCGGGGACTGGACGAGGTGATGGATCTCCATGTACAGCAGCAACATCCACCTTGTCTGAACCACGGGTCCAAGTAGAAAGAGCTTGGAAGGACAAACCAAAAGAGGATATCCAGCATCTGTATGACCGTTACCAGGCCGGGGGGGGGGGAGGCCTGTATCACAGCAAGGGGAGATCACACCCAGTATTAATGTGACTCTACCTCAACATATACACTGACGCAGAAGCCAAAATAAAGGGGGCACCACCTTGGTTGTGTGATCAATGACCGAGCACCCCTAACAGTTTATCCTTTGTTATTCTCAGCTCTATCACATTAAAGGGAACCTGTCACCAGGATTTTGTGTACAGAGCTGAGGACATGGGTTGTTAGATGGCTGCTAGCACATCCGCAATATCCAGTCCCCATAGCTCTGTGTGCTTTTATTGTGTAAAAAAAAAACGATTTGATACATGTGCAAATTAACCTGAGATGAGTCCTGTCCCTTAAATAAGTCCAGGGACAGGACTCATCTCAGGTTCATTTGCATATGTATCAAAAAGTTGTTTTTTTACACAATAAAAGCACACTGAGCTTTGGGAACTGGATATTGTGGATGTGCTAGCGGCCATCTAGCAGCCCATGTCCTCAGCTCTGTACACAAAATCCCGGTGACAGGTTCCCTTTAAGTTTTCCAGGTCTTCATTTTTCTGACATTGTAAGCCACAATACACTCTCCCCATAATGGCATCAGATTTCGCTCACAAAATGATGATAAATGAAAAAGTATTGTTTATTATTGGTAAAAGTTGTTTGTTTCTACATAAAAGTGCTCATTATCAATTATTATAACAGCAACCTGTCCTGCTTTGGTAATATGATCCTGTGTAGGTTTGAAATCTGAGGTAGTAGTAATAGTAGTAACCGTAGTACAGTGGTCTCTCAGGTTACAATGGCCGTCCAATAAATATCGTATGTTGAGACCATTGTAAGTTGAGTAATCGGTTCCAAAGCGCCAAAATATCATCCAAGATAAGAGAAAATAAAGATTTGGGCTAGGGCTACACGAAGACGTGTCATGGGACACATAAAGCACAACTACACTGTAACATGTGTCGCGCCACAATTTTTAAAATGATAGTCTATGGTGTCGCACTGCGACATGCGGCGATACGACAGTCACAGGAAAAACCATAAAACCATAAAAATTGTCACGTGACATTGGTGCGACAAAATGTCGCGCTACAAATGTTGTCGTGTAGCCCTAGCCTTAAGATAAATAAGCAGATAATCAAGACCGGTAAAACGAGTCCTTACATATAACAGTCAGGAATAAATATCTGCTAAATATCAACTAATCCAGCTATTTCACCAGAGAAGTGGCCTGGATTGGTTGGATCTGGGTCTGAGGTATTGTATGCCGAGTCTGGTTTCAACTTACGATGGGACAGAAAAGACCATTATACAGTATGAGGCCTTTGTATCTTGAGGGACCACTGTAGTGCTGTGAACAGTAGTACTGAGTCAGGATTATTGTTATAAAAATTGTATCGTGTAAATTTACCTTTTTATGAAAGTTTCTGCTCTGGTGTCAAAGGTTGCTTCTGAAGATAGAAGGCTAACATCAGAATATTGTACATATGGTTGGTTCACATCTACACTAAGATTTCCTTTCTGATCCATCAGAAGAAGAAACAGTGGGGGAAAAAAACTGATCTGCTATTCGCATCAAATGCCAGCTGCAAATGGAACCTATTTCATTTGTATCTGTCATTCACTGACTTTCATGCAAAAAAAGGAAGTCTCCATTCCATCATGTATCCGATACAAGTCGGAACGGACGGTAACTGAGAATAATTATCAAATCATTCAAGTTCAGGCATAAAACGGACTCGGAGGGTTTTGTTTTCAACGTTTCTGTTCTTCTGATGGGTCAGAAGAATGGAAAACTCAACATAGATGTGAATATCACTGCAAAAAAATCTGAAAAAATCTACTGACATGCAATACCAATACAATATTGAGTCTGAATAAAAATAATACAAATGACATCACCTTCTGTTTGATTTCTAAGCATACTCTGCAGGATCCTATACTTTGTAAATGGATGCTTTTCAAAAACTATTGGTTAGTTCCCTCACAAAATAACAAACCTGAGAAATGACTAGAACGACTTGAAGTGAAATTCTAAATCGGGTTGACTACATTTTTACATTTTCTCTCGTAGCTCCCAGGCTCAATGGCACATCAAAGACGGAGAGGCGCAGGGATACAGGAGGATATGAAAGCTCATCCACCCTAATGAGCAGTGAGCTGGACTCGACTAGCTTCTTTGATTCCGATGAGGATGATTCCACCAGCAGGTATGTAGATATTCAGGACTGCAAGGAATGTGCCAGAAATGAAGTCGAACTGTGTCTTAAGACAGAGCAGTGAACCATTATTGGAACCATTATTGGTTGTCAATGACAAGTCAAGTTTTTTCACACCCTTAAGAACATAGTAATGACTATTGTAGGAAATGATTGAGTAAAATGTAGTTTAATTATATGTTTGGACAAACTGGTGATTATTTCTCTGGAGATCAGGGGTTATCCGTGGTTAAGAGAGGATGGAAGGGTGAGGACACGCCTCAAATCCTCTTGTTGTGGGTCTGGCTGAAGTGACAAGATGGCTGCCATGTTGTAGCAAAGCTGTGAAATCCTCCCAAGGGCTACACACCGTCAGTTTGGGCTACAGGTCTCGCCTCCATCATTTATCCCAAAGGACTGTGTCTTGTTTTTCAGCACCCTGGGAAAAATCATTTTTTCTCTCATTTTGAGTTTTGTTATTAATTATTATGGTCATATGAAATTTTCCGTACACTTATCACCGACTTTAGTGAGGTAGGTGCTTTGTGCTTGACAATGCTAATGGATAACTTACATGGGTAGATTATTGGGCCAATTATCGGGAACACAACGAATTTATGGGGGGATGAACGATCATAGTAGTGTGAAGCAGACAGTGATGGGGAACAGAAAGTTCATATCATTGATCATTCTCCTTTATGGACCCTAAGGATCCTGTCACACTGGCATATTATCTTTGCCTGAAAGTAGCGCATTGACGGTATAGCACGTCAGCGCTTGTTTATCTTCATTTACATGGAGCAGTCATTGGCAGGGTATGTGCCTGACTGACCGTTAATGTGGCATACACTTTTATTGTTGTTGGCAGCCCATCCCTGTGTACGTGGGGCGTTGCGCTGCCGACAACCGATGATTGATTTTTTTTCCATACACATATCAGATGTGATCACCCAACAACTGAGCTTTTGCTTATTTGTCAGGGGATTGCGGCATGTTTCCCTGGGGCGATGATCAGACAAATGAACGTTCACACCCCATCATCGACCTAAAAGACCCCCAACACAAAGCTAATATGGCTAGTTATATGGAAGCGTCTGCTGACCTCCTCTTATCATAACCCCCATGTAGTACTTTATCATTCTAGACCACTAATAGAATTATCAACTTAACTGTCCTTAAAAAATGGAATATTAGGTCTTTTAATGTGTCACGCTCTTCAGACTTCCATAACCGCCTTAGACCACCCCAAGCATTGACATTAACCCCTTCATACACCATCCTAGACCACCAAATATACAAACTGCTAAAACACACTAAATCGCTAGGTATATTACATATGTTCAAACCAACTTCCATTTTGGACTCCAGTGTACTTAAAAATTCCCTCGTGACCATGGGGTCGTTTATCATGAGGGGAATTTTTGAAGTGTTTTTTACTTTGAGTCTACGTGCACATTATTCTGCAAACTCTATCAAACGTCGCACATTGTTTGATAATCCTTTACACACTTTTGTCCAGAGCTGTTACTCCAGGCTCTGCGGGGGTAAGACGGTGGCCTTTGTTGTGACTTTTTAAAAAAGTCGCCGTTAATTAGGTGCACGCCAGATTAATTAACATAATGAACCACGCCACACTTTCCCACCCACTTTTCAAAAGTGATGAGTGGAGTAAAAATGCAAAAAGTTGCAAACTGATAATAATGTAATACACCATATACCACAATTTGTAACTTTTTGATGACCGATTTTCTGTTACAAAGGGAATTTATAAATTCCCCCAAAATTGGAGTGACACACTTAAACTTTCAGTGAAAAAGTAGTTTTTTAAGGTTTTTTACTATATAGTGTGGTCGCACCACAAAAGATAGGACATGTCCTGTACTTTGCCGTACCATGCACCGTACCATAGGCCCATTGATGTCAATGGGTCCGCACCGTGAAGCAGCGTGTACAAGGCTGGTGTCTGTTTTGCAGACCACAAAACACTTAAACGGTCGTGTGAATGCCCCCATATAGTCAGAAACTGGGCTTGGACAAGCTGGAGGTATACTTACCCAGTGGTCCCAAAACCAGAAGATAGGTGGTGGCTCCTTATCTCTGTCTTTCCAAGTTGACCTACTGTATTAATTACATTTTTAAATATCTAATAAATGTTATGTATGCAGGTTCAGCAATTCCACAGAGCAGAGCAGTGCATCTCGTCTAATGAGGAGACATAAGAGACGCCGAAGAAAACCTAAAGTCCCTCGTATCGAGCGGGTGAGGAGGCAATGTGTACTGATGGTTATGAAATTGCAAGGGCAAATAGGCGTGAACACTACTGCTGCGGCAGTGGACTATTTTATTGCCTGCCACTGTCATGCAGTAGCCATCAACACAACATATGATGACTCTTTGCAGAGGCTGTCAAGATACCGATATGTGACAGTCTGAGTGGTACTTTGACCATGCAGCCTGCCAACCACAGTGTCTGTATTTGGCTGACTGCCTGCAGTACTGTGGTGGAATGTAGTGATATTTCAGAGGGTGGAGGTTTGCATGCCAACACCCCCATTCATTTACCACTTTGGCTGTGATTAGTTTAGGTTCACGCACACGACCGTATGTTTGGCCGCGTCCGATTAGCATTTTTTGCGGATTGAATGCAGACCCATACACATGAATAGGGCCGCAAAAGATGCGGATAGCACACTGTGTGCGGTCTGCTTCTCTCTCTGTTCCGTGGCCTTGCAAAAAAGATAGAACATGTCCTATACTTGTCCGTTTTGCAGACAAGTATAGAACATTTCTACAGGAGTTAAAAAAAAAACTGTTGGGTGCACACGGCCAAGATCCATGTTTTGCGGATCCGCAAAATGGATCCGGCCGTATGCATGAGGCCTTAGTTTGACCCTTCTTGGAGAACCAGAGCAGTATACAGCTCATAGAAAGTCTACGGCCTATACACCTCTTACCCCATATCTACAACGATATTCTAAGCCAATCACAGGCAAAGAGGTACTGTGCCCAGTGTGTAGCGCCATATGAGCATGGCAGAAAAACCACTGCACACAGCAGTGACGTGCCGTGTGACCTCAGTGGTTACTGCCGTCATGAAGAAGCAATAGGGGAAACCATTGCTCACAACTTAAAGCACGTGATTTTAATGGAGAGGGGGCAGAAAACTGCATTGACTACTTGAACAATACAGATAAGTGCCTCTTCTGTCTTTCAGTCCTCGTCATTCAGCAGTATAACAGACTCTACCATGTCCCTGAATATAATCACTGTCACCCTAAACATGGGTGAGTATGTCCAGGACATCAGTCTCTAACCAATTCTGACATTTCCTCCCAAGATCTATTTTAATCATTTTCTATTTTTTTTATCACATTAGAAAAATACAACTTCCTCGGCATCAGCATTGTTGGACAGAGTAATGAGCGAGGGGATGGAGGAATATACATTGGTTCCATCATGAAAGGAGGAGCAGTGGCTGCTGACGGCAGAATTGAGCCAGGAGATATGTTACTGCAGGTGCTTACCGGAGTCTAAGGATTGCTGAAATTTGGGAATGGTTTGGCACAGATGCTGCCGTTGGGGGTGACATTACAGTCCACCCATAGTGTGTCAAATGTTTCTCATTTTTGCAGGTCAATGACATAAATTTTGAAAACATGAGCAACGATGATGCCGTGAGAGTCCTTAGGGAAATTGTGCACAAGCCAGGGTAAGTCCCTCTTCCTGTTGTCACCTTGCTTTGATGGCACATAGTAGCACTTACCTGAATACATTTGTATGGTTAACTCTTAAAATGTCAGTTCTTGGGTTATTTATGACACTCACTTTAGTTCAGCTTTCTTCACTAGAAAGGAACATTTGAGAGGACTCCCCCTTACATACCACTTGGGAAATCCTTTGCCCAGTCAGCTTGAGTCTTTAAGTAAAGAGCTTTAGACGTTCATGATCGGGTTGACCTGTTACAGACTCTGGGTATGTCCTCGAGGAATAAACACAGCAGGTTTTCTGTAAAATCTGCTGTGTTTTACATTTAAACAAATCTCATCCTCATGCTACGTAAGAAATCCACAGTGTAAATTGACCGTGGTGCAGATTTTAACTTCTCAGCATGTGAATAAATGCTGCTGATTTTCCGCCGAAATTATACCCTGTGAAATCATGGGAAAAGCCGCCAGCTATAATAAGATGTTCTCTTTTGCAGTCCTATTACTCTTACTGTCGCCAAGTGCTGGGATCCCTCTCCTCGTGGTTGCTTTACTTTGCCAAGAAGTAAGTTCCAGGGAGTAACAGCATCTCAACCTCATCCACTACGTTTTCAGCAAAGTAATCCATGTTTCTTTAAAATGAATGTCTACCCTTGATTACCTTTCTCCTGTATTTTTTTTTTTCCCCCCATGGAAATGTGTGTGTGTGTGTATGTATGTATATATACACACTAGGGCTGAAACAATTACTCGATTTAATCGAGTAATTCGACACAAAAAAATCCTCGATGCAATTTTTTTGCATCGAGGATTCGTTTGTGTCATGTGACCATGGAGCGGCAGGGCAGCACTTGCTATTACTCCCCGCTCCGTGGTCATCCGTCAGGTCATAGTGCACGTAAGCGCGCCCTATGACCCGACAATGTGCAGAGCGGCTGGCAGCAGAGGAGGCGGGGCGCACAGGGGGAGAAGGAGTCGCCCTCTCCCTCCCCCTGTGCTGCGCTGCCGGTGAGGAGAGATGGGGGGGGGGGGTGAAGAGGGGTGGGCGCACTGTGCTACCAATGACAGGAGTCAGGATCTTACATTGTCCGGCCTTACTAACTAGCAGCTACACGGAGCGGTGCCCGGGATGTCCCCGCACTTAAAATTATCCCTGGGCGCCGCTCCATTCTCCCCACTGTGGGCCAGTTACAGTTTCGTGCTCCATGTGCCAATTACTAATATCGGACCAATCGGGAGGAGACATCACCTTCTCTGTGGGCATTTCTTCTCCCTGCGCTGTCCAATCGCAGCATAGAACGTCACAGTGCAGAGAGGAGGAACGCCCACAGAGCTGATGTCTCCTCCCTATTGCTCCGATATTAGTAATTAGCATATGGAGCAGGAGACTGTAACTGGCCCACAGTGGGGAGAACCGAGCGGCGCCCAGGGATAATTGTAAGTGCAGGGACATCCTGGGCGCCGCCCTATGTAGCTGCTAGTTAGTAATTCCGGACCATGAAAGGTCCTTTGTAATCTTTAATACAGGAGGCAGGGAGCTGCGATCAGCGGTACCTGAGGGGTTAACTGCCGCTGATCTGCTGCCTGCCACCTGTATTAAAGGTTAATGTTAATGCACCCTACCCCCACCCCCCAGTATTAAAATCGTTGGTGGCAGTGGCCATAGAGCAGAGTCCCCTCCCCCCTCATTGGTGGCAGTGGCCACAGAGCAGAGTCCCCTCCCCCCTCATTGGTGGCAGTGGCCACAGAGCAGAGTCCCCTCCCCTCATTGGTGGCAGTGGCCACAGAGCAGAGTCCCTCCCCTCATTGGTGGCAGTGGCCACAGAGCAGAGTCCCTCCCTCATTGGTGGCAGTGGCCACAGAGCAGAGTCCTCCTCATTGGTGGCAGTGGCCACAGAGCAGAGTCCTCTCCTCATTGGTGGCAGTGGCCACAGAGCAGAGTCCCCTCCTCATTGGTGGCAGTGGCCACAGAGCAGAGTCCCTCCCTCATTGGTGGCAGTGGCCACAGAGCAGAGTCCCCTTCCTCATTGGTGGCAGTGGCCACAGAGCAGAGTCCCCTCCCTCATTGGTGGCAGTGGCCACAGAGCAGAGTCCTCCCCTCATTGGTGGCAGTGGCCACAGAGCAGAGTCCCCTCCCCCCGCATTGGTGGCAGTGGCCACAGAGCAGAGTCCCCTTCCCCCTCATTGGTGGCAGTGGCCACAGAGCAGAGTCCCCTCCCACCTCATTGGTGGAAGTTCTGATTTGAGCCCCAGCAGTGTTATAACTGGGCTCCGATCGGTTACCATGGCAGCCAGGACGCTACTGAAGCCCTGGTTGCCATGGTAACATTCTTATTAGATTACTCGATTAATCGTAAAAAATAATCGATAGAATACTCGATTTCTAAAATAATCGTTTACTGCAGCCCTAATACACACACACACATATGATATAGCATGCTGACTTCCTACAACTGCCATATTGTGTATTAGGGAATATCCTTGGCTGCTTTTTGTGTGTGCGTTTTTGCAGTTGCAGTGTGCAAAATACAAGCGCATATTATGAGGGCAGTGCAAATGACAGAATTCAGAGAAGAAAGAATGAAGGCTCTATTATCAACGCTCTCCTTAATGAGGGAACAGATCCAAACGTAGAATTAGGCAGTTTCTCACAATTCTGTGTTCTGCCTAATATTCCAATCTCAGTTACTCATAAGACATGCACAAGATTGCTGTTGGCCAAACAAGCATTCAGGCGATGGTTATCTAATGTGTATGGCCGGGGAATAGGATAGCATCGCTTCTGGAAATGGGAGTCCACACACAAGCATGCCAAGAGATGATGCTTAAAGGGGTTTTCTGGGATTTTAATATTGATGACCTATGCTCAGGATAGGTCATCAATATCAGATCAGTGGGGGTCCGACACCCCCCACCGATCAGCTGGTTGAAGAGCGCAGCCTGCAGGTAAACAATGAAGGGAAGCGCGGCCTTCTCTTCAACCAGCTGATCAATGGGGTATTGGACCCCCACTAATCTGATGTTGATGAATATTAAAATCCTGGAAAACCCATTTAAGACACAACTCCCTGAGTTGAATGATTTTTCCCTGACACCTTCTCTTAAGGCCTCTTGCACACAACCGTAGGGCTTTTTCAGTATTTTGCGGTCTGCATAAAATACGGATGACTTAGATGTGCATTCCGTTTTTTACGGAACGGAACAGCTGGCCCCTGATAGAACAGTACTATCCTTGTCCGTTATGCGGACAATATTAGGACATGTTTTATCTGTGAACGAAACGGAACTACAGAAAAGGAAGGCATACGGAGTACCTTCTGTTTCTTTTTTTGCGGATCCATTGAAATGAATGGTTCCGTATACGGAACGCAAAACATTCGTGTGGCAAGAGGCCTAAGGCAGCTAATATGGCAGGGGTTATGTTTGCACACAGAAACCTTAATTTGTGCAGGGGAAGCTTCTAGGTGTCTATGTAACAGATGTCATACAGTGGCATGTGTCACCCCTTGACTCCCATTATTTATAAAAATAAATAGATAATTAAAAGATATCACATACAATTTTTACAGGATTGTGTTGGATGAAACATCATAGTCTGCTATTCCATCCTCCGTTTTTTGTTTTTTTACTGGTACACCGACCAGATGGAGGCCATAAAGCCACTCTTTTAGCCTTCGTCTGATAGTGGAAGCTTATTGACTACTTTCTGCTTCATGTTGTTTCCCATCAGGTGAACCAATAAGGCCGATTGACCCAGCTGCCTGGGTGTCTCATACAGCAGCAATGACTGGTACCTACCCAGCCTATGGAATGAGCCCATCAATGAGCACAATTACTTCAACCAGCTCCTCTATAACCAGTTCAATACCTGAAACTGAGCGTAAGTGTAATAGCGTCATTGCTTCTATTTCTCACACTAAAAATTGTTTTTTTTTTTTCAGTCATCAAATGACTAATTTTTATTTAAAAGAAAAAATATAGTACCAATTCTCTTGTCCCCCTAATAACTTCTTTTTGTCTCCTTAAAGGCTTTGATGACTTTCATCTGTCCATACATAGTGACATGGTAACAATAGTGAAGGCAATGAGCTCACCAGAATCTGGCTTGGAGGTGCGGGATAGGATGTGGCTTAAAATAACCATCCCCAATGCTTTTATTGGTAAGTAAGGTATCGGCAAGAATGGTGATTTACAGAGGATGCACCAAGTATATGCTTACAGTTACCTTTACCCCATGCCATGACCTTCACCATATATATTTAAAACACTGCATTGAGATTTAGTGACTTGCACTTTTTTTTAATTTTTATTCCTGCTTTCTAGGAATGTGTAATTCATAAATTTTTCTGTTATCAGGCTCCGATGTCGTAGACTGGCTGTATAACCATGTGGAGGGCTTCACAGATCGCCGGGAAGCAAGGAAATATGCTAGCAATCTTCTGAAAGCTGGATACATCCGCCATACAGTCAATAAAATAACATTTTCTGAGCAGTGTTACTACATTTTTGGAGATCTTTGTGGTAGTATGTACCTATCCATTATCCTACCTTGTACAGCTCATGTGGTTCTTGTATTTTATCTACTGTATACAGGGGCGTAGCTAATGGCTCATGGGCCCTGGTGCAAGAGTTCAGCTTGGGGCCCCCTTCACTCAGTGCTTTGTGTGTCTTCTTATGCGGCGCAAAAGTCTTTGGGCCCCCTCAGGCTCCTGGGCCCGGTAGCGACTGCTACCTCTGCACCCCCTATAGCTACTACGCCCATGACTGTATACATCTCTCAGACCAGTTTTGTTATCTCTTTATATTAGTACTTATAGTGGTTCCTGCAAAGGACAATTATATTTGAGATAAATGTATGATCACTGGGGGCCCTACAGTGGGAAACCCCATCATCTCTTGAATCCCATCGTTCTCACCACACAACCTCGGTGTGGAGGAGTTTGAATGGAGGAGCTGTCAAGCATGTGCGCTGCTGCTGCTCCATTCAAGGTCTTTGGGTGATGGAAGCGACCAAATTCTAAAGGTATATGGACAGGCTTCCCTCTATTAGTGATGACTGAAATAACAGCTGTATAATACCTGTATTGCTATCTAGACTTGAGGGCTTACATTTTATTGATTCTTCCAACCATATTGAGTATTATGGCGTGATGAAGGGCAGTAAAGCACTCGTTGGTCTTTACCCAGCACTAGCTCTACTAGCACATCTGCTGCTTTCTGAACCATGTGTTTAACTGCAGCATTAAAGCTTTTCTTTTTGTTTCCCTCCATTTATTAGATATGGCAAATCTTTCACTAAATGATCATGACGGTTCCAGTGGGACATCAGATCAGGACACATTGGCTCCTCTTCCACATCCCGGAGCTGCCCCTTGGCCCATGGCTTTTCAGTATCAGTATCCGTTGCCTCATCCTTACAGCCCCCATCCAGGATTTCCAGAACCCGGGTATAGCTATGGAGGTGGCAGTGCTGGCAGTCAGCACAGTGAAGGTAAGTAAAGCACTTTAAAAACTCTATGCATTGCAGTGTTGTAAGGCATCAGTGAGCTTTCAACAGACTTTGCATTAGGCCTTATTCACACATCCGCAAGTGTTTTGGATCCACGGAGCCGCGGATCCGCAAAACACGGACACACCGGCAATGTGCATTCCGCATTTTTGCGGACCGCACATTGCCCGAACTCCATAGAAAATGCCTCTTCTTTTTTTGCGGAGCCGCGGACCGGAAGATCGGCGGCGCGCTCCGCAAAATCGGATGCGGAGAGCACAGTGTGTGCTCTCCGCATCGTTCCCGGCCCCATTCACAGTCAATGGGTCCGCATGTATTCCGCAAAATTGCGGAATACATGCGGACTACATTGCGGATGTGTGAATAGGGCCTTAAGCAGTAGTACAGTGTGTGTGCATGAGGAATCACACTATTTCATTATATTACTAGTATCTGGCATTTATTTTGCAGTTTTCGCTGTGCATAATGAATGTTCAGTTTGCAGCACACACAGAAAGTAGAGGAGAATCTCCTTCCTAACTCTCTCACAGTCACTTAGCAGTCCCAGGATAATGGAGAGCATTACAGAGAAGTACTGACCTATATGATTGTGAATAAAGCACTTGTGCTGAGCTGTA
Organism: Bufotes viridis; assembly: GCA_033119425.1. Lineage (NCBI taxonomy): Eukaryota > Metazoa > Chordata > Amphibia > Anura > Bufonidae > Bufotes > Bufotes viridis. The sequence goes on from CM065592.1 coordinate 175,961,686, forward strand.
ACCTTCTTATGTAGCTGCTCAGTCTCTGTCGGTGCCTGTCTCCTCAGCTCCTGCTCACTCCTCCCCTCTCCATAGATTAGCATTTTTGACATGTGTGATATGATCCTCCTGCAGAGATGATGGATGGGGAAAAAGGCATTTTTCAAAGTGAAAAGTAATTGACTGGGGGGTTCTGGTACACCACTAATAACAGGAGAACTAGACATTTCTCCCTGATAAAATGTATTAGAAAGTTCTACTATTGATGTGTACTATTGGTTTATGCATAGTTGTGTAAAAAGTTAGTGATCATCCCTCCATAGCATGAGAGAGGTGGAGATAAATGATGTCACGGATGTCTTTTAGGGGCAAACAAATTAGTGACTTCAATTTCAAAATACAAAGTGGCCAACCGATAACTTTTTTTTTTTTTTTTTTTTGCCTCACTTTGACCACTTCTCTTTAATTTTTATCACTTGCATCCTTTCTATGGTGTCTGGAAAAATGAAAAGTACATTCTGATTGGCTGATATGGGTAAAACTAACAGTGTTAATGCATTTTATGTCTTCATGTTACAGGAAGTAGAAGTAGTGGCTCCAACCGCAGCAGTACAGAAAAGAGGAAAGACAAAGACCCTAAGACTGGTGACTCAAAATCTGGAGGGAGTGGAAGCGAGTCAGACCACACTTCACGTAGCAGTTTACGAAGAGACAGAGCAGCAAGTGAACGTTCAGTACCAGCAAGTGAACACAGCCACAGGAGCCACCACTCCATAGCACACAGCATCCGGAGCCACCATACACACCAGTCTTATGGTCCCCCAGGAGTTCCTCCTCTATATGGTCCTCCAATGATGATGATGCCAGCACCACCCCCTGTCATGGGCCCCCCAGGAGCACCACCAGGCCGCGATTTAGCCTCTGTTCCACCTGAACTCACCGCTAGTAGACAGTCCTTCCGCATGGCTATGGGCAATCCCAGTGAGTTCTTTGTGGATGTTATGTGAGCAAAATTTACAACATTGGCCCTGTTTTTAGCGATTTTTGTTTTTCTGAAAATTTTCTAATTATTATTTACGTCCTGATACTAAGTACGGAAATGGAGAGGCCAGCACGATCCCACTAAGATGTATGTCTGATGTTCGCGCGGACCCTCACACTTGCCACTAATCCATGCACCTAATCTGTCAGACCCTGCTCCAGACTGTGTGTTTGTGCAGAGGGAGGAGGCTGGCCATATCCTTGCCTGGTTGCTTGGCTTTTGTAACAGATTGATTTTAACAAATTAATATTGCATCTGTTAAAAAAAAAAACCAAACGCCAGTTATGGGAATGGATTTACGCTTTGTTTTGCTTTTTTTTTCCTTTACAACTGTGTTTCTTTTGTTAAGCAGCCAAGAATTCGGGGGTCTTTGACTTTCTCTGAGCAAGTTGCCAGTGAAAGTGCACGACCCTCAAGTCGGAGGGTGCCCCTACCTTGAACATATCATGGCGCCATTGTATAGACGAAGAGAATCCATTGCCACAGGAAGACGACCGATTGGAGTGAAGCACCACAAGCCTTACATTTTCATAAACCACAAAGAACATGCCTATTTTGCCTTTGGAGTGCCATGGTTTTTCTTATTCCATATATAAACTGATGTACATCAAAAACCTCATACACTCCATTCTACTCATGCCCTCGTAGCTCCCTTTTCTAAAGGTACCTATTTTTGAAGAGTAGTAGGGGTCTTAAAGTACATCATCATGTTTGTGCACCTTTCCTGTCAGGGAGGCCTGCTATTTTTTCCCCATATTTTATGAATGTGTTGCAGTATATTGCACATCATACAGACAGCAGAAGAACTAATACCTCTTTCCAAGAGCTTGTGGTTGTCGTGTAGATTGAAAACACTACATTGCTGTTTTTGTATTATATTATTATTTTTTTGCTATCACCCAGGAATGGTGCTAGATGGGGAAATTATATATATATATAGTTTTCCTAAAAACCATAATCCATTTGAACCTTTCCAAGCCCCTCCCCTCTCAGCAACACTATATAAAGGCACAATCGGGGCTAGTGGCAAACTGACTGTACTTCCACTGACTTTTTAACTTTTCTCAGAGTTTTCATAAATAATAAAAAAAAAAAACTGACAGGACCGTGCAGAATGGCACAATTTTTAGAAAACTGATGATTTATTTGCCTTAGCATCTACCCAAAGGGAGACTTGTGTTGTGCACAAGGCCTGCTCCCGCTTCCTAGGCTCTTGCAGTGGACTGATGCATTGCTGCAAAGTGGGTGTCTGGGAGCAACACACGCGAAGCAGAACTGTGAGCAGGAGCATTTTCATTTGTTTGGTTTTTTTCCCATTGCTTTGTTGCACTGAGATGTTTCTGCTGCAATAAATCTACACACATTTTATGTCGTGTTTTATGTTATTGTGGGAGAATGACGAAAATTTTTGTTCGTTACAGAGAATATTTCTAAATCATGAACTCCTTGTGTTCTTGAGTTACTAATGATTACGGTATATTACTGCAGTTTTGTATCAATCTGCATAAAAACATACCCTTCACCTGGTGTATATTCCTATAAAGAGGTTCAGTTTTTCACAGTAGACAACACTTTTTAATACAAGAAGATGCATATGTTTTGATTTTTTACTATGCTTTTCTATTACAATGAGTCACTGATCAACCGTCTATGGCTTACATTTGTGCACATTGGGGATATATGTTCAGCATTTCAAATATACACCACAAACTATTATCTCTTAAATGGCCATGACAGATCCAATACTAAAACTATTGTAAGTCAATGGGCGCCATTGACTTACATTGTGTTTTAAGCCGGATCCGTATTGCTCCGCATCCCATGCCGGAAAGAAAAACGCTGCTGCAGTAATATACCGCTAGTAGCGTCCTGGCTGCCATAGTAACCTGAAAGCAATTCGAAGACTGATCAGGATCCTGATCAGTCTTCTAATGCTTCAGGCGACTTGCGTTCTGACAGATCCGGCGGGACGGAAGTGCCTGCCGGATCCTCAGAACGCAAGTGTGAAAGGACCCTTAGTCAAAATTTGCCAGGGGTATGAATAATTATGGGCAGCACTGTACATATTAAACTGTGCGGGGGTAGCAAGGAGTCAAATGATATTTATGATATGCAGCTCTCCCTGTCCTCCATCTGCTGATTGACAGGTTTCTCCCTATGCACAGTGTGCACATTTCCATCACATCATTAAAAGTTGACTGCATCTGTTACAAATGAATTCATATATCTGGCATTGGAGTGGTAAAAAAATAGAAGCTATGATGGCAGTGTGAACAGAGCATGACCTATAAACATTACTTTTTGCTAAATACAAGGTTATCGTTTTCAAATTGTCTGAGATCTAGTGACCATGTGGGTTAGAATTTTTATATATTTTTTTGTTACATTTACCTTGTGAAGAGGCATTCTGATACTCAGGGTTCATGCATACAAAGGTAGGGTTCATGCATACAAAGGTAGGGTTCATGCATACAAACTGTTTTTCAGTGTGTTCCAGGTTTTTGGGGTTTTTTGCGGCCCATATGCAGAACCATTCAATTTAATGTTCCCATGTGCACAAAATGCGGAATGCACACGGCCAGTATCTGTTTTGCAGACCACAAAGCACCCAATAGTCGTGTGCATGATCCCTTATGGTCAACTGAAATGAGGCTAGGTTCACACCAAGTTTTTGCATCCTATTAAAAGGCACTGTTTTGTTCAGCACATTCACTGTTAAATCTGAGTGCAACAGGGCCCCTAAATGATGTGAGCAGCCGCACACAGACAAGCCTTTTTGTGTCCAAATGTTTGGAGGCCACACAGTGTAATGTTGCAGGTTGTGCACCAGAATTCTATGGGTGCTGTGTACAAAAATATCTGTAATATGTTAAAGAGGTTTTCCGGGATTTTCTTATTGATGGTCTATCCTCAGGTCATCAATATGAAATTGGTGGGCGTCTGACTACCATCCCGAAACCCTGCTGGTCAGCTGTTCAAAGAGGCCATGGCACTCCATGAGCTCTTACGCAGCTTCCTAGGCCATGTGACATCACGTTTATCGACCACATGGCCTAGGCCAGGGATTAGCAACCTTCGGCACTCCAGCTGCTGTGGAACTACAACTCCCAGCATGCAAACATGCTCTGCTGTTCTTACAACTCCCACAGAAGTAAATGGAGCATTCTGGTAGTTGTAGTTTGTAGTTTCAGAACATCTGGAGTGCCGGAGGTTGCTGATCCCTGGCCTAGGCGCAGCTCGGTCCCATTCAAGTGAATGGGGCTGCGCTGTGATACCAAGCACAGCTGCTATGAAATTGACATGGCTGTGCCTGGTGATCTGTGAGGAGGCAGTGTTGCTCATTGGAGCTCAGGTACATTCTGCCAATCCCTCCAACAGCTGGCCGGAAGTCTGACCCCAGCTAATCTCATAATGATGACATATCCCGGGGATAGGCCATCAATATGAAAATCCCAGAAAGCCTCTTTAATTTTAAGCATGGCAATAGTTATTAATTTTAAAATTGACATGCAGACTTCCAGGGTAGTATCTTACTTAGCGGCCACGTTTTAGAGCAGTTCTGGACCAAGCACCTGAAAACTTCAGTTTGTAGAGCTGTACCTGGATGACCCGCCTGTCCTACCAGCAACCCTGCAGTTATTTCCCCGTATCTGGTGATTTTAGCTTTTACTGAACTTGGCACCACTGTCATCTGCGCCATTTTGCTGACAACGGCAGCAGCCACGTGCACGCCCAGCTCTGCTATACCTTCACCTGCTTGGAGGCTGCATTTCTTGTATTACAGCACCTGGTGAGTTTGATCACCCACATATATAACCTCCATTTTGGACTTATACTTTTAAAAACTTAAGAAGGATCCCCTCAATCAGATGGTGTCTTGGCTTGTAATTTTGCCCAATTCTTATCTACCCTGACATCTCATGAGTTGTTTTTGGCGGGTTCAACTGCCAAAAGACTGATATACAGCCAGCTTAAAGCGGTTGGCCAGTTTCCTATATTGCTTACCTATCCTCAGGATAGGTCATCAATATCAGATTGGTAAGGGTCCAACTCCCAGCACTCCTGTCAATCAGCTCTTTGAAGAGAACTCAGCTCTCACCTGAGCATTGCATTATCTTCACTGTTTACCTGCTTGCCTCTGCGATTTTGACAGCAAGTAGATAAACAGTGAAGAGAATGCAATGCTCACATTAGAGCTGCGTTCTCTTCAAACAGCTGATTGACTGGGCTGCTGGGAGTGTAATTGCAGCTACTGCATCTTATTCACTTACCCTGGGTTCACACCTGAGCGTTTTACAGCGCGTTCCTACGCGCTGTAAAACGCTCAACAGGCGAAAACCCATGTTTCCCTATGGGTATGGTTCTCACCTGAGCGTTTTACAGCGCATACGAACGCGCTGTAAAACGCCCTACGCCCAAAGAAGTACAGCAGCTTCTTTGGGGCGTATTGTCATGCGCGTTTCCTATTTCCAAAAACGCGCTGTAATATGCGCGACAAAAACGCATATTAAATGCGCGTATCAAATATGCTCAAGTGTGAACCCAGCGTTAAATGGGAAAGGGCAGCCGGGGTGTAACTGCTTCTTCCCATTTAAATGAATAGGACGGAGGAGCTGCTGTTACAGCTGCTCACCAATGTAACGTCAACAGCAAACAGGTAAACGGTGATGAGAAGGCAGCGCTCACACAGCTGATTAGTGGGGGTCACTAAGAATAAGTCATTAATATAGGAAACTGGCAAACCTCTTTAAGACTGGCTCTTTTGGAAACTGCTGTATACAGTATATGGTGTAGACCAGGGATGGCCAACCTGCGGCTCTCCAGCTGTTGCAAAACTTCAACTCCCAGCATGCCTAGACTGCCTACAGCTATCAGTGTACAGCAGGGCATGGTGGGAACTGTAGTTTTACAACAGCTGGAGAGCCGCAGGTTGGCTGTCCCTGAGTAGACTTTCTCTCATTACTATACTTGGCAAACACTGCCATCTTGTGGCCATTCCGGATATAACCTGCTTCTATTCTTCCTGCCTACAGTTCAACCTGACTGGGCTACTACCCTATTACAATATGTACAAGCTCTCCCACTCAGGGAAGCATGAATAAGCCACTGAAAACAGGCTTCAAGTCTTCAGCGACTCTGACCTCAGACATCTCGCACCTGACCCTATTCCTTCTCCTTTTTGCCTGTCACCTCCAAGCCCTCCTCTCCACCCATCTGAATGTGCTCTGTTAGATGCATCTCACCAATCTCAAGCTACAGCAGTTGATAAATGCTCTATGTTAAATGTCTTGAAGTCCTATACACCTCCATAAATAATGCCCTGTCCCAAAACTGGAGAGACAGAACAGAATTACTACATGTGAGGACTGTCTAGCCATGCTACTGAACACAACCTCCCAACAAGAGACTTAGGCGCCTTTCAGATGAGCGAGTTTTTCGTGCGGGTGCAATGCGTGATGCGAACGCATTGCGCCCGCGTTGAATCCGGACCCATTCATTTTAATGGGTCTGTGTACATGAGCGTTGTTTTTCACGCATCACTTGTGCGATGCATGAAAATCGCAGCATGTTCTATATTGGGCCTTTTTTTACGCAGCCCTGGCCCCATAGAAGTGAATGGGGCTGCGTGAAAATCGCATTGCTTCTGCAAGCAAGTGTGGATGCGATGCGTTTTTCACAGATGTTTGCTAGGAGATGTTGTTTGTAAACCTTCAGTTTTTTTTTATCATGCGCCTGAAAAACGCATCAATGCATATTGCACCCACGCGAAAAAAAATTAACTGAACGCAATCACAGACAAAACTGACTTCCAAATTGCGCATTTTTAACTGAACGCATCCGGACATAATCGGTCACGCTCGTCTGCAAGGGGCCTTACACTTGTGTGATCCTGGAACGCTTGGAGGACTTGGAAAACAGAAACAGAAGATGGAATCTCCTGCTTTATTGGAATTCCCAAAACTATTAATGCCTCATGCACACGGCAGTGCGCGGACCGTGGTATCCCGGCCTGGGATCCAGCTGACAGCAGGAGCATACGGCGTCATTGGTTGCTATGACGCTGTGCGCTTCATGCCGCCGCTGGACTACAGTAATACACCCGTACGAGTGTATTACTGTAGTCCAGCGGCGGCATGAAGCGCACGGCGTCATAGCAACCAATGACGACGTGCGCTCCTGCTGTCAGCTGGATCCCAGGCCGGGATACCACAATCCGCGCACGGTCGTGTGCATTTGGCCTAAAGGCGAGCAATTATTCCACTTCTTTTCTCACAACCTCATGTAAGCCCTAGATCTACCAACTTCCCACCTAATGCTACCAATTAAGAGGGCTCATCGCCGGGATAAAAAACAGTCTAACTCTCATTCCAATCTATGTCCTACCATCGCTAAATTCTTTAACTTCTTGACCAAATAAATTATTCTCCCTAGCTATAGAAAAAAAAACATCTCTGAAGATTAATGGCCACATCCTGGTCATTCAAGATGTTTCCATGTCGGTGGCTCGTAGGGCTTTCACAGAAATTTGGTTTAGGGCTCATCCCAATGCATGTGCACCATCTGTGTGTGTGGTGCTGACAGAATGGTTCATTGATCGGTCTGCACTGCAAAAAAATAGAGCACGGACCGAAATGCCACTGAAGCACCCCGTAGTGCTTCCGTGGCCATATGCTCCGTGCCTCCACACTGTATCTTCCAGATTGTGGACCCATTCGTGAAATGATGCACACACGGCCGGTACTCGTATATTGCGGACCCGCTGTTTGCGAGCCGCAATATGGGCACGGCTGGTTCATGTGCATGAGCCCTTACACTGCAAAATCCGGCTAACCTGCGGGTGGCGGTGGGAGACCGCACCCTCTTTTTTTTGGGATCCATCAGTGGTTAAACGTCACTTTATCCCTGAGGGCTGAATCTGCATCCGTGGAGTGGACCCTCTTGTTTTATGAAACAGAAACTGTTTGATACCTGTTGCCTACCAGGCTCTTATCTTTAATGGTATGATGTTCCCTTACTCTTCTTGTTTCCTATGGTTTTAGAGGAGGAAAATAAGCAAAAAATATTTTTCAGCAGACCCCCAATCTTAATCAGACCTGAGAGTGAAAGCCCCCACCTTCAAAACCACTTAGATGCCACAAGAGCTATTGGCCATGACATCTATGGGGTTAAATGGGCTGCGTGAAAGCCTCTTCAGATCTGGGCCTTTACAGCATAAGTGCGGCTGTCATGTGAGAACTGCGCAGGTATGTACGAATCCTTAGCTAAGTGGGGCAGGCTGCTGGCACTTGGTAACATGGCATTATTACCGAAGAACCCCGGCCTGGTCATTGAATGGTTATAAAATAGAATTAAAATATGCAACTTTTGGAAAAGAACATCAACTTTGGCCCGATTTATCAAAACTGTGTACATGAAAATCTGTTTTTGTTGCCCACAACAACTAATAACTGCAGCTTTTATTTTGCCTGAGTTCTGATTGGTTTCTATGGGTAGAAAAGACAAACACAGCGGGGCATCATTATCAAAACTCTGAGTGAATAACTATTTCAATAAAAACGCCTCTAGACGGCAATGTATTAAAATAGGGTCGTAGTCCTTTTGCCGCACAAGGCCCAAGCTTCCGCAATATGTATGTCATCGGTGCACTGTCCATTTGTTAGATCTCAGTGAGGTTCCACATGTTATTGCCCCTAATATTAGCTTATGGGGGTCCTTTGAAGGTACCTGTGACTGTGTGGTTTTAGGGTACTTTCACACTTGCGGCAGGAAGGATCCGGCAGGCTATTCAGCCTGCCGGATCCGTCCTGCCGCAAGTGCCCGTGCACTGCCGTGCTGCTGCTCCATCCCCATTGATTATAATGGGGAGGGGGGCGGAGCTACGGCATGTCCGACTTTTCAGTCCGGCGACTTTTACACGGGCGAGTTTTCCGCGCGGGTGCAATGCGTTAGGAGGACGCATTGCACCCGCACTGAATCCGGACCCACTCATTTCTATGGGGCTGTGCACATGAGCGGTGGTTTTCACGCATCACTTCTGCGTTGCGTGAAAATCGCAGCATGCTCTATATTGTGCATTTTTCACGCAATGCAGGCCCTATTGAAGTGAATGGGGCTGCGGTGAAAATTGCAAGCATCCGCAAGCAAGTGCGGATGCAGTGCGATTTTCCCGCATGGTTGCTTAGCAACGGGACCAGATCTGTATTATTTTCCCTTATAACATGATTATAAGGGAAAATAATAGCATTCTTAATACAGAATGCTTAGTAAAATGAAGATGAAGGGGTTAAAAATAATAAAACTTAACTTATCTTTGCCACTTGATCGCGTAGTTGCGATCTGCCTTCTGTCTTCGTATGGCTTAAAGTCCATACTAAATGCTGAAGATCTCCATGCCCGAACTCAAAGACGTACGTACACCCCTACTGATCCAAAAGCACTAGAAAAGTCAGATTCACTATAATCAAAACTCTATAAATAAGCCATATATGTTTTGGGATTCTGTTCTGTTGAGCAATGAAAGAAAACTGGAGGTTTTTGGGCCTATGGATCAGCTGTATACCTGGAGGAGAGAAAATGAAGCATACGATGTGGGAGACTCCCAAAATGTATGGAGGAAGGTGCTCTGGTCTGATGAGACTAAAATTTAACTTTTCGGCCATCAAAGAAAACGCTATGTCTGGCTGCAAACCCAACACATCACATCACCTATAGAACACCATCCCCACAGTGAAACATGGTGGTGGCAGCATCATGCTGTGGGGATGTTTTTCAGCAGCCGGGACTGGGAAACTGGTCAGAGTTGAGGGAAAGATGGTGCTAAATACAGGGATGTTCTGGAGCAAAACCTGTACCACTCTGTGTGTGATTTGAGTCTAGGACGGAGGTTCCCCTTCCAGCAGGACAATGACCCCAAACACACTGCTGAAGCAACACTCGAGTGGTTTAAGGGGAAACATGTAAATGTGTTGGAATGGCCTAGTCAAAGCCCAGATCTCAATCCAATAGAAAATCTGTGGTCAGACTTAAAGATTGCTGTTCACAAGCGCAAACCATCCAACTTGAAGGAGCTGGAGTAGTTTTGCTAGGAGAAATGGGCAAAAATCCCAGTGGTAATATGTGGCAAGCTCACAGAGACTTCTCCAAAGCGACTTGGAGCTGTGATTGCCGCAAAAGGTGGCTCTACAAAGTATTGACTTTAGGGGGGTGAATAGTTATGCACATTGACTTTTTCTGTTATTTTGTCCTATTTGTTGTTTGCTTCACAATAAAAATAAAAACAATCATCTTCAAAGTTGTAGGCATGTTCTGTAAATAAAATGATGCAAATCCTCAAACAATCCATGTTTATTCCAGGTTGTGGGGCACCAAAACACGAAAAAAGTCAAGGGGGTGAATACTTTTGCAAGGCACTGTATACCATTCTTCTAAGTGACTGGCTTTTGCATTGGGTTGTGGCACGCTATGTGGTGAGGCTGAACTGCTCGTGATGATGTGCGCACTCAGGGGTAGGGAGATCTGATGGAACATTTTGCACTGAAAAATTCTACCTACCCCTGAGTGCGCACGCGCGATGTACGGTTTCGCGCATGCGCATATAGTGGTTGCTTTTCCCGTGGCGGTGTAATAATTTTTACTAATCCAGTGGATGTGCGCTTACGCAGTGCCGCACACACCCTCCTCCAGCTGATTCTGGTGCAGCGCGTCACTTCCGCGTATAGCATTCTGCCAGGGTATAGGAATCTGGTAGAACACCGGCCAACATGGCACTGTGACTGAGGGTGAGATAAGCACTCCAGCACCAGCACAGCTCAACTTAAAGGTTTTCCTTCCTTTTTTTCTTTTGCCCGGCACTTACTGGGAGAGGGTCGTGATTTAGCCGTTTTGGGGGTATGGCCCAGAATGTCCTCCTTTTTGTGGTAAAGCAAATGGCGACTCAAGTGTCCATGGGTCTGTCATACACAGTACCTACACATGGGGTACAGGGTTGCCAACCAGAATTTTTCTGGACAACTTAAGGCTACTTTCACATTAGCGTTTTTTGCGGATCCGTCACGGATCTGCTAAAACGCTTCCGTTACAATAGCAGACAACCGCATGCATCCGTCATAAATGGATCCGGTTGTATTGTCTTCTATAGCCATGACGGATCTGTCATGAACACTATTGAAAGTCAATGGGGGACGGATCCGTTTTCAATTGTGTCAGAGAAAACTGGTCCGTCCCCAATGACTTGATCCGTCTTGCTCTGCACCACATGACGGACAGAAAAACGCTGCAGATATCGTTTTGGTGTCCGCCTCCAGAGCTGAATGGTTACTGAACAGAGGCAAACCGATGCATTCTGAGCGGATCCTTTTCCATTTAGAATGCATCAGCGCAAAACTGATCCGTTTTGGACCGCTTGTGAGAGCCCATGACAGATCTCACAAACGGAAAGTCAAAACGCAAGTGTGAACGTAGCCTTATCTCAAAATCACAGAATATACAAAACATCTCATATATTTAGGAATATAAGACAAGCACACGGCAAGCAAGGGACAGGCTTGGCTACATCAAGTGACATGGCCTGATCCGTCAGGTGACATTGTCCAGCGCCACCATCTAATGCGCGTGCGCAGGGCTCCCCGCCTGTCACGTCTCGGGTGCCGGGGAATGTAACGCAGCTGCGCGATGACGTAAGCACTGCGGAAAGGAGCGGGTGGGAGGAGGTTCGGCCATCTTCCACTCTCCTCACAAGCTCTGGGATTGAGAGCAGGTAAACGGGCGATGACAGGCGGGATTTCTTGTGCGGTCCTTGACACCATTATTCCCGGTGGGTTCTGTGTTGGGTAATGGACTGGCAGCGTTCCGTGGGCGCCGGGTGTTACGCTGTATAATCCGCATGTATTTTCTTCCTCCCGGGGACGGCCGCTCGTGTCATATCTGTGCCGCCTCCTTTGGGCATGGAGACGGGAGGCTGCACGGTGTGCGGGTGTGGTCATCCCCGGCCCTGTGTACGGAGCGGCCATCATCCGCCAGCTCCGCCCTGCCATGGATGCATCAGCCGCCGCCATAGCTGATCGATCATTCATGGATCACTGTTCTGTCGGCCGATTCGGTTGTGTGGTCTTATTTTTTTACTGTGTGATCGTAACCCACAATGCATCCGCGATTTTACACTGAAGCAAGTGCATCCCCATCGTGTGTGATCCCTTCCGCAGGTTTCTGATGCATTAGGGTGTGTACAGTGCCTTGTGAATGGCAGCTGTCAGCACATCACCCCCTATGTACCGTGCTCTCCACCCATTGCTGGGGTACTGTCACCAAGGGGCATCGGTGTGTGTGTGTCCCTCAAAGGGGTTGTCAGGATTTCTATATGGATGACCTTTGCTCAGGATAGCTGATCAAAATCAGATTGGCGGGGGGTGATATTGATGACCTAAGAGGAGGATAGATCATCAACATGGGAAACTGGACAACCCCTTTAAGCAATACTCCAGTCAGTAGTTACATAGGTTGGGAAAAAAAAGACACAGATCCATCAAGTTCAACCTTTCCCAGATCAGTTATGCCAGGGATCAGCACTTTGCAGAAAGTATGCATGCTGGGAGTTGTAGTTTCACAACAGCGGTATGGCCGAAGGTTGCTCACCCCTGACTTATTCCATTTGCTATTAGATAAGCATAGTATCTGCCATTACCCCCTCTTATGGTAGGGCATTTAATAGTTTCACTACTGTGACCGTAAAGAATCCCTTCCTATGTAAATGTCTCAATCATCGCCTCTCCGCCACGCGTAATGAATGTCCTCTGGTTCCAGTTCCTTGTACCGACCACACGTGTATTTATACCTGTAATGAGATCGCTTCTAAGGCTCAGTTCACACTTCAGTTTTCAGTCAGTGATTTCCATCAGTTATTGTGGGTCAAAACCACAGAACAGAAGGAAACCTTCCCATTACACCTGATCTCTGTGGAGGCTTCACTACTGGTTTTGGCTCACAGTAACTGGTGGAAATAACTGATCAACTAAACAAAGTGTGAACTGGGCCTTAGGCTTTTTTTTCCAAGTTGGAAAAGCCTGATTTTTAAGCCTGTTATAAGAGAGACCTTCCACCCTGTTTAATAATCTGGTTGCCCGTCTTTGAACTCCTTCTGGTTCTCCTATATCCTTTACAGCACTATATAGCCCAAAACGGAGTGCTATATTCACGATGTTGCCTTATGAGGGGTAATATTACATTGGGATCACAGGCTTTTATCTCTTTCTACACCCTAAAATCTTCTTGGCTTTTGCAGCTGCTGCCTGGCATTGGGTACTGTTGCTTGTCTTACTTTAGACTAGAAGACCCTGTCTTGTTCTGTTGTCCCCAGTTTTATTCCATTCAGTGTGTATGCAGCCGTACGACTACTGTGGCCAAGGTGCATTACTTTACATGTATCCACGTTAAAGCTTACCTGCCACGTTCTTGCCGTGCTTATCTACGTCTTTCTGTAATATTTGACATACCGGCTGCACTGCACTGCAGCGGATGAAGGCTGGACGGGCCGAAACGCGTCCTGTGATATTTGTTTCTTATGGAATAAAAGCATACTTCGTTATATATACGCCTGCTGGGATTCATCCATTTTTTACTTTTGTTGGGATAACCCCTTCCCGTGCACGCGTTCCAGTCATGAGCTGTTTTTGATTTTTGATTGAACTTATTATCAGCAAAAAGTGACACTTTACTCCTAAAGGGTTATCCAGCCCCTAAAATGCCTCCCCATACGCCCTGGCCCCTCACACAGGTTGTACTTACTTGGCTCCCCGGCACCCATGTCGCTTCTGACGGACGCCTCTGCATCTCCACGTCTCGTGGATGAAAACATACGGGGGGGTTCATCAGCCAATAGCAGGTCGCGATGGGAACGAGCATCCCGAGCATCTCCTGCGACACGGGTGCCGGGGAGCCAGGTCAGTACAAGGTGTGTGAGGGGCCTGGGCATATAGGGAGGCATTTTAGGGTTTGGATATCCCCCTTTAATCCCCCCTACAGGATCATTGATGAAGAGATTAAAGAGAATTGGGCCTAGCACAGGTCCTTGTGGCCCTCCGCTGCTGACATTGTACCATTTACAATGACTGTTCTCTGTCCCGTAATCCTGATGACTACTTTTCTCAGAACTTGCTCCTTGTAGTATAGAGCAGGTATCGGACTACGATTTAGTTCTCTTCGTTCATTGGCCCAGGCTGGAGAAGGGGGTGTGTCTCAGACTACCTCAGTCTAGATACTCTAGTCAGCTCTCAGCTCCGCTCTAATGGAGCTGCCCTAAAAACCAGCCAAGGAGCAAGGTCTGAGGATGATAAATGGCATGTCCGTGACTCCTGTGGGTTCTACGGGCTGAAGATCGGGAACGAGAAATGTTAATTTCCCATCCTTACACCTTCTGTACCCGGCTGTCATTCTCCTGACACCTTTCCTCCCATCTTCTCCATACATGTGCATGCTTGGCTCCGTCTGGAGGCCTCCATACACATTAGGTAGTCGGCAGGTCCCTCCAAACTTAGCATGTTCGGCTGACTTTTCTCTTAAGTGGGTGGGGCCTTCCCAGTAACTTACAGGGGATAGCTGGGGGTCCTGCAGGGGATACTTTGATTCACTTATCGTCCTCCATAACATAGGGATTGTTCATGGAGGAGAATATCTTTTTAGAAAATGGAAAACATGGGGCGTGGAGTATGAAATAATGGACAGGGAGCAAAGATGACAGAAGTCAGGTCGCTGAAGACTGCGTCCATAAAGCCCTCCGCCAGGTATTCCAATGAAACGGTTCTGCTTCATCTGTCATACAAGTCAGGTGCCTGGTATGTAATGGGTCTTGTCGCTGTCCCCAGTGACCACCATTATGGGCTTAGGAAGGAAAGACTGCCTTGTAAACTGGTAGGGTGGATCCACCACCAAATCCAATGCCATGTCAGTCCATAGTGTTTTAACAAACCCCAGTCACAGCATAAGAAAACCAGCAGCGTGCCCAGTTTGTAGGTTTCCCTGCGCCTTTCATTGCCATGCAGTGGGTGACATCCACGGCCCAGTCCAGACGCCACAGTGAAACCAGCATGTAGCACAAGCAGATCTACATCTACTGACTTGTGGCCCCTTTAGACTCCCTGATGTACTGGCAGATCGTCGTCAGTTAGCGCCCATGCGAACGCTCGTTAGCGATAATCTGCCAGTGTAAAGGTGGGCACCTAAATCATTGTTTGCTGGTAGCAGATCATGCCGTCTAAACAGCACTCTGCCCACAAACAATGACATTGGTGATCGCTCCTCCCCGTACTGTGGAGGAGATCGCTGCGTGCGAACAGTGGTCTCCTCTGCTGATGAGCAGGCGATTGTCAGGAAGGAATGTAAATGGCCTCTTTCACACAAGCGGATACTGATTGTGTCAGCATCTGTTCAGGGAAAAACTGATGGTTCTGCACACAAGTTCAGTCATTTTTTATTTTTTCTGTGATGGTCTTCAGTGTGTGCATTAAACCCCCTGCCCCCCCCCCCCTCCCCATACACACACACAAATGCAATCAGTTTTTGATGTGTTTTTCACGCTCGTGAAGAAAAACTGAAGAATAACAATCTAGCAGCCATCACACATTGCATCCGGATGCCTTCCGTTTTTCACACAAGCCCCATTCACTCCTATGGGACCAGAGCTGCCGGAAAAACACACAATATAGAACAGGGATCGGCTCCAGCTGCTGCGAAACTACAACTCCCAGCATGCAAACTTACTCGGCTGTTCTTGTAATTCCCCCAGAAGTGAAAGGAGGATTCTGGGAGTTGTAGTTTCAGAACAACTGGAGTGCCGGAGGTTTCCTGAAAGCAGAGATGATCAGTGATAAACGACGCTCGTGTGCACAGCCCCTCTGAAATAAATGGATTCAGTCCGGAGTCTGTGCGTTCAATACACGCATCGCATCTGGCCGGAAAACTCGCGCATGTGAAAGAGGCCTAAAGGCTTACCGGTCACGAGCGATGTCCTGTCCGCATGGCGGGGCCTTGTTCACGCGGCAGAAGCAATGCTCGTGCAGCCGCATTTTACCTCTATTTGTGTGCAGGAGGCCTGATCTTTATGCAGAACGGCGACACTTCCATTTATTAATGCTGAATCCGTGCCAATATCTGACAGCATTATTTCTTTTCAGTTTCTGTGGAGTTAAATGCGAAGCCTTCATTCTGGTTGTTGGACTTTCTCTTCGCTTATCATGGCCCACAGCGTTCTTGTAGACTAGTATCTCAGCGAGCAGACCAACTGTTGTGGGTAGCCCCCTCCCGGACACCGCCCTAATATTCAGCAAATTCTGCTGGTTTCTAAAGCAATATTCAGCGCTCTTTACATTTTTTTTTCTCCCATTAGACAGATACCTGCGACATGCTATGGTATATGTCACTCTAGTGTCCTGTTGTGATTGATATATACACATACACAGAGCAATCTACACTTTCTTATACAGTGGGGTCAAAAGCAGATGTACTGATGCATATGCAGGATCAAAAGGGTCCTTTGGGTACTTTAGTGTATGCAGCGGAAGCCATTCCTGCAAATACTGTGAATGTGATGTACCAGTGTGAACAGAGCCTAAAGCTTCTCTGGCCCGGGGGCTTGTAGTGACGTTGCTGATGTGCAGCAGAAGATCAGATCTAATTAGCACTATTGTAAACGCCATCATTTGGCTAATAAAGGATACAGAGTACATAAGGTGCCCATCCCCCCCCCACGCCACCACCCATGTCTAGAATTCCTCAGTCTGTAGTCATTCTCATCTGGAAGGCTTTAGTCTTCCCCGGTACTCTCTCTTACTCGGCGTGCAGCTGTAAGCCCCCTGCTCATGTAATCCATGTAATATGATCTATCAGTCGTGTTATTTTTTTCGGTGTGCACCATTTTGTCGGCTCAGCACTTCCAATTCCTGAGCAGTTTCCATAGAGAACGGTTTCCTCTGAATTCAGCAGTTTCCCTTGAATTCCATGGGTGAGGACCCCTGCCTCTTCCTTCCTCTTGATACTTGCAGGAGAGCAGAGATTGCTGACCGTTCCTGGCCATCATGAGACTGTACGGCGTGCCCTCCTGTGCCAGCTCATCTCTCCCGCCCCCGCTTTCTGTCATTCTGATTGAGTGCCATCCGCAGAAAGCAGGCCTTCTGTGGCGAGGCTGTATAGATGTGGAGGGGGAATGGTTACTGAAGGTAGGAGGTCTAGGGTAGCTGCGGGGATGCTTGGACGCCTGTCCTCACCTGCAGGAATCTATAGGACTAATGTGTGCTTCTTCAGATGTACAATCTGCATTTAGTTACATTTATGCTCAGCCATGTTGATTGGGACCTTCCTTATATTTTACGCCCGTCTTTTTCCGCAGGTCTGTTGTAAACATCATGGGAAGAGGAGACTGAAACAGATCCACCATGATCGGAGGGCTGTTCATCTACAATCACAAGGGAGAAGTCCTCATCTCCCGGGTGTACAGAGATGACATTGGGTAAGCGCCATTTAATTAGTGTATGCCTTTGGTACAGTTTCACCCACCTTAAAGGGTTTGTTTTCCCAAGACAACCCCTTTCTAACAGGAAGCTGGTGTTGATCGACCTGGATCCTGCCCATCTAGCCCCCGTGATCTGCTGACGTCACCTTTTCTGGCCACAGCATTACTCCGCTTTCGTGGATGAGCTGCGACTGCCAGAACGGGGTCCGAAATGGGGCATATGGTCATAGATGTTATCTCCGAGTGGAAAGACGCCATTACCCTGCAACCTTAAAGGGATTGTTTCATTCTTAAAGATGCACACATAGTGGTAGCAAATGGAGAAATCCTTTGAGAGGCGATGGGGGCTGCAGGGTATGCTGTCACGTATACGATCATATGTGAGTTATGTTTAGTCAGTGAAGCGATTGTGCCAAACAGGAAGCCTGCGCAGGATGCACAAACTGCACCTCCTCCTCACGTGCATTAGGCTGCTGTTGTGCAAGCTTTAGTCTGATCAGGTGCAGTTTACTGTATGTCGTGTGGTTTATATTTTTTACTTTTGCACACGGGATCAGGCACATAACAGTTTTTCATAGGGGCCATTGAAATGGCACAGAAAGGCACTCAGCTAGAGCAATTCATGTAAACCTGAGTTTTCAGGAAGAAGTGAGGGCTCACATGAAGTGAAATCCTTTCCACATAGCCTTACACAGTAGGAGCGCATGTGGGACAACTGTGCATCTTGCTGTGTATTGAGGTAATACTTTCTGAGTAGTGTTGAGCGAACTTGTGTTTTAAGTTCTGCGTCCAAAGTTCGGGTTCGGGTTATCGAAGAATCCCATTATGTATTCTGCTACCACAGACCATAACGGGATTCTTCGATGAACCCGAACCTTGAACGCCAAACTTAAAAAAATAAAAAAAAAGTTCGCTCAACACTATTTCTGAGGCCTTGTGTCAGGATCTGTTCAGGGAAAATCGGATGGTTTTGTACTCAAGTTCAGTTACGTTAAGTTCAGTGTGTGCGTTTTTCCGGTCCGGATTGCAGCTTCATTGCACATGTTTGTCATGCACGTGAAGAATAACAATCCACATCTCTTAGACGCCATCAGTGAAAAACACATTGCATCCTTATGCCTTCCGTTTTTCATGCAAACTCCATTCACTTCTATGGAACCAGAGCTGTGTGTAAAACGTGCAATATAGAAGAAGCTACGATTTTGTCCTGAACGCAGAAATGATGCGTGAAAAACTATGCTCTTGTGCACAGACCCATTGAAATGACTGGGTCAGGCTTCATTCGGGATGCTATCCCTTCACTACATGCCTTGCATCCGAGCAGAAAACCTGCTTGTGTGAAGGAGGCTTAATAGCGCTTCCTTACCTCCGGACAAGGATAATTGATCAACAGAAGACATAAAGGAGTTGCTGGATTCCTGCCCCGAGTGTTTTACTCTCTTCGACCGTTATTTTAAATAGATTGCAGATTTTTATTTTTGCAGCCGTGTGACCTTTTTTGTGCATAGGATACAACTCTATAGGAGGTGCTGAAAGACCAGATTGTGTATCTCCCATAGGGTTAGATTGTGTTTCGCTGGCTGCTGATCCCTTTTCTGATGTATCCTGCAAGATCACATTTGTCTTCCATGCGGAGGAACCTTTCAGTCTATTAAGCCGGCCACCCGGGCCTCCTTGCGGACCTATAGCTTCATCTGCATCTCTTCTCCCATGGGCACTGTCTCTTTATACATTGCATGTTTGGTGTCTGCCGCATTGCCTGTTGCTGCTCCCGCAGTTTCCATCCTTTCTGACTGAGTACAGTTCCATGAAAAGACTTTGTAACACTTGAGTAGAAACCGGTTCTTCCATGTTGCGCTGTGTTTCTGCGTCTTCTAAGTATTTGGTGGCATTGCCTTTACCAGCTTTAAAGCCTCACCAGATTTTGTAATGCAGGACAGGCAGCCATGGTCGTGGCCGATTGCTGCTTCTTCACAGCGCACGTCTTCCTTTTCTTCAAATGTTACAAATTCACATTAAATGTCCCTTTTTAGCTACTAGTCAGATGAGACGAAGACATTTGCACAGCTTGACTGCAGCCGAGTGGCCAGCCTTGAGCAGAACAGCCGAGTCATATGAGGCAGAGGAACAAAGCCGACTTAATGCGGTGCCCAGGCGTCGCTTGCCAAGCAACCAGTATCATTACTCAGTTCTCTAGCTCGAAGCTTAATAACTGGCACTCAGAGTAAGCATGGGTCCCTCCAGTGCTGTTAATGACATTTTTGTAGAATGCGGATGGAGAAGCCCTTTAAGGTCTAGTGACTATGCAGCATTGCTTCGAGGTGCTGTACTGTGCAGTCAGTCTTCGGTGTGCCCTCCTCCTGGGTCTTTGCTATGGTGTGCTATGTTCTTTTAGTATTTTATTTCTAATCCTTTCTTTCATTGCTGTCACTGTCCTTTTCCTTGCTGGTGCCATCTCTTTCCATCTCATCACTTCATTGGCTGCTGTAGCAATAGGTAAGATCTGTTACTGCTGCTGCGACTCGCCCCTTTGTGCCGGCTGTATGTCCCTGTGCTTGTACCAGATTTGCTGCAGTCTTAACTCTAGAAGTCTTAACAAAAATGTTTTCCGGTCTGCGCAAAAGTATGGGGAGGTGCAAGTGTTGACTTATTGTACCTCTGCTAGAGACCTATGAATTGGCCGCCCTCTGATGCCATTGCATGGATGTGTTATAGATATTTGTTGCGTTAAAGGGTTTGTCCCATCTTGCCGCAGAGTCGGCCTTCACCCTGCTGCTTCAGTAGCTCCCATTGCAGTGGATGGGTACTACGGAAATGGCGTAGCGCAGCAAGCTATACTATTTTCCTACAGCAGAAACGGCATAGATTGCTGTGCTACATGGTGTAAATGGCTCTCATGCACCTGCCCGCTACCCGGTCTCTCAGCCACCTCGTGGCGGCGCCTAGTCCCATCTCGCCTTAGTAACGGTGAGGTGGTACAACCCCTTTAATGCACAGAAGGAAGCTAACGGCTTGGATGATGCACGGAGCTATGTTGTTGGTCTCTGGTAGGGAACCTATTCCGCTTGCTGTGGTAGTAACCATTAACATGATTGGTAAGTTCTTGTCTTTGATGATCTACAAATTTGCAATTAACACTGCCTATGCATCTTAAAATGAGCCTGTCTGGTGATATATATATATATATATATATATATATATATATATTTATATACAGACAGGCTCATTTAGATGCATACGTGTTATAAATTTTAGATCATCAAAATTTTCTTCTCTGCTGCCCTGTATAGAGCAGTATATGATGGCGAGCAGCTGAGAGAGGGAGGGCTGAGTAGATCCTCACATGACTCCTAGGACAGATCCTGCTGACGACTGAGCTGTCACCCATCCTGTGTGGGTAGGGTAATCAGGACTCTTACTGGGGATTATTTGTCAAAGACCAGTGTTTTACAACAGTCTTTGATACCCCTTGTGTCACTGGAGGATGTGCTTCATTTATGACGTCATAATTTAGGCTCGTCCTCCAGCAGTCCATGCGCCCTTAGCTGGAGAAGATTTCAATCATCATTTACGCCAACTGGCGTACGTAATAGTGACGCGCCGTGGCTGAGGGCCCTGCCCACCTACTCCCCAGTGGTGAGGGTGGTGTAGAAACGCCACATATGCTTCAATTTGGCTAAACGGATGTTTAAAAATTCACAAAATGCAGGAGTGTGACTTTTTCATGCTAGTTTCTGGGGTAGATTGTCAGGATAAATGACCACTGTCTCTTAGGAATTCTGTCAGGATTTACTTCTACTTTTTTACTCAGAAATCCTGCTTCAAATCATATAAACCTATGTACGATAGAGCTTCCTCTTTCAGATAGGGCAGCAGAAACCACTTGACAAGTTCACTTTAAAGAGGTTGTCATATCCTAATCTACTTACTTTTAGGGGTTTAATGATTCTAATTTCCACTAACCTTAAACCATAAGTAGAGGACTCCTAAATCATGCCTTTGCGGTTACCAGAGACCTACTGGACAAAAGTGAGGAAAAATGCCCCAAATTTACAGTCTAAGGCCCCCTTCACATGACCGGATTTTTGGTCTGCATTCGATCCAAATTTTTTGCGGCTAGGACGTGGACCCATTAATTCCAGTGCAGGCAGCACGCCGTGTCTCGTCTGCATCCACAGCTTTGCAAAAAAGATTGAACGTGACCTATTCAACATGGACAATGGATCCACAAAAAAAAATGGATTCAACGTGGACAGCATCTGTATTTTTTTTGTGGACCCCAAAATACATACTGTCGTGTGAATAGACCCTAAAAACTAGTTTTGGTATCTTCTGAGGGCAGAAGTCACAAGCCCAAAGCCTGAGGTTGCACCGCTAGAGGGTTCTGATGACCACGCTCTAGATCCTGTCCTGTGTGGACAGGGTTACACTTGGGGATTTGGATTCCCAGTAGATAACAAACGGAATAGCATAGAATAAGGGTTCATCAGAATCTTTGGCTTGTGACCTGGGCATAGAAGATATTATAACAATAGTTTCCACACTTTTACGGTATGCTTAAAGGGTTATTTCGGTTGTTAGAAGTTATCTCCGATCCACAGAATAGGGGATAACTATTAGATCGGTGTGAGTCGTACTGCCTGAACCCCCACTGATCATGAATACGGGGGCCCGTACCCCCTGCAGCTCGCCTGAAAAGATGTCGCGCATGTGAAGGTAGCAGAACGCTGTACTTGGCTATCTTCGAAACTCCCATAGAAATGAATAGAGCGACAGCACGCGTGTGAGACCAACCACTCGGTTCATTGCAGGGGGATCAGGACCCCCGTTCTCATGATCGGTGGGAGTCTCAGCAGTAAGACCCCTACCCATCTAATAGTTATCGATGGGGAATAACTTTTACCATCCGGAATACTCCTTTAATTGATTTTCTTCTGATCGGTCTCCTGTAACATCATACAGCAGATGTTCTTTTCACTTTGAGATGAGGGTGCATTGTATTTAACATTTATCCCACTGCCACCTAAAGTCGGGTCTGTGAAGCGCCATCGCCGTTCATGTTCCCTCTTGTGCTTGTATGTTTCCCCTCCTGTAGGAGGAATGCAGTGGATGCTTTTCGTGTCAATGTCATCCATGCCCGGCAGCAGGTGCGTTCTCCGGTCACCAACATTGCTCGTACCAGTTTCTTTCACGTGAAACGCTCAAACATCTGGCTGGCAGCCGTCACCAAGCAAAATGTCAACGCTGCTATGGTATTTGAGTTCCTTTATAAGATGTGCGACGTCATGACTGCTTACTTTGGGAAGATCAGTGAGGAAAATATCAAGAACAACTTTGTCCTGATCTATGAGCTGCTTGATGGTAAGAAACCTTATAGTTCTTCAGTGTCTAATTATTCCGTATATACCTTTTAAGCCTCAGGGCTCTTTCACATGTCCATGCTGATATCTATGACAAGATGGTCAGGGGTTCATCTGTGAAGGATCCATGTGTCTTTGGCCTTCATGCATTAGCCGTACTCTAAGTACACTTCTAGGCTGATATTAATTTCCAGAGCATCTCCTACCAATGGTCCATGAAGATCGAGGACAGAAGACAGATGCCATCCATGTGGTGTCAGTGGTTTTTACAGACTCAGAGGGCGTGTTTGGTCCACCTCACAGACCAAAGTAGTGCATGTCTCCTTGGTGGGTATATGTGCGGTCTGTGATTTACTGAGGTGCCGAAGAGGTCTTATGGCCATATAGAACATCCCTGACTTAGGCCAATTTCACATATGTGCATTCAGTCCATGAAATACGCTCCATGTGACAGCAGTATTTCCCAGCCTGATTGCTGCTTCTGTAACACATTTATGGTGCCGCGTGTTCCTGCCCGATGTTGACTGTACTGAATTGTTCTCCCGTAATGCTATCAGTACCATTCAGTACAGCCACAATCGGGCAGGAACACACAGCATAAGTCATTCTAATGTTGTGAGCTTGTGTCACAGGAGCAGCGATCAGTCTGGAACATACTGCTGTCATACAGAGCATGTTTCATGGAATGGCCATATATTTTTTTTGCTGTTCACTCTGACATGGGATTGTTTGTTTTTTGTTTTATATAATAGAAATCTTGGATTTTGGCTACCCGCAGAACTCTGAAACTGGAGCACTGAAAACCTTCATTACCCAGCAAGGGATTAAGAGCCAGGTAATAAAGCTGCCTCCGGGTGCATGGTAGCTTATTTAGGAGCAGGCATGTAAAGAGGAACAGTTGGGTCTTGTTACAGCTTTTCTTTGTGCACATAGCTACCAGAATTCTAATAAGTCATGCCAGCAGTGCTGCATTTACTGAATACCCACAGATGCCGTAGACTTAAGGTAGAATAACTATACCAAATTCGCACCCAGGAATCGGGAGTGAACTCCCGATAATAGTTGGTCAGAAACAATAGTGATGTTACTGAGAAACACTTAATTGTAGTTTCCTCGTACCATACATGGCTATAGAATTTATTTTTATTATTTCATTTTTGGGAGGTAGGAGGGTAACCATAATCAGGTCTTCGGGCTTCTGGTGTTTCTCTTGTGTGGTGTCTGCTTTTTCCTTTGTGGGTTTTGTAGTTTGATGTACTAACTGCTGTCGCTTGCCTTTATCTGCCACCCTAGACTATAACTTGACTTTTTTTGTTTTTATCCTTGCGTTTCCTGACCTGCTTGTCCACTCTTCCTATGTTTGCTTCGTGTGGCTGGACATGTAGCACCAGGTAGGGGTGAATGGGAGTCATGCTGGTGATTATCTGGCGGGGGCCTCTAATTCTTTTTGCCACCCCTAATATACACACTGTTGTCTGTGTTAATCCAGGTTTCTAACTCTGAAGGGGTTTACTAGTTATAATTAGGGATGAGCGAATCAGCTTTGGATAAAACATCCGA
This sequence comes from Bufotes viridis, assembly GCA_033119425.1. Taxonomy (NCBI): domain Eukaryota; kingdom Metazoa; phylum Chordata; class Amphibia; order Anura; family Bufonidae; genus Bufotes; species Bufotes viridis. The sequence continues at coordinate 175,986,125 of CM065592.1, forward strand.
AGTCGAGTCGCATAAAACTTAGTTTCAATACTGTACGGAGCAAGCGCTCCGTACAGTATTAGAATGTATTGGCTCCGATGAGCCGAAGTTATTACATCGCGAGGCTTCGCGTAATAACTTCAGAAATTGATTTATACTGTAAAAAACCATTTCCCGAACTCGGGTTTGGTTCCAAGGTACCACTTGCTGATAGAAACTCCCAGCCACTATCGTGTAACCTTATTTTCTTGAATGTTCTGTCAGACCAAGGAGGAGCAGTCCCAGATCACCAGCCAGGTGACTGGTCAGATTGGCTGGCGGCGTGAAGGGATCAAATATCGCCGCAATGAGCTGTTCTTGGATGTTTTAGAGAGTGTGAACCTACTAATGTCCCCTCAAGGTAATTACGTTATATTCTTGAGTTGTAAATTGGGAGATTAATTTCGCACTTGCTTGAATAATACCACGTTGACTTTTGCATCTCCAGGGCAGGTACTTAGCGCTCATGTGTCTGGACGGGTGGTCATGAAGAGCTACTTGAGCGGCATGCCAGAATGCAAATTTGGGATGAATGATAAGATCGTAATTGAGAAGCAAGGCAAAGGCACAGCTGATGAGACAGGCAAAACGTGAGTGTGGTAAAGCATTAGTGTTCTTGACCTGCTATAGTCCTAGATGCATTTTATCATTGTTCCAAACACTGTCTATCTGTAACATGCATTTACAATTTATACATGTAGTTTGTGTAAATGACCCTTTTTGGAAGTATCCAATAGTGATGACTTGAACTGATGAAAGTAAGTTTACATGCAACAGATGAGTTTCAGAAATGTGTTTAATGAATCTGCCGCACGTGACTAATACCCTAAGGCAGGGGATGCTCAACCTGCGGCCCTCCAGCTGTTGTACAACTACCACCGTGCCCTGCTGTAGGCTGATGGTTGTCTGGGCATGCTGGGAGTTGTAGTTTTGCAACAACTGGAGGTCCGCAGGTTGAGCATCCCTGCCCTAAGGATTCCTGCACATGTTGCAGATCACTCATAATTTTTCCACTGGGATTTACGTGCAGAAAAACTGCAGCGTAATACAGTACCAGCAAAGTGTATAAGATTAGACATATCTCATATACTCTTTGCTTTTTTTTTTTTGTTTTACCGTGTGGATATTGACCTGCCATGGAGATTTAGAAATCCGCAGCATGTGAATGGTTTGTGCAGGTTTTTTTGTATTTTTTTCTTTTGTGTGTGTGCGCAGATTTTATCCTTTTCAATACAAGGGTGAGAGCTGCAGAAAATCAGCAACAAATCCACACCGAAAACCTCAAGTATCAAATACTGTTTTTGGTTCACTTCTTCTTTTTTGAAATCGGCACTCGTGTGCAGGTACTCTTACAGTTGCATACAGTATCGATTATATATTAAAAACTTCTCTTTTTGCAGCGGGAAACAATCCATTGCTATTGATGACTGTACATTCCATCAGTGTGTTCGGCTGAGCAAGTTTGATTCCGAGCGCAGCATCAGCTTTATTCCACCCGACGGAGAGTTTGAACTGATGAGGTAACATTTTATTTGCATCTTGGACCTCCTTACATTGTTATAAGAAAAGTCTGTAAGGCACAGAGGTGATCTCTTTTCGGCAGATCATGTTAATCCACTGTTCCCTGCATGCTTTGTTTTTGTCCCGAAATCAGTGTCGGGACAATGTTTAAAATGCAATTTCCTGTTTGATTTTAGATATCGAACCACAAAGGACATAATCCTTCCGTTCCGTGTCATCCCACTGGTTCGTGAGGTGGGGCGTACTAAACTGGAGGTTAAGGTGGTCATTAAATCCAACTTCAAGCCTTCACTACTGGCTCAGAAAATTGAGGTGTGATATTCTAGAGTGTGATAAACGCAAGGGAAAACTTTAAGCAAGTATCTATTTGGATTGCAGTGGGGACACAGTAGAAGTGACAAAATAGGTGTCCTTGGTTGTCAGGTGTTCATCATGTATGTGTAAAACTGGGTTATTTTGTTTTATTTTTGTTTTCCCTGTGCAGGTTCGAATCCCCACACCGCTCAACACAAGCGGAGTGCAAGTCATTTGTATGAAAGGAAAAGCGAAGTACAAGGCCAGTGAAAACGCCATCGTCTGGAAGTGAGTGATTTAGAGTGCAGTTTTAGATTAAATGTTTCAGTTTTATTCCTATGGTCTATGGGAGACATTTCATACCGTGAAATAGGCCACATCTTTGAGAAGTCTTCTCCAGACCAGATTTACTGTGACAGATTTGTTTTTACATTACCATATTATGCCAGGGATGGCCAACCTGTGGATCTCCAGCTGTTGTAATTCCCACCATGCCCTGCTGTCGCCAGTCTGGGCATGCTGAGAGTTGTAGTTTTGCATAGGCTGGAGAGCCGCAGGTCGGCCTTCCCTGTATTTTGCACACAGAGGATCTCTCAGAAGACAACTTCAGTTCACTTTTTCTTGGTTGACTCTAAGTGGTCTCCCATTATGTAGATTCTATTCCACAAAACTTCCGAGTGAATTGTGCACTAGAATATGAATAATATGGTGATACAGGCCAAATCCAAGAACTGACTCCAGGGATAGAAGGAGAGACCATTGCAGACAGTAAGCAGGTCAGCTTGAAATATATAAATGGTTAAAGAGGTTTTCCCATTCAGTTAAATGGTTCCCAAATAATGAAGGATGTTAAAATAAGCACGTTTGTAATGTACTGCTGTACTTTTAATATTGCAGTGTTATAAAGGTAGCCGCTTACCTTTCTCCCCATGTGCCTCCTTTCTTTATAATCCAGTAGCGGTCTCCAGCAGCATCCACCCTCAGCATTCCAGTAAAAGTGGTTGTGCATGCGCAGCGTTTAGATTCCTGCTCTCTATCCTAGAACTGTAAGGGCATTGGTGCCTCTGGGCATGCTGCTACTACATTCTACAGTAGAATGATTTAGTGATCATTTCCTCTTTCAGGAATCTGTGGTGATTTTACATGCCCCAGAGGCTGTCTGCACTGATTACCAACAGCACTAATGGCTCCTTTTTACAAAGCATGGGGGTGAGAACTTCTGCTAATTGCCATAGACAGCTCCTGGTGCATGTAGTATTAGTATAGTAGCATGATTTCAGGGGGGGGCTGAAAAAATGTTTTTTCCCCTGGAACTGTCCTGCTTTACTAATATTACATGAGCTGTCTGCAGCAAATAGCAGAAGCTCTCACACCTCCTGCGCTTTGTAACTGAAGAGCAGAAGAGCTGAAGTCCGGGCCGGAGAGTACCGTGTACAGTGAATGTCTTCCCCCTACTATACTGGCTTTACAGGTAGCAGGAGCGGTCTGCAGTCATTACCAGTAGCTCTCACACCTCCTGTGCTTTGTAACTAGAGAGTGGATGAGCTGTAAGTGCCATGGTAATCACTGCGGACAGCATCTGGTGCTTGTACAACCAGTTTATGATGATTCCAGGGAGAACAGGAAATGTTTTACTAACTATTCTGTCCATGGAGGACAGGATTTGGTAAATTATTTATCATGTGAGGCTGGGGAGTTTTAGGAGCGTGGCTTTACCTTGAACCACGCGTCCTCCACCCACAATTCAATACAATATGCAGAAGTGAAAGGATCTAATCGAGAGAGGCAAGTAACAAAAAATTATGTATATTCCCCCAAAATCATCCCATTAGTAGAACTTTGAATATCTTAGGGTACTTTCACACTTGCGGCATGGCTATCCGGTAGGCTGTTCAAATCACGGCAGTAATCGCCGGACCAAAAAGTCGGACCTGCATACTTTTAGTCCGGCGTTCTCCGGTCGGTGCTGTGCTGTAGCTCCGCCCCACCCCATTATAGTCAATGGGGACGGAGCGGCAGTGCACCGGTGCTTGCGGCATTGTGGATCCGCCGGAACAGCCTGCCGGATAGCCATGCTGCAAGTGTGAAAGTACCCTTACATGGCACACATTATTTTGACAACTTCTAATAATGGGAAAACCCCTTTAATAGGGCATTTGCCATTCCTGTCCTGATTTGACACCCATACACACGAGTTGGATTGACCAGAACTATCCCACCAGGGACATGCAAGAAAACTGGCCAATCAAACACTTTGAGTACTTCTCTGAAATGTCTGCTTTAGTGAATATTTGTATTCACCATAAAAAAAAATTGCGCCCCTACAGACAGACATTGTCATTGGACCTGGCAGTTCATTCGTATCAATTTTATGATGTGTTTTGTAGACCCCAAAGCATGGCCAGGGCACATTGATAACCATATCCTTACCTTACTTTACACTGTGTTCCAACTCCATCGATCCTCTGCCGGTTCAGCAGGTCCTGGGTCTCCCCATGTCAATATCCGGTTTGACACGGGGCACGTGACTGCGTCCAATCACTGGCAGTGATGTGTCACCTATATGACATGTGACCCAGTGACTTGCTGCATGAGCGACACATCACCGCTGTGGCCAGGGACGGACTGCAGCGGTCACTTTCTCACCATTAATCTGGATGTTGATGCGGGGACACCCAGGAGCTGTGGAGCCAGTATCAGGTAAGTATGATCACCACTGCAGGTCCAGCCATGCTGTGAGGCCTGTGTGAAAAAAAAAAAAAAAGGAAACAAAAAAAAAACCCTGGAACAACACAAAGTTATGGGAAAGTATTTACTAAAACAGACGCCTGATCATGCCGTACACATGTAGTTTAAGCCAAATGTGGCAAGGAACCTTTCCAACCAGATAGGCGATATTTTCAGCAGGTATGTCAGCCATCTCAAACAACTGCATGTATAAAATGTCACAGTTGGCATAAATGGCCAAAATAATCTGTCTGCAGGCAACATGTTCTACAGCAGGAGGGGCTGAGCAGATTGATACATAGTTTTATGGGAAATATTCAGTATAGCTTGTAATTTTATACATTTAAACCAGGGCTGTGGAGTCGGAGGCAATTTTGGGTACCTGGAGTCGGAGTCGGCAAAAAATGGACCGACTCCGACTCCTACTAGATTTAAATTGGAATAAAAAAAAAGCAAGTTTAAATGTCCCAATTCAGATAAAGTTATAATTAATTACTTCTCTACTGTAAGAATAAAGGCCAATGCATGCAGTGCGTCACGTTACCGCTAAACACAGACGTTAAGTGACCGTGAAGAAGCATGCTTTTCATATGCTTTACTATGCAGTTAAAGGGACACTGACAGGCTGATTTACCGGCTAAAGATATATCTGCTGGTATTCATCAGAGGATTAGGAATACAACTAGGCGACTGTTACCCCCAGTTGAGGTTTACTTGTGTTTAAAAACGTTTTAATCAATATGCAAATTCTCTACCTTTGTGCCCAAGGGGCAGGCGCACATGTAGAGTACTGGCAGCACTAGACAGGACTAGGTAGCGAGGAGGAAGAGAAAGCTGGCACAGCCTCAGCATAGCCAGACGAGGCTGCTGCCAGCACTCTACACGTGCGCCTGCGCAGGAATTCAGCGTTCGGCTAGCCTGAAAAAAAAGGCCAGTGCAGTGAATAATAACGAGGGAACAGCGCTGGGAAGCTGTACTTCGGGCGCGGCTGGGCACAAAGCCGCAGGAGGCAGCTGCCCCATTGGGCACAAAGATAGTGAATTTGCATACAGATTAAAATGTTTTTAAACACAAGTACAGCTTAACTGGGGTAACATTAGTATAGTTTTATTCCTAATTCTCTGATGAATACCAGTATATATATATATATCTTTAGCTGGAAAATCAGCCTGTCAGTGTCCCTTTAAGGAGCGGCAATACTTACACTTTCCATTGTCTTGTGGTCTGCTGTTACAGGGAACCCATGGTTATCCTCGCCTCTCACTGATAACTGATTAAGGACTGGAGACACTTGTATAAGTGAAGGGAATGGATAGTCAATAGTTCAAGACTGAAGCTGTAAACCATTTGAAAAACTGCTATCATTGAGCTTAGGCTATAAAACATGCAAACTCAGATTGTTAGCTTAAATTTTAAACATGACCATGGGATTCTACTAGGGAAATCATGTTTTAAAATAAATGCCCCTTCCCCTGCCCCTTCCTGGATCCTCCCACTGCTCTATCTTCAGCAGAAGATCAGCACACAAAGGAGAAGGCAGCAGCTTCTGCTCAACTACCTCTCTGTGCTAGAGGAGATTAGAAGAACTTGGTGGAACAGCTTCGTATTTGCATATTAAATACAGAGGAGTCGGAGTCGGAGTCGGAAGTTTCAAAATCTGAGGAGTCGGAAAATTTATCTACCGACTCCACAGCCCTGATTTAAACCTCTGCTCTTTCTGAACTAGCACAACTATCATTGACGACACTCTGTATACATTCTTAGGGCCCTGTTAGGTTAGTTTCAAACGAGCGAGAAACGTTGCATGTGGCAGCATGATTTCCCTTCTGAACTCTGCCTTTCTGACAGGATCGCACAGTGTTATACCTGTAATTACTGTACTGAATTACACCGACAGCACTATGTCAGAACAATTCAGTAGATTCCAGGTCTGGCAGGGACAGACAGCCTTATAAAACATTATAATGTTGTGCAATTCTGTCGCGGGATTTGAATTCAGAATGGGAACTCGCATAGTCTGTAACTAGCCTTAGACAGGACGATTTTTTTGGCCAATTATTTCTGTATCAGGTGTTCATAGAAACTCTTGTTCCTGATAATTGCCATGTATCATCGTGCCACTGATCAATGAGCAAACAAACACTTGTCAACTGATTTGCATTTTTCATTAGGATGAAAGATGCTTGATTATCTGCAGCATATCTCACTGTGTAATCAGAGATGTACTGCCAATAATAGATCTGAACGAGAGAGGAATGACTTGTTCCTCCTACATTCACTTTGCATTGGCCTGTGTAATAGACCAAAGCAAACAAGCTCCGATGGACGTGTTTATTTTACATCAGTGCTTGTCCAGCCTCAACATCGAGCAATCTAAGGGTCTATTCACACACAAATTGCAGATCCGCAAAACACGGACACTGTCCATGTGCATTCTGCATTTTGAGGACCACAAATGGCCGGCACTATGATAGAAATGCCTATTCTTGTCTGGGGCAGCAGACTAGAATAAGACATGCTCTATCTTTTTTGCGGGGCCACGGAACGGAGACGCGGACAGCACACTGTGTGCAGTCCGCATCTTTTGTGGACCCATTGTACTAAATGGGTCCGCACTCATTCCGCAAAATTGCAGATCGGATGCGGTCGTGTGAATGGACCCTAACTTACAGAGCTATATATCAACAAAGTGTTAACCTTTTTCTTGATTTGGGGAATACTATATCTCCTTATAGAGATTCCCTTCTCGAACTCCTTTTTTTTTTTTTTTCCTGGGAGAACATAATTAGAATTCTGGAAAAAGATTATAGCACTGTCAGCATTTTGACGTTCGTTCTAATGGCATTTTGTAACCTGTCATATCGTTCTTTATCTCTCAGGATAAAACGGATGGCTGGAATGAAGGAATCGCAAATTAGTGCTGAGATTGAGCTCTTACCAACCAATGACAAGAAAAGTGGGCGCGACCTCCTATTTCTATGAACTTTGAGGTAAGTTAGAAGTTTAGGACACTTAAGAGGAAATCTCAAAACTCTTGAGAGCGCAAAGTGGAGAAGCTGCCCATAGGAAACCATTTGTGCTCCTGCTTTTATTTTTTCTTGGAACTGAATGAGTGATGACGGTGCGTCCAGTGATATACTACCAAGGATCTGCTACATGAGAGATTGCTTTAAAAGATTAACATGTGTTTCCCTTTTTCCTAGGTCCCCTTTGCTCCGTCCGGACTCAAAGTTCGTTACCTGAAAGTGTTTGAACCTAAGCTGAACTACAGCGACCATGATGTGATAAAATGGGTGCGATACATTGGCCGCAGTGGAATCTATGAGACACGTTGTTAATGCATCAATACTTAGAAAGGAAGGAGCCACTTCCATTCTTAATGATGCCCCCATCATACTACATTCCGATGGAGTGAACACAAGTCAAAAAGGGAGGCGACTCTCTCAGGCTCTGAAGAGTGGAAAATGCTCCTTTCCTTTCTTGTTTCTTGCTTCTTCCGCCCAACCAGTACAGCCAGTTGGCTCATAAACCCCATTCAGTCTGGAGGCCCTGCACACAGATTCAACATTGGAAAGGTTAACCACAGTTAGAGATCTAAATTTCTATGGGATCTCTTTGTCCACCTTGCTGCTATGCGGTTTTTCTAAGACCCATCTCACATGCAGCTGCCCCCGACCTTGTGTAACACCAGTCTGTGAATATTGCTGGCAGATAGTATTTCTGAGTAGTGTAGTGCTTCCTGCACGCTTCCCATCACATCTCTTACCACTAGGTAGCCGCGTCATGTTAACTGTGTCCAAGTATTTCTGTTTGTCATGAATTATTAATGCTGTCGCAGGCCAGCTCAACAGCAAGAGGGAATTGGTGAGTTCTGACTTCAGCATATGGGCTAGGGAATCCCAGAGAGAGATGGCTCTGCGTGGAGGGGTGATTACCTCTGCGTTTCGAGGGCGTTTAGTCTGCAATGTTTATGACCAAATGTAGGGGGGAAAGGGTTCAGTGATGTTCTCTGGCTCTTTTGCTGCTTCTCGGTGAGGAACAGGAGGAAAAGACCTTGATATCATGTCGGAGAATTCATTGTCGTGGAGTGCAAACAAGACATATCACTGCCCGTGATCAGTCACTAATCCTTAAACCGCAAGGATGGGATCCCAGAGCTCCCACTGATGTGATTTGTGTGGCCCTGTGACTCTCTCCCATGTCCCTGTACTCCTTGTGCTGTGATTTTGCTCTGTTTTTTTTCTTTGTGATGGTCAAATCATAAACCTAATAAACAGTGTAGAAAATGAAACAGTCGTCTGATTTATGTATCGTTTAAGAAACTGTAAATTACATTTCTTTACTGATCCTGTGGTGAAAGCTGCCATTCCTCCAATACATCTCGGACATAAAGGTGATCGTCCCCCTTTTAATAAGGAAAACAAAAGAAAGATACTATGTGGGGATCTTATTAAGGCCTCTTCATCCGTTTTTGGTGTAGAAAAGTTGCAAAATTAGTGGCAAGCCCCATTTTGCAAATGTGCAACTTTTTGCCTGTTCTACGCCACACGCCTCTCTTAAAGGGGACTTTTTTTTTTAGAGTATCTGATTGGTGGAGGTCCGGCACCCATGACCTCTACCGATCAGCTATTTGAGAAGCCACCAGCTTCCCCCATCTCCCAAAGACATTAGAGAAGCACTCCCACATAAATATTTATTCTCTGACCTGTTAGAAAGGTACATGATGTGAATTGTAGTGAAGGTAATCTTACAGTTGACTGTATTTGTAATCCACTCCCTTCTGGTCCTCCGATGTTTCATGTGACCAACACTCTGACACTGCTTCTTACGTGTGGACAAGAAGTAAGTTTCTGTATTTGTTCCTATCAGGTTGACATTGAGGCTCTGATTGGAATGAATAGAGATACTGAAACCTTTCCAAACCTAAAATGCTGTGTCTGACCCATGATATAAAGCTGCAGAATAAAAGGGAGTGGATAAATTATAGACGCACTCACCGACATGATTACCTTCCCTACAATTTACATCAAGCACCATTCTAAGAGGCCAGAGAATAAAATTCTTTAATACGAATGGGGACCTTGGAGAGAACTGAGCAGGAAGAATTCACCTGTGAAACCAGAAACTCTGATAGGAAATGGTTCCTAGTCCTGGGCTAAGTTGGAATGACATGGGTTTGAAGTATACGATGGATAAGTAGAAAAAAAAAAAGGCCTTAATAGTACAAAGTGTGGAAGACTGTCCATACCCTGGCTGGAAATAAGCAAGCTATGGACCACAAGATGGCCAAACAGGAGCCAAAGTGCAGGACCACAGCGTCATGGGGTAGGTTTGAGTCTTTCAATAGGTCATACACACTAAGGAAATTGTGAAAACTCCTCCTTTAAGGAGAGTTTGCTATTGAGCATCCACTTCCTCTGAGGAGTTGTAAAATGGCAGTCAGTTTAATAGTTATTAGCGCTGAGAAGGTATCATCCACTTTGAAGGCCCTTGACCCCTAGAGGTGGTGATTCTATTCAAGTAAGGGTCCTTTCACACTGGCGTTTTTGTTTTCCGGCATAGATCCGTCGTCGGGACTCTATGCCGGAAGAATCCTGATCAGGATCATCCCCATGCATTCTGAATGGAGAGAAATCCGTTCAGGATGCATCAGGATGTCTTCAGTTCAGGACCGGAACGTTTTTTGGACGCAGCAAATACCGCAGCATGCTGCGCTTTTTGTTCCGTCCAAAAATCCGGAACACTTGCCGCAAAGCCGGATCCGGAATTAATGCCCATTGAAAGGCATTAAATCGGATCCGGCCTTAAGCTAAACGTCGTTTTGGCGCATCGCCGGATCCGACGTTTAGCTTTTTCTCAATTGTTACCATGGCAGCCAGGACGATAAAGTCCTGGTTACCATGGTAAAATGTAGTGGGGAGCGGGGAAGCAGTATACTTACCATCCGTGCGGCTCCCGGGGCGCTCCAGAGTGACGTCAGGGCGCCCCACACGCATGTATCACGTGATCCATGGGCATGGGGCGCTCTGACGTCATTCAGGAGCGCCCCGGGAGCCGCACGGACTGTAAGTATACCGCTCCCTGCTCCTACTATGGCAACCAGGACTTTAATAGCGTCCTGGCTACCATAGTAACCTGAAAGCATACTGAAGACTGATCAGGATCCTGATCAGTCTTCTAATGCTTCAGGCGACTTGCGTTCTGACGGATCCGGCGGGACGGAAGTGCCTGCCGGATCCTCAGAACGCAAGTGTGAAAGGACCCTAAGTCTCCTGGTCCTCTGACAAAATTGTGTTAACAGATTCTTGAATGCATCAGGGTTTATGTGGAATCCAAAGCAGCAACACTAACCACTGTGTTGTCCGAGCACTACCGTGGCAAATTGTGAGTCTTGGGTCACTTGCATATGATTTAGTATTTTGCAACAGTATTTGTAAGCCAAAACCAGGAGTAAAACCTACAGAAAAAAATATGTAATGGAAATCTGTGCCTTTTCTGTGTTTTAGAGCCACTCCTGCCTTTGGCTTACAAATACTGATGCAAAATATTGTCTGGAGGCCCTGTGAAAGTGGTCTTGAACATGTTTTCCAGGGATCCAAATCCACACTGGTCATCTGGTAAAATATACTTAGATACATAATTATTTATCAAGGGGATTTTTCAAAAGAAAGACCTTTACATTTGTAGTTTTAAAAACTTTCCAAAAAGTGTCAACAGCACAAGATGTCCATTACCAATCTAATAATACTGGAACCTGTGAGGTGATAAGAGACAGTAGCTCACTACAGACCTTAGAACAGATAATTATACAATGAACATAGTTGTAGCCCAAAAATGGCTGAAAAAACAAACAAACCAAAAGCACAAGGAGGAATGTAGCAAGTTTTCTAGAGTACAAAAGTTTTGAAAAGTTGTTATAAAGTGAGCATGATTAAATATGTTAATTAGTTTAACTCCAACTTTACAGTGCCTTGACAAAGTATTCATAGCCCTTGAACGTTTCCACATTTTTTCACGTTATACACACAAACTTAGGCTACTTTCGCATCTGCGTTTTTGCTGGATCCGTCATGGATCAGAAAAAAAGTTTCAATACAGCATCTGCATCCATTATGAAAGGATCCGGTTGTATTATCTCTAAAATAGCCATGACAGATTCATCTCTAAAACCACCTCTTTTGTGTCCGAGAAAACTGATCCATCTCCGTTGACTTAGGCCTTATTCACATGTCCGTAGTGTTTTGCGGATCCGCAAAACACCTTGCCACCAGCCCTATAGAGATGCCTATACTTGTCCGCAATTGCGGGCAAGAATAGGACATACTCTACTTTTTTGCGGAGCCGCCGTCCAGAAGATCGGCGGCGCGCTCCGCAGATGCGGAGAGCACAGTGTGTGCTCTCTGCATCCATCACGTCCCCATTCAAAATGAATGGGTCCGCACCCGTTCCGCAAATTTGTGGAACGGGTGCGGACGAACATTGCAGACGTGTGAATAAGGCCTTACATTGTCATGACAGATCAGTCTCCCAGGAAGCACTCAGAAACACTGCTTGCAGCACTTTTGTGTGCATCATGGGAACGCAATGAAACGGAACGGAATGCGATCTGGTGCCCTCCCTTCCCTTCAGTTCAGTTTTGTCCCCCATTGACAATGGATGGAGACAAAACTGAAGCGTTTTCCCCCGCTATTGAGATCTTATGACAGATCTCAATAGTGGAAAAGGAAAGCTCAGATATGAAAGTAGACTTAAATGTATTTTATAGGGATTTTATGTAATGGACAAACACAAAGTAGCAAGTATGTGTGAAGTGAAAATAAAATGATATATGGTTGTCAATTTTTAATAAATTAAATTTAACTGGGCCATTCTAACATGACTAGGCTTTGATCTAAACTATTCTATTGTAGTTCTAGCTTTAAGTTTAGGGTCATTGTCTTGCTGGAAGGTGAACCTCCACCCCAGTCTTAAGTCTTTTCCCTATGACAGCACCAGGAGAGAGGATCCTCCGCCCAGGACAGGAAACCCACAGATATTTATTAAAGGAGGGGCCTCTCCATTCCTCATTGGTTTTCCTGTCATAGGAGAGGATTCCTACAAGCATCTGCTGGGGAGTAGTTTCTCTCCAAGTTAACCTCGCGGGCTGGGGAGCGTGCCGGTTGAGTTCCCTGCTACGCGCTACCTGAAGACTGTGGAAAGGGTGGCATACCTGAAGCCTCCTGAGGATTTCCCTTTTGCTTCTGCCTAATGCCAATAATGGGCACGGTCGGACAAGAGGATGGGAGCGCAGGTGTTTCAAAGATAGCGCCTCCCGTCCGTCGTATCACGAGGCCACGGGAGCAGGGCGAGATCTTGCAACACTTTGTCTCCTAGTGTGCTGGAGCGCGGGAGATTTGAATTTCCGGCCACATTAAGCCCAGCTAGAGCGGCCTGTGGATCCTTGCCGTGAGGACCAGATCCAAGGTGTGTGTTGGACCTCTGACAGCATGGAGGACGCTGGAGAAGCACAGAAGGACCTGTCTACCCCTGCACCTTTGGTATGGTTGGAGGGTATGTACGGCAGAGGGTTGTGTCGCCCTTTTTTGTTTTTCCCTTGACATATGGGTTTATTATGGCATATTGTCTTTTAGGATAAACCCAGGAAGGCGTCGGCTAAGACAAAGCATAGGGATGTGGAATTTGTAAGGCCAAAATGCCCCCATCTTATGGTAAGTTACTTTGTCGCTCCTGCATATAAAACCCTATAGCTGAAGAGTCCCCCTCAATGTTCAAATGTATGTAAAGACTGATTAGAGAAGTAGGTAATCTAAAAAGTAGCCCATAGAAGCAAAGACAGATCCCCTTCAGGGCAGAAGTTTTCGGACGTCTCTAGTTCGGATGAAAATACCTTAGTGGAAAGTGGGGAAGTTTTTTCTTTCCCATTCATGACATTGATCAACTATTGAAAGCCGTTACAGCTACATTGAATATTGAGGACCCTACGTAAGTAAGATTAGTCCAGGATGTAATGTTTGAGGGGTTGGAAGCGAGAAAAAAATAGTTTTTTATTCACAAAAACGTGGCAGCTATGATAACGAACGAGTGGAAAAATCTAGACAAACGTAATTTTATTCCCTCGTCGGTTAAACGCAAATATCTCTTTGACGCCGCGGATTCAGTACTCTGGGACCGCTCACCGAACATTGACGTGCCAATTGCTAAGGTTTCACGCAGATCATCTTTGCCTTTTGATGACCTAGGGCAGCTTAAAGATGCCATGGACAGGAGAGCAGACCACTTCCTAAGGCGAACATGGGAGTCAGCGGGAGCTTCCCTTAAACCAAACATAGCAGCCACTTGTAACCCCCAATGACGCCATGGTGGGAGGAAGGCTATTGGACTACCTCCCAGCCTGGTCAAAGATTTCCAACAGTACTTGGATTCTTCAGTCCTTACAGAAGGGATTCAGACTGGAATTCAAGAGTCTTCCCCCAGAAAAAATTTTGGTAGCAGAGGTAGGCCCGAGGGCTCAGGAGGCTTTAGAAAGGGAGGTAGATAAGCTTATTCTAAAAGGGGCGCTTATCTCTTGTCCTCCATCAGAAGAAGGTATGGGGTTCTACTTCAACCTTTTTCTTGTAAAAAAAACAAAAACAAATGGAGATTTATAATCATTATAAATTTAAAAGTATTAAACAAGTTCTTAGAATACAGAAAATTCAAAATGGAGACAATGAAGTCAGTAGTGGACATCCTATACAGGGACTGTTATATGGTAGTCCTGGACATCAGGGACGTATATTATTATCCCCCAATATATCCGGCTCACCAGGAATTGTTATGGGTGGCACTGAAGATGCAGGGATGTCTGAGGCATTTTCAGTTCCAGGTGCTACCCTTTGGAATCTCCATAGCGCCGCAGATCTTCACAAAGCTCATGGCGGAAATGGCAGATCATATTAGAGAAAATCTAGATTACTTACAGGTAATCTTTTTTCTTTGAGCCTATGACAGCACCCATGGAGAGACCGCCTCCTCAGCCCACGGACAGGAAACAGGAACCAGAAAGAAACCGCATAAATGGAGCTCCACCTCCACCATACTTTTTTTTTTTTGGGGGGGGGGGGGGATTTAGATGGGTGCTGTCATAGGCTCAAAGAAAAAAGATTACCGGTAAGTAATCTAGATTTTATCCTTTCGCCTTATGACAGCACCCATGGAGATATAAGCTAGAATTAACTCAGGGCGGGACAACAGCCTGAAGGACGGAACGTCCGAACTCCAGGCCCTCGTCCGAAGGAAAACTAAGCCTATAGTGCTTAAAAAAGGTATGCAGGGTACTCCACGTGGCCGCCTTACAGATCTGTTCTAGGGAAACCGATGCCCTTTCCGCCCAGGAGGTGGACACTGACCTGGTGGAGTGGGCCCCAAACCCTGAAGGAGGGTCCTGACCCTTATAAGAATATGCCAACCCTATAGCCTGCCTGATCCATCTCGCGATGGTTTGAGGAGAGGCAGCCGCACCTTTCTTATTACCCTGGAAGCATACCAACAAACGGGGAGAAGATCTCCAGGGCTGTGTAACTTGCAAGTATTGGACCACACACCTTTTGACGTCTAGGCAATGAAAGGTAGATTCTGTGACATTCTTAGGAGATGGAAAAAAAGAGGGAAGCACTATCTCCTGGCTTCTGTGGAACTTAGAGGAAACTTTGGGCAGAAAAGCAGGATCCGGGGTAATCACAACTCTATCATCAAGGATCTTCAGGTAAGGGGGATTAATTGTAAATGCAGACAACTCACTAACCCTCCTAGCGGATGTTATGGCTAACAAAAATGCTAACTTAAAAGAGAGTAGCCTAAACGGGATGTCCTCTAAGGGTTCAAAGGGAGGAGATGATAAGGCCGAGAGGACCAGGTTTAAATCCCAAGGAGGGAGATTATTCCTAGTAACCGGTGATAACTTGGAAACTGCCGTAACAAATCTTCTCACCCAAAGATGATCGGCTAGCTTAGTTTCAAAGAAAGCACTTAAAGCCGATATTTGCACCTTAAGAGTGCTAGGCCTGAGCCCCTTATTCCAGCCTTCTTGTAGGAAGTCAAGAATAAGGGGCACGTTAGGAGATTTAAGAACATCCACCTCTCTCCCCACGAATCGACAGAAAACCCTCCAGATTCTTAGGTAAATTTCAGAGGTTACCTTCTTTCTACTTGCTAGAAGCGTAGAAATAACACTCTCAGATAGACCCCTGCGACTCAATATCTGCCCTTCAAACGCCAAGCAGTTAGGTGAAGGGCTTCCACCCTTGGGTGGAGAATTGGGCCCTGGGACAAAAGACCCAGAAAGACTGGTAGAACCCAAGGACTGGCTATCGACATCTCTCTTAGTTCCGAGAACCATATCATCCTGGGCCAAAAGGGGGCAATTACTATAACCGAGGCCCGGTCTTCCCTGATCTTTTTGAGGACTCTTGGGAGAAGTTTCAGGGGAGGAAAGGCAATAAGCAGACCCGCTTCCCAAGACTGGGATAGCGCATCTACTGCCAACGGGAGGTCCTTTGGAGACAGAGAGAAGAAGCGCCTTACTTTCTTGTTTTTTCTGGTGGCGAACAAATCTATATCTGGTACTCCCCATAGGGCTGATATCTTGTTGAAAATGCCTTGATCTAGGGACCACTCGTTTTGACTCAACTGTCTCCAGGTTCTCTGTTCCCTTCAGATGGACAGCAGAGAGAGAAGAGAGGGAACCTTCCGCTAGGTGGAAGATCTGGAAAGTCAGAGACATGAGGGCTGGAGACCTGGTACCGCCCTGTTTGTTGATATGGGCCACCACTGTCATATTGTCTGAATAAACCTTCACATCTCGACCTTTCAGAAGCGGAAGGGACTTGAACAAGGTCAGACTGATAGCCCTCAATTCTCTGAAGTTCTGGGACTGAACCTCGGTGCTCGAGTCCCAAACTCCCTGGAGAAATTGGTCACCTACCCGGGCTCCCCAACCCGAAGGGCTGGCATCTGTGGTTATGAAAAAGGGGTTCTGCCTTCTCCAAGGTACACCTTTCTGCAGGTTCTGAAGATCTAGCCACCATCCCAGAGAGAGCAAAGTTTGAGGGGTGAGATTCTGATCCAAGGAGAGAGGGGATCTGTCCCAAACCTCCAGAATCTGGATTTGCAAGGGCCTTGAATGTAATTGAGCCCACTCTACCCCTGGAATGGCGGCTGTCATCAGACCCAGCACCGACATGGCTTTCCTCAGGGAGACAACCTTTAGTGTCCGGAGGAGATGCACTTCTTCTATCAGCTGATGGGCCTTGTGTATGGGCAGGAGACACATCTGGGCCCCTGAATCTAGTAACATGCCCAGAAATTTGCAAGTTTGGCTCGGGACTAGAGAGGATTTCTCTAAATTCTCCTCCCACCCCAACTTTTGAAGAATCTTTCTGAACCAGTCTATCTGTAATAGTAAGGTTTGGCGATCCCTGGCTAAGAGAAGGAAATCGTCCAGATAGGGTATGATCAACATATCCTTCTCTCTGACATGGGCCATCATTTCTGAGACTATTTTCGTGAACACCCTTGGGGCTTGTGAGAGACCAAAGGGGAGGGCCTGAAACTGGGAATGCAAGATCTCCTCCCCCATGTGGACCGCTATACGGAGAAACCTCTGGTGCCAGGGATGGATAGGAACATGATAATAGGCGTCGGCCTCTTCCCATTCGCCAGTGCATGAGGGCTCTGGGTCACATAGTCTCTTCCTTCAAAGCAGTGCCCTATGCTCAGTTCCATACCAGGGCTCCTCAGAGGCACATTCTGACCATTTGGGACTGTTCCCCAGCCTCCCTGGATCAACTCATCTGTCTCCCTGCCCCGACCCCTTCGGTGGTGGTTGATGTTTCCGATGCTGACATTGGGCCGCTCCTTCCTTCCCTTTCGCTGGATAGTGTTGACATCAGAAGCCAGGCTCCAGGGCTGGGGGGAGTTCTGGACAATCTCTCGGTCCAGGGCACCTAGTCCCGCAAGGAATGCTCTCTTCCGATCAATATTCTGGAATTGCGGGCGATTTCTCTCTCTCTGGTTCATTGGACGGACCGTCTCCGGGGGTATCCAGTTCGGGTTCAATCCGACAACTCCACGGCAGTTGCATATCTAAACTACCAGGGCGGCACTCGGAGCGCGCAGCCATGTTGGAAACAGTGCTTATCCTCTCCTGGGCGGAGAGCCATGTCCCAGCTCTGTCGGCAGTTCATATCCCCGGCGTCGACAACTGGATCGCCGACTTTCTCAGCCGAGAGAGACTCGATCCCGGCGAATGGGCTCTGCATCCACAGGCCTTTCTCACGATCTGCGAGCAATGGGGTCGGCCGGATGTGGATATCATGGCCTCTCACTTCAACCACAAGGTAGAGAACTTTGTTGCGAGGTCCAAGGATCCTCTGGCTCGGGCATCGGACGCCCTTGTGATCCCGTGGACGTAGTTCACGTTTCCTTACGTGTTCCCTCCTCTTCCGTTCATTCTGCGTCTTCTCCTGAAAATCAGGTCCGAAGGTCTGCCGTCAATCTTGTGGCCCCGGACTGACCACGCAGGGTATGGCACGCATCCCTAGTCTCCCTCCTTGCTGATGAACCCTGGCTCAGGGTTTCTTGAATGCTATTGTCCAGACCATGATTCATGCTAGGAAGCCGTCGTCCTCCCGGATCTATCACCGGACCTGGGAGTTCTACTTTAGTTGGTGCGAACGCCACCAGTTGTTTCCCATTCGGTTCTCGTTGCCACGACTCTTGTCTTTCCTGCAGTCGGGCATGGACTTGGGGCTGGATCTCAGTTTCCTCAAAGGGCAAGTTTCGTCCCTTTCCATCCTTTTTCAGTGAAATTTGACTTCACATTCTGCAATTTGGACCTTTCTGCAGAGGGTGGTGCACACTGCGCCCCTTACCATCCTCAGTTGAATCCTTGGGACCCTAATCTGGTGCTCAGCGCTCTCCAGTCCTCTCCTTTTGAGCCTTCACTTCCTGTCCTACAAGGTAGCCTTTTTAGTAGCAGTCACTTCCATCCGTAGGGTGTCAGAACTAGAGGCTCTTTCCTGTCGGTCGCCGTTCCTTATCCTCCATCAGGACAAAGTAGTCGTTCGCCCTGTGTTGGCATTCCATCTCAATGAAGAGATCAGTCTCCCTTCCTTTTGTCCTGCCCCATCTCATCCTCATGAGCAGTCGCTCCACACTCTGGATTTGGTTCGGGCCATTCGCATCTATCTGTCTTAGACGTCCTCTTTCCGACGGACGGATTCACTATTCGTCATTCCAGAGGGACCTAGACGAGGGCTGGCTGCGTCCATTTCCCAATGGATTAGTTTGGCCATTGTGGAAGTGTACCACATCAGTGACCAGGCTCTGGGTTACTGCTCATTCTGCTCGGGCAGTAGGGGCCTCTTAGGCAATACATCATGGGGCTTCGACCCTTCAGGTGTGCAAGGTGGCTACCTGGTCGTCTTTGCACACCTTTTCCAAATTTTACAGAGTACACACCTTTGCATCTTCTGACGTTTATCTGGACCGTAGAGTTTTGCAGACGGCGGTTCAATTATAGGCCGGAGGGGTTTTTAGTTTATGGCCCACCCCTGGGACTGCTCTGTAACATCCCACGGTCAAGCCTGTGTCCCCCAATGATACGGATGAGAAAACTAGATTTTTGTACTTACCGTAAAATATGTTTCTCTTCCGTTCATTGGGGGACACAGCTCCCACCCATTCTCTCTTGTTACGGGCCTTGTTGAGGTCTGCGTGGTTCTGGGTTTGTACATTGTTTGGTTTTCCTGTTTTTCTTTTGCTTCTCCTACTGCTTTTGCACAAACCGTTTAGCTTAGTCCCTGTAGGAAGGGTATAGCTGGAGGGAGGAGCTCACACTTTTGTGCTTAGTGTCGCCTCTGTTGTGGCAGACCAAGGGTAAGTCACGTGATGATTGATGCCTCGTGTTAAGGTGAATGACGTTGACAAAGGAAAATGACAGACGTCAGCGCACAGTTCAAAAGAGAGTGTCCTGGGCCCTTTATTTATACCCAATTCCAAAGGTGTAACCCCTTAAAATATTACATGATTGGTACACAAATAATACCATTAATTGGTTGGAACTGAATCCATCTATTGATTGGTTAATATTCTGTGGGCATTTTATATTCCACTGACGGGTTAATAGCTTTTTAGCAAGAAATGCATATTTGGTTATTAGCACGTACAAACCTTATCTTATCTCAACACACATTGGTAACTTAACATCTATAGTCTAGCTTATGTCATTGTTTTTAAGCTATTAGCCGTCAACGTTTTCTTGTTGCGCACATAGAAATAAAAAAAAACACAAAAGTCTATTATAATATCCAGTTTCAGTAAAGTTGGATGATTTCTTTAACACCTCCTAGTGGCAGCAGCTATACCCAGGATCAAGCCTGTCCCTCCCAATGAACGGAAGAGAAACAGATTTTACGGTAAGTACAAAAATCTAGTTTTCTTCTTGCCCCTCTTCCATAAAGTTCATATTTGTGGAGTACACAATTAATAGTTGTCCTGTGGACAGATTCTCCCACCTGAGCTGTGGATCTCTGCAGCTCCTCCAGATTGACCATAGGCCTCTTGGCTGCTTTTCTAATTAGTGATCTCATTGCCTGGGCTGTCAGTGTAGGTGGACGGTCATGTTTTGGGAGGATTGCAGTTGTGCCATACTCCTTCCATTTTGGGATGATGGATTGAACAGTGCTCCATCAGAGGTTCAGAGCTTGGGATGTTTTTTTTTTTTTATAAGCTAACCCTGCTTTACACTTCTCCACAGCTTTATCCTTGACCTGTCTGGTGTGTTAATTGGTTTTCATAATGCTGTTTGATCACTAATGTTCTCTAAAAAACCTTTACAGAACAGCTGTAGTTATACTGAGAATAAATTAACACAGGGGGACTTTTTTAAATTAATTATTAGGTGACTTCTGAAGACAGTTGGTCACACTGGATTTTATTTAGGGGTATCAGAGTACAGGGAGCTGAATACAAATCCACGCCACACTTTTCAGATTTTTATTTAATAACATTTTAAAAAAAAACATGTATCATTTTCTTTTCACTTCACACATACTTGCTACTTTGTGTTGATCACATAAAATCCCAATAAAATACATTTATGTTTGTGGGTGTAACGTGAAAAGATGTGAAAAAGTTAAAGGGGTATGAATACTTTTTCAAGGCACTGTATCATCGCGACCTTTTTAGAGTTGCAAAAAAAAGACCACAATTACTCACGGGGCGACTTAGAAAAACTGGAGCATTTCTAGACCAAAGTGTTAAGTTGAGTGTTATAAGATGCCCCAAACGTGGGACTTTTGATCAATTTAGCAGATCTTTGGCTAACCCACATTCAAAGTCAGAGTAACATTGCTATGAGGCTGTTTAACAGGAAACAGGCAGCAGAAGCTTTAAAGCCACACATCTTTTATTTAGTAGTAGAAGTATTTAGTAAATCCAGAAACGCCTGCAAAAATGCAGTAACAATGAAAATTATAGTGGGTAGATAATAATGTGTAACCAAGAGAGGGGGCCCAGCACTGAACTGGTTTGTCTGTTCCTGCATGAAAGCCAATAGGGGGAGTACAGTGTAAACAGCGTTTAACAGCTTCCATTGTAGTCAATGATGATTATATACATTCCTATGCACTGAGCCCCCCTAGTGGTGGCTTCAGGCAGCCAGTTTTGTAATAAATCATTATTGGCTGAGTGGGCATTTCCTGTGTTTCAAGATAAGACCAGGAAATAGAGACCAGCAGGGACTGGGTAACAGTTCATACGGTTACAGTGGGAGATCAGTGAGGTACTGCTTCTTTTTAGTTGTTTTTTTTGTTTGTTTTTAGCCCGCTCTGTTACTTTGACAGCAAACTTTCCCCACTGGGCAACCCTATTAATGGAATTCTACTCTACTAGTGTCACTTTCTGTACTGTAAGCAGTGTAGAAGGTGTTAAATGTAACATATGGTTATAAATGGCATATTGAAATCTAGGACAAAGAACAGGTTGTTCTTCTCTCCACGTGTCCACTAACAAAACACACATGAGTTCTGGAGCGAGCCCCTCGCTTACTCTTCCACTTTCCTCTATCCCACTATACTATGTGTGTCTGCCTTAGTTTTAGATCTCAGAACTTTTATCTATATTTCCTTCCTCATTCACACACATCTTTGTTCCCTACTGCAGCAGGATATTTGATTCTTTGATCTCCCATCTTTGATCCACATTTTTCCTCTGCTTGAGACTGCAGTGTTTTGATACCAGCTGGGATTTCACGCTGGAGCCTCTCATATACCCAGGATGGGTTGCATGGTTATCGATGGCATCTCTAGTATGTCTATGTATGTTATCACCGGTGCTTCCTTTCTCTTGCTTAGTTTTGGAATTTGGCATCAGCAGGGACCTGTTCATGATATGGTGAGTAGTGAGTAGCAGCTTTCATTCTGCCATTTGTTATATCATGCCTCCCAAGTGCAGTCCCTCTTTTGGAGGGACAGTCCCCCTTTTTGACCCAAGTCCCTCTTTGATCTTTAAATGTCCCTCTTTTTCACCTGGGGAATTTATGCTTAAATGTGCATTAATACATTTGCTAAATTGCTCCTTACTAAAATATCTGTATGATTTCTACCTGTATATTAGACCAGAACTTCATTATTTTGTGCAATTTGGACCTTAAAATATCTATAACCTGATGATTTATGCTAATATTTAAAAAATTATCCCAGGGGCTCCATATGCTGTAAAAATAAAAATAAAGGTACTTACACTCACCTAACCGATCCCTAGCTGCTGCAGTTGTGACGGGGGTCAGTAATTATACTTTGGGCGGAGTTAGAGGCGTGGCCTAGTATGGAAAAAACTGCCACCAGCATATTCCACAGTGCTGCACAGAGATCCTCCTATAAATCAGCCCTTATCCCCAATGATAGCTATGGATTTTTTATATTTAGCTATTCTGGATTATTCTTGTGCAGATACAGGCTGATGGAGCAGCTTGTGGTGCTGTCTTTCCATCACGGAGTGGCAGATGGAAACGTTACACTATAAATCCACTGGGATACAAGTGGGATCATCTGAACTTGACATACAGGTGAGTGGACTTTCCCAGTACTCCCCCACCAATATTATAAGAAGGAGTCCTTCTTACCTCCCAGTAGGGTGTTATATTAAGACATGATGTATTACTGAATTAGTGCAAATAACACAATCAGAATTCCTGTAGACCAGGCATCAGCAACCTTCGGCTCCCAGCTGTTGTGAAACTACAATTCCCAGCATGCTCTATTCATTTCTATGTAAGTTCTTAGAAGAGCAGAGCAACTATGCATGCTGGGAGTTGTAGTTTCACAACAGCTGGGAGCCAAAGGTTGCCTACCCCTGCTGTAGACACTATTCCATGTACCTTATTTTTTTACAGGATTGTGCAGTATCCCAATACTTTAAACAGAGGTGATACAGATAAAGCATTAGAGATTGCCTTCGGCATGTGGAGTGAGGTTTCCCCTCTAACCTTTCAACGTGTGCTCCCTAAACACAAGTCGGACCTAAGCATTGGTAAGCACTGTCAACTGAGTGAAGATATGTCATCTAGTTGTCTTGATCCATGTTATCCCTGACTGTGGAACAAACCTGACAACCTTCTTCAGTCACCTCCCGCCACTGATAATGTCCCTATAATGTCTTGTCCCTCTGTCCTGAGGTTCCCAGTCATTCCTTTTTGTAGGGCAACAAAAAAGCATTCCTCCACCTTGGATGGGTTCACAGTGTATTGTCGCATCATTAAATCACAACTTGGAATGAAGGCACCTAAATAGGTTTCCAGCCTTTTTCTGGAGTGTCACTTTAATGTCCAAATGAAAACAAATCAGAGACGTATCAGAAAACTGCAGCATTGTATGGAAAGGATTTGGTCAGATTTTGCAAATAGACATATTTTTCTTCATTTGTTTTTGAGGATGGGCAGTATATTCCTATTAATCATCTATTCTCCAACCACACATTTTAGTTGGATTGTATTCTAGGTCCTGATATGTGCTGTCCAGGGCAATAACATTCTTTTTAAGCAATTCCTGTGTGTGGCTTTCTCCTTGTTCTAGTGATAAGTGGGAAGTCTCAGCATTTGGACTCTCACCCATCAAAAGCTTTGATATATTATTATGCCATCTCACAAGTTTTGCTAAAGTACAATCAGTATCAGAAGGGATGTCTAAGGCCACCAGTAAAATTAAATCTGGGGGACCACTTTACAGCTTACATGCAAATACCACCTGCTCACACAGCGCCAACAGCAGCAAGACACTCAACATGATTGATTATGGGGTTTCCTGTCCAACTTGCTGAGGTGGTCGCACATAAATAGAACTGAGCATGTGCGACCACCTCAGTTATAGGCGGACAGAGGAAGAAGAAAAAGAATTAACAGCAGGTGGTGCAATGCAGTTACTTTTTTCATAACTCAATGACTATATTACATTTTTAATTACATGCAGTTACAAAAGTATTCAGATCCAGGTGCTGGTTTGAAAAATGTAAAATATTTTTTTGCCGCAACCCCTGTAAATAATTGTTGGGGGTTCGACTGGTGGGCCCCTCATCAATAACAAAGGTCCATGTTCTCTATTTTCAGCATAGAAGTGGCCTCAGGTGCATGGCCTGAGTGTAATGTTTTTATTTTTTTTATAAGGAGAGAACCATTGTTGCACCCACTGTCATTGCCTGCGTGCAGCAGACTCATGCTGGACGCAGCAATGGTTAGGAGTAGAGTTGAGCGAACTTGTGTTTTAAGTTCGTAGGCTACCACCTCTTATCTAATCCAGCACCGAGCCACGCCCCCTGCACTGATCACATGACGCTGACGTCACCCCAGGTCCTTCGTGTTGTCCAAGGTTTGGGTTCATTGAAGAATCCCCTTATGGATTCCAAATGCTGTTATGGTCCGTGGTAGCGCGGAATCCATAACGGGATGCTTGGATAACCCGAACCCGAACTTTGGATGCCGAACTTAAAATACAAGTTCGCTCAACTTTAGTTAGGAGGCGTCTGGTCCCATTATGGCCCCATTCACATAAATCCAGTGATCCAGCTCAGTTTCCTGCACCATGCCATAGGGAAACTAAAACTAGAACTGCTTTCAAAGTATATATCAGATATATGTTCATCTGACACATAAGTTGTGATGCCAAATGTAAAATGGGGCTTCATAGGGAAAATGAGTCCTCAGAAAACAGCAAAGTGTCTTCAGCTGCTCAATCCAAAAACATGTATCACTTATCAGATACTGGATTATTCCCAACATATGCTCAACTGGAAGGAACTGGTGAAATCCTTTGTTCTTTCTCATCCAGTTGGAGTGGCTAGAGACATATGTTCAGTTTTACTATAGCTTGGTTTTCAAATAATTGATCCTGTGGTTTTGCAGGTGAAAAAGCTGGATGAAATAGGCACCTAGTAAAATAAATGGGCCATCCATGTTAGGGCTCGTTCACACGACCATGGTTTTGGTCTAGCATCCGAGCCTAATTTTTTGTGGCTCGGGTGAGGACCCATTCACTTGTATGGGGCTGCAAAGATGCGGACAGCACTCCATGTGCTGTCCGCATCCGTTGCTCCGTTCCATAGCCCCTCAAAAATTATGAGTCATGTCCTATTCTTGTCTGTTATGCGGACAAGAATAGGCATTTCTATAAAGGGCCGCCTCTTCCGTTCCGCAAATTGCTGAAGGCACAGGGTCGGTACGGTCGTGTGACCAAGCCCTTATGCAGCGAAAAAGATGGGTCCTCCAGAGGGAAAGCTGCTCTTTGGTGCGGCTCTCCACTCTGGCTAAGGGCTCATGTGTGTGGGGTAAAGTGTTTTATGGTCTGCAAATCGTGGATCTGCAAAACAAGGATCCTTGCGGAGTGCCTGCCACCGTTTTTTTTTTCTCCTATAGAAATGTCCTATCCCAGTCTGCACAACAGACAAGCTGCCGGTGAAGGTTCTGTGTTGGGTCCGTGTGTCCGTTTTTCTGGCCGTGTTTCACTGACACTGAACAGCTGAAAAATAATTTTTAAAGCTTCTCTTCTTAATGATCCGTGAAACACGGATGCAACATGGATGGCATCCGTGGTTTTCACGGACACATAGACTATAATGGACATGATAGATCCATGAACACGAGTAACCTATGATGCTGTGCGCTCCCGTGCGCACGATGTATGCCGCTCTGGGACATATGGCCCGCTCATGGACCGTATGTCTCGGAGGGCATACGGTCGTGTGCAAGGGGGCCTTACTGTGATGGATCAATCAGATATTCATGACCTTTCCTGAGATCATGAATATCAAAATCCTGGACAACCCCCTTTAAATATCCATGTTTAACCCCTTCCTGCCTTCCCAGAGCCATAAGTTATTTTCCCATTTACACAGCCATATGAGGGCTCATGTTTTGAGGGACAAGTTGTACTTTCTAATGGCATCATTCAATATTGCAGATGATGTAGTGGGAAGCTGGAACAAAATCCAAATGTGGTGGAATTGGAAAAAAATTCCACCACAGTTTTATGGGTTTTATTTTTACAGTGTTCCTTCTTTCCCAGGGTCAGTACGATTATAACGATACCACATTTATATAGTTTTTCTTCTATTTTAATACTGAAATAAAACTTTGGACAAATTATCTTTTTTCTTTGCATCGCCATATTCTCACCCCCATAACTTTTTTTTTTTTTTAATAGTTAAAGGAGTTATCTGGGAGTTATAATAATGACCTATTCTCTGGATAGGTCATCAATATCAGATCGGCGGGGTCCATCACCCGGGACCTGATTATTACTAATATTTATCTAAAATACCTCTTGGTGCTGCTTTGTATATATTTAACCTCAATTTTATTAATTATGCATATGTAATAAAGATGACATTTCCATTACAATTAAGGCTCATGCACACAAATGTATTTTTTATTTCGTGTCCGTTCCGTTTTTTTTTGCAGACCGCATGCAAAACCATTCATTTCAATGGGCCCCCAAAAATGGAAGTTACTCCTTGTGCCTTCTGTTTCCGTATTTCCGTTCCGAAAAAAAAAAAATGTCCTATTATTGTCAGTATTACAGACAAGGATAGTACTGTTCTATTAGGGGCCAGCTGTTCCGTTCCGCAAAATACGGAATGCACATGTCATCTGTATTTTTTGAAGATCCGTTTTTTGTGGACCGCAAAATACATACGGTCATGTGCATGAGTCCTTAGTCAATCCTCATAGATTTTCTAGCCGCAACTATATGTATGGTGCACTGCGAGCAAGGAAGAGGCTTTAGTATACACTGAAATGTAGCAGCCCCTTTAAACAGCTGATTGGACAGGGTGGTGGGAACTTGACTTCTCCAATATAATATTGACCGGCTATCCTGAAAGACAGGACATCAATACTGAAATCATAGAAAACCCCTTTAGGTAAAATCACTGCACAGATTATCATATATTGTTTTGTCTGAAATACCTTTTCAACTTAACCCTTCATTTTCCAGGCTTTTATTCCTATAATCACAGTGACTGTTGGGAATCCCCATTGCACCCCTGCTTCGATGGTCTGAATGGAGAACTAGCTCATGCTTTTTTGCCACCAAGAGGAGAGATTCATTTTGACAACCACGAGTTCTGGATACTTGGACCTTCACGATTCAGCTGGAAGCAGGGTAAATGCTTTCTCATTTTATTTTTAACCCAAGCCTCATTCACACGTCAGTGTTTCACGGACATGTGCTGTACGTGTTCTCCACGGACAGCACACATCCCTATTCATTTTAATGTGTGTATTCAGACATGTGTTTTAGCACTGTCCGTGGGTCCGTGTTTTCAGCACGGATGCATGCTCTATTTTGTCCGTGTTCATGGATCCATCATGTCCATTATAGTCTATGGGTCCGTGAAAACCACGGATGCCATCCATGTTGCATCCGTGTTTCACGGATCATTAAGAAGAGATGCTTTATAAATTATTTTTCAGCTGTTCAGTGTCAGTGAAACACGGACAGAAAATAACGGACACACGGACCCAACACAGAACCTTCACCGGCAGCTTCACAGATGCATCATTGACCAACTGCTCATGGATTTGAGCACGGACGTGTGAATGAGGCTTAGGGATGGAACTAGAAAAGTGCTGGGCCCCATGCCAAACCTTTGAATGGAGGCCTCTCTTTATATCAGACCCCTAGATCACCCCTATATAGAAGGGCCCAACATAATTTTGAACAAAAATGTAAGCAAAGAGCTGCTAGATTTCATATAGTAACTATAGCAGTGGTACAGTTTACATTTATTTATGTTTCTAGTATTTGCATTTGTCTTTGCGCATGACAGCGTCCTTTCACGTTGCAGCCATGGTAGAGTGCATCTGAACCCCTTTTTTCATATTGTTTGGAGGTGCTGGTCTAACTTTGATTCTTGCAGCCCCCTACATCAGACCCAAAAATTAATCAGCCCCAGATCAGACAAAAAACAAAAAAAAACACAGACATTTCCCTCTTCTCACTCCTGGCTTCTCTCTAGGGCAGAGGTGGGCAAACTTTTTGATTTGTGGGCCACAATGGGTTCATATATAGTGTGAATTAATATAAATTAAATTTAAATTTCGTAATGTTAAAGGTTTAGTTTAATTCAAGGTAGAAAAGCATAAAAAGAGTTTATGCAATAAATTTATTTCAGAACATAGTATGTATAACTCACCTTTAATTTTAGTGGGAACAGTGTTGTTGGTCTCCCTTTTTTGCTAAGGCATCAAATTCTGCAGTTAGCAGTGTCATCCACAGATCCCCATAAGTGTCATCCACAGACCCCCCATAACAGTGTCATCCACAGATCCCCATAAGTGTCATCCACAGATCCCCTCCAAAACAGTGTCATCCACAGATCCCCATAACAGGGTCATCCACAGATCACCATAAGTGTCATCCACAGATCACCATAAGTGTCATCCACAGATCCCCCCCATAACAGTGTCATCCACAGATCCCCATTAGTGTCATCGACAGATCCCCCATAACAGTGTTATCCACAGATCCCCTCCATAACAGTGTCATCCACAGATCCCCATAACAGTGTCATCCACAGATCCCCATAACAGTGTTATCCACAGATCCCCATAACAGTGTAATCCACAGATCCCCATAAGTGTCATCCACAGATCACCATAAGTGTCATCCACAGATCCACCATAACAGTGTCATCCACAGATCCCCCACCATAACAGTGTCATCCACAGATCCCCATTAGTGTCATCCACAGATCCACCATAACAGTGTCATCCACAGATCCCCATAACAGTGTCATCCACAGATCCCCCTCTATAACAGTGTCATCCACAGATCCCCCATAACAGTGTCATCCACAGATCCCCCTCTATAACAGTGTCATCCACAGATCCCCATAAGTGTCATCCACAGATCCCCATTAGTGTCATCCACAGATTCCCATTAGTGTCACCCACAGATCCCCATTAGTGTCATCCACAGATCCCCATAATTGTCATCCACAGATCCCCATAAGTGTCATCTACAGATCCCCCATAACAGTGTCATCCACAGATCCCCCATAACAATGTCATCCACAGATCCCTATAAATGTTATTCACAGATCCCCATAAGTGTC
Organism: Bufotes viridis; assembly: GCA_033119425.1. NCBI lineage: Eukaryota > Metazoa > Chordata > Amphibia > Anura > Bufonidae > Bufotes > Bufotes viridis. The sequence continues at coordinate 176,015,330 of CM065592.1, forward strand.
ATCTACAGATCCCCCATAACAGTGTCATCCACAGATCCCTATAAATGTTATCCACAGATACCCATAAGTGTCATCCACAGATCCCCTCCATAACAGTGTCATCCACAGATCCCCATAAGCGTCATCCACAGATGCCCCCATAACAATGTCATCCACAGATCCCCATAACAGTGTCATCCACAGATCCCCATAACAGTGTCATCCACAGATCATCATGTGTCATCCACAGATCCCCTCCATAACAGTGTCATCCACAGATCCCCATAAGTGTCATCCACAGATGCCCCCATAACAGTGTCATCCACAGATCCGCATAAGTGTCATCCACAGATCCCCATAAGTGTTGTCCACAGATCCCCCATAACAGTGTCATCCACAGATCCCCTATAACAGTGTCATCCACAGATCCCCTATAACAGTGTCATCCACAGATCCAGGGCCGGCGCCACCTGTAAGGCGACCTAGGCAATTGCCTAGGGCGCAATTTAACAGGGGGCGCCGGAACCCTGCGATTGAAAAAAAAAAAAAACTTATGTGGTAACGGGGCGGCCGGCGCGCCGCCCCGCTATCATGTTGCACTGCCTGAGGGGGGGCGGACCGTACCGGGTGACACCAGTCCCTGGGGTGACACCCGGTGCGGTCTCCCCGCCCCCAGGCACCAGAGCAGAGTCGCGGCAGCGGAGCGTGCAGGAGGAGGGCGGGCCGGAGGCGTGTCCCGTCCTCCCCTGTTCATCTGATAGGCTGCCGGCCTAGTGCTGGCAGGCAGCCTATCAGAGGCCGAGTTCAGGAGGCGCGATGACGTCATCGCGCCGCCTGAGCCGTACAGCGCGGGACACAGGCCGGAAGAGGCCTGCATCGCATCGCTGCCAAGGAGGTAAGTATGTGTTTTTTTTTTTTTTTTTACTCAAATCAGGTGGAGCACATATGTGGGGGCTACTGGCACATAAGGGGGTCACTGGCGCCTATAGGCTGGGCTACTGGAGCATAAGGGGACTACTGGCACATAAGGGGGCTTGCTGGCACATAAGGGGGCTACTGGTACATGGGGGGCTACTGGTATATAAGGGGCTTGCTGGCACATAAGGGGCTACTGGCACATAAGGGGCTACTGGCACATAAGGGGGTCACTGGCACATAAGGGGGCTACTGGAGCATAAGGGGACTACTGGCACATAAGGGGCTTGCTGGCGCATAAGGGGGACTACTGGCACATAAGGGGGCTACTGGTACATGGGGGCTACTGGTATATAAGGGGCTTGCTGGCACATAAGGGGGCTTGCTGGCACATAAGGGGGCTACTGGCACATAAGGGGGCTTGCTGGCACATAAGGGGCTACTGGCACATAAGGGGGCTTGCTGGCACATAAAGGGGCTACTGGCACATAAGGGGACTACTGGCACATAAGGGGGACTACTGGCACATAAGGGGGCTACTGGCACATAAGGGGGCTACTGGCACATAAGGGGCTACTGGCACATAAGGGGGCTACTGGCACATAAGGGGGCTACTGGCACATAAGGGGGCTTGCTGGCACATAAGGGGCAACTGGCACATAAGGCGGGCTACTGGCACATAAAGGGGGCTTGCTGGCACATAAGGGGGCTACTGGCACATAAAGGGGCTTGCTGGCACATAAAGGGGCTACTGGCACATAAGGGGACTACTGGCACATAAGGGGCGCTACTGGCACATAAGGGGGCTACTGGCACATAAGGGGGCTACTGGCACATAAGGGGGCTACTGGCACATAAGGGGGCTACTGGCACATAAGGGGGCTACTGGCACATAAGGGGGCTACTGGCACATAAAGGGGCTTGCTGGCACATAAAGGGGCTACTGGCACATAAGGGGGACTACTGGCACATAAGGGGCACTACTGGCACATAAGGGGAGCTACTGGCACATAAGGGGGCTTGCTGGCACATAAGGGGGCTACTGGCGCATAAGGGGGCTTGCTGGCACATAAGGGGGCTACTGGCACATAAGGGGCACTACTGGCACATAAGGCGGGCTATTATTATTGTTATAAGGCCGCCTCTGTATATTGTTATTATAATGGCCCCCTCTGTACTATTCTTATCTTAATAGCCCCCACTGTATTAGTATTATTATTATTTATACAGAGGGGCCGTTATTATAATAATAGCACAGAGAGGGCCTTTATATTAATAATAATACCGAGCTGTGTTGCCATGTTGGAGGGGGAGAATTGGGATATACCCTATATACTGTGTATTATATTATGGGGGCACTAGGAGGAAGGCGGGAGAGGAGCACTATGGGGGCATTTACTAGGGGCACTATATAGGGGTATTTCATACTGGTACATTATGGGGACATTAGCTGAGCTGGGGTATTACAAGGGGTATTTTTGCACTGTATATTAAAAGGAGAATTATTACTACAGGGGGTATTATGGTGGGCTTTATTACTCCCCATGTTATGACCCCCAGTAGCAGCACCAGCCTCTCCCTGCTCTGCTATCCCTCTGATCCTTCTCCAAATCCTTATTCTGATATCTTTCTCTTTAGGATAAAACACATCATCAGCTCCGCCGATCCCCACAGTATACCTCTACACCGATCCCCAGCCAAAGTGTGAAGTGGTGTCCGAGATCCCCAAGGGCCAAGCAACTGTAAGTTTTCATGTGAAATATGTTTGTTATACACATATAGCATACACTGCGCACAGCGTCATTGATTACTATGACGCCGTGCGCTTCGTGTCGCCGCTACAGTACCGTAAGGGCAGATCATCTGATGGGGGGGGGGGGCGTCAATTTTTATCTTGCCTAGGGCGGCAAAAATTCTTGCACCGGCCCTGCACAGATCCCCCATAGCAGTGTCATCCACAGATCTCTATAAATGTCATCCACAGATCCTCATAAGTGTCATCCACAGATCCCCTCCATAACAATGTCATCCACAGATCCCCATAAGTGTCATCCACAGATTTACTCCATAACAGTGTCATCCACAGATCTAACTCATAAAAGTGTCATCCACAGATCCCCATAAGTGTCATCCACAGATTCCCTCCATAACAGTGTCATCCACAGATCCCCATAAGTGTCATCCACAGATCCCCATAAGTGTCATCCACAGATTCCAATAAGTGTCATCCACAGATTCCAATAAGTGTCATCCACAGATCCCCCATAACAGTGTCATCCACAGATCCCCATAAGTGTCATCCACAGATTCCCTCCATAACAGTGTCATCCACAGATCCCCTCCATAACAGTGTCATCCACAGATCCCCCAGAACAGTGTCATCCACAGATCCCCATAACAGTGTCATCCACAGATTCCCTCCATAACAGTCTCATCCACAGATCTCCATAACAGTCTCATCCACAAATCCCCATAAGTGTCATCCACAGATCCCCATAAGTGTCATCCACAGATTTACTCCATAACAGTGTCATCCACAGATCTAAGCCATAAAAGTGTCATCCACAGATCCCCAAAAGTGTCATCCACAGATTCCCTCCATAACGGTGTCATCCACAGATCCCCATAAGTGTCATCCACAGATCCCCATAAGTGTCATCTAGTGACCCCCAACACTCTGCCTAAATTATACCACTATTAATGCTCTTTGTCAGAATCGGTTGGAGCCCAGCCGCGCCAACACTCCTGAGCCCAGCGCAGCCTCCTAGCTAATTTCTTCACTTCACTTGCCACTGAGGTAAATTCAGAGAAGCGCCATAATCTCATGCAGGCACACTGGATACAGTAGTCTGCGCCCGTGCGGACTACTGGCAGAGGCATCGTCGAGCGAGGTGCGCTGGAAGACTGCGCATGCGCACTTTGCTTGACAATGTCTCTGCCAGTAGTCCGTACGGGCGCAGACTACTGTATTCAGTGCGCCTGCGCAAGATTACGGGGCTTCTCTGTAATTATGTCAGTGGCAAGTGAAGTGAATAAATTAGCTTCCGTTTGCAGTGCAGCTCTGTGGGCCGCATAAAAAGGTCCGTCGCGCCCATTACTGCTCTAGGACCTTGCACATGGGTCTTCACAGCGTCAGGACATTCTATGTGATGGCACACACAGCATCAGGACGCTGCTTAATCTTAGGACCTTGTATGCGTGTCCAATCTGCCCAAGTAGTAATGGAAACATATTTCAGAAGCCTGTTGAAACCAAATACCTTGTACCACAAACAAATACAGTAGAAAATAGACATCTGGATAGTAATGTGCAAAATTAATGAGACTTAACTTAAACAGGTTGTCCAGTATGTCAGTATTAATGGCCTACCCCAGGAGGTCTCACCCCTCAATACTAGTGTTGAGCGTGAATATTCGAATTGCAAATTTTATTTGTGAATATCGCCACTTTGAAAATTCGTAAATATTTTGAATATAGTGCTATATATTCGTATTCGTGAATAGTGTTAATCATGAATATTCTAATCGCAAATTTATTATGAATTTATCACGCCTATCGGCATTTAGCAACATCCCTAGCAACCAGTAGGAAAGTTGCCTACCCCGCAATGTTGATCGCGAATATTCTAATTGCGAATTTTTATTGCAAACATATTACATTGCCGATTTTCGCAATCAAGTAAATAATGACTGGAGATCACGAATTCTCGAATATATGGTGATTATTCGGCCACTGAAAATAATAGGAGCACTGCTGAAGCTCTGTCCACTGCACCATGGATGGAGCCTCAGCCACTAGGTAACTGCTGATTGGCGGGGAGTCTGAGCTCCTGAGGACATCGAAATCCTGGACAGGCCCTTTAAGCTGTAGAGTAATCAGCTTTACAATATTTGTAAAGCGCCACCTGCTGTTTGTTTTTATTTCTTTGTCCTGCTCACTGAGATGGCCGCACATGCTCAGTTTCATCCTCCTGAGCTGTGATAGGGAGACCTGAGACACGTCCCCTTAGCTGCAGCAGAAAAGACACTCCCCTTGAGCTGCCAGCTTGATATAAATCTATCAGAGCTATGAATTGTGAGATATTTGTTAGAAAGAGATTGTCATGTACTATATGATGTTTCATTTTAATTATTTGCATTAGTTATGCGTTAACCCCTTTAGGGCTCATGCACACGAACGTATTTTCTTTCCGTGTCCATACCGTTTTTTGCGGAACCATTCATTTCTATGGGTCCGCAAAAAACGGAAGGCTCTCCGTGTGCATTCCTTTTCCATATGTCCGTATTTCTGTTCCTCAAAAAAATAGAACATGTCCTATTATTGTCATCATTGCGGACAAGGATAGGGCTGTTCTATAGCTGTTCTGTTCCGCAAAATCCGGAATGCACACGGACGCCATCCGTATTTTTTGCGGACCGCAAAATACATACGGTCGTGTGTGTGAGGCCTTAGGTAAACAATGGAAAGAAACTTTTAATTGAAATCAATTGATCTATATATTATACTTTATTATCCCTGTTTGGTAGTAGTTCTCTACTCACCTTTTATAGTATTATCTCAGTTTACCCTTTTCTTTACCACTTAACAGGCGTGTGGTATAATGATCTGGTCCAGGTGGCCGCGCATGAGATTGGTCATGCTCTTGGCTTATGGCACTCTAAAGATGTCTATGCACTGATGCATCCTAATGCTACATACACGCGGACCCGGCGCTTGGCACAAGATGATATTTTGGCAATACAGCATCTCTATGGTAATTGTTTATTTCTGTGTCATCTATTACTCCTCCTTCCATTTTACAGTATGTTAATAGCGTCTTTTTTCCTAGGTCTTACTACCTCCTAGCCCTATTTTAACCCGTAATAGTCATTCTGGTCAATAGGGAAATATTCTTCTAGTAAAGAAAGTACCATAGTTTGTTAAAGGGAATCTGACAAGTAATTTTTCCTATATTTAACCCATGGCAATGCACTGTAGTGCTGCCTAACATAATTAAAACCATACCTTTATTAGCATTATCCTTATTTCTGAACTCTAGACAATGAACTTTTATTGGTATGCTAATGAGGCCCAACGTGCCCAGCAGGGCGTCAACAACTGTTCAGAAACCCCAAGACCGCCTCCTCCAAGAGGCCAAGACCACCTCTTCAGTTGCTCCCAGTACCTCCCTTTTCCACCTTCCTGTCCACCCCACTAATTTAATTCCTTTGTGCCCGCGATGCATGCCCTCTATCTTCTGTGAGTCTGAGCATCAGCATGTCTCAGTGAAATTTTGCACAGACCAGGAATCTGCCTGCACTTGCACACTGCCTTCCTGCAATAGGCATTAGACTCACAGTAGTTAGAGCGCATGCGTCGCGGGCAGAACTGAATGAAAATAGCGACGTCGCAGAAGGGGGGCGGACTGGAAGACGCAAAGGGAAGGTGCTGCGAATAACTGTAGAGAGTGGTCATGGGCACTTGGGAGAGTCAGGCTTGGGCTCTTGGGAGAGTCAGGCTTGGGCTCTTGGATCAGTTGTTGACGCCCCCGCTGAGTACTTTGGGCCTCATTAGCTTACCAAAGTTCGTTTTCTGCTGTTCAGAAATAAGAATAATGTTAAAGGGAGTCTTTCACCCCAAATGTGCACTATCTCACACTAACACGATTGCGTCGATAACAGTCACCACATTAAAATCCTTCTTACCATAAGGTTGTCAGTTGCATAGTTCGTCTAAAAAACACTTTTATTGTATATGTAAATCAGGGTCTGAAGGTGCCCAGGGGCGACGTTCCAACGGCTGGTGCCCAGGCCCGGGCTGATTTCCATGTGCAACCACTCCCCTTTCACTCATTTGGTCCGCCCTTTCTCTGGCTGATTACCTCCTCCTCTTCTTCTGAAATGCAGCGCCTGCGCCGATGACAGCCCTCTGATGTCAGCGTCGGCTGGAACATGATGTATGGGCCGGCGCATGCGCACTGTACTACCCTTTCAGAAGAAGAGGAGGTAATCAGCCAGAGAAAGGGCGGGCCAAATGGGTGAAAGGGGAGTGGTTGCACATGGAAATCAGCCCGGGGCCTGGGCGCCAGCCGTTGGAACGCCGCCCCTGGGCACCTTCAGACCCTGATTTACATATACAATAAAAGTGTTTTTTAGACGAACTATGCAACTGACAACCTTATGGTAAGTAGGATTTTAATGTGGGGACTGTTATCGACGCAATGGTGTTAGTGTGAGATAGTGCACATTTGGGATGAAAGACTCCCTTTAACAAACATATGCTTTTAATTATGTTTGGCAGCACTACATTGCATTGACATGGGTTAAATACAGTACAATTAGGTGACAGATTCCCTTATAAAAAAAAAAATTAAAATAGAAATGTTGACTTATGCAAAGAAAAGACAGTTGCTTCCCAATAGCAAGAATGGGCAGTGGAACTAGGATACAAAAGAAACAATTGTAATAATGCTTTTATTGACAGGCTGCCCAGCTTCAGGATCCAGCTGTGAGACACTGAAAGACCAGCAAAGCTGTGGTTTACAGAGTCCATGTTACAAAAAGTGTAGCAGCTGTAAGAGTAAGAAAATATTTTATAGATATCACTCCAATCTCATCTGTCTTTCTATATATGATGATTGTCATTTAATTTCCATTAAGAGGTGTCTGAAAAAGGTCCCAAATCATACAAAGTCAAGGTGAAGACATTTTATGCTTCCAAGGGTGAGACTGTCACACTTAACTGTACCAACAGTGCATCACAACCGCGCCAGAGAGTCAGGTAAGATATCAGACACACATTACAACATAGTCTTAAATATCCTGCTAGTCCATAATGTAGTAATCTGCAAAGCAGGAACCAAGGTTGAAGTGTTAACCCATAGTGAAGGTCATTTACTTCAGGGAATAGATTGGCATAAAACTCCTGCAAGGACAGCCTTTCAGGCTATGTAGGCTGAGGAACTATACTGATTGTACCAAACTATTCTTAAAGTGGCTTTCCTGTTTTAGCCATTTACAACATACAATGCTCTAAAAAAAAATAAAGGGAACACTAACATACCACATCCTAGATCTCAATCTCAATGGTAGGTGGAACGAGACATGTCCCAGATGTGCTCGATTAGATTCAGGTCTGGGGAATGGGCAGGCCAAGCCATAGCATCAATGCCTTCATCATGCAGGAACTGCAGACACACTTCAGCCACATGAGGCCTAGCATTATCATGCATCAGAAGGAACCCAGGGCCCACTGCACCTGCATATGGTCTCACAGATTTCTGTACTGTCAGGATCACACTTCTGGGACCCCCACCACCTGAGAGAACAGGTGTTTGCAGTTTCAGTAACTCCTGTAGACTTGAATGGATGGATCATGGCTTGGCTATCTGTCCATGTAGTATCATCCTGGATGTGCTGGATGTGGTGGCCAACTTGACATGTAGAACTAGGGGAACATTTATCAATGTTTTTACACCTCTGTTGTAGCGTTAAAAAAATTTCAAATTATGGTGCAGGCCATATTTGCCCATAATATAGAGGTTATTAATACTTTTCAAAAGTGGTGAGAAAAGGAGGCAGGGCTTAGTGGGAGGGCTGGGCTTAGTGCGGCCCACCGAATTTACTATAATTTACTCCAGAAACTGGAAATTATCCACTCTTTATGAATCTCCCCCAAGTCTCCTGGTTGATGAGCATCCAAAAAGTAGGCCCTCCAGCTGTTAGAAACCCATGTAATGTACTGTGGATATGCCTTAACGTTAACCTGTTGGTAGATTCCTACTGCCTTACCATGGGCAGCATGAAATATTGATAGGCTAGTACATTACTAAGGACTATGTTTTACCCTGAAATTCTGCAGCCAAAATGAAATACCAGGTGGTTTTATAATCGCCTTATTTTAGCAGCTTATATGCAATATGACAGGCATGCTCAACCTGCGGCCCTCCAGCTGTTGCAAAACTACAACTCCCAGCATACCTGGACAGCCTACAGCTATCAGCCTACAGCAGGGTATGGTGGGAGTTGTAGTTTTACAACAGCTGAAGGGCCGCAGGTTGAGCATCCCTGCAATATGAGATATGATGTATAGATAGATAACAAGCTTTGTCATATAGAGAGAAATATTTCTCTCTCACTACTGTTTTTTTTATTCCCTATTCTATTGTAGTTGGTACAAGAATGGCAGCCGTCTAAATCTGTCAGCTCCAGAAGTAGCTAAGAAGTCGTCAAGTAGTTTAGTTATCCAAGCACAAGTATTTACCCAAGGACGTTACACATGTGTAATACGCTATGGAATTGTGACCCTGGGAGGAAAGTCATGGAATCTCCGTGTTATCTAGTATTTCCAAAATCTCACCATGAAGATCAAAAGGGTACATTCACATGATGTGTGGCGGCTGTTTAACGGCCATCAGACGGCTGTTTTTATAAGTATTGCAGTCTATGGTTTTATTCACACAGACTTTTTTTTTATGTGCCATCAATAATGGGTGTCAAAAAATAGGACATTTCCTATTTTGTCTGTTTTCATGGACTGGCAGTGGGAGCGGATTATAATGAGGGCAAAATGGGCGATTGCCTAGGGCCATAACGCTGGAGGGGGTTCCATGAACTTCATGCCTTATTATGTTTTACCTGCTGCACTCAGTATACTAATAATGCCGTAATGAGAATCATGTACAATAAAACACGTGATTCACATTAGGTAGTAATAATCTACTGTACTTGCATAATATGTCCTAGGCCTAGGGTGAGTAACACTGGGAGAGTCACTTGTAGAGAAGGATTTAGGTGTGTTTGTAGACCATAGATTTATATCACACAGGCAGCTGAAGGGGAGTGTCTTTTCTGCTGCAGCTCAGGGGGCGTGTCTCAGCTCTCCCTATCACAACTCAGGAAGCAGTTGAAGGAACTGAGCATGTGTGGCCATCTCAGTGAGAAGGACATAGAAATAAGAAAGAAAATCAAGCTTCAAATGGTGCTATACAGATACATTTTATTGAATAACTCAGTGGTTATGCTACATTTTTAATTCCATGCAATTAGAAAAGTAATCCAGGTGCTGGTTTGAAAACTGTAGAATATTTTTTTGGGACAACCCCTTTAAACAAGGCATCGACTTGCGGGGCAGGGATGAAATATTACCACTTTACAAAGCATTGGTGCGGCGTCACCTGGAATAGGCAGTTCAATTCTGGGCACCAGTCCAAAGGAAGGAAAAAGTACAGAGGAGAGCAACTAAACTGATAAGGGACATATAGTCTTAGTTATGAGGAAAGATTAAAATAATGACATTCATTTAGTCTTGAGTTGAGACATTTAAGTGGGGACATGATTAACCTATACAAATATATAAATGGGCCATACAAAAAATACGGTAAAAACTGTTCCATGTAAAACGCCCTCAAAAGACAAGGGGGCACTGCCTCTGACACGAGAAGAAAAAGTGCATTTTCCAGAGGCGTAAGGACTTCTTTACTGTAAGAACTGTAAATCGATGGAATAGTTTACCTCAGGACATGGTCACAGTAGGCACAGTGGGTAGTTTTAAAAAAGAGCTTAGATGAATTTTTAAAATTAAATAACATTAATGCTTATGAAAATGTGTAGAAATCTGGGTCTCACTTCCTTTTCTAGAATTCAAATCCCCACCTATCGGTAGTTTGAACCTGATGGACTTGTGTCTTTTTTCAACCATATTAACAGGGTTGTGTCATGAAACATATTCTATATTTTATTCAAACCAGTACCTGGATCTGGATAGAGCTGCAGCAGAAAGGACACGCCTCCTGAGATGTCAGGCTGAAGATAATCTAGCAGAGCAATTAGAGCAGTGAATGTGGAGATCTCTGGACCCATATGAGGTACAGGGGTAGTTCTAGATTTGTTAAAAAAGTATTGTCATTCACTATATGATGTCAGATTTTAATTTTTTACATCAATTATGGCATAACCCCTTTAACTTTGTCTATGTTTCATCCCAGTCTCTCAATGAGTTCATCAACTTGTGGCATAGGATATGAGGCAAACTTTGACACCTTATTCAACTTACAGAAGTCATTAGAAAAGCTTAATGTGCCATCGGGTTTAGAAATCAATACTATGGGACTGGACCACTAACTTTTTGATTATTTAATCACACCAAGGTCTAACATTTTCTTGATCTCTTCAGATATGGCCTGTCTGCGGGCTTCAGGGACCCTGTAAGGTTTTAAATGGACCTTTACATGTGGTTCGGTGACAATGTCATGCTTAATGACGTTCGTCCACCCTGACAACTCTGAAAACACGTTAGTGTTCCTCTGCACGAACTCCTTAGCTTCCTGTCTCTGTGACTTTGACAGGGAATCTCACACACGCACTTTAGGAGTTCCACTGCAGGGGGTACTCACAGCTGACAGAGTCTTTCTGTCTTTCCAGGGCTTCTACAGTCTATACATCATTCTTCACACATCTGTGGGAGAAGTCAGGATGAGCTCGGCCCGCAGCTACGTGCCCCCCCCCCCTCCTCTCTTCATCATTGTATATACAGGCAGACTGAGCAAAGGGGAGAGGGAAAGCACTTGAGATAAGGAATAAGCAGCTCAAAGCAACTACATAAGAAAATCTAGTTACATAAAAAATGAAAAATTATATTCACATCTCTATCAGTCCCCCCTTGAATCTTTCTTTTCCTAAACCTAAAACATCTGTCCCAATGCTCCGACTCCTCTTCACCAGCTTCCATGACAACCTATTCCTAACGAATAGCCTCCCTTGACACTGGATTTGAGCACGGGTAAGTCAGATATCTTTCCCTAATTTGCACTGACATCATATGGGGGAAGACTGGAGGTTATCACAGCTTCTGATTTTTCTGGATCGAAGTCTTCATACAATTCTCCAATCATCATCTCTGGTACGGCCTCGTCAACTGCCTTGCTGAACAATTTTTTTTACACAGGGAATAATACAGCAGATAATTAGTACAAGCAAAATGATAACAACGATGATGATACCAATTTGCAACAGAATCTGCTTCCAATTTTACTTTGAGCTTCACTCATATGCTTGTGGTCAATAACTCTTGGAATGGACCACCAAACCAGGGTTTGAGGACTTTTCTAACATGTCTTTTTACTACCACCCAATCTCATGACACAAGTGTGTTAGTTCCTGGTACTTCATCAAGATCTGGAAGTGAAGCAAAAACTTGAGAATGTATTTTAGTCAAATACTTGTGCAAACTGATCACATAATCTGTCAGACGACCATGTTGCATTTGGAGCCACTTTGGAAAATACAATCCTATCCTAGGGGCTGAACCAAAAAGATCCTTTTGGGGATTAAGGCCTGTCTTACGGTTAAGGGTATACCTTATTGGAAAAAAGTCTACCAGCAGGCACTCTGTTTATAACTTTTTTAACCTTTAACTTTAGTGTCCCGTTCAGCTCCTTTATTCCCCTACACTACTGCTGCTTTGCGGATGGTACGAAGCATGTAAGACCTGTTCTACACCCAAAACCTTCATCATCTCCTGCATCACTTAACCTGTGAAGTGAACACCTCTGTTACTTTCAATGGTCTCAGGTACCCCATACCTACATATAACTTCGGCCATAATCTTCTTTGGGTATGCTTTTGGCCATCCTGAAAACAAATCATCACACATCAATACATACTCATATACACCCACCTTGGGTAGTTGAAGGTAGTCTGCAAGCTTTGAAACGGATACAAAGGGCAAGACGTGTGTTTTTGGGTTACCGTAACCACCTTGCCCAAGTTGTTCTGGTCACTAATCATACATCCTTGAGTACATATGACTGCTACAGTGCTGAACCCTGGGGCGTACCATGCACTATGTACTAAATTACATATAGCAATGTTTGACTGGTGCGTCACTCCATGGTTTGCCTGTGCCATCGTGGGTTAGAGGGACCTGGGAAGGCAGAGTTTCCCTTGGAACGGTATTAGGCCTTCCTCATTTGTAGTCCCCCCTTTTTACATCCACCAGTCCCTTTCCTCCTTCCCCACCTGGTTCTGCAAGGTCTTAAGAACTTCCAGTGAGACATGAGGAGTTATTTCCAGGACCTGAGCTGTGTCCACTAAGGCAGGGGTCTGCCTAGGCAATTTGGCAGCCATTTTTTGCAGCCTGATCTGCCGTGGCTTTTCCTTCTGCCTCATCTGAGTCTGTTTTACAGTATCCTTTTGTTGTTATCACTGCCACTCAAGTTAGTGACATGAGGGCTTCCATCAGAGACCTCATTGCTTCCCCATTTTCGATGGGTTTACCTGAAGCGGTCAGGAATTCTCTGGCTTTCCAAATGGGCTATCTCAAAGGCATACCTATAAATGTTGGCTGTTTTTTCATCTGCATATCTGCAAGCCATCTTCAGAGTCTTTAGCTCCACTTCTTGAGCAGACATGTGTGGTGGTAAGGACTATGTTTTTTTTTGTTTTGTTTTTTAGAATGTCATGTTTAGTCACCACTGCCCAACCTGTGTAGTACCTGCCATCCTGGTCATACCTCGATCCATCCACAAAGAGCACATGATCTGGATTACCTAATGGCTGATTTACCACACCCCGCTGTCTCTCATGACATCATCTGCAAACAGTCATGAGCCTCTTCCTCTGGAAGAAAAGTTTAAGTGTCCAAACTCTTCCCTCCCCCCTTGTTCCAGAGGCAACAGGGTGGCTGGATTCAAAGCATTACACCTTTGGACAGCAACACTGTCAGGCAACAAAATGGAACATTGCAATTTCATAAGGATAGATGTAATATCACTGTCACTTTGTGGTTCAGGACTATCTCAGAGCTTTTATCAAGCATGACTTGTACAACTACTACAGCTCTGATGCAGAAAGGGGAACCTCTGGCTACAGGGTCAAGTCGGGCTAAATAAAATGCCACAGGGCGTTGGTGCTGGCCATGCAGTTGGGTGAGGACAGCTGAGGCATGGCCATTCACTTCCATACAATACAATATAAAAGTAATAATCTGATAGGCCCAGTGCGGGGGAGCACAAAATTGCCAGCTTTAGGCATAAAGACATCTACCACCTCATATTCTGGGGGTACTAACACAAACATGGACCAGGGAGTTCTATCACTAACAGCCAGGGCCGTCGTTAGAACCCGGCATACACGGGCAAGTGCCATGGCCCACTGTAAGTTAGGGGGCTCCCTTGTTTCCACGGCGCGGCCCCTTTAAAATTTTTTACAATACTGTTAATGCTGCACACTGTGCGCAGCGCAAGATTCAGTGCAATGCGCGTGCGCGGCCCCAGCGTGAGTACAGTTGGGCAGCGGCACTGCGCACAGACTGACAGCGTGCCTCAGGACTCGTCTCAGAGGACAAAGGGGCGGAGTTGATCAGCAGGCGCAGCTGCAGAACATTCAAGACGCAGCCGCCAGCCGAGCCGAGCCCAAGAGGAAACCAAACGGTCCTGGAGCGGAGCTGGAGTCAGATTTATTTGTATACAGGTGAATGTGCTGTGCAGCATGTATTGTACACCAAATTCCAGTAACATGAGGGGAGTCAAGTGAAGTGAGTCAGTATGTGATTTGAGTCACTGACCAGTGTAACATGAGGGGTGGTGTAGTGTCTCCTCCCCAGCCCCCCCAGCCTCTCCACTAATTGGAAATGAATTGAGCAACAAACTTCTTTGTGGGGGAATTCTTTAGGCCCCCAGTATACCTAACCTCTCACGGATGGCGAAAAATGCACAGCAAGCAGTAAAGCAAATATTCGTAAAGTCTCAGTCAGCAGTGAGTAGATAAGTTATCAGTAATGACAGGTTACTCACTGCTGACTGAGACTTTACGAATATTTGCTTTACTGCTTGCTGTGCATTTCTTTTCCTCATCCATATACATGTATGCACATTAAGGTATGTGGTAGCCTGGGGTATAGAAGGTTGTCTAAGGAATGCCCCCACAAACAGATTTTGTTGCTCATTATCCTCCTATTAGTGGAGGCTGTGGGGATCCCTCCCCAAAAACACCCCTTCATGGAGCATTGGTTTTTGGTAGCACAGACACACAGACCATGCAAATTCCTCTATGAGTCTGTTCTGGGGTCCTAATAATGTATCTATATTCTGTCGTTGCCCCCACCCTCTACAGAAAATAAATTCTGCCTTCTGAGTACCTAAATAAATGGAAACACTAACTTAGACCCCTAAATTCAGACCCCAGATTAGACCCTTAGGCCTAATTCACACGTCCACAAAATGGATCCGCAATTTTGCGGAAGGGTTGCAGACCCATTCATTTCAAAGGGGCAGGAATGGATGTGGACAGCACACTATGTGATGTCTGCATCCGCATTTCCGCATCCGTGTTTCCGCATCCGCGTTTCCGTAAAAAAATAGAACATGTCCTATTTTTGTCCGCAATTGCGGACAAGAAAAGGCATTCTCTATATAGTGCCAGCAATGTGCGGTCCGCAAAATGTGGAATGCACATTGCAGCCGTCCGTGTTTTGCGGAGGCCTTAAGGCTTCATTCACATCACCGTTCACCCTTTCCATTCCTGGAACGGACGGATTTGGCACATGACTGAGCCGAACGGAGCCTAAGGACCCCATAGTCTATAATGATATAATCAGGTTTCCGATCAGAAGATGATTTTTGAAGCAGAGAGAAAAGTTGTGCATGCAGGACTTTTGTCTATGCTTGAAAAATCTTTCTCTGACGGACCCCATTATAGTCTATGGAGTCCTAAGGGCGCAGTTTGTCTCAGTTTAGCGTCAGTTATATGCCAAATCCGTCCTTTCCGTTCATAAAGTGTGAATTTTGCGTGGAGGCAACACTGAATTTTTCTGGGAGATTTCGTCTTCTTACACCCCGCACATTTCCCACATCTATATAGGTATGAGACATTAGCTAATAACTCTTTTTTAGACACAACCCCCTCACACCATTCACCGAGGACCAAACACAGACGTTCTCAGTCACCGTCACACAGGAGGTCGCCACCCAATCCACACAGAACACCGTACAACCTGAGATACAGGATTCAACAAACTCACATGAATCAAACTTTTGCACAGAAGGATGTAGGAAAACACAATGTATGGACACCAGAGCAGGAGAATCACCAAATTATTACATTGAGGGGAACACATCACAAAGAAGATTTATCACAAAAAGAAAGACACGTAGATCACAGAGAAAGAGAAAAATACGGGAGGAATTATTGAATTCAGGACAGTCAAATATTATTAATTTGAGCGAAACAGAACTCACTAATGCACAAGTCACATTGTTGAACAAGGGTTTAAAATTTGCACCATCAAATTCCCTTAATAAATTTGACACGTACATAGGTATCCAAAAATTCATTCGGAGAATCTGTTTGAAAAAATATTTTTTGAAAAATCCAGTAGAAACTCTCCCAAGAGAGATCCAATCATTCATACTACACTTAGAAAGAAATCAAAAAAATTCCCTAGGGCAGAAATAAGTGTAGAAATGTCCACGTTCCAGAAATGTGTAGAGACAGACCTTGAGAAATTGAAAATAAAGAATAGATATAGAAATAATCTGAACATGGGTGAACTAAGAGCAATCAAACAGCTACAAAAGAACAACAATATGGTAATACGTCCTGCGGACAAAGGAGGAGCAATCGTCCTTTGGGGAGTAGAAAAATATGAGAGGGAATGTTTGAGGCAACTATCAGATCAAACTACCTATAAACTAATGAAGCGAGACCCCACGGGTGAATTTAGGGTAGCCCTGTCTAAATTTTGTGATAAGGGTCTGAAACAAGGGATACTTAATCAACAAGAATACGACTATATTTTGAGTACCCCAGGTAGATTACCTATATTTTATTGCCTACCTAAGGTGCATAAAAATCTTGAAGATCCACCAGGCCGCCCTATTATTTCGGCATAGGCTCCTTGACAGCCAATCTTTCTCAGTATATTGACACTTTGCTACAACCAGAGGTGAAAAAGATAAAGTCGTATATTGGGGATACCACAGAAATAGTAGGTATACTGGAAAGTTTGGAGGCCCAAGATGAGTGGCAGATGGGAACGTTGGATGTGCAGTCCCTTTATACCATTATAGAGCACCAATATGGTATACAGGCTCTAAGAGAACAACTTTCTTTAAACCAATGTTGGACAGGGGACCAAGTAGAATTCCTATTGGAAGGGGTTAACCATATTCTACATCACAACTATTTTTGCTTTTCAGACCAATTTTATTTACAGCAGCGAGGGACCGCCATAGGGACTAGGTTCGCCCCCAGCTACGCCAATTTATTTTTGGCGTGGTGGGAATGTCAGACCATTGATCCCATATTGGGGGCGGACCTGGTCCTCTGGCGGCGCTATATAGACAATGTTATTTTTATTTGGAGAGGTAGTAACACGGACCTCGCTAACTTTATAGGGAATATCAACACCAACCCTTATAATTTGAAGTTCACGTTAAATATGGGGAATAAAGTTGAATTTTTAGACCTGCAGGTAGTTCGTAAGGATAGAAAATACATATGCAATACATTTAAGAAACCCACTGCAAAAAAAGGATACATTCCCTATTCGAGTTGTCATCTACCTAGATGGCTAACCAATGTCCCGTATGGACAGTTCCGCAGATTAAAACGTAATTGTACAGAGGAGGAAATGTTCGAGAAGGAGGCAGAAATATTGAAAGAGCAATTTAAACAAAAAGAGTATCCGGAAGTAACTGTAAATTTGGCCCTAGAAAAAGTAAGAAAGCTTGATAGAAAATCTTTTTTCAAACCCAAAATAAAACAAGAATCTGGAGAAAAAGATGGGGAATTTAGAATTATTCTTCCATATAATACACAATCAAAACAAGTGGAGGACATTATTAGATCCCACTGGCATCATATTTCGAAGGATAAAATAATCGGTCCAGTATTGCCCACAATTCCCAAAATAGTCTATACAAGAGCCCCCAACCTTGGCATACAAATAGCCCCTTCAATAAAAAAGAAAGTCAAAGACCGAACATCCACATGGCTCCAACCAAATGGTTTTTATAGATGTGGGAAATGTGCGGGGTGTAAGAAGACGAAATCTCCCAGAAAATTTGTCAGTGTTTCCTCCACGCAAAATTCACACTTTATGTCAATCAAACAGTGCATCACGTGTAGTACCACTAACGTGATCTACTTGATCCAATGTCCGTGTTCAAAACAGTATATAGGCAGAACGAAACGCCCATTAAAGGTGAGAATATCGGATTTTTTTTTTATCACCGCAGCGCTTGTGAAGTGATTGTGCAGTGATTTACAAAAAAAATATTTTTTTTGTCACTGCGGCGGGGCGGGCGTGGGTGAACACACGTGTGGGCGACCAGGCAAACACTGCGTTTTGGGTGGGGGGCGAACTAAGGTGACACTAATACTATTATAGATCTGACCGTGATCAGTTCTTATCACTTACAGATACTATAAAAGTACAAATGCTGATTAGCGCTACGCTATCAGCGAATCAGTGACTGCGGTGCGGTGGCCTGGGCGCTAACGCTAACTACCTACCAAAGAGGGCCTAAACTAATCTAAACCTAAAAGTCAATCCTGGTGGGAAAAAAAAAGTGACAGTTTACACTGATCACTTTTTTCCCTTTCACTAGATGATTGACAGGTGACTGAGAGGGGTGATCAAGGGGTTAATTGGGGTGATGGGGGGTGATCAGGGCCTGGAAGTGTGGTGCTTCATGTACTCACTGTAGAGATGTGCTCTCTCCTGGGTCCAATCGACGAAAAGGACCCAGGAGAGGGCACAGAAGCCATTTAACACATTATATTTTTAAATATAATGCATTACATGGCTCTTGATTCGTTTTTTTAAAAATCACCAGCCTGCCAGCGACGATCATTTGCTGGCAGGCTGGTGACGAACTTCTCCTGTGCCGGTCCCGATAGTCTGTGCGCCTTTTCAGGTGCACAGATCGCGTCATCTCGCCTCTCACGAGATGACGCGCCCGCGCGTCAACGAGGAACAGAAGGACCGCCGAGATCACGCGTATCTGCGTGCGGCGATCCTAAAGAGGTTAAGTTGGCAGCAGCCTTCTGGAGGCTAGTATTAACCTGTAACAATTAATTTAAAAGCTGGTTGCGCTGCCTGGTACACTTTTAAGCTTCAAAGTAAAAACAAGGATAATGACACCTCTTGGCAATCTCAACCACGCAGTGGAAGTTATTCACCGCCGCGCCGGTTCCCTCTGTGGATTACAAGGTTTCGCAGCACATAGTGAAGTTCCACCAATCTTTAAATCTCCAAAAGCATTTTAATATACTCACAAAAGTTGTTTAAAAACAGGCTTTTAAACAATAGTATCTGTTTCACCGTCCGACCCAGGTTTCGCCTGGATAGCTTCGTCAGGGGCGAATATGTTCTAACAAGGAGCTTTGTCACAACAGGTGTTTGATCCATGAATCGCCCAATAAATTTCCTAGTTCAATTAGAATCATGAGACCAAGGCGACAACTAACAATTGATCAACAGTACCTTGCCATAGCGAGGCTTCATGCAGGATATTCTCAGACCGAAGTGGCCACTGAGCTTAGAGTGACATCAGCAGGTTGCAACAGAGACACAGAGAGACTGAAAGAGTCACAGAAAGGCATAGAAGTGGACGTCCTTTGGTCACAGTGATGATCGCTTCATTGTGAACGATGCCTTGTGGGATTGGATGATAATTGCCACACAACTCCAAGCACATTTAAGGGAGGTGAGAGGTACCCAAGTGTAACATCGTGCGTGCCAGACGCCCTGCAAACCTGACCACACCACCAGACACAGGCGTCGTTGTCTTGCATGGGCCAGGGAGCATCTACACGGGATGAGGGACCAGTGGGCCTCAGTGCTGTTCACTGATGAAAGTTCATTCACCCTGAGCAGAAATGATGGCTGCCAACGATGTTGGAGACGTCAAGGAGAGCGCTATGCATCAGCCACTGTTGTCACCAGATGAGCCTTTGGTGGTGGTGGTGTTACAGTGTGGGCAGGTGTGTCTAGTGAGTACAGACCTGCCCCACACTTTGTGAATGTTACAGTGACAAGCCCATACTACTTGAATAACATCATTAATCCTGCCTTGTGCCTCTGCATGAACAACACAGGCCTAATTTCATCCTAATGGATGACAATGCACCAGCTCATCGAGGTTGCATCATTAGGAAATGGCTGCTGGAGACTGGGGTACTTCAAATGAAGTGGCCTGCACTCCAGAACTGAATCCCATTGAAAACCTATGGGATCAGCTAAGTTGCTGTGTAGAGGCTCGTAGCTCTGTACCCCAGAACCTCAATGACCTGAGGGCTGCCGGTCAAGAAGATTGGGATGCCATGCCTCAGCAAGCAATAAGTCAATAGGTCAGCAGCATACGACGTCGTTGTCAATGAGGCAGCGGGCCAAGCCCAGAGGACATCCGGCAGCTGGCCAAGCCCAGAGGACATGAAGCTGCGGGCCAAGCCCAGAGGGCATCCGACATTGGGCCAAACCCAGAGGTCAACCGGCAGCGGGCCAAGCCAGAGCAGTGAGACCATGAGGCACCCAGCCAGAGTCATGAAGCCACGAGGCACCAAGCCAGAAGGACACAAGGCACCAAGCCAGAGCCATGAGGTACCAAGCCAGAGCTATGAGGCCACAAAGCACCAAGCCAGAGCCCAGAGACAGAGCATAGAGGTCATTAGGCATAAAGCCGAACGGTGTCTTCCCGACGCTAGAGTTCGACACATCGCGGATCGGATTGACAGATTACTGGGAGGGGAACCAATGACAAAGTTAGAGGTAGGTGGCGCGTCCAGTGATTTCAGGGATTTAGGTCAAAAGCTTACGGCAAGGACCTCAAAGGTAGTATTTTCCAAGATACTGCCTATACCACGAGCCACACAAGAAAGGCGGTGGGAGATTAGGGAGGTTTACAAGTGGTTCAAGAGCTGGTGTAGGAAGGAGGGGTTTGGGTTCCTGGAGAACTGGACCGACTTTTCTGTCGGCTACAGGCTCTATCGTAGGGATGGGCTGCACCTCAATGGGGAAGGGGCAACTGTGTTGGGGGAGAAGATGGCTAGAAGGTTGGAGGAGTGTTTAACCTTACATTATAGGATGGGAGATAGAACCAGGGGCAAGGTAGTGGGACTGGGGGAGGAATGGATGGAGGGACTAGAACAGTTCAGAAGGAAAGGTGTAGGGTAAAAAAATATACATAAACCTCTTAAATATATGTATACTAATGCCAGAAACCTGACTAACAAGACTGGTGAACTGGAATTAGTGATGTGTGAGGAGGACTATGACATAGTGGGAATGACGGACACATGGCTGGATGAAAGCTATGACTGGGCAGTTAATGTACAGGGTTACAATCTGTTTAAAAAGGATGGCCAAAACCGGAGAGGGGGAGGGGTCTGCCTTTATGTAAAGTCCTGTCAAAAGCCCACAGTCCGAGAAGATATAAGTCAGGGACATGAACATGTGGAGTCACTGTTGGTAGAAATACATGGAGGAAAAAACAATAATAAATTACTAATAGGAGTATATTATAAACCACCTAATATACCAGAGTCCACGGAAAATCTATTACTAAACGAGATAGACGAGGCGGCAAATCATAATGAAGTCGTTATTATGGGGGACTTCAACTACCCAGATATAGACTGGGAAACTGAAAGCTGTACATCCCAAAAAGGAAACAGGTTCTTGGCAATAACCAAAGACAATTACCTTTCCCAATTGGTTCAGGACCCCACTAGAGGGACGGCCAAACTGGATTTAGTATTAACCAATAGACCTGACAGAACAACAGATGTGTAGGTTGGGGGACACCTGGGAAATAGTGACCATAAAGTAATAACCTTCCAATTGTCATTCAAAAGAGTGTTTCTAAAGGGAGGAACAAAAATACCAAACTTCAAAAAAGCTAAATTTAGCCAACTAAGAGAGGCCATAGGCCTAACTAACTGGGACAAAGTCCTCAAAAATAAAAATACAGTCACAAAATGTGATATTTTTAAAAGCATCGTAACATCTAATTGTGAGAGGTACATACCTTATGGGAATAAAAGGTTAAGGAACAAAAATAAACCAATGTGGATAAATAGAACTGTAAAGAAAGCAATAAATGACAAAAAGAAATCATTTACCGTATTTTTCACCCTATAAGACGCACCTAGGTTTTTAAGGAGGAAAATTTTTAAAAAAAATTTTGAACCAAAAGGTATGCCTAATGGTGTAATGTGGGATCTGGGGATGGCACTGTTATGGGGGGTCCGTGGATGGCATTGTTATGGGGGTCTGTGGATGGCACGGTTATGGGGATCTGTGGATGGCACGGTTATGGGGATCTGTGGATGGCACGGTTATGGGGATCTGTGGATGGCACTGTTATGGGGGATCTGTTGATGACACATAAATAGCATTTTACGCTATGTGTCATCCACAGACCCCCATAACAGTGCCATCCACAAATCCCCATAACAGTGCTATCTAGGGCTGAAACGATTACTCGATTTAATCGAGTAATTCGACACAAAAAAATCCTCGATGCAATTCTTGCTATTACTCCCCGCTCTGTGGTCACCCGTCAGGTCATAGTGCACGTAAGCGCGCCCTATGACCCGACACTGTGCAGAGCGCTGGCAGCAGCGGAGGCGGGGCGCACAGGGGAGAAGGAGTCGCTCTCTCCCTCCCCCTGTGCTGCGCTGCCAGCGAGGAGAGACGGGGGGGGAGGGGCGGCCACCACCAATGACAGGACCTTACATGGTCCGGCCTTACTAACTAGCAGCTAGCCTCTCCGTTCTCCCCACTGTGGGCCAGTTACAGTTTCGTGCTCCATGTGCCAATTACTAATATCGGACCAATGGGGAGGAGACATCACCTTCTCTGTGGGCGTTTCTTCTCCCTGCGCTGTCGAATCGCAGCAGAGAACGTCACAGTGCAGGGAGTAGTAATTAGCATATGGAGCAGGAGACTGTAACTGGCCCACAGTGGGGGGAACCGAGCGGCGCCCAGGGATAATTGTAAGTGCAGGGACATCCCTGGGCGCCGCTCCTTGTAGCTGCTAGTTAGTAAGGCCGGACCATGAAAGGTCCTTTGTAATCTTTAATACAGGAGGCAAGGAGCTGCGATCAGCGGCAGTTAACCCCTCAGGTGCCGCACCTGAGGGGTTAACTGCCGCTGATCTGCTGCCTGCCGCCTGTATTAAAGGTTAATTTTCATTGGTGGCGCAGTGCGCCCTTCCCCCACCTCCCAGTATTAAAATCGTTGGTGGCAGTGGCCACAGAGCAGAGTCCCCTCCCCCCTCATTGGTGGCAGTGGCTACAGAGCAGAGTCCCCTCCCCCCTCATTGGTGGCAGTGGCCACAGAGCAGAGTCCCCTTCCCCCCTCATTGGTGGCAGTGGCCACAGAGCAGAGTCCCCTCCCCCCTCATTGGTGGAAGTTCTGATTGGAGCCCCAGCAGTGTTATAACTGTGCTCCTATCGGTTACCATGGCAGCCAGGACGCTACTGAAGCCCTGGTTGCCATGGTAACATTCTTATTAGATTACTCGATTAATCGTAAAAAATAATCGATAGAATACTCGATTTCTAAAATAATCGTTTACTGCAGCCCTAGTGCTATCCATAGAATGACCCCCAATAGGGAGGAGGGGCCAGCATCTAGCTCTGTAATTACAGCGGCCCGATGCAGTCACTGTATTCTGCTACATCGGGCCCGCTCACTGTAGGAATCCTAACTGCAGGCAATGCTGTATGCTGATTAAGGTACTGTAACAGTAGTCTTTTATGCAGCCTGTACTTACGATACTAACTTTCCGGCAGGCAGGAGGCTGAGCTGGCGGGCGCTGAAAACGTAAATCACTATGTCACGCGCCGGCTCTCCCTTCTTCATTCATAAAGTGGGCGGAGCCGGCGAGTGACATAGTGAGTTACATTGTCAGCGCCCGTCTGCCAGCTCAGCCTCCTGCCTGCTGGCTGCTGGAAAGTTAGTATCGTCAGTACAGGCTGCATAAAAGGCTACTGTTAGCATTGCCTGCAGTTAAGATTCCTACAGTGAGCGGGCCCGCTGTAGCAGAATACAGTGACTGCACCGGGCCCGCTGTAGTTACAGAGCTGGATGCCGGACCCTCCTCCCTCATCCATGCCTACTAATACACCGCCACCGCGCTGCGCAGCATGCGGTCGGCGGTATACAAACTGAAGTATTCGCCACATAAGACGCACTGCCTTCCCCCCCCCCAATCTTGGGGGGAAAAAAGTGTGTCTTATACGGCGAAAAATACGGTAAATCACTAAAACAGGAGGGTAGCGAGGAAGCACTGAAATGAAAAAAATTAAATATGTAAAAAACAAATAAAAGCGGCCAAACTAGAGACCGACAGATTGATTGCCAAAGAGAGCAAAATTAACCTAAAAATGTTCTTCAATTATATAAATGGTAAAAAGTATATATCTGAAGGTGTCGGCCCTCTACAGAGTGATGAGTAGTTGCAGAGAGCGATGAGGAGAAAGCAAAGCTATTAAAAAAAAATTTCTCCACTGTATTTAATGAGGAGAATGCAGAATGTAAAAGTAAATTTCCCATTAAAAGTGCCCTGTCTGACCCAGGAAGAAGTACAGCAGCATCTTAAAAAAACTAAAATAGACAAATCGCCAGGACCAGATGGCATACACCCCCGTCTCCTAAAAGAATTAAGTAATGTCATAGCCAGACCCTTATTTCTGATATTTAAGATTCTATACTGACAGGGAGTGTTCCACAGGATTGGCGCATTGCAAAATGTGGTTCCAATATTCAAAAAGGGGCCCAAAACAGAGCCCAGAAACTATAGAACGGTTACTGTTGAAGGTTTTCTAAGAGATGCTATCTTGGAGCACCTCAATGAAAATAAGCAAATAACGCCATATCAGCATGGCTTCATGAGGGATCGGTCATGTCAAACTAATTTAATCAGTTTCTTTGAGGAGGTAAGTTCTAGACTTGACAATGGATGTTGCTTCTCCAAAGCATTTGACACTGTACCACATAAAAGGTTAGTATATAAAATGAGAATGCTCAGACTGGGAGAAAATGTCTGTATGTGGGTAAGTAACTGGCTGAGAGATAGTAAAAAGAGGGTGGTTATTAACGGTAGATACTCAGATTGGGGCACTGTCACTAGTGGGGTACCTCAGGGGTCAGTATTGGGCCCTATCCTTTTTTTTTTTTTCAATTGTCTTTTTATTGAAATTATTTCAATACACAATCAACAAGAAGCAAAAAGTTGCATCAATAGAGGTCAAAGATATTGTCACAGTGGAGATCAAGTCAAGAAAAAAGCAATCAAGGCAAACAAAATAATACACATATTGCATTGCGAATAAACCAGGACAATGGAATAAGGCAAAACAGTTTCAAGTATATGACGAGATACATACATAGACACTAAGGGAAGACAAGACCAGACACAGTGGGGGGAGGGTAGGTAGGGGTCAAGGCAAGTTACGGTGCATGTCCAAACACTAAGTCCCATTGACGCCATACTTTATCAAATCTGTCTATTGAAGACAACAGGGTGGCTGACAAGTGCTCCAACCTTCTAGTCTCCGAGATACTAGATATTAAGTCCGACTGAGAAGGAGGATCAGTACGTTTCCAAAACCGGGCAATCAATCGCCGTGCTGCAGTTAAAACATAAAGCAATAGCCTCAACATGTGTTTCTTCAGTGGGATGTGCGAAATGTTCAACAAATAGAGGAAGGGTTCCAAGGGAAACCTAATATCAAACAATTGGTATAGGACCTCCTGAACCAAACTCCAAAAAGGTCTAATGAGGGGGCATTCCCAAAAAATATGAAAATGAGAGCCCTCCCCTGTTCCGCATCTCCAGCACCTGTCCGACACGCTAGGATAATACTTATGCAGCTGACTGGGAGTACGATACCAAAACATTAAAATTTTGTAAGTGTTTTCCCTATGTATCACGCATGACGATGTCATCGCCGCTCTCCGCCAGATCAGCTTCCAGTCATCAACCGAGATGGAACGATTCAGTATCAATTCCCATCTGGACATGTAGGAGTGTCGGAGAGATGCGGGGGAGGCCGGAGTCATGAGAAGTACATATATCTCAGAAATTAAGCCCTTAGTTGACTCAGAGAGTTTACAGATTCGCTCAAAGGCCGTGGGGACAGTTACCTGAGTAGAATGGAATAGGGAAGTAAAAAAATGGCGTATTTGTATGTATTGATAACTACACGATGCAGGCAAAGATCTAGTCCGTTGGAGGTCGTCAAAGGAAATCAGCTGTAGGGACCTATAGTCTATTATATCTGCAAATCTAAATATTTTCTTGGGGTACCACTCCTTAAAAAAAAAAGTCTGCAAGCTGTCTGGGAAGAGAGGAGTGAGAAGGAAAGACGTCATAGAAGACTTCTCCGATGTCAAGGGAAAAGCCTTGGCCCTATCCTTTTTTTAATATATTTATTAATGATCTTGTAGAAGGCTTGCACAGTAAAATATCAATTTTTGCAGATGACAAACTGTGTAAAGTAATTGACACGGAAGAGGACAGTTTTCTGCTACAGAGGGATCTGGATAGATTGGCAGATGAGTTTTAACACTGACAAATGTAAGGTTATGCCCATGGGAATAATGCAAGTCACCTGTACATACTAAATGATAAAACACTGGGTAACACTGACATGGAAAAGGACCTAGGAATTTTAGTGAACAGCAAACTAAGCTGTAAAAACCAGTGTCAGGCAGCTACTGCCAAGGCCAATAATATAATGGGTTGCATCAAAAGGGGCATAGATGCCCATGATGAGAACATAGTCCTAACACTTTACAAATTACTGGTCAGACCACACATGGAGTACAGTGTACAGTTCTGGGCTCCTGTGAACAAGGCAGACATAGCAGAGCTGGAGAGGGTTCAGAGGAGGGCAACTAAAGTAATAACTGGAATGAGGGATCTACAATACCCTAAAAGATTATCAAAATTTGGGTTATTCACTTTAGAAAAAAGACGACTGAGGGGAGATCTAATAACTATGTATAAATATATCAGGGGTCAGTACAGAGATCTCTCCCATCATCTATTTATCCCCAGGACTGTGACGAGGAGACGTCCTCTGCGTCTGGAGGAAAGAAGGTTTGTACACAAACATAGAAAAGGATTCTTCACTGTAAGAGCAGTGAGACTATGGAACTCTCTGCCTGAGGAGGTGGTGATGGCGAGTACAATAAAGGAATTCAAGAGGGGACTGGATGTATTTCTGGAGTGTAATAATATTACAGGCTACAGCTACTAGAGAGGGGTCGTTCATCCAGGGAGTTATTCTGATTGCCTGATTGGAGTCGGGAAACTCCAAACTTTTCCCTTAAGTGGGGAAAATTGGCTTCTATCTCACAGTTTTTTTTTACCTTCCTCTGAATCAACTTGCAGGAAGAACTGGATGGACAGATGTCTTTTTTCGGCCTTATGTACTATATCCTGTGACACAATGTGAAAAGAGACCAAGAGCTATCTATCTATCTTATATCCAGTGTCAGACTGGCCTAGCAGAGTACCAGTGGATCCTCTGGTGGGACTAGGCTCTGATAACATAGTGGAATAGCATGAAGAGAAGAGAAAAGCATGGTTCGCACATCCACATGCTATGCATTGATCTATCATTACTTCTCAGTGTAATTAACCCTTAGGATACCAGAGGTTTTTTCATTTTTGCATTCATATTTTTCTTCCCTATCTTCCTTGAGCCATAACTTTTTCATTTTTCCGTTCACATAGCTGTATGGGGCTTATTTTATGAGGAACAACTTGTACTTTCTAATGCTACCATTTAATATGGCATGACAATGTAGTGGGAAAAGGGAAATAAATTCCAAATGGGGTGGAATTGGAAAAAAACAACTCAATTCCTCCACCGTTTTACGGGTTTTGTTCCCACGGTGTTCCCTTTGCTGCAAAACTGACCTGTGCCCTTCATTCTCTGAGTCCTCCCTTGCATAACGGAAACAGGACGGATCTGTTTTGCGGCCCATAGACTTCTATTATGACGGAATGCCTCTAAAGGCATTCCGTTATAGAATTGCGTTATGGTCCGTGGTAACGGAATCCATAACGCAATTCACCTTTTACCAACAAACGAAGCGTGAACGAATGTCATAAGCGGAAATTCGCTCATCATTAATTGTTAACATAACAACATAGTGCAGGAGTAGCTTGATTGCAATTGCAACATGGCACTCCCTAAGCTGGGGCCCACCTGCCCCAGATCACCACCTTGTGCTGGGAAACCGTGCCCGCCTGCCACAGCTGTCCCCCAAGGCACATTCGGGGGAGCCGCAGTGCCGCTAGTCTCTCCCCCACATTTAAGTTCACCCTGGTGTCCAGCTTATGGTGACTCACCCGCCGTGGTCCCCCATCAAACCACTCTTAGTGGGAGTGCCTTGACCGGGCCTTACACATATTACAATACACACAGAGGGTACTTACAGGGACTTATGACCACCCTGAAGTCCTTCAGCGGTGGTCGTGCTTGCACACTATAGGAAAAAGTGCCAGCCTCTCTGGTGGCCGGGACCGTCGGTGCACACATAGGCTGGTGCTTTTTCCTATAGTGTGCAAGCACGTCTGGATTACAGGGTGGTCGTAACCATAGAAATGAGACAATATGGACAATCAGAGTACATTAGTAAGTGGCTTGTATTAAAGCGGTTATCCAACCCCTATACTGCCTGGGCCCCTCATACAGTTAATACATACCCTACTCCCCGGGACCCGCATGGCTCCTGATGCAGCCGCTGCATCTCCTCGTCACGCGGATCAAAACATCCGGCGACGGGCAGCCTATAGCAGACCGGGACAAGCCTCCCTAGAATCGCAGGTGATGCTAGGGAGGCTCGTCCCCATCGTGGCCTGCTATCGGCTGCTCCCTTCTTCGCCGGATGTTTTGATCCGCGTGACGAGGAGATGCAGCGGCTGCATCAGGAGCGACGGGTCCCGGGGAGTGGGGTATGTATCACCTGTATGAGGGGCCTGGGCATTATAGGGGGTTGGACAACCCCTTTAACTTTCTCTACATGATAAACGCCACTTGCTGAAGTGAGACAACCCCTTTATCCCTATTTTCTATTCCCCCAATGTGTTTCGGCATCCCAGTCTGCACATCATAAGGAAGTACTGAGCGCTACAATGAAATGCAGCCGACCAGCAGAGCACCAACCACAGGGCAGGCGACAGTTGTAGGACTACAGAACAGAGCACGCCTGCCTCTCCAGCTGTGTCATCCTGAATACACACGCGATGCTACTGCACGAACTCAGAGAGACGTCACCAGTGTGGAGGGCGAACTACATTTCCCATCATCCTCTGCTCTTCCGGAGCGCATGACCTCCTTTCAAGCCTGCGCTCTGCCTGCCGGCCAACATGGCGACCTTCGTGGAGATCCTAAGGAGCGAGTTCCCGCAGCTGGACGCCGAGCTCCTTCAGTATGTGACCGGTAAGAGGACGCGGCCTCGCCGGAGCAGTCATGGTGGAGGTGCCACATGCATGCCTGGCAATGTAGTGGCCACACATGCGCCTGGCACTGATCTGGGTACACCGCCACGTATAGGGGCACTCAGCTCATGCTGGCTACATGGGGTGACCGTGCCACTGGCTTCTATGTGGCTGGAATACTGGACATGAGTGTCATCAGATCACACATCCAGCAGCAGAGTATTGACTGCTGCTTATAGCAGCCTGTATTCTGCAGATGGATTGGCAGAGCATTTGCGGAATGATAATCCTATATATACTGCTACCATTTAATATATGATGGAGGGTTTCCAGTAAGTGACATATAGCAGAGTCTTATTCCTGCCCCTGGGAGGAGGTCAATTAGAAAACTGTTCCCTGCAGACTATGTGAGGTATATCTGATCCGCCTGGTGTCCTCGTCACTCTTTGCAGTGTTTTCTGAGATTTATTTGGGGCCACGTTTAGGACCACGTATAGCCGTCATCTTCCCTTTATGAATGGATCCATGACTTTGATGGGTGGGTCTGTCAGGACTAAAGTAACAATACGTTTGAAGAAATAAAATTCACATTAATCGGGAAAGAACAGAACACTTAGATGGTGCCCTGCTTTTCACCTTATTAACCTCTGATTTGTCAGTTCCCGGCCTTCGCTTCTGTCGTCCGTGATGGCCGCACCGGTTCTCAGACTACCTGATTGGTAGCCTAGTACAGTGTTCCCAACCAGTGTGCCTCCAGCTGTTGCAAAACTACAACTCCCAGCATGCCTGCACAGCCAAAGACTGTCCGGGCATGCTGGGAGTTGTAGTTTTGCAACAGCTGGAGGAACACTGGTTGGGAAACACTGGCCTAGCAGACTTCCTGCTGGCCTTGGATTGGCCAGTACGTGAACAGTGCCAGCCAATCCCAGAGCAGGGCTGGACTAGAAGGAAGCAGCAACACACAGTGTGTATGGGGTAGTCTGAGAGTTGTGGCCGTCACGGATGACAGAAGAGGAGCCTGAGAATTAGCAGATCTGAAATTAAAAAGATGGGAGTTGCCACGTTTTACCCAGTTAGGCCTCATACACAGAACCGTTTTGTGGTTCCGCGTCCCATTCGCTTTGCAGACAAGAATTGCTGTTTCTATAAGAAGATTGCGACATGGATGGTATCCATATTTTGCAGATTCGTGGTTTGAGGACTGCAAAACAGGTAAGGTTTCTTTCCCATCATTACTTCAGTGGAACTCCATGGTCTTCTATAGGCCGCAGCCCCTGATCAATAAGTGGTCCCTCACCTCCAGTGTACACCAGTACACCAGTTCCTAATGGCTATGAGGTTGTGTTGAAGGCTCCATCTCCAGCTACATTTTCACCTCTCTCATGTTTCCGTTTTCAAATACCTACAATCTAGGTTTAGATGTATATAAATTGGGCCAATGTTAATCCTGATATTCACCATTACTTTATCCCACCAGATGTCCTTGACAGTGGTCAATCTGACTTTGAATCAGAGAATGACTTGTTTGAGGCAGTGGGAGAACTTCTGCAGGATGTGTCTGGAGATGCCAAAGATGAAAATGACATCCGGGACATCTGTCAGAGGATGTACAGGACTATGCGGATGTGAGTATACCCTACCTGTTCTTATTCCTCCTTCAGACACATGGAGAAACAAATAATCTGCCCCCTGACAGGGAACTGGGGTAGAAGTGAACTCATGAGTAGAGATGAGCGAACTTTAAAAAAAAGTTCAGCGTTCGGGTTTGGTAACTCACGCATCCCGTTATGGATTCCACTACCGCGGACTATCGCGGCATATGGAATCAGGCTTCCACTAACCCGAACGTTGAACAGCCGGGTGACTCACGTCATGCGATCAGTGCAGGGCGTGGCTCAGCACTGGATTTGATCCCGTGCTGAGCCACTCTCCCTGCACTGATCACATGACGGTGACGTCACCCCAGGTCCTTCGGCTGTTCAACAGTTCGGGTTGGTGGCAGCCGCCCCTTTTGGATTCCATATGCCGCGATAGTCCGCGGTAGTGGAATCCATAACGGGATGCGCGAGTTACCACAACCCGAACGCTGAACTTTTTTTTAAAGTTCACTAATCTCTACTCATGAGCCCTCTTGGTACTTTTGATTGGCAGACATGGCCTTCAGTAACCCTTTTTTTTCAATATATAGGCGGCAGAATGGCTTATTAAGAAGCATTACTCACCTTACCAATTCCCCGCACTGCTGTTCTGTTGCTTCCTGGGTCCCATCCTCAACCAGTGATTGGCTGAGGAGGCATCTCCTGTGTGTTGAGCAGAGACCAGCAGGAACACAGTAAGCAAAGGAACTGCAGCGGAAGGGTGGTCACAGATGTAAGTAATGCTTCTTTTTCTTTTTATTTTTTTATTTAATACCTATTCTGCTGTATATATAATATTCTATCCTGCTGGACCCAAACGTGAATACTTAAAAGGGTTTTCTGACATTTTTATACTGTTGACTTATCCTCTGGATAGGTCATCAGTATATAATCAGTGGGGGTCTGACACCAGGGACGCCCGCCGATCAAAGATTTTGAGAAGGCACCAAGCACAGCGCCCTACATTTTATAGCAGATTTGCTTGGTATCTCGCTCAGCCTCATTCCCTTGAATGCGGATGAGTTGCTTCTAGACCACATGACACCTGAACGGGTCATCACTCGGCTTGGGGAAAGCAGCGAGAAGACTGCGACCCTACTGCAAGCACCGGTGCCTTCTCAAACAGCTGATCGGCGCCCCCCACCCACCAGATACTGATGATCTAGCTAGAGGATAGGTCATTAATATAAAAATCTTGGAAGACCCCTTTAACAGTTCTGCTTATGGTTTCTCATATTTCGGTTAGCATTGTAGAGGTGCAGCTATGTCCCTACTGCCGAGGTGGTTTACACTACGTTCGCAGATAGCGACCATGCTGTTTTATTGCTTTGCTGCCATTTTTCCATAATTAGCAGCTTTTACTGTGGAAATAACAGGGGGTTATAAAGCTGAAAGGGTTCTGTTTTTCTGCACGGGATGTCATGTAACTGTATCACGTTCTTTAATCTGCTCCAGAGAGAATAATCATGTCCCGTCACAAGCGCAGGTTCTCCTGGATGCTCCCATCCAGCTCTCTCAGATAACAGATTATGGTAAGACTATAAGAGCGGTCTTCTTACTCATCTATGTATGTCTCGCTCCATTATTTGACAGATGGCCTCAGGTTATATCTAGTGAAATTCACCTAGCACATCACTGCCAGGAGGTTTGTTCTCCCACATATCACTCTTTGATGTAAGGGAGGACTGGATCCCGGCAGAAGCAGGACATGAAACATTTCCAAATGAAATAAGGGGTCCTTTTCCTTCTGCACTCATCTGATCCTCCTTTTGGTCAAGAAAGACATGTGGAACAGTGGGTCTCGCAGACATGATGTGAAAAGGCCCCGATATGCACCCGATTATTCAGGACAGCACTTGCAATAGGTGACGTGACACATGAAGCAGAACACTGATCAGAGAGAACCCGTTGGGGGCCACCTAGTTTGGGTTTGTTTCTGAATGTTCTGTACTCTAATCACTCCAATAATACAGAACACTTTAAAATCCTTCACCCACAACATCCCATTGATGCTGACTCTAAGGAACTGCACTGTATTTTATTTCATCTGGTTCCTCCTCTTTTGGTTTGGTAGTGAGTGTTCGTATTCATAAAACTTTAGATATGTCATATTGGCATAATAAAGGTTTTGATCAGTGGGAGTCTGAGTCACTAGAAGGAGGAAAGAGAAACGCTCGCATATCGCTCTCTCTCTCTCTCTCTCTGTCTTCACTGCAGGTGACGGAGTTGAGATGGGCTCATAGACTTTCTATTGACAGCCACCTTAAAAGATTGTTATATGTGATACATCCACCATCTTATGCTTGTCAGCACTTTCATGTTAAAGGACATTAACGAGATTTGATACAAAATTGCTTTCAGCAATTAGTCTCTACCTGTTTTGTATCTCGCGTTAAGGCTTCTTTTTTCCTGTCTCTTAGATGTTGGCCATGAGGTCTTGAGTGTCTTGTTAATAAAAAAGGACCAGTCTTCGGTAAGATACTTTTAATCTACCTTAATAAATATATTAGTTGAAGAGAGGAGGTGTAGTTAGGAGACCTAATCATTAATGCATCATCCATGTTAGAGGTTCCCCGGGACCTCATATAGCACCACAGCCTGTCCTGTTCATTGTGCTGGTTGGCCTGAGTTCTGGAGATTGGGCCCCCATCAATCAAATATTTATGGGGACACTCAACTGGTGGACTCTGGTCCAAATCGGGACCACTAATGCCAGTTGTCTAGACCAGTGTTTTCCAACCAGTGTGCCTCCAGCTGTTGCAAAACTACAACTCCCAGCATGCCTGCACAGCCAAAGGCTGTCCGGGCATGCTGGGAGTTGTAGTTTTTCAACAGCTGGAGGCACACTGGTTGGGAAACACTGGTCTAGACCCCTGCATGTCCTGATTTCAAGTGGTGCAATGCAGTCATAACGCGTGATGCACTGACCCACAGACGGTCATAGCACAGCCTGGAACAGACCTGCTCCGCTTTGTTCACCAGGGAAGGTGAGTATTTAAATGTGAGGCAATAAGAAGCATCAATGTGAGGAGCACTTAAAGGGCATTACTCTGTGACGGGGCACTTAAAGGAGTTGTCGGCTTTTTACTATTGATGACCTATCCGCAGGATAAGTCATCAATATTAGATCAACTGTTTGCAGAGAAAGCAGCACTGCCTTCTCTGCTCTGTTTACCTGCTCGCCGCAGCAATTGCAGTGGTGAGTAGGTGTAGTTAGAAGTCTGGCGTCCCCATTCACTTCTATCAGCCGGCTCTGTCCAAGAGAATAGGAAGGAGCTGTCCCGTAGAAGTGAATGGGGACACCATGCTTGTAATTACACCTGCTCACCACTGCAGTTGCTGCGGCAAGCAGGTAAACGGAGCAGAGAAGGCAGGCCGCTCTCATCAAACAGCTTATAGGCGGGGGTGCTGGGTGACGGACTCACGCTAGTCTGATATTGATGACCTATTCTGCGGAGAGGTCATCAATAGTAAAAAGCAGACAACCTCTTTAAGGGGACTTTGCTATGTGAAAGAACCTAGAGGGCATAACTCTGAGGGGGCACTTATGGGAGTATCTTACTGTGTGGATGGCACCAAGGGATCATCCTGCTGTGAGGAGGCACTTATAGTCCTCTTACTGCAAAGTGAGCACTAAGGGATCACTTAGTGGATATCCTGCTGTGAGGGGGGCACTCAAAGGGGTTTTGTCACTTCAGCAAATAGCATTTATCATGAAGAAAAAGTTAATACAAGGCACTTACTAATGTACTGTGATTGTCCATATTGCTTCCTATGCTGACTGGATTCATTTTTCCATCACATTATACACTACTCGTTTCCATGTTTACGACCACCCATCAATCCATCAGTGGTGGCCGTGCTTGCACACTATAGGAAAAAGTATCGGCCTCTCTGGTGGCCGGGACCGTGGGAGCTAACATAGGCTGGTGCTTTTTTTTCTATCTTTTTCTATACTGCTATGTTATATCTATATTCTGTTCAGAGCAGGTTTTTTGTTGTTACTTGATATATATTAATTTCTAAAGTTCCATAAAAATATTGGCTCTTTAAAATAAGAAAAAAATATGGACTCCTTTGGATTTGCAGACACGTTCAGTCTGATTTTTTTCTCTGGTGATTTTCTGTAGAAGCACAATAACTAATCTCACCTCATTGTCAGAAAACCACAATTTTTACCTCCAAACCTTATATGTGTTTGGTACATACCAGCTTTTATCTGAGTTTGTATGTGTCCCCTTTTTTTCCGGACTAACGCCATTGTTTTATCCCCAGACTGTTGATGTAAAGAAGCTGGAAAAAGCAGAAGCCAAATTAAAAGCAAAACAAGAGAAACGCTCCGCGCTGGACACACAGAAAGGGAACGGGAATGTGTAAGTGTGAAGTTATTGGGGTCTCACATGTAAGGGTATGCTAACATGTCTCAGACTTGCCTATGGCAAATCTGACATGTACTTAACCCCTTCCATCCCAGCGCCAAACATATACTGAGGAAGGAGGGGTTCTAAATATGGTTCCCTCTCACGGGCGCATTAGCCACGGGGTCTATGCTATTCCAACAGCACAGGCCTGGGGCGAATGTCTGCAGCCAGTGATAACTCTGGTCAAATGTGACCACCGCATCATTCTGGGTCAGGAACGGCTCCGCCATGTGGCAATCGGGGAGCCATTCCTCCACTTTGACGAGCTGGGTCTCTCTGACCCTCTTGCATATCAGGTCTGTAGTTCCTATAAAGACCTGCAGGTAGTAGGGCTCCATAGGATAACTGTAAATGCAGCTTAGATTGTAGTTCTATTGAACTACAGTTCAAGCCAAAAGCAATCAAAAGATTGCATATTGTAGCCTGCTTTGCTTAAAAAAAAAAAAAAAAAGTAAAAAAAATGTTTCAAAATATAAAATGAAAATGCAAAAACAAAAACGACTCCAAGATTTGAGGCAGAAATCCAGGGCTGGCACTCAGATTTCTGCCACGGGTGTGCCAACAAATTGTCCATTCCTTTGCATTGGATGCAGAATGTTACCAGATTTAATGAGGATTAAGGCATGGTGTCCATGCCTAGATCCTCATCAGATCCTGAGCCTGTGAACATAGCCTAGGTTAATGCATGTGCTGCACACAGAAGCTATAACCATAAAAACAACTTAATACTAAAGCTACTTACTATATTTTGTTGTTGTTTTTTTGTCTCACAATGCATACAGTGTGATGGAAGAAGCTTCAGCGAGTCAAGCTGCCAGCAAAAAGGAAAACCGAATTGAATCCAGTGGCAAGAACAAGTCATATGATATTAGAATTGAAAACTTTGATGTGTCATTTGGGGAGAGGTGATTATACAGAAGAAGGCAGTACAAGCTTAAAGGACCTAATACGTTTATAAATTGTATAGTTATACATACTCTCAACTTGTCATCACAGGGTCCTTTTGACAGGTGCTGAGTTGCATTTGGCATCAGGTCGGCGATATGGTTTAGTGGGCAGAAATGGTCTGGGTAAGACAACATTACTGAAGATGCTTGCAAGTCGCAGTCTTCGTGTTCCCTCCCACATCAGCATCCTACACGTGGAGCAAGAAGTGGCAGGAGATGACACTGCAGCTCTGCAAAGTGTACTAGAATGTGATACATTACGTGAGAGTCTTCTGAAAGAGGAGCGAGAACTTAATGCCCGAATCAGTGCTGGAAAGTAAGTGAATGTAAAGGCTTAAATGGGTTTCACTGGATTAGAAAAACATGGCTGCCTTCTTCCAGGAACAGTGGCACACCTGTCCAGAGGTTGTGCATTCACTTCTGTCAGAGCTGAGCTGCAATACCAGACATAGCCCATGGACGTGTGTTTCTAGTCCTGGGCGACACCTATAATGAGGGCAATTTTAAAGGATAATGTAGCTTAGAGGCACAAAAATGTGATCAGTGCAGGGGGCGTGGCTCAGCATGGGATCAAATCCAGTGCTGAGCCACGCCCCCTGCACTGATCACATGACGGTGACGTCACCCCAGGTCCTTCGGCTTTTCAACAGTTCGGGTTCGTGGAAGCCGCCCCTATGGATTCCATATGCTGGAATAGTCCGCGGTAGTGGAATCCATAACGGGAAGCGGCGATTACCACAACCCGAACGCCGAACAATTTTTTAAAGTTCGCTCATCTCTAGTCAGGATCTGTTCAAGGAAAAACTGACGCTCTTGCACACACGTTCAGGCATTTTTTTCTGATTGCATTCAGTGTGTGTGTTTTCTCTATCTGGATTGCATGCATTTTTTCCACGTGTGTAGAAAAATAGAAGAATAACAATTTAAATGTCCTAGCAAAATCTGTGAAAAACGGATTGCATCCGGATGCTTTCAGTTTTTTTACACAAGCCCCATTCACTTCGATGGAGCCAGAGCTGCAAGAAAAACGCACGATATAGAACATTCTGCAATTTTTTTTTATATATATTTTTTCTTGAACACAAAAATGATGTGTGAAAAATGTGTGCACAGACCGATTTTAAATTAATAAGTCAGAATGCTGTGCGTTTATAACAGGCATCGCATCCGGACAGAAAACCCGCTGATGTGATAGAGACCTGACTATTGGATACTGAGTCATGGAAGTACTGTCTCCTCTGAACTTCCTCCCTCCTAGTCACCCTCTATAGAGGCAGCCCGTCTAGACAAATTTTAGAGAGAATGTTAGTTTATAAAGGGAAGGGGATTAAGGCAACAACAGATAACTGGAGAACAAGACATTTTTCTCTGATAAGATATAGAACAAAGTTTATTTTCTATTTTTATTGGTCTGTGCTATCGATTTATGCAAAGTTTTCCGGTAGTAAAATAATGATCACTCGTCTTTAGAATAGTTTATCAATATCTGATTGGTGGGTGTCCAGCTCCCAGCACCCTGCCAATCAGCAGTTTGACAAGGCTACTGTGCTCTGGTGAGTGCAGCGGCCTCTTCCTGGGCCGTTGATGTCACGTTCATCCGTCGCATGACCTAGGTGCAGCTCAGTGCTATTAAATTAGTGGGCCTGGATTGCAATCCCAAACACAGCTACTATACAGTGAACGGCCATGTGCTGGGTATGCTGTGAGGAGGCCACAACGCTCACCGGAGCTCTGTGGCCTCTTCAAACAGCTGATGGGTGGCTGTGCCTAGTGTCGGACCCCATCTAAGCAGGTATTGATGACCTACCCTGAGGGTAGGTCATCAGTATTCCAATCCTGGAAACCTCCTTTAATTCTGGTTGATTTGGGCAATTTTTTGTCACATCTCTGTCTGCACTGAAGTATATAGATCTTTATAATGTGTTTTGGTGTCTGCATACTGTTAAAATGTATTTCCTCTTTCCAGGGGAGATGGTTCAGAGAGCGCCCGCCTGTCCGAGATCTACGGAAAACTGGAAGAAATAGAGGCAGATAAAGCACCTGCCAGGTACAGTCTCATATAGCTTACGTTTGTTTCTCAAAGTTTTTCTTTCTTGGTCCAGAATAATTGCCTTTTATGTCTGTGTTTCCTCCTCAGAGCCTCCGTGATCCTTGCAGGACTGGGATTTAAACATAATATGCAACAGCAAATGACCAAGTAAGTGGCATTAACCCCTTTTATGCCTGATGCTTTTGCGTGTTGTAAAAAAATGTGTTAATGTATGCTGTCAAGGAGGGAGGGGGAGTCTTGGTGCAGTTGTGAGGTGGGCACCTCTTGCACGGAGTAATTATAGTATAGTTTTTCATTCCTCCAGGACTAGTTAGCTAGTAGTGATAACTCAAAATCTGGGCTTATTTATCCAGATCGTCATGTAGATTTT
This sequence comes from Bufotes viridis, assembly GCA_033119425.1. Taxonomy (NCBI): domain Eukaryota; kingdom Metazoa; phylum Chordata; class Amphibia; order Anura; family Bufonidae; genus Bufotes; species Bufotes viridis. Next base: position 176,054,093 of record CM065592.1, read on the forward strand.
TATTTATTTTTTCCCCCAAAGCTGATTGTCTTATCTTCTTTTTAACTGTTACCTAACACTTCTCTGCTCTCAGGGAATTCTCTGGTGGATGGCGTATGAGGTTGGCACTGGCACGGGCTCTGTTTGGAAGGTACTGTATCACATAAGTTGTGCCATTCTGTCCGTTTTCATATTATTCGTTAACACCTTCCTGCCTCTGTCACCCAAAGCATGCTAGTACTGTTTGGGATTAGTACTGGGTTTTAAATACAGAATGTTTCCATACACTGCCATGAAAACTATGACATTGTAAGGACTGCATGGAGGGGAAGAGGGGCTGGGATACATGATGTGTAAGTGATCTGCAGACATAGGCGACCTATAGTCTTGTCTCCCCTGCCCTGCCTTATATGCTCTTACATCTACATGTCTGTACACCAACCATTGGTGGGACCATTGTTCTTTTTATATATAAGTCTTATCTGTGATCTATTAAATTAAATAGTTCCCCCTTGGAATGTGTGATTTTAGAGTGCAAAAGAGTGCCCCTCGTGACCCCTAATCCTCCTATAAGCTTCCCAGTCACTTCACCTTACTGTACCCATATTCCCTCAGTCATTGCATGCTTTTACATCCCCATAGTCTCTGCACAATTCCATAATCCCCATTGTCACTACCCACCACAATATCCCCCCCATCTGCATGACTGATTAACCCCTTACCCCTGAGAATTCATTATAGTTATAGTTACCTTTCTTGTGACTTCTCCATACACTTCTCCATACTGTATTCTCCCCCCCCCCCCGCCCCCAGTCAATAAATCTGACCACATTTTCCACTTACGGTTATTTCTTTTCCCACCCTTCCCCACCAAAATGGTCCTAGGCAGTGCATGCTATTGATTACACAAGACAGGCAGCACTGGGCAATTAAACGGGTCATGCCATGATTGATGTAAAAAATGAAAATCAGACATCATATTGTACATGACGGTATTTTTCAAAGGCCGCTTGCACACGTGCACTTTGCATTCCTGCAGGCTGTTCTCAGATGGAACAGCCTGCCGAGATGAATTGGATCCGGCACAGCCGGATGCAAACACGTTGTATTCCAGGCCCATTGAAATATAATGGGATTCGGCTGACATTACATTCCCTTCTGGATGACAAGTGGAGGAACATCCGGACACAAACCACAGCATGCTGTGTTTTGTGTCCGGACAATCCTCTGCTTGCCTGCCGGAACAGGCTACCGGACATCTGCTAATGCAGATATAAAGGTAGCCTAACGAAACTAGAACCAGAAAGAAAAACAAAGAAAAATGTTTGCACAGCTTCACATTGTCCAAAACCTCCCAATAAGTAGCAAAAAGGGTTGCACGGATGATTCCCCTAGATCTGGGGTGATGAACAGCTTCAATTTCAAATTTAGATAGATCCAACGCCTTAAATTAACACACAACTTTTATTCATGTCAGATTAAAAACTTCATGGTTTCCTTGGAGGACACCATGGAGTTTTTAATCTGACCTGAATAAAAGTTATGTGTTAATTTAAGGCGTTCGATCCATCTACGTTTGAAATCAAAGCTAGAACCAGCCCTGTACCTCCCCATTGATTACTCCATTTGTTTTGCTAGATTTTTTTCCAGCTAGCAGCTCAGAGGGCATGTTCTTTCTCGAGGTGTGTCCTTTCTGGTGCAGCTATCTCACAGTAACTGACACAGCTTCTAACAGAAGATATGGTTGATTGCGAACAAAGATTTAAACTGAGCATGTGCGACCACCTCAGCGAGGTGGACGGAGAAATAAGAAAAAAGCAACCAGCGGTTGGTGGTGCGATACAGATGCATTTTATTGAATAGCTCAGTAGTTATACTAAATTTAAATTACTTGTAATAAGAAAGGTATTCAGATCCAGATGCTGGTTTTAAAAATGTAGAATATTTTTTGTGGCACAACCCCTTTCCCAGTTAAGTCCAGGGGAACTTCCGAGTGACTTGCAACTGCTTGGTTTTCTTATGTTGAGGGTGAGGGGACATAGGAAGGGGTCCCCGTAGTGTGCAGCCAGTGAACAAGGTCAAGTGAATGACTTGCAAAAGGTGGACGGCAGGACGTGGAGGAGTGATGGTGGAAGCTGTGCAGTGTCCTTTCCTGCATGAGCTAATAGCAGCCCCCACAGGATCCAGAACTGATGCCCAACCACAATAGATAAGCAGATACTCACGGCCGCCTGTGCTGGTGATGTGTATTGCTGTACAACAGTCCTGGCTCCTGCTCATACTACTGCACACACACTCACACAGCGCAGAGTTGGCCAAGGAGGAAACCGTGTTTGACCCTGACTCCCTGAGCAGTGCCGCCTAAAGTAAAACGGTCAAGAAGCAAGTAACCTAAATCCGGTAAACATTATTCCATTTATTACGTTGCCCTCAGCCCGGGCTAACTCCCATTCTGCTGCATCTTGCAGCTATTTGCATGAGACTAATTAACCAGAAGGAAGCAAGTAGATACCACAAAATCACAAACCAAATTAGAAGGGTCACCACAGTCCCAAAAAATGCAACAAAAGCAGCCACGTACACGCTGGATCTGTTCAAATACGAGCACGCTGAGCAGCAGCCCAATACACCTCAAGGTCCCCTCAGATATGCCCCCATGCGAAGAAGTAAGGGAGGAGACTCTTCTTCCCCCTATTTTTTCACATCACAGATGGTCATCTGCTCCCAAAAACTTCCCGTAAGCACCAAAACCATGCTGGGGGAAGGAAAAAACTCAATCTGCTCTGGCAACTACCTCCCCACCAGAAGCATGGCTAGTGCCATTTTGCAAAATTCGATTTTGCGATTCGGCAAGAAACATTGGCAGCCTTAAAGTTTTGTTAATTGTCCAGCCCTAGGGGTATGTTATTTTCTCTATAATGGATGCTCACGGGTGCATTGCAAACATTGTGCTGATCGGGGTTAGCAAATTGTGAATAAAAGGAAAAGGTTCTGATTAACGATACCTTAATGTAAATCGTCCCTTCTCTCTCTCTTTCTAGGCCTGACCTGCTTTTGCTGGATGGTAAATATTCTGATAGTTTGATTCTATTTGAAGCGTGATATTTTGTTTTTTACCTTCTTTTTTACTTTAATTGTGTTACTTTTTTACAGAACCTACCAACATGTTAGATGTGCGTGCTATCTTATGGTTGGAAAACTACTTGCAGGTCTGTGTGCATAATCTTATGTTTCCCGTCCATCTTCAAATATGGAGAGCAGCTTGGAAGAAATGTGTATCTTTGACTTGCAGACATGGCCTTCCACAATCCTTGTCGTCTCCCATGACCGTAATTTCCTGAATGCAGTTGCAACAGACATTTTGCATCTGCATAGTCAGCGCTTGGAGGCTTACCGCGGCAACTTTGAAAGCTTTTTGAAAACTAAGGAAGAGCGCCTGAAGAATCAGCAGAGGGAATATGAGGCCCAGCATCAGTATCGGGAACATATACAGGTGATCATGAGAAGCCTTTCTAGAGAAATTGGTGATGAATACTCTTATGCTGTAATTAGAGTGCGGTGATCTTGACAGTTTTTTTTTTTGTACATTTACACGTTATAGGTGTTTATTGACCGATTTCGATATAATGCCAATCGGGCTTCTCAAGTGCAGAGTAAAATTAAACTCCTGGAAAAACTGTAAGTTTTACTCCTTTTTTTTGGGGAGGGATCCAATAAGAAGTCACAATTGCTAATCTTGCTCCTTTTTTCCCTTCTTGTAGGCCAGATTTAAAGCCTCTAGAAAAGGAGTCTGAGGTGATATTGAGGTGTGGACACTTATTCATTCCCGTTCTACTTTGGCTTTTTTTTTCTATAATAGACTGCATTTATAAGGGTTCCCTTTTTCTGCCGATAGATTTCCTGATGGCTTTGAAAAGTTTTCTCCGCCAATCTTGCAGTTGGATGAGGTTGATTTCTGGTATTCTCCAAATCAGCCAATTTTCAAGAATCTTTCTGTGTCTGCAGATCTGGAGTCTCGAATCTGTGTGGTAAGAGCCCATGAGCCAATATCTATACCTTACTATATTGTAGAACTACACAAACAGCACTGCAGGTTTTTTTTCATCCAAAGACTCATTAATTCCCAATCAGAAAGTAATGGCTTCCTTAAAAGAGAAGCTGTTAATTCAGACTATAAAGCTGTGTTACTCGCTGATGAAGTTTTCTAGAAATGTCAGGAGAAGGTCTAGTGGCATTCTCCAGTTTCATAATGCCTATTTTTTTTTTTATCTGCACAGAGTACTCCAAACACTGCATAATTTTTGGCCCATATACCGTTTTTTAATGTCAGTACTTTCTTTCCCCTGCTGCGGCATCGCTGCATCCTGGCAGGATGTTTACATGCAGAACTTTGTTTTCATCTGCTCCATGCTGGGTTTTCTAACCATGCTTTGCTCTGTAATGTTTCACAGAGCTTGCGCATTCTAGCTAACATGGGGAAATGAGATGCAGGGGTGTGACTTCTGCAGAGGAACTAGTGTGAAAGTTGGAGCAAGCCCTGAAACAGAGCAAAGTATGCTGGTTAGAAAATGAAACAAGAAGTTCTGCATGTAAACATCCTGCCCAGATTAAATGATGCAGAAAACAGGTGAAGGAAAGAGCTTACTGGGAAAACAGTATATGAGGCAAAAATATACAGTGTTACAAAATAAAGCCTGGGTCCCACAGCATATTTTTAAACGCAACCCCCCTCCGCCAGCTACTCAAGACCGCCCACATTTGCCAAAACCCTACCACCACCTCATTAGTTATGCCTTTTTAGTGCCTCCACACAGTAGTTATGCCCCTGTGGTGGTTGCCCTCAATCAGGGCTGATTATGTTTGCTCTACTGCTCCGAAATAATAGTAACCCAAGGGTTGTACGTGCACGGACGAAAGTAACAGTGACACACACACATTGAGGTCAAAGCAAATTCTCATTTATTACAGAAAGAACAGCAGTTTATAAGGACATCAGAGGGGCATTCCCCCTGAGGCATGTGGCATTGTTACATTCCTAACATTACATAACACTTGGCATCTGCGCATTGTGCATTGTTTTACTAACTCTGGTATGTAAATACTTAGCTATAGCGGCCATCTTGTAATGGAGTCTGTACTAACAGCAGAAAAGTATATATTACGTAGCAAGGAGGCGTGCTCTCTTCGGTAGGATGGAACCTTTGTGCTCTGGAGAAGATAAGGTGTTGTCTGAGAGCTGGATTATACGGGAGTTTTCTTAGCTGATCTAAATAATGATGTCCACATCACTATCACCCCCTTAGTCCATCCTCACAGTAGTGCTTCCCCACCCCCACACAATAGTACTCCCCCAATATAAGTGAAGGCCTTTGGTGCTATAAACAAAATGGAAATTGTAATCTATATAACAGCGTCAGCCAAATTATACCAGCGATCTATAAAATGAATCATTGCTTTGCTCACCAATACTTGTAATATTTAACCTTTCCTCACTGCCTCCAAGAGTTAGAGTTGCCATTAGACATTACAGGTAGGAGGTATAAGAGGAGAGAACAACAACTCCCAACGTGTCCAGGCCATTATGTGATATCAGAGAACATTACAGGGAGGAGGTATAAGAGGAGAGGAATACAACTCCAAGCATGTCCAGGCTGTCATGTGATATCAGAGGAAATTTCCTCATGTAACATGATATCATCACCGATCCTTCACCAACTCTTCGCCTCTCTACTGCTGATCTCTGCCCTCTCTACACTGATTACATGATGGTTATTAGGGATGAGCGAATCGACTTCGAATGAAACATCCGAAGTCGATTCGCATAATACTTTGTTTGAATACTGTACGAAGCGAGCGCTCAGTACAGTATTAGAATGTATTTGCTTCTATGAGCCGAAGTTATTACTTCGTCTCGCGAGACTTGTCATAATAACTTCATAAATCAATTTGTACTGAAAAACCATTTCGCTCGTCCCTAATGGTGATGTCATGACAGGTCCTTTATCACCATTTTATATATACCTGTGTGTGTGTGTATGTGTATACTTAGCAAAACAGAAATTTCAGATCCAGCTTCTACCAGTTCGAGTGCTTTATTGAAGATTGCGATTAAAAACTCACATACGTGCAAGACAATACAGCAATGTGACGCGTTTCGGATCACCAATAATATGGATCCTTCCTCATGAGGAATCTTCAATAAAGCACTCGAACTGGTAGAAACTGGATCTGAAATTTCTGTTTTGCTAAGTGTTTACCACCACTTACCGAAGAAGTGGAGTTCCTGGCTCCCAGAGAGTGAGTAGCAGGGTCGAGCTGCCCATATAACCTTTCTTTTTGGACCTGGGACTAAAGACCCGGGCCCCCCTGTTGCTGTTATGCCCAAAGCAGTCACTACCACTGTATCCACAGTAGTTCTGCCATTGGAAACCAGAGATTACTTTACTTTAAAAGAGATCTGTAGTTATTGATATAAAACATCATATGTTGATGTCCCTTTAAGAAAGTTTTATAGGAAAAGGAGAGAGCTGCAGTCATGCATTTTTAAGAAGCCCCTGTAACTGATAAAACTATATTCCCATAGCCACTAAAGCAGCTGCTAGCATATGGACACAGTTACAACAATAAAGGCCCTTTTACACAGGCCGATGCATCAGCAATTATGAAGATTGGCTTATGATTGCCCATGCACTTCTATGGGACGGCTCTGTAGTATTCACTTGAACAGACGGATCTGTCCCATAGAAATGACTTCTAATTACACCTGCTCAGGACTGCAACTGCTGCAGTGAGCAAGTAAACAGAGCAGAGAAGGCAGCGCTCGTACGACGGCTGCCTTCTCTACAAACAGCTGTTCGGCCAGCGTTCGGAGCTCCGAGGATCCGACATTGATGACCTGTCCTGAGGATGGGTCATCAATAGTAAAAAAATAAATAAGTGGACAACCCCTTTAAGAAGATGTTAGGAGCATTACTGGTGACCTAAGAAGACAGAATTTATAACATTTTCAGTACAGCTAAGTATGTATGTGCTTTTATTTTTTAGGTGGGTGAAAATGGAGCAGGAAAATCCACAATGTTGAAGTTGTTAATGGGAGATTTGACTCCGGTAAATGGGATTCGTCATGCACACAGGTTAGTTAAAAACAACTTTTGCTGGAGTTATAGTGTTGATCTTGATAAATGGTGCAGGGAAGCGTGTGGTAAGGAGCATTACTATTTGGTGGTAGCAAATGGTCATGGGTATTATGGGCATTGTATTAAAAGTTTACATTTTTTGAACCGTTTAGAAATTAAAGGGTCCCTTCTTATCGCACATATAGATCTGGACTCTACACGTATAATGGACTTAAAGTTTCTTTCATTTTTCTCAACCACCAGGAATCTTAAGATTGGTTACTTCAGTCAGCATCATGTGGATCAGCTGGATCTGAACGTCAGCTCAGTGGAGTTACTCTCAAAACGGTTCCCAGGTAAATTATACATACAAGTTTTAGAACTTAATCGTTTTAATCATAATAAACCATGAAAAGTGTCCTTCTGCTTACAACTTTTGTCTCGTTCACCCACCTGTGGGTCCTGTAGGCTTTGTTAAAGAGAATTATGATAAATACGTCAAAGCTATTACCTGCCATAAGTGTCATATGGAACTTGCAGAATTGAATTTTCAGTCACTGTAGCGCTGAGATTGTCATTTGACATATCAAGGCTTGATATCAAGTATCAAGACTTATTCTGCAACTTTATACACTGTCGAGTCACAATATTATGACTGCTTCCTACTTTTGAAGTCTGCAGCGTGTAGCTCTTGAAGGAAGTGATTTGCCGAGAGCGGGCTTGGTGGGTATATAAAGTGTGCGATAGGCTGTCTGCACACAGCGGAAATGAACCAGGGGGGCTACCAGACGGGAGTAAAACAGTTCAGCAAACCCCACTGTGTGTGGGCATCCAACTCAGATGGACGGTAACTGCACCTAACAAAGTTTCAGAGGCAGAAAACTTTTTTGGCAATGTCAGAATTGGCCCTCCGCTGATTGGCAAAGGGTTGCCTTCTCCGATGAATCGTGTTTTTTTTTTTTTTTACGGAATGGGTGGAAGCTGGCATGTCAGGAGAGAAACATCAGAGAACAAATATCCTGCAACCACTGCGGGAAGAACACAAGCTGGTGGTGGCAACGTTTTGGTCTGGAAAATATATTTCCGTGGCATTCTCAGGGCCCCCTTATCCATGTAGAAGACACCCGCAACAAATTTGAATATGAAGCAATCCTAGCAGATCATGTACACCCATACATGCCGACTGTATTCCCTGGGGTGGATGGGATCTTCCAGCAAGACAATGCAACAAGTCGCATGGCTAGAAGTGTCCGACATTGGTTGGAAGAACATGACCAAGACTTCCAAGTGCTACCCTGGACCCCAAATTCCCCAGACTTGAACCCAATTGAGCAGCTGTGAGACCACCTCAATTATTGTGTTCACACTATGGATCCTCCCCACACACCCTCCAGCAGCTGTGAGGTGCACTGCAGTCAGCATGGCTCCAGATACCTGTGACAACCTACCTTTCAGTCACTCCCAGCCCGTTTAGCTGCTGTCCGGTTACTCTGGCTATTAGCTGCTGTTCATAGTAATGTGACTCGACTGTGTATATATGAACACAGAATTATCAGAATGCATAAATGATATACATTAAAGGGGTTGCACAGGATTTAAACTTATCAGGATTGGGGATAAGTCTCTGATTGGGGGGTCTGACTGCTGGAACCCCATGTATCACGAGGATGGAGGTGATATCCCTACCATGTATGGATGGAGCAGTGGTCGCACATGCATCTGCGGACTGCCATAAATAACTGAGTGCTCTGTACAACCAGTTCTCCATTCATATGGGGGTCCCAGCAGTCTTACCCCTACCGATCAGACACTTATCGCCTATTCTCTGGATAGGTGATGAGTTTAAATCCTATGCCAACCTTTTTAATGGGATAAATGTAGGAATGAGCAAATCAATTATTACATTGGCTCTGCTTTAGATACCAGAGCAGGGACTGTTCATGCACTGGTACACGGAAGTGATAAAGTACCTTTCATCAGCTCTGCTACATCTTTTACAGGTAAAACAGAGGAGGAATATCGCCATCAACTTGGCAGTTACGGTATCTCTGGTGAACTCGCAGTACGGCCAGTAGCTAGTTTGTCTGGAGGCCAAAAGAGTCGTGTCGCATTTGCACAAATGACAATGCTTTGGTAAGATGCTGAAACTTGCTCAGTAATCCCGTTCCTAGCAGCTTCTTTATATGCAGTGGATTTTTCTTTGTATGGACGGAAAAAATGAATATTAAATTGTCTTTATATTTTGTTAGCCCCAACTTTTACATTCTGGATGAGCCGACCAATCACCTTGATATGGAGACCATTGAAGCTTTGGGAAGAGCACTAAACAAATTCCAGGTAATTGCTCTTTTACCCTTTCCCCAGCCTTATGCATTTATTTATTTTTCTCTTGAAGTTAATGACATATAGTGCTGGTGATACTGTGGATATTGAGATGTCTATAGTCTATAATGATTCTCTGGGCCACAGGCAATGTAAAAATTGTAATGTAAAGTAAACCATCGTGGAGGGCCAGTAAGGAAGAACACAGAGAAATTGTGGATTTGTGACTCCAGAAGGAGTACTGATTGTAGTCACTGATCAGAGTTCTGCCCTACTTAATCCCTATTTGCAGGCCTTATTCATATAGTTTGGTGTTTGCAGTTGCTAAAACTGGGATTGAATTAAAAAAGGTACAAAGGTATATGCGCACCGTGTGTATTACACATGGATGATTGAACAGAAAATCTGCATTGTAATACAGTGCCAGTTAAATAGATGACATTTTCAAAATCTCATGGACACAGTGCGGAATTGGAAATGGGGCTGTGGTGTGGCTTTTGCAAAGGGAGAGATTTGTAGCAAATCCGCCTAAAAATCTGCAGGTAAAACATGCAAATTTTGGTGTGAAAACTGCATCAAATTCCGCATAAACTACACTGCCACATATACACTAAGGGTTAGGAAGGAATTGCTGTGGACTTTACCTGTGGATTTGTGCCATGTAAACTCCACAGTTGGTTACAGTGCTAAGCAATTGGACTGATTTATTTTTTATCAGGTGGAAATTGACAAAGTGCTTTTAATTTCTGTTGCTGATTTTCTCCTGTTCAGTGCAGCAGGGGTGAAATTCATGTTGAATCTCTGCAAAATCTGCATGTAATCTATGGGGATATTGCTGCGGATTTGCTCCAAGCTCTCCAGTACATGCAGATTTACCCTAAAGCTTTCTTTTATACTGCTTTTTTATATTTCATTTTTATGTCTTGTCCATGTATATTTGACCTTCACTATTTTAATGCTCCATTGGTTATATCCTTTCTCTAGGGAGGAGTAATCCTGGTTTCCCATGACGAGCGATTCATCAGCCTTGTTTGTCAGGAGCTGTGGGTCTGTGAAAATGGTGGAGTGAGTCGCATTGAGGGAGGCTTCGAAGAATACCGGAGAATCTTGCATGAGCAGTTCCGCAAGGAGGGGTACCTATAGTTTGAACTCTACAAGAGTTTGCCGATGCTCTTGCGTAGCTTCCTAGCTTCGCTGGTGTCCAGTTGAATATCGAGCAAGGTTCCTGACCTTTTTAAAGAAGTCAGATGTTCCAAGATCGGCTCTAGGACACTGCAGCTAATGAGACTGATTTCCAAGCTGAGGGAAGATATTTATTACGCCGTCAGTACAGACTGAGCAGAGATAGCTGTGTTTATGTGAAATGTATGTTCTGCTGCACATTACCATTTCGTTACTCCTTTCTTTTATCCCCTCGCTTGTCTTACAGAAGGTCCAATCTTATGTAGGATCCTTTTCCATTATTTATTTTTAGTGCAGACGGTCAATGATTCTTTCTATTGCAGAGCTGTTTATGTATTTTAACTTTGTCTTGGTTCTTCAGTCCACTGTCATCCCATAATTTTCATTATGAACTGAAAAATTGTGTAACCTAATTAGTGGGAGTATATGATGTGTATGACTTCAGTGCTTGTTAAAGTTTGCAAACATTCTCACATTATGTTGAAGGTAAGCCAGAGGCCAAGGTTTATTCCCCGGTGAATTTGTTCCTTGTATAATAAACTTGCAAATATCCCCCCCTTACTGAGTCCCTTCTACAGGTTTTAATTTTCCTCGCATCAGCTGTTTTATCTAGGAGACCATGGGCCGTTCTTGCTCAGTAGTAGTGTGCAGTCAGCATCTTGCTCAATCTAAACTGCTATCTCTTGCTTCCTGTGAAGTTATTAGAGGTGCCAAGAGGTGGAGATGTGAAGCTAACCAGCTGTAAATAAAGAGCAAATTCCTCCTGCTTCTTGTGTCGTCTTATTCCTCCTTTTAGTTTTTATTATTTAGGACGGAAGCCTTCCATTAGTTGAATACATTGCATTTGTTTGATATTTGTTAACCACTGAGCCATGTCAACCACTGAGATTTTTGGCCCTGACTGCCAGCTCATCATTCTTTTTGGATCCACGTACGGCTTTAATAAAAAAAAATATATATATATATCAAAAACCACATGTGTGAATTCTGCCTTAAGGGCTATTGACACGAGAGTATTTTTGGTCTGCTTCTGATCCGCATTTGTGCTCTCTGCACCAGTATGTCCTTTCCACGGCACCATGAAAAATATAGAATGTGTCCTATTTTTTGAAAGAATTGGGCATTGTTACAATAGGGCCCGTTAAAAGTACGGACTGCATCTGTGTTTTGCGGATCTGTGATTTTTGGACAGCCAAGCGCATACGGTCATGTGAATAGCCCCTCAGGGTTCATGCACACAAATTTATTTTTATTCAGTGTGCTATCAGTTTTTAAAACGGATAGCACACTGACCCATACAGTTCATTGGGGATTGTTCACACGTCTTTGTCTGATCTCAGAATCTCACTGCAGATCCTATTCTGGTCTGTTTTTGCAGATGAGAATAGCCAATATGTATGAGGGGGAAAAAAACAAACAATGGACACAAAATGAACAGTTATGGCATGGTGTATGTAAGAGTTAATCCAGTCCTCTACAGAGGCACCATACGGTAAAACGTGGCGTTCCTATGGCTTCATAGCAGGGCAGCACATGAACTACAGTACATGTGAGCGATCAGCAGCAGCACAAGGCTTTTTGATTGTTTGTAACAAGGTTCGCAAGGCTGGATTCTCACCTGCAGTTATTTTTTGAACCATGGATTGGACTGAATACAGAAGAGAGCTGAATAAAGGGAGGACTTATGCGTTTCATGTTTTATACTCTCCTGTGGTTCTTTTAAAATGCAGCTCTGAAGGCAGCCTGTCTATCAGTCTGGATTCCAGGCTTTTATATTGGTGACTGTATCCACTTCTCATATGTACAGGTTTTCAGACACAATGAAACAAGAATGTTCTCTGAAAATGACCTGCTGTTTGAATCGCATTTTTATGCTTAACATATTTTTAAATAATTTTGATGTTATTTTTAATTTTCCATGTCACTTTTTATACTTAAACTAAAACCAAAAATCTGGCGGTTTTTGCACTGGCCACTATGTCTAATAATTGGCGCCACTTTTTGGTTTGTATAGATCACTTTACTGCATTTAACTCATTGTAATCCTGCCTGTAATGATCTCACCTCTGTGTATATATAATATCCACCATTCACAATAGGTTATATCAAAGGCTTTTCTCAGGGGTAGGCAACCTCCGGCACTTCAGCTGTTGTGAAACTACAACTCCCAGCATGCATACTTCCTCTGCTCTTCTCAGAACTCTCACAGAAATTAACGGAGCATGCTGGGAATTGTAGTTTCACAACAGCTGGAGTGCCGAAGGTTGCTGATCCCTGGCTTATCTGCTCCCTCCTGACCTCTGCACAGGTCACAGAACACGCCTAGAAAACTCTCCCATAGAAGTCAATGAGGTCCCCTCCTGACCATTGTGTCCATGGCCCGTGGGGCTGCTGTAAAGCAATTTTTAATGCTGTGTAAATGTGAAGAACAGCTCAGGCAAGATGGTCGCCCCATGTTCAGGAAATAAAATAAAAAAAATCTACAGTCAGATCAGAAAAAAAAGGATATGTGCTACTATCTGGTTTTAACTGGCAGATACAATTTTTGTTGACACATTTTCTTTAAAAGCATAAAACTCCTTCAGCTCTGACTTTCTAATGGCTAGGGGTCTGATCTCTGCGAATCCTGAAAATGGCGCATCAAGTATGCATCAAATATTCCTATACAAGGGGACATGTCCTGACTATGGCAGAGTGAACATGCACTTGCTGTGAGCTCCCACCACGAGACCAAAAGCAAGTGGTTCCTCACCCACCAGATGGCCCTACCAGAGACTTGATGGTCCGGACAAGAAAGGGCTCCACGGCCGGCCCATCAACACCGGCATCGAACATAGGACGTGGTGGCATTCAACACTTCTTTGCCCTGGAGGGGCAGACGGTAACAGGCCGCAACCCTCATGGCGCACAAAATAAGCACTGCAGCGCAGCCACAGTCACACCAGCCATACCCGCCACCTGCGATACCATACTGCAGGGCTCGAGATCAGAGGAGGAGGAACAAAGGGGATCATCGCTGGCCTCAGTGGTCCTTCCCTCCACTCAAACTGACATGCGGCAGCCGCCATCTTGTACACCAGTCACAGAGCCCCAGGCCTTTAGACAGCAGCGCATAGAGCAGTCTCCCCCAGCCCCAGATGTAACTGCAGCACCCTTTCCTCAAGATGAGATGGACTGGAGAGAACATGTAAAACAACTACCGACCAGGCAAGAAATGGAGCAATTTATAGTGCGCCTGGAGACATCCCATAAGCATGAGCCACACACAATTTCTAGCAATTTACATATCATTGAAGAAAGAGTAGAAGCAGTGGCATCCCACCATTGGATGAATTAACATCTAGAATAGATGATCTAGAGCAGTGTTCCCCAACTCCAGTCCTCAGGGCCCACCGACCGGTCAGGATTTGAGAATATCGCACAGAATGAATGCCTGAGGTAAGTCCTGATGCATCAACACTAATTGTATCACCTGCTCAATACTAAGGAAATCCTGAAAACATGACTGGAAGGTGGTCCCTGAGGGCTGGAGTTGGGGAACACTGATCTAGAGAATAAAGGAGACACCAGAGATCAACATATCAGTCAACTCTATCGTCTTCATGAAGACACTGAAAATAGAAGAAACAACATCAGGATCAGAGGTCTCACGGAGTCTATATCCACAGCAGATTTAGTGCCCACCTTACAGGACTTTAGATCTATCGCAGATGATTTGGAAATTGACAAAGCTCATAGGGCTCTAGCACCTCCTAACCCCAATCCCCCCAAGCCTTAAGACGTTATCTGCCGTCTGCATTATTACACTGTGAAGGAGGAAATATGCAGAAAATGCAAAATCAACCTACTATTGAATATGGTGGCGCTCACATCTCTTTATTGCAAGATTTATCCCGTTCCACCTTTCTACAACGGAAGGCATTACGCTTGCTGCTGGAATGTCTGAGGGAGAGATAGATTCCATATATGTGGGGATATCCCTTTCAACTAGTAGTCCGACGCAGCAGCAAGCGATTTTTGTATTCTAAGGCAGATCTCTAGTTGTTCCATGGTAGCCTTATACTGATTTAGGTTAGACAATGCTCATCCAGAATAGTTCAGAGTATTATGCATAACTAGGAGGAGAAACGGATATTAGATTAGTAGTGTTATATAACGTATAAGGTGGCGGTCTCCTCACCTGCTGTTGGAAGACCGGCCCTATTTAAGTAAATGTTTTACGTTATTTTCCTCTTTTTCGAGGTTTTATTAAGGGTATACTAATGTATACACCTTTTAGTGTTTACACACTCCCTTTGTGCTTTTCCTTCCTTTCTTTTTCCCTTCCCTTTCCTTTCCCTGTCCTCTGGGCCATAGTTGCAAGCTGTAATATATAAGCATGGCCACTCCTAGCTCCGTTAAGATTGTTTCCTTAAATGTTAGGGGATTTAATATCCCAGAGAAGAGATCAATGATATTGTTGGATTTACAAAAAGAAAAAGTCCAGGTAGTACTACTGCAGGAAACACATTTTATGATGTTAAACACATGATGTCCCACATTTTTGCTCTAAAAACTAACACTTGGTTCCATAGCACAAATCCGGAAGCTAAATCCAAAGGGGTTTCCATTGTTTTACATAAATCCTTTTCTTGTTCTGTTATAGATACCCGAACGTGTGACAAAGGAAGATATGTCTTTGTCAAGCTGGCGGTCCATGGGAGAACGTACACAATTGGTAACATATACTTGCCAAATTCAGGACAGGGTAAGACTTTTGCCACTATAATGTCCAGATTGGACTCCTTCATAGAGGGTGTTCTCCTTCTTGGCGGGAATTTCAATCTGACTTTGAATCCAAAGTTTGACACTTCCTTGGGTAGGTCATTAGTGCCATTATCAACAATATCCAGGATATGAGCGGTCCTACACCGTAGGAGACTAGTAGATATCTGGCGAATACTGCATCCAGGGGAACAAGACTACACTTTCTACTCACCGGCCCACAACACTTACAGCAGAATTGACTTGTTCGCCGTTTTCCATCATGCTCTAACCTTCCAACCTAAAGCTACTATTGGCTCAGCTTTGTGGTCGGATCACGCACCCATATTTCTCACCCTTGACCTACCTGATATGGTGGCCAAGGAATGGACTTGGCGCCTCAACGAGACCCTACTAAAAGACACGGTTTGTAGTCAGGCGATAGAGAAAGATTTCATGGTTACTCACTCTTCTGACAATACAGCTCCTCCTCTGCAGTGGGAAGCATTAAAATGTGTGATTAGGGGCACACTCATACAACACGGGTCCAGATTGAAGAGGGAAAGAGAAGTTCATATCAAAAGGCTGACGGACTGCTTACACGAATTGGAATCCTTACATAAACAATCTTTTACCCCAGCCCTCTTGGCTGAACTGACAGAAGTGAAGTAAAATCTAAAAGAAGCTATAGACAAACGATCCATCCTTTCCAGGGAGCGCTTTCGCAGTTTTTTATATGATAATGCCAATAAGTGTGGATGTGCCCTTGCTAAGTTGTTACACCCCAGGCTAACACAAACTTATATCCCAGAGATTAAGGATTATAGGGGACAGGTAGTACATCACCCCTCCCACATTGCAGATGTTTTCCGAACATATTATGAATCCTTGTATAACGTCAAAGGGCAATTTGCAGATATGCCCTAGAAAGATCTTGAAGACCGTATTTCTTCATACGTAAATGAGACAGCTTTACCAGGGGTTTCATTAGTGCAGAGTACAGAACTAGGCCAGCCTTTCACAGAACCAGAAGTACAGGCTGTAGTCTCCTCACTTAAGGGAATGAAAAATCCTGGTCAGGACTGCTTTACAACTACCCTTTTTAAGTGATACCATGAATTACTTCTCCCCTTCATCACAAAAGTTTTTAATAGTATATCTCCAACGTGTCCCTTGCCTAAACAATCCCTCGAAGCCCACATAGTGGTCATACCCAAGCCTAACAAAGATAACACTATATGTAGTAATTACAGGCCGATATCTTTGATAAATCTCCAAAATTCTGGCAAACAGACTAAGCAAAATTCTACCTGGATTTATTAATAAATATCAGGTGGGTTTTGTCCCGGTGAGAGAAGCGAGGGACAATACTATCTGCACCATTACCCTGATTTCACTGGTCCAGAAAAAACAGACCCCCATGTGCCTGATGTCAGTGGATGCTGAAAAAGCATTCGACAGTGTACACTGGCAGTTTATGTTGGCATCATTAAAACAAATTGGCCTGGGTGGGAGATATGTAGAGATTGTGGCAGCTCTGTATACCCACCCCTCAGCGTGTGTTCGAACCAACGGGATTCCGTCTTCTTCGTTCGAGATCCATAACGGCACACGGCAGGGTTGCTCCCTTTCCCTTCTTCTCTATGTTTTAACAATTGAACATTTAGCAAAGGCAATTAGGAATAATCCTGATATTAAAGGCGTAAAGACCCGTAATATGCAGCATAAGCTTGCGCTTTATGCAGGTGATCTTCTTTATGTGACTTCCCCTCACATCTCTATACCGTCCCTACTCCAGGAATTATAGGGAAATACTGGCCAGCACTCGCCCGTATGCACGTTTGCGCGGGATAGGACCAACTCCACGTTTGATGTATGAAGAATCCCAGCAAAACGTGTCTTGATGCTCATAAGGATTTTATTTGCAAAATAAACAATATGTCCTATGTTCCAGGACGCGTTTCGGCTATTCAGCCTTTTTCAGCAGGTACCTGCTGAAAAAGGCTGAATAGCCGAAACGCGTCCTGGAACATAGGACATATTGTTTATTTTGCAAATAAAATCCTTATGAGCATCAAGACACGTTTTGCTGGGATTCTTCATACTCCAGGAATTCGACAGGTTCAGTCAGAAATCAAAATAATCCAAAATAATTTCTCATTCAAATGGAAATCTCAAAGTCTGACATAGCTGGGCATTCAAATTCCCATGCAACTACACTTATTATTCCCCTTGAATTACTTGCCACTGCAGAGAAGAACTCTTGAAGACCTACGGCTGTATATGCTGAAACACCTTTCTTGGTTTGGTCGCCTGAACACTGTCAAAATGGATATCCTTCCAAAGTTTTTATATCTCTTCCAAACTATACCCATTCATGCTCCGAGGAAGTATTTTGTAGAAATTCAATCAGCTCTCACTAGGTTCATCTGGCACACCAGTAAACCTAGGTTAAATAAGAAGGTCCTAATCAAACATAAATCCTTGGGAGGATTGGATCTCCCAGATATTCACATCTATCATAACGCTGTGGTGCTCACCAGAATTTTGGATTGGATGCACAAAGGTTCAAAGAAGTTGTGGGTCACCTTGGAGCAATCTCTGTCACCTTTTTCTCTCAAAACCGTACCCTGGATCACTTTGGTAGATAGACCACCTAGAGAGGACTGGCCATATCTTGTAAGACATGCCCTGGCAGTTTGGGATGACTGGATCTATAAATCACAGATCTAGTTTAGACTTGGACCCATGATTCCATTACATAAAAATCCACCATTTACTGCAGGATTGGTTCCCTCGTCCTTTCTCATTAAAACTGTACATATCGGTTTCCTGAGATTAAAAGATGTCCTGACTTCAGGGAAATTGACCTTATTTGAAGCCTTACGCCAGAGCACTACCTTTAGAATGACTTTTTGGCTGGGGTATGCCCAGATAAATTCCTTTTTTAGAGCTACATTCTCCAACGAGGTGACGGACCCACTGACAGATTTTGATAAAGTTTACCTACAAACAGGAGACGGTAGAGGCATCTTGTCCACATTGTATGGGGTGCTTTTAGACCTCCACAGTGGGGCTAGGGCCCCATTCTTTGATAAATGGGAATCTGATTTAAAGGTCCAGTTCACAGAGGAGGAGGTGAAGAAGATGTGTGCGTTCTCCCATGGAATATCGCTGGTGGCGCAGGTCAAAGAAAAGAATTACAAAATTCTCTCTCAATGGTACCACTGTCCAACCACGCTACATCATATGTTTCCCACAGTTTCAGAGATGTGCTAGAGGTGTGAGAAGGATAGGGGTTCCCTATTACACATATGGTGGAGCTGTTCAGCAATCCGCTCGTTCCGGGACCAAATCTTGCAGATATACTCTAAGTATTCTGGCTACACGATACTTAACACTCCTCAAATAACTCTGCTATCTCTCATTCCTGGCTCCCTGGCCCATGTGAAGAAAGGGGTCCTAAGACATTTTCTGTCGGCTGCGTGGATGGTAATCCCCAGACATTGGAAGTCCAGGTCCACACCCACAGTATGTGAGTTGACCAAGAAGCTAAGATACATTCTACGCATGGAAGAGCTGATAGGAGATCAACAGTAAAGATCAGAGATATTTATGAGTAGATGTCATTCTTTACTCACTTTCCTAGACTCTCCAGAATTTAGGAGCTTGATGTGACCTTTCTGGCATCCTAAACTTGGCCTGTCCTCTAATCTCGCCGATCATAATTTCCCCTCCCGTTTCCCTTCTTTATTCCTTTTTCTCTTGTTTCCTTTCTCTCTTTCCACCTATTTACTTGTTTTATGTCAATTAATGGCTCAGTAATTCGAGTTTCAATACAGAAATAATAATACAAGGAACATAGAATGCAGAAGACAGCTTTTATTTATTTTTACACCTTTTTCTAATAATAATGTGCTACACCCACAAACGTTTGACATAACGTTTAACATATATAGTCACATAAATACATGTATGTATGCAATATAAATAATTCTGATATGTGTCTTCATCTGTAACACTGTAACTTGCATCCTGCGTGATCCTATGATTGGATTGTTCACGTAATAGATGGCCATTCTATGTTATAGTTTTATAACCTGAAAATCTTAATACAAATAAACATAAAAAATGTTCATCTACAAATATTAGAGTTATTAAAAGTTTTATGTGCAGAGAGATCATACTATTGGACTGTGGGATATAGTCTATCGCTTAGTTATGCAGATGGGATCTGACAACAGTAATGGGAGGATACAGTATTTATCAAGCAGATTGTATTGGTGCAGATCTTTGCAGAAGCCAATTATGCAACTTTTTGCTCTTTTACACCACATGCAGAACTTTAGTAAAATGTCATGAGCAGTCTAGATAGACAGATAGATTTATTAGGAGGTGTGGGCATCTTAACGAGACAATTCCTTTAACACTATTGGTTCATGTTTTACATTTGAGTAGCCTGCAATCTGCAGATCCCATAAACATTACATTTTCGGCCTGTCCCAGGTACTCCTTACGCTAAGAAAATATATAATAACTAGACATTAGGCCCGTTACAATAACGGGAGCTAGAACATTAGTTCTGACAGTGTTATGGTGGATCTGTGGATGACACTGTTATGGGGGATCTGTGGATGGCACTGTTATGGGTGGGGGATCTGTGGATGGCACTATTATGGGGATCTGTGGATGACACTGTTATGGGGGATCTGTGGATGATGCACTGTTATGGTGGTCTGTGGCTGACACTGTTATGGGGGATCTGTGGCTGACACTGTTATGGGATGGATCTGTGGATGGCACTGTTATTGAAGATCTGTGGCTGACACTGTTATGGGGGATCTGTTGGTGACACTGTTATGGGGGATCTGAGGCTGACACTGTTATGGGGGATCTGTGGCTGACACTGTTATGGGGGGACTGTGGCTGAAACTGTTATGGGGGTCTGTGGCTGACACTGTTATGGGGGGTCTGTGGCTGACACTGTTATGGGGGGTCTGTGGCTGACACAGTTATGGGGGGGTCTTTCTTAGTAGTTGAGACTTGTTATTGTGACACTGTCACTGCTGGCGGATACAGCTGGCACTCACTGCTGACACTGAGACAGCGAGTACTTTGGTGGGTAATACGACTGAAACTGAATGCTGGCACTGAGACGGCGGGCACGTTGATTGGTGTCTGACACTGACTACTTACATTGAGGCGGTGGACACTATTACTGGTGGCTGACAAAGCTGGCACTCACTGCTGACACTGAGACAGCGGGTACTTTGGTGGCTAACATGACTGAAACTGAATTCTGGCACTGAGACAGCGGGCACAGTGATTGGTGGCTGTCACTTCTTACACTGAGACGGCGAACACTGTCACTGCTGGCAGATACTGCTGGCACTCACGGCTGACACTGAGACGGCGGGTAATTTGGTGGCTAACACGACTGAAACTGAATTTTGGCACTGAGACGGCGGACACTGTCACTGCTGGCTGATACTGCTGGCACTCACTACTTACTGGCTGACACTGACTACTTACATTGAGGCAGCAGATACTATTACTGGTGGCTGACAAAGCTGGCACTGAGATGGCAGGCACGGTTATTGGTGACTGACACTGACTGCTTACATTGAGACGGCGGACACTGTCACTGGTCACTGACACTGAGACGGCGGGTACTTTGACTGGTGGCTGACATGACTCAAACTGAATTCTGGCACTGAGACGACAGATACTGTCACTGGTGGCTGACACGGACTGCTAAAACACTGAGATGGCAGGCACGGTTATTGGTGACTGCCACTGACTGCTTACATTGAGACGGCGGACACTGTCACTGGTCACTGACACTGAGACGGCGGGTACTTTGACTGGTGACTGACACGACTCAAACTGAATTCTGGCACTGAGACGACGGATACTGTCACTGGTGGCAGACACGGACTGCTGGCACTGAGATGGCAGGCACGGTTATTGGTGACTGACACTGACTGCTTACATTGAGACGGCGGACACTGTCACTGGTCACTAACACTGAGACGGCGGGTACTTTGACTGGTGGCTGACACGACTCAAACTGAATTCTGGCACTGAGACGACGGATACTGTCACTGGTGGCTGACACGGACTGCTGGCACTGTCAGGCATTTTCATAGACATACATATTGATACCTGATCATATTATATTAAAAATGCGTGCTCATTGTCTTTAAGAAACATACATGAGCCAAAGTTTTCATATGCGACTGAGACAGGCCAAGATGAGGTCATGCCAAGCTCTGTGTAAAAATACAGAGAGTATTGTGTCTTAAGAGTTATTGCCACAAATGTGGTCTTATTTGTAAGGGAGTACACTGGATTCTCCAGACATGTCCGTCTGAAGAGAACAAGGCCCATTCATATCATTATGGTCCATAGATCAACAGTGTGAGAAACATTCAGAGAGACGCCTAGAGGTCTGTCTTTAGTTGTTTCAAAGTTTTCTAAACTAATCCTTATCTCTGATTTACAACGACGAGGGTCAAATGTATATGATGCAAAAATACCCTAGTTAACTCTTTATAGTATGGTGCTAATAGCTTACACAACAGTGCCATCCGGAGACAGATGGACATCGCTACACCATCCTCCATAGTTGCATTATGGGTAAATAGGATCTTATTACTTATGTTTACACCCCCTCAATTGATTGGAGAATACTAATCCAGGGGGTGGTAATGTTAGATTACAAGGGAGATAATTACCCTAGATAGAGAGCAACAAAGGAGAAAGGAGAGAGGCAAAGAGAAAGGAGAGAGGCAAGAAGGAGGAAAGCAAGGAACAAAGGAGGAAGCATAGCATTCCAACATTCCAGGAGCCAACACCCAAGATGAAAGCCATGGTGATGGACCATCCAGCTTTCCTAGGAGCAGAAGTGAGATTCCTGCTAGGACTTGGTAAGAAACACAAAGAATGATGTTTCATTTTTTTAAGACTATTTAGATAATGTGGGTAAAATCATAGCATCTATGTTGGCGAACATATTAATTTATTTATCATCTCTTTATATGAGATGTAGTCTTAGATATAGAATAATTGTGAGCCTTCAATCTACCTGCAGAAGAATCAAGTTTCATAATTTATCAGAGTATTAAATGATTGCATATATATATGCGGAGATATATTGATAGTAGCATTCTTCGCCAAGCTAGATGATAAATTCCCACTGGAAGATTTGTTCCAAGTTCTTCCAATGTCTGTTGTCTTAATAGTCTTACCAGGTTATACAGATATGAAAGTAGTATTGACAGAAGTATTAAAAGTAGTCTAGGATTTGACTACTATCTTCTAAGTTATATACTTGAATGGATTTGCCCATTACTACATGTGAGGTGTATTTTAATTTGGTTAGAGAGGGGTGGGGAATGTATTTATCATTCCATATAGATGTCTAGGATTAGACACGCCTCTGAACAGGAGTAATGTATATAATGTAACTTCTTGTTTTGATATCCTAACCAAATAGCTTTGTTATAATGTGACAAGCTGCTCTTACCCACATGTGTTTATTTACTTATTGTGAAGCTTCTAGTGCCTGATATCATTGGCATATATATTCCTTGGCATATATAATCGTGTTTATATACTTATTTGTTTATAATCGTGTAACTAATAAAATCTGCATGTTTTTATAATACCTGTGTATTATTATTTGATGTCAAAACTATATCTTTAGCATTAATGCCATCTCACATGAAAAGAACTTATTATCTGAGGAAATAGTCGGCCTCAGATGTGAATTGTATCGATTGGATTATCTACAATTCACCAGGTCATGATTTCAAGAAGTTATGGAAAATTTATGAAAAAAATATTTTTATGACCATAATTAATAATTCTTAATTGAATTATTATTATTATCCCGACAGCACTGAGATGGCAGGCACGGTTATTGGTGACTGACACCGACTGCTTACATTGAGACGGCGGACACTGTCACTGGTCACTGACACTGAGACGGCGGGTACTTTGACTGGTGGCTGACACGACTCAAACTGAATTCTGGCACTGAGAGGACGGATACTGTCACTGGTGGCTGACACGGACTGCTGGCACTGACACGTGACTGCTGCCACTCAGACAGTGGACATTATCACTGGTGGCTGACACTAAGACGACGGGCACTTTTACTGCTGACCTGAGATGGTGGACACTGACTGGTGGCTGACACAAACTGCTGGCACTTTCACTGGTGACTGACACA
This sequence comes from Bufotes viridis, assembly GCA_033119425.1. NCBI lineage: Eukaryota > Metazoa > Chordata > Amphibia > Anura > Bufonidae > Bufotes > Bufotes viridis. The sequence continues at coordinate 176,077,670 of CM065592.1, forward strand.
TGTGGCACTGACTGCTGGAACAGTGACTGGTGACTGGCACAGCTGGAGTTTTAAGCACATGTAGGCTCTGCTCTCCTCTCCTAAAATGGCGGCACAGGGCTCCAACTACGCAGCCTAAAAATTCGGCACACACGCACGGACGGCGTGTATGCCTTATGGCAGCCCTCTCCCCTTACTGTGGACGCGGCCGCTTGCCTCCTGCACTTCCACTGTGCAGCGGCCGCGTCCCATATTAATGCTGTGCCCTGTCCCCTCCTTCCCTGTCCTTTTAGTGTCAGGAAGCAGACAGGACGCAGCCGCTTACCTCCTGCTGCTGCGTCCTATCTGCTTCTTGTCCCGGTCAGTGTGTGCGCATGCGCGGCGCACAGGAGAATTCGGCACACACACACGGACGGCGTGTATGCCTTTTATTAGTATAGAGGTCCAATCAATTACCTATAGAAGATAGCTGTACCAATGAGAATACATTCTTATATCAAAACAAGACAAAAACAGCCATTTTCTAAAGTATTTAATTTGGTATAATTCCATTTAAAGCTGTAAATCATATTTTTTTGCTATACACAATAAAATGAGTCATTGCTTAATCTTATCACAGCAATTCCAAAAAGCCAGTGTGGTTTAGTCATGGTTATGGGATCAGGCTCTTATAGTTTTTGACCTGACTCATAACTTGGGCAGTTGTACGTACGCCGTCGGTCCTGAGTCACTTCTTTATTCCTCTGGGGTGTACACACCTTTATTCTGCACTTCTCTTTTGTAGGTGTCCTCCACGTTAGGCAGCACAGCTTCCGTATAAAATCTTTCCAGCTTTGGTTCTGTGGTTTTCCAGAACTCTAGGTCAAATTTCACTGGGACAACTACTGTCTCTTTCTTAGTGTGGACAACAAAGTCTGCATTTCTTATGCCCGTAACTGCCATCTGGCACTGTACCTGAGTGTAGTAGATATGACGTGGCTTCAAGGTATAAGAATCACCATTCAAGGTTAGGCAGAAATCATGATCTTTGCATGCTTCACGTACTGTGTGCTCTCTATGTTTAAATGGGCACTTCACCTCCAAAATATTTAGAGTCTCTCCTGTTTGTCTGTCTTTTACTACCCCATCAGGACTTGCTGCCAACCAGTTTTTGGTTGGGTGAATGAATAAACCACATGGTTCCACCTGCACTTCTCTGCCTTTATTGATTGATGCCAGTCTCTCATAGGCATTGACAGCTTTCTTCTCATTCCTGATACCCCAATTCATGGCAGCAGTTTGGACTCTAGGTGCTGAACCCAATATGGTTTTCAGATAAGACTGTGGAATATCATTGGTCTTCTGATTAGCAAATCTACTGTGAGATATTCGATGCGCCAAAGATGCCGTAATGCGGTTCTGACGCCAGTAATACCATTCCTGATTTTCTCTCTGCCCACGGGTCTGTCGTTCTATATTATCAATATCTCCTTGTGAAAGATGATTTCCAGATGCTCTTGTTGCTTGTCTTTTAGTGACATCAGGGATAGGATGGAGAGCCCCAGATTCCTTTGAGGTCCGTGTATACTTCTTGTCAGTGGCTGCTCTTCTTGCAGCATTTGAGGAGTCTTCTGTACTTTTTGTGCTCCTTGATGTTGGATGGACACCTTGTGTGTTGAGTACTTTAGGTGGTTCACTGGCTTTGCATGGCTCCTGGAATTTTCCATATTGGTTAGGCTTTTCCAGTGCTTTACCCTGATGAGGTTTTCTAGCAGACACATTGCTTTGAGGGTGATTCACAGCAGGCGTAGTGCTTCTTCCTGGCACAGCCTTTGGTGTATTTTTTTCTACTGACGAGTCCATTGTAATTTTTTAATAAGTTGGAGAACCTGAGGGGAAAAAAATCATATGTATAGTTAAATATTTAACAAGTAAATAAGTCTTGAAAATCATACACCTTAGGCCCCTTTCACATGGCGAGTTTTCTGCATGGGTGCAATGTGTGACGTGCACGCATTGCACCCGCACTGAATCCTGAACCATTAACTTCAATGGGGCTGTGCAGATGAGCGGTGATTTTCATGCATCACTTGTGCGTTGCATGAAAATCGCAGTCTGTTCTATATTCTGCGTTTTTTGCACAACACAGGCCCCATAGAGATGAATGGGGCTGCTTGAAAATCGCATAGCATCTGCAAGCAAGTGCGGATGCAATGCGATTTTCACGCATGGTTGCTAAGGAGATGATATAAGTAAATTGATTAAAGTCAATTCACTGTATTATTTTCCCTTATAACATAATTATAAAGGAAAATAATAGCATTGTTAATACAGAATGCTTACTAAAATGTGACTTGAGGGGTTGAAAAAGTAAGTTAACTCACATCATGCACTTGATCGCGCAGCCGGCATCGTCTTCTTTCTTCTTCTTTCAGGACCTGCAAAAGGACCTTTGATAGTGTCATCGTGCTTACCACGTGGTGAGCACAATTATGTCATCAAAGGTCCTTTTTCAGGTCTTGAAAGAAGAAAAAAGAAGACGATGCCAGCTGTGCAATCAAGTGGATGAGGTGAGTTATTTATTTTTATTTTTGAACACTTCAAGTCACATTTCAGTAAGCATTCTGTATTAACAATGCTATTATTTTCCCTTATAACCATGTTATAAGGGAAAATATTTAAATCTACACAACACTGAACCACATTCAGTTTTTTATCATGCGCGTGCAAAATGCATTGCACTTGCGCGGAAAAAACTGAACAACGCAATGCAATCACAGTCAAAACCGACTAAAAATTGCGCGCACACTCGCGCGGGTTTCCTGCAATGCACCCGGAACTCATCCGGAGCAAATCCGAGATGCCCGTGTGAGATCTTAGACTAATGCACAAGAGCAGACTGTATATTGAGGACATTTATAATCAACAAAATTGATAAGGAACTTTGAGCTGCTTTGTAAAGTTTGGGTTACATCCTGTTTTCTTCTCCATGTCAGACTCCAGCTGATTTTCTGTTGCCATGAGCAATGCATTGTGGGAGTTCAGATAAGGATAGAGTTTGATATAAGCTGGTAGATCATATCTGACAATCATGGGGTGGTAACCTGTTTATTTTCAAGGGCAATCAGCAGAATTTTGAAAGTGGCAAAGAATAAAAAAAAAGAGGAAAAAAAATAGGAACTCAGTCACACTGCACCAACAGAGACTACACACACAGCTTTGGTGCAGGGTTTTAAAGTCAAAACTACAAATAAAGCAGAAGTAACATTTTCCTATATACTTCCCCTCCATTTATCATCCAATCCTGGTAGTTGCTTCAAAATGGCATTTATGAGACCACCCTTTAGTTTAGTTTTTTTGCAATGAAAATGCCTTTTTTTCGTGAATTAGGTGGTTTTTTTTGGGCCTTAGGCATATTTTTTAAACACAGCACATTAAAGTTTTTGCAGTTTTTTTTTCTTCTGGCATTTATTTCATAGTTACATGCGGTTAATACAGTTGAAAAAAGACATAGGTCCATCAAGTTCAACCAAGGGATAGTTGGGGACGCGAATCCCAGAAGGAAATGAAACTAAGATTTCTACACGTTTTCATAAGCATTATGTTGTTTACTTTTAAGAATTAATCTAAACCCTTTTTAAAACTGTCCACTGTTCCTGCTGTGACCACGTCCAGAGGTAGACTATTCCAAAGATTCACAGTTCTTACAGTAAAGAAGCTTTGACGCTCCTGGAGACTGAACTTTTTCTTCTCCAGTCGGAGGCAGCGCCCCCTTGTCTTTTGAGGGCATTTTATAAGGAACAATTTTTCACCGTATTTTTTGTATGGCCCATTTATATATTTGTACAGGTTATTCATGTCCCTCTTAGACGTTTCTTCTCAAGACTAAATAAATTCAATTATTTTAATCTTTTTTCATAACTAAGACTCTCCATGCCCCTTATCAGTTTAGTCGCTCTCCTCTGTACTTTTTCCAGCTGCAGAGAGTCCTTTCTATGGACTGGTGCCCAGAAGTGAACTGTATATTCCAGATGAGGCCGCACCAACGCTGTGTAAAGTTAGTAATATTACATCCCTGCCCACAAGTTCATACCTCGTTTAATGCATGACAATATCCTGGTAGCCTTAGAAGCAGCTGATTGACATTGTATGCTGTTATTCAATCTACCATCTACAAGGACACCCAAATCCTTCTCTACAAGTGACTCTCCCAGTGTTACATCACCTAAGTACATATGAAGCACAGAGATTATTACTACCAAGATACATAACTTTACATTTATCCACATTGAACCTCATTTGCCAAGTTGATGCCCAATCACTCAGTGTTTAAGTCAGCTTATAGTTTATGGACATCTTCCATAGACTGTACTGTACTACATAGCTTAGTGTCAGCTGCAAAATTAGAAATTGAGCTATTAATCCCATCCTTGATATCATTAATAAATAAATTAAATAATAGTGGGCCCAGCACTGAACTTTGGGGTACACCACTTATAACCCAGGACCATTCTGAATAGGAATCATTGACCACACCTCTCTGGACACAGTCCTTCAGCCAGTTTACAATCCAATGACAAACTATACTTTCCAAGCCTATAGATCTTACTTTACCTATTATGCCTCATTCACACATCAGTGTTCGGTCAGTGTTTTCCATCAGTGATTGTGAGCCAAAATCAGGATTGGAGCTGCCACAGACATAAGGTATAAGGAAAAGATCTGCACCTGTTCTGTGTTTAGAGCCGTACCTGGTTTTGGCTCACAATCACTGATGGAAATCACTGACCGAACACTGACTGTGTGAATGAGGCCTTAAACGTCTATGAGGAACAGTTTCAAAGGCCTTTGCAAAATCCAGAAACACTACATCCAGAGCAGCCACTCTGTCCAGGCTACTACTCACCTCCTCATAAAAACAAATCAGGTTGGTCTGACAACTTCTTTCCTTGGTAAACCATGTTGGTTATCACTTATAATATTATTTACAGTCACATACTCCTGTATATAGCCCCTAAGAGTCCTTCAAATATTTTTCCCATAACAGAAGTTAAACTAACTGGCCTACAATTACCTGTGGAGGACCTAGATCCTTTTTTGAATATGGGCACCACATTTGCCTTGCGCCAATAAATAAGCACTGTACCAGTACCTAGAGAATCTTTAAAATTATAAACAGGGGCACAGCAATGACTGAACTGAGCTCTTTAAGCACTCTTGGGTGTAATCCATCTGGACCCAGAGCCTTGATCACATTTACCGTACCTTATTTAACTTATCTTGGACCATATCTACAGTTAGCCAATTGAGTATTACTGGATGTACTAACAGCCCCAGCACCACAGATATCATCTCCTTTCTCTTCATTTGTATATACAGAGCAAAAAAACCTATTTAGTAACTCTGCCTTTTCCTTATCTTCAGTGACTAACCCCCCCTTTACCATTATTTAGGAAACCTACCTGTTCAGATCTTGTTTTTTTTTAGCATAAATATATTTAAAGGGAACCTGTCAGCGACAAAAAATACCCCAAACCACCAGCAGTGCCTTCAAGTAGCCGGCAGTCTGTTTCTAATGATGATTTTCTTCCTGCAGTCCAATGTAAAAGCAGAAAAAAACGTTCTTTTATCTGCTACTTCTGCTATTTTCGAGTCATGCTTGAAGTCAAGGGGGCAGTGGCCTCCTTGCTTCAAGTCAAGGTAACCGCGCCCCCTTCCTTGCCCCTTCGCTGTGACTAACAGCGCTTATGCAGAGAGTTCGGCTGGCTTTGCCGAACATCTGGCTGTCAGTCATAGGCAAAGGGGCAGGGAAGGACTGCAGGAAGAAAATCATCATTAGAAACAGACTGCCAGCTACTTGAAGGTACTGCTGGTGGTTTGGGGCGGTTTTTGCCGCTGACAGATTCCCTCTAAATAATTTTTTGTGATTTGCCGCCTGCTGATCGTTTAGTATTTTTGCTAATTTTATCTCCTTTTTACAGATTTTATTAAGCCCTTTGTAAATTCAAACGCTATAGCTGACTCCTCAGATTTGTATTTTTTAAATGCCCTTTTTTGTCTTTTATTGCCCTTTTTACAGTAGCTGTAAGCCATGAGGGGTTTAATTTAAGCTGTTTATACTTGTTACTTAAAGGAATTAATTTTTTAGTGCAATTACTCAATGTGGCTTTAAAGCTCTCCCATTTATCCTCAGTATCAGGTTACATGCACACGGGGTTCCGTTGTTCCGTGTCCGTTTTTGCTTCACTTGTGTTTCCGTGGTCCGCCAGAAAAAAAGGAAGGAAAAACAAAAGTGTAATTTTAATATCTCCACCCAGGATAATGGAATATATATGCTGGTCACGGACGCGGATGACAGTCGGATGTGCCTCCACATTTTTTCACGGTCCCATTGACTCGAATGGGTCCGCAAACCGTTTTTCACGGTCAAGATTAGGACAGGTTATATTTTTTTGACGGACAGTAGTGTATAGCGAATCCGCAATACACCCAGCTGGCACCCCCATAGAACTGCCTATTCTTGTCTGCAATTGCGGACAAGAATAGGACATGTTCTATTTTTTTCCAGAGCCGTGGACTGGAAGTTCGGGGCCGCACTTCGGAAATGCGGATGCGGACTGCACACTATTCAGCACCTGGTCCACGCATCGCTGCTGCTTCTCCCTGCACACGGATGAAAACATCCGTTGTCGGGAGGGGGCAGCCAATAGCAGATGGGGACGGGGACGAGCCTCCCTAGTATCGTGGGTGACGCTAGGGAGGCTCCTCCCCGCCTGCTCCCCCCGACACCGGATGTTTTCATCCGTGTGCAGGGAGAAGCAGCAGCGGCGGTGCGGGGACCAGGAGCGGTGCCGGGAGCGGGGTAAGTATATCACCAGTGACGGGCCCGGCACATGTGGGGGGTTACCCCCTTTAAATACCCATCCTATTTCATACATACGGAAACAGAATGCACACGAAGTAGCTTCCGTTTTTTTTTGCAGACCCGCTGAAATGAAAGGTTCCGCATATAGTCTGCAAAAAAAAAAACGGAACAGACACGGAAAGAAAATACATTCGTGTGCATGAGCCCTTAAAGAGACACTTTTTTAAGGATGTCTAAAACAGCCTAAAAAGTTGTACACATCTGGATTCACACAGTGGTAGATTTATCAAAAGTGGTGTAACGGAAACCAATCAGATTCCACCTTTCATTTTTCACAGCTCCTTTGGAAAATGAAAGGTGGAATCTTATTGGTTGCTATGGGCAACTAAGCCAGTTCTACTTTTACACCATTTTTTATAAATCTCCCCCATAGTCTGCCAGAAAGCCAAGGGACTCTAAATTCTATGGCCAGACATATCCTGACCTTCTGAGCTCTGTCAGGCAGAGGATTTCCCCTATCTCATCAGTGTCCATACTTGTGTGTGTATGTGTGTGTGGATTTTTCTTGTGTGCGCGGCACGCCAGTATGCTCCCCTCAGCCATCTTTATGTTCAGAGCTTTCATGTATGGCTTGAATATGCCCCTCACTGGAATCCCTCCCCCCATGCTACAGTAAGCAGTGAATAATGTAAAGGACGCTATAATTCTTATCTTTAGGGCTCACGCACACAACCGTATTTATTTTGCGGTCTGCAAAAAAAACCTGATGACATCCGTGTGATATCCGTATTGCATCCATTTTTGCGGACCCATTGAAGTGAAAGGTTCCGCATATGGACCTATAAAAAAACGGAACGGAAATGAAATACATTTTGCGGCTGTGGTCCCACATACTACTCATGCAATGCACAGAAAGGGAGTCCTGGGGTCTTCTCTATGCATTGCACGGCTGGTTTGTAAAAGAGGAGATGTGATATGTCAGTATAAGCGTACGGCTACACTGTGATTTTGGGTACAGCATGTGTTGCACCGCGCCCAAGTATCACAATCGAGCAGGGCTGCCCTAGAAATGAATGGGGTCGCAGTGCGACTCCCATGTTTTCTGTGACTGCGACACATGGTTACAGAAAACGTGCAAGTTGTGCTGCACCTCCAATAATTCCTATGACAACCCTGCTACCCTGCGCTACTTTGGGCTTGAGATATACTCTGCTCACAAAATCACAATGTAGCTGTATCTTAAAGATAAGAATCAGAATTAGCGTCCTTTACACTATTCCATTATAATTGTAGTTTGGGGACGAAGGGGGGGCAGTTGGGGTGAGGTGGCAGTCTCTTTAAATCAAGCTTTCAGTTGCAATTTTAAGAGGAACAGTTCCCCCACAGCAAGGGGGGTTTCCTTCGTGTCAGTATAAATAGAAACATAAGTCCAGACTTGTCAGAGAAACTGGTGAATCACAACAATCTCTGGGCACGCCCCCTGCTGGTTAAAAAAGACACTGCCTAATATAATGGCACTGCTATGTGGAACTTCTGCTTGCCTTGATTCATAGTCCATGTAGAGTAGACTGATTTATATCCTCTATTATACAATCCTTCTGATCTACTTGTGTCCTGGCAGTACCCACAGATAATAAGTGAATGACAAGTTACCAGTACATGACAAACATAAAATACATGTACCCCCCTATATCTCCTCAGAGCCCCAGATACTTACCTCCGTTCCTCTGCCTTAGATTAGTCTCTAGAGTCTAGTGTCTCTTCTTCTGGAGATTTGTGTTAGTGATCACTTGCTACTGAGTTTCATTTCTTCACATGTATCTCATGTAATGTAGCCCTCCCTCTTCTGTGTTCCTCCCTCGCTCCACCCTTTGCCTCCCAGCAGAATGCAACCAGCTAACCAAGCAGAATGAAAGGAGAGGACATGCCAGGACAAAAACTGCACAACCTCCAGTATGGGCAGGTTCACACAGGGCAGTTTGGTGCACTATTTTATGTGTTTGTATAGACTAAGTGTAATTTCACACTAGCGTTATTCTTTTCCGGTATTGCGTTCCATCCTAGGGGCTCAGTACCGGAAAAAAAACTGATCAGTTTAATCCTAATGCATTCTAAATGGAGAGCATGGCAATACATGCCATATATGTTATACCTGTGACATAATCAATAGTTAAAACACCAAATGTTAAACAATAACGAACCAGAAATGGAGAGTGGGGGTAAATAAACCTTTATTAAATACCAAAATTAACCTTAACAAACAAGCCCAGTTAAACTCAGGCTCCTATAATATTCATAATACATCAGAGTCCATCCCATACCGGGACAACTATCACCAAATTAACCCCCACATTCATATCTAACTTTAAACAAAAAATCATTGCGGGCGGGCGTGCGGGGACGAACCAGAGGTCTGATCCTAACAATGTCCAGCTCCAACGAACCTAAGCCCATGTGGAGTCTGGACATTTATCCACATACCCCGCTCGACACTGGCCATTCAAAACGCCCTTGCTAGAGACCCCTACCTGCCTCACAGTCCCCAGCAACGCAATAGGTCAACCCTGGGGACCAATCAGAATAATGTCACCAAGCCTGGCGACAGATTCTGCCCTCAGTCACCTCAAAAAAGCGGGAAAAAATTCCCGCCATTCCTCCTGTCAACCCTGAGGTCACCCAGGGGACACCAAGGTAATGGCAGTAATAGCCATGCTTCCACCTCCTAACCCTAAGTTCACACCTGAGCGTTTTACAGCGCGTTCAAACGCGCTGTAAAACGCTCAACACATGAAAACCAATGCTTTCCTATGGCCCTGGTTCTCACTTGAGCGTTTTACAGCGCGTTTGAACGCGCTGTAAAACGCCCGACGCATAAACAAGTACTTGAGCTTTTTTTGGGGCGTTTGTCGCGCGTTTTGTGATTGACACCACAGTAGTCAATCACAAGAACGCGCATGACTGAACGCAGCGTTTCCTATTTGCAAAAACGCGCTGAAATACGCACGACAAAAACGCGCGTAAAGTCTGAACCCAGGGTAAAGGTCCAGGGTCAGTCCATTCTGTTCAGGATGCATCAGTTTAGTCCCTCTTACGTTTTTTGGCCGGAGAAAATACGTCCTTTAAAAATGTGAAAAAGACAAACACCAGATCCGTTATTCTAGATGACAATTAAAGAGACGGATACGGCATTGCAATGCATTTGTGAGACGGAACTGCATCCGGATCCGTCTACAAATGGTATCCGTTTGCACACAGATTGCCGGATCCGGCAAATGGTATCCGTTTGCATACAGGTTGCCGGATCCAGCAGGCGACGGAACTGCCTGCTGAAATCCAGCAACACAAGTGTGAAAGTACCCTAAGGGAGAGTTCACATAACCGTTATTTTTCCGTTCTTCTAAAACGTCAGAAGAACAAGGGAAAAAAAACGATCCTGTAAAAAAAAAAAATGGATCCTGTGCATCAGTTAGGCACATTTGCCATCCATTTGAGTCATTTCTGGTGTGATTGCTGTTCCCTGTCATGGCGGCTGGGTGACTGCTGTATTATACAGCCGGAACCCCTCTGCATATGGAGAGGACTCACCGCAGCAGTGCACTCCCTAAACTTGAGGGCGTATAATGGAATTAAGGGGTTCAAGACCAGACTTCCACCCTACACATACAGCACTGTTGCAGAAATAGTTAATTTGCCTATAGGGTATCAAAAACCCCATTTACCATTGCACACCAAGGACACTTTGACACGTACGATTTACTCGTCCAGGTGCTTACCATGTTTCAAGTGTCATTTTTTTTGTCGCCTACCATCATCTTCAGTTGTAATGTGAGAATTCTGGACATTTTTCTTCATGCAAAGGCAGAGCTAATTTCATTTCAGGAAACGTGCAGACATGGACCGGCTTTTCACCATATCTTTTTGTTCATATAGGGCCAGATTTATCATTAGCCTAAGTCACTTTTCTGGAGTCGAAAAGTCGCAAAAAATTGCGCAAAAAGCCAAATTGCGCAATTTTTTGCGACTTTTTGGAGACTTACGCCACTCACTCCAAAACCAAGTTTATGGGCGTTTTGTCGTATGTAAATCACTTGCAAGACAGATTTATTATTGCGACTTTTTAAAAAGTCGCAAAAAAGTCGCAAAAAATTGCGCAAACTCACTCCACTCATGACCATGCTTATGTTGGACAAAATCACTTTTTTAAAATTGTGACTTTACCAAAGACAAAGCCAAAATACAACTAGGAACCAGAAATACACCAGATTTATCAACCTCTGAAAGAGCCCATGATAAATTTGACTTGACTCAAATACACATACGCCTTCTTTGAAAGTGGAGTGAACTGCAAGAGTAATGATAAATCTGGCCCATAGTTTATATACTTAGATGAATCTTTTCCTACTTGAATGTCGCTTCTTACCTTAAGTCGCTATTACACAGGCAATTATCGAGAATGAACCGTATGTATATATATAGATAGTCATATTACATAGTTAATACGGATGAAAAAAGACATAAGTCCATCAAGTTCAACCAATGGATAGGTGGGGACAGGGGCGTAACTACCGGGGAAGCAGGGGAAGCAGCTGCTTCGGGGCCCGGCTTACAGGGGGCCCGGCAAGCACGTGTTGTCCTCACTCCTCTCCTCCCCTGGGTAATCAGCACATGTCCTCAATCCTCTCCCGATCGCTAATTACACAGTGAATCGCACTGTCCTCTCGCCCTTGTCTATTTAAAACTTATTTTTTCTTTCTTTCAGAAAAGCTTGCCCTGGGGATCAAACCTGCAACCATTAGGTTGAAAGGCAAGACACTTATCCACAAGGCTATATCAGCTACATAGCCAGATAGCTTTAATAATTAAAAAAATAAATAAAAAATATGACCTCTAGATGTGGAGAACTTTGATAGTGTATCCATACACATTACAGCTGCACCAGCACATTGTATATGGATGTAGCAGAGCTTGGTGTGTTGGGGCAGCTGTAATGTGTATAGATACACTATCAAAGTTCTCCTTATCTAGAGGTCTTATTTTTTTTTTTAGCTACCTGGCTATGCAGCTGATATGGTCTTGTGGTTAAGTGTCTTGCCTTTTATCCTAATGGTCACAGGTTCGATTCCCCTCACAAACTTTTCTGAAAGACAGGATAAATGAGGCTTGCCTAACATGGAGGTAAGTATATGTGTTGTTGTTTTTTTTTTTTTTTAAATACTGGACTTTTACTTTACTGCCACAGGGAGGAGGGGGCTATTGGCACTATGATATTGGCAAATGGGGGAGAGATAGGCACTTCATATTGGCACACACATTAGGGGCAGGGAGAGAGGATGGCACTATGATATTGGGATGGGGGAAGACAGAGGCACTTGATATTGGCACATTATAGGGGGCACTATGGGGAGAGGAGCACTATGGGGGCATCTGGTGCTATATGGCTGGCTACTGGCACATTATAGGGTGGGTTTATATGGCTGACTACTGGCACATTATAGGGGGGTTATATGGCTGGCTACTGGCACATTATAGGGGGGCTGGGGGGCTATATGGCTGACTACTGGCACATTATAGGGGGGCTATATGGCTGGCACATTATAGAGGGGGAGCGAAACGCGCGGGTAGGGGGGGCCCAATACAAAAATTTGCTGTGGGGCCCAGTCATTTCTAGCTACGCCCCTGGGTGGGGGCGCGAATCACAGAAGGAAGTGAGACTCAGATTTCTACACGTTTTCATAAGCATTAATGTCATTTTAAAAATTAAATTTAAGAATTCATCTAAACCCTTTTTAAAACTGTCCACTGTTCCTGCTGTGACCACGTCCAGAGGTAGACTATTCCACAGATTCGCAGTTCTTACGGTAAAGAAGCTTTGACGCTTCTGGAGACTGAACTTTTTTTTCTCCAGTCGGAGGCAGTGCCCCCTTGTCTTTTTAGGGCATTTGATATAGAACAGTTTTTTACCGTATTTTTTGTATGGCCCATTTATATATTTGTATAGGTTAATCATGTCCCCCCCTTAGACGTCTCGTCTCAAGACTAAATAAATTCAATTCTTTTAATCTTTCTTCATAACCATGTCCCTTATCAGTTTAGTCATTCTCCTCCGTACTTTTTCCATCTGTAGTGCGTACTTTCTAAGGACTGGTGCCCAGAACTGAACTGCATATTCCAGATGAGGCCACACCAACGCTGTGTAAAGTGGTAATATTACATTCCTGTCCCGCGAGTCCATGTCTCAATTAATGCATGACAATATCCTGGTGGCCTTAGAAGCAGCTGATTGACATTGTATGCTGTAATTTAATATACCATCCACAAGGACACCCAAATCTTTCTCTATAAGACTTCATTCACACGTCCGCAAAATGGGTCCGCATCCGTTCTGCAATTTTGCGGAATGGGTGTGGACCCATTCATTTCCAATGGGGACGGAAAAGATGCGGACATCACACTATGTGCTGTCCACATCCGCACTTCTGTTTCTGCCCAAAAAATAGAACATGTCCTATTCTTGTCCGCAATTGCGGACAAGATTAGGCATTTTCTATTATAGTGCCGGCAATGTGTGGTCCGCAAATTGCGGAATGCACATTGCCGGTGTCCGTGTTTTGCGGATCCACAAAACACTTACGGACATGTGAATGGACCCTAAGTGACTCTCCCAGTGTTACATCACCTAGGACATATGAAGCACAGAGATTATTACTACCAAGATACATAATTTTACATTTGTCCACATTGAACCTCATTTGCCAAGATGAAGCCCAATTACTCAAAGTGTTCAAGTCAGTTTGTAGTATATGGACATCTTCCATAGACTGTACAGTACTACATAGCTTAGTGTCATCTGCAAAAATAGAAATGGTGCTATTAATCCCATCCTCGATATCATTAATAAATAAATTAAATAACAGAGGACCCAGCACTGAACCTTGGGTTACACTACTTATAACCTGGGACCAATCTGAATAGGAATCATTGACCATGACGCTCTGGACACAGTCCTTCAGCCAGTTTTCAATCCAATTACAAACTATACTTTCCAAGCCTATAGGTCTATAATTACCTGTGAAGGACCTAGATCCCTAGATCCTTTTTTGAATATGGGCACCACATTTGCCTTGCGCCAATCACTACCAGTACCTAGAGAATCTTTAAAAAATTATAAACAGGGGCACAGCAATGACTGAACTGAGCTCTTTAAGCAGTCTTGGGTGTAATCCATCTGGACCCGGAGTCTTGATTACATTTACCCTATCTAACTTGTCCTGGACCATATCTACAGTTAGCCAATTGAGTATTACTGGATTTACTAACAGCCCCAGCACTTCTTTTATATATATACAGAGCTAAAAAAACATTTAGTAACTCTGCCTTTTCCATATCTTCAGTGACTACCCCCCCCCCCTTTACCATTATTTAGTGGACCTACCTGCTCAGATCTTGGTTTTTTAGCATTTAAAGAATTTTTTGGGATTTGTTTTGCTCTCTTTTGCTACCTGCTGTTCGTTTTGTATTTTTGCTAATTTTATCTCCTTTTTACTGATTTTATTAAGCCCTTTGTAAACTTCAAAGGCTACAGCTGAACCCTCAGATTTGTATTTTTTAAATGCCCTTTTTTTTGTCTTTATTGCCTTTTTTACAGTAGCTGTCAGCCATGGGGGGTTTAATTTTAGCCGTTTTTACTTGTTACCTAAAGCAATACATTTTTTAGTGCAATTACTCAATGTGGATTTAAAGCTCTCCCATTTATCTTCAGTATTATTATGTGACAGTAGCTGCTCCCAGTCTATGTCCTGAAATGCTGCCCTTAACCCAGGGAAATTAGCCTTTTTAACATTTAGTCCTCTTTCAGGCTTCTCGTTGCGGGAATATGCGCGATTTTTCCGCGCGGGTGCAAACGTTTGTAATGCGTTTTGCACGCGCGTGTGAAAAATCGCCATGTTTGGTACCCAGACCCTTCATTAATGAAGTCCGGTTTCGGGTAGAGTATTCTGGAGAATTTATTATTTTCCCTTATAACATGGTTATAATGGAAAATAATAGCATTCTTAATAAAGAATGCTTAGTAAAATGAAGATGAAGGGGTTAAAAATAATAAAAATTAACTTAGCTTAGCCACTTGATCGCGTAGTTGCGATCTGTCTTCTCTTTTCCAGCATCAGCTAAGAACTAAAGGACCTGTGATGACGTCACATCACATGGTCCAATCACATGGTCCATCACCATGGTAAGATGGACCATGTGATTGGACTATGTGATGTGACGTCATCACAGGTCCTGTAGATCTTAGCTGATGCAGGGAAAGAGAGGAGAGATCGCGACTATGCGATCAAGTGGCTAAGGTAAGTTAACTTTTATTATTTTTAACCCCTTCATCTTCATTTTACTAAGCATTCTTTATTAAGAATGCAATTATTTTCCCTTATAACCATGTTATAAGGGAAAATAATAAAGATCTGGTCCCGTTGCTAAGCAACCTTGCGGGAAAATCGCACTGCATTCGCACTTGCTTGCGGATGATTGCGATTTTCCCGCAGCCCCATTTACTTCTATGGGGCCTGCGTTGCGTGAAAAACGCACAGTATAGAGCATGCTGCGATTTTCACGCAACGCAGAAGTGATGCGTGAAAATCACCGCTCATGTGCACAGCCCCATAGAAATGAATGGGTCCGGATTCAGTGCGGGTGCAATGTGTCCTCCTCACGCATTGCACCCGCGCGGAAAACTCGCCCGTGTGAAAGGGGCCTTAGTGTCTTTGCTCTGCCTGACAAAGTTTGCTTCTTATGGTTTAGGGCGAATATAATTATATTGCGGTCACTATTACCTAGTGTTTCTTGAACAGTAACATTTCCAACAAGCTATGCATCATTAGAAATTACCAGATCCAACAGAGCATCGCCCTAGTGGGAGCTTCTACAAGTGGTCCTGTAGCAAGTTGAGGAATCTTCTCCCCTTTGCGGTTGAGGCAGAACCAGGACCCCAGTCAATGTCTGGGAAGTTAAAATCTCCCATTACCACTGTGCCAGCCTGTGCAGCTGCTCTATTTGGTTATGCAATTGCGTTTCTATCTCTTCTGTAATGTTATGTGTAGAGATCGCCCGAACTATTCGACGGCGAACACAGCTTGTTCGCGTTCACCGCGGCGGGCGAACATATGCGATGTTCGGTCCGCCCCCTATACATCATCATTGAGCAAACTTTGACCCTGTACCTTACAGTCAGAAAACACATTCCAGCCAATCAGCAGCATACCCCCCAGACCCTCCCATCTCCTGGACAGCATCCATTTTAGATTCATTCGGAAGCTGCAGTCTTAGTGAGAGGAGGGACAGTGTAGCTGCTGCTGATTTAATAGGGAAATTGATAGCTAGGCTAGTGTATTCAGTGTCCACTCCAGTCCTGAAAGACTCATCTGATCTCTGCTGTAAGGACAGCGTCCTGATAGCACCCCAAAAAGCCCTTTTTAGGGCTGCTACATTAGTCTGCTTTTTTTTTCTTTCTCCATATATAGTGCAGTTGCCTGGCCTGCCCGTGTGTGAGGAGCTGCAGGCCCACAGACTGTAGTGTCCCCACTGCCAGTGCCCACCACTCATACCGTGTGGCACAGGACTTTGCATCAAAAAAAGGCATTTCATTTTTACACTTTAGTCTAATTTCAGTTTCTTGCCTGCTAGTGTGTATCAGGCCGACTTCCACTGACTGTAGTGTGCCCACTGCCAGTGCCCACCACTCATACCGTGTGGCACAGGACTTTGCATCAAAAAAAGGCATTTAATTAGAGACATAGAATATCTTGCAGTACCCTTACAGCCCTTAGGTCGCAGGGGGGACTTGGACTCCCGGACGTGACCAAATATTATTGGGCGACGCACTTACGTCGCATTCCTGCATGGTCTTCCCTTCTGGCCTTCTCTAGATGGATGGAGATTGAGAAATTGTGGTTGGCTCCCGTCCACCCTAATGCACTTCTCTGGACACAATCACCAGCCGCTTCTACCACCCCCTGTTAGGCCCTATGTCCCTAACGTATAATATTTGGAAGTATTGCAAACAGAAATTCCCCCTATCATCTGATAAATCTTCTATGACCTCTTTTTTATTCAATCCTTTATTCCCATTAGGATTGCAGCACACTTTTATTAAGCCTTGGTTCTCTTAGATTTGCAGATATAGTGGAGTACAGGACTATGGAGATCATACCGTTTGACTCGCTTAGGGAACTATATGATTTACCTATTAGCTTTAGATGGCAACACCTTCAAATTCAACACTTATTTATGGCTTTGTTTAATGACACGACGGTGTCTACCCCAACAATGTTCGAACGATTGTGTAAACTCTCAACTTCCACCAAAGGTCTCATATCTGATGTCTATGTTCTCCTCTCAACCCCAGAACCCCCAGGGGTTATGCGTCATGCGTATATGTCCAAATGGGAGAGTTACTTAGAGAGGGAAATATCACCAGATGATTGGAAGCTTATATGGCGGAGAGCAGCATTGACATCTGCTTGTGTGACCCAAAGAGAAAACTCCTATAAGCTCCTGATGTTTTGGTACCATACACCACAAATGCTTAAACACTCTAACCCTTCGGTTTCTGATGCCTGTTGGAGGTGTGGCTCGGGTACGGGGTCTCTTTTCCATATTTTTTGGGATTGTCACGCTATATTTCCTTTATGGAGAGTAGCTCGACATCTTATTCTGCAAGTCACCGATGTAAACTTCTCCTTGGACCCGTATTTGTTTCTACTGAACATGCCTCCAACACCTCTGAGGAAACATGTACTTCGTTTAGTGCTTCATATCTTATCAGTCACGAGAAGACTCAAAGCTAAGTATTAGAAGAGACAGGACATACCAACTCGATCCGACCTGATATCTAGTGTCATGGACATCAGGAGAATGGAACATCTTACCGCGCTGATCAATCATACAATAGACGGGTTCACTAAAGTTTGGCAGCCCTGGGATACATACAGTATATAGAGGCTACCATGTAATGCTCCCCTCCCTTCCCCTCCACTCCCTCTTGTTTCGTGTTGTGTCCTCTGTCTGTCGTAACTTCAGTTTTGAATACTACTTACTCTTATAAGGAGATCATCTTCGCCCAGTTGTCTCGGTGTGGGTGCGTACCCACACGGTTATAGTTATAGACTTCAACTCTATTTCATATCTATAGTGAAGGCGGATTGTGCTGTCCTGGGTTGACAGTGTTAGAATATTTCAGTTATTACCCAATGGATCCCTGTTCAATCATCTGTACTGTCTAAACTACTATGTGCCTTAATTGCTTTATTGTTAATAAACTTGGCAAACTGTGAGGATGATGTGAAATGTTTGCTTATTGTATCTTTAAACTATTTCAATAAAAAGACAATTGTTAAAAAAAAAAAGGCATTTAATTTTTACACTTTAGTGTAATTTCAGTTGCTTGCCTGCTGCTAGTGTGTGTCAGGCCGACTACCACTGACTGTAGTGTGCCCACTGCCAGTGCCCACCACTCATATCGGGTGGCACAGTAGCTTGCCGATAAATAAGGCATTTAATTTTTACATATTAGTCTAATTTCAGTTGCTTGCCTGCTGCCGGTGTGTGTCAGGCCGACTTCCACAGACTGTAGTGTGCCCACTGCCAGTGCCCACCACTCATACCGGGTGGCACAGTACCTACCACACGTAGTACCACTTATCTAAAAAAAAATGACAGGCAGAGGCAGGCCACCCCGCAGGGGCCGTCGTGGTCGTGGTGCTGTGATTTCCACTGTCCCTGAAATAATGCCTAGTGTTCAGAGGCCACGTACCCTGAACCCGAAAAATTCTGAGGACATAGTTGACTGGCTTAGACAGGACACCCAATCTTCAACAGCTTCCGCTAAGAACCTTGACGCACCATCCTCCTCCAGCTCAGCTTCGGTCACCTGCTCTCAAGTTACCACGCTCCCGCCCGCCACCACTACCACCACAGCCGCTTCACTTGATCCGTCAGAGGAGTTATTTACACATCAGTTGGATCCAATTAGTGATGTGCAACCATTATTGCCAGATGATGTAAATTACAGGGATATATCTCAGTTAGGCAGGATTACACACATGGACGTACAGTGTGATGATGATGATGATGATGATGTTGTACCCGCTGCTGCTTCCTTTGCTGAGGTGTCAGATACAAGTTAAGTGGTTGATGATGACGATGTGTCCACGGATGCCACGTGGGTGCCTGCTCGAAGATAAGAAGAGGGGGAAAGTTCAGAAGGGGAGACAGAGAGAAGGAGGAGAGGATTGCACGGCGCAGACGCAGTGACCGTGGATTAAAACAAAGGGGAGGGAGCCAGCGGTTTTTTTAACCATCTCCCCGTTTGAAAAATCAATTCAATAAATGGACCCCAGATTTGGGACGTAACAGGGATTAAACTGATGAGAATAGTACTACAGAAAATACCACTCATATCGGGTGTGACAGTAAATTGAATGGCGCAGACGCAGTGACCATGGATTAAAACAAAGGGGAGGGAGCCAGCGTTTTTTTAACCATCTCCCCGTTCGAAAAATCAATTCAATTCATCTTTTGGGGACCCTTGGTGTTGTACGTGGCTGGGTGGAGGAAGAAACCTTCAATGACATCACCGGGACATGGCTAGCTTGGTATCCAACCTTGTGCAAATGGAGAGTTTGCGGTTGTGCAAATGGACTGTTTGCGGTTGTTTGCGGTGCATTAAAAGGGGAGTTTGGTCTGTCAATGTCTGTGAAGCGGGCGTAACGCTTACACTACCTAATCGATACAAAATCATACCTGATCGTATACACACACTGGATGTTTTAAAGCATGTTATTCCAAACAATTTAGGAATGTTAGTTGATTTATGCCCTTTATGGATTAAAACCCGACTCTGCGTCCACTACGTAATTTTCCATGGGAGTTTTGCCATAGATCCCCCTCCGGCATGCCACAGTCCAGGTGTTAGTCCCCTTGAAACAACTTTTCCATCACTATTGTGGCCAGAAAGAGTCCCTGTGGGGTTTAAAATTCGCCTGCCTATTGAAGTCTATGGCGGTTCGCCCGGTTCGCCCGGTTCGCCCGTTCCCGAACATTTGAGGAAGTTCGCGTTCGCCGCTCGCGAACGGAAAATGTTATGTTTGCGACATCACTAGTTATGTGGTATAGAGATTACACCAAGTATTATTTTTTCAGTGTTTATATCCCTTTGAACTTCCACCCATAAGGTTTCCACATCCTCACCATTCTCACCCACAATTGCCTCTTTCACACTTGTCTTCAGATCACTCCTCACATACAGGCACACGCCACCGCCTTTTCTATTGACCCTATCTTTCCTAACTAGTCTAAAACCCTTAATATTAACAGCCCAGTTCATGCGAAGAGTCCAACCATGTCTCAGCCACACCAACTACATCTATGTGTTCTTCTAGTACCTTAGCCTCCAGCTCCCCCATTTTGCTAGCTAGACTTCTGGCATTTGTGAAAATACATTTTAAATTATTATTACCTGTAAAGTGAATATCCGGGATTTTTGGGTTACCTTGGTTGATGTTTGTATGTACCAGGTTCTTGTTACCAGCAGTTCTATTTTTCATCGGTGTACAGTTATGCCCAGTCTTCTCCCTACTTTCCTCGCTAACCCCAGCCCCCACTAAATCCCAACTGTCCCCTTCTATATCCCACTCTCTATCTACACTATCTACCCCCTTATTAGTATGACCACCCACCCTCCCCCCAGATCCTAGTTTAAAAGCTCCTCCAGCCGTCTAACCGTTTTTTCTCCCAGGGCAGTTGCACCCTCCCCATTAAGGTGCAACCCGTCCCTACTGTAGAGTCTGTAGCTGACAGAGAAGTCAGCCCAGTTCTCCAAGAACCCAAATCCTTCCTTCCTGCACCAGCTTCTGAGCCACTAAATTAGCTACCTAAGCTCCCGTTGGCTCTCTAGTGACGCTCGAGGCACTGGTAGTATTTCTGAAAACACTACCTTGGAGGTCCTGGACTTGAGCTTCTCTCCTAGTTCCCTAAAATCATTTTTAAGGACCTTCCATCTCCCCTGACTTTGCCATTGGTGCCATGTGTACCATGACTGCCGGGTCTTCCCCAGCCCCACCCAGCAATCTGTCAATCCGATCTGCAATATGCCGAACCCGAGCACCCGGCAGACAACACACTGTTCGGCATTCACGGTCTCGGCGACAGATGACCCTGTCTGTCCTCCTCAAAATAGAGTCCCCTACCACGAGCATCTGTCTAATCTTTGCTACACTCCTTTTCCCATCCTTCCTGCAGGGGGCATCCTCCTGGTTGCTAGGAGAAATGCCCTGCTGCAGTGTTGCTGGCCCTGGGCTTTCATCCCTAATATCAGCCAAACAGGCATATTTACTAGGGCATTACAGCTCAGGATTAACCTCCCTGGCACTTTTCCCTCTACCCCTTCTTCCTACATTAACCCACCTGCTGACCAGATAGTCCTGATCTTGCCCTCCTCCTTCCATCTCCATTTCACTGACCCCAGTCAGTGCCTGCACAGTGAGGTCTAAGCCTCTCTCCAGTTTTGCAATGCCCCTAACTATTTCAAGCTGCTTATTTAGATCCAAGATCTAGGCTTCCAAATATGCAACATGATTGCATCTAGTGCAAATGTATTCACCCTCGAAAGGCTCTTCAAGGCACGCATACATTGCACAGGACACACACTTAGTAGCATTGTCCATGGAGCACATGTTTAGATGGGGATGAACAGTAAAGAAGGAAAACAGTAAATATGAGTTAGAATTAGACCCTGTCTGCTGCAGTTGGAGGACTAGCTAGAATCAAACCAACAACACACAAGGAAAATCTCTCAAACCTTAGTATCCTGCTGCTCCTTGTCTTAAACTCCGGTTCTTTAACTCCACTAAGAGCTCTTTCACACTTGCGTTTTTGCTTTCCGTCCTAGAGTTTCGTCCTTGGGGCTCTAGGACGGAAAGAAACTGATCAGGATAATCCTAATGCATTCTGAATGGAGAGAAATCTGTTCAGGATGCATCAGGATGTCTTCCGTTCAGTATGTGAACGTTTTTTGGACGTTGACAAAACCGTAGCATGCTGCAGATTTGTCTCCGTCCAAAAATCCGGAAGACATGCCGTAACGCCGGACTCGGAATTAATGCCCATTGAAGTGCATTAATTCGGATCCGGCACTAAGCTAAACGTTGTTTCGGGGCATCGCCGGATACGACGTTTAGCTCTGCGCATGCGCAGCAGCAGTTCCGATCAGGGCCCCAGTGTAAGCTGGGGCTCCGATCGGTTACCATGGCAGCCAGGACGCTACTGAAGTCCTGGCTGCCATGGTAAGTACTCCGCAGCAGTGTACTTACCTGCGCTGCGGCCTCTGGGCGCTCCTCCATGACGTCACAGGTCCGGGCGGCGCATTGATCTATGCACCACGGGGACCTGTGACGTCATGAAGGAGCGCCCGGCGGCCGCAGCGCAGGTGAGTACCGCTGCGGAGTACCATGCCAGCCAGGACTTCAGTAGCGTCCTGGCTGCCATGGTAACCTGAAAGCATTTTAAAAACTGATCAGGATCCTGATCAGTCTTCAAATGCTTTCAGGCGACTTTCGTTCTGACGGATCCGGCGGGATGGAAGTGCCCGCCAGATCCTCAGAACGCAAGTGTGAAAGAGGCCTTATTCAGCAGCCATTATTATGACCACATAATACTTTTGACATAAGTAAAAACAGAGTTGCAGAAATTTTGAGCCAAGAATGGCAGTATTTCTAAAATGATGCAGTTTGTGAACTGTTCATGTGCTGCTGTGGTGAAAGTGTATCATGAGTAAACAAAAGGCACCATGTGGAAACACCACGTGTCATTGTTGTGAGAGGTGAACGTTGCTGCACAGGGGTGGACTGTCACGCTATAGTGGAGCAACTCACCTGCAAAATGAACCAGGGGGCTACCAGGCGTGTGTATAAAACACAGTTCAGCGAACCCTACTGTGTATGGGGCTCCAAAGCAGATGGAAGGTCACTGCACCTCTGCTAATAAAGTTTCATCCGCAGAAAAATCTCCAATTGTAGGGTCCATTCACACGTCCGTGTGTGTTTTGCGGATCCACGGATCCGCAAGACACGGACATCGGCGATGTGCGTTCGGCAATTTGCAGACCGCACATCGCCGGTACCATATAGAAAATGCCTTTTCTTGTCCGCAATTTTCTTGTCCGCAAATTGGGCAATTGCCCAGGGCCCCGATCGTCTAAGGGGCCCCCTGCTTCAGTGCTGCTGTTCAACTGAACATCCATGGAAGCTTTACAATGCAGTGTAAGGTCCCCTCCTCACATAGAAGTAGGGTTGCCACCTTTTCTTCAAGCCAAACCCGGTGGGCGTCTCTAAAGTCAGCGCCGTCCTGCGCTAGCATCGCATCACTCACAGCTGATCGCTGTGCCCGGGTCTGAGAAAGGCTTGTACCCGGGCACAAGATTACAATCCCAGACTGTCCGGGTCATTCCCGTACGGGTGGCAACCCTACATATAAGGAGGAAGCATTACCCTAGTGCTGACAGCGCTGGACACCAGCAGCACTCTTCTACTGGAGCTGTAGGATCTGTGATGATGTCAGATACAGGAGGCGGAGCTTAGCAGAGAAGAGGGGATGAAGGACCTGCGATGACCTCATCATCATGTTACCAGAACAGGAGGCGGAGCTCAGCAGTGAAGTGAAGTAAAGAAGAAGACCAGTGATGCATGGGAAAAAGTGAAGGGTACAATGTAGGAGCCAATGAAATGCTGGGAGTTGTAGTCCTCTTCTATTATACCTCCTGTTATGTAATATCAGAATACATTACAAGTTGAGGTATAAGGAGAGGACTACAACTTCCAACAGGTCCAGCTTGTTTTGTAATATCAGAGTACATTACAAGAGAATGTATAAAAGGAGAGGACTACAACTCTCAGTATGTCCATGCCATTATTATGTAATATCAGGGTACATTACAACACCCTGGATATGCTGGAAGTTGTAGTCCTCTTCCCTTATAATGTACTCTGAAATTACATAATAACTGCTTGGACATGCTGGGAGTTGTAGTCTTCTCTTATACCTCCTCTTGTAATGTAATCTGATATTACATAATAACGGCTTGGACATGCTGGGAGTTGTAGTCCCATCCTCTTATACGTTCCCCTGTAATATGCTCTGATATTAAATAATAATGGCTTAGACATGCAGGTAGTTATAGTCCTCTCCTGTTATACATCCTGCTGTAATGTGTTCTGAATTGGGGTCAGGACGATGGATAGGCAATGGCGGATTATAATAGGGGCGTTCGGGTCGGCAGCCCCAGGCCCGGCATCGCTGAGGGGCCCAGCGCCGACCCGAATGCCCACATACTGAGGCGGGGCACGGGAGCACATAGTTCCCTGCCCCACTACCTATCACTGCTTCTAGGAGCAGGGGGGGCATTTTGTCTAAAACCGGCCCTGCAGCTAGGGCTGCCAACTGGCTGGTAAACCAGTATTTGATGGAGGAGTCCAGTGCTTCAATGTGCTCCGCGCTGTGATAATTAGGTCGGATACCTCTGTTTAGTTAACTTTAATTCTGTCTTTTCTTTTGCTGTCAGGTCTTGAAATCAGGACCTGCTGTATAGGAGGAGCTCTAACATTCAACCAGCATCCACTGTTATTAATGGAAGGATTTTCCCTGACTAAAAACTTCAACAGTATTCTTCCCATGCATAATGTACCGGTATCTACAGATATATCTCTATATGCCAGTACATTGTTTTTTTTTTAAAGGATAAAAGCAGAAGTATATTGTTTTAGTAATTGCAAACAATTTAATGCAACAAAATAAATTACAATAAACACATTTTTGTAAAACCATCCAATTAAAATAGCGGAATCGGTGGTTCCATGATGGGAATGAACGCCCTCTCACAGGCCATATGTACTATAATGGTATCTAGATTCAATTGGAAAACCCAGAATTTTAACGGACAACAAAACAAAGCACACTGAGCTATTCTATCACATGAATCTGCAGTACATATGTGGGCGAAAAATAATGTTTATTTCTGTGCAAGTTATTATTCCCACCAATAGTTAGAGCATTCTTGGTCTCTGATTGTCACATATCGGGTTCTTTCTTTTTTTTATAGTAATTTAAATCTTACTGATGGGTATGACAAAATGGCCTGATACAAAAAATTAAGTTATGGCCAGGAATATGAGAAGGGCCATGGGGACCCTGAAATTCTCAATGGCAGCCCTGGGTAAACAAGACCACCACATGTTTATAAATGACTTGGTCATACTATATATATATATTTGTGTCAGGGGCTTATGATAGTACAGTGTAAGATACCGTGAATGTAGGATGAAAACAAAGCGTGAGTCGGTTGTGGTGTGCCGAAACCGACGATGAGGTAGGCCTGAGAAAGAAGAGGGCCCACCAGGGAGTTTTAAGGAAAAGAAGGAAAATATTATTTTGGTGTGGTGTGGTGTGGTGGGAGGGTCATTCAGCGCTGACCTCGCACGGTAAGGTGCCAGGTTGGGGGATGCGCTTAAATAGACCAGGGGTAGCCTACCAGCCCCTCCCACAAATCCAGGCAATTGCCTTAATACTTGTGTCAGGGGCTTATGATAGTACAGTGTAAGATACCGTGAATGTAGGATGAAAACAAAGTGTGAGTCGGTTGTGGTGTGCCGAAACCGACGATGAGGTAGGCCTGAGAAAGAAGAGGGCAAAAAATTAAGTGAACATATTTATTACATACAACCTAAAATAGATATATTCCATCAATCAGTCATGTTTCTGAAAGCATCCCTTAATTCCTGTGCTGGGTTTGGTATGTAGCGAGAGTAAGCGGATGACTTCCAGCGCCCCAGTGTTTTTATGACGTGTGTTGGGACGTTGACCCTGGAGGCGGTGGATGCTGCTCCTATGCGGAAGGAGTGGCCGGAGTAGTTGGCTGCGTTGAGGCCCAGTTGTGTGAGCAAGGACCTGACGCAGGTCATGAAGGTCGTGGTGGTGAGTACCGAACCTTGTATTTTAAGTAAAGGTTGTGAGGACCGTAAGTTGAGAGGCTGTATGTATGCATCCAGTACCCTGACGGGACACCATCTGTTGTGCGTGGGATAGTATGGAATGTTTACTGGTGTGTGCTGACTGGTTTTGGAGTGAGGGAGTGTCAGGACATAATGATCATCATGTTTTGTTAAGTGAGAATAGAGGAGGTATGGAGTAATTGGGGTCGTGGTTGTGGTAGTAAATTCCCTAGGCCTCAGAAATCCATAAAAGGCTAGGTATATCGCTGTCTTAATGATGGAATTGGTGTCAGTGTCAAATGGTTTTAAGTCCAGCAGGTCTGATAATGCTTTGAAAATATGGCTGTCTATGGGTAGCCTTTGGCTCGTCCGTGTGGGTTCTGATTTCTGAATGCCTCTAAGTATAGTCTTGATCTGGTGAGAGGCCATGAAACTGTTGTTATTGGGATGTAAGATCAGCATATGGTGTTGAATGCCCGTGAGGTAGAGCTTGATGGTGTTGTATGACATGTTTAGTTTGAGGTGGCAAAAGGAAGCGAATCCCAATATGGACGACATGATAAATGGTTGCCTGATGTCATGGTTCCGAAGGAATCTTTTGAAGAGTGTAAAAGCCCTGTCGTATGTTTTGTGTGTATTGTGTGATAGTGCCAATTGGGACAGTGCCCTACTGTGCTGCATGATGGTTTCTAGTCCAGTATGAGTTGTTGAAAAGTTGGGGTGATGGTGGCCGTGGGCGCGGCTGATGGGAGTGATTGGTGAAATGCCTGAAATTTAAAGCGAGATAAGTTATCAGCAGCTGTGTTACATATCCCTGGAATGTGGAAACAACATAGGAAAAAATTGTGACAAGCCGCCAACCAAGTGAGTTTCCTTAGAAACCTCATGATCGTGAGGGATTTGGAGCGGCCTTTGTTAATGATGTGACAGGTGGCCTGGTTGTCTGAGTAACAGCGGACTGGCATGTTGGCCCATAGGTGACCCCACGCTACGGCAGCCGCCACGATGGGATAGATCTCAAAAAGCGCTGAGGTCGTGGAGAAGCCTTCCAAATCCTGGATATTTGAAGGCCAGCTGCCCCAAAGCCATTCGTTCCCAAAAATTGCTGCGAAACCTGTGGTAGATGCCGCATCTGACCAGATGGTAGGTGACGCCTCGGACAATTGAGGGAGGAACATGCTTTTACCATTCCAGATGGTTAAAAATCTCTTCCACATGTTGAGGTCTGCCGTAGCCTGGGCATCCAAGGACAACCTGTGCGAATCATGTTGAAAAAGTGGAAACAAATGCAATAGGCGTGATATGAAGGAGCGGCCTTGAGGTATGATGCGCATAGCGAAATTCAGTGATCCCAGCAGGGATTGAAGCTCCTTGCGATTGCAAGTACCGCGTTGAAGGTAGTTGTCGATGAGGGTGAGAATGTTCTCTATTCTGTCCTGTGGTAAGCTCGCTTGCATTGTGGCTGAGTCTAACTGGATACCCAGAAAGGTGATGACCGTGTCTGGCCCCTCTGTTTTCTTGGGGAGATAGGAACGCCTAGTTGTTCGAATAGCCTGGTGGTGGCTTTGAGACTAGTAGGCGGGGAAGTATTTTCCTCCACCAGTAGGAAATCATCCAGGTAATGTAGTACCGTAGGGCATCCGGCCACGTTCAACAGTAACCAGCACAGGGCTTCCGCAAATGTGTCAAAAATAGCTGGGCTACTTTTGGACCCAAACGTTAGACGGGAGAAAAATAGTAATGGCCGGACCATTTGATGCCGTGTAGGTGCCACAGAGTGGGGTGGATTGGAAGTAGCTTAAAGCGTTAGCAATGTCAGTCTTGCTGAGCCAGGCTCCCACCCCTGCTTGTATGATAGCGGTAATGGCGTGATCTATGGGGGTGTATTGCAGGGAGAATTCCTCAGAAGGTATGAGGGAGTTGAGACTGGGGTTGGCAGATGAGTGGGGTGCAGATAGATCAATGATGAGTCTCTGTTTTAGGGAGGATTTTCCTGTGACAACACCAATGGGGTTTGTGCGCCATTCTATGAATGGGGGAGTGTTGAAGGGCCCTAGTACGAAGCCCTCAGCCACCTCTTGAGCTATGAGGGTGTCAACTGCTGTGGGGTTCTGCTGCGCGGATTGCAGATTAGGGCATTCCAGAGTCCCCGTGGGCATGTGTAGGATACCCGTGTGGAAGCCTTCTGTCAGACCCGAGATGAGAAAGTCTGTCAGATGTCTGGATGGATGTTGTGACATGAGGGCCGTGAATTCTGGCAAATTAATGGACGTTAAGTAAGGCTTGGTATACATTTTATTTGGACACATGGTTTTTGCGTGAGCCCTGAAGCATTGTGAGCAGACATGCAATAATCTGCATCCATTGTAATTGCATGACCCAACATTGAAATTGTTGCATATCTGGGATTTGCCCAAGAACTTGATAGGGCGTCCCAGTTTGTCTCTTGACAATCTCTCTGGAGCCCCAGAGGAACTAGCCCCTTGCGTGGAGGCATGCTCTCCCAACGTGTTGGGGCAAAAGCTTGTGGTGTGTGCGGTGGAGGAGCAGAATGCACAAGCCGGTGTTCTAAGCCCTGCAAAGTGTCTGCAAAATATGACAGTATCAATCCTTCCCCAGTTGGACCGTGTACCATACTGAGAGAAGGCTCCAGACACTTTAGCAGAAAAAGACCTGTGGTAGTCGTAGAAGGCCGAACCCCCATATTTGTTGCCCAGATCTACCAGCTTGTGCATGTAGAGATCAAACTCCTCTCTTCTGTTGGGATAGACCGCACATATGACATCCCTGTAGATACCGAAGGCCAGCACAAATTCGGGAATGGTCAATTTCCTGTTGAGGTGGGCATCCCTGGACCTGACCACCACTGACACGTCCTCGTAAGCGTAGGTTTTGTTTTCCACAATATCCTGGGAGGCAATCAACAGGGAAGCCAGATTGACGTCTTTACCTTCCAGGATATCTCTTTTCAAGTGCTCAGGTATCATGTGAGCCGGGCTGACTTCCTGGTCCTCCAGATTAATGGTGCGAGCCATTACTGGCGGATCGGCTGTTGCTTGTGACGCAGGCACCGGTGGCCCTGTCAGTGTGAGGGCCGTGGTGACCGACTCCAGGTGTTCCAGTCTGGAGTTGACTTTGCTCATGGATGCCATGAGTGAAGTTAACATGGTACGTATGTCGTCTGGGCTGGACTGGCTAGGTCCCTCCTCGGCGTCCATGTTGTTTGTGGAAGTACGTAGGAGTGAGAAAAGTTCCGCTTTTCTTGCCGATGCGGGGTAGGGGATTTGACGTTTCCTTAGTTCCGCGGTAATGCGAGGGATCGTCCATGATCTGATAGAAGCTGGACTAGCTAGCTCCCCTCCTGGGTTAGGAGTGACAGATCTAGCAGGGGTACTAGGCAGGGAGCAATCCTCGCCACCTTCCTGGGACATGCTATAACCAAAACAATAGTTTAGTGTATTAAAATTTTTTTTTTTTTTTTTTTTTTTATTTTACTGGCAGGCTAGCTAGGCCGAAAGGCGAAAAATTATGGCTTGTTTGGTGACAGATGAGGCCCTACTAATTGCCAAGCGGCTGTTGAGAGGCTCTACCTATGTGTTGGCGCGAGGGGTTATTGAGGCCACTTGTCGCAGTGGCAGGAGTTTTTAGGCCTCTCGGTGACTGTAAGATAGAAAACAGGGGAAGGGAGTGACAGGTGAGGCCCTCTCTATGCAGTATGCAAGGCGGCTAGCTACCGTGTGGCCCGATGGGTGTATGCTTCCGACCAGTTGAAGCGGGGTGTTGGCCTTGCAGGACCACTAACTAGTGGCGGTAGCCAAGACGGGGAGAATACCTATTGGGAAAGCTCACGACCCTAATGCCAGTAATCTAACCTAGAGGGAAATAAAATGTACAGTAGTAACCATATACGTTGGAGCACGTACCTGGGCGTATAGCAAAATATTGTTTCACAGGCAAACGTGTGGAGCAAGGTATGTGTATTAGACAGCCTGAAAATGAGTAAGAGAGAGTAGTATGGTGAGTGGCTTTGTGGGAAGAGCGTGGATCTGTAGCCTGTGGTGTTAACTAAAATGGTTATGCTGACGTATACTCTTATGTTATATATGATGTTGAACGTCAGGTGGTACGTTGTGCTATCTGAGGTCAGTCGTGGTCTGAGTGTAAATACTCACGTATTTGGATGACAAAAGTGTGTGAAACCAAAGTATGGAGTCTATTGAAATGAATGAGGCCTGTCACGTGGGCCGTAGCTAAACCGAGATGGATAGTAGGAGACCCCCTGAGTGGGAGTCCAGTGATCCACGGGTTATACGTATTTGATATGATGAGTGACCCAGAACATGATATCGACGTGGTATGTCTATGTGATATAGAGAAAATGCGGAAACACACGTAAAGCATGAAAGTACGTAAAGCATGAAAGTAACCATGGATCATGTCTGATGCGGTCCTGATCCTAAGCCCCCGTGACCGTAGTGAGTGGCAGCAACAGTGGTAGGATCAGTGGTGTGGTCGCCATTGTATGCCAAGTATCCGCAGACAATCCTATGGTGTACCGGCAGGTTACCCATTTCCCGCCGCCCCCCCCCCCCTCCTCTCTCCCTGTCTCCCTCCCTCACCCCCCCTCCTCCCTGGCCCTCTGGTGAGGGGCCGTGACCCGCGTGCCGCGATGGCCCTATGTGCCGCGGCCATGTGACGGCCGTTTGTATGATGGAGAGAACCCCCCCCCCACATATGCTGCCGATGGTCAGGGGGCAGGAGGCCCGCTTTGCAGGAAACAGCAGAGTGTTGGGCCGGCTGAGAACCTGGATGAAACTCCAGGCGGCCCCCGGCATGAGCGTAGCCGGCGTGTCCGAGCGTGCGTTCCACTGTGGAACGCACGCTGTGATGGAGGCGTGCCACCCGGAAGAGGCGGAGGTGGGCGGCGAGGTGCCGGTACAGCGCGGCCGTGCCACAGACACCGGGTGGAAACGCCGACATGAAAGGTTGGGGGGGGGGGGGGTAGTGGACGAATCGCCGACCGGCCACTTACCTAGCTGGACCGAGTGTCCAGGCGCCCGGAGGACCGTGGAGCGGGGAGGGGACGAAACAAACGATGCTTCCTGAAACTTCACTGAAAGGACTGCGACCCGGAAGTAGAACAATCATTCAGCGCTGACCTCGCACGGTAAGGTGCCAGGTTGGGGGATGCGCTTAAATAGACCAGGGGTAGCCTACCAGCCCCTCCCACAAATCCAGGCAATTGCCTTAATACATATATATATATATATATATATATATACACACTATATATTTATAGTTAGGTTATTCTTCTACAGGAGTCAAAATACTCAGGACACCCTTTTATTTCAGAAATGGGAGGGAAAATTAAATATCTGATTTCCCCAGGAACATGGCCGCCATCTTGAAAGCCACTATATTGGGTCAAGGGCAAATTTTTCCAGTGGAAAAGGGGTCATGTAGCATATCAAAGGACACCAGAATTTTCTCAGAAATCAATTGTTTCAATCTGATTTGCATATTTATTGTGGTTCAAAAGTTATCAACACAGAAAGTCACAACAGCAACTGGGAACCTTCCCTGTAATGCACGGCTATTTGACCTGTTCAATGTGTTGTCCCTGGTACTGAACACAGAACTTTGAAGTTTTGAAATATCAGTGTTGATAATTTTCGAACCACAAGAGATATTACAAATCTGATTGCGGCAATCGATTTCTGAGAAAATTCTGGTCTCATTTGATATGCTACATGACCCCATTCCCATTAGAAAAATGTGCCCTTGATCCAATATGGCGGCTTTCAAGATGGCAGCAGATGTTCCAGACATAGCCTAAAAGAATCACAGCGTCTGCCGGGATTTACTTCCTTCTTTGGTCACGTGGAGCGTCTGCTCCTTCCCGTCGCAAGCTGCTAGCGGTGAGCGCCGGCTGTTCCTGCTCTGTCTATAGCCTAAAAGATAGCTCACCTCACCCATTACTTGCTGGTGTATTTAGATATTTGATTTTCCCTTTTATTTCTGGAATAAAAGGGTGTCCTGAGACTCACCCCATATAATGACATTGCTCATGTCACTATCTAATGTAACATTATTTGGGTTTGACTCAATCTTTTCCAAGTAAGGTTGAATGTTACTAGTGAAGGGAAATATACAGGGAGAAAATTAATCTCCTTATGTGTAATTAGCTCTGCATATGGAGTGTCAATAACAGCCATATGACACTTAATTTAAGTGTTGTAGGCATGGTCCGTTCAAAAGGCGTAATATGTCCCATTCCACTACAAGCAGGGTACTGTCAGGATACTCATGTAAGCACTTCACTAGCAGGAGACAGTTCTCTGTATCCTTCCTGTCTATCACTCATCGGCAATAACTCAACAGCCAATACTTCTCTGGGTGGTGGAGCACCAGGGCCGGGCCGACACAGAGGCTGGGGAGGCTCCAGCCTCAGGGCGCAGGCGGGGGCCGGCCAGAGGGAGAGGGACTGACAGGGGGGAACTGCTCAGCGCTCCCTCCTGTCATTCCCTGAGCCGGGCCACATCAGAGCGCTCCTCTCACCTCCATTATGTTCACTGCTTCAGGCCTCCAGCATTAGGCCCCGCTGCCTCTAACTAGAAACACAGTAAGCAGGTGGGCGGAGCCTAACGGACCTCCGTTAGGCTCCGCCCACCTGCTTAATGTGTGGCAGCGCTGGGGCCTGATCCTGGAAGCCTGGAGCAGTGAACATAACGGAGGTGAGAGGAGCGCTCTGACGGGGCCCGGCATTAAGTACAGTGAAAATGCCGGGCCCCCTTACATGAAGTCTGTGGGCAGTCGGGGGCACTACTAGGGGTTGTGGGGTGCACTACTGGAGGCAGTAGGGGACACTACTAGGGGCTGTGGGGGACACTACTAGGGGCTGTGGGGGGCACTAGTGGGTTGCACTACTGGAGGCAGTGGGGTGCACTACTGGAGGCAGTGGGGTGCACGACTAGGGGCTGTGGGGGACACTAGTGGGGTGCACTACTGGAGGCAGTGGGGGACACTACTAGGGGCTGTGGGGGGGCACTTCTGGGGGCCATGGGGGGCGCTTCTAGGGCCATTACTGGAGGCAGTGGGGGACACTACTAGGGGCTGTGGGGGACACTAGTGGGGTGCACTACTGGAGGCAGTGGGGGACACTACTAGGGGCTGTGGGGGGGCACTTCTGGGGGCTATGGGGGGCGCTTCTGGGGCCATTACTGGAGGCAGTGGGGGACACTACTGGGGACATTATTAGGGGCAGTGAGAGGCATTACTGGGCGATCAGGGGTGTGACAATTGCGGACACAGAGGGTGTGACCGGGCACGGTGTCGGGGAGGGGCCCCGATCCAAAGTTTGGGGGGGGGGGGCTCACTTGGGCAGCTCAGCCTCTGTTGGTGGTGGACCTTGTCCCAGCCCTGTGGAGCACATCATATTGTTTTACTTCTAGCCTCTACTTGTGTTTTTCCAAATTCATCTATTTATTATTGGATTCCTACTCTATAAGCTGGATCCATTCATTTCTTGCCCTCAGTTTTCTGTCTCCTGAGCTCAGCATAGCTCTTACCTGTGATACAGGCATATGCTCATCTGTATTCTTAGCAAACTGACTGTGAATAATCTTAGGTAAAGAGGAAACCATTATGTAATTTTTAAAAAAAAATAATTGTCTTTTTATTTGTATTAATTAAAGTATACATATACAATAAACAGAAACATTGCATCGTGAGATCCATTATTATCCAATTGACCAGCAGATACAAAGGCTTAGACAATGTACACACTCTGTATACATGAAAATTAAGCAGTTCTATGACTGACATCACACATTGGTACACATCATTATCAATAGAGATGTAAACCTAAGCATGCTGATCTGCAGACAGGTAAGTTGAGGTCAACAATGATACAACTAGGAAAAATAAGGACAGTCCTCG
Source organism: Bufotes viridis (assembly GCA_033119425.1). Taxonomy (NCBI): domain Eukaryota; kingdom Metazoa; phylum Chordata; class Amphibia; order Anura; family Bufonidae; genus Bufotes; species Bufotes viridis. Next base: position 176,111,465 of record CM065592.1, read on the forward strand.
TGCGGACATACGTAAGATATGTAGAGTGGGTAAGAAAAGTCAAGAGACACGACAAGACACAAGAGGGGATAGGGGGGAAGAAGAAAATTATACAGCGATCTCTGTATATGAACCATTATGTAATTTTTATACTTGCTGCTCAATAAAGATCTTTGCCTATCATGGTGAGGATGTCATTTGCTGTTTTGAATTTGAAAACCTGAAAAAGTGGCCCAAGCTTCTTTTTTTTCTCAGTTTCCTCCTTGAAAATGTTTTTCGAATAAAGCAGTAAGTATTCTTCATTGCTGATACATAGAGATGGTGGCTTCCTTCTTCTTGTACGTTTTGGTGAATACTGATACTTTCGAATAGACAAAGAACAAACCTTAATAATTTGGGTATTTTCTTCTGCATGCTTTCTGGAAAACGTTGTTAGCTCACGTTTAGGAGACACATTCGGATGAAATAAAAGGTCTTCAAAATTAATTCGGATAGGTTGTATGAACTTGACCATGTGATGCAGATAGAATGTATAGTAAGTGTGTGACTTTTTCGTGTTTTTTTCAGAGAGATTGTGATCAGGACGAATGACTGCTTTACATTGATTTGCAGTCTGGGTTATTGAGGCTGGCTTCTTAAGGCTTGAAGAAGAATGACGAATGAAGACAAATGATGGGGTAGACTTGGGCTGGGGGGTCATGGTAGATTTTTTCTTTTTGCTTGAAACAGACGCCTTCTTTTTAGGAGTTGCAGAAGAATTGTCCAGTACAGGAACTGATTTCATTTTAGTTTTTCGGTTGCGTTTCTTCTCTTTTTTCTTTGCAGTTGGTTCAGAATTACTCTGACTGCACACAGAAGAACTGCTTGCACCTTGCACGGGTGAATTGATTTGAGTAGTTGTGTCCACCTTGCTCTTGGAGGCTTCATTCCTATGTTTTTTGGGAGCACTCATACCTTGCACTTGTTGATCAGCATTTTTAACACTAGGAACTGTGTTGCTCATTGAAGCATTATTCCCTTGAATAGTTTGTTTGACGTCTTTAGCTTTGGGACATGTGTTGCTCTCCGTACTTGTTGAAGCACCATTATCCTGTTGATTTATATTATTTGTACATACCGAAGACGTCTTTATTGTGCATGGTGTCGGATTTCTGGGTAGTAAACCAGAATTGATACTTGGAATTAATAAAGGGGAACTGTTGGCAGACAGCGGAATAATCGTCTTCTGGTATAAACTTCCTGTTGACGTACAATAGAGATGTTCTGTTGCTGGGCAATGTAGATATCCTCTATTTGGGTTTTGTGGGTCTGATGGTGTATGCACAAATAGCCAGGATTTATTCAAAATTGGAATTATTGGAGCTGCTGGTTGATGCATGACGATGATGTGAGCGCTGGAATGGCTATCTTAATATGGATACACCACTTTTAAAAGTCTGGTAGGGACTGAAGAACAACCTGGGCATGAAACAAGATTAGAGATATTTGTCATATTCTCATATCATAGTTTATACTAAAAAAAAAACATCACCAAAGTATAACAACATTGCCAAACTCCAAAGATATACAGAAGATGTACATTACTAAAATCATTTCAGTGTTCCAAATCCCATAATTTTTGCTTTAAAAAAGTGCATGGAGAAGTGTGTCTAGTTATCACAGATTTATCAACTGTGGCTTTTTAAAGTCACAAAAAAGGTGTAGTCTTACTCAAGTAAGGGGCTGGCTGAAAAAATAAAAATAAACTATAGTACCATCTCTAGACATAAGTGTCAGGTTTAAAGCTGAGACAAATTTATTAAATAACATCTGACATTTGATATATTTAGCGTAGCGCCCATTACAGAAACGCAGACTCAAGGACATACAGTATGACTTCACATATCCCCTCATGTTAAATTCTCCCTATGAAATACAGTGTTAGGGCTTATGCACATGAACGTATTTTCTTTCCATGTCTGTTCTGTTTTTTTGCGGACCGCATGCGGAACCATTCATTTCAATGGGTCCGCAAAAAAAATGGAACTTACTCCGTGTGCATTCCGTTTCCGTATGTCCGGATTTCCGTTCCGCAAAAAAATAGAACATGCCATAATATTGTCCACATTACGGACAAGGATAGGACCGTTCTATTAGGGGCTAGCTGTTCCATTCCACAAAATACGGAATGCACACGGACATTATCCGTATTTTTTGTGGGCCGTTTTTTGCAGACCGCAAAATAAATACGGTCATGTGCATGAGCCCTTAAAAGGTTGAAGAAACTGGTTGACCTGTTACATGTGTGTTTGGCAGCTGAAGACATCTGTGTTGGTCCCAAGTTCACATGTGCCCGCATTGCTGAGATAAAAGAAGTTTAAATATATGCTACTGAGCCTCTAGGAGCAACAAGGTGGCTGTTCTTTCTGTAAGGGTGGGTTCACATCATGTTTTTCCCATCCGTTTGACGTATACGTTAAACGGATGCCTCACACTGATGCCATACAGTGGCATCCAGTCACCATAGAGTTCCATTGTAAAAAAAAAAAAAAAGTATACTTTTTTTTACTGGACTCTGCAGGATACAAGAACGTGGTGTGCTGCGTTTTTGTATTCTTTTTTTTCCTAACGTATACGTCAAACGGAGGCATAAAACGTTATGTGGATCCTCCCTAACTGCCGCGTCCTCTGTGCTTTGATTGACAGGGCCAGGCAGTAAAAATGTCGTCATGCCTGGCCCTGTCAAAGAAAGTTCAGAGGAAGCGGCAGTTGCAAAGACAGCTGAGCTTCTAAGTGTAACAGCAACAGCAATGCCCCCATTGCTCCTAGAGACTAATTTACATATATTAAAAACATCACTTTTCTCAGCAATGTGAGCACATATGAACATGGGACCAACACGGACGCCTTCAGCTGACAAGCGCACAGGTAACAGGTCAGCCATTGTCATAGGTACAAATCTGCTGACAGATGCCCTTTAATTATTATGCTACAGAAATCCTAAAAAAATGTACGGTATATTATGCAGTGAGAAAAAAGCAAAAAATAGTTGAGTCTGATTAAGCAAGCTGCCTCCTGCCTAGAGACAATGATTGACAGTTTTTTTCCCGTCATGCATCGGAAAGAAAACTGTCAATCATCATCCGGAAGAAGGAGAGCGGGGGCAGTGTGCTTCATGAGACTCATATCTCTCACAGCACTGTGTGCTGAGGTCTTCAGCAGGTCCGTACTCCAAAACTACTGAGTGCCATCACAGGAGTGACAGATTTCTGAAATTAGCGGCTCAGTCACTACACTATGCTGCCCTCAGTGATGGCAGCATACAGGAGCTGACAGGTTACCTTTAATCAACCACATCAGAACAAGGGGTTTTAAAGGGGTTGTCCGATATTTAAGAGTGGCTGGGCGGAGGTTTAGCCATTGTGCTATTCCTGCACATGTCACTGCTGAGGCCATTGATTAACAGTGGCGACATGCATGTAGATGGCCCACCACACTTCTAGTCCAGAGACCAAAAGCAGCAGGGACGGAAAGCACAGCACTGGAAGCAGGATGCTCTGAAAAAATAAGAGGTGTTTTTTTTTTTTTCGTTTTTTTTTAATTTTCAGCCCATGCTGGCCGTCCCTAAATTATTTTTTAGATATCAGGCAACCCTTTTAAGATCCATTGGGTGTTTTATGGCAATGAAGTGACTTCCGCTCTCTGCGGCAAGCGCTCCACAACCCTTCCTGAATGCCAGCTGTAGCATCCGTCCAGGAACCCGCTACACCGTCACACAAGAAAGAAGAGCGCGGCTTTTAAAGTGCTTACTACAGAAAGTTGCTGGCACTTATGGTCAATGTTAACTCCTGGTGTACACGTTAAGCAGATGTCATTAACTGGATCTGAACAGTTCCTAATGTGTACAGTCAGATTTGCAAGTAATATTCTTTATCGTTTCTGGATGTATTTGTATAATCTATGTATTTATGTGATAGGGAATCTGTATTTATGTGGAAGGAGACGCCATATGCATGTACTGTCTATAAATAATCTGTGTATTTGTGTGCAGGGTGAATCTGTATTATTTATATAATGTCTATATAGTTGGAAGGGAAATCTGTATGTATAATATCATCTGTATATTTATATGCAGGGTGAATCTGTATTTATGGGCATAATTCAGTATATTTAGGTGGAGGAGGACTCTGTGTATAGCTGTAAATCCAGCCTTACCTTTCTGTTTCTCTGTTTATTCCATTGCATAGTAATTATTCTGTCCACAGTTTCAGTATTTCTTACTTCTGCAGATTCCTCTCCATTACTGTGTAGTTCTCTGAATGTTTACTGCTCTGGATATAACCAGAATACAATCCTGTGCTCACTCCCATTCCTCTGGTTCTGCTTAGTTTCGATTCCCTTTCTGTGACTTCACGTTCTCTCCACCCCTAGTGGTGAGTGAATAATCTATTACAGTCAAATCCTCACAGTTATCATTTATGCTTATACTTTATAGGCTCTGATTGATTAGATTCCACTTTTTAGTTTCCAAAGGAGCTCTAAAAATTAAAAGGTTAAATCTGATAAGTAAGCCAGTTTTCTTTTGCACCCGGTTTGATAAATCTCCCCGATTGTCATTTTTCTGTGTTTCATTCTTTAGGCTAGGGATACACGGCGACATCTGTCACAGAAAAGTCGCACAACATTTTTATAATGATAGTCAATGTCATACTGCGATTGCAAGACGACAGTCACAAACATCCATCTAAGTTAGATTTCTGTGCGTTGCAGCATGTCGCACTGGGACACCATTAACTATAATTATAAAAATGTTGCGCGACACATGACGTTGTGCAGCCCTAACCTTAGGGCTCATGCACACGAACGTATTTTTTGTCCGTTCCGTTTTTTTTGTGGCCCGTATACAAAACTATTAATTTCAACAGGGCCGCAAAAAAACGTAAATGACCCCTTTTGCATTTTGTATCCATATGTCCGCAAGTCCGTTCCACAAATAAAATAGAACAGGTATTGCTACAATGGATCTGCAAAAAATGGATGTAACACGGACGTCACATGGATGTCATCCATTTTTTTTATTTTGCAAAACACATAAGACATGATTGTGTGCATGAGCATTATGCTGGGCTTCCTGGATTCTCAGGGGTGTATAATGGGTGGCATTAACCTTATACTAGTTTCTGAACCTTGCAAGCTGCTGCACCTCCTGTTATTGAGCAGACCTCCCAAGCAGGGCCGGCGTTAGGGGGGGGGGGTGCAAACTGGGCAATTGCCCAGGGCCCCTATCCCAGAAAGGGCCCCCTGCTCACTCCACAGTCACCACCACACAACGGAAGAGAACTGGCGGCCGCAGCTGAGCAGGGCACAATAATAGGTAGCGAGTGAAGTGGCGGCAGAGCGCAGAGTACGGCACCAGCTTGCTTAAGTTCTCTGCTCAGCCTTAGCGTCCTCTCATCCTCTCAGAGGAGCCAGTAGAGGCGGAGCACTGGAGGACAGGATCACCTCAGCCCAGCCATATGCGTCCTAGACACACTCACAGCATCACCTACCTGACCAGGCTCGCAGCATCTGGTCAGGAGAAGTTGACAAACAGAAGTGAAGTAAGGAGAAGTCAAGTGCTGAGCAGCAGTGCAGGAGGGACAGAGGGCTAACAATGTGCACTGGAGCACTGTGGGGCAGGTATCAATTGTTTTTTAATAAATCAATATATACAATGGTCTCACTCCACAGCAGACGAGGTAAAATGACTTCACAGTGGATGGGGTAAAATGAACCTCAGGTCAGCTGCAGGGGCGGGAGGGAGGGTGAGTTTCTCCCTGCAGCTCATGTTCGGACAGCACAGTGCTGCTGTCTCAGAGTGAGCTGTTCAAAAGGACATCCCTGTGTCCGTCCAGGCCCTGCGGCGGACCGAGGACAGGGAGTCTGAAAACCAGACTGCCCGGCCTAAAACCGGACCTCTGTCCATCCTAATGGCAGTTGTTACTTGTTAGGTCTTTGAAAATGGCGCCCGCTCAGGGGCTGAGCCAGCGTCATAACCACCGAGCGCCTGCTGTTTTATACAACAAACACCTGGTGACAGAGTCTGTTCACAGACCATTAACCCCTTAGATACTGTGGTCAATTGTGACCACAGCATCTAAGCAGCCAAATTCCGGGAGCGCTGCGGTCCGGTGACCAAATGGCTCTCCACGATGGGATCGCAGGAGCTGCTAGGTTACTATGGCGACCTCAGCCTTCTGTCTCTGGCAGGGCTCCATAGGAACATGGGGGGTCATTTATTAACCAGAAATATGCCTATAGTATGTGTATTCCTGGCACAGATTGCATTCTGTGACTTTTCCTCGCTCACCCCAGGTCTATAATAGTGGGGGAAGCTGTCTTACATTTAGAAGCAGTGGTGTATTCGCCGAAATTATGTAGAGGCTGGCATCTCTACATAACTCTAGAAGATCCACCGCCAGATATACAGTAGGAGATATTAAGGTCGGCGTCTAAAACGCCAGCATTAATAAATGACCCCCATAGTGAATCTCCCATGGTAAATTATTGCAGTCTATGGGAGAAGCTATCAGACAAATTGCCTGATCAAAACTACTAAGGGGGTAAAAATAAATGTAAAAAAAAAGTTTTTAAAAATATAATTAAGAATACAATAAAAAAAAAAGATCATTAGTATCACACGTCCCATAATGCCTTAACTATTAATATATGTAATAATTTATCCTGTACCATGAATCAGTGGCGGATCCAGAGCCTGATCTCGGGAGGGGCACTTCCCCGGGCAATAGAAGATTATGGGGCCCCTGTGTCCCTGCCCGCTATTAAGCCACACCCACACACAGCCCCACCCATATATTGCGCCCATACCGTTTACATCCAGGGATGTCTCCTTTGATGTAGATGTTCTCTTCTCATCTTCTCCTTTCAGACCTTCAGACCAGACCAACATTTTTCTGACGTTTTTCATCTCTGCAGTTTGAAAAAAAATCTTAGTTTACAACTTTTCCGTCATCCTCCCATCTTCTGGACAAAACATCCTATTACCCCCAATACTGTGCCGCTGTGGTCCCCAATAGTGCCCCCAATAATGTGCCAGTAGTAAGTGCCCCCAGAGATGCCCCCCATCATGTGCCAGTAATAAGTGCCCCCAGAGATGCCCCCCCATCATGTGCCAGTAACAAGGGCCAACCCCCCCATGTGTCAGTATCAAGTGCCAAATGCCCCCATGTGCCATTATCAAGTGCAACACCCCCCCCCCCATGTTCCAGTATCAAGTGCCTCCCTGTTGGTCACTATAATGTAACTCTTTATGTAAGGAACATACCCAGTAAACATTCACAAGCTGCTGCTGGGCACACTGCAGCCCTCATGCTGACACTTATCGGTGCACAGCAGGCAGCCGCTCAGGGGAGGCAGGATCTTCTCTTCCTCCGTGTCCCAGACAGGACCACTCTCTTCTCCCTCTCTCTCTTCCTGTCGCGGCTCTGCTTTGCCTCCGCTCGGGACCGGCTCCGCCCCCCCACCTTAAGGTGTGTGAAGTGAACCGCGGGCTGCCGCCATGCAGGTTACAGGAGGTAGTAATTTAAATTTTAGCGTTAGTTTGTGCGGGCGGCGCTCGGCCAGGGTATCTGGGAACTAACTCTATCCCTGGATTCTCGGGGGCTGCCTCATTGCCCCCCCCCTGGATACGCCAATGGCATAATGAAAAAAAAAAATGGGCGACTTGCTGTTTTTTGGTCACTTCACCTCCCAAAAATTAGAATAAAAAGTGATCAAAAAGGCATACACACTCTCAAATGGTATACAAAAAAACACCTACACATCACTGCACGAAAAATGAGCCCTAAGGTCTCTTTTAAACAAACGCCACGGATTGTGTCCAGATCTGTTCAGGAAAAGGCTGATGGTTTTGCACGTAAGTACAGTCAGTTTTGTCTGCAATTGCATTCAGTGGTTCAGTTTTTTTCACACGGATGCAATCAGTTGTGATAAGTTTTTCAGGTGCGTGAAAAAAATAAATCCTGAAGAATAACAATCTACATCTCTTAGCAACCATCATATGTTTTTCAGAATCGACTGAATGTGATGGATAGTGCAATACTTCAGAATTTGGGACCCCACTTGTACATTTTGTCTAAAACCGGCCCTGCTCCCAAGTGTCCCTTTTTTGGAGGGACAGTCCCTACTTTTGTTCCAAGTCCCTAGTATAAACAGGATAAACTGTTTTCATCATCTGAGGAGGAGAAAGATAGAGGGGAATATTCATTCTAAGCAAAGAAACGAAAACAGAAATTGTTCATGTCCATTTGATCGGGGGACCAGGATGTTGACCAGGGGGAAGCTCCACATCTAGGGGGCCTAGAGCAATCAAAGTGGTTGAAGATTTGAAAAAAATCTATGATGGCAGAATGGAAACATCCTGTAAATTGCATTTCCAGGAGAATGGTCTCTGAAGCCAACCACTTAACCAGTGCTTTCACAAAATACAAAAGCAAAATATATGATAAAATATCAAATTCACTTTATTAAATAGTACAACAAAATTACAAAAGGTGGTGATCCTCTGAAAACATCAGAGACTGTGGGTCAGCACACGACCAGGGAGCGGGATTTAAGTATATAGATAAATACAAGCTCAAACATAGTGCCGTCCGTAAGTGTGCATAATACACCTAGTACAGAGAACAGGGTATCAATAGGTCCAATGAAGATCAGACAGTGCAGGTGACAAAAACGTCAACCATGCAATAGTACACTGTCAGGACCCAACCCCATACACAATTACATATAGCACACGAACCCCGCAACAGCATATGACAGAACGATAAACATAATAGATGATAAAGATGACATACCCATAACCTGGTTGGTCCGTTCACCACAACAACTGCCTCGATGCGCGTTTCACCTCACAGGCTTCGTCAGGAGGCTAATTAAAGTGGTCAACAGCCCAGCCTTATATAGTAGGGAGCTCACCTGTGGCGTGTAATCGGACGCAGAAGGCGCCATGATGGGGGCGGACACTTGCCGATGCGCTCACCCGTCACCAAAGCGCCGGAAGGCCGGCGCGGCCGCACTAAGCATGACGTGGCCAGCGTACATGCTGAAACATGAGGCCGCGTCGGCGTCCGGCGCCATAGCAACAGACCAACATTGAGCGCCTCCCAAAGTCCGCAACCCAGCGCATGCGCGCCCTGCGTGCCCGGCACAGACTCGTATAAACACTAGCTAGAAATCGAGTATAGGGTATACATCAGAGTAGTTGGATGGAGGAATAAATACCAAAAAGAAAAATACAAAATAGTAAAAAATAAAAAAAGAAGAAAAAAAAACATAGTAATGATAAATGAATTTTTTTTTTTTTAAATCACATCCTTAATAATAATACCCTCACGTGCATGATCATATCAGTGAACACAACATAAACAGAAAAAATAATTACAAATCCATTCATTATAAAAGTGATCATAGAAACTGCATACAAAATTCATATATAAAAAATCTTATTAGACCGTGCAAAAAATTCATGATTATAGAAGATTGATGATTAATGTCTTCAAATTTAAACGTGTACAAAAATAGATAGCCTAAGCAAAATACACCAGTGAAAACCAAAAATCTTAAAGCCCAAATTAGACTACTCTGCCCGTATAGGGACAGCTATAGCAATAAAAAAACTGTGTAATATGAGAATTCATAGAAAACACCCTTACATAATATACATAAATCAGATGATAAATAGATACAAATAATCCATATATTAATAATTCATATTTTCTTCATTCCTCTATTCCGTATCATATTTCACACGATAGCTGGCTGTGTCAAAAAAGACGGTCTTCCAGATAGCACCCACAGGGGCCCCGTACTAAACAAGCTAGAAAGATGATAATAAAAAACAGTTAAAAATCGTACACAAACCACATAAACATAAAATAGCGCATTACAGAAAGGGCCTGAAACTTACTGCCTCATTTAACCCTAAAGGGATCTCACTTTTAAGCAACACAATCCATTTTGTTTCTCTTTGCAACAGGAGCTTCTTCATGTCACCACCTCTGGATCCAACTAAAACCCTATCTATGCCTCTCATTTTCAAACTCCTTGGGTCCGAAGCATGCTTATCCCTAAAGTGGAGAGCAACCGGTTGTTGTTTATTGAGTTCCTCTTCACTCATGGACCGTGTCTGGCGTATCTTGCTGGCATGTTCCAGAGTCCTGACTCGAAGCTCACGAGTCGTCATGCCTACATATAGGAGATTGCAGGGGCAGGTCAATAAATAGACCACCCCGGCTGTCCTACATGTGACATAATGGACGATCTGATACTGGTGGGAACCATTCGAGTCAGTAAACTCGGAGGTCCTCACCATATATTGACAGGCCTGACAGTGCCCACAAGGAGAGGAACCCCATCTCGGTCCACGTGAGCCAAAAAGACCGCTTACCGGTGGGGGAACATAGTGACTACGCGTCAACATGTCCCTCAATAAACAACAACCGGTTGCTCTCCACTTTAGGGATAAGCATGCTTCGGACCCAAGGAGTTTGAAGATGAGAGGCATAGATAGGGTTTTAGTTGGATCCAGAGGTGGTGACATGAAGAAGCTCCTGTTGCAAAGAGAAACAAAATGGATTGTGTTGCTTAAAAGTGAGATCCCTTTAGGGTTAAATGAGGCAGTAAGTTTCAGGCCCTTTCTGTAATGCGCTATTTTATGTTTATGTGGTCTGTGTACGATTTTTAACTGTTTTTTATTATTATCTTTCTAGCTTGTTTAGTACGGGGCCCCTGTGGGTGCTATCTGGAGGACCGTCTTTTTTGATACAGCCAGTCATCGTGTGAAATATGACACAGAATGGAGGAATGAAGAAAATATGAATTATTAATATATGGAATATTTGTATCTATTTATTATCTGATTTATGTATATTATGTAAGGGTGTTTTCTATGAATTTTCATATTACACTGTTTTTTTCATTGCTATAGCTGTCCTATACGGGCAGAGTAGTCTAATTTGGGCTTTAAGATTTTTGGTTTTCACTGGTGTATTTTGCTTAGGCTATTTTTTAGTACACGTCTTAATTTGAAGACATTAATTATCAATTTTTTATAATCATGAATTTTTTGCACGGTCTAATAAGATTTTTTATATATGAATTTTGTATGCAGTTTCTATGATCACTTTTATAATGAATGGATTTGTAATTATTTTTTCTGTTTATGTTGTGTTCACTGATATGATCATGCACGCGAGGGTATTATTATTAAGGATGTGATTTTTAAAAAAAAAATTTCATTTATCATTACTATATTTATTTTTCTTCTTTTTTTATTTTTTACTATTTTGTATTTTCCTTTTTGGTATTTATTCCTCCATCCAACTACTCTGATGTATACCCCATACTCGATTTCTGGCTAGTGTTTATACGAGTCTGTGCCGGGTACGCAGGGCGCGCATGCGCTGGGTTGCGGACTTTGGGAGGCGCTCAATGTTGGTCTGTTGCTATGGCGCCGGACGCCGACGCGGCCTCACGTCTCAGCATGTACGCTGGCCACGTCATGCTTAGTGCGGCCGCGCCGGCCTTCCGGCGCTTTGGTGACGGGTGAGCGCATCGGCAAGTGTCCGCCCCCATCATGGCGCCTTCTGCGTCCGATTACACGCCACAGGTGAGCTCCCTACTATATAAGGCCGGGCTGTTGACCACTTTAATTAGCCTCCTGACGAAGCCTGTGAGGTGAAACGCGCATCGAGGCAGTTGTTGTGGTGAACGGACCGACCAGGTTATGGGTATGTCATCTTTATCATCTATTATGTTTATCGTTCTGTCATATGCTGTTGCGGGGTTCGTGTGCTATATGTAATTGTGTATGGGGTTGGGTCCTGACAGTGTACTATTGCATGGTTGACATTTTTGTCACCTGCACTGTCTGATCTTCATTGGACCTATTGATACCCTGTTCTCTGTACTAGGTGTATTATGCACACTTACGGACGGCACTATGTTTGAGCTTGTATTTATCTATATACTTAAATCCCGCTCCCTGGTCGTGTGCTGACCCACAGTCTCTGATGTTTTCAGTGGATCACCACCTTTTGTAATTTTGTTGTACTATTTAATAAAGTGAATTTGATATTTTATCATATATTTTGCTTTTGTATTTTGTGAAAGCACTGGTTAAGTGGTTGGCTTTGTAGATTGATACCGGTTGCAAATATCTAGTTATTTGACTAAATTGGTGGTATTGTATAGGTTCGAATGGTCTCTGAAACCAGAGATCTTCAAGCAAATTTCCAAGATGTGAAAAGTACCAGAGATTTATCTCAGGACAATCAGGTTCAGCACCAAAATGGAAACATTCCTTTCCCTTTATGAGAAGGACAATCCCTTAGCAGTGGATACCTTGTCAATTCCTTGGAGGTTCAGGCTGGCCTACATTTTACCTCCAGTTTACATGATACCTAGAGTATTGATGAAAATTATACGAGACCAGGCCACGGTACAGCCATTATATCACTTGGGCTGAAAAGGTCACGGTTCCCAACTTATTTAGATGAGTCATGGGTGTTACTGAGACTTCCCCCAGTGCAGATCCTGGGTGTCTAGGGCACTCAACTCTGCCAAGATCTGGAAAGATTCAGCCTGACAGCCTGAAGGGTGAGAAGCCTCTATTTCTATCTAAAGGCCTATCTTATGTAGTAATGAAGACCCTGCCACACTTTGAGTCGCAATCTACCAAAAGGTCATGTTTCCTAACTCATTCAGATGAGTCAAGGGTGTAACTGGAGACTTCCCCCATTGCAGATCATGTGTGTCTAGGGGCATTGAACTCTAACAAGACCTGAAGAGGTACAGTGTGACAGCCTAAAGGTTGAATAGCCTCTACTACTATCTAGAGGCCATTCTGATTCAGTCATAAAAACCCTTTAATAAGAGTGATAAGAGAGGAGTTGCGGACAGTGATGGGGAGAAAGCAAATCTATTAAATATTTTTTTCTCCACTGTATTCACTGAGGAAAATAAGAATGAAATGCAGAATGTAAAAGTAAATTCCCCATTAAAGGTACCCAGTCTGACCCAGGAAGAAGTGGAGCTGGGTCTTAAAAAGATGAAAACAGGCAAATCGCCGAGACCAGATAGTGTACACCCCTGTGTCCTAAGAGAATTAAGTAATGCTATAGCCAGACCATTTATTCTTATATACTCTATATTGACAGGGAGTGTTCCACAGGATTGGCGCATAGCAAATGTGGTACATTTGTCGTGGGTAAACTTTTTGAAGGGTTTCTAAGAGATGCTATCTTGGAGTACCTCAATGAAAATAAGTAAATAACGCCATATCAGCATGGCTTAATGAGGAATCTGTCATGTTAATCTGAGTTAATCAGTTTTTTATGAGGAGGTAAGTTCTAGACTTGACCGTGGCGAATCAATAGATGTCGGATATCTGGACTTCTCCAAAGCATTTGACACTGTACCACATAAAAGGTTAGTATATAAAATGAGAATGCTCGGACTGGGAGAAAATCGTTAATTTCTAACGATAATTTGTTTTCCCTTAGTCCTAACAGCAGCACAGATGGGGTTAACCACCCCCCGTGGACTGGCAGGACCTGTGGAATGTTTAATGAGCCCAAGACTAATAACTCAATTTAACAATTAAGTATCTCCTTAAAAGGAGGAAGGCAACCCCCAGCCCACTGTGTTTTTTTCTGTCCTCCCGGACAGGTGGACTAGGCGGTTTGTTCCCCCCTTTCTTATGGAAAGTGCGGGGAGCCTTCTTTTCGTTTGGCTAACGGCGTTGCCTTTTTTCCTAGGTACCTTGTCAGTTTGGCCGGCAGCTTATTTGCTGCCGGCCCCGCGCAGTTGCGCCTGACTGGGGTATTTTGGCGGCGTCCTTGGTCCAGGATTCCCGGTCCCTGTGCGCCGCAATCTTCCGGAGGTGACGCGGGGACTCTCCTTTTGCATCACCTCCGGGTAATCCGGACGTGATTTTTTCACGGGCACGATTTTTTTTCATAGATGCGATTTTTTTATGCTTCTTCCTGTGGAGGATTTACTGGGGGAAGGGTGGATTGGCTATCCCTCCCCTTCCCCTATTTTGGGAGGCTGTGTGCTCCAGTTCAGTCTCTGGCTACATATGCTTTTTCAGCTAGATCCCAGAGTCCTAAAATTGGTGTTGTTCCACTTGTGGTGTTTTTTTCCTCAGCTGCCTCCGGTCTGTTTTTCTTCCTTTCCTGCGTAGATAGGTGGTTTACAAATGTTTTATTTGTCCCTTTTTTCCCGCAGTGATGTCTTCTCCGCGGGATTCGGAAGGCAGGAAAGTGGATTCCAAGAGGAAGCATCTATCCTGCTACCATTGCAGCAGTCAACAGTTATTGTAAGCTGATCATACCTGCACTCGTGAGATCGCAGAAGCTAAACAGCTTAAGGCTGGGCTAAGACCAGCTTGGGAGACCGGATGGGAATCCCTGGGTCTGTTGACTTAACCTACACCAGGTGTTACAGCTGCTGTTGGAGGTTTCTGACCTCTAGTGAACCTACGTTCCAGGATATGTATCAATGGCTCTGTTAAAGGAGTCATAGGCCTGATGGATGGAAAGGCTTCCTATTTGTGCCCAGGCCCCTATGGAGACCTCTGTCCCGGTAGAGAGACCTTCTTGGTCTCCTTAGTTTCTTCCTCCTCAGATGAGGAGGAGCTGACGTTGTGTTTTCTCCCCTGGAAAGACACAGAAGTTGCTCAAGTCCATCAGGTCGGGGGACCATGATGTTGACTGGGGGGAGCCTCCCGTTCCCGCTACTCGGGCACATCGTGTCTTCAAAGCGGATGAGACCCTCCTCTCTGTCATGATATAGAGTGGAAAAAACCTGAAAAAGGTCCGGTTTTAACAAACAAGTTTAAATCCATGTTCCCGATGGCTTAACCCTTGGTGGATTCGTGGGGATCCATTCCCAAGGTGGACATGGCTATTGCCAAGTTGTCCAAGCGCACTCTGGTTCCTGCAGACGATGGGTCTAGCTGCAGGACCCCTTGCAGAGTGCACACTAAGACGGGGTGTTACGGCAGCTGCGGCTTCCGCTTCCACAGCCATAGCGGCTTTTGAAGTCTCTACGTTCCTCCGATCTCGCCTGGATCAAATTCAAGTTGATGTGAACCAGAGGTTTTTTCCAGGACGACATACTGGCTGCTTTCAAGACCATCAACCTGGCTATGGACTTCTTGTGCGATACCGCACAGCTCCAGTTGAAGCTAGCGAGGGAGCTTCCCGCTAGCAAAGCAAGTCCTGGGAACGAGGCCAAACACAGATCCTTGCTCTTGAAGCTAAGCAGCAGGTCTGTGGCTCATGGGAGACCAAGTGCGCCTTTGGCACCCTGTAACAATACTATCAAATAATGTCAGGGGCCTATATATAGCATGGCCCTGGGATCGGCGGCCCATATTCCATTTTGGCTTGAGCCTTGGGTCGCTGACAAATCCTCAAAATACAGCTTATATGGCCTTCCATTCGAGCCCAACCGTTTGTTCGGTTCGGAGCTAGATAAGATCATGGAGGGCCTTTCAGACTAGAAGGTGAAGAGCCTTCCCCAGCAGTCATTTCGAGGGCAGGGCAGACAAGACCGCGGTGGCAGGTCTGGCCAGCAAACAAGCTCTTGTAGTGACTGGAGAGCACAGCGAAAGGTTTTGAGGTGCTCTCGTGGAGGAGCCAAAGATGGAAAATCCACCTCCTGACTACGGGCCTCTTCGAGGCTCTTGCTTAATTCCCGTTACTCCTGCCGTCCTGCCAATAAGCTTCCCCATTCCTAAGCTTCATGTACCCGTCGGGAGTCGTCTCTCCCACTTCTGAGAAGAATGGATCCAAGAGATCTCGGATCCCTGGGTCCTGAATATCATTTCCGGTTATTTAGTCAACAACACCTCTATTCCTCTGGACAGGTTTGTCAAGATCAACCTTCTACAAGCTGCCAAGGAGGCGATCCTAGAGGCCTACATTCAGGACTACATTTGCAAAGGGGCTCTGGAGGAGGTTCCGGCAGGAGAACGGGGCCTAGGGATCTTTTCACCAGTTTTTCTGGTTCCCAAGGCTTCAGGAGATCTCCGGATGATTATCGATCTGAGATATTTCAATCGATTTATAAGGAAGGTGAAGTTTTGTGTAGAAACCATCAGGTCAGTAGTTCACGTCGTCAATCCTGGAGACGTGATGGCAACCCTGGACCTCAAGAATGCATATCTGCACATCGCGATCCATCCTGGTTCCAGGAAGTATATCAGGATCACGGTCCAGGTGTCCGGTGTTGTCAGGCATCTTCTGTTTGTTGCCCTTCCCTTTGGCGTTTCTTCTGCCCCTCACACTTTTACCAAGTTGGTGGTTCTGTGGTGGCGGCTTTGAGGCTTCAAGGACTGACCATCATTCCTTATCTGGACGACTGGCTTTGAAAGCCTCTGTTCTAGCGGTCCTAACCCAACTTCTTCAGGTAACAATCTTCTTTCTGTTCCACCTAGGTTGGATCATCAGCTGGTAGAAGTCGAACGTGAGCCCGTCGACTTCAGTAAGATATCTAGGCTTCATAATCGACTCCACTGGGATGTCGCTCCAGTTGACTCCAGAAAGAAGATTCGGGGTTCAGAACACGGCAAGTTCCTTTCCTCGGCGAGTTCCAATCCGGACTCTCATGAAGATGTTGGGGCTCATGTCAGCGTCTGCGGAAGCAGTCCCTTGGGCTCTATGGCACCTCCGCCCTCTACAGTCGGAGGTCCTCTCCTAATGGAATGGCAGCCCTGCTGGGCTAAACCCCCTGTGCTCCCTGACTTGGCAAACTCGGTATTCCCTCAGATGGTGGTGCCATCTTTTAGACGGGAAGTCTATGACCCAGCCAGTCTGGGTCGTATTGACTACGGATGCGTCCTAAGTAGGCTGGGACTCTCACCTAGACGACTCTCCAGTTCACGGGACCTGGTTTCCTCAGGAGTGGCTTCTTTCATCCAATCTCCGCGAGATTCAAGCTATCCGGCTAGCCCTCCTTCACTTAGCCCCTCAGATCCGGGGCAAAGCGATGAAAGTCCAGTCAGACAATGTGACTGCGGTACTTTACATCAACCAGCAGGGAGGCACGAGATCACTTCCCCTCTTGTCAGAGATCGGGGTGATTCTGGATTAGGCAGAGTTGTACCTTCCCACTTATCTGCGATCCACATCCAAGGCTCCCTCAATATGATAGCGGCTGAGCCGCGGTCTTCCGTCTGTGGAGTGGTCTTTACATCCGGAGAATCAAGCAGATAGTTCTCAAGTGGGTATGCCAGAGGTGGATCTCATGGCAACAAGGTTCAATGCCAAGGTGGAGAGGTTCTGCTCCCTCTACAGGGAGGACAACCCCCTGGCGTTAGACGCTCTGTCAATATCCTGGAGGTTCAGGCTGGCTTACATCTTCCCTCCCTTTTCCATGATACCGAGGGTATTGATGAAAATCCGTCAGGATCAGGCCTCGTTGATAGCCATCATACTGTTTTGGCCGAAGAGATGCTGGTTTACCTAGCTCACCCAGTTGAGTCGAGGACAATATTGGAGGCTCCCCCCACAGCAGAACCTGGTGTCTTGGGACACTCACTTCTGCTCAGATCTGCACAGATTCAACCTGACAGCCTGGAGGTTGATCAGTCTCTTCCCAGAATAGAAGGGCTTTCAGAGTCGGTCCTGAGAACGTTGTCTCATTCTAGAGCGGACTCTACCAAGAGAGCCTACTCTTGTATTATGAGGATATTCTCATCCTGTTGTACCTCAACTGAGGTGGCATCTGCAGATCCGCCCCTCTCCGCTATCCTTCAGTTCCTGCAAGACGGCCTTGATAGAGGCCTTGCCCTTCTACTCTGAAGGTTCAAGTTTCAGCCATCTCAGCTTGCCTTAGCAGGCTTTTTTCTCAGGACCCGCTGATCAAACAGTTCCTTAAAGGAGCTGAAAGATTAAAGCCTACAGTACTGAGACCCCTTTTTTTCAATGGGTTTTTCAGTAGTTCTCAGGGGGTTAGCATCTCCCCCCTTTGAACCGTTAGAGGAGGTGGACATCAAGTTCGTCACTTGGAAGTTTGTGTTTCTCCTTGCAGTGACTTTGGCCAAGAGGGTCTCTGAGCTTCAAGCTCTCTCAGCACATGAGCCCTATACCATTTTCTTACTTGACCGGGACCTTCTTAGATTCCTCCCGTATTGTAGGCCTAAAGTTCCTTCCTTCCAGAACATCAACCAGGTGATATTCCTCCCGGTTCTGTCAACATCTACCACCTCCTCCTAGGAACCTGCTAGACATCCTCTGGACGTCTCGAGATGTCTCCGGATCTATGTGGATAGATCAAGGAGTTCAGGAAAGATGAGAATCTGCTAATCCTGTTGCCAGTAAGTTTAAAGGCTATAAGGCATCCAAACCTTCCATCAGTCGGTGGATTGAGGAGGCTATTAAGGAATCCTTTGTTTCCACAATCTGGACCCTCCGGGATTCGTGAAGGCCCACTCTACTAGAGTTGTGGCTACTTCTTTTGCCGAGAGTAGTCTTCTGCCTCTCAACATGATTTGCAAAGCTGCCTCCTGGAGCTCTGAATCGACATTCATCTCCCATTGTGGACTAGATGCCAGTCTAGCTGAGTTTTCGGCCCTCCCTAGGGGTTTCTTTTTGCTATCTCCCCATCTGTGCTGCTGGTAGGACGTAAGGGAATCTTTAATTTCTAACGATAATTTGTTTTCCCTTAGTCCTAACAGCAGCACACAAATTTCCCACCCTAGTAAGTCTAGTTTTTTTCTTACTATAAACACAGTGGGCTGGGGGTTGACTTCCTCCTTTTAAGGAGATACTTAATTGTTGAATTGAGTTATTAATCTTGGGCTCATTAAACATTCCGCCGGTCCTGCCAGTCCACGGGGGGTGGTTAACCCCATCTGTGCTGCTGGTAGGACGTAAGGGAATGTGTATATGTAGGTAAGTAACTGGCTCAGTAATAGAAAACAGAGGGTGGTAATTAATGGTACACACTCAGATTGGGTCACTGTCACTAGTGGGGTACCACAGGGGTCAGTATTGGGCCCTATTCTCTTCAATATATTTATTAATGATCTTGTAGAAGGCTTGCACAGTAAAATATCAATTTTTGCAGATGACACTAAACTGTGTAAAGTAATTAACACTGAAGAGGACAATATACTGCAACAGAGGGATCTGGATAGATTGGAAGCTTGGGCAGAGAAATGGCAGATGAGGTTTAACACTGACAAATGTAAAGTTATGCACATGGGAAGGAATAATACAAGTCACCAGTACATACTAAATGGTAACACACTGGGTAACACTGACATGGAAAAGGACTTTTATTGAACAGCAAACTAAGCTGCAGAAACCAGTGTCAGGCAGCTGCTGCCAAGGGCGATAAGATAAAGGGTTGCATCAAAAGGGGTATAGATGCCCGTCATGAGAACATAATCCTGCCACTTTACAAATCACTGGTCAGACCACACATGGAGTACTGTCAACAGTTCTGGGCTCCTGTGAACAAGGCAGACATAGCAGAGCTGGAGAGGGTTCAGAGGAGGGCAACTAAAGTAATAACTGGAATGGGGCAACTACAGTACACTGAAAGATTATCAAAGTTAGGGTTATTTACTTTAGAAAAAATATGACTGAGGGTAGATCTAATAACTATGTATAAATATATCAGGGGTCAGTACAGAGATCTCTCCCATCATCTATTTATCCCCAGGACTGTGACTGTGACGAGGGGACATCCTCTGTGTGTGGAGGAATGAAGGTTTCTACACAAACATAGAAGAGGATTCTTTACGGTAAGAGCAGTGAGACTATGGAACTCTCTGCCTGAGGAGGTGGTGATGGTGAATTCACTAAAAGAGTTCAAGAGGGGCCTGGATGTATTTCTGGAGTGTAATAATATTACAGGTTATAGCCACTAGACATGGGTTGTTGATCCAGGGAGTTATTCTGATTGGAGTCGGGAATGAATTTTTTTCCCCTAAAGTGAGGAAAATTGGCTTCTACCTCACAGTTTTTTTTTGCCTTTCTCTGTATCAACTTGCAGGATAACAGGCTGAACTGGATGGACAGCCTTATAAACTATGTTACTATGTTAACTTGCCACATTCTGCTTTTCAATGAATGAAAAGGTCATTTTGTTCCCAACTAATTCACATTAGTCAATGGTATATCTGAAGATTTCCCCGAGTGTAAATTGTGTGTGTCTAGGGTACTCAGCTCTGCTCGGAGACTCAACTAGATAGCCACTATAGCAACCTAGTGGCTTAGCAGACATAGTCATAAAGACATCCACTTAAAGGATCAAGTGAATCTATTTTGGATAGCTGTAAATCACAGATAACCATAACCAGCAGATGTCATACAGATCATGATAAACGATCGAAGAGTTTGCTTATTATACACACTGATAATCGCTCTTACTTGCAGTTGTTACTCATTTACTTTTTAATCATTCCTTGTTATTACATGTGTTCGGGATTGCTCTCTCAAGCAGGGCGGCGATGACAGATTCCTTCGCAGACAACAGAATTAAAGTCCAAATGATGCTTTATTTTATGGCACTTCAGTATTTACAGGTGAACCCAGTTATAACTCACTGAATAAGATAAGGTTCCAGCATCAACAAAACATAAACCAAACAAAAAAAAACTCCTGCCCGTCTTGGCTCTAACTAATACAAGTTCGTTTCTAGCTAACCTATTGAGTGCAGGTCACACACAGAGACTCCGGCGTCTCTAGCCAGCAAGGCAGCCAGCTTCCTAGACTTTTTCCAGGCATAACACTCCTAGACTGACAGCCTGGGATGTGATTTTATTTTCCCCTTATGATCCCAGCTGGTTAAACCTGGGGATCCCTCAGGCTAGGGGAAAACCTGCCCTGGAATTGGGGTGGACTGGGGAGGTCCCACTACTAAACCTACCTTCCTAGTCCAAATAAAATCCAGCCCTTGAACTTTTAAACTGTCTCAGCAACCTACAGCTTGCTGAAACCCCTTTAGCTTTCTGGATTTTACTCACCTCACCCAGTTGAGGAACTTGTAACCTGAAAGGCATCACTGTGTATTGGAACAGCCCCTCTGGAGTTGAGAATGCCGTCTTTTCTTTAGCTCCATCTGACAATGGTATCTGCCAATAACCCTTTGTAAGGTCAAGGGTCATGATGTACCTTGCATTCCCAAGCCTCTCAATGAGTTCATCTGACGACAAATACTACTTGCAAACTAGAGGAGTCTTAATGGGAGCAAAGTTCTCCCCCTCCCTTGCTAATTCGACAATGTCATTTTTGGAGGAACGTTATATTTTTACATCAGATAATCCTTTTGCAGGGCAGATCGAGTGGTATGGCAGGTACATCGATGACCTGCTCATCATCTTGGGGGCGATGTGCCTGCCATACCCCCTTTCTTGGACTATGTTAATTCAAACACATATAATTTGAAGTTCACCTGCAGTCATGACCATGCACAAATTAATTTTCTCGATTTAACTCTGAGAGGAGTCCCACACCAAATTATTAGTACTTGTACTTTTCGGAAGCCGACTTTTGGAAACACGATTTTGAGGTCTAACAGCCACCATCCAATGCATACCATCAAATCAGTACCTGTGGTAGAATTTATACGAACGAGGAGAAACTGTAGCAATATGGCGGATTATGTCAAGGAGGGCTCAATCATTAAAGCTCGTTTTCTTGCCCGAGGGTATCCACATTGGATGGCGGCCAGAGCACTCAGAATCGCGACAAACAAAAAACGAGAAGATCTGTTAAGATCAAGATCTGTTTGAACAAATCGTCTCACATTGTTTGCCGATTCTATACCAGGATGAGAAGACACATGCTATTCTGGAACAAGGTTACAGAATAGTATCTAGATGCTCTCCTACTCTGGCTTCAGCACTTTGGCCGTCTATGTTTTCATCTATTGCACAAAAAAGTAATCGCACTTGGTTACATTATAGAGGGTTTTTTCGCTGTGGCAGCCATCCTTGCAAAACTTGCAGCTATGTTATCCCAGCGAAAAAATTCCATGACTCAGAGAATAATATGGAATTCAATATTAGTTCGTATATGAACTGCAACAGCTCCTATGTGATATATGTCATTTCATGTACCCATTGCAACCTATTATATGTAAGTAGCACTTCTAGGAAATTCGAACAACGGATATTGGAACACCTGAATTATATCACAAATCCCTCTTATACTAACATATCAGGGGCTGCCAAGCATTTCATAGACGAACATAATAGAAATACCAGTTTTTTCAAAGCATATGGAATTGAAAAAATTCTCCCTTTGCCCAGAGGTGGCGATTTAAAACACAAACTGCTGTTGAGGGAGGCCTTCTGGATATTTAAATTGAACAAACGTTTTCCCAAAGGAATGAATTATAGAAAAGAAATGCTTCATTTTTATTAGTGTTTCAGTGTTGCCTCTCCATTGTTTTTCCTTTTCTCTTTTCTGACTAGCACCTTGAATATACAACTATATGTCACTGTTCACATTGATGAGAAGGGTCGGTTGCGTTTTCAGTTTGAGTTTCTGTTCTGACATAGCACTGGTTGATCACAATTCACATTGATAGATGTGAGTCAGTGCGGTTTTAGTATTTACTTGGGCCCCAAGCAGCAATTTGTTTCTGCTTCTTGACGGACAATATGTCTATCGTTAGGACAGTCTAGCTTTTGTGTGAACTTGCTTTTATATTTTCTGTGGTGTTTTTGTGGCATTTTTTTATTTTTTTTTTAATAAAGATGTAATAGACCATTGCAATAGAAAGTATTCAGGCAGCTATGGGCATCTCCCTCTGCAATATAATTACAACACCTGCCCTTGCTCTCCACCCTGGTGGGAGGGAGGTTGTAATTCCAATAGGATATAAATTCATTCATTGCTGAGGAGACCCTTATGGAGTCATGAATAAGAACTTAAAGTTTGAAACGCGTCAACTGACCCAAGACCGCGTGTTTTTACTGCTTGTGATGTGAACAGCTGTAATATTTGTATCCAGCGGAATAAAGAAGTTACGGCTTAAAACGAACATTGAAAGTGCTGGATTCTTCTTTTCTTTTGGTATAATGAGTTCATCTACTCTGGGCATGAACTACTACTTTTCAGCCTGTCGGATACGTCCTGCCGCTATTTCGCCGTGCTGCCGCTCCATCCCCATTGACTATAATGGGGGCGGGGGCAGAGTTCCGGCGCCGCACAGCAGTGCATGGAGAGAGGACGCTGGACTAAATGTCGGACATGTCGTAGTTTTAGTCCGGCGTCCTCTCTCCGTGCACTGCCGTGCTGCGCCGGAACTCCGCTCCCACTATAGTCAATAGGGGCAGAGTGGCAGTCCGGCGGCACGGCGAAATAGCGGCAGGACGGATCCGACAGGCTGAACAGCCTGTCAGATACGTCCTGCTGCTAGTGTGAAACTAGCCTAAGGTTGCAGCAGTTTTGTGTCCGGACCCAAAACGCAACTGAATTGAACTGAACTGAATCCTGATCCTCATCAGTTTTGTTCCCATTGACAATAAATGAGGACAAAACTGATCCGTTTTTTTTATTCAGGTTTAATGCAGGATCTGAAAACCTGAATTAAAAACACAGATGTGAAAGTAGCCTGATTGAGGTCTTATTGGAAGCCTAGACTTGCCCTCATTCAAAAAATTACTATAGCTACTAGGGATGAGCGAATCGACTTCACATGCTTCAACCGAAGTCGATTCGCATAAAACTTCACTGTAATACTGTACAGAGCTGGAGCTCTGTACAGTATTAGAATGTATTGGTTCCAATAAGCTGAAGTTATTACTTTGCGAAGTCTTGGTTGGTCGTTTATTTTTGTTTTTATCTTAGTATTTGGTTTCTAGAATTTTGGCCCAAAAATACCTGCATTGTCAGATGGGCGTACACTTTTTTTCTGAGATGACTTATGCCATCACCCCCAAAACTACACCCCGTTTCCACCCATTTAAACTTAGCTGCAATTTTTTGTTGGGAAAGGTGGTAATCCTACTCCCAGCACAGACATTTACTAAACTAATTATTTTACAGGTTACAGCAGAAAAATGTACAGTAACTCAGGCATGGGAATTAGCCAGTTCCCTCCAGTTCTCCAGATGGGATTGTTAAAATTACAACTGTATCCGAGAACCATGTTACCGACTGAGTCCCGAATCGGTGCTCTGGTGGTGCCAGGGTAGCTGGAAATGTTCACTTCCATTGCGTTGTGAGCTGCTGATAGTTTAGCTCCTTTGTTGGGTGGTATGTATATGTAGTGTGTATATATAGTGTATTTATGTATGTGTACCATGTATATGGTGTATTTATGTGTATGTGTGTTGCATCTATATGGTCAGGAGCGTAGCTAACTGTTCATGGGCCCTAGTGCAAGGGTTTAGCTTGGGCCCCCCTTCCCTCAGTGCTTTCTGTGTCTGCCTATACGGCACAAGGGTCTTTGGGCCCCCTCAGGCTCCTGGGCCCGGTAGCGACTGCTACCTCTGCACCCCCTATAGCTACGCCCATGTATATGGTGTATGTATAGGCAAACGTGTCATGACGCCGCGTGTCCACCGTTGAGTAGGGAACCTGTTGTTAAAAATTTGAATCCCATCCCTGCAGTAACTATTACATTTCAGCTTTTCTCTTACCATAGAAGAAAAAGCAGTAAAGTAAATGTTGAATTTTTCTGCCATAACCTATACTAAACAAATTATTCCACAGGTCTATGTTGGAAATTAAATTCCCACACCTTATGTTTGACAAGTCTACCACTACATTATAGAACCTCACTTTTATAAAGATAGGATTTTCTGTGCCTAAAAAAAAGCGAATTCTGTTTTCTTCACATGCATAATATTAAATAAATAGCATTACTGTTTAATATGTTTTAATGTTACTTTCCACCTTTTCTTTTACGGTAAAAGTAAACTTTCCTGCAAAGTTAATATTAAACAAAAAAGGTGCGGAAAATCATTACAATAAATGCATTTTTCTAACATACTGTTTAATATCACTAAACATGTTTGGTAAAGATGATAACCCAGACAATATAGTAAACACGTTACTTATGATGATCGGTAAACAGCATAAATAAAAATGGTGCAATACCCTTAATAAAAGTTGATAAAAATTAAAATCTTACTTATGTGTATGGCAAAATGGTCTGATGTTAAAAAAATAAAAATATGGCTGATATAGCAATAAATGTGAGAAGGGCCATGGGGGCCTATATGGGGCTCTGATATTCCTGATGGCAGTCTTGGGTAGATGAAACCACAGCATGCTTTGGTCAGTACCCCCATATATTTATAGTCAGGCTATTCTTCTATAATGACATTGCTCATGTCACTATCCAATTTAACATTATCTGATTTTGACTTAATCTTTTTCAAGTGAGGTTTAATGTTACTAGTGTAGAACGTTTTCAGTTTCACCTCTGTCTGTTTCCAAAAATCACTGTCAAAATATACAGGCAGGAAAGTGGTCTCCTTGTGTGTATGGACAATTAGCTCTGCATATGGAGTGTCAGTAACAGCCATATGACACTGAATTTGAGTGTAGTAGGCATGGTCCGTTCGCAGGGTGTAATATGTCCCATTCCACTTCAAGCAGAAGGAGCGATGTTTGCAGGCCTGCCGCAGTGTACTGTCAGGATACTTGTGTAGGCACTTCACCATTAGGGGCCAGGTCTCTTTATCCTTCCGGTTTATGACCCATCGCCCATAACTCACCAGCCAATACTTCTCTGGATGGTGGACCACATCATATTCTTTTACATCTAGCCTCACTTTGTGTTCTTCCAAATTCATCTTCTTGTACTTATGAATAGCTTCCTCCTCCATACGCTGGATCCATTTATTTCTTGCCCTCAGTTTTCTGTCTCCTGAGCTCAGCATAGCTCTTACCTGTGATACAGGCATATGCTCATTTGTATTCTTAGCAAACTGACTGTGAATAATCTCATGTACAGATGAAGCCATTATGCATTTTTTATACTTGCTGCTCAACAAAGATTTTTGCCTATCACGGTAAGGGTATGGTCTGCGGTTGAAGGGTCGAAGCCATCTATAAGAAATTTTGAAACCTTGATAAACTGGTCCAAGCTTACCTTTTTTTTTTTTCTCTGGATCAGAATTACTCTGACCGCCCGCAGAAGAATTACTTTTCTTTGTTTTTCTGCTGCCTTTCTTTTTTTTCTTTGTGGTTGGATTAGAATTACTCTGACTGCCTGCAGAAGAATTATTTTTCTTTGTTTTTCTGCTGCGTTTCTTTTCTTTCCATGTGGTTGGGTCAGGATAACTCTGACTTAAGTAAGAATTACTTTTATTTGTTTCTGTGTTGCGTTTCATTTCTTTCTCTGTGGTTGTATCAGGATGACTCTGACTAAAGTAAGAATTATTTTTATTTGTTTTTGTGCTGTGTTTCATTTCTTTTGCTGTGGTTGGATCAGGATGACTCTGACTGAAGTAACAATTACTTTTATTTATTTTTGTGTTTTGTTTAATTTCTTTCTTTGTGGTTGGATTAGAATTACTCTGACTGCCTGCAGAATAATTATTTTTCTTTGTTTTTCTGCTGCGTTTCTTTTCTTTCCATGTGGTTGGATCAGAATAACTCTGACTTAAGTAAGAATTACTTTTATTTGTTTCTGTGTTGTGTTTCATTTCATTCTCTGTGGTTGTATCATGATTACTCTGACTAAAGTAAGAATTATTTTTATTTGTTTTTGTGCTGTGTTTCATTTCTTTTGCTGTGGTTGGATCAGGATTACTCTGACTGAAGTAAGAATAACTTTTATTTGTTTTTGTGTTGTGTTTCATTTCTTTCTCTGTGGTTGGATCAGGATTAATCTGACTGCCTGCAGAAGAATTACTTTTCTTTGTTTTTCTGCTACATTTCTTCTCTTTTTTCTTTGTGGTTAGATCATAATAACTCTGGCTGCACACAGAAGAACTGCTTGCACCTTGCACAGGTGAATTGATTTGAGTAGTTGTGTCCACCTTGCTCTTGGAGGCTTCATTCCTATGTTTTTTGGGAGCATTCATACTTTGCACTTGTTGAACAGCATTTTTAACACTAGGAACTGTGTTGCTCATTGCGTTATTTCCCTGAATAGGTTGTTTGACGTCTTTAGCGTTGGGACTTGTGTTGTTCTCAGTACTTGTTGAAGCACCATTATCCTGTTGATTTATATTATTTGTACATACCGAAGATGTTTTAATTGTGCATGGTGTGGGATTGCGGGGAAGTAAACCAGAATTGATACTTGAAATGAATAAAGGGGAACTGTTGGCAGACAGCGGAATAACCGTCTTCTGGTATAAGCTTCCTGTTGATGTACAATAGAGATGTTCTGTTGCTGGGCAATGTAGATATCTTCTATTTGGGTTTTGTGGGTCTGATGGTGTATGCACAAATAGGCAGGATTTATTCAAAACTGGAATTTTTGGAGCTGTTGTGTTATGCATGACGATGATGTGAGCGCTGGAATGGCTAGCTTAATATAGATACACCACTCTTAAAAGTCTGGTAGTGACTGAAGAACAACCTGGGCATGAAACAAAATTAGAGATATTTGTCATATTCTCATCTCATAGTTTACTCAAAAACATCACCAAAGTATAACATTGCCAAACTCCACAGATATACAGAAGATGTACATTACTAAAACCATACATGTTTCAGTGTTCCAAATCCTATAGTTTTAGGGGGGGAGCGGGGATTCATAATTTACACCATTTGAGCAAAAATATTAGCAAGTACCACTTGTTAAAAAGTGGATAAAGAAGTGTGTCTAGTTATGACAGATTTAACTGTGGCTTTTTAAATTCACAAAAAAGGTGTAGTCTAACTCAGATAGGGGGCTGGCATAAAAAAACTGAAGTAGCATCTCTAGATTAAAGTGTCAGGTTTAAAGAGACAAATTTATTAACCATTTCCCTACCGCCGTATGATTATATAATTATGAATAACCCTTAGAGCACTGGGCGATTTTCCGTTTTCATTTTTTCTCCCTGCCTTCCCAGAGCCATAACTTTTTTTTTTTTTTTTTTTCGTTCACATAGCCATATGAGGGCCTGTTTTTTTACGGGACAAATTGTACTTTTTAATGGCACCATTTTACAATGTTGTGGGAAGCTGGAAAAATCCAAATGGGGTGGAAAAGAAAAAAAAAACACTATTCCATCACAATTTTATGGATTTTGTTTTTACAACATTCCCTATGTGGTAAAATCGACCTGTTATACCTTCATTCTCTGAGACAGTACAATTACAACAATACCATATTTGTATTGTTTTTTCTTGTCTTTTACTACTGAAAAAAATAAAAAATAAAAGTCATGAGTAAACAGGACTAAGGACACCCTAACTTTCTGTGCTCTGTTTGTAAGGAGGTTATAAATTCATAAACAAAGACTAGTCACTAAAGCAAAATTCCCAAGCTTCTCACCTAACTTCTGGGGTATGATAAAAGCAGAAGTAAAATCAATAAATAACATCCTGGCATACGGTATGTATTTGTTTTTTCTACATGAGACAGGACAGAATAAAGTAATTGCATCCTCTGTTGATCTATTGCTCTTACATGCAAACTGGTAACTATCCAATCTAACCAGATTACTGGCCTTGATATGGGACAGGACAAGTCTCCCAAAAGATTTCATAATAAATGGCATCAAGGCCACTGGTCTATAGTCATTCAAGCACCCGACGCCCTGTTTCTTGGGCACCGGAAAGGATAGTAGTAGCCTTTAAACATTCAGGGACTATGGCCAGCTGGAGTGAAAGATTAAATATGCTAGTAAATACTCCCACCGATTGGTCAAAGCATGATTTTTTAAAAGACGCCCCTGGATTCTATCTGGCCCCGCTGCTTTATGCAGATCCGGCAGGATGTTTTGGCCGGGAACAGCCTGCTGGATCTGTCACTGCCGGGATTCTTTCCAGCCCAATTCACTATAATTCCAGTCCCCGTTATAGTGAATGGGGCCAGATCGAATTCTGGCAGTGACAGATCCGGCAGGCTGTTCCCAGGCGGAACAACCTGCTGGATCTGCATAAACGCAGATGTGAAACAGGCCTTAGTAACATAAATTTTACTATTTTTATCAGTAATCACTTTTTCTTACCATCATAAAACATGATCATTATTACTAGATAGTTTAAAATTCACTATCGGGAAATATCAGTGACTTGTTTTGCTACTACGGGAACGAATATAAATATATATATATATATACCTCAGACACAGTGGCGTAGCTACAGGGGTCGCATCGGTTGCAATTGCGACCGGGCCCCTGAGTCAGGGGGCCCACGGGCCCCCCTCTCCATCCAGGACAAAATTATTGCAGGCTGTGGGCGGCGCCGGCGCGATAGAGGGCGGAGGCAGAGAAGCGCCGGGTACTTACAACATATTGAGGTGGTGAGCGCAGGGGGAGTGGTCTGGGCATCTGGCCGGAAGTGAAGCAGGCGGCAGCCACAGCAAACAGACTGTGAAGCTGCGTGCTGCTGAAGTGAAGAGGCGCCGCCCACTGAGCGGGAAGTGGCTCATGACTGAGGTGAGCCCGGGGCAGCTTTGAAGGCGCAGCCGCCGAAGAGAATCAAAATCCTTAAGAGAAATACAATGATAAATTGGCCGGGGGCCCGGCAGTGGGACTGGGGCAGTGTGTGTGTGCACTAGTGACAGAGGGCAGGCTGCAACACGGCGGGCGGCGTGATTGGCCGGGGGCGGGCTGGGGCACTGTGTAGTGACTGTGGAACGATCAAACAAGCCAATAAGTAGTGTAGACAGAGTAGAATAACTAAGATTAAGCTAGCTGTGAAGAGACTAGTAGAGACTGAAACCATCACATATTAGCAATTAAAATCAGGGCAAAATAAATTTGATAGATGTAAGGGTGAAAAAAAATCTGAATTATTCAGACAACACCTGGCTGTTATGGCAATAATGCTGCTGTACTGACCCATACACCGGCTATATACAGTAATACCATATATAGCTGGTGCATGGGTCAGTCCAGCATTATTGCACACCAGGTGGTGTCTGAATAATTCAGAATTTTTTTCACTGCACATCTATCAAATTTATTTTGCCCTGATTTTCAAATATGTGATTTTTTTATTTTTTCACATCTGTAGCTGAAATCTTAGTTGTTCTACATTCTTAGCAGGTTACATGTCTGACTGGGAAATGTGGATACTATGCAGTCTATTAACCCCTTAACCCAAAACACCGTACATGTATGGAGTGGGCATGGGCGTAGCTATAAGGGTTCAGAGGTAGCAGTCGCTACCGGGCCCAGGAGCCTGAGGGGCCCAAAGACCCTTGTGCCGCATAAGAAGACACACAAGGCACTGAGGGAAGGGGGGCTCCAAGCTGAACTCTTGCACCAGGGCCCATGAGCCGTTAGCTACGCCCCTGCTCAGACAATTCACCTGATAATAAAACACAGTGATATCCATTAAATAGAGGGGCAATCTGTATGTCTGGACATTTATTTGGATGAGGAATCTGGGTGCATTTATATAATCTATGGGGGACATTTATGAAAGCAGATATGGCTGTTATGTAGCTTAAAGTCGCAAGTCATGGCAACTGTGCCGTTTTCTGTGACACCTGGTACATTTTTGTGACATTTCGTGATCCTCACCACTTTTCAAGGTGGTTTATGTTTAACAGCTAAAAAATAGATTAGAGCTGGATTATGGCTCATTTACTATATGCGATTTATGCAAAAGTCACGAAAAAATGTCACAACCTACGCCAGGCAACCCCCGGTGTACTTTTACATATAAGGGAGTATACCACATTGCACTCACACCAGATATTTTATTAATGTGCACCATTTCATAACTTTGGGGCAGGTGCACAAAGGAAAGACAGATTTATAAATGACACAAAAACAACCGCAAATGACAGATGTCCCCCTACGTATTTATATGAGGGAATCTTGTAGGTACATGCATATCTGTTTATTTAGGTGGAGGAGAAGTATGTATGCATGTATGTATATTTAGGTGGAGGAGGAATCTGTATGTATATAATCTGATATTTATGTTCAGGGTGAGTCTGTATTATGTATATCATACGTCTATATAGCTGGAAGGGAAATCTGTATGTATATAATCCTGATATTTACAGTATGTTCAGGGTGAGTCTGTATTATGTATATAATCTGTCTATATCATTGGAAGGGAAATCTGTATGTATATAATCTGATATTTATGTGCTGGGTGATTCTGTATTATGTATATAATACGTCTATATAGTTGGAAGGGAAATCTGTATGTATAATATCATCTGTATATTTATATGCAGGGTGAATCTGTATTTATGGGCATAATTCAGTATATTTAGGTGGAGGAGGACTCTGTGTATAGCTGTAAATCCAGCCTTACCTTTCTGTTTCTCTGTTTATTCCATTGCATAGTAATTATTCTGTCCGCAGTTTCAGTATGTCTTACTTCTGCAGATTCCTCTCCATTACTGTGTAGTTCTCTGAATGTTTACTGATCTGGATATAACCAGAATACAATCCTGTGCTTACGCCGATTCCTCTGGTTCTGCTTAGTTTCGATTCCCTTTCTGTGACTTCATGTTCTCTCCACCCCTAGTGGTGAGTGAATAATCTATCACAGTCAAATCCTCACAGTTATCATTTATGCTTATACTTATGCGCTGGAGAAGTTGTGAATACACCCACCATTTGAAAAAACTAAATCCAGCACTATACAAGCTTGGTATTCAGAGCCAATGCATTTTTATAAAGCAATATTGAATTGATTAAAGGGAGGGAAAGTTGTGCTGCCTACAAACTACAGGAAATCAAAAAATTTCAGGTAAATAAATTCTCATTTTTCTGGAGGTCCTACAGCAGCACAGTAACAAATGGGACCCGCAAAACAAAGTTCAAGTGGGTGGGACAGAAGACTACATACATTCTAAGGTACAAAGAGGCTTATAGAGTGAGAATGTTCAGCCTATAATTCCTCAAGAGTGAAGACGTTGACCATATGGCAGTGTTTTGCAGATTTGTTCAAGTGGTATGTGCCCCAGTACAGTCTAGACCAGGGATCGGCAAACTTGGCCCTCCAGCTGTTGCAAAACTACAACTCCCAGCATGCAAAGACTGCTTATAGCTATCAGCATACAGCAGGGCATGGTGGGAATTGTAGTTTTACAACAGCTGGAGGGCCGAGGTTGCCCATCCCTGGTCTAGACAGTGATGGCTAACCTCCAGCACTCCAGCTGTGGTGAAACTATGACTCCCAGCATGCTCTATTTATTTCTATGGAGTTCTGAGAACAGCCAAACAAGTGTACACCTTGGGAGTTGTAGTTTTACCACAGCTGGAGTAATCACTGGTCTAGGAGATGGCAGTTGAGCAGGTAGCGTGACACTGGTAGCAATTCTTAATAGATCCCCTGATCTACCAAACTAGTGGCATTACTTGCTCTCTGGCCCTTATTGTCAAAAAACAGGGCCTCAAATTTTCTGAAGGTATCTGTCCTTTGGATATATGTTAAAACAGCCCTTCTGATATCAAAACAGTGTCATTCCCCTTGTTCTTGACCTTGTGGGTCTCAGATCGCTTAAATAAGGCCCCTTGTATGACTAATCCTGTAGTTTACCAATACGCCTTGCAGAGGTGATGACTAGGGATGAGCAAACTTGTGTTTTCAAGTTGGGCGTACAAGGTTCAGATTATCTAAGAATTCCCTTATGGATTCCGCTACCACGGACCATAAGTTATGTCCTTGGTAGCGGAATCCATAATGATATTCTTAGATAACCCGAACCTTGTATGCCCAACTTGAAACACAAGTTTGCTCAACACTAGTGATGACAACCATCAATACAACCTTGAAAATGATGAACCTGAGAGAGCAAAGTTGGATGTCTCAGTATTACCTCTCTATTGCCACAGCATCCAGAGTTGTTTTTTCCCACTTCTTCACTAACCGAGAGAAGATTGTAGAGTTGAGGCTACACTTTTCTGGATAAAAGCTCCTTGCAGCCTTTTATTTGATACAGGATAAGCCGTTTGGTAAATTTTATTGAATGAAGCAGCATTTGGTGGTTGCGAGGGTAACAATGGAAGTGAGCTAAGCCTAGTCTGACAGCCCTGAGATCTTGCAGGTTGGATGACAATCCTTTCTTTTTATACCACATCTTCTGGACCCACAATCCGTCAAGGTACGCACCTGTGCATGCGCAGGAGGAGGCATCCATAGTGAAATTTCTGAGCTGGGGAATGAGAAACTTGCCATGTAGTGGATGTTGGGGTTTTAGCCACCACTTCAGCGCTTGGCGAGTTGATGCAGGCCGCAATATGGGCCTGGCCGGCACACGTTCACCTCATTAAGTTCACTTCATGTATACAAATGTGCATGTTAAATGGATGCCTCTGATAGATGCCATATAGTGGCATCTGTCATCATAGGGTTCCATTGTAAAAAATAGGTATATATCGGACTCTGCAGGATGGAAAAGGGTGGTGTGCTATGCTTTTGTAACCTTTTTTATCCAAACGTATACTTTAAATGTGTGCTGATTTGGGTCCCTCTGGGATCAGAACTGGTTTGGTCCCATGACTGCTACAGCCAATCACTAGCCACTGCTGCAGCCAATCATTGGCCTCAGCAGCCATGTGCTTATAGGAAATGTGCCACCAAAAATGTTTTCTGCCAGTTAAAAACCAGATAGTAACACATATTCTTTATTTCTAATCTCTTTATTATCGGATTGTAGATTTTTTTTATTGTATTTTCTGATCATGATCATGGGGGCTCTCATCTTGCCTGACATTTTCTTAACAGCATTTACACAGCATTAAAAAAATTGCTTTACAGCAGCCGCATGGTCCAAAGACACAATGGTCAGGAAAGGACCTGACTTCTATGGGAGAGTTTTCTAGACATGCACTGTGACCTGTGCAGAGGTCATTGTACAAGGAAAGAGTAGATTAGCTGTTGTGAATGGTGGATCTTGTGTTATCTGTCATTCTAATCCTGTCTGTAATTATATCACTGTAGAGGGAAGTGTTGGATTTAAATATATATGTGTATATGCCTACATATATATATGCATATATATTAGCCCTCATATATATATATATATATATATATATATATATATATTGGCCCTTTTACATGGGCCTGTCCAGGTGGTGTGTACAGGTGAAACTCGAAAAATTAGAGTTTCGTGCAAAGTTTATTTATTTCAGTAATGCAACCTAAAAGGTGAGACTAACATATGAGATATTTTAGGCCTTTATTTGTTATAATTTGGATGATTATGGCTTACAGTTTATGAAACCCCAAAGTCACAATCTCAGGTACCCTTTGCTCAGGGGATATGGATTAATTAGCTGACTAGAGTGTGACACTTTAAGCCTAGAATATTGAACCTTTTCACAATATTCAAATTTTAAGCTGCATTAATGCGATTCTTTTTAATTTGCATTACTGAAATAAATGGACTTTTGTATGATATTCTAATCATTTGAGTTTCACCTGTATATGCATAGAGATGTATGTATGCCCCCATGTCAGCATACATGTCTATGTATATAATTATTGTGTATAGTGCAAAGAGGTTCAAGGAATCCAGCTCTACTTCGGTAAAGGAATATTTATTTTGCTTGCGGTAAAATCACATCCAGTTACGGTTACAGAAGTCTTGTCTACGCGTTTCGGGCTACAAGAAACAATTCAAGCCCTTACTCACGGGCCCCCCCCCCCCCCCAGCCTCCTCCTGCATTCCTGCAGGAGGTGGAGATGGCACCAGCTGGCCGGACAATTATGTCCAGTCTTTGGTGAGTTCAAAAGGCAAGGGATCAATAGATTCCAGTGCCCTTTTTTTAAACATCCCCAGCAGGGCTGGAGATGGTTAACACAACAGAGATAGGAGAACAAAAGTTCCCCTCCCTCTCTTTGTTGCATATCCCCTATGCCAGTGATGGCGAACCTTTTAGAGACCGAGTGCCCAAACTACAACCCAAAACCCACTTATTTATTGCGAAGTGCCAACACGGCAATTTACCCTGAATACTACAGTCTAATATATGTTCCATGATCTCTATCACTTAGCTATAATATCCTGCCTACATTCAGTGCGCTGTTCATTTATCCCCCTGCGCTGATGAATGGCAGGAAAAGTCTAAAGCATATTGGTACACCATAGACTTTATTCAGGGTGCGGGTGCCCACAGAGAGGGCTCTGAGTGCCGCCTCTGGCACCCGTGCCATAGGTTCGCCACCACTGCCCTATGCGGTACAGCACCTGGGATATGCAGGCGCTTCACAGGCGGGAGGATCAAAGAGATCCCCGCCTGGAAGTGGTCCTTGCTATGCGTGTGCAGGGACGCGAGGGCTGGTGCGGCGACATCATTTCGCGCCAGCCCACGTGTCCTTGCCTGCAGGCGGAAACGGGAACCAGCGCCGCAGGGTTTATATACCCCAGCGGCACTGCACTCAGAAGACTATCCCCCGCACCCCCGCAAGTAAGAGAGCGCAGGCAGCGATGCGCTGTGCTGTGAAGGCACAGAGAACACCCCCACCCCACCTCCCAGAATAAAGAGAGCGTGTGCCGTGCTCAGAAGTTAACCCCCTACCCCCAGCAGAGAGGAGCCTAGCCCTGCAGTCCGGCTAGGAGGAAGGGCACAGGCGGCACTCTGCTGCTTCCCGGTCTGCCTTACCCCAGGAGGAAGGAAAAGCGCAGGCAGCACTGCGCTGCGCTCAGGATATCGGCCCCAAACAGGAGAGCGCAGGCTGCGGATCCCGACTTGCAACAGATGAGAGGAAAGCAGGAAGGGAAGACTGGGCAGCCCACTTGACAAGCAGCTGGCCGAATAACCCTAGATGGCCAAGTAGCCCTGCATTGTTAACTCCTACCCCTACCATACCCCTTGCCCTGCTCTGCCTCCCTGCTGGAGCAGCATTAACCCCTGCTGCAACCCCCAGATGATACCCCCTGCCCTGAACCCCAGTTTGAAGGACTCCGGGAGGAGAGCAGACAAGTTGTGCTCAGGACAGAACATTAAAGGCAGCCAGCTCCACCCCTCTGGAATGAGCAGCATTAAGCTGGCTAAGTATCACTTTCCCTGCCTCCTCCTTAACCCCCGCCATTTACCCTTGCAATGCCCAGCAGCCCTAGCCCTGCATTGCACCACTGCTGTCCTGAACCCCAGCATTCAGCCCAGCATTAACCCCTGAACCCTTGATGGGCTGATCCTGTTCAACAAAGCATTCACCTCCCTTGGTGGGCTGTATAAACCCTGTATTCTGCATCAACCCCTTATCCCACCATTAACCCCTATTGCACTGTCCTGCAGGTCCATGACCCCTGCAGTTCCAGCAAACCCTGCATTAACCCTTGCAGGACCACTCCTATACTCATGGCCTGCATTGTGCCCGTAGGGACAGTGAGTAGCTAGGTTGGGTGGGTTGATGTTATGTATGTATGTACAGTTGTGTTCAAAATTATTTAACCCCCAATGCTGTAAAGGGTTTTAGGGAATTTAGTGTACATTTGTAATTGTGTTCAGAATGAAATCTTACAAAATGACATCAATTGTTTTTGTAATACAGTATTAAATGTTTTTTTTGTGATTTCTTCATTGACACAATTATTCAACCCCTTAAAGACGACCACTCTTAAGAACAGAGGTTCATTCAAGTGTTTTCGATCAGGTATTGAAAACACCTCTGGATGTCAAGGAGCAGCAATCAAGCATAATAAGCACCAATTAGGCAGATGTAAAAGGACTGTGATACTCAGCTCCTTCTAGACATTTACTGGTGTGTTTACAGACATGGTGAAGTCAGGAGAATGGTCCAGGAAGACAAGAGAAAAGGTGATTTCTCTTCACAGGAAGGGCAATGGCTATAAGAAGATTGCAAAGATGTTAACCTCTTAAGGACAGAGGTCGTACATGTACGCACGCACGGAGCGGGCGCATGAGCTGCGGGTAAATGCTTGATTCATGCCGATCGTGGACATTTAACCCCTCAGATGCCGTGGTCAATCCTGACCACGGCATCTGATCGCGCTAAAACCGAAAGTTTCACTTTCGGTTTGTGCTCCGGCTCCCCTGATGGCCACAAGGGGGAGCCGGAGCATGCATGTAGTAGCCTAGGTTTCTGTGAATGAAACCTAGGTTACTACATAGTATTCCTATGGAGCCTATGCCTGTAATAGGCTCCATAGGAAATATGCGATTTTCTCATATATTCCAATGCTATTGCATTGGAATATATGAGAATAGCAATCTGATGATTGCATCTTATAGTTCCCTGTGGGAACTATAAGAAAGTGGTAAAAAAAAAAAGTTAAAAAAAAAAAAAAAAAAATATAAATATTCAAATCACCCCCTTTCCCCAAAATGAAAATAAAATAAATAAAAAATTACACATAATGGTGTCGTAATGTGCGAAAACGCCCATACTATAATAATATTAAAAATATTCACCATACGGTAAACATAAAACGGAAAGAAAGCGTCCAAATGGCTAATTCGCCATTTTTGGACGCTTCATTTCCTAAAAAAATGAATAAAAAGTGATCAAAACATCATACGCACCCCATAATGGTATCAATTAAAAGTTCAGATTGCCCCGCAAAAAATGAGCCCCTACACTGCTCCGTACGCATAATTACAAAAAATTTATAGGGGTCAAAACATGGCGACAAAAAAATAAAATTAAAAAAATTCCCAAATTTTTTTTTCACTATCAAAACGCAAGAAAAACTATACATATTAGGTATTGCCAGATTCGTACTGACCTGAAGAATAAAATTAACCAGTCAGTTTTATCGCAAATCGAACGTTGTAATTTAAAAACCCGTAAAACTGTGGTGAAATTGCTTTTTTTTTGCAATTTCACCCCATTTGGAATTTTTTTCCCGCTTCCCACTACACCGTATGCATTATTAAATGATGGCGTTGGAAAGTACAACTTGTCCCGCAAAAAACAAGCCCTCATATGGCCATGTGAACGGAAAAATAAAAAAGTTATGGCTCTTGGAAGGCAGGGAGCGCAAAACGAAAACGCAAAAATGAAAAAACCCTGTGTCCTTAAGGGGTTAAACATACCAAGAGACACCATAGGAAGCATCATTCGCAAATTCAAGGCAAAGGGCACTGTTGAAACGCTACCTGGTCGTGGCAGAAAGAAGATGCTGACTTCGACTGCTGTGTGCTACCTGAAGCGCAAAGTGGAGAGAAGTCCCCGTGTGACTGCTGAGGAACTGAAAAAAGATCTGTCAGATGCGGGTACTGAAGTTTCAGCTCAGACAATAAGGCGCACACTGCGTAATGAAGGCCTCCATGCCAGAACTCCCAGGCGCACCCCCTTGCTGTCTCCAAAGAATAAGAAGAGTTGACTGCAGTATGCCAAAAGTCATGTGGACAAACCACAAAAGTTTTGGGATAGTGTTCTGTGGACTGATGAAACAAAATTAGAACTGTTTGGGCCCATGGATCAACGCTATGTTTGGAGGAGGCCTATGAAGAAAAGAACACCTTGCCTACTGTGAAGCATGGCGGGGGGGTCAATCATGCTTTGGGGCTGTTTTGCTTCTACAGGTACAGGGAAGCTTCAGCGTGTGCAAGGTACCATGAATTCTCTTCAGTACCAGGAGATATTGGATGAAAATGTGATGCAGTCCGTCACAAACCTGAGGCTTGGGAGACGTTGGACCTTTCAACAGGACAATGATCCCAAGCATACCTCCAAGTCCACTAGAGCATGGTTGCAGATTAAAGGCTGCAACATTTTGAAGTGGCCATCGCAGTCACCAGACTTAAATCTGATTGAGAACCTCTAGTGGGACTTAAAGAAAGCAGTTGCAGCGCGCAAGCCTAAGAATGTGACTGAACTGGACGCTTTTGCCCATGAAGAATGGGCGAAGATACCCGTAGATCGCTGCAAGACACTTGTGTCACGCTATGCTTCACGTTTAAAAGCTGTTATAACTGGAAAAGGATGTTGTACTAAGTACTAAGATTGAATGTCACTTGGGGGTTGAATAAAACTGATAATGATGTGAGCACAGAAAAGACATTTGTGGTTATTTCATTATAAATGTTATGTTATATTTGTCTGACTTACAAGTGTCTCTTTGATTTAATTGTAAACAAGATGACTGAAATGATCAAAATCAATGTCAAACTGGCCAAAACACTCAATTTCAGTGGGGGTTAAATAATTTTGAACACAACTGTAAGTGTAATGTATAGTTAGATTTTGGGGAGGACTTGTTAGCGTAGTTTAGGCGTATTGTAATATCATAGTGTTGTGTTATAGTGTGGTTAATATATTACTGTATGCGGCTATAAATATATATATCTATTCAAACACAGAAATGCAACAGCACTCTGCAACCAGCACTCTGCCCTGCCTCTATGCTAGAAGTTAACAGAGGCGTCAGTGTACATTTTGATAAAAAAGTAATAAGCCACTCGCCGCGCCAAGGCTGCCTCCGAGTTGTCCTAACGCTAAATCCTACCTGTTAAGGGCCATGACAGCCACATAAATCTATATATATCTATCCCCATATAGATATATATAATTATAGCAATAGTTAGACTGTAGACGTGTAGTGTGTTAATACGTTTTATATTTAAGCACAGCGTGTAGTCTTTTATTATTGTAGTCGCCGCCATAGTATAGTAACAGTAAGTCGCATATAGTTCAGTGTAGAATGTGGCAACAGAGGTTAGTTCTATTTAGGGTATAAATAGGCAGAGTCATCAATAGACGACTCACGTCTATTTATAAATAGTAATTATTAGTATTATCCTAAAATATTAATAATTAATATTTCCTTTAACAACCACCTCTGTGTATAGATAAGCAGGTAACTGCAGTAAAGTGACCTGTACAGACCAAGAAGAAGCGCCAATCATTAGGCTTAGTAGCAAGTGTGAAAACTGCATGATTTTATGGTTATTGTTTAACCCCTTAAAGCAAAAGCCAGTTTGGACAAAATTACAATTTGAGTTGATCTATTTTAACTTTATGTCTAAAAAAAAAAATCTAAAATTTGCAGAAAAGTTGGAAACGTTAGCAATTTTCTAAATTTGAATTTCTCAGATTTTAAGACAAATAGTGATTCTTCGCAAAATAGTTATTAATTAACATTCTCCATAAGTCTACTCTATGTTGGCATCATTTTGTAAATTTCATTTTATTTTTTTAGGATATTAGAATTTTAGAAGCAATTTTTGTGAAATTTTAAAAGAAAAAGTTTAAAACTGTGTTTTTAAGGACCAATTCAGTTTTGAAGTGACTTCAGGGGGCTTACATAATAGAAACCATCCGGAAATGACTGTATTTTACAAACTACACCCCTCAAGCTATTTGAAACTGATTTTACAAACTTTGCTAACCCTTTAGGTCTTCCACAAGAATTAATGCAAAATGAATGTGAAATTTAAAAATTTCATTTTTTTGTGCAGATTTTCTATTGAAATCAATTTTCCTGTAGCACAGCACGGGTTAACAGCAAAGCAAACCTCAATACTTATTACCTTGATTCTGCACTTTACATAAACACCCCATATGTGGTCGTAAATCTCTTCATGGGCACATAGCAGGGCTCAGAAGTAAAGGAGCACAATATTGTTTTTGCAGGGCAGATTTTGCTGGAATGGTTTTCAGGTGCCATGTCACATTTGAAGAGACCCTGAGGTAACCCTAGAAAGAAAAACCCCAAAAAGTGACACCATTTTGGAAAGTACACTCCTCAAGGAATTGATAAAGGGGTGAAGTGAATGCTTTGACCCAAGTGTTTGACCCAAGGCATTTAAGTTCCAATAAAATGTCACATTAGCCCCCAACTTTTCATTTTCACAAGACGCAACAGGAGATAATGCACCCTACTATTTTTAATGCATTTTTCCTGAATACAGCAACACCCCATATGTTGTCGTAAACTGCTGTTTGGGGGCATGGCAGCGTTCAGAAGGGAAGGCATCAGGATTTTCTAACATGGAATTTGCTGAAATTTGTTTAGGAGGCCATAACCTTTTGACTGAGCTGTGTTAGTATTTGTTTGTTGCAGGACAAGCTGTAGTTATTTTCTTTTGTATCAGTTTGGAGTACAAATTGCTTTTTGATAGTTTTTTATACCATTATTTAGGAGGTGAGATATGAAAAAATTACAATTCTCTCAGTGTTTTTTATTTGTATTTTTCATGGGGTTCCTCATGCGGTATATATGGTATGATAGTTTTATTCTGTGGGTTGATACAGTTATGGTGTTACCAAATTTATATAGTTTATTTATGTTTTGCTACTTTGTTTTAGCATAAAATCACTTTGTATTAAAAATAAATGATATTTGGCATTGCCATATACTAACATTTAAATATTTTAAAAACATTTTCACTAATGTAGCTGTGTGAGTAGTTTTTTTGGCATCATTTTGGAGTACATATGTCTCTGACCACTTTTTTCAAAGGTGGGGAAAAAAGGCTGTGCGTCTTAAAAGGCAAATACTAGTGAGCGCTTCCATTATGTTCCATTATAGGCCATACTGTACAGTGGGGTCTGATAGAGAACGTCCCCACTCCAGTAATGCCTGACACTGGGTTTTTGCACTAGACCCATGTGCAGCACGAGGCCCCAAACGTCCTCATCTCGGCTGCACTGACTGGCGTCCAGCCACCGGGTCTAGCCAAAAAGGAGCCTGGGTGCTGAGCGACGAACTGTTGGGCGTACAGATTACGGGTCAGCACCCCTGGGTGGGTTTAGGGTCTCACAGCTAAGTGCTGTGGACCCCAACCACCACAGACAGCACTGAAATAAGTGTTTTTATTTTTCCTAAACACTAACTGTCCCTTCTAGCCCTGCCTAAGATACCTCTCCCTCGCTGACCCTAACCTACTTGATGGCGGAGGGTGATGGGAGCCGGGGGGGGGGGGGGCGGAGTGCGACTGTCGGTGGTCACAGGAACAGT
Source organism: Bufotes viridis (assembly GCA_033119425.1). Classification (NCBI taxonomy): domain Eukaryota; kingdom Metazoa; phylum Chordata; class Amphibia; order Anura; family Bufonidae; genus Bufotes; species Bufotes viridis. The sequence goes on from CM065592.1 coordinate 176,153,411, forward strand.
GCTGGAGCGGTGCTGGAGCTGTGCGGGTGCGACGCGGGAGCTATCCTCACTCGGCGGCAGCAGCAGCAGCAGGAAGAGGAGGGGAGAGAGGAGCGCCGGGAGTTTGAATCTCCCGCCTCTCTCCCCGGACCAATCGGATCCCAGCACCTCCACAACCGTCCCCAATTCAAGAACGGTGATTGGTGGTGTGATATCACACCACCGATCACCATTCTTTTCCGGTTCATCGGGTCACCGGAGACCCGAATGGACCGGAAACGCAGCAAACCGCAGGTCTGAATTGACCTGCGGTTTTCTGCGATCGCCGATACGGGGGGGGGGGTCAAATGACCCCCCTCGGCGTTGTGACAGGATGCCCGCTGAATGATTTCAGCGGACATCCTGTTACTATTAACCCCTGCCGCGCCGCACTTGCATTTTAAAGATATGGCGTACCGGGACGTCATGGGTCCTTAAGGACTCGGAAACCATGACGTACCGGTACGTCATGCGTCCTTAAGGGGTTAAAGTAAAATCATGATTTTATTTCCTCATTCTGTCTCCTCATATTTGTTAAAATCGCAGTTTTAATGTCTGTTGGTGCCTTCTCCAAGTCAGGCTTGCAGTCAAGGGGGCAGTGGCTTCCTTGCTTCAAGGCACGATAAGCCCGCCCCCTACCCCTCCTCTCTACATTGTGATGGACATCTTGCTGTGATGCCGGGACCGTGCTCTTCTCGCGCATGTGCTCCCTTTTACAGCGCGATTCCGGCTCCCTCACTCACCGCCTTGATTTTGCAGACTGCACATGCGCCGTTCAGTTCTATCCCTCATGCTAAAGACGAGAAGCGATGGCCGGGCGCGAGTGCCATGGAACTGAACGGCGCATGCATAGTCTGCAAAATGAAGGCGGTGAGTGAGGGAGCCGGGTTCGCGCTGTAACAGGCAGTGCACGGTGCATGCGCGAGAAGAGTGCGGTGAGGCAGGAGGCCGGGCGGTCACTGGCAGAGTAACTTACTAAGTGATGCCCCTGCTCCGCCCACTTTATGAATGAAGCAGGCGGTGCAGGCGCATGACATAGTGAATTACTCTGCCAGTGACCGCCCGCCCGACCTCCTGCCTCACCATGTAGTAAGTTAAGAAGAGAAGATCGTTATTATTATTACAGCTACTCATAGCATTACTTCTCTGAGGGGGGCCCGTTGCAATACAGTGATTGCACCAGGCCCCGCTGCCATTACAATCACACTAAACAGCGACACTGTTATGGGGGGGATCTGTGGATCCCCCCATAGCAGTGTAATCCAAAGACCCCCATAACAGGGTCAGCCACAGAACCCCATAACAGTGTCAGCCACAGAACCCCATAACAGTGTCAGCCACAGAACCCCATAACAGTGTCAGCCACAGAACCCCATAACAGTGTCAGCCACAGAACCCCATAACAGTGTCAGCCACAGAACCCCATAACAGTGTCAGCCACAGAACCCCATAACAGTGTCAGCCACAGAACCCCCATAACAGTGTCAGCCACAGAACCCCATAACAGTGTCAGCCACAGAACCCCATAACAGTGTCAGCCACAGAACCCCATAACAGTGTCAGCCACAGAACCCCATAACAGTGTCAGCCACAGAACCCCATAACAGTGTCAGCCACAGAACCCCATAACAGTGTCAGCCACAGAACCCCATAACAGTGTCAGCCACAGATCCCCATAACAGTGTCAGCCACAATGCCCCCATAACAGTGTCAGCCACAATGCCCCCATAACAGTGTCAGCCACAGTGCCCCCCATAACAGTGTCAGCCACAGTGCCCCCATAACAGTGTCAGCCACAGTGCCCCCATAACAGTGTCAGCCACAGATCCCCCATAACAGTGTCAGCCACAGATCCCCCATAAGTGTCCTCCACAGATCCCCCATAACAGTGCCCTCCACAGATCCCACTCATAACAGTGTGCCATCCACAGATCCCCCATAACAGTGTACCATCCACAGATCCCCCCATAACAGTGTGCCATCCACAGATCCCCCCCCATAACAGTGCAATCCACAGATCCCCCCATAATAGTGCCATCGACAGATCCCCCCATAATAGTGCCATCCACAGATCCCCCCATAATAGTGCCATCCACAGATCCCCCATAACAGTGCCATCCACAGATCCCCCCATAACAGTGCCATCCACAGATCCCCCATAACAGTGCCATCCACAGATCCCCCATAACAGTGCCATCCACAGATCCCCCATAACAGTGTCATCCACAGATCCCCTCATAACAGTGTCAGCCACAGATCCCCTCATAACAGTGTCAGCCACAGATCCCCCATAACAGTGTGCCATCCACAGATCCCCCATAACAGTGTGCCATCCACAGATCCCCCATAACAGTACAATCCACAGATCCCCCATAACAGTGCCATCCACAGATCCCCCATAACAGTGCCATCCACAGATCCCCCATAACAGTGCCATCCACAGATCCCCCATAACAGTGTGCCATCCACAGATCCCCCATAACAGTGCCATCCACAGATCCCCCATAACAGTGCCATCCACAGATCCCCCATAACAGTGCCATCCACAGATCTCCCCATAACAGTGTGCCATCCACAGATCCCCCATAACAGTGTCATCCACAGATCCCCCATAACAGTGTGCCATCCACAGATCCCCCATAACAGTGTGCCATCCACAGATCCCCCATAACAGTGTGCCATCCACAGATCCCCCATAACAGTGTGCCATCCACAGATCCCCCATAACAGTGTGCCATCCACAGATCCCCCATAACAGTGTCATCCACAGATCCCCCATAACAGTGCCATCCACAGATCCCCCATAACAGTGTCATCCACAGATCCCCTCATAACAGTGCCATCCACAGATCCCCCATAACAGTGTCATCCACAGATCCCCCATAACAGTGTGCCATCCACAGATCCCCCATAACAGTGTGCCATCCACAGATCCCCCATAACAGTGTGCCATCCACAGATCCCCCATAACAGTGTCATCCACAGATCCCCCATAACAGTGTCATCCACAGATCCCCCATAACAGTGTCCATCCACAGATCCCCCATAACAGTGTGCCATCCACAGATCCCCCATAACAGTGTCATCCACAGATCCCCCATAACAGTGTGCCATCCACAGATCCCCCATAACAGTGTCCATCCACAGATCCCCCATAACAGTGTGCCATCCACAGATCCCCCATAACAGTGTGCCATCCACAGATCCCCCATAACAGTGTGCCATCCACAGATCCCCCATAACAGTGTCCATCCACAGATCCCCCATAACAGTGTGCCATCCACAGATCCCCCATAACAGTGTGCCATCCACAGATCCCCCATAACAGTGTGCCATCCACAGATCCCCCATAACAGTGTGCCATCCACAGATCCCCCATAACAGTGTGTCATCCACAGATCCCCCATAACAGTGTGCCATCCACAGATCCCCCATAACAGTGTCCATCCACAGATCCCCCATAACAGTGTGCCATCCACAGATCCCCCATAACAGTGTGCCATCCACAGATCCCCCATAACAGTGTCCATCCACAGATCCCCCATAACAGTGTGCCATCCACAGATCCCCCATAACAGTGTGTCATCCACAGATCCCCCATAACAGTGTCATCCACAGATCCCCCATAACAGTGTGTCATCCACAGATCCCCCATAACAGTGTGCCATCCACAGATCCCCCATAACAGTGTGCCATCCACAGATCCCCCATAACAGTGTCATCCACAGATCCCCCATAACAGTGTCATCCACAGATCCCCCATAACAGTGTCATCCACAGATCCCCCATAACAGTGTGCCATCCACAGATCCCCCATAACAGTGTGCCATCCACAGATCCCCCATAACAGTGTGCCATCCACAGATCCCCCATAACAGTGTCATCCACAGATCCCCCATAACAGTGTGTCATCCACAGATCCCCCATAACAGTGTCATCCACAGATCCCCCATAACAGTGTGCCATCCACAGATCCCCCATAACAGTGTGCCATCCACAGATCCCCCATAACAGTGTGCCATCCACAGATCCCCCATAACAGTGTGCCATCCACAGATCCCCCATAACAGTGTGTCATCCACAGATCCCCCATAACAGTGTGCCATCCACAGATCCCCCATAACAGTGTGCCATCCACAGATCCCCCATAACAGTGTCCATCCACAGATCCCCCATAACAGTGTGCCATCCACAGATCCCCCATAACAGTGTGTCATCCACAGATCCCCCATAACAGTGTGCCATCCACAGATCCCCCATAACAGTGTGCCATCCACAGATCCCCCATAACAGTGTGCCATCCACAGATCCCCCATAACAGTGTGCCATCCACAGATCCCCCATAACAGTGTGCCATCCACAGATCCCCCATAACAGTGTGCCATCCACAGATCCCCCATAACAGTGTGCCATCCACAGATCCCCCATAACAGTGTGTCATCCACAGATCCCCCATAACAGGTGTCATCCACAGATCCCCCATAACAGTGTGCCATCCACAGATCCCCCATAACAGTGTCATCCACAGATCCCCCATAACAGTGTGTCATCCACAGATCCCCCATAACAGTGTGTCATCCACAGATCCCCCATAACAGTGTCATCCACAGATCCCCCATAACAGTGTCATCCACAGATCCCCCATAACAGTGTGTCATCCACAGATCCCCCATAACAGTGTGCCATCCACAGATCCCCCATAACAGTGTGCCATCCACAGATCCCCCATAACAGTGTCATCCACAGATCCCCCATAACAGGTGTCATCCACAGATCCCCCATAACAGTGTGCCATCCACAGATCCCCCATAACAGTGTGCCATCCACAGATCCCCCATAACAGGTGTCATCCACAGATCCCCCATAACAGTGTGCCATCCACAGATCCCCCATAACAGTGTGCCATCCACAGATCCCCCATAACAGTGTGCCATCCACAGATCCCCCATAACAGTGTGCCATCCACAGATCCCCCATAACAGTGTGCCATCCACAGATCCCCCATAACAGTGTCATCCACAGATCCCCCATAACAGTGTGCCATCCACAGATCCCCCATAACAGTGTCATCCACAGATCCCCCATAACAGTGTGTCATCCACAGATCCCCCATAACAGTGTCATCCACAGATCCCCCATAACAGTGTGCCATCCACAGATCCCCCATAACAGTGTGCCATCCACAGATCCCCCATAACAGTGTCATCCACAGATCCCCCATAACAGTGTGTCATCCACAGATCCCCCATAACAGGTGTCATCCACAGATCCCCCATAACAGGTGTCATCCACAGATCCCCCATAACAGTGTGTCATCCACAGATCCCCCATAACAGTGTGTCATCCACAGATCCCCCATAACAGTGTGCCATCCACAGATCCCCCATAACAGTGTGTCATCCACAGATCCCCCATAACAGGGTGTCATCCACAGATCCCCCATAACAGTGTGTCATCCACAGATCCCCCATAACAGTGTGTCATCCACAGATCCCCCATAACAGTGTGTCATCCACAGATCCCCCATAACAGTGTGTCATCCACAGATCCCCCATAACAGTGTGTCATCCACAGATCCCCCATAACAGGTGTCATCCACAGATCCCCCATAACAGTGTGTCATCCACAGATCCCCCATAACAGTGTGTCATCCACAGATCCCCCATAACAGTGTGCCATCCACAGATCCCCCATAACAGTGTCATCCACAGATCCCCCATAACAGTGTGTCATCCACAGATCCCCCATAACAGGTGTCATCCACAGATCCCCCATAACAGTGTCATCCACAGATCCCCCATAACAGTGTGCCATCCACAGATCCCCCATAACAGTGTCATCCACAGATCCCCCATAACAGTGTCATCCACAGATCCCCCATAACAGTGTCCATCCACAGATCCCCCATAACAGTGTCATCCACAGATCCCCCATAACAGTGTCATCCACAGATCCCCCATAACAGTGTGCCATCCACAGATCCCCCATAACAGTGTGCCATCCACAGATCCCCCATAACAGGTGTCATCCACAGATCCCCCATAACAGTGTCATCCACAGATCCCCCATAACAGTGTCATCCACAGATCCCCCATAACAGTGTGTCATCCACAGATCCCCCATAACAGTGTGCCATCCACAGATCCCCCATAACAGTGTCCATCCACAGATCCCCCATAACAGTGTGCCATCCACAGATCCCCCATAACAGTGTCATCCACAGATCCCCCATAACAGTGTGCCATCCACAGATCCCCCATAACAGTGTCATCCACAGATCCCCCATAACAGTGTCATCCACAGATCCCCCATAACAGTGTGTCATCCACAGATCCCCCATAACAGTGTGTCATCCACAGATCCCCCATAACAGTGTGCCATCCACAGATCCCCCATAACAGTGTCATCCACAGATCCCCCATAACAGTGTGTCATCCACAGATCCCCCATAACAGTGTGTCATCCACAGATCCCCCATAACAGTGTCATCCACAGATCCCCCATAACAGTGTGTCATCCACAGATCCCCCATAACAGTGTGTCATCCACAGATCCCCCATAACAGTGTGTCATCCACAGATCCCCCATAACAGGTGTCATCCACAGATCCCCCATAACAGTGTGTCATCCACAGATCCCCCATAACAGGTGTCATCCACAGATCCCCCATAACAGTGTGTCATCCACAGATCCCCCATAACAGTGTCATCCACAGATCCCCCATAACAGTGTGTCATCCACAGATCCCCCATAACAGTGTGTCATCCACAGATCCCCCATAACAGTGTGTCATCCACAGATCCCCCATAACAGTGTGCCATCCACAGATCCCCCATAACAGTGTCATCCACAGATCCCCCATAACAGTGTCATCCACAGATCCCCCATAACAGTGTCCATCCACAGATCCCCCATAACAGTGTGCCATCCACAGATCCCCCATAACAGTGTCATCCACAGATCCCCCATAACAGTGTCATCCACAGATCCCCCATAACAGTGTTCATCCACAGATCCCCCATAACAGTGTCATCCACAGATCCCCCATAACAGGTGTCATCCACAGATCCCCCATAACAGTGTCATCCACAGATCCCCCATAACAGTGTGTCATCCACAGATCCCCCATAACAGTGTCATCCACAGATCCCCCATAACAGTGTGCCATCCACAGATCCCCCATAACAGTGTCATCCACAGATCCCCCATAACAGTGTGTCATCCACAGATCCCCTCATAACAGGTGTCATCCACAGATCCCCCATAACAGTGTGCCATCCACAGATCCCCCATAACAGTGTGCCATCCACAGATCCCCCATAACAGTGTGTCATCCACAGATCCCCCATAACAGTGTGCCATCCACAGATCCCCCATAACAGTGTGCCATCCACAGATCCCCCATAACAGTGCTCATCCACAGATCCCCCATAACAGTGCTCATCCACAGATCCCCCATAACAGTGTCATCCACAGATCCCCCATAACAGTGTGCCATCCACAGATCCCCCATAACAGTGTGCCATCCACAGATCCCCCATAACAGTGTGCCATCCACAGATCCCCCATAACAGTGTGCCATCCACAGATCCCCCATAACAGTGTGTCATCCACAGATCCCCCATAACAGTGTGTCATCCACAGATCCCCCATAACAGTGTCATCCACAGATCCCCATAACAGTGTTCATCCACAGATCCCCCATAACAGTGTCATCCACAGATCCCCCATAACAGTGTGCCATCCACAGATCCCCCATAACAGTGTCCATCCACAGATCCCCCATAACAGGTGTCATCCACAGATCCCCCATAACAGTGTGTCATCCACAGATCCCCCATAACAGGTGTCAATCCACAGATCCCCCATAACAGTGTGTCATCCACAGATCCCCCATAACAGTGTGCCATCCACAGATCTCCCCATAACAGTGTGCCATCCACAGATCCCCCATAACAGCGTGTCATCCACAGATCCCCCATAACAGTGTGCCATCCACAGATCCCCCATAACAGTGTCATCCACAGATCCCCCATAACAGTGTGTCATCCACAGATCCCCTCATAACAGTGTCATCCACAGATCCCCCATAACAGTGTCATCCACAGATCCCCCATAACAGTGTGTCATCCACAGATCCCCCATAACAGTGTGCCATCCACAGATCCCCGCATAACAGTGTGCCATCCACAGATCCCCCATAACAGTGTCATCCACAGATCCCCCATAACAGTGTCATCCACAGATCCCCCATAACAGTGTCCATCCACAGATCCCCCATAACAGTGTGCCATCCACAGATCCCCCATAACAGTGTCATCCACAGATCCTCCATAACAGTGTCCATCCACAGATCCCCTCATAACAGTGTCATCCACAGATCCCCTCATAACAGTGTCATCCACAGATCCCCCATAACCAGTGCCATCCACAGATCCCCCATAACAGTGCCATCCACAGATCCCCCATAACAGGTGCCATCCACAGATCCCCCATAACAGTGCCATCCACAGATCCCCCATAACAGTGTGCCATCCACAGATCCCCCATAACAGTGTGCCATCCACAGATCCCCCATAACAGTGTCCTCCACAGATCCCCCATAACATGTGTCATCCACAGATCCCCCATAACAGTGTGCCATCCACAGATCCCCCATAACAGGTGTCATCCACAGATCCCCCATAACAGTGTTATCCACAGATCCCCCATAACAGTGTTCTCCACAGACCCTCCTCATAACAGTGTTCTCCACAGATCCTCCTCATAACAGTGTCATCCACAGATCCCCCTCATAACAGTGTCAGCCACAGATCCCCCATAACAGTGTCAGCCACAGATCCCCCCCATAACAGTGTGCCATCCACAGATCCCTCCCACAAGAGTGTGCCATCCACAGATCCCCCCATAACAGTGTCATCCACAGATCCCCCATAACAGTGTCCTTCACAGATCCCCCCCCATAACAGTGTCCTCCACAGATCCCCCATAACAATGTGCCATCCACAGATCCCCCATAACAGTGTCATCCACAGATCCCCCATAACAGTGTCCTCCACAGATCCTCCTCATAACAGTGTCATCCACAGATCCCCCTCATTACAGTGTCAGCCACAGATCCCCCCATAACAGTGTCAGCCACAGAACCCCCCCCATAACAGTGTACCATCCACAAATCCCCTCCATAACAGTGTGCCATCCACAGATCCCCCATAACAGTGCCCTCCACAGATTTCCCCCATAACAGTGCCATCCACAGATCCCCCATAACAGTGCCATCCACAGATCCCCCATAACAGTGCCATCCACAGATTTTCCCCATAACAGTGCCATCCACAGATTTCCCCCATAACAGTGCCATCCACAGATCCCCCATAACAGTGCCATCCACAGACCCCCCATAGCAGTACCATCCACAGACCCCCCCATAACAGTGCCATCCACAGATCCCCTATAACAATGTCCTCCACAGATCCCCCTCATAACAGTGTCAGCCACAGATCCCCCTCATAACAGTGTCAGCCACAGATCCCCCTCATAACAGTGTCAGCCACAGATCCCCCTCATAACAGTGTGTCAGCCACAGATCCCCCCAATAACAGTGTGCCATTCACAGATCCCCCGCATAACAGTGTGCCATCCACAGATCCCCCCATAACAGTGTGCCATCCACAGATCCCCCCCATAACAGTGTGCCATCCACAGATCCCCCCCCCATAACAGTGCCATCCACAGATCCCCCCCATAACAGTGCCATCCACAGATCCCCCCCATAACAGTGCCATCCACAGATCCCCCATAACAGTGCCATCCACAGATCCCCCCATAACAGTGTGCCATCCACAGATCCCCCCCATAACAGTGTGCCATCCACAGATCCCCCCCATAACAGTTTGCCATCCACAGATCTCCCCATAACAGTGTACCATCCACTGATCCCCCCCATAACAGTGTCATCCACAGATCTCCCCATAACAGTGTCCTCCACACAGTGGCATACACACAAGCCATGGGGCCCCGGTGCAAAACTGATCCATGGGGCCCCCTCCCCGTCACCACACCCCCAACCTTGCTCCACCCCCTCCCCGTTTCCGCCCCCCCAACCTGGCTCCACCCCCTTAGATCATACCAGTGTAGCATTGTATTGCAGCGGCAGCAGCAAGCGCACGGCGGAATAGCAACCAATGACACCGTGCGCTCCTGCGCTCAGAAGAAATCCAGGCGGAGATCACAATGATCGTGTTACACGGACATGTGAATCCAGCGTTATATATTACAATGAAATAAGATTAGATTAGATAGATAGGTAGATAGATACTCTGTGAATACACCATGAAGTAACATCTTTATGACCCAAAGCCCTCACCTCACAGATTTCTGGCTTACTCTTTCACCCCCCCACCAGTGATAGTATTAATAAATGAGGGCTGTAATATGCATGGACCTGGCCTGGTTTCCATGGTGTGAAACAAATAAGACTTTGTGACACTTACATCAGACATGAATTAATTATTCAGCAAAAGAGCGAAAAAAAAACTCTACCTGGTGTCTCTGGTGTAAATAATGTAATGGCGGCCGGTGCCGTCTACGCAGTCCTTTTCCACCAGCTACATGAGAGACTTAGCTGGTTAGCCTTTATACAGATGCAGCAGAGCCGACTTTGTCACTAGACACCGTTTATCACAATATGTTTATGACTGCAGGTAAAGTTACTACAACAGTGGTCAGTATTGTAACCTGTGGCACTCTAGCTACAGTATTGTGAAACTACAACCCCTAGCATGCTTCACGTCTGTGTACCTTCATAGAACTGGACCAAGCAGTGTGCATGCTGACAGTTGTAGTTTTACCACAGTTGGAGGGCCGGAGATTGGTGATCTGTACTAAAGGGAAGGGAACGACAAACTCCTCTCCACTACATCAGTATAAGGGACGCCTTTAATGTCCTTTTCCTGGGGCAGTCTGTCATCCACTGTTTGCTCGTTCCTTCTGGTTTGGGAGCAGTGAGATTTGGCCATTTTCTGGAATGATAATCCAGCTTCATCTCCTCACCCTAAATTACCTTTAGTCAGTCAGGAAGTGAGGTCCCGAGTAGAGATGAGCGAACTTCTATTTTTAGTTCGGCGTCCAAAGTTCGGGTTGGGGTTATCGTAGCATCCCGTTATGGATTCCGCTACCGCGGACCATAACGGCATTTGGAATCCATAAGGGGATGCTTCATTGAACCCGAACCTTGGACAACCCTAAGGACCTGGGGTGAAGTCATGTGATCATGCAGGGGGGGTGGCTCAGCACTGGATCACCTCTTATCCAGTGCCCAGCCCTTCTATCACTCATCAGCGCCGAGCGCCCCTCCCCCTCTGCCACTAGGGGGCGATGTTGCTTCACAGATCCAGCCTGGCTGTCTAATGGCAGCTTCAGAGGAAACCTATTCCCTCCTGCATCCACCCAAGGGAAAGTTCTGGTGGTGCAGGAAGTGCGAGCGGAGCGCCCCGTCTGTCCTGATGGTGGTTGTGGTCCCACAGGCAGCACCAGGTCTAGGTATGTGACAGGCAGCTGAGCTCTTTACTTGCAACTTGAATTGGATGATCATTTGGTGAAAGCTGCAGCAATGCAGTATGCAGGGCAGGCTTTACACCCCCCGGCCCCAACATAACTTACCAGACAGTTCTGCTGGTGCTGGGCCCGCAGCTACCCCTCCTGGCTATCTGCGTCTCAGACTCCGGCAGAAATCTGCTCACTCAACTGCTGGAGTCTCTCCTCTCCTTCCCGGCCGGCTGCACTGTGTCACCTGACCTGACAGCGCGCATGCACTACGTCCTGACGCTGTGTGCTCAGGTCAGGACAGTGAAGCGCCGGCTGGGGAGGGTAAAGGGGCGGGCCGCACAGATATCAGACCAGTCCAAGAGGCAGTGGCTAGCGCCAGGCCCCGGTGACTCTAGAAAAAAAAAAAAAACAGCAGGACTAGTGCAGGGGGCAGGGCCCCTGGAGTGCCAGGTGGAGGCTAGCACTGGGCCCCGGCCAGATACAGATACAAAATAAATACAGCACAATACGCCACTAGTGCACAGGGGGGCGGGGCCAGGGGTCCACAGGCGGCCGGGCCCCCTGGAGTGCCGGGCCCGATCGCAAATGCGACCCCTGTATGTACCCCACTGCCTCCACAGATCCCCCATAACAGTGTCCTCCACAGATCCCCCATAACAGTGTTCTCCACAGATCCCCCATAACAGTGTCATCCAAGGATCCCCCATAACAGTGTCCTCCACAGATCCCCCCATAACAGTGTCATCCAAAGATCCCCCATAACAGTGTCCTTCACAGATCCCCCATAACAGTGTCCTCTACAGATCCCCCATAACAGTGTCCTCCACAGATCCCCCATAACAGTGTCCTTCACAGATCCCCCATAACAGTGTCCTCCACAGATCCCCCCCATAACAGTGTCATCCAAGGATCCCCCATAACAGTGTCCTTCACAGATCCCCCATAACAGTGTCCTCTACAGATCCCCCATAACAGTGTCCTCCACAGATCCCCCATAACAGTGTCCTCCACAGATCCCCCATAACAGTGTCAGCCACAGATCCCCCTCATAACAGTGTCATCCACAGATCCCCCATAACTGTGTCCTCCACAGATCCCCCATAACAGTGTCCTCCACAGATCCTCAATAACAGTGTCATCCACAGATCCCCCATAACAGTGTGCCATCTACAGATCCCCCATAACAGTGTCATCCACAGATCCCCCATGACTGTGCCATCTACAGATCCCCCTCATAACAGTGTCAGCCACAGATCCCCCTCATAACAGTGTCAGCCACAGATCCCCCTCATAACAGTGTCCTCCACAGATCCCCCATAACAGTGTCATCCACAGATCCCCCATAACAGTGTCATCCACAGATCCCCCATAACTGTGCCATCTACAGATCCCCCTCATAACAGTGTCATCCACAGATCCCCCATAACAGTGCCATCCACAGATCCCCCATAACTGTGCCATCTACAGATCCCCCTCATAACAGTGTCAGCCACAGATCCCCCATAACAGTGTCATCCACAGATCCCCCATAACAGTGTCCATCCACAGATTTCCCCCATAACAGTGCCATCCACAGATCCCCCATAACAGTGCCATCCACAGATCCCCCATAACAGTGTCATCCACAGATCCCCATAACAGTGTCATCCACAGATCCCCCATAACTGTGCCATCTACAGATCCCCCTCATAACAGTGTCATCCACAGATCCCCCCCATAACAGTTTCATCCACAGATCCCCCATAACTGTGTCATCTACAGATCCCCCCATAACAGTGTCATCCACAGATCCCCCATAACAGTGCCACTGCCAGCACTAATGTTCTAGCGCCCCTTATTGTATGGGGCATACTCTCTAGTACATTTATAAAGCATTATCTGTCAGTGCCATTCATAGTATTGTACAGCTGATGATAGCCACTGCTGTTTCCAGACTGCGTTCCCTATAGCAGCTCCCACTACAAGCCTCTTGTATCCCACCAGGTTCTTCTATCAGCGCCTACAACGTCTCCGCATCACAGCATGTACCACACTCGCCCGTTGGAAAGACTACATTGTCCATAATGCAAAGTTACAGAGGCGCCTGTGAGAGCGCAGTGATTGGCCGCCGCTCTGTAGAGGCTGTGCGGCGGCGCGTAAGTGGTCTGTGAGGTGTGGCAGGCATGAGATAGTTGGCGCTGTCTATGCCCAGGAAGTTCGCTGCCTGGAGTGCCGCAGCACCCTCCCAGACAGTGACGCCCCTCACTCTCTGCCATTGGCCAGTCATATCCTGTCTGAGCATGCGCGGCGGAGGCAGTACAGCAAGACAGTTTGAAGAAAGAAGCGGATGTATCTCCAAGGTAACGGTGCTAGTCTGCACGAGGACCGACGTCAGAAGCCGCTTATGAAGTGTCAGCCGTGTCTTCTCCGGTGGAGCCTGCTGCTGTTGCTGTAAGTCCCTCGCATTGTCTCCGTATTCATGTCCAGGAAGTCTCCGCATTTACAGACTATATTCTACCCGGAGGAAACCTTCCCATCAGGGGAAGAAAGCCCGGAGAGAAGTGCAATATCTGCCCCCAAGTATCCGTCCTGCTGCCCATACCCTTCAACTGCCTGGGCACAGCTGCCATACTGCATACTATATAGTATATAGAATCAGTACACCAGTATATATATATTACTAGTATACAGTCACTGCTGTCCTGATTCTATATACTGTAATGTTATATCAGTGTATATATGTTATATACAGACTAGTACCATGTACTGTATAGTATATAGAATCAGTACACCAGTGTGTATATATATTACTAGTATACAGTCACTGCTGTCCTGATTCTATATACTGTAATGTTATATCAGTGTATATATGTTATATACAGACTAGTACCATGTACTGTATAGTATATAGAATCAGTACACCAGTGTATATATATTACTAGTATACAGTCACTGCTGTCCTGATTCTATATACTGTACTGTAAGGTTATAGCCGTGTATATATGTTGTATACAGACTAGTACCATGTACTGTATAGTATATAGAATCAGTACACCAGTGTATATATATTACTAGTATACAGTCACTGCTGTCCTGATTCTATATACTGTACTGTAAGGTTATAGCAGTGTGTATATGTTGTATACAGACTAGTGCCATGTACTGTATAGTATATAGAATCAGTACACCAGTATATATATATATTACTAGTATACAGTCACTGCTGTCCTGATTCTATATACTGTAATGTAATAGCAGTGTATATATGTTATATACAGACTAGTACCATGTACTGTATAGTATATAGAATCAGTACACCAGTGTATATATATATTACTAGTATACAGTCACTGCTGTCCTGATTCTATATACTGTACTGTAAGGTTATAGCCGTGTATATATGTTATATACAGACTAGTACCATGTACTGTATAGTATATAGAATCAGTACACCAGTGTATATATATTACTAGTATACAGTCACTGCTGTCCTGATTCTATATACTGTAATGTTATAGCAGTGTATATATGTTATATACGTATAGTATGTAGAATCAGTACACCAGTGTATATATATTACTAGTATACAGTCACTGCTGTCCTGATTCTATATACTGTACTGTAAGGTTATAGCCGTGTATATATGTTATATACAGACTAGTACCATGTACTGTATAGTATATAGAATCAGTACACCAGTGTATATATATATATATATATATTACTAGTATACAGTCACTGCTGTCCTGATTCTATATACTGTACTGTAAGGTTATAGCCGTGTATATATGTTATATACAGACTAGTACCATGTACTGTATAGTATATAGAATCAGTACACCAGTGTATATATATATATATATATATTACTAGTATACAGTCACTGCTGTCCTGATTCTATATACTGTACTGTAAGGTTATAGCCGTGTATATATGTTATATACAGACTAGTACCATGTACTGTATAGTATATAGAATCAGTACACCAGTGTATATATATTACTAGTATACAGTCACTGCTGTCCTGATTCTATATACTGTACTGTAAGGTTATAGCCATGTATATATGTTATATACAGACTAGTACCATGTACTGTATAGTATATAGAATCAGTACACCAGTGTATATATATTACTAGTATACAGTCACTGCTGTCCTGATTGTATGTACTGTACTGTAAGGTAGTGCCATGTACTGTATAGTATATAGAATCAGTACACCAGTGTATATATATTACTAGTATACAGTCACTGCTGTCCTGATTGTATGTACTGTACTGTAAGGTAGTGCCATGTACTGTATAGTATATAGAATCAGTACACCAGTGTATATATATTACTAGTATACAGTCACTGCTGTCCTGATTCTATATACTGTACTGGTTATAGCCGTGTATATATGTTATATACAGACTAGTACCATGTACTGTATAGTATATAGAATCAGTACACCAGTGTATATATATTACTAGTATACAGTCACTGCTGTCCTGATTCTATATACTGTACTGTAAGGTTATAACCGTGTATATATGTTGTATACAGAGTAGTACCATGTACTGTATAGTATATAGAATCAGTACACCAGTATATATATATATTACTAGTATACAGTCACTGCTGTCCTGATTCTATATACTGTACTGTAAGGTTATAGCAGTGTATATATGTTATATACAGAGTAGTACCATGTACTGTATAGTATGTAGAATCAGTACACCAGTGTGTATATATATTACTAGTATACAGTCACTGCTGTCCTGATTCTATATACTGTAATGTTATATCAGTGTATATATGTTATATACAGACTAGTACCATGTACTGTATAGTTTATAGAATCAGTACACCAGTGTATATATATTACTAGTATACAGTCACTGCTGTCCTGATTTTATGTTCTGTACTGATAGGTAGTACCATGTACTGTATAGTATATAGAATCAGTACACCAGTGTATATATATTACTAGTATACAGTCACTGCTGTCCTGATTCTGTATACTGTAATGTAATAGCAGTGTATAGAATCAGTACACCAGTGTATATATATTACTAGTATACAGTCACTGCTGTCCTGATTCTATATACTGTAATGTAATAGCAGTGTATATATGTTATATACAGACTAATACCATGTACTGTATAGTATATAGAATCAGTACACCAGTGTATATATATATTACTAGTATACAGTCACTGCTGTCCTGATTCTATATACTGTACTGTAAGGTTATAGCCGTGTATATATGTTATATACAGACTAGTACCATGTACTGTATAGTATATAGAATCAGTACACCAGTGTATATATATTACTAGTATACAGTCACTGCTGTCCTGATTGTATGTACTGTACTGTAAGGTAGTGCCATGTACTGTATAGTATATAGAATCAGTACACCAGTGTATATATATATTACTAGTATACAGTCACTGCTGTCCTGATTCTATATACTGTACTGTAAGGTTATAGCCGTGTATATATGTTATATACAGACTAGTACCATGTACTGTATAGTATATAGAATCAGTACACCAGTGTATATATATTACTAGTATACAGTCACTGCTGTCCTGATTCTATATACTGTAATGTTATAGCAGTGTATATATGTTATATACGTATAGTATGTAGAATCAGTACACCAGTGTATATATATTACTAGTATACAGTCACTGCTGTCCTGATTCTATATACTGTACTGTAAGGTTATAGCCGTGTATATATGTTATATACAGACTAGTACCATGTACTGTATAGTATATAGAATCAGTACACCAGTGTATATATATATATACAGTGGAGGAAATAATTATTTGACCCCTCACTGATTTTGTAAGTTTGTCCAATGACAAAGAAATGAAAAGTCTCAGAACAGTATCATTTCAATGGTAGGTTTATTGTAACAGTGGCAGATAGCACATCAAAAGGAAAATCGAAAAAATAACTTTAAATAAAAGATAGCAACTGATTTGCATTTCATTGAGTGAAATAAGTATTTGAACCCTCTAACAAAAAAAGACTTAATACTTGGTGGAAAAACCCTTGTTTGTAAGCACAGAGGTCAAACGTTTCTTGTAATTGATGACCAAGTTTGCGCACATTTTAGGAGGAATGTTGGTCCACTCCTCTTTGCAGATCATCTCTAAATCCCTAAGGTTTCGAGGCTGTCTCTGTGCAACTCTGAGCTTGAGCTCCCTCCATAGGTTTTCGATTGGATTAAGGTCCGGAGACTGACTAGGCCACTCCATGACCTTAATGTGCTTCTTCTTGAGCCACTCCTTTGTTGCCTTTGCTGTATGTTTTGGGTCATTGTCGTGCTGGAACACCCATCCACGACCCATTTTCAGTTTCCTGGCAGAGGGAAGGAGGTTGTCGCTCAGGATTTCACGATACATGGCTCCGTCCATTTTCCCGTTAATGCGAATAAGTTGTCCTGTGCCCTTAGCAGAAAAACACCCCCAAAGCAAAATGTTTCCACCCCCATGCTTGACGGTGGGGACGGTGTTTTGGGGGTCATAGGCAGCATTTTTCTTCCTCCAAACACAGAGAGTTGAATTAATGCCAAAGAGCTCTATTTTGGTCTCATCAGACCACAGCACCTTCTCCCAGTCACTCTCTGAATCATTCAGGTGTTCATTGGCAAACTTCAGACGGGCCTGCACATGTGCCTTCCTGAGCAGGGGGACCTTGCGAGCCCTGCAGGATTTTAATCCATTGCGGTGTAATGTGTTTCCAATGGTTTTCATGGTGACTGTGGTCCCTGCTAATTTGAGGTCATTAACTAACTCCTCCCGTGTAGTTCTAGGATGCTTTTTCACCTTTCTCAGAACCATTGACACCCCACGAGGTGAGATCTTGCGTGGAGCCCCAGAGCGAGGTCGATTGATGGTCATTTTGTGCTCCTTCCATTTTCGAACAATCGCACCAACAGTTGTCACCTTCTCTCCCAGCTTCTTGCTAATGGTTTTGTAGCCCATTCCAGCCTTGTGCAGGTCTACAATTTTGTCTCTGACATCCTTGGACAGCTCTTTGGTCTTTCCCATGTTGGAGAGTTTGGAGTCTGCTTGATTGATTGATTCTGTGGACAGGTGTCTTTTATACAGGTGACTAGTTAAGACAGGTGTCCTTAATGAGGGTGACTAATTGAGTAGA
This sequence comes from Bufotes viridis, assembly GCA_033119425.1. Lineage (NCBI taxonomy): Eukaryota > Metazoa > Chordata > Amphibia > Anura > Bufonidae > Bufotes > Bufotes viridis. Next base: position 176,172,113 of record CM065592.1, read on the forward strand.
AGTGTCTAACCACTCTGTGGGAGCCAGAACTCTTAATGGTTGGTAGGGGTTCAAATACTTATTTCACTCAATGAAATGCAAATCAGTTACTATCTTTTAATTAAAGTTATTTTTTCGATTTTCCTTTTGATGTGCTATCTGCCACTGTTACAATAAACCTACCATTGAAATGATACTGTTCTGAGACTTTTCATTTCTTTGTCATTGGACAAACTTACAAAATCAGTGAGGGGTCAAATAATTATTTCCTCCACTGTATATATATTACTAGTATACAGTCACTGCTGTCCTGATTCTATATACTGTACTGTAAGGTTATAGCCGTGTATATATGTTATATACAGACTAGTACCATGTACTGTATAGTATATAGAATCAGTACACCAGTGTTATATATATTACTAGTATACAGTCACTGCTGTCCTGATTCTATATACTGTACTGTAAGGTTATAGCCGTGTATATATGTTATATACAGACTAGTACCATGTACTGTATAGTATATAGAATCAGTACACCAGTGTATATATATTACTAGTATACAGTCACTGCTGTCCTGATTCTATATACTGTACTGTAAGGTTATAGCCATGTATATATGTTATATACAGACTAGTACCATGTACTGTATAGTATATAGAATCAGTACACCAGTGTATATATATTACTAGTATACAGTCACTGCTGTCCTGATTGTATGTACTGTACTGTAAGGTAGTGCCATGTACTGTATAGTATATAGAATCAGTACACCAGTGTATATATATTACTAGTATACAGTCACTGCTGTCCTGATTCTATATACTGTACGGTTATAGCCGTGTATATATGTTATATACAGACTAGTACCATGTACTGTATAGTATATAGAATCAGTACACCAGTGTATATATATTACTAGTATACAGTCACTGCTGTCCTGATTCTATATACTGTACTGTAAGGTTATAACCGTGTATATATGTTGTATACAGAGTAGTACCATGTACTGTATAGTATATAGAATCAGTACACCAGTATATATATATTACTAGTATACAGTCACTGCTGTCCTGATTCTATATACTGTACTGTAAGGTTATAGCAGTGTATATATGTTATATACAGAGTAGTACCATGTACTGTATAGTATGTAGAATCAGTACACCAGTGTGTATATATATTACTAGTATACAGTCACTGCTGTCCTGATTCTATATACTGTAATGTTATATCAGTGTATATATGTTATATACAGACTAGTACCATGTACTGTATAGTTTATAGAATCAGTACACCAGTGTATATATATTACTAGTATACAGTCACTGCTGTCCTGATTTTATGTTCTGTACTGATAGGTAGTACCATGTACTGTATAGTATATAGAATCAGTACACCAGTGTATATATATTACTAGTATACAGTCACTGCTGTCCTGATTCTGTATACTGTAATGTAATAGCAGTGTATAGAATCAGTACACCAGTGTATATATATTACTAGTATACAGTCACTGCTGTCCTGATTCTATATACTGTAATGTAATAGCAGTGTATATATGTTATATACAGACTAATACCATGTACTGTATAGTATATAGAATCAGTACACCAGTGTATATATATATTACTAGTATACAGTCACTGCTGTCCTGATTCTATATACTGTACTGTAAGGTTATAGCCGTGTATATATGTTATATACAGACTAGTACCATGTACTGTATAGTATATAGAATCAGTACACCATTGTGTATATATATTACTAGTATACAGTCACTGCTGTCCTGATTCTATGTACTGTAAGGTTATAGCAGTGTATATATGTTATATACAGAGTAGTACCATGTACTGTATAGTATGTAGAATCAGTACACCAGTGTGTATATATATTACTAGTATACAGTCACTGCTGTCCTGATTCTATATACTGTAATGTTATATCAGTGTATATATGTTATATACAGACTAGTACCATGTACTGTATAGTATATAGAATCAGTACACCAGTGTATATATATTACTAGTATACAGTCACTGCTGTCCTGATTCTATATACTGTAATGTAATAGCAGTGTATATATGTTATATACAGACTAGTACCATGTACTGTATAGTATATAGAATCAGTACACCAGTGTATATATATATTACTAGTATACAGTCACTGCTGTCCTGATTCTATATACTGTACTGTAAGGTTATAGCCGTGTATAGGGAAAAATACGTACCTGGTATTTTACTTTCCTTGAGTCCGGAGGCAGCACAGTATGGGTTAAACGTGACCTCGTCAGCTTCTTTGGACCGCCCACCTAGTTAAGATAGAGAGTCTTTCATTAGTTGGCTATATAAGGATGGATCCCACAGTGCCCCATTGTGTAAAATAAATAGATTCAGACACCAAAAATGCATAATACAAAAAAGTTTATTAGGGAGGGTATCTATGTGCTGCCTCCGGACTCAAGGAAAGTAAAATACCAGGTACGTATTTTCCCTTTCCCTTTCGTCCTCCGGCAGCACAGTATGGGATTTTCATAGATCACAAGGGGGATCAGCATGCAGAACTGCACTTAACACCCCAGTGCCAAAGGCTGAGCTTTTAGCGTTGATGTCCAGCCTATAGTGTTTAACGAAAGTGTGTGAAGAGGACCAGGAGGCTGCATTACAGATGTCTTGTATGGAGACTTGGGCTTGTTCCGCCCAGGAAACTGCAGTAGCTCTTGTTGAGTGCGCTCTGACTGGAAATGGAGAGGAGAGACCTTCCAATTCGTATGTTTCCTTGACCGTGGATTTTATCCATCTTGCAAGGGTGTCTTTAGATGGCTGCTGCCCTTTTCTTGGTCCTGCAAATAATATGAACAGGTTCTCTGCATTCCTGAACTCTTCTGTTCTCTGCAGGTAAATTTCAATCGCCCTTTTGACATCTAGAGTATGTAAAAGTTCTTGTTGTTCATCCGATGGATTAGGAACAAACACCGGCAGAAAGGACTCCCGATTGACATTATCTGATGAAGGAACTTTCGGCATGAAGGAGGGCATGGTACGCAGCAATACCCCATCTGGAAGGATTCTTAGGTACGGATGTTTTGAAGACAAGGCTTGTAGTTCTCCCAGCCGTTTCGCAGACGTGATAGCGACCAGAAACAGTACCTTATATGATAACCACTTCATATCTGATTCTTGAAGGGGTTCAAAGGGTGGAACCATGAGTTTCTTAAGAACCAAGGACAAGTCCCATACGGGAACTGGTTCTCTAATCGTTGGTTTCAATTTCTTTATAGCTATAAAGAACCTAACGATGAGAGGATGATGCAGAAATCTATTTTCAGTCATCATGTTGATAGCCGTCATATGAGACTTTAATGTACTAGGCTTGAGTCCCTTTTGAAATCCTTCTTGAAGGAATTGTAATATAGATACGACATTCGTATCTGGATGATTGGTTTCGGATGACCATGCTGCAAATTTCTTCCAGATCTTTGCATACTTTTTATTTGTGGAGTCTTTACGTGAACATAGCAGGGTAGAGATAACCTGTTCCGTGAGACCTTCCTGCTCTAGTCTGGTACGTTCAGTCTCCAAGCCGTAAGGTGCAGTCTGTCTAAATTCTGATGGTACAGGCCGTCCTGTAGTAATAAGTTCGGTATCAATCAAAGGCAGCTTCCAGAATTCCCGTTTGGACATTTGGAGCAGGAGAGGGAACCAGGATCTCCTTGGCCAAAAAGGGGCTATTAATATAGCCTGAGGTTTCTCCGCCAGAATCTTTCTTAGAACCTTTAGGATAAGGGGAACAGGTGGAAACAGGTACACAAACCGGTGCTTCCAACTGATGGAGAAGGCGTCCACTACTGTGGGATGATCCATCTTGTTTAGAGAGCAGAATCTGTTCAGCTTTCTGTTCTTTCTGCATGCCATCAAATCCCAGTCCGGACATCCCCACTTGTCCGTAATCTGTTGAAAGATGACCGGGTTTAGTTCCCATTCCGAATGGCTGATCTTCCTCCGACTCAACAGATCCGCTTGAGTATTCGAGCAGCCTCTTATATGCATCGCTTTCAAATCTAAGAGATGTACTTCTGACCAGAAGAAGATTTGTTTGCATAGGTTCAGGAGAGCAGGGTTCCTCGTCCCACCTTGCTTGTTCAGATAAAAGACTGCTGGAAGGTTGTCTGAACGTATCATCACTGGTTTTCTCTTGACATATGGCAGGAACTGGAGAAGGGCTAATTGTATCGCTTTCAGCTCCTTGAAGTTTGAAGACCACTTCTTCTGAAGAACAGACCATTGCCCCTGTATCCATCTGTCTCGGAGATGTGCTCCCCAACCGCTGCCGGATGCGTCCGTAGTAATTACCACTGGAGAGATGAACTGAAATACCTTCCCTTGGGAGAGGTTCTTGGACGATAACCACCATTTGAGGCTTTGTAAGGTTGAAATCTTCAGTCTTATTCTTGCCTCCAGATTGTACTGAGTATGATGCCAAGTCTGCAACATATCCTGCTGCAGATCTCTGGAGTGCATCATAGCCCATGGAACTGCATCCGATGCTGCTGTCATGTGGCCCAAGGTTTTCATAATCCTGCGGACTGTTGGGGAGCGGAGGGATATCAAGGTTCTTATTTCCTTCTTTAGGGCTCTGATTCTTGACTGTGGTAGAAACAACGTCATGGAGCTTGTATCTATCAGGAGCCCCAGGAACTTCTTGGAGGTGGTGGGGATGATATTTGATTTCTTCCAATTTATTAAGAAACCCAACGACTGAAGAAGTTCTACTGTCATGCTGAGTTGAACTTGTAAGATATCTCTGGAATCTGCTGCGATAAGCCAGTCGTCCAGATAAGGGAAGACTTGTACTCCCTGGAGACGCAATTTTACCGCAATGATGACCGCGATCTTTGTAAATACCCTCGGTGCTGAACATAGGCCGAAGGGGAGTGCTTTGAATTGGAAATGAAGGGTCTTTCCATTCTTTCGGATTGCCACTCTTAGATATCTTCTTGATGATGTCTTTATAGGAATATGAAGATATGCGTCCTTGAGATCCAAGGACGCCATGTATTGATTCTGTTTGAGGACCGCCGTGATAGATCTTATGGTCTCCATTTTGAAATGGATCTTCCGCATGTAGTTGTTCAGATATCTCAGATCTATGATGAGTCTGTTTCCTCCGTCTGCTTTGGGCACATAAAATATTCTGGAATAAACACCTTCTTCTCTTTGATTGTAAGGTACCGGTTCCAGCGCCCCTTTTCCAAGAATTCTTCTAAAAGATGGATTAACAAATCGTCTTCCCCTTTGTTTAGAACAAATCTGTCTTGTGGAAGACGGTTGAATTCCAAGTCGTAACCTTCCTTTATTATTTGAAGAGCCCATTTGTCTGACGTTATCAGTTCCCAATTTGAATGAAAATGAGAGAGTCGACCTCCTACTTTCTGACTTTTGGCGTCAGAATTCCGTTTTCGTCTGCTTGGGGTCCTCAGATTTTTTCTTTGAACTTCCAGATGTTGAGCCATATCTGCCGCTAGATCTTCCTCTGTTTGAACGTCCTCTAAAGCTTGGCCTTCTGTAGTCCTGTCCTCTGTATGGACGAAAAAACTTGGTTTTTCTCTTCTTTTGGCCTGCGGGAAGTTTAGGACCTTGTCCTCCATATTGGATTCCAGCAGCTTGTCTAGCTGGGAACCGAACAACCTGCCAGGCTCAAATGGTAGAGAGCACAAATTGCTCTTGGATGCTGGGTCTCCGGACCATAACTTTAGCCATATGGACCTTCTTACAGCATTGGTCAGTGCCATATTCTTTGCTGTTAGCCTTATAGAATCCACTGGGAAGTCGCATAAGAATTCTGCGGCAAGTTTCAGAGTTGGTAGTTGCTGGAGCAGCTCCTGTCTTGATACTCCATCTTCTATGTCTCGGCCTAGATGGCTGAGCCAGACCCTCAGTGCACGTGCCACCGGAACCGCAGCCATAGCTGCCTTATTCAAGGAAGCCATATATGTGTGCAGTCTCTTCAGGAGACCATCTGCTTTTTCTCCATTGGATCTCTGAGTAGGGAAGAGTCATCAATGGGAAAGAAGGATTTCTTTGCTAGTCTAATAACCGAGGGATCCACTCTAGCAGGATTTTCCCAGCTAGTAGATTCTGCAGGGTCCGTCTTGTATGCGGCTCTAAATCTAGATCCAAGGTTAATTTTCCCGACAGGGTGTTCCCATTCATTATGCATGATGGAATTAAGTACTGGATGACTGGGAAAAACAGTAGCCTTTTTTTCGGAAAATAAAAAGGTTTTCCTCATCCTGGTCTGAAGGTTTCTCTTTTTGGACTCCATAATATCTTTGACTTCCTTAATTAAACGGTTGGCGTCACCTTTATTAAATAGGAAGTTATCTTCCAAAATCTGAGGTTCAGATTCAGATTCAGATGAGATCTGTCCTTCAGACCTTGAAGCTTCATCTGATGAGGAAGGCGATAAGTAATGCTTTCCTTTCTCCTTCTTTCCTCTCTTGGACTTTTCCAGAAAGGACTTAAACAGAGACAAAAGCTTTCTAGCTTCAGTATCAGAGACTTCCTCTGAATGCGAGCAATTCTTGCAGATATTAGTGGACGCACACTCAGGAAGCGGCTGAATACATGAAATGCAGAGAACTTGCTTCCTGGATCTTTTGCAGATCTTGATGGAGACATTCTCTGTGATTCCATACAATGTGCACACATTTTATCTCGGCATTCATCAGGGAGGGGCTGATCACATGAGCAGCACAACCTGTGCTTGCTCTTCCTAGATCTCTTGCTTCCCTTACTGGAGCTGGACATCTGGAATACACAGAGTGAAGGCACATGAGATAGGAAGAGAAGCATAAGGGAGGTAAAATGGGAAGGTTGCCTGACATAGGGCAGGACTTTACCTTAATCACGCTAAAGCTCGGCTGCCAGGCACAAACGGCACCGAGCTATAGCCTGCCCCCTTTAAATACTTAACTTGCTGGCCGCTGAGAAGGAGGAGACCGGCACTTCCTGTGTCGTCAGACGCCCAGCGCCTGCGTTCCACATGGTGCGTTCCACTGCACCGGAAGTTCGGGAGCTTAGTTCCGGTCCCGCGATCCTGCCGGAGAGAGAGACTTACTGAGGCCAGCAAGCTCATAAATTAGGAAGAAGCCAGGGAAAATACATGGCTGTAATTCACAAAATAAAAAAACCAGGTGGGCTTTGTCTTCAGCTGGTCAAAGACCAGCAGAGCTAAAGGACAATAAAAAAACACAATGGGGCACTGTGGGATCCATCCTTATATAGCCAACTAATGAAAGACTCTCTATCTTAACTAGGTGGGCGGTCCAAAGAAGCTGACGAGGTCACGTTTAACCCATACTGTGCTGCCGGAGGACGAAAAGGGAAATAGTAATAATAATAGTAATAGTAATAATAGCAGTGTATATATGTTATATACAGACTAGTACCATGTACTGTATAGTATATAGAATCAGTACACCAGTGTATATATATATTACTAGTATACAGTCACTGCTGTCCTGATTCTATATACTGTACTGTAAGGTTATAGCCGTGTATATATGTTATATACAGACTAGTACCATGTACTGTATAGTATATAGAATCAGTACACCAGTGTATATATATTACTAGTATACAGTCACTGCTGTCCTGATTCTATATACTGTAATGTAATAGCAGTGTATATATGTTATATACAGACTAGTACCATGTACTGTATAGTATATAGAATCAGTACACCAGTGTATATATATATTACTAGTATACAGTCACTGCTGTCCTGATTCTATATACTGTACTGTAAGGTTATAGCCGTGTATATAGGGAAAATCCGTACCTGGGATTTTGCTTTCCTTTAGTCCGAAGGCAGCACATCATGGGGGTTAAGGTTTGTCTCATTTGTTTCCTAGGACCGCCCACCTAGATTAAATTAATTATTAAAATGAGATCGGTACTATATAAACACTCCTCCTACCACCCAACAGTGTATTTTAAAAATAGATTCAGACAAAAGAGGCATACAAATAATAAATGTTAATCAGGGAGGGTAAGTATGTGCTGCCTTCGGACTAAAGGAAAGCAAAATCCCAGGTACGGATTTTCCCTTTCCCTTTTCGTCCTCAGCAGCACATCATGGGATTTTTCTAGATCTCAAGGGGAGGGTATTTTAATATAGTACTGTAATTTGTACCCCAGTGTCAAGACCTGACCTCTCAGTATTGGTAACTGTTCATGAAGGTCAATGATATCGAACAGGAAGCTGTATTACAGATATCCTCCATGGATCCTTGTGTTCGCTCTGTCCCTGAGGAACATTACTGATCTATGCTGCTGTAGATCTTGTGGAATGGGCTTTTATCAGAACCAGAGAGGCTTCACCCTCCAAGGAATAGAATTCCACAATTATGGCCTTTGCACAGCTATCATTTGTGTCTTTAAATGGTTGTCCTTTTCTTGGCCCAGAAAATAAAAGCCGTTCTGAACTGTTTCGTTCTTAGAGCATAGATTTCAAAGTTCTTCTTACATCTAAGGTACAGTATGTAGGAGAGTTTTTTTTTTTTTTTTTTTTTTTTTGTCATAGGAGGCTCTGGAAAAATACTGTAAGAAAAGAATTCCCTGTTTACATTGGAAGATGATGTAATTTAGTAAAGGACGGCATGGTTTGAAGTAAACCCTCATGTGAAGGGAATATTAGCTATGCTGTAGGATGAATTTCGTCCAGATTCTGGTGATATAATCCGTCCTGTAATAACAGTTTGGGGTCTATCAGGAGCTTCCAATCTTCACCTTTGATAAAAGCAGAGAGTAGAAGAGAGCCAGGACCTTCAGGCCCAAAGGAGATCTTAGTATAGCCTGCAGCGTCTCCATATAGTCTTCTGTAGAACTGTTCTGCCTCACATGGCTGGAATTTGTCACACAACGTGGATTTGGTTCCAATCCGACAGATTGATCTTCTTCCAATTCAGATGATTCGCCTGAATATTGAAAACAAACTCTGGAATGAATAGTTCTTAGGTTTAGAAAGGTACAATTCTGCCCAGTCAAGGATCTTCTTGGATAACTTCAGAAGGGAATGGCTTCTTGTCCATCCTGTTTGTTTAGATAAAAGTACCAAGGATGGTTGTCAGATTGAACTATCACAGTCATTCACCCTAAGATGTATCTGGACATGCGGTAGAGTCAACTGGAATGTTCTTGGGTCCATGAAGTGCGATTTGTATCTCAGAAAGGACCACAGCCGCCATCTGTCCTGAAGATGTGCTCACCACCCTAAGGCAGAATATTGCAGGAGAAGATTTTTTTTTTTTTTTTTAAGAATTATTGTTCATAGGACAGCATCCCTCAGTGCTGAAGATGACCGCGTGTCTATAACCCTATGGATTGCAGGTAAGAGGTCTGAGATTAGAGTTTTCACTTCTTCCTTCAGCCTTGATCTTGGCGCCTGGTAAATAATTGGTCATAGTACACTTTATCTAATATGGAAATCCAGAACAGTTTGGAAGTTGCAGGGTAGATCCTGAATCCTCCTGACTTATCCAGAATCCCAGTGACTTGGAGAAGTACGATGACCTTCTGAAGAGGTGACTTTAGCAGGTCCTCGGATGGAACTTCTATGAACCAGTCATCTAGATATGGAAACACCTGTAAGGCTTGTAGCTATTCCGCATTCTTGCGAATAGCCACTCAGGATTTCTTGAAGACTGTATTATTGGCATATGAAGGTCAATATCTTCAGATCTAACAAAGATGCGCAGTGATCCTCTAGTAGCAGAGCAATGCCCAATGTTTTCCATTCCAAAAAATAGATTTAGATTGAAGACTGCTTCTCGTACAATAATGACTTTCAGAACCTCATGATTTCAGGATCCCAGTGTCTGAAGTAATCTGTTGAGTAAGGGAAACATACTCCTCTGACTTCTGGTGTCAGACTGATTTGTGAAGCTCGTCTTCATCCTTTGGTCTCTTCGGCTCGTACTCCCTTCTGTCAGGAAGTCCACAGATGCCGGATCTATGGTATTCTTGTTTTCTGGACTGCAGGATTTCTAGATCCTAATTAATTTCCAGCAGTCTGTTCATCTGAAAGAACTATTCTTCAGAAATGTAGAGGAGGTTACCAGGTTCATGGTTAGACATTTCCTTTATCTTATCCAGAAGGTGTAGCCAGACTATGCGCTCTGGGACTACCAATACTGCATCCATGGCGCTTTAATGAGTGAAAACCTAGATGGAGGTTTTTTTTTTTTTTTTTCTTTAAAAGGTTTTAAGCGTAAACTAGGAACATCTGGAAAGAAAAAAGATCTACCGGTGATGACAGCAGAATCAACCCAAGATGGAGACCTAAAAAAAATGGAAAACCAATTTATTTATTTTATTTTTTTTATTTTTTTCTCTCTCTCCTCTTTCTCTCTCTAGGAAGGCAAGGAGGAGAATGTCTTTCTCAGCCTTGAGCGATAATGACCACTATTGCTGAGGGGAGCTGTAACGCTGGACTGCCAATCCCCCAGGGTCGCCTGTATAAAAAAATTATTTAAAATCAAAATTTGTTTTAAACCAATACTGTAACTACCAGAGTTTATAACCATTTCTTATGTATTTGTATCAAAAGTGATGTAATTTAAAACCAGAAGCCATATGGGAGCAGCTTATTACCACCTAATACAGAAAAGTAGCTGAAAAGGAGTAGTACAACTTTTTTTTTTTTTTTTTTACCAGCAGCTTTGAAAGCATCTGCACAAGTGTTAACGAGTAGTCATCAGCCACAGGTTTGGGCTGCAGGGATTACAAGGCCTTCATTAGACTGAAAGACACAGAACACAATGTTATAGTCATCACAGCAACTACTCCCAAGTGTTATCAGGAAGGGGCTTATTCACATAACAGACAGAACAGTATGTTAGAGCCATTACAGCCGGTGCCCCTGTGTGGAGACATCTTACCACCTCTGCTCGGACGGCCGGACATCATCCCTTGCTTGGATGGCTGGACATCTAGGGCAGAAAATATACAATGTAACTGCAAGACAACTGCTCCATGTAACAGCGCCTGCTCTGTACTGTTTAATACTTAACACAAGTGTTAGTCAGGATGGGGCTTATTCACATAACAGACACAACCTGTGACTATGTCTGTGCACTTCTTACCACCCTTTGCTGGACATCGGATTCATCCTAGGAAGAGGCATCAGGATATAAACATCAGCTTTAAAAAGGTAATCTGACTCCAGACAGAATACACTGTAACTGCAGGTAACAGGATATAGTTCTGCTCTGTACCGCTAAATACCAGCACAGGTGATATTAGAAGGGGCTTATTCACATAACACCGCAGGTAACAGGATATAGTTCTGCTCTGTACCGCTAAATACCAGCACAGGTGATATCAGAAGGGGCTTATTCACATAACAGGATATAGTTCTGCTCTGTACCGCTAAATACCAGCACAGGTGATATCAGAAGGGGCTTATTCACATAACAGACACAACCTGTGACTATGTCTGTGCCTTTCTTACCACCCTTTGCTGGACATCGGATTCATCCTAGGAAGAGGCATCAGGATATAAACATCAGCTTTAAAAAGGTAATCTGACTCCAGACAGAATACACTTGTAACTGCAGGTAACAGGATATAGCTCTGCTGTGTGCTGCTAAATACCAACACAGGTGTTATCAGAAGGGGGTTATTCACATAACACTGCAGGTAACAGGGTCACAGCTCTGCTGTGTACTGCTAAATACCGGCACAGGTGATATCAGACGGGGCTTATTCACATAACACTGCAGGTAACAGGGTCACAGCTCTGCTGTGTACTGCTAAATACCAGCACAGGTGATATCAGACGGGGCTTATTCACATAACACTGCAGGACTCTGCTCTGTACCCTTTGCTTTAATTCACAGGCACTTTGTACTGCATCAACACGGGTGATTATCAGTAGCCTCCAAAAAGTTAAGTCTGACCCAGGACAAACTGAACCTTGTAACCATAAGAGAATGAAAGGTACACAGGCAATGTGCAATACTTAGCTTCCAGTGTGCGAACGGAAGACGAGGCGGCGCACGTGTGTCGTCAGACGCCCACGTTCCACAGAGCTTTTCAGCAATATCTCTTCCGTTCTGAAGTCCTTCTCAGCGGATACCGAGTGAAGCCAGGGAAACACACATGGCTATCCTCACTCTCAGGCCTCCGAACCTTGTCACCCACAAGGTATAATGGCCGGGTAACAGTGGATACAGAGTGGAGCCAGGGAACACACATGGCTATCCTCACTCTCAGGCCTCCGAACCTTGTCACCCACAAGGAATAATGGCCGGGTAACAGCGGATACAGAGTGGAGCCAGGGAAACACACATGGCTATCCTCACTCTCAGGCCTCAGGAACATACATGGCCGTGTCCAACTCTGGGCCTTTTTTAACCTGGAAAAACCACGGTCTATACGGCCATAGCAGCCTAAGGAGGCTGACAAATGGTGGGCTTCTTCCTCACAGGAATGAGGACAATAAAAAATACACTGTTGGGTGGTAGGAGGAGTGTTTATATAGTACCGATCTCATTTTAATAATTAATTTAATCTAGGTGGGCGGTCCTAGGAAACAAATGAGACAAACCTTAACCCCCATGATGTGCTGCCGAGGACGAAAAGGGAAATGTTATATACAGACTAGTACCATGTACTGTATAGTATATAGAATCAGTACACCAGTGTGTATATATATTACTAGTATACAGTCACTGCTGTCCTGATTCTATATACTGTACTGTAAGGTTATAGCCGTGTATATATGTTATATACAGACTAGTACCATGTACTGTATAGTATATAGAATCAGTACACCAGTGTATATATATTACTAGTATACAGTCACTGCTGTCCTGATTCTATATACTGTACTGTAAGGTTATAGCCGTGTATATATGTTGTATACAGACTAGTACCATGTACTGTATAGTATGTAGAATCAGTACACCAGTGTATATATATTACTAGTATACAGTCACTGCTGTCCTGATTCTATATACTGTAATGTTATATCAGTGTATATATGTTATATACAGACTAGTACCATGTACTGTATAGTATATAGAATCAGTACACCAGTGTATATATATTACTAGTATACAGTCACTGCTGTCCTGATTCTATATACTGTACTGTAAGGTTATAGCCGTGTATATATGTTGTATACAGACTAGTACCATGTACTGTATAGTATGTAGAATCAGTACACCAGTGTATATATATTACTAGTATACAGTCACTGCTGTCCTGATTCTATATACTGTACTGTAAGGTTATAGCAGTGTATATATGTTATATACAGACTAGTACCATGTACTGTATAGTATATAGAATCAGTACACCAGTGTATATATATTACTAGTATACAGTCACTGCTGTCCTGATTCTATATACTGTACTGTAAGGTTATAGCCGTGTATATATGTTGTATACAGACTAGTACCATGTACTGTATAGTATGTAGAATCAGTACACCAGTGTGTATATATATTACTAGTATACAGTCACTGCTGTCCTGATTCTATATACTGTACTGTAAGGTTATAGCCGTGTATATATGTTATATACAGACTAGTACCATGTACTGTATAGTATATAGAATCAGTACACCAGTGTATATATATTACTAGTATACAGTCACTGCTGTCCTGATTCTATATACTGTACTGTAAGGTAATAGCAGTGTATATATGTTATATACAGACTAGTACCATGTACTGTATAGTATATAGAATCAGTACACCAGTGTATATATATTACTAGTATACAGTCACTGCTGTCCTGATTCTATATACTCTAAGGTTATATGCTATATACAGAGTAGTACCATTATAGGGTTGTCACGATACCAAAATTTCGATTCGATTTCGATACCATAAAAAAATATTGCGATACTCGATACCACGGGAAAAAGAAAACGTCAAAAAAGCCGCATGAATTCTGCATTCTATGGAACGTCCGGCCCTTAATCGAAAAGTCATATCTTATTTTTTAGGGGGGACAATGTGACTAATAAATGGCAAATCACATGGTTTTTATTTATTTTTTCTTCTGTTACGCAGCCTAGTATCAGTAAAAGGCAAATGCTAGTATTGATACCGGTACAAAAGTATTGATTGGGTATTGATAATTGGATACCTGAGACAACCCTAGTACCATGTACTGTATAATATATAGAATCAGTGCTCCAGTGTTTATGTACACTAGCAGAAAATTAAAAAAAAACTGGAAAACATAATGTGATAGAGCTGAGATTGACCAAGTATAAACTGTTAGGGGTGCTCGGTCAATGATCACACAACCAAGGTGGTGCCCCCTTTATTTTGGCTTCTGCGTCAGGGTATATGTTGAGGTAGAGTCACATTAATACTGGGTGGTATCTCCCCTTGCTGTGATACAGGCCTCCCCCCCGGCCTGGTAACGGTCATACAGATGCTGGATATCCTCCTGTGGTTTGTCCTTCCAAGCTCTTTCTACTTGGACCCGTGGTTCAGACAAGGTGGATGTTGCTGCTGTACATGGAGATCCATCACCTCGTCCAGTCCCAGACATTCTGGATGGGGGAGAGATCTGGAGATCGAGCTAGCCAGGGGGGCTACTGGATACTGTGAATAATAGTGTAGCACAGGCAGTGTGTTGGCTGGAGCTAGCTTGCTGTAGGACCTCGTCTCCTGAGTTAAAAAAGGCAGTAGGACTGGTTCCATGATGTCCTGGACATAACGAAGGCTGGTCAATGTTCCATTCACAAATACCAGATGGAAATGGGCATGGTAGCTAAAGGCGCCCCACACCAAGACACCTGAAGTTAATTCTTCAGCTTCCCCTGCAAAATCTGTTGCGGTCCAGTGATGAAAGCAGGTCCTGCCTTGTACTAATGATCGCCACGTAGGAGTTCAGTATTACCTGATATGTGATTTGTCATAAGGTAGAATAAGTCTTGTGATGTCATTATTCTTTACTGTTTACAGAGAATGGCGCGACCGGTGATCCCTCCACTCAGCATTCTTCCTACCGCCCCAGAAACCTTCTCTGTGCTGGAGCAGCGAATGCGTGTAGCTGAAGAGCAAGCAGAATCCCTGATCAGTGACCTGCAGGCGCTGGGTCTTACCAGACATCAGTGAGATTTACGTTATAACATTTTTCCATGCTGAACATGGGATCTAGAGTTGTGAGACATTCCTCGACATATGGGATGTGTTAGGACTTTACAGTGTTTGCCATGGTTTCTTTGCTTTAGGCTATATGCACACGACAGTGTTTTTTTGTGGTCCGCAAAACTGGCTACCGTGTTCCGTTTTTTTTCTCATCCGCATCCGTGCCATGTGTCCGCATTTCTTTCCGTGTGGCTTCCGTTTTTTTTGCGGTCCGTGTTCCGTGAAGAAAACGGAAGGATGGCCAAAGTAAAATTTACATATCCCCACCCTGGATCCATCTATATATCCTGCTGCTCTGATTGTTTGGTGGCTTCAGCCTTCGGGCCACTTTTTCCCACGCAGCATCTTTCTTGACCTTATCATGATACTGATTCGTCCGAGTGTCCCACAACTTAGGGTGGTCCTGGACCAAAGTTATCAGCTTTTCAGTATCCCAGCGGGGCATTTTTCCAGACACACTTCACCTCACAGCTTGGCACACACTCCTGTCTGGTCCAAAAACTAGTTTTTACACTTCCTGGCCAAGTTCACCGGTTACCAAGCAACCATCCGCAAAAAAAACGGATGCGGATGAAAAACGGAAGGCTTCAAGTTTTTTTTTGCGGACCCATTGACTTCTATGGGTCCGCAAACCGTTTTTTGCGGACAAGAATAGGACATGCCATATTTTTTTTGCGGACGTGAAATGCGGAATGCGGACGCGGACAGGAAACGGAAGAGGCATCAGTTTTTTTTGCGGATCCATAGAAATGAATGGGATCCGCAAAAAAAACGGAACGGAAGCCGAGAAAAAACACTGTCGTGTGCATATAGCCTTAAGGCGAGATATACATGTTTGCATGACTCCTATGGAAGTACGGTATTCTAAAATTAAAAATCAACAGGAATGGGTTCTAAAGGGAGGCCACCTATTGTAATGGAAAGCCCACTGGTGTGCCTGTGTTTTGCGGATCCACGGTTTGCGGTCCACAAAATGGTCATCGCCATCACACAGTTTTGTGAATGCGGCCTAATGGTATTTAACTCTTTGACTAGAGAACTGGTTTAGTTTATGGTGGATCTTCTATTGCACTCTTCCCCTTGGACATTTACTAATTTTTCTGTGTTGGTTTCCATTAGATTCACAAAATTTAAAGTATCCAAGTCTGCTGAACAGATTCGTCCAATCAGCCCAGTGAGGGCCCGGCCAGCGTTTATGGGAGATGGTGATACATTGTGGAAAAACTGTGAGAATCTTGTCACCCGCATGTGTCATATGGAAAGCATGCTGCACACTTTGAAACTTAATGTTTTCCGACTGCACACCGATCGGGAATTGAGCACAAAACACTCAGGTAAGTGACAACCAGACTCAAAAAACTCAAACTCAAGATAACATTTTCCTTATCTTTCATTTTCCACATTTTTTTAAATGATATTATATCCCTAGGTGAACTTGAACATCGTTTGCTTCAGATGCAAGAAGAGCATGCCCAAGAACTGAAAGAAGCACAGCTAGAATTGATGAGACTGCGCCAAAGGTTAAACTGTGCCATTGAGGAGGGGGAAAGAGAACGGGAAGCCAAGGAGCGACTGAGCGCTGCCCTCGAGATTGCCACAACCACTAAGGTCCCTAAGGAAATAAGAAGATTGTGGGTGTATCATACCTAATGATGCTTGCCTGTTTGCATCCTACATAACCTATTAAATGGGGTTTTCCAGGATTTAAAGGGAAGCTGTCAGCTATGAAACGCCCACCAAACTAGATTAAGCGGTGTGTATTATAAATGAGTCAGATTATATCATTTTTATCTTCATTCTCACTTGCATTATGACGCTGTGCTCCCACAAACCAGCAGTAAAATGCATTGAGAGGACTCCTCTTTGAGTCATTTTCTGTAATTCCCAATAATTATTGTTTTGGCTCTCTTTAGCCTTTTCTAATGTTGGTAATATGAGCACACCCACTCTGCAGACCCCCTAATTCCGCCATGTATTTTCCAGCCCTCTGAGACTGCGGGAGCTACTTCAGTACTCCCTGTTTGAATTGGTATTCTGTGGGCGTTCCCACGATCCACTGCCGCTACCTGCTGTACTACAGAATCCCCTCGCAGGGCCAGAGCATGAGAAGTAAGCGTCCCTCTTCATTGGGGCTCCTGGTCATTTGAGCGCTCCAGGAAATCCACTGCCTGCTGTACTACAGAATCCCCTCACAAGGCCGGTGCATGTAGAGTGAGCATCATCCTTCTACTGTTTATCTGAGTACTCTGGTTCTCCAGTGAAGGAGAATGCTCACTGCTCATCTGCTGGCTCTGTGAGGGAATTCTGTGTTTGACCTGGCAGTGGCAGTAGATCAGAGGAACGCCCGTTTAAATTAACAGTACAAAGGCCACACCCACAGTCTCAGAGGGCCGAGAAAACAATGACAGCTCCGTGTACATGACATCAGTGGAAGTACAGGGTTTCCAGGGTGGATGAGTTAAACAGTCCAAAAGCAGTAATTTTTGTAAATTGCAGAATGTCTTATCACAATTGTTGATTGAGAGCATTTTCTTTTTAAATCCTGGACAACCCCTTTAAGTTCTAGTTAAAAATTATTGTTAAATATTTTTATTCAAGGTTGACAATTTCTATATAACAAAGGTTGTATTACCATATCATAGTAACATAGTTTATACGGCCGAAAAAAGACATCTGTCCATCCAGTTCGGCCTGTTATCCTGCTAGTTGATCCAGAGGAAGGCAAAAAAAAAAACCTGTGAGATAGAAGCCAATTTTCCCCACTTAAGGGAAAAAAATTCCTTCCCGACTCCAATCAGGCAATCAGAATAACTCCCTGGATCAACGACCCCTCTCTAGTAGCTATAGCCTGTAATATTATTACACTCCAGAAATACATCCAGGCCCCTCTTGAATTCCTTTATTGTACTCACCATCACCACCTCCTCAGGCAGAGAGCTCCATAGTCTCACTGCTCTTACAGTGAAGAATCCTTTTCTATGTTTGTGTACAAACCTTCTTTCCTCCAGACGCAGAGGATGTCCCCTCGTCACAGTCACAGTCCTGGGGATAAATAGATGATGGGACAGATCTCTGTACTGACCCCTGATATATTTATACATAGTTATTAGATCTCCCCTCAGTCGTCATTTTTTTTTCTAAAGTCAATAACCCTAATTTTGATAGGGCCTCTTACACACTTGCGTTGTGAAGATCCGGCGTGCACTTCCGTCGCGTGCACAACGCAAGTGAACTGAAAGCATTTGAAGACTGATCAGTCTTCAAAATGCTTTCAGTGTTACTATGGCAGCCAGGGCGCTACTAGCGTCCTGGTTGCCATAGTAGCAGTGGGGAGCGGCATACTTACATTCCATGCGGCTCCCAGCGCGCTCCAGGATGACGTCAGAGCGCCCGCGCGCATGGATCACGTGATCCATGTGATCACGTGATCTATGCACTGGGGCGCCCTGGCGTCATCCTGGAGCGTCCAGGAGCCGCACGGAATGTAAGTATGCCGCTCCCCTGCTTTACTATGGCAACCAGGACTTTAGCGTCCTGGCTGCCATAGTAACCATTGACAAAAAGCTAAACGTCGGATCCGGTGATGCGCCGAAACGACGTTTAGCTTAAGGCCGGATCCGGATTAATTTACTTCAATGGGCATTAATTCCGGATCTGGCGTTACGGCATGTCTTCCGGATTTTTGGACGAAGACAAATCCGCAGCATGCTGCGCTTTTGTCAACGTCCAAAAAACGTTCACATACTGAACGGAAGACATCCCGATGCATCCTGAACGGATTTCTCTCCATTCAGGATGCATTAGGATAATCCTGATCAGTAGCTTTCCGTCCTAGAGACCCGAGGACAGATCTCTAGGACAGAAAGCTAAAACGCTAGTGGGAAAGAGGCCTAACCTTTCAGGGTACTGTAGATCCCTCATTCCAGTTATTACTTTAGTTGCCCTCCTCTGAACCCTCTACAGCTCTGCTATGTCTGCCTTGTTCACAGGAGCCCAGAACTGTACACAGTACTCCATGTGTGGTCTGACCAGTGATTTGTAAAGTGGTAGGACTATGTTCTCTTCATGGGCGTCTATGCCCCTTTTGATGCAACCCATTATCTTATTGGCCTTGGCGGCAGCTGCCTGACACTGTTTTTTACAGCTTAGTTTGCTGTTCACTAAAATTCTTAGGTCCTTTTCCATGTCAGTGTTACCGAGTGTTTTACCATTTATTATGTACGGGTGACTTGCATTATTCCTTCCCAAGTGCATAACCTTACATTTGTCAGTGTTATCAGTTCCTAGCCCATAGAAACTTTCTGACATGTGAGTTCAGGAGGCATGTCTTCATCTTTCTGATGGCTGTGGAGGAAATCCAAAAGAGCTGAACAAAGCGATCGCACAGACTGGATTTCTCGCTCGTATCATTGGGGGACACAGAAGACCATGGGGTATAGCTGCTGCCACTAGGAGGCAACACTAAGCAAAAAAGTCTTAGCTCCTCCTCTCAGCTATATCCCTCCTGCAGACACTGAGCTAAATCAGTTTTAGATTAGTGTCCATAGGAGGCAGACATATTTTTCTGCAGGTCTGCCAAAGCTTTTTCCTTTTTTTATTTTTCAGGTCCGGGCTACAGGTGGGCTCTCTCCACCTGTTTTCCCACACTTGAGGTGAAGACCAGTGGGTCCTCAGCCCACTGCTCGTTCCTCCACTGTTACCCGCCAGCTACAGTGTCACCTTGTCTGGTACTCCTGGAAGTCCCTGCCTGTTACCGGTGTAGCCGCCCTCCCCAAGGGGCAGCACACTGAGGAAGGCGACACTGCTGGAACCAGGGTGGGCAGAAACCGTCTGGGTAAGTATATTACCTCTCTTCCCTTTGCTGGCCCCCCTGTGCCTGAGCCCCCCTTCTCTTGTGTTCTCTAAGTGAACACAGGAATATATGTTTGTTCTCCCTGGGTGTGGTAGATAAACCTTGGCCTTTTTCCTTATATCGAGTGATTCACTGGCCCTCGGTCCCACCTCCAGTCCCCAACCCCATCCAGGCCCTGCGTTGCATTCCCGGCGGTCGCATGTCTCCATGGCGGCCTCCGCCTTTCTCCTCGGGCCATCAGTATGCCCCTTCTGGCCTCCTTGTTCCCCATTTGCTCTCCCGCTTCCTCCCTGCATTACCGTCCCAACCGGAAGTTCTTCTAGTCGGCCCCGCCTATACTCAAGGACCCGTCTCTGTGGCCTACTAGGCCGCATGTTCAGGAGTGTTTCAGGGGCGGGAACTGTACTATCTGAGTGCGAAAATTTCGCGCTATGTCTTCGCCTCACCAGCTGTCCAATAAGCTCCGCCCTGTGCTTAACCCTTTCCTTATCTCAGAACTACTGCGCTGGGGAAAATTCTTACTGGGCTCTAGGCTGGGGGTTAGAGTAGTGGATACTGGACAGCCTATAGCATTACCATCCTTGCATAGGCAGAGAAATAGCACTTCCACTGGATACTGTATAGCCTGTAGCATTACCCTCCTTTTATCGGCGGAGTGTTTGCACTTGCCACTCGATCCTATTCATTCTGTATCATTACTCTCTTTTCATAGGAAGGGTATTTGCACCTCCCGTTGGATCCTCTACATCCGGTAGCATTGCCCTCTTTCCATAGGCGGAATATTAACACCACCACTGAATACTGTACATCCTGTAGCATTACCCTCCTTCCATAGGCGGAGTAGTTGCACTTACATTGGGTACTGTACGTTCTGTAGCATTACCCTCCTTTCATAGAGTAGTTGCACTAACACTGGATTCTATAAAGACTATCGCATTACCCTCCTTCCTTAAGCGTTGTAATTGCACTTCCACCGGATACCATACGTCCTGTTGCATTACCCCCTCCGCAGGCGGAGTAATACTGGATATCTTCTGTCCTGTCCGATTTCCCCCTTCTGTAGGTGGATTAGTTGCACCACAATTGCATACATTAGCTCCTGTAGCATTACCCTCCTTTTATTGACAGAGTAGTTGCACAACCAGAAGTGCTTGCACTACCAGTGGACCCTGTATATCTTGTCGGGTTCCCCTCTTTCCGTCAGCGGAGTAATTCACTACCTTTGGAAGCTGTCCATCCTAACGCATTATCTGTCTTTTTTAGGTGGAGTAATTGCTTGAACATTGACTACCACGACGACTCTCGTTCCTTCCTTGTCGCATTGCATCCTGTGCCATAGGTGGCCTATTTGCTAAACTCGGTACCTACAATCGCCTTATCCCCCGTCATAGGTGATGTTTTGGCACTACTACTGGATACTGTGACTATTTGACAATATCCACTTCCTCAGGTAGTCATTGTTTTGATTGGTGTCGGGCTTCTATGTGGCAGCCTCTGTCTTCCAGGTAGGCCTGTAGCTAACAGGCTGTTGACACACCACATACCATTCCTCGTGCCTTGAGTCCCTGTGAGGAGCTTTCTAATTTTGTTGATTGTTATTGGCACGCTCGACGTCCACAGTAGGTGGAACGTTTGCGCTGATTGCCAGTTCCCTCCTTCTCAGGTGGAGTATTGCGCTAGCATCAATTTTATGGTGGCTACTGCTGTTTGACCTCATTTTCAGGTGGTGCCTCTTCTCTGGCCCTAGAGGCCATAGCTGTTGCTATTGTCTCCCCTCTATGAGGCAGCCTTTGCGCTGGCCATAGATTTTATGGCTACTCCTGTTCCGTGGCTACTACCATGTGACCTCTTCCCAGGGGGAGTATTTGTGTTCATCCTTCAAATGGGGCTTACAGGATGCATGGACGGGGAACACTGCATCTATGGTTTTAACCGCATCCCCTTCCTCCGTGTGGAGTATTGGCCCTGGCATTTTCTGCTGTATCTACAAATCATTCATCCTTCTAGGGGTGGAACTTTCTCGCTAGTTGTAATTGTGCTTGTGCCTAGATTTCCTTCTCCCACAGGTGGCACTGTGCACATGTTCTGCCATCACTGGGTGCGTTAGTACCACCAGGCATTGTATGTATGGTGAACCTGAGGTGCTGGCTGGCAGGTACTTTTATTCCTCATGGCGCTGTCATTTGCCCATAGCATAACATGCTGCAGCTGATGGGTTTGCTCACTTCTAGTGGGCATTAGTACGTTTTTCTGTACCTGGTATAACCTACCGATTTCTATAGTGCTGGCTTAGCACCTTGTTCCCTTTTACATGTACCACATTCCCTCTACAATCTGCTACGGTGACAGCCTCAGCGTTCCCTCCTTGTGGAGTTTAGGTATGCACTTTTTCAGTTTCCATATATGAGTTGTCTACATGGCTCCCTTCACCGGGTCGAGCGGTTGTACTGCCCTTGTTCTCACCCCTAAGTGCTGGTTCTTTACTAAGCCGCATCAGCCTCTTCTACTCTCGCCTTATGCAGGGCGAGTAGTTGCGCTCCCCCACATACTGTTTCTCCCTGCTCAGCCTGTTTTCATAGCCATTGGGTTCTCGTCCGCCCCCTTTCTGCTGTAGAGTGCCTGTGTTGGTGGTATTGGTTCTGTTACCATTTTTTTTCTGGAACTTTGTGGTGTTCGGTGTCCACACTCCCTTCCTGGCGTAGTATTTATACCATCTCTGGTTCCTGTCTGGCCATTTTGTCCATTCCTCTAATAACCCTATTATCTTCTTCTTTAAGCGGGGTTGTTCCGCAGTGGCGGTTGACAATGTCTGATGAGTTTACACAACCTTCATATTTTTGTCCCTTTCGCCTAGGTGTTTTTTTTCTTCAGCTTCCGGTTAGGTCTGCCAGTTCAGGCAGCCTTCCATGGAGTATCTGATAGCTTCTCTCCTCTCTTGTTCTGGAATTTTAGGTCCTCCTCTACATGCCTCTATTTGCCACATTGGCGTTCTCCTTGGGAATACTCGTATTATTATTATTATTATTTATTTTTAGAGCGCCATTCATTCCATAGCGCTGTACATATCATAAGCGGTGCACATACATAATAAGGCAATAGCCTTAAGCATGAACGAGACAAGTTACAGACTGGTACAGAAGGATAGAGGGCCCTGCCCGTGAGGGCTTACAATCTACATGGTATGGGAGATGGAGACAGTAGGCGAGGGTGAAGCTGGTCATGGCGGTATAGAAGCAGCAGTGTCACTAGTCGTAGGCTTGTCTGAAGAGGTGGGTTTTCAGGTTGCTTTTGAAGGATTCCACTGTAGGTGAGAGTCTGATATGTTGGGGTAGAGAGTTCCAGAGTATAGGGGATGCACGGGAGAAATCCTGGAGGCGAGTGTGGGAAGAGGTGATAAGAGGAGAGGAGAGAAGGAGGTCCTGTGAGGATCGAAGATTGCGTGTGGGGATGTATCGGGAAGTAGCTCAGAGATGTAGGGAGGGGACCGATTGTGGACGGCCTTGTATGTGTGGGTTAGTATTTTAAACTGAATTCGCTGGGCAATGGGGAGCCAGTGCAGGGACTGGCAGAGGGAGATGCAGAGGAGTAACGGGGGAGAGATGGATTAGTCGGGCAGCAGAGTTGAGGATAGATTGTAGGGTGCGAGAGAGCTAGATGGAAGGCCACAGAGGAGAATGTTGCAGTAGTCTAGGCGGGAGATGATGAGGGAATGTATAAGCATTTTTGCCAGATTCAAAGTTGAGGAAAGGGCGGATGCGGGAGATGTTTTGAGTTGGAAACGGCAGGTGGTGGAAAGGGCTTGGATGTGTGGTCGGAAGGAGAGGGCAGAATCCAAGGTCACTCCAAGGCAGCGGACTTGGTTGACCGGGGAGAGTGTGCAGTCATTGATTGTGATAGATAGGTCTGTTGGGGGAGTGAGCAAGATGGGGGAAAGATGATGAATTCTGTTTTATCCATATTAAGTTTTAGAAAGCGAGAGGAGAAGAAGGAGGATATGCGAGATAGGCATTGTGGGATTCTGGATAGTAAGGTTGTGATGTCTGGACCAGAGAGGTAGATTTGTGTGTCGTCAGCATAAAAGTGATACTGGAAACCATGGGACTCTATAAGCTGTCCCAGGCCGAAGGTGTAGATAGAGAAGAGCAGGGGTCCTAGGACGGAGCCTTGCGGGACACCAACAGAGAGGGAGTGAGGCGAGGAGGTGGCGTGAGAGTGGGAGACGCTAAATGTCCGGTCTGTGAGGTATGATGTGATCCAAGAGAGGGCCAGGTCAGTGATGCCAAGAGATGAGAGAGTTTGTAACAGAAGGGAGTGGTCGACAGTGTCAAAGGCAGAGGACAAGTCAAGTAGAAGGAGGACAGAGTAATGTTTTTGGTTTTGGCAAGTAGTAGGTCATTGGTGACTTTGGTGAGGGCAGTCTCGGTTGAGTGGTGGGGTCGGAAGCCAGATTGTAGCCGGTCAAAGAGGGAGCAGGAGGAGAGGTGAGAGGACAGTTCAGAATGGACATGTTGCTCAAGTAGCTTTGAGGCATATGGAAGAAGTGATATGGGGCGATAACTGGACAAAGAAGATGGGTCAAGTGATGGCTTTTTGAGGATGGGTGTAATTGTAGCATGTTTAAAAGCAGAGGGAAGAGACCAGAAGTTAGTGATAGGTTGAAGAGATGAGTTAGGGCTGGGATAAACACTGTGGTGAGGTTAGGGATGAGGTGGGATGGGATTGGGTCAAGTGCACAGGTGGTGAGATGGGATTTGGAGAGTAGAGTGGAGAGTTTTTCTTCTGTAATAGCGGAGAAGCTGGTTTTGGGTGAAGAGGACGGAGCAGCTGTGTGGAGGGTCTGTGGAGACTGTGTGTTGAAGCTTTCTCTGATGTTGACTATCTTTTGTTTGAAGAATGTGGCGAAATCCTCAGCTGAGATGAGAGGAGAGGGTGGGGGCGCTGGTGGACGGAGAAGAGAATTAAAGGTGTTAAAAAGTTGTTTTGGGTTGTGGGATAGGGAAGATATGAGAGATGAGAAGTAGGCCTGTTTTGCATCAGCAAGTGAGGATTTGAAAATGAGGAGGGATTGCTTGTATGCGGTGAATTCATCTTTAGAATGGGATTTCTTCCATCGCCGCTCTGCAGCCCTGGAAGCTTGTCTGAGATTTTTGGTCAGGTCGGTATGCCAGGGTTGTCTGTTGATTTTTCTGGTTTTGTTGTGTGTAAGTGGGGCAATAGTGTCCAGAGTTGCACTTATTGTGGTGTTATATAGGGTGGTGGCAGTATCTGGGTCTTGGAGGGAAAAATTGAAGAGAGCGGCAGAAGAGAGTCGGAGAGCAAGTGAAAGTCAAGATGTTTAAGGTTCCTGCGGGGATGTGTTAGTGTGTGGACCGAGGGAGCAGCAGAAGAGACCAGTGAAGAGAAGGTGAGTAGGTTGTGGTCGGATAGGGAGAGGCGAATTAGAAAGGTTAGATAGGGAGCAGAGGCGGGTAAAGATAAGATCCAGAGTGTGACCATCTCTGTGTGTGGGAGCGGAAGACCACTGTGAGAGGCCGAAGGAGGAAGAGAGCGATAGGAGTTTAGAGGCGGCTGAGTGGCAGGTGTCAATGGGGATGTTGAAGTCACCCATGATGATAGTGGGGATGTCAGCAGAAAGAAAGTGTAGGAGCCAGGTGTTAAAGTGGTCAAGAAAGATGGTGGCTGGGCCTGGGGGCGGTAAATAACAGCTACTTGGAGGTTGGAGGGAGAGTAGATGCGAGCAGAGTGTACTTCAAATGAAGTGGGTGCAATGGAGGCGGCAGTGGAGTTGGGCTGTAGGAGCAGGTATCTGATAGGAAGACCAACTCCTCACCATGTTTCCTGCCAGGCGGGGTGTGAGTGAAATGAAATCCACTATACTGCTGCACTCTCGTATAGTGGATTTCATTTCACTCACACCCCCCGCCCTGGCAGCAAACATGGTGGAGGAGTTGGTCTTCTCCTATCAGATACCTGCTCCTACAGCCCAACTCCACTGCCGCCCTCCATTGCACCCACTTCATTTGAAGTACACTCTGTTCACATCTACTCTCCCTCCAACCTCCAAGTAGCTGTTATTTACCGCCCCCCAGGCCCAGCCACCATCTTTCTTGACCACTTTAACTCTTATGCCGCAAACCCCTTGGCCATAAGTCTGAAGGGGCCGTTTTTGATCCGGGAGGAGACTCTTTTCCTACCAGGTTACTCCCTAATTTTTTTGTGGGTTTTGGGTCGGTTTCACTGCCTTGTTCCCATTGAGTTTCTTATTGAAGTTTTTATTGTGGGCCATGTTCATGCCTGACATCTAGGTTCTCTAGCCCTGACTTGTTTTTTATGGTCCCACTGGAGTGTTTTTCTAATATAGCAGCTTGGTATGGTGTTTCGGGCCTTGCCTTGTAGCACCCCTACTTCTTCCCCCATGGGGGGCAAGTTTTGTCACATCTGCACTTCTCTGGCCCTTGATATCCAAACGCCATTTTAAGTTCGTCTTCTTCCAATCAGTATTCCACTGAGTGGTTTCCTTTTTTCTTCTCACACCATGCTGTGACTGTTGATGACTCTAGGGTGTTTTTTTCCTGGGGTTCTGACCCATGGGTATCACTTCCTTAGAAGTCTTCTGGGTGCAGGCTATGTTTCCCTCTCCTGTATCTTCCGCAGTCGCTCCGTTTGTTCTGGTAACTGACTCGTCTTCATTCTTGTCCACCTTGTGGATATTCTGTGTGCTCTCCACTTCTTCTGAAGTCTGTGTACTCTGTGCTGAAATTTTTTCTGTTTTCACGTCCTAAAAGTGAGAACATGGCATCACAGTGCTCTCCTTCTCTCCCCAGTAATACCCCCCACATTGCACCCCAATGTCCCTCATAGCGTCTACGGCGCCAGGATTTACTACCTCATAGGTCTCAGGCCTACTAGGTCTGAAGCCTGAGGCCTATGAGGGTGATCGGCGGGTCAAAGACTTGTTGCTATTTGCACATTCTAAGTCACATTGGTGACCATTTTGGTCGTCACCTGGAGCACTGCATTTCTCTATTAATTCACCATTGCTTCTAGTCTATCCAAGCCCACCATACTGATATAAACCTAGATGATCATTCTGCGGTATCTATCTGTTCTTCCATGTTATATATGTGGTATAATTTAGGAGGATGAGGAGAATACTGTTATTAATAAATCCTCACAGAGCTTACTGATCAAGTAATATTGTTGGTATTGAACATTCTCTATTTCCTTGTTTGCTGTACATGTGGTTATTTCTGGTTATCACATTACTACATGTAATCCCTACCCTCCTAATAATAACCTTTTACTAGTCTGTTATCTGTCATATTAAATATTTGTTCTGCTACGTGCTAAATAAAAATAGTATATTATATTTTATTTTTATTTTTGTAGACTGACGTGGCTATCGCAGCTGAGGAGCTAAAAGCTACAAAAGCTTGTATGAGTCAAAGGCTAGCAAAGGTATTGATGCTTACCCTATTTAGCACCAAACCCCCCCCCCCCCTACACACCAACCACCACCACCACCTTCCCCCAAGTGCTCACTCAGTAGAGGTCCCTTTATCATTTACACAGTCATCTCTATGGATGGGTGTGCCTGGTACTGCAGTTCAGCCTTAAAGGGGTTGTGTCACTTCAGCAAATGGCATTTATCATGTAGAGAAAGGTAATACAAGGCACATACTAATGTATTGTGATTGTCCATATTGTCTCCTTTGCTGGCTGGATTCATTTTTCCATCACATTATACACTGCTTGTTTCCATGGTTGCGACCACCCTGCAATCCAGCATCAGAGGTCATGCTTGCGCACTATAGGAAAAAATGCTGGCCTCTCTGGTGGTCGGGACTGTGCTTTTTTTCTATAGTCTGCAAGCACAGCCACCGCTGCTGGATTGCAGGGTGGTTGTAACCATGGAAACGAGCAGTGTATAATGTGATGGAAAATTTAATCCAGCCAGCAAAGTAAGCAATATGGACAATCACAATACAGTAGTAAGTGCCTGGTATTAAACAGGTTGTCTCACTTCAGTAAGTGCCATTTTTTTATGTAGAAGAAGTTGTTACAAGCCACTTACTAATATATTGTGATTATCTCTTATACACTTCCCGTTTCCATGGTTACAACCACCCTGAACAGCTGTGGCTGTGCTTTCATAGTAGGAAAAAGCTTCCATGATCCCGGCCACCAGAGAGGCTGACCCTTTTTCCTAAAGTGTGCAAGCACGGCCACCACTGATGGATTGCAGGGTGGTCATAACCATGGAAACGAGCTGTGTATAATGGAATGGAAAAATGAATCCAGCCAGCAAAGGAAGCAATATAGTAATAACAATACATTAGTGAGTATCTTTTATTATCTTCCTCTACATGATAAATGCCACTTGCTGAAGTGAGACAACCGCTTTAACTTTTTCTACAAATTAAATACTATTTGCTGAAGTGCCACAACTCCTTTAATCCCTGGACCAGGACCGATCTGCAGTACCAGGCACAGCCACACTTGTACATACGGTGCTGTGCCCAATGAACGAGCTTTGATTGTCAGCTTCCCCAGGGGATGAACCCCCAAAGATTGAACAGGATGTCAATGTTTATATTCCCCGAAAACTCTTTTGGCCTATATATACAGTGTGGCAGTTAATTCAGTCTTATAGGAATTCGAGATACAGACAGTATGAAGTAACTAAGAGTATGTCGGTAGTTTTGGGGAGAGGGTATTGTGGGTTGTATATAATGATATGATTATGACATTGTATATCAGTTATGTCGCCAACATATGGCTTTCTATCCCAGCTGCAGGACAAGTTATCACAAGAAGCTGCTCTGCGGGCATTGCTTGAGGAGGAGCAGGCGGCACTGCTTCATACAGTGCAGGACATGAACAATGTTGTAGAAGAGGAGCGGACACAGGTGGTCATCAGATGTATTCAGCCATAAGACATGTAGCATCTGTAGTACTGATGTGCTATATGTATGATTTGCAGGTTCAGGAGCTGCAGCAGTATTGCCAGAATATAAACGGAGAAAGCAAAGAAATGAAAGACAAACTAGAGAATGCAGAATCGAGGTGTCTGGAAGCGGAAAAGGACAAACAGCAGTTGCGGAGTGAAATGGGTATTTATATGGGAACCTGCTGTCTTCCATATTTTATCTTAAAAAGAACCTGTAGCATTTCATTTAGCCTCATACCCATTTTTTCCTCCATTTTTGTCTTTGTTTTAATACATTTACAATACAAAATGAAGCAACTTTGCAAACCTTGATAAAAAATCTCATTTGTGTATGCAGCTCTAATGCAGCCCTGTGTGTCTCCAGGCTAGCAAAGGTATTGATGCTTACCCTATTTAGCCCCCACCCAACACCACCACCACCTTCCCCCCAGTGCTCACTCAGTAGAGATGCCTTTATCATTTTCACAGTCATCTCTATGGATGGGTGTGCCTGGTACTGCAGTTCAGCCTTAAAGGGGTTTTGTCACTTCAACAAATGGCATTTATCATGTAGGGAAAGTTACTACAAGGCACTTACTAATGTATTGTGATTGTCCATATTGCCTCCTTTACTGGCTGGATTCATTTTTCCATCACATTATACACTGCTTGTTTCCATAGTTACGACCACCCTGCAATCCAGCATCGGAGGTCGTGCTTGCACATTATAGGAAAGAATGCCGACCTCTCTGGTGGTCGGGACAGTGGGAGCACACATAGGATGGTGCTTTTTTCTATAGTCTGCAAGCACAGCCACCGCTGATAGATTGCAGGGTGGTCGTAACTATGGAAACGAGCAGTGTATAATGTGATGGAAAAATGAATCCAGCCAGCAAAGGAAGCAATATGGATAATCACAGTACATTAGTGAGTGCCTGGTATTAAAGCGGTTGTCTCGCTTCAGTAAGTGCCATTTTTCATGTAGAGTAAGTGCCTTAACAAGGCACTTCCTAATGTATTGTGATTGTCCATATTGCCTGCTTTGCTGGCTGGATTCATTTTTCCATCACATTATACACTGCTTGTTTCCATGGTTACAACCACCCTGCAATCCATCAGTGGTGGTCATGCTTGCACAATATAGGAAAAAACATTAGCCTATGTGCGCTGTAGTTATAGACTACAAACAGAACCTATGTAGTCGGATCCTGAGAAGAGAACTCCAGCTCCACGTCTCGATAAAACGATTCTTTATAGGTCACATCTAAAAAAAAAAAAACTGAAACGAGTAGCATGTGAATTCACACTTTATGGATCTTTTTAAGAAGTGACCAATAAAGAATGGTTTTATCGAGACGCAGTGCTGGAGGCCTCTTAACAGTATTCTACCGTTTCCTTCTCCGTGCACCATCACATTTTCCTGGAGCTGTATGACCTTCCCTCATCTTTGTCCATTTGCATGGTAGTCTGATTCTGCATCTTTCCACATTATCCCTGCTTCTTCCTAACATGCAGAATGTGTTAGCAGCAAGTAGGGAGGGTTAGTTAAAAAGTATTCTGAATTAAATAAAAACTCAGCCATCCCCTGTTAATGTGCTAAAATTAAAAAAAGCAATACTTACCCCTTTACTTTTCAGTCGCTTCCAGTGATGCATACCAGTCCTCCCCACCACTGGTTTCATCTTCCTGGCTGCAGTGGTGATGTTCCATACACACAGGTCACCATGCAGCCAATCATTGGCCTCAGCAGTATATGGGAAGTCACTGTTGAGGCCAGTGATTGGCTGCAGTGGTGACCTGTGTGCACAGAACGTGACCACTGCAGCCAGAAAAAGAGATGGCAGTGCTGGAAGCAGAAGAGGAGAAAGGGGGTATTACTTTTTATTTTTTTATTTTATGTACAGGCTCTGCTAGTGAAGCATTTTCAGCACAGAGGGATGCTGGATTGAGCAGCCAGTGACAGATTGTGTAGAACAGCTCCAAGGGATGTGCAGTACTACACAGACTGATGAGAGTTCTACACAGACTGATGAGCGTTCTACACAGACTGATGAGAGTTCTACACAGACTGATGAGCGTTCTACACAGACTGATGAGCGTTCTACACAGACTGATGAGCGTTCTACACAGACTGATGAGCGTTCTACACAGACTG
Source organism: Bufotes viridis (assembly GCA_033119425.1). Lineage (NCBI taxonomy): Eukaryota > Metazoa > Chordata > Amphibia > Anura > Bufonidae > Bufotes > Bufotes viridis. Next base: position 176,203,209 of record CM065592.1, read on the forward strand.
ATGAGCGTTCTACACAGACTGATGAGCGTTCTACACAGACTGATGAGCGTTCTACACAGACTGATGAGCGTTCTACACAGACTGATGAGCGTTCTACACAGACTGATGAGAGTTCTACACAGACTGATGAGAATTCTACACAGTTCTGCAGAGTGATGAGAGGTGGCATGCATGTGTGCTCCTGCGATCCCAGCCACCACATATGCAGGGCCGCTGCCCTATCTCCTTTGAAGTCATGGAGGCAGTCCTATCAGTGATTGACAGCCTTCCTTCTATGACTGTGCATACAGAGATAACTGTCAATCACTGATAGGACCGCCTCCTGGACTTTAAAGCCCAGAATGAGCAGTAATGTAAATGTATAAATCGCAAGTTATACGGAATCTTTTCCCATAAAACTATATACGAGTCTGCTCATTTCCGCCTGGTCTACAATATGTTGCCTGTAGCTCAGACACCATGTTTAAAGTGACAGATTCTCTTTAAGTATTGTCAATTATAGTTTTTACAGTTTTTCTTAACATCTTGTGGTTTATTTCTCAGAGGCAAAGGACTCGCTTGTAAACCAGCTATATGAGGAAGTCAAGGTAAGGATATTAGGCGAATAGGACATTTTCTGAGGCTTGTCCAGTACTATGGACATACCGTATATTAAACTAGTGGCAGTAGCATGTTGGGGGTTAAAAAGTACTATTTCCAGGTAAACAAACCGCTACCATATTGTCTACAAATACATTAGTTGAGCATGTGATTACTAAGCACAATGCCAGTATTACCCAGGGGATTGGTCAGGGAGGGCTGGTTGTTTCTGTGCCCTGAGATTGGGTGTCAAAGGGGGAGCATACTCTGCCTTGGCCGGGGTATTAGGGCAGAAAACAAAATTGTAGTCCCAGGTGAAGGAAAGATTCTGCAATATGGTTCTCTGGGGCTTGAAGGATTTAAAAGTATCACCTTTCTACAAGGTGGGGGGGGGGTACTCCAAGTGATCACAAGAAAGAGGGGTCCCTTTCTGAATGTAGTGTGCATATTGGTCACAGTTCTAATATTTATTTTGCTCACAGGGACCTTTTTTTTGTTATATTGGGGTGGCTTTTTTTCCTTAGAAAAACTGATAAAATGTCAATTTATTATTAATAGAACATACTGACAATGACAGCTTCTCAGCCATGTATGGTGATCCTAATTCAGTGGTGGTAGTCAATATGGATACACTTGCTGCTGTCTCTTCTGCATCATTGGCGGATGCTCTACTTTCTGATGCACTAATATGTAGCGGTATGTGTTTTGTAGAAATTCACAGCCCCCACCCATGCACACTATTAATGCTGCTTTTGCAATAATAAAAAAAAATAATCACATCTCCTTTTAATGAATGTTGTACAACTCCTAAAAATGTTTCTTCTACTTCAGGATTTTTAGTCCTCCATGTAATGCTAGTTGTCTTATTATGATTGCTCTTCACTGTTAGGTTATTAAGCAGAAGTGTGAAGAAGAACAGGCTGAACTTGCACGGTTGCGAGCGGACTCTGTTGCTCTGCGGGAAGCAGCAGAAAATGTTCAGGTAACATATCTGGAATAACATGGAATGCCATGCAGTGTTTAGGTCCATGGTTACTGGATATGGAATTTCTTTGTGCCTTTGTATGTTAAAAATGTGCTTGTATTGGGTTCATTTCATATTTGGGACATTCATTATTTTATTTTAATGGTGTATTTTAGGCTTAAAAGGGTTCTCCGGGAATTTGGAAAATGAAAATACTTAAATACTTTATTATAAATATATTCCCAAATACCTTTCATTAGTTATAATGGCTCATTTTGTTTGGGGAGCAATCATTAGAAGAAACAAAATGGCCGCTGTCCTATTAGTACACCAAAAACCTGTCCTAATCACACAGCAGGACAAGTTACTTCACAACACTAAGCTAAAGAGCTGCCTCATCCTCCTCTTCTACTTGCCAGGGGTTATGATCCTGAATACAGTTTAATATGAGCTTCAGCTGAATCTCTGTAGGAATGGAGAAGACATGAAGTACAGAAAGGATGGTGGCCGTGTAGTAATGAGCAGCTGCATTTGTATGCAGTCTCCAATACCACAGTCTGTCCTCTTTATCCTCTCTGTACTTCATGTCTCCTAATGAGCTCCTTTCCTTCAGAGATTCAGCTGAAGATCTTATCAGCTGTATTCAGGATCATAATCCCTGACAAGTAGTAGAGGAGGATGAGGCAGCTCTTTACCTCAGTGTTGTGAAGTAACTTCTCTTCCTGTATGATTCAGACAGATTGTGTGTGTACTAATAGGACAGCGGCCATTTTATTTCTGCTAATGAATGCTCCCTAGACAAAACGAGACATTATAACTAATGAAAGGCATTTGAGAATATACTTATAATAAAGTAATATTTAGGTATTTTCATTTTCTTAATTCCTGGAGAACCCCTTTAACCTGTTGCCGACCGCCTAACGCACGGATGCGTCCAGGCGGCGGCAAGTTTGTTCCTCCTGGACGCATCCGTGCGTCATCTCGCAAGAGGCGAGATCTGCTGTGAACGCGCGCACGCGTTCACAGCAGAGCGCGGCTCTGCAGTAATACTACAGCCTGCCAGCGATGATCAATCACTGGCAGGCTGTAAATGTAAAATAAATCGCATCAAACAGCTATATATAGTTTTGTGCACAGCGTCTGATATAGCTGCTACCTGGTCCTCTGGTGGTCCCATTTACTGGGATCGACCACCAGAGGACCAGGTAACTATGTAAAGTTGCACCAAACACTACACTAACCCCACCCCCACCCCCTCACTTTATAACCACTATTAACCCCTTGTTAACCCCTGATCACCCAATATAGCCTCCCTTATCACCCCCCTGTCACTGATCACCCCCCCTGTAAGGCTCTATTCACATGTCCATATGTGTTTTGCAGATCCGCGGATTCACGGATCCATAGATCCGTGCCACGGATCCACTGCGAGGATCCGCAAAACACGGACACCGTCAATGTGCTTTCCGCATTTTGCAGATCCGCACATTGCCAGAACTATATAGAAAATGCTTTTTCTTGTCCGCAATTGCGGACAAGAAAAGGGCATGTTCTATATTTTTGCGGAACGGAAATGCAGACCCGTAAGTGCGGATCCGCAATTCCGGATCCGAGCGGGACAAAGTCTGTCCCCATAGAAATGAATGGGTCTGCAATTCCGTTCCGCAAACAGAATTGCGGACGTGTGAATGGGGCATAAGGGTCCCTTATCACCGCCAGTTAGTTAGCTACTTGTTAGGTAGCTAGCGCCCAGCCCACCGCACCGCAGTCACTGATTTTGGCAGAGATTTTTTCATCCACATTGATCGATGCGAATGAAGAAATCTGTGCCATTCATTTTTATTTTTTTTTCAGCCCAGAGGCTGAACGGAAAAAAAAATCTCATTACCCGTATGCTCAATATAAGGAGAATCGCAGAAACTCCTAATGCTGGCCATACGTGTAATGATTGCGGAGACCCTCAAATGACAGGGCAGTACAAAAACCCCACATGTGACCCCATTTTAGAAAGAAGACACCCCAAGGTATTCCGTGAGGGGTATGGCGAGTTCATGTAAAATTGTATTTTTTGTCACAAGTTAGTGGAATATGAGACTTTGTAAAAAAAAAAAAAATATATCAATTTCCGCTAACTTATGCCAAAAATTTTTTTTTCTGTGAACTCGCCATGCCCCTCACGGAATACCTTGGGGTGTCTTATTTCCACAATGGGGTCACTTGTGGGGTATTTATACTGCCCTGGCATTTTAGGGGTCCTAAAGCGTGAGAATCCAAATGCGTAAAAATGCCCTGTGAAATCCTAAAGGTACTCATTGGTTTTAGGGCCCCTTTGCGCATCTTGGCTGCAAAAAAATGTCACTCATGTGGTATCGCCGTACTCAGGAGAAGTGGGGCAATGTGTTTTGGGGTGTATTTTTACATATACCCATGCTGGGTGAGAGAAATATCTCTGTAAATTGACAACTTTTTAATTTTTTTTATACAAAGTTGTCAATTTACAGCGATATTTCTCTCACCCAGCATGGGTATATATAAAAATACACCCTAAAACACATTGCCCTACTTCTCCTGAGTACGGCGATACCACATGAGTGACACTTTTGCAGCCTGGTGCGCAAAGGGGCCCAAATTCCAACGAGTACCTTTAGCTTTACATGGCTGCTCACAATTTAGCCCCGCCCAAAATGCCAGAACAGTACAAACACCCCACATGTGACCCCATTTTGGAAAGAAGACACCCCAAGGTATTCGCTGAGGGGCATAGTGAGTCCATGAAAAATTTAACTTTTTGTCAAAAGTTAGCGGAAAGGGAGACTTTTTGAGAAAAAACAATAAAAATCAATTTCCGCTAACTTGTGCCAAAAAAAAAATCTTCTGTGAACTCGCCATGCCCCTCATGGAATACCTTGGGGTGTCTTCTTTCCAAAATGGGGTCACACGTGGGGTATTTATACTGCCCTGGCAATTTAGGGGCCCTAAAGCGTGAGAAGAAAAATGCGTAAAAATGCCCTCCTAAAAGGTACTCATTGGTTTTAGGGACCCTTTGCGCATCTTGGCTGCAAAAAAGTGTCACTCATGTGGTATCGCCGTACTCAGGAGAAGTAGGGCAATGAGATTTGGGGTGTATTTTTACATATACCCATGCTGGGTGAGAGAAATATCTCTGTAAATTGACAACTTTGTATAAATTTTTTTTTAAAGTTGTCATTTACAGAGATATTTCTCACACGCAGCATGGGTATATGTAAAAATACACCCCAAAGCACATTGCCCTACTTCTCCTGAGTACGGCGATACCACATGTGTGGCACTTTTGCAGCCAAGATGCTCAAGGGGCCCTAAAACCAATGAGTACCTTTAGGATTTCACAGGGCATTTTTACGCATTTTGGATTCTCACTTTAGGGCCCCTAAAATGCCAGGGCAGTATAAATACCCCACATGTGACCCCATTTTGGAAAGAAGACACCCCAAGGTATTCTGTGAGGGGCATGGCAAGTTCACAGAAATTTTTATTTTTTGGCACAAGTTAGCGGAAATTGATATATATTTTTTTTTTTTACAAAGTCTCATATTTCACTAACTTGTGACAAAAATAAAATTTTACATGAACTCACCATACCCCTCACAGAATACCTTGGGGTGTCTTCTTTCTAAAATGGGGTCACATTTGGGGTATTTATACTGTCCTGGCATTTTAGGGGCCCCTAAAGCGTGAGAAGAAGTCTGGAATCCAAATGCGTAAAAATGCCCTGTGAAATCCTAAAGGTACTCATTGGAATTTGGTCCCCTTTGCATCTTGGCTGCAAAAAGTGGCACACATGTGGTATCGCCGTACTCAGGAGAAGTAGGGCAATGTGTTTTGGGGTGTATTTTTATATATACCCATACTTTGTGTGAGAAATATCGCTGTAAACGACAACTTTTTAAATTTTTTTAAACAAAGTTGTCAGTTTACAGAGATATTTCTCTCACCTAACATGGGTATATGTAAAAATACACCCCAAAACACATTGCCCTACTTCTCCTGAGTACGGCGATACCACATGAGTGACACTTTTTGCAGCCTGGGTGCGCAAAGGGGCCCAAATTCCAACGAGTACCTTTAGCTTTTACAGGGCTGCTCACAATTTAGCCCCGCCCAAAATGCCAGAACAGTAAACACACCCCACAAGTGACCCCATTTCGGAAAGTAGACATCCCAAGGTATTCACTGAGGGGCATAGTGAGTCCGTGGGAGATTTCATTTTTTTTTGCCAGAAGTTAGCAGAAATGGAAAGTTTATTATTTTTATTTTTTTCCTCAGAAAGTGTCATTTTCCGCTAACTTGTGAAAAAAAATGAAATGATACATGAACTCACCATGCCCCTCCGCGAATACTTTGGGGTGTCTTCTATCTAAAATGGTGTGATTTGGGGGGTATTTATACTTTCCTGGCATTCTAGCACCTGAAGAAACATGACAGGTGCTCAGAAAGTCAGAGCTGCTTCAAAATGCCGAAATTCACTTTTTTGCACCATAGTTTGTAAACGCTATAACTTTTACCCAAACCAATAAATATAAACTTATTGTATTTTTTTTTATCAAAGACATGTAGAACAATAAATTTTGCGAAAAATTAATATAGAAATGTAGTTTAAAAAAAAAAATTACAACAGAAATTGAAAAATGTCTTTTTTTTTTTTTCAAAAATTTCGGTCATTTTTGATAGCAAAAAAAGTAAAAATGTCAGCAGCAATGAAATAACACCAAATGAAAGCTCTATTAGTGAGAAGAAAAGGAGGTAAAATTCATTTGGGTGGTAAGTTGCATGACGGAGCAATAAACGGTGAAAGTAGTGTAGTGCGGAATTGTAAAAAGTGGCCTGGTCATTAAGGGTGTTTAAGCTAGGGGGGCTGAGGTCAGACGACCTCTCTTTATGTTACACAAGCTCCATCCGTTCTACCTGTAACTTCTGACTTTCACCTGTCAATGCCATTCAGATCTAAGCGCGATTCTGAGAAGAAATGTACAAGGTGCCAATCAGTGGCCAACCAATAATAAGAGGTTTCACTATATCTCTCCAGCAGTAACCATTCTTTTTGTCAATGAGTGTACATAAATTCTGGTATATACTTCTTCATGAGGATCAAATTGACACATGATGACTGCTGCAGGGATTGAACCTGGTGGCCATATACATGATGACATTTGGGCTAAATGCACACGATCAGTATTGCATGCGGATTTTTATGTACATTGTGTGCAGATTCTAAAAACTGTAGCATGTCAATTTATTTTATTTTTCCTGACCAGATTTTGTCCATTCACTTCAATGGGGAGAGGAAAATCCGGATGTAAATCCGCACCAATTGATGCGGATTGTCCGCAGGGATCTCTGCACATAAATCCTGAACATGTGCATTTACTCTTGTAGTGAATAGGATTAGTTAAATACCCCTCACAGATGAAGTAGTGTGTGAATCCTTTAGGGGAATGTCCCGTGTTTTTTTAAGTGATGGCCTATCCTCAGTATAGTCCATTTTCAGAAGTCCTATAGCCAAAAATGGACAGAGCTGTGCATGTGCAGTCTGCCGTTTGTTCACTGCAGCAACAGTTCGGTTTTTGAAGCAGGAGCGCATCCCAGAGGTCGGCTCTGCACCTGTCACACATTTAGGACAGATCCTGTGTATATGTGATAATTTTACTGATAGACATACCTCCTTAAATGTGACCTACTAGCAAAAATAGAAGAAAATGGGTAAGGATTAAAGGGGTTGTCCCACGGAAAATATTCTACAGTTTTCAACCAGCACCTGGATCTGAATACTTTTGTAATTGCATGTAATTAAAAATTTTGCATAGCCACTGAGTTTTTCAATGAAATGTATCTGTACAGCGCCACCTGCAGTATTTTCTTTCTTATTCCTTTGTCCTGCTCCCTGAGATGGCTGCACATGCTCAGTTTCATCCTTCAACTGCCACCTGAGCTGTGATTGGGAGAGGTGAGACACGCCCCCTGACCTGCAGCAGAAAGGACACTCCCTTGGGCTGCCAACTTAATATAAATCTAGCAGAGCAATGAATGGGGAGATCTCTGGATCTCTGTTAGGTACAGGGCTGGTTCTAGCTTTGATAGAAAGAGATTGTCATGTACTATATGATGTCTGATTTTCATTTTTTACATTAGTCATGGGATAACACCTTTAAATATTTTTTCACTGCACTGTATAGCTGACCTGGTGCAATGGCTGGAATTGGTTAACATAGACTGTGAAATTTAAATGGTTAGAGCAAACTTGAAAAAATTAAAAAATGGAGACAGTACATCCAAACAGTGGGGTTTATTTCAAATGCAATGTTTCGGCTATTGAGCCTTTGTCAAGCTCAATAGCCAAAACGTTGCATCTGGAATAAACCCCACTATTTGGACGTGCTGTCTCCATTTTTTTATTTTTTCAAGTTTGCTCTACTGGATTTTAGTATATAGGGGGATTTTTACCACCCCCTGGAGATGAGCTCCCACCACTCACAGACTAAGGCTCCATTCACACGTCCGTGTGTGTTTTACGGATCCGCAAAACACGGACACTGGCAATGTGCGTTCCGCACATTGCCGCCACTCTTATAGAAAATCCGCCATCCTTGCATCTGTACAAATCTAAATGGTTAGACAGATATGTGATGCCAAAGGGTTGCCATAGAACTGGGTGACAGAAGAATGCCCTCAAGTCTGCCATGTGTGAGTCTAATAGGTCCAGCTGCTATCAAAACAAAGAGGGCCGTTTATCAAGCTGAAATACTCCTAAATTAGGGGTATTTCAGGTGTAGATTGTGGCACAACGCCAGGACTAAAAAAGTGGGCGGGGAAAGGGATGGGCTGAAAGCTGCCTTACATTTAGAAGCGGTGCTAAATACGCCGAAGTTATGAAGAGGCCGGGGCCTCTTCATAATTTCAGTGATCCACCGATAGGGCTTTATTGTTTATAAATGGGCCCCAAAGTACTCATACAGTGGCAGGACTGCTGTTTTTTTTTTTTTTCTCACATCTCCAATAGATAACATTTATTTAAAAAATGAATACATTATATGTATCCCAAAATTTTGTCATTAAACTATACAATTCTTCCTGCAATAAACTGTCCCTTATAAGGACTACTCTACGGAAAAGATGAAAAGTCATGGCTCGAGAACCCAAAGTAGCTGCATTTATAATAGGTTTTCCAATATTTGAATATGGAAGGCCTATCCTCCAGTATTACTTGTAGTAATAGGCCATATTGATTGCTTAAATTAGGTTGCATTTGTTTTGCGCTCTAAAATAGATTTCAACATATCAATAGTGGATATCTGAGAAGTAACTCTCTTACCCCTCATAGATACTGACTATTCACTCTGTATTCATCAGTGTTTAAATCAGCAGTTGGAGAATCAATGCTCAGAACTCACTGACACTGTGCAGAGACTGACCGACCAAAACCTACATCTCGTGGCACGACACCAGCAGGAACTCAAGGTACCCCCAAACACTGGATTACTTCTTGGATTCTTATTACTTATTTATTTATTTGCTGACGTTGTTACCATAATTATGTCTATAATTATGTTTTTCCTATTTCCAGGTAGCACAGGACACTATGGCAAAAAAACTGCAAGAACAGGAAGCCCTGATGACTGTTGTCCAGACAAGCCTGGGTGGGGAAGTGCAGAAAATGCTAAGTGGGCGAACACAGCTGGAGCAAGAACTGTAAGTTACTCGCCTCTACATTATTAACATTGAGAGTAATAAGTAAAATGAATGCCAAGAATTTTGTTTTGACCATAGCACCCAGTAAGATTCACTGCAAACTAGAGTTGTTTCGATACCAAAATTTTGATTCGGTATCGATACCATAAAGTATTGCGATATTTGATACCATTCGATACCACGTGAAAAAAATAAAACGCCAAAAAAAGCCGCGTGCATTTCACATTTTATGGAACCGCTGGCTCATAATACAACAGTCCGATCCTATTTTTTGGGGGGGACAAGGCGACTAAAAGAAAATGGCGAATCGTGCAGTTTTTAATTATTTTAATTGGCTCCGTTCCGCCTCTGATCGCAGCGCTCGGTCACAGGCAGGTGCTGGCAGCGTGTTTCTTCTGCCTGTAGTTATATATGAAACGTTACTAATCATTGGTGGCCAGTGCTCCCGCCCCCTCCTCCTCCTTCCATCTCTCCTCATTGGCAGCGGCAGCACAGGGGGAGGGACAGACTGCCTCCTTCTCCCTGTGCTGCCGAGGAGAACATGGCCGCGCTGAGGCGGCGCAGCCACGCCCTCCGATACTGGGCTGTGCAGTAGAGCAGCCCAGTATCGATAAAATACTAATCCTGGTATCGAGCTCGATACCAGAGAAAAGTATTGATTGGGTATCAAAACTTCGATACCCGAAACTACCCTACTGCGAACATTCAATTGCAAAATTATGTTTGGAAAATTATTATTTTCCCATTGTTAACACACCTTTTTGTAATTGCACCATTACATCTTACTGACATGGTGCTAAAGAGTTAAGTTCACTTAGGCTCTCTTTCAAATTGATTTTTCACCCTGTGGCTACAATATGACTGAGTAAGTTTACTTTAACACTTGCGTTTTTGCCTGATGAAAACGCATCAGTTCCGATAATACAACCGTCTGCATCTGTTATGAGCGGATCCGGTTGTATTATCTTTAAAATAGCAATGACGGATCCGTCATGAACATGAATGGGGCTGAACTGATCCATTTTGGGCTGTTTGTGAGAGCCCTGAAACGAATCTCACAAGCGGACCCAGAAACGGCAGTGTGAAAGTAGCCTAACCTGTCTCTGTCTGATTCACACAAATAAATCCCTCATAATCTATTCTATACAATATAATGCATACATTATAAAAATAAAATAAAAATGTATTTCTTACAATCTGGCATGGAAGAGTCGTGAGCTCCCCACACACATTAGTGTGTCGGCCGAAACCAGCCATTCTTGGTGGTTTTGGCTTATGAAATTATAATGTGTACGTCCAGTTTGTAAAGGTGGGAGTTCGAGAGTTCAGATTGATGTGTCAAAAAAACAAGAAAAAGTGGTTTGCTGTGTATTTTTCCCTTTTTAAAGTCTTCTTTGAATTTCTTGTAAGTTGTATTGCAGAATACATTAGCAGTCATCGGTAACCATTTCTGTGTAATATACAGGGAATCACTCCATACTGAGCACAGTAAGTGTAAGAAAAAAGCCGCACATCTAGAGCAGAAAAACTCTGTGCAAGTGGAAATGCAAGAGAACACTATTGCTTGTCTGAGATCTGATCTGGACTCTGCCCTTCAGGATAAGGCAGAATTAGAAAATGAAAAGTTACTGCTACAGGATGAGGTATTACACCGTAGAACATTTTTAATTTTTATCTTATTTCCGATTGATGATATATTCTACAGCTCACTTTTGTCCCTGCCCCAAGTTGTGGTCCATATTCTACCTTTTATTTTGTCAGAAACACAGATGCACACAATGGGGGAGATATATCCAGACTGGTGTCTCCTACGCCATTCTTGATTTCCTGTGCGCTGCAGTGAGATGCACCTGCCAGCTAGGGGCTGGTGTAAAATATTGTAAATCTGGCAGGCAGTGGAGGCTCCGCCCCTCCTTCTAAGCCCTAGCTTTTTTTTTTTTTTGCAACTTTAGAAAAGTGGTGAGAAGCTCAAAAAAACTCAAATTATGTCACAGATATGGTGTGCACTTTTGGGGCATAAGACTAAAGGGGTTCTGGATAGATCATCAGCATCTGACCCCCGATGATCATCTGGAAGTAGCGCTGCTTTCTCTCAGTTTCCCTCAGGCCCAGTGACGTCACGACTAGTATCACTGGCTTGGGCGGGACTAAGCTCTGTTCACTTCAATGGAGCTTAGCCGTGCCCAGGCCAGTGATACTAGTCGTGACGTCACTGGGCCTGCAGTACACAGCGAGAAGGCCGCGGCGCTACTTCAAGCGCCGCTGCCTTCTCAAACAGCTGATCGGCAGGGGTCCCTAGTGTCGGACCCTCGTCGATCAGATGCTGATGATCTATCCAGAGGATAGCTCATCAGTTTAAAAGAACTGCAGAACCCCTTTAATACATCTCCCCTAATTAGGCTCCATTCACACGACCGTATGTTGTCCGCAAAAAAACGGATCCGTGTCCGCAAAAAAACGGATTGCATTCCGTTTTTTTGCTGATCCATAGACTTCAATACTTGGGCTGTGTCTTCTCTTGCTCTTGCCGAGCAATTATTGGATGTTGTTCAATAGGACATGGCCCTATTGAAGTCTATGGATCAGCAAAAAAACTGAATGCAATCCGTTTTTTTGCGGACACGGATCCGTTTTTTTGCGGACAACATACGGTCGTGTGAATGGAGCCTTAAAAACAGCCGGTAACCCTTAGGGATCCTTCACACGAGCGGATGCCGTGCGTGGAATCCACTGCGTGAAAGAGAGCCAAGCCCCGTTCCGGACAGCAGAGACACGGAGCATTAACATGATTAATAATGCGCCATGCCTCTCTGTGATCTTTTTACTACAAAACCACAGAGATAAAGTTGTCACTGTGATTTTGTAGTAAAAAGATCACAGAGAGGCACGGAACATTATCAGTCATGTTAATGCTCCGGGTCTCTGCTGTCCGGAACGGGGCTTGGCACTCTTTCACGCAGTGGATTCCTCGCATGGGATCCGCTCGTGTGAAAGAGCCCTTATAGGGGTTGTTTAGCTCAGGATAGGCCATCACTAGCTGATTGGCAGTGGTCCGACACCCCATATCTCTCTGATCAGCACCAGAACCACATACCATCATGAGTCAATTATTTCTAATTTCATGCTGCCCATTTTTTCAACACACTTGCCATTCCAAGAAGGCAGCATAAGAAATCACTTTGCTCTTGGTTTCATCCAAAAAGTGAAAATGCAGGAAACTGTCCATGGGACTGCATGTCGGTATTAGTAATTGATGCCTGCTATATGTTTATTGTGCTATACCCAATTGTTTAGAATATTAACTTGTGCTTTATGCAGCTTTATAAGACTCTTAATGATTTCTTGGAGAAAAAACAAAACTTGGAAGTTCAGATGACTGAAAACAAGGTAATTTCTACACTTATCTGCCTTTTTAAATGGATTTGCTAACAATTTATCCATGAATCAAAATGCAGAATTACTTGTTGAAAACCAAGGGCGAGATTTATCAAAACTGGTGCAAAGGAAAACTGTCTTGATTACCCATAGCAACCAATCAGATTCCTAATATTTTACCGCTTTTGCACAAAACTTAAAAATCATTTGTTTTTGCATTGCCATATTCCGAGATCCATCATTTTTCTGCCAGTGGAGTTATCCCACCATATAATGTGCATAATTTTTTTTTTCTGTAAGAAAGCATTTCTTGTTTTTTGCCTGCCTTTCAGTATTCTGTCAACAGGCAGCCTATTAGACATGTCAGACCTGGGGGCCACGGTTAGGGCTCTTTAACCCTTCTTGCGGGAATCGCGCTCCGTGTGAGATGGGATCATGCGGTCTTGACTACAGAAGCGCATGATTGATAATGCTATGTGCCCCTGTCTGACCTTTCTGTACCGAAATTATGCTAACAACTTTATGTCAGTATGATTGTGTTACATAAAGGTCAGCTAGAGGCACACAGCATCAATCATGATAATGCTGTGCGCTTCTGTATTCCAGACCACACGATCCTCTATCACACGGAGTGTGATTCCCGCAAGGGACACATTTGTGTGAAAGAGCCCTTAGGGTGTCAGCTGCCATAGCAACACCCGGTGAGCGAATCCTGTAGGATTGTGGGGTGACTGGGATGACAGAGAGCCCCTTTACACTGATGGCTTGGATGCAGCAGTTGCTATTGAATGTGTCATTAAAGTGATAAAACGTTCAGTAGCGCAGCAGCCGGTTGAAGCATTCCTGCTGTAGATGGCCTGAGCACACCTTCTGTGCCCACACCATCACCATGTCTTACTGTTACTGTCCATTTGTGCAAACTGTACAGTTCCCACTACCTAGCACTACAGCATGGGGCAGGAAGGTGTTAAAAGATGTTGATTTACTTACATCCAACTCGGTAAAGGGTTTCTCAAATTCGCCTGGTAAGTGAAATGCATTGTCAAATAGTAGTGAGGCGAGGTTTTGACATGGAAAGTCTCACACAGTAGCATAAATGTGCATGTATTGTATGCTAAAGTATGAGTAAAAGGTATCTATCCCAAAGGGTGTTCTCCCTTTTACTGTGATACTCAGTAAAACATTGAATTTTATGGCCATTTAGACTGTTTTCTGGGAGTATGTCAACATACACAGTCAAGTCACATTATTATAACCAGCTAATATCCAGAGTAACCGCCGTCTTCAGCATGGACAGCAGTTAGATGAGCTGGGAGTGATTCAGTAAAATCTAGGGTTGTAGCGGGTATGGAATTATCGATACCTAATCGATACTTTTGTACCAGTATCGATTCGATACCGGGATTTGACATTTACCGATACTAGACTGCGCTACTGCGCAGCCTAGTATCAGAAAACATGGCACGCTCCATGTTCTCCTCAGCAATGCAGGGGAGAAGGAGTCACTCTCTCCCTCCCCCCTGTGCCGCTGCCACCAATGGGAAGAGACAGGGGCGGAGGAGGGGAGGGGCTGTGGCCACTGCGCCACTAATGATGATAACGCTCCCATTAATACAAATATAGGCGGCGGGTGTCGGCGGCAGAATCACGTAGCCGGCACCTGACCTCTGACAGGGCGCTGCGATCCGTGGCAGTTAACCCCTCAGGTGCGGCACCTGAGGGTTAACTGCCATGGATCGCAGCGCCTTGTCATAGAGGTCAGTGCTGGCTACGTGATTCTGCCGCCAGCACCCGCCTCCTGTATTTGTATTAAAAGGTTACTTATCTTCATTGGTGGCGCAGAGTGTGCTCCCCCTTCCCCCAGTACTAAAACCATTGGTGGCGCTGTGTGCCCCCCCCCCTAGATTATAATCATTGGTGGCAGTGGCCACAGGGTCCCCTCTGCTCCTCTTCATTCATTCGTGGTGCAGTGGCAGCTTCTGATCGGAGCCCCAGCAGTGTAATCGCAGGGGCTCTGATCAGTTACCGTGGCAGCCAGGACGCTACTGAAGCCCTGGCTGCGATGGTAATCTCCCTGCTGCTGCGTGTACTATGCACAGGGTAGCAGGGAGAGTGTGAAGTTCTATTCACCCTAATAGATCTTTATTAGGGTGAATAGGACAAGGGATGAAAAGATCCCAGGTTCTAGCCCCTAAGGGGATTTTTTTTTTTTTACTTTTTATTTAATAACTAACACCAAAATATTAAGTTTAACCTCTTAAGGACCCTGACATTTTTTGCAAATCTGACATGTGTCACTTTATATGGTAATAACTTTGGAACGCTTTTACTTATTCAAGCCATTTTGAGATTGTTTTCTCGTCACATATTGTACTTCATTACAGTAGTAAATTTGAATCAAAATATTTCATTATTATTTATAAAAAAATACCAAATTTACCAAATATTTGGAAAAATTCATATTTTTTAAAATTTCTATTTCTCTGCTTTTAAAACAGATAGTAATACCTCCTTAAATAGTTTACTTTACATTTCCCATATGTCTGCTTCATGTTTGGATCATTTTGTAAATGACATTCACTGGTCACACAGCTCCCCAAACATAGCACTAATGAAGGGCTATGGATGTGTGAGGAGTACTGAAGGGGTAACTGTGCAGCTGAGGAGAAAGGGCAGGCTAATCCACATTTTCGATCTCCTCTGCACTAGAGAAGGAGAAAAACAAGTAGCTCAGTTCTTATCAGCTGTGTGTTCACTCACAGTGATAGCTTAACGCAGTGTTTCTCAACTCCAGTCCTCAGGGCCCACCTACAGGTCATGATTTGAGAATATCCCACAGAATGAGTACCTGAGGTGAGTCCTGATGCACTGACACTAATTATATCACCTGCTAAATACTAAGGAAATCCTGAAAACATGACCCGCAGGTGGGCCCTGAGGACTGGAATTGAGGAACACTGGCTTAACGGAATGACGAGATATCTCCTCCTAGTGCCTGAAGTACCTGCAAGTGAGGACGAACTATCTCGTCCAAGGTCCTGAAGTTGTTAAATCACCCTCTTTCCCAATTTTACATATAAAATATATAAACAATAAATATATTACATATTGCCACGTCCAAAAAAGTGTGAACTATTAAAATATAAAAAGCCAACATTCAGATCTCACATCTGTAGTTTCCACGTCGCTTATTCGCCTTTTGTCCACTCTCAAAACACTTTCACCACATCACCACGTGAATGGTTCACAAGCTGCGCAGTTTCAGAAATACTGCCATCCTTGGCCTGAAAGCAAAAAATCATCCCTTTTTGTAACTTTGATAAATTGTTCCTTTTACCCATGACAGCAAAGAGGGATATGTGTGCAAACAGCCTCTCGCACACCTTACATACCCACCAAGCCAGCTCACGACTTCCCTGATGAGCTACACGTTGCTGAAGTTGAAAGTAGGAAGTGGTCATAATAATGTGACTCGATTTGTATATGAAGGACATACCGTATATACTCGAGTATAAGCCGACCCCCCCCTAATTTTACCCTAAAAAACTGGGAAAAGTAGTGACTTGAGTATAAGCCGAGGTGGAAATGGATGTCACTGTTATGGTGGGGGGGTGGGGGGGGTGGGAATCTGTGAATGAAACTGTTATGGGGGGATCTGTGGATGACACGCTGTTATGGGGGATCTGTGGATGGCACTGTTATGGGGGATCTGTGGATAGCAGCCCCCCATGCCATAACAGTGCCATCCACAGCGCCCCCATCCCATATCAGTGCCATTCACAGCCCCCCCCCATGCCATAACAGTGCCATCCACAGCCCCCCCCCCCCATTACCGCTCCTGTAAAGTTTTAAAATTCAATGACTGTATAGTGTAGTTCTTACTATAACTCTTGCCCCCTCTGTTCTAAATACCTCCTCACATGCCGCACTGAATACTCCAGGCAGGCCGGACGGGCGAGCGCAGCGTGACTCGCGTCACGTGCCTGCGCCGCCTGCTTCATTCATAAAGCAGGCCGGGCAGACACGTGACATCAGTCAGTCAGCAGTGAGCGCACCGGCCCCGCCGCAAATGCCTGCCCCCAGCTCCTCCTCCCGCACCTCCTCCCACTCCGCTCTCCTTTTTACGTGTATGACTCGAGTATAAGCCAAGTTCGTGTTTTTCCGCACAAATTTTGCTCTGAAAAACTCTGCTTATACTCGAGTATATACGGTAATTATTATCCCCAATAATATTTAAATCTGCAATTCTTCAGTTACCAAAAATGGTACTGAATCCTAGCACAAGGCTAAAGGGAATGTTTTTAAACTTTTTATATGAGAGTTCCTATTTATGTGCTAGGAACTATTCGTCTGCATTGGAAATTGGGATAAAAAGGAGAGAATGCTAGTGAGGCCTAACAGGAGAAAACTAAAAATGGCCTTTCAGTGTTTATTAAGATTTTTTTAAGGAGGTTGTCCGGTTTTCTGGACAACCTTAGGATAGGATAGGTCAGTATAAGAAAACCGGACAACCCCTCGAATATCGTCCATGCTGAGATATGTTCGCTAAGTCAGATATTAAAAAACATTTTTCATATGCTTATTGTATTCTAAAGACCTCTTCTAGTAGGTCCGCTTTATATAAATGGTTTCTTTTCAGCAGGCAGCGTGTTTACTGTGCATCTCTCAGGTGGCATCTTTTTAAATGGCAGCTAATGTTTTGCAGCTGGAACAGGAGTTACTCCAGAGTTCTCTGTGGGTGCAAGAGCAAGAAAATAAACGTCTTGTAGAACACGTGGCATCACTAGAGCAAGAACAGGTACAGATGGTTTAATCCCCTCAGTGACTAAGGCTTCTTTCATACTGGCGTTAGGATTGTCCGGCAGGCTGTTCCGGCAGGGGAGCAGCCTGCCGGATCCGTACTTGCGTTTGCACACGTGTGCTGCCGGAAGTCCGCTCCAAGCACACTGCGGTTTTTGTCCGGCTGCCTCTCGGCATATTTGCTGTGCTGCGGCCGCATCGCCGACCCGTGCCCATTATAGTGAATAGTGCTGGAACGGCCTCCCGGAAGCTCCCGCGTCCCTACCGGACAACCCTAACGCCAGTGTGAAAGAACATAGTATGTGTTTCAAAAGATCATGAATTGACTAAGATATACAGTATGTGTTTGTGTGTGTATGAAAAAGAAAATGGACAGCACTCCAGAAATTCAGAAAAGAGGAATAAAAAACTTTATTCACCAATGTCAAAGTGAGGAGTATATATACCCCAAAACCTATTACATATCCAATTGCATGATCACATACCATAATTGCTCATTAAATAAATAACATGCAATAATTCATACAGTGATGTGAAAAAATACAATGTGAATACAAAATTCATCGGTAATAATCAAGTAACATAATGAATACAAGAAATTGATGTGTATATATATATATATATATATATATATATAGATATAGATATATAATAAATTGATTTACAATAGAGTGACCCAGTGCATGCATGTTTAATTAACAAAGTGAATATACAGTATCAGGTGTGTTATATTAAAACAAGCTGAGGAGAGAAAGGGGAGAGGGAGCAGACTGCAATGGCGACCTGTGGTTTTTTTTACAAGAAGAGTGCTGCGTTGATTTTTCATGGATATATATATATATATATATATATATATATATATATATATACACACACAACTATATACCGTATATATTTCCCTCTGTTGTCATGAAAAATATCATTGCTTCAAAATAAGTTTTGAAGAGGCAAAAATGCAAAACGCATGTAAAATTTGCCTGATTATTGACAGAATTGTGTGCAGTATCATTCCGGTCTGATTATCATTGTTAGGCCTCATGTACACGAACGTATTTTCTTTCCATGTCTGTTCCGTTTTTTTTGCAGACCATATGCAGAATCATTCATTTCAATGGTTCCGCAAAAAAAACCTGAAGGTACTCCGTGTGCATTCCGTTTCCGTATGTCCGTTTTTCCGTTCTGCAAAAAAACATGTCCTATTTTTTCTAGTTTGCGGACAAGGATAGGCATTATTACAATGGATCTGCAAAAATAACAGATCCGCAAAAAAAAAACGGATGCCATACGGAAAGTCATCCGGGTTTTTTGCGGACCGCAAAACACATACGGTCGTGTGCATGAGGCCTTATCCTTACATTATTCACATCCTTCAGATGATGCTCTGCTCTAGTAATGCCCCTTTTTCTTTTTTGCTTGGGCTAACCCTAAGCAGTCTGATCTGCCTTGTCACACACTATCTTGACTTCCTTCCTTGTATTTTTTTCATTCTCTTTTTAGCATGCAAAGAGACGGGTGGAGTTGTTATTAAATGAACTAACGGATAGCAAGAACAAACTGGCTTATGAAAAAGGGAAACTGCAGGTATGATCTAACAGGCTTATATATACATTAATATACATTATGTATACGAAATTGTGGAGTTCCGATTGGTTACTATTTCAGCCTGTAACCTTCTGAAGCCTTCCAGGCCAGCCATAGGAAGACTGTCTGTTAAGCCTTGACTGTGGCAGGGCTTAATATGAATCCTGTAAAAATCTCATATACTGCAATAGTATATTATTTTACTCTATGGTATAAAGGATCATATGTTTTCCAAAGGAGACTGAAAATTTAAGTAAAAATATTTTAAAGTTTTTAAAAAATATAAAAGAAAAGTCACAAAAATGTTTAAATCCCGCCTTTTCCAATCTTACATATAAAAAAAAAACATAATTGGTATCTCTTTGTCTAATGCCTGAACTATAATATTTATCATGCACAGTATTGGAAAGAAAAAATAAGCTATGATTTTTTTATTTTTTTTAAGTAGTAATTTTGTATTACTGTAATCATACTGACACACAGAATAAGGTCTTTATGGACACTGAACCCTGTAAAAACAAAACTCAAAAAACCATGGTGGGACCAGAGAATTTTTTTTTTTGCCATTTTTCAATACTAAATATGGTAAATTAATGTGTGTGTATATCTACGAAAAATGTAAAAAAGTCATGACTGTAGCTTTGGTTAGAAAACAGGTGACACGTGTCACATGGTGTTATGCTTGCTGATTTCTTTTTCCACTTCTTAATGCAGAGCACAGTAGAGCAGTTGCAGTCTGATCTGCAGTCTTTTGGTGATGCGCACTCTGAGAATTCCAAACTCCGTCAGCTTAATGCAGCCTTACAGGCCAGGTACACCCAGGTAAGCAGTTACACATATTACAGCTTTAGACTAAGGCCTCAAGCACCTGCCAGAACCGTTTGCAGGACGAAGCATGTGCTACATGGAGTGTGTACAATGCTGCATCTGATAGAAGATATTCTAGAACAGAAGTTGCTCTAAGGCAGAATTTATCAAAGACCATGTTCCTGTAGCTTTCTGGTGTAGAATAATTGCAAATTGTTGTGCAAACTGGGGCATTTTTTTGCCTTTTTATACTGTATTCACCACTTTTGTAAAAAGTGATCAATGTTTTCTATTTATTCATTTTTTATTCAATTTTGGCCCAACACATTTAAGATTACATCCACCAGTTTTCTGGCACAAGTTGTACCTAATATCTATGCCAATTCCTAACAGGTATAGATTTCAGATTCTGATGCTCATACCTTCCAAGATATGCTAAATTATTAAGAAGATTGCACATCTCACAACTACATCATGACTCCTGTTAGAAAGACCAGCCTTGGTAAATTCCTCCGTAAATATTTCCAGCAGTAAAAAATCCTCCTTTCTCTCTGATATCATTGAGGGACACAGGACCGTGGGTATAGCTGCTGCTGCCGCTAGGAGGCGACACTAGGCTAAAAAGTGTTAGCTCCTCCTGCCAGCTATATCCCCTCCAGCCTGAAGAGAGCATATCAGTTTTTAGCTTAGTGTCGTAGGAGGCAGAGCTCCCTAAATTCTGCAATTTTTTATTTTTTGATCTTTATTTTGGTTCCCTTTTCGGCTTCCCTCCCAGTCCAGCTCCCCCAAGAAGAAAACGAGGACCAGGACAGCCTCGCTCTGCTCCTTCCTGCAAGCCAAGGGGTCACCTGGATCCGGCCCTCCCTTCTTGCCAGCTTCCTGCCACTTCGGTGCAAGCAGCTGAGGAGGTGACCCTGCTGAACCCGTTGAGGGAGGGTGAACAAAAGAGGTGTAAGATGGGGTGAGAATGCCGGATTGGGTGAGTATTTCTGTGTTCCCCCTAGGGGAGGTCCTGAGGTCCTCCTCCCTTGGGATTACCTGGCCATGGGGGGGTTCCGGCCGCCCGCCCCTCTAATTTAGGCCCCGGCTTCCTTTGCAGCCTACCCCGATTTGCGGCCTTCCCAGCCCCCATGTGCCTCATGCCCTTTTCTTCTCCTCTGGTTGGGTCGATTTTTCAGTTGTCATTGCCAAGGCATAGGACCATCGAGATCGTTGTTTCAGCACTTCTAAGCGCTTTGATCTGTTATACCCCTTTCAGCCAGACTTGGTCGCGAAATGGTCATCCCCATCCAAAGTGGACCTGCCCGTTGCGCGTCTCGCTAAGCATACCGCTATCCCTGTGGCTGATGGCACGTCCCTTCAGGACCCCGTGGATTGCCGCCTAGAGTCTTTTACTAATTCTACTTTTGCGGCGGCTGGCCCGGCGCTTTGTTCCATTTTTGCTTCAGCGTGGGTGGCTAAGGCGTTCTCTGAATGGGCCCTTAGCCTGCACCAGGACATTGTGGCTGATGTTCTGCCGGCGGACCTCCATTCTTTGGCCCTGCAGATCTCTCAGGTGGGGAAGAACCTCTGCGAGGCCTCTTTGGATGCAGGCTCTTATGTTGCCCACTCATCCACGTTCACGGTTGCCGTACGGCGTGAGGTGTGGCTTAAAGTCTGGGCTGTAGAGTCCTAGTCAAAGCTTTCCGTTATGGGGCTTCCATTTTCGGGTTCTCGTCTGTTCGGTTGGACGAGATCATCTCTGAGGCAATGGGTGGTTAAAGTACCCACCTCACACAGGGCAAGGCCAAGAGTCCGGTTCGTTCCAGGGCCTCGAGCTCCCGTATACACTCCTTTCTCCGACATGCGCCCGTCGGCAGGGGCGCCACCCAGGGTTTCCAATCAAGAGCAGAAGAGAAAACCATCCTTTAAACCCCAACCAACCTGCCGCCCAAGGGCACAACTGCCCGCACTCTGGCCAATAGACAATCTTCAGCATGCAGGGGCAACCCCGCCCTCTTGGGTGGGGGGTCGGCTCCTCCTTTTCCAGGATGTTTGGCGGTCCCACATTTCCGACCAATGGGTACTCAAATTAGTAACCTCGGGTTAAAAGATCGAGTTGGCCTCCACCTCGCTGGACTGATTCTTCCTTTTCCAGCCACCCAGAGACCGGGTTTGCGCCACCGCCTTTTTTTCAGGCATTACAGTCCCTTTTCGCCCGGGGAGTGATCTCCCCGGTTCTGCTTGCGGGGTAGTTCACAGGTTTTTATTCAAACCTGTTTTTTATCCCCAAGAAAGAGATTTCCGTTTACACGGTTCTAGATCCCAAGTTGCTGAACCAGTTTGTCAAAGTCCAGCACTTCAGGATGGAGTCTCTCCGTTCTGTGATTGCCTCTCTGGAATGGGTTGAGTTCCTTTCCTCGGTGGACATTCAGGATGCGTACCTTCACATTCCCATTGCTCCCGCGCACCAGCGTTTTCTTCGCTTTGCGGTGGAGTCTTACCACTATCAGTTCGTGGCTCTACCCTTCGGCCTAGCAACAGTACTGCGAGTGTTTACGAAGGTGCTTGCTCCTCTCCTCGCTCTTCTTCGTTCCAGGGGCATCGCCCTGATCGCCTATCTATACGACAGTTTACTCATCACCCTGGCACATTTTGGCTGGCTGGTGAACTTCCAAAAGTCAGCACTGCATCCCAGAAGGCAGATTACTTTCCTTGGCATGATTCTCGACACGGCCGTGGCGACAGTCTGCCTCCCCTCGGACAAGCAGTCATCCCTTAAGCGGTCGGTTCGTCTTCTCCTCTGGCGCAGATGTCTGCAATCCGGCTTTGCATGCGAGTTTTGGGAACAATGGTCTCTTCATTCAAGGTGCTTCCGTTTGCACAATTTCACACTTGTCCTCTCCAGCAGGCGATCTTGTCATCCTGGCACAAGACAGAGTTCCTTGCACCATACCATCGCCCTTCCTCCGCAGGTGTGGTCGGAACTCAGGTGGTGGCTCTCAACTCCAGCTTTGGTCTCCGGCAAATCCTTTCTCACAGTCATCATCCTAGAACTTCGGGCCAATTATTTGTCATTGGACTCCTCACCTGAGGGGACTGCCGGTCCGGATCCAGTCGGACAATGCCACAGCGGTGGCGCACATCAACCGCCAGGGGGGGGGGACCCACAGTCGGGTGGTAATGGCGGAGTCGGCCAAAATTCTAAAGTGGGCGGAGGAACATGTACTAGCGCTATCGGCAATCTACATTCCAGGAGTGGATGTGGATCTGATGGCATCCAGGATCAACCACAAGCTTCCCACCTTCATCTCGCGGACAAGAGATCCCCGAGCATGCTCAGTAGATGCGCTGGTGGCCCTATGGGACGGCTTTTCCCTCCTGTACGTCTTCCTCCCTTTCCCACCCTGGGTCCTTTGCAGGATCAAGAGGGAGGACATTCCGAAGGTAGTCTCTGCCTTCCATGTCAACGAGGACATCGTTCTCTCCTCATTTTGTCCCTCGCCTTCACATCCTAGGGAACGGGACCTCCACCAGCTGGACGTGGTTTGTGCCCTGCAGATTTATTTATCTGCTTTAGAGTCGTTTTGGCGTACCGACTCACTGTTCGTTATTCCTGAGGGTCCTCGCAAGGGTTTGGCAGCCTCCAAAGGAATGATTGCCAGGTGGATCCGCTTGGCCATTGCCGAGGCGTATTGCTCCCGGGCAAGGCTCCACCCCTCCGTATCACGGCTCATTCGACCAGGGTGGTGGGCGCTTCTTGGGCCCATTTTGTTTCTAATTTTGGCGCAGGTGACGGCAGTTGATTAACTGGTAGGGTCCTCAGTTTTGGGTTCGGACCCACTGCTTATTGTTATGTTATTTCATTCCTGATTTCTCTTCCTACTTCTGATATGCTCTCCCCCGGCTGGAGGGGATATAGCTCGCGAGAGGAGCTAACACTTTTTAGCCTAGTGTCCGCAACAGCAGCTATACCCACGGTCCTGTGTCCCCCAATTAACTCAGAGAGAAAGAGATTTTACAGGTGAGTCCACAAAAATCTCGTTTTTGGCATCTTTAAAGGGGTTTTCTAATGTTTACATATTGATGACCTCAACTCAGGATACGTCATAAATACCAGATTGGCAGGGGTCCCACACCTGCACTGCCACTGGTCAGCTATTTTCAGCAGCTCCTGGTACCAAAAACACAATGGGCAAAGTCAGCAGAAGTAAGCTACATCCACTGTGTAGTGTCTGTGCAGGTTACTGCAGCTCAGCTACCATACCAGTGAAATCACCCTGTGGCAAATCTGCAATGCAATCTGCAACAAAATCCTCAGCAGAATTTTCACTGTGAAAATTTGCTCCATGTGGCCATACCCCTAGAAAAGTTATTGCAGCCTCTAATCTAGTAGCATTGCTTCTAGGGAAAAATAGCTTTGTAATGCAGCATGCAGTTGAGCATACCACAATCATTTTATGTACATGTGAAATGGGAAGCATTGATTGATACCTTGTGTACCTCTGTTCATGTCCTATGACAGTTCTGGAGCTGTAATATGACCGTGTGCATCAGGCTTTAGTCAGGAATTACTAAGATTTATTCGTTTTGTTAATCTAGGTAAATTCAGAACTTGACTCAAGCAAAATTCAGCTACAGAAATTGGAAGCAAAGTTCCAGCAGGTCAGTCGTGAGTGCAGAGTGGTTTTACAATTCCTTGCTTTTCTCTTGAAGCAGTTTGCAAAAAATTGAATTAAAGAGTTTTTCCTGCTTAGAACATTTATCATCAATCCAAGGGATAGATGATAAATGTATGATTGCTGATGGCATGGGGATGGGCATGTGTGAAAGGCTTCATTCACTTCTGTGAGACTGTTGAGTACAGCATTTAACTGTTACCTTCAGTCCAGTAGTAGTCCCATTCACACAGCCTATGTTTGTGGCTTAAAGTGTGACCCAAGCAGAGTTAAAGCCACACAACACCTTCTAAATTGAAAGTGTGCAGCGTTCATGCTTATGTCTGTCTCTACAGTCAGAGAACAAATGTCCTCTCTGATTGCTATAAAAGGGTTGAGAACATAAAGAAAGGTTCCTGTAGTCCTCACCTCTGGGCTCACTGGAGGCTGTACAGGGAGGGATGATAGTAGGAGGTTGAGCTCTTCCTTCTTGAGGTTGTGTGCATTCCCCCCTCTTATCCCTCCCTTACCCTAGGTACACACCTAAGCGTTTTACAGCGCGTTCAAACGTGCTGTAAAACGCACAACATGTGAAAAGCCATGCTTCCCTATGGGCATGGTTCATATTTGGGCGTTTTACAGCGCGTTTCCGTCCATAGGATTGTATTAGAACGCGCAAAGATGAAGAAATGCGCGTTTTCTGTTCCAAAAACGTCGCCGGGTCGTTCTCCGACGACGCATCCGCAAGAGCAACACTCCACACACCATTGCTGCCACTTGCGTTTGTCTCCTAAACTCCATAGAAATCCACCAAATTAACCACACCAAACTCCAACAGTACAACACTCTCAAACACACCTAATCAATCAATATCTCAATTTGGCAAACATTCAACACCTTTCATATAGGTAGGCCTGCATTTTTAGTGGATCTTGCACCTGTCAATCACAAAAACGCGCGAAAAACGCGCGTTCATTAATGACAAAAACGCGCATACAATCGTGCGTTTGTTGCGCGTAAAAACGCTTGAAAAAACGCACGCCTGCAAAACGCTTAGGTGTGTTCCCAGCCTTATAGCAACACTGAACCAGCAACTAAACAGTTTCAGGATGCTCCCTGACCTCAAATCGGTTTAGCACCCTGAAATTGCACCTTATATTTTGAGCCTGGTATCATTTGAAAGCTAATCTAGGATTTAATATAAGTCTAAGATGTAGACCTTATTTTCTAGTTGTGATGTGCCATGACTTACATCTCTGGCATTGAAACGGTTATAAAGGGTTGAAAATAATAATTTCTTGTGATATATTTGTAAATGTATGCCATCAACAGACTGAACAGCTATTACTTTGTAAAGAGGAAGATCTTGCATTAGCAGCTAAGGCCAGAAATGAAGCCATCAAAGAAGAGAGAAGACTCAAGCAGCAGATTGTCACCTTAGAGGAGACGGAGGGGCATGCTGTGAGTGACTTTTAATGAATGTAAGCTCATAAACTATGTCTACTACTTTCCTATAACACCGCCTATTTTATACCATATAGAAATCTGCCCTTCAGCAGCAACTGTCTGAGTTATGTGAGGAGAGGACCAGAATGTCCGAAACGTTAGAAAGTGTCTTGTCCTCTCATGCCAAGCTCCAGAAAGACCTAGAAATACTGCAGACAGAATTAGGACGGAAAGACAATGACGTGTTAAGTTTCCACAAAGATAGGTAATGTATTAAGTATTTTAGTATAGTCTTACAATGTCAAACGTATCTACAAAAAAAAAAGCTGTTAAAATAGGTGCAGCAACCAAAACAACATTACATAGGATTTGGCTGCAAGCATCATGAGCTTTTAATGTAAAGTGTCCGGGCAGTTAGTGTATTTATTACATGATACTGCTTCTCATTACATGTAAGATCTGTCAGATAGTCCTAATAAGGCTGTGTCCACATCACATATGTGATAGCCGTTTAGTGTGTATGACTGGAAAAATCCTGACATACTGTAGCTATAGAGTAACATTAGCCAGGCAGCGGCCTAAAAAGTATCCTTTAGGCCTGTGTCTAGCTGGTATAAATCAGCATATTGGGTAAAAGCACTATTTCATACAATGGCAACCAGTAAAAACATACACATACATTCTTTTACAATGGAACCCACTTATGGCATTCATTGGAGGCATCCGTTTTAATATATACCTTATGATGTGTGCATTAACCCCTTCAGTGCCACTTTTCACCTTAAATCCTAGGCCGATTTTTGCAAATCTGACCTGTCACTTTATGTGGTAATAACTTTGGAACGCTTTTACTTATCCAAGCCATTCTGAGATTTTTTTTCTCATGACACATTGTACTTCATGATAGTGGCAAATTTCCATATTTCAATTTCTCTGCTTTTAAAACAGATAGTGATACCTCAAATAATAGTTATTACTTTACATTTTCCATATGTCTACTTCATGTTTGGATAATTTTGTGAATGACATTTTTTTTATTTTTTTGGGACGTTAGAAGGCTTCGAAGTTTAGAATCAAATCTTCAAAATTTTCATAAAATTTCCAAAACCCACTTTTTAAAGGGAATCTGTCACCTCTGATTACACAATTTCAGCGTTTAAACCAGTCATGCAGAACACAGTACCATGAATCGGCTTGTCTATTCTATTATGTCATTCGTGCAGTAGTTTCGCTTTTTATCTTTATGCAAATGAAGCCTGAAGGTGCCCAGAGGGGCGTTTTCTTCCCCCTTTGGAGCCCAGTAACGCCCACCTACAGTGCCCAAAGCCGCCTCCAACAAGCAGACCTAACCGCCCACAGCGTCTCCTCCCCCTCCCTGACGGCCGAGGGAACTCTCGCGCAGGCGCAGTACCCACTGAGGGCTGCGCCAGCGCGATGTACTGGAGACTGAGGGCAGGAGCTTCATCATTGTCACTGGGCATGCGCTTCCTCCCAGGATGAGAGGGGAGAGCAAGCATCTGACGTCACTGGCTTGGCGCATGCCCAGTGACAATGATGAAGCTCCTTTAGAGCAGGTTGTTTACATTTCACACAGTAAAAGCATTTTTGAAACAAAACAAAAAAAATCATGTTTTAGTGTCTCCATAGTCTGAGAGCCATAGTTTTTTTTTTTTTTTTTGGCTATTGTCTTAAGTAGAGGCTCATTTTTTGATCACTTGGTGTTGCACTTTTAGTGATGTAAGGTGACAAAAAAAGTTTGCTTTTTTAGCAGTTTTTATTTTACTTTTTTGACGGTGTTCACCTGAGGGGTTAGTTCATGTAATATTTTTATAGAGCCGGTCGATACGGACGTGGCAATTTTTTACCTATTTTTTACCATTTTTTTTTAATTTACTTTATTTCGGGAAAAGGACATTTTTTTTGTTTTGTTTTTTTGGAAAACTTTCTTTTTAAACTTTTTTTTCACTTTATTTCTTTATTTTTTTTGTCCCACTCTTGGACTTTAACTTTTAAGGGTCTAATACCCTTTACAATGCATTACGATACTTCTGTATTGTAATGCATTGGCAGTAAGTGTATTACTCGCTGTAATACACTTACAGCTTCCTGCCTGTGATATCCAGGGGGATGCCTTCCCTGCCATCAGGTCCCCATCACAGCAGAGCTGGGACTCGATGGCCACCCCGCAACCGGCAGGATCCTGCACATGCCGCGGTCAGCGCTGACCTCAGCAGTGCGAGGATTAATGTGTCGGCATTAGTGTTCTCACTGATGCCAGCGCATACAGTAGGGGTCTGGCTATCAGTGACTGACGGACCCCCGCCGCTGATCAGGCAGGTGCAGTTCCTGCACCCCGCCGTATATGTACGGCGCTGGTATCCTACGGGTTAATAGAAGCCATCCACGTGATGCAAGCATAGCCTCTTCATTTGCCCTGTCTACAATCTCTGGCCGTTCGATAGGGATTCCATTTTTGAAATGAGATAAACAGCTGATCTGACCAGCATGAGCCGCCTTCTGCTTTAGAATTGAATGGAATCATATGCTTTTTTATTTGCCAGACTTTGATTAAAAAAATACTTTGTGGGCAGTGTAATTCTGCTCTGTGCTGCTTTCTAAGCATTGCATATGATATACATAATGTAAATTTTCTATTATCGCAGATCTGAAAAATATGAATGCAGTCTGTGTGCAGCCCACAATTTTTGCAGCACCTGCTGTAAAAAGCCCTATACTCGTTTGTAATGGTGACCAATATAGGACGGGTTTTATAATTTGCTGCACAGATGCAGAAAACACACTGATGACTAATGTGTTCATGTACGATTCGTAAAAATTGCAGGTCAGACATGGACCTAAAAAACGGTCATGTGCACGAAGTCCGCCATGTTACTGCTGTGACATCTGTATGTAAAGCTCTTATGTCTGAATTCCTGACCGCTCATAAACACTTATCAAACTAATAAGGATATGGTTATGGCTGAGTTCACACTTCAGATATCTGGTCAGTTATTAAAATCAGTTAGGCCCCTGCACACGACCGTATGGTTTTGCTGTCCATTTTAGGGTCAATTCACACGTCCGTGGTGTGTTGCGGATCTGCACACCCGGCCGGCACCCCCCATAGAAATACCTATCCTTGTCCGCAGCTGGGAACAAGAATAGGACATGTTCTATCTTTTGTGGAGCCGCGGACTGGAAGTTCGGGGCCGCGCTCCGCAAATGCGGAAGCGGAGAGCACATAGTGTGCTCTCCGATACACGTCCGGACCCATAAGGAATGAATGGGTCCGCACCTGTGGAACGGATGCGGACCCATTTGCAGAAGTGTGAATGGGGCCTTAAACAGATCAGTTTTTTTCTTTCAGTAGTGTTTCCGTTCCGTTTTTCTGTTTGGTTTCCGTTTTGTGATCTGTTTTTTGCGGATCGGAAACGGAAGCATACAATAATGTTTAAACAGTAAGTACATAAAAAAATTGGGCTGGGCATAACATTTTCAATAGATGGTTCCGCAAAAACTGATCGGATACGGAAGACATACGGATGCATTCTGGTTTTTTTGGCGGAACCATTGACTTGAATGGAGCCACAGAACGTGATTTGCGGGCAATAACAGGACATGTTCCATGTTTGAACGGAAATGGAAGGCATACGGAGTACATTCCGTTTTTTTTGCGGATCCATTAAAATGAATGGTTCCGTATACGGAACGCAAAAAACGGAACATAAATGGAAAAAAAAGTTTGTGGGCAGGAGGCCTTATTCTGCGCCGAAACTAGGCGCAAGTCAAAAACACAGAACAGGTGCAAATCTTTACATTATATATATCTGATCTCTGAGTGGGCTTTACTACTGGTTTTGGCTCACAATAACTGATGGACATAACTGAAGTGTGCACTTGGCCTTAAATGAGTGTTTATGAGCTGTCTGAGTTCAGAGATAAGGGCTATACATGGAGTCATTAGAGCAGCAACATGACGGCTCAGTGTTTAAAAGGATTGTTCGGGTTCAGAACTGAACCCCCACATAAGCTGCCCTTCACTCATTTACCATGTCTGAGTGCATTAGTAAAGAAAAAACCCTTGCCTTGTGTGATGCAGCAGAGGGCAAGGGGGAGCCTCAGAGCAAGAGATGCTCCATTCAGACATGGTAAATGAGTGAAGGGTAGCTTATGTCCGGGTTCAGCTCTGAACCCGAACATCCCCTTTGACTGAAAGCAAGATGCTGTGCAGCTAGGCTAAAACTTGACCCTGTAGGACAGAGACTGCTGAACATTTTTAATGCAGACCAACTGAAAAAATTATTTTTTGGGTAAAATGCAATCAGAAAACAATGCTCCAAAGGTGTTCATAGCCTTTAAGAACATGACAAAAATGTTTTATCTACGAAGCCTAGAAAATGCAAGACCAATCACCAACTGAGAAAACTACATCTACTCACAATACTCCATACATAACAATTGCTTGACCACATATGTGCCAGGCAAATATACTGTAAACTGGTCTGTATTGTTTGACCCAAGTTTTAAGGTGGTATTCTAGTAACTAAGAGTTGTCTTCTATCCATTGGATAGGGCATAACTTTTAGTTACCGAAATAACTAAATAAATGGTAATTTAGTAATTCAGTCAAATAATGATGTAGATTAATTTCTGTCCTTATATGTTTCTCTGATTCTTGCATCTGACACTTGTACTTCTCTTCTTAGGGGTCGTACCCGGAAACAGATGGAGAAACTAAAGGCCGAGCTTTTAGAATGCAATACAAGGCTACATGCTGCAGAGCGCCAGAGGCGTGGGGAGGTAACATGAAGTTGGAGTCTTTTTTGTCGCATCATGAATACTTTATCATGGGATATTGCCATTCCTCTGTTATATTTTCTAATCAGGTAGAACCACTGCAGAAATGTCTTGCAATTGCTCAAGAGGATAACCGAAAGCTTGCCCAAGCATTGGACCTGGCTTTAAAGAGAAACTCTACTTTAGAAAAAGAGCTTGAAAACAAAGAATTACACGAGAAGCAATTGTTTCTGAACCAGTAATATCACTGCAATCCTAAAGAATTATGATCACAGTCTATATCTGACAAGTTCACCAAGATTGTGCCTTGATTTCTTTGCAGGACAAAAGCTGAGGAAGATTACAGAATTAAGGAACGGCTATTTGAGGAGCAGCTTCTATCCTTAAAGAAACAGCACCACGTGGAGATTAAGGAAGCAAAGAAAGCAGCAAGAATGGAGGTTACAGAGGTATTGTATTGAACAACAGTGCCTCCTATGCCAGATAGTAATTTCACCTACTGTATATTTGGGGGTTTCTGTCGCCTATAGAAAGCATGTCCCATACAAAAAGTAACTGCAGTAAAGTAATCAAACATGCTCATATTATTATAAAATTACTTCTTAGTTTAACCACCTGTCATTATCATATCATTAAAGGAAACATCATCATTATTTACTATAAACTGCATTATGGTTGTGACTGAGACCGATTTCCATGTGGCTGGACGGACCGCACTCTAATTAAACTAATGAAGACGGCACTGTCTAGTTGGTCTGCATTGTTAACGGTTGATGTACTGCACAGCCATTAACAATGCAAACTGACTAAACAGGGTGGTCCTCGTTAGTTTAATTAGAACCTGCTGAGGCCCATATGACTATGTTGCAACCACAACACGACAACGTCCTGTAGTTGTACCCCTACTGATATGTAGAGGCTAAAGCTAGAGATCAGGCCAGTGTCCTGTGATCTCGGCAACAACCCCCTCCCATCTATGATTAACGAGGTTATCCAGGAATTGATAACGATGACCTATCCTCTGGATAGGCCATCATTAATAGGGCTGTTTCACACTTTTTACAATTATGCACGTTTATAAAGGTAATGTGCATAGCTTAATCACGGAGATACGTATCGGAAGCACTACAGAGTGCTTCTGTGGTGTTTCTGTCCATGCCTCCGCACCGCAAAAAAAATAGAACTTGTTCTACTTTTTTTGTGGTGCAGACAGTTCACGGACCCATTCACGTTGAATGGGTCTCAATCCGTCCCGGCTGCCGCACGGACCTTGCCCGTGCATTGGGGACTGCAAATTGCGGTCCCCAATGCACTGAACGGATGCACAACGTTAGTGTGCAAGAGGTCTTGAGTAGAGATGAGCGAACATTAAAAAAAAGTCCGACGTTCGGGTTGTGGTAAGTCGCGCATCCCGTTATGGATTCCACTATAGCGGCATATGGAATCCATAAGGGGCGGCTGCCACCAACCCGAACTGTTGAACAGCCGAAGGACCTGGGGTGACGTCACTGTCATGTGATCAGTGCAGGGGGCGTGGCTCAGCACTGGATTTGATCCCGTGCTGAGCCACGCCCCCTGCACTGATCACATGACAGTGACGTCACCTCAGGTCCTTCGGCTGTTCAACAGTTCGGGTTGGTGGCAGCCGCCCCTTATGGATTCCATATGCCACTATAGTGGAATCCATAACGGGATGCGTGACTTACCACAACCCGAATGCCGGACTTTTTTTTTAATGTTCGCTCATCTCTAGTCTTGAGGTATGCCTCTGAGGATAGTGATTGGCTGCAGCGGTCACTCTAGCACTTTATCATGGCAGCCAAGTCAATGAAACCTTTCAGGGAACGTTGAATTAGAGGGCCTGGAACAGTGGATGATTTAATAAGTGAATTCTGGACCTTTATTATTTTATGCAATATACTCTTCCTGGCTGATTATGGTCTAATCTCAGACCATCCCTTTAAGTCTCATTATGTTAGATCAATGCAGATGAAACCAGAAATTCTAAGATGCTGCAAACCATCACATTTTTGGCACATGTATTCTCATTTGTTAGAAACCTCATTATCGGTAAGAGATGATCTAATCTTCCTTTATTCTATTATATACTCTACAGCTGAAAAAAGCATTGGACTCTGTCACTGAAAAGTTAACGGAGCTCTCACGAACAAACAGAGAATTGAGAAACAGGGAATCAAAGCTTCATAAAGAGACTTTACACCAAAACGACCTTATTCTCAGCCTGAAAACACAGCTTCAGTCCTGCATAGAAAAAAAAGGGCCCAGAAAGCAAAATGAAAGCATACAAGTGAGTTAATGTTTATGGAGTATGTCTATGAAATGGCATGCAAAACTGTAAACGCAGCCAGCAGAATAGCTGGGGGAATGTTGCACTTCGCCGGATACAGTACCGGCCAGCTGCATGACCCCCTGCCGTACGCATTTCCCTCTTCTGTAGGTGAAGTAATTGCACTGCCACTGGATACAGGACTGGCTGTATGCATGACCACCTTCTTTAGGTGGTATGCTTGGACTCTAACTGGATACAGTGCTGGCCGTGTGCATTACCCCTCTCGGCGAGGTATTGCGATTGCACTTGTGACAGTATGTACCGTGGGCATTATCCCTTCCACTGGGGGCGTAATTGTGGTACTGCTGGGTGCGGTACTTGCCGTATACATTTCCCCTTCCTTAGGTGGAGTACTTGCGCTTACGCTGCGTACTTGCTGTGGGAGTTATCCCATTCCAGAGAGGGTTTGGTTCTCCATCACCGACTGCTGTTTGGTCAGTCTAGTTACCACTACGTCCTTCCTGCTGCATTACTTCCCTGCGCAAGTAATCGCATTGGGGGGGGTGTTGTCTACAGCACTTTTAAGATACGGTGAATACTATGCCATGGCTCCAGATGCCTCATCTCCTGTTATTCCCTCCCCTTAACGGGTGGAGTGTGGTAAGGATCATTCCTACGGTGTCCTTGGGCACTTCATCTGGTGGTATGTGGGCTCCGCCACCGGGTAAAGGCTGCTCTCACTGTATCTCCTTCGTTTTATCCTCAGACTTGGAATTCCAACATAACAGAATTCTCCTTCTGATTGGTCATTGTATTCTATGTTGGCCCTGCAGTTTCCAGCCATGTAACTAAGTATAGTGGTTCTGTCATGCGAGTGGTCTCGCACTGGCTCTGACTACCCTATCCGCTTCTCCTCCTTCTCAGTTGGTGTGATTATGCCGACGCTCTGCCTTGGCTGCTTATTTCCCGCTCGCCCTAGGTGTTGTAGGGTGTGCGGTGGAGCATTTCCCCCTGGGGTGGCTTCTGCCCTGGCCAGGCTCCAGCGGCGGTTCCTGTTTTGGCGTGACTTCGCTAACGTGAATGGTGCTCATTCCGTATGACCCCACATTAGTACAATTTTCTTCCAGCCGTGCTACTTGTCTGTGCTCGATCTCTGGTTGTTTTCCGGTCTGCCTACCCAGTATCCATACTGGTACACTAGTTTTTTGCTTGTGACCAGTGCTTGGTCGTGGGTTTTCGTTGTCACATTCCCTCCGACTGGGGTATTCTTACACACTGATGACCGCATCCTCCCCTTCAGGCAGGGTCAGTACTCTGATAGTGTTTTGCCTCTGTAGAGGCTCTCCAGATCTCCCGCACTTCTGTCCTTCTCAGCGTTCATATCGCTTTGTTGCTGGCAGGGATACTCGATCTGCCTCCTAGCACAGAGAAGCTTCGCTAATAGCGTCTTACGCACCATAACTTGACAAAGGAGGCGGAAGCGGCATCACCTGGCCAAGTTGCTGGTGCTGCAGTTCCTCCCTTTTGGACTCGGCACAAGCCATCAGTTCTCTGAAAGGTGCAGAGCCGAGGTGGAGAGTCCCAAGCTGTTATTTCTTTGGCAAAAAGGCAGTACCAGCCCTGCACACATATGTAGAACAGAAGGTGGGCCAGTCCTTGAGCCTGTCGGTGTCTGCAAAAGTGCACGGCAGCAACAACGTGGAGCTGTAACTACGGTCAAGGACAATATATGTCCCTTACAGCCCACTGGGTAAATGTGGTTCCTGCCCAGCCAAACCAGCAACTTGGCCAGGTGATGCCGCTTCCGCCTCCACGTTCTCATGCCGGTCCTGCGACAATGTCCGTCTCTGCCTCCTTTTCCTCAGCCTCCACTGCAGGGACAATTCACAGTGCCCCACCAGCATACCACATGTGCAGGGCACAGCGGTGTCACGCTGTTCTGCACCTAGTTCGCCTGGGCGAACGAAGTCACACAGGGGAGGAACTGCTCCACGTCCTTCATCAAGAAATCAAATCCTGGCTTTTTCCGCGACAACTCAAAATCGGAACCATGGTGACCAACAACGGGAAGAACACGGTGTCAGCGCTGCATCAAGGAGGACTGAGCCATGCGCCCTGCATGGCGCACGTGTTCAGTCTGGTTGTCAAGCGTTTCCTGAAGTCTTCCACCCACCTGCAAGACATCCTGAAAATGGCCAGGAAACTTTGCATGCACTTCAGCCACCCGTACACCGCTAAGCACACCCTCCTTGAGCTACAGTGGCAGAACAGCATCCCCCAACATAGGCTGATATGCGACGTTTCCACCCATTGGAATTCCAACCTCCATATGTTGGACTGACTGTACGAACAGAGAAAGGCCATAAACAATTTCTTGATGATACAGGCGGACAGAGGTACTCCCCTGTGTAACTTTGATGTTAGCCAGTGGCAGCTCATGCGTGACACCTGCCGTTTGCCCGTGCTCTTGAGGAGGCCACTTTGTCATTCACCAGGACTACGGGATGAGCAACGTCATTTCACTGCTTCATGTCCTGTAAAAGATGCTGGTAAATCTGGCTGGTCAGGGGACTGGAGACGTGGTGCCTACATCTTACGGCCACATGAGCCCTGTGGGGGCTGAACTGGAAGAGGAGGACATTGGAGCACAAGCAATGTGTAGCGAAATGGGTGGTTTTTCTACACGGGTTACAGGAGAGGAGGAGCAGCCGGAGGAGCAAGAGGGAGATGAGGAAGACGAGGCAGATGACCCAGACACACCGTGGCAATATGCAGTGGAGATGGAGGCAGGGAGTCCCTCCGAGTCAGTTGCGCAAATGGCCAGATGCATGCTCGCTTGCGTAGTGGGATGACTGCTGGCTCTCCACCATGTTAGACCCTTGCTGCCGGTCCAAAATGAGGGCCTTTTTTACACCCGCTGAGAGGGAGGACAAACTAAACTATTATAGAGACATCCTATGTAGTTAGTTGGCCGCTGCCTATCTGCGCTCACGTTCCACTGCAATGGCTGCTGGGGGGCAGGAGTAGTCTAGAGTCGCTGATGAGCAGCTTTCTTTACCCGCATAGTGAAGAAACTACTAACCAGCAGCTAGACGTAGAGCAGAACCTGAACCAGCAGGTAGTGGCATACTTGGAGTGCACCCTGACAACCGTCATTGAAGATCCGCTGGACTACTGGGCAGCCAAACTGGATTTGTGGCTGTAATTGGCCGAGTTTGCCCTGGAAAAGCAGTCCTGTCCGGCCAGTAGTGTGGCATCAGAACAGGTTTTTAGTGCGGCGGGGGCCATAGTTACCGCAAGGAGAACTCACCTGTCAGCCAGGATTTCCACCCACCAATGCCTGATGCATCAGATTAGATCATCCATGCTGCCTCACCAAAACCTTGACAAGAGACCGGTTTCTTCTGGCTACCTGCCTCAGCTACTATTCTGATGCTGCCACCCGCCTGATGCCACACATCTGATGCCAAGTGCTCCTTCTGACACCCACCATCGTCAGCGGGTACTGTTAGTGCCACCCACCTCCCCACTCTGTCACCGGGTCACTCTGTGGTCTCCTGATGCTGCTGCCACCTCCACACTATGTCACCTTGCCACTTTGTGGTCTCCTGATGCTGCTGCCACCTCCACACTATGTTACCTTGCTACTTCGTGGTCTCCTGATGCTGCTACCGCCTCCACACTATGTCACCTTGCCACTCCGTGGTCTCCTGATGCTGCTGTCACCTCCACACTGTCACTTTGCCACTCTGTGGTCTCCTCATGCTGCTGCTACCTCAACAGTATGTCACCTTGCCACTCTGTGGTCTCCTGATGCTGCTGCTACCTCAACACTATCTCACCTTGCCACTCTGTAGTCTCCTGATGCTACTGCTACCTCAACACTGTCACCTTGCCACTCTGTGGTCTCCATCATCATTTATTTGACCCTTCTTCTGATCTGTCAGAAGGAAGGAAAAATGAGACACACAATGGATCCTGTTTGTGTAGCAGCTGTAAGGCCTGTATGGTCCCATCAGAATTGGTTTATGATTTGGTAGCCAAAAGCAGAAGTGGGTACAAAAGACATGCAAATATTCCATTCACGTGTCATCTTTGTTTTGGATCCACTCCTTTTTTTGGCATTAGCAATACTGATGGATTACTGACCAAATGCTGACCGAGTGAAGGTGGATGCTCAACAGACAGGATCTGTTATTTTTGGGGGGTTTGTTCTGACAGATCGGAGGAAGGGCACAATAATCAGTGATGTCAACACAAACTTACTACTGATACCCTCTCCACTCTGTCAGGGGGGGCCTCTACTTGTAAAAGCGTTTAATAGAACAGGTTCTGTAGACATAAATGTGGAATCAGCTGACGACGTTGTAAAAAAAGTGCACTCTTTCACGCTATAGTAGGATCTTGGGCCTCTGCACGGTTCTCTATACCTGACGCCAACATCGACCTGTAAGGCTGAGTTGACACTTAAGTTATTTGGTCAGTTTTGGCCCCGTAACTGCCCAAAAAAGTGAAGTGTGCAGTGATTCTAAGAGCGATGCCTGTCATCTGCGTGTCATACTGACTCACAGTATTGTTTCACTACCACAGCAGACTCCCTATGCATGTTACTGCAAGGCACAGTGTTCTACACCACTGTACAGGCTCTCTGCAGCCAGGAAATAGCTGTTTTTTAACACCATTCGCCACAAATTAATTCGGATCTAATCAAATCTTTTTGAAAAATTCGGTCGGTTCACCGAATTTTCCAAAAAGATTTGATTAGAAATTTGCTCATTTCTAACAGTGACACTGTAAGAAACAGACGGAGGGGCTGCCTAGCCTGGTCTTAAAGAGCGATCTGGACTAACCACAAGAGTGGGGGTTGCAAACAAGTTGCTGGGGGGGACGGGCCATTCAAAAATTAGCTGTGGGGCCCAGTTATTTCTAGTTACGCCACTGCTACCATAGCAACTGATTGAATATCCGCTGTTTTGCCGTGGGGTTTCCAGTTGGATGACAGAAGGAACTGGCAACCGCTGTGTGTGGAGCAGGCTCATACACGTGTGTATGACAGATATACTCGTCATATAGAGCAAAGGGATTAAACAAAGCTTTAAACATTTCCTGAATGCCAGTTATTACAAATAATGTTATCCGTGCTATATTGTAGTTCTGTTAATCACCTTAAGCTTAGTGCTGCTTGCAGTGAGCAGTGCCAGAAGTAGACACCACACCCGCATGCTCAGCTGCCGGCTGGTGTAAGTCTGTATGCATACTATATGCTTTTGATGTGCTGAATGCATCTGGTATTGCAACAATAATCATGTGAATCGAATGATCCAGTGGCTAGACATTAGTTCTCATCTATATTGTTAAAGAGAATATCTACCTTGGCAAGCGATTTATCATTCAAATTTGTTTAGAATGAAAAGTGATGCAGTTTTCTCGAAAGCTTTTTTACTTATTACACCACAAGTACTCAGCATAAAGAATAAAAGTCACCTACCTATTCACTCTTGCTCTGTTCCCGCTCCAGGGGTCTTGTCCCACAGCTTCCAGTTCCCTGTTAACAGGAAGTGTGACGTTCCATCCATCATGACAGACATGTCATCAAGTGGCCACTGAGGCCAGTGAATGTCTGCAACGGTTCATGTAAAGATGGAGGGGACATCACACTTGCGATCCACAGAAGAGCAGAAACAGCAGGGCTGGGCCTTCAGCAATGGAATAAGTAAGTGACTTTTTTTTCTTTAGTCTGAACACTTTGGGGCCTTTAGTAAAATTGTCCCTTTAAGACTACCATTTGTGGTCTGCATTAACTATATGTCTCCCTAGTAACAAAAAGAAAAATCTTTTGTTCATGCAAACACACAACCCGCCAACTGTTTCCTTCGTTTTAGTTTAGCAAGAGGTAGGGGCAGTATGACTTTGCTCGTAGTCATATTTGCACATAGGTCTCAGTAGGACCAACTGATGCAAAAATGATTTTTATTTAAGACTATTTGCAAAAGGTCCTTTATTGGAAAATGTATTTTGGGGTGAATTTAATTCTTTGTGTAAAGATTTTTCAGGATCTAGAGGCCGAGCTGAAACATATGAAGAACATGAAGGAATCTTATGAGAAGAATAATAATGAACAGGTGAGAAAGGGGGCGATGGTCAATAAAGGGTAAACCAGACATCTTGCCCACACTAGATGAGGTGGACCAAGAGTAAGTTACTGTTTTCTTCTTTAGTGTAAGCGTATTCAAGATTTTCTGAATGAAGTTGACAGCATACGCAAAGAGATTGATGCAGCCACAACACAGGATGCAAAGGAATCAAAACTTCAGAGTCAGTTGGAGGAAGAGGTGACATCCAGACAGATGTTGGAGCAAAGGTGTAAGGTAATAAATTATTTATTAAAATCTTAGACATAAAATCTACCCTATGGGATCTAGGGAGGTTTGAGAGACCACTTCTCTCCCTTACCCCACAAAATGAAGTTCACTCTCTCATACCTGCGCATTTGAGGAGCCTCAGGGTGCTAAGACGCTCCTTACCCCACCCGGCATCTTGGTTCATGCACTGATACATTCCTCGAAGCTGATGTATCTCCTGGAGCATTAAAACATACGTTAAGCAAGATGGCGTCCTCCTGCCCAGCCTCACCAGCCAGGCGCTGATTCCCGAATCCGGCCAGTCATGTACAGCCTGAGGACGATAGAGGTATCATTAATCCTGACCTGGCTATTGATCACATTACTTGCCATAGAAGTGGCAAAAAGGCTAGCCCCAGATATCAAATAAACTTTATATAATACACTGTTGGCCTCCTTACAGCAGCTGCATGAAGAACTGGCCCAGCATGACTCACAGCTTGATGAGTTGGAACAGCGGGTTTCCTTCATGGATGATGATGCATCCGAAGCAAATTCCTGCATTAGAGATCTTATAAAAGAGAGTGCAGTGTTGAAAGATCGTCTGGAGGATTTCAAGAATCACTGTAGGCAAAATAATTTTAGACTTGTGGGCCTCCCTGTACAGTGAACCCCAATCCATTTGTCAGATGGAACTGCCAGAAGCCCTGGGCTTGGAGAACAAACGTAAGGTAGAAAGAGCTCATCGCGTGGCTCCCTGCAACCCATATCTCCAGGAAGGACAAACAAAGAATTTGTAGCAAGGCCTCAGCAAGTTATCGGGAGATATTTTTATATCATGTGATATTATCTTTAGAATATATATGAACCTAGTGTGCATACCAATTCTTTTTTCCAGTGGTCAGAAGGCAAATTGTTGTCAGATCCTTGCTTACACAAGATAGTGGGAGGAGATTTCAACTCAGTTGTAGACATTGGAGAGGATAGGAAACAGGCATCCCCATCGCAAGCAGGTGCAGGAGCTCAAGATAAGGTACTTGCCCCACTCATGACCAATACAGTCCTCATAGACACTTGGCACTTGCTCCATCCTGATGAAAGAACCTACACATTCTACTCACATTCCCAAGGGTCGTAGTCGAGAATTGATTATCTTTTTGTACATTATTCTTTGTAGCCAAAAATAGAGAAGGTAGATATTTGGAATTTATTTATGAGATGCCCCGTTATCCTGATTCTAAAAGATACTTTCCCTAGAGGATCAGTCTATTTGTGTTGCTTTATGTTCAATTTACTGTCCAGTGCAGACTTCGTACCGAAACTGCAGGGATGTTGGTCAGATTATATTACAGATAACCCCCCTAATATTGATTCTCCTGGGCTATTCTGGAATACCGCTAAAGTGGTTTAACAAGGCCGTATTATGTCCTATGTCTTGTGTAAAACGAAAGAGGCAAACTTCCAGCATTCTCTCTGGCTTCCACTGTCGACCAGGCATGGGTGACTGCGCAACAGGATTTTGATAAATCAGCAATGGAAGGAGGGACCTTGCGCCAGACTGCTTTTGAAGGGATCTTGCATAGATGTGGGAACAAGTCTGGACGATTATTGTCCAACCTAGCGAAAGGGAAACAACCCCCACATTTCACACAACACCTGAGGTATCCAAAAGGGAAAGTTGTCACAAATCTGGCAATCATAAATTCCATCCTAGGTTCCTATCATGAGGTTTTGTATGGATGATACTCATCTGAACTTAAATGAGACCCTGTTGGAAAAAGTTTCCCTTCCGAAAATCAGTCAGGGCCAGCTGGTAATTTTAAACGCTGACATTACTAGGCAGGAACTAAAGGAAACTATCATGAAGCAGGGTAATGCCAAAACCCCCGGTCCTAATGGATTTACAGGAGAATTCTTTAAGGTGCTATCACAACAGGTCATGGCACCTATGCTTTCCTTTTTCAATGCTTATGTACTATGTTACTATGTTAATGCTGTGTGGAATCTGGGTGATTTTTCCCAGGTAAAGTGTCATAAATATAAGAAAATCTTATTGATCAAAATAGCTTTCTTGGCGAGACTTTTAATTGCACAACTATGGTTCTTACAAAATACTCCCACTGTCCAAATATGGCTAGATCTGGCCAACATTGTCCAGCGATATGAAAATATTTTATACATGCAAAGGAATAGAGAGGAAAAATGGAGGAAGGTATGGGGATTGTGGAAACCTTAGATACACTAGCTTCACCCATAAATAACGCTCCCCCGTCTTCCAGACGGAGGGGGAAATGATTATGCATCGCAAGAAGAGGGTGGGTTGGGGGGTTGAGGCGGGAGAAAGCAGAAAAATGATAATACATTTGTACTGGAAATGCATGATGTACCAAATTATGATTTGTTTAAGTGTGTTATCATAAAAAAATAAATTAAAATACTGAAGCCCTCACCACAATATTCAACTGTATTACCATAATGAGGGCAATAATACAGTTAAGTTCAGAGGGCACCTGCAGCTGTTGAGCATCCGATCATTAAGAGTGGCCCTGTCGGGTCTATGGGCAATCCACCCCTGGCTCCAGTCCATAGCATATAACATACATGGTCATTACATAAGATAGGTATTTTTGAATTGTATCTGCTTTCACGCGTTGCAGTCAGATCTTGTTTTTTTTTGCTGGGATATTGTTATGAAATGCCATAGTTTTTTCCAGTTACAGCCAAACCACAGAATTTTGCCACAGTTTCGCAGTACTCATGGCAATATGTGAATGTACCTTTGGTATTCAGCTGATCTCTCTGGGTCCAGGTCCTCAGAGTTCATCTGCCTACACATCACCGTTGCAATGAGCACTACAGGGGACAATAAGTACTTGGATATGTTCACTGCATTGTTCATTTCCATTGTATTACTGTGCTATTTTGTCTGCCATTTTCATTAAATCGTTTTTTTACAACAAAAAAAAAGGGTGTGAATACCTTGTACATAAAACTGCTTCCCAAGCCCAGGTAAGACATACTGCTCCACGGACCCTACCGCCCCATCTCGATGATATATGTTGATACTAAACTATTATCTTAGATACTGGCTGATTGCTTAGAACAGTTCCAGCCACAACTTACAGCCCCAGCACAGAAGGTTTTGTCCAGGGCAGATCAGCTGTAATGAATATTAGAACAGTTCCGACAGTGCTTCACCAGGTGCCACCTGCCCACAAAGGGTTCTCCTGCCCTCCTTACACTGGACGTGGAGAACGTTTTTGATAACGTTCGGTAGTGGCGGTTGGACTCAGTCTTGAATAGAATGGGTTTCACAGGCGTTTTTAGAGTATTTATTTCTAAACTGTATAATACACATGAAACCCATGTGTATACACAGGGTTTTCTCTCATCCCCTTTTGTTCTGCATAAGGGTACTCGCCAAGGATGCCCCTATCGCCTTTGTTATACAGTCTGGCACTGGAACCTGTAAAACCTCTGTGAATCGGACCTGTTTGAGGGCATATCAATAGGTAGTTACACAACCAGTAGTGCTTGCACTACCAATGGACCCTGTACATGTTTTCGGTTCCCCTCTTTACATCAGCGGAGTAATTCCATTACCACTGGAAACTGTTCCTCCTATTACAGTACATTATCCGTCTTTCTAGGGTGGAGTAATTGCTTCAACATTGTCTAGTGCGACCATTCTCCTTTGTTCCTTGTTGCATGGCATCCCGTTCCATGGGTGGCCTATTAGCTAGACAGGGTACCTACAATCGCCTTATCCCCCTTCATAGGTGGTATTTTGGCACTACTGCTGGATACTGTGACTGCTTCACACTACCCCCTTCCTCAGGTAGTCTTAGTTTGGATCGGTGTGTAGTGCCTACGTGGCAGCCTCTGTCGTCCAGGTCAGTTTGTAGCTGTCACGGACATTCCCGCGACAGGTGGTAGGAGATTGGTAAGACTGGCAACACGTGGTTTGATCTGACATGTTTTCCGTTTGGATCAAATGATGTCTGTGTTGTTTCTGGTGCTTTTTTCTCCAGGTGTGGCTATTAGGGTCATTTAACCTTCCCTATTTATAGTTGCTTCTTCCACAATGCTGTGCGGTTTATAGCTTCTGTTTGGATAGATTGTGGTTGGATCTCGGCTAAGTTCCTGGTGCTTCCATTGCTCCTTTGAAGTTAAGGCTTTCCTTTCCCTTTTGTATTTTGTTTGGGTTCTTTGTGTTTCATTTCCTTATTGTTTGTATTAGGCCTAGAGGAGACTTCTGTTCGTCCTTCCTTTTGGAGGAACATGTAGTCTCGCCCTGCCATTAGTACCAGGGTCCTATAGGGCTTAATAAGACTCTAGGTATTCCTGTGTATGAACTCACCTACATTTGGGGTCTGTTTATACTGGTAGTCAGTCAGGATTTTGGTTAGGGTTTTCACTAGGAGGTGTCTATTTTCCTTCCCTAGTTCTCAGGCCTGATTCCCTGTCCCCATCCCTTCTCTCCCATACTCAGTGTGGTGTTTCCCTCCCACACCGAAGCGTGACAGTAGCTCTAACAGGACGTTGGCATACCTCATACCTTTCCCGTGCCTTAAGTCCCTGTGAGGGGATAGTCTCATTTGGTTGATTGTCATTGGCACGCCTGGCGTCTACACTCCTTCCGTAGGCGGAACGTCTGCTCTAATTGCCCGTTTTCTTTCTTCTCAGGTGGAGTGTTGCGCTAGCACCAATTCTTGGTGGCTATTGCTGTTGTCCTCATTTTCAGACGGAGTCTCTCCTCTGACCCTAGAGGCCATAGTTGTTGCTATTGCCTCCCCCCTGTGAGGCAGTCTTTGCGCTGCCCATAGATATTCTGGCTACTTTGGTTCCGTGGCTTCTACTGCGTGAACCCTTCAAAGGGGAATTTTTGCGTTCATGCTTCAACTGCAGCTTACATGACGCATGGGTGGGGGACACTACATTTATGGTTTTCTTCACATCCCCTTCCTCCATGTGGAGTATCGGCCCTGGCATTCTGGCAGTATCTACACAGCATTCCTAATTCTAGGCATGGTGCCTTCTCGCTAGTTGTAGTTGTGATCGTGTCTACATTTCTTTCTTCCATAGGGGGCACTTTGCTTATGTTCTGCCATGACATGCTGCAGCTGATGGGTTTGCTCACTTCTGCTGGGCATTAGTGCGTTTTCTGTACCTAGTATAACCTACCGATTTCTATAGTGCTGGCTTAGCACCTTGTTCCCTTTACATGTACCATATTGCCTCTACAATCTACTACGGTGACAGCATCAGCGTTCCCTCCTTGTGGAGTTTGGATAT
This sequence comes from Bufotes viridis, assembly GCA_033119425.1. Taxonomy (NCBI): domain Eukaryota; kingdom Metazoa; phylum Chordata; class Amphibia; order Anura; family Bufonidae; genus Bufotes; species Bufotes viridis. The sequence continues at coordinate 176,247,846 of CM065592.1, forward strand.
GCACTTATTTAGTTTGCATATATGAGTTGTCTACGTGGCTTCCCTCACTGGGTCAAGCGGTCGTACTGTCCTTGTTGTCACCCGTAAGTGCTGGGTTTCTACTAAGCTGCTTCGGCTGCTTCTACATCTCCCCTTCCGCAGGGCGAGTAGTTGCGCTCCTCCACATACTGTTACTGCCTGCTCAGCCAGTGTTCATAGCCATTGGGTTTTCGTATGCCCTCTTTCTGCTGTGGGGTGCCTGCACATGTGGTGTTGGTTCTGTTACCAGTTTTTTTCTGGGGCTTTGTGGCATTCGGGGTCCACACTCCCTTCCTGGAGGCTGGCGCAGTGTTTTTTGTATCTCTGGTTCCTTTCTGCAGCTTCCGATTAGGTCTGCCAGTTCAGGCGGCCTTCCATGGGGTATCAGACGGCTTCTCTCCTCTCTTGTTCTGGAATTTAAGGTCCTCCTCGATATGCCTCTGCTTACCACATTGGCGTTTTCCTGGGGGAACATCTTTATGAAGAAACCCCCCTTGGCTGTAGGTCTGAAGGGGACGTTTTTGATCCCGGAGGACACTCTTTCCCTGTCGGGTTACTCCTCATTTTTTTGTCAGTTTTGGGTCGGTTCCACTGCCTTGTTCCCTTTGGGTTTCTTCATGCCCTCAAGAATTTTTTCTTGTGGGCAATTCTCATGCCTGACTTGTTCGTCATGGTCCCGCTGGAGTGTTCTTCTCTTTTGGCAGTCTGGTATGGTGTGTGGTGCCTTTGCCTTCGGGCATCCCTACTTCTTGCCCCATGGGGGCAAGTTTTGTCACATCTGCAGTTCTTTGGCCCTTGATATCCAGATGCCATTTTTAGTTTGTATTCTTCCAATCAGTATTCCACTGAGTGTTTGTTTGTTTTTTCCTGGGGTTTTGATCTATGGGCATCACTTCTTAGCAGTCTTTTGGATCCAGGCTAAGTATTTCTCTCCTGTATCTTCTGCAATCGCTCTTTTGCTTCTGGTGACTGACTTGTCTTCCATCTTGTGGATATTCAGTGAGCTCTACACTTCTTCTGAAGTCTCCTAAGCCGTGACTTGATCTTCTGCCCAGCCGGAGCCGCTGGTAATTCGCCCACCCTGTATGTACATTGCTGGTGCTCATAGATGGGTCCTTCTGGTTCTTAATGACCCATCTCCGATTTTCTTACTTTTTATTGTTTTCTGTTGGCTTCTCCTGCCTGCTCTTAGGCCTCTTTCACACGGGCGTCATGTTTGACGCCCGGATAAGAGGCGGGTGCGTTGCGGGAATATGCGTGTTTTTCCCGCGCGGGTGCAAGCGTTTGTAACGCGTTTTGCACGCGTGAGAAAAACGCCATGTTTGAGTACTCCAACCCAAGCCGGACTTCATCACTGAAGTCCGGTTTCGGGTCTTCTGAGAATTGATTATTTTCCTTATAACATCGTTATAAGGGAAATAATAGCATTCTTAATAAAGAATGCATTGTTAAATGAAGTGGAGGGTTGAAAACAATAAAACTTATCTTACTTTAGCTACTTGATCGCGTAGTCGCGATCTCTCCTTCTTTCCTGCAGCATCTAAGATCTACAGGACCTGCGATGACGTCACATCACATGGTTCAATCACATGGTCCATCTTACTATGGTGATGGACTGATGTGATTGGACCATGTGATGTGACGTCATCACAGGTCCTGTAGATCTTAGAAGATGCAGGGAAAGAGAGGAGAGATCGCGACTACGCGATCAAGTGGCTAAGGTAAGTTAACTTTTATTATTTTTAACCCCCTCCACTTCATTTAACAATGCATTCTTTATTAAGAATGCTATTATTTCCCCTTATAACCATGTTATAAGGGGAAATAATAGAGATTGGGTCCCGTTGCTAAGCAACAATGCGGGAAAATCGCAACGCATCCGCACTTGCTTGCGGATGCTTGCGATTTTCCCGCAGCCCCATTCACTTCTATGGGGTCTGCGTTGCGTGAAAAACGCAGAATATAGAACATGCTGCGATTTTCACTCAACGCAGAAGTGATGCGTGAAAATCACCGCTCATGTGCACAGCCCCATAGAAATGAATGGGTCCGGATTCAGTGCGGGTGCAATGCGTCCTCCTCACGCATTGCACCCGCGCGGAAAACTCGCCCGTGTGAAAGGGGCCTTACTGCTTTTGTACAAACTGATTAGCTTAGTGTCTGCAGGAGGAGCTAACACTTTTTTTTGATTAGTGTCGCCTCCTAGTGGCAGCATCTATACTCATGGTCTTCTGTGTCCCCCAGTGAACTCAGCGAGAAAAGGATTTTACAGGTAAGCACAAAAAATCCTATTAATATTCCAATGTACCTCTTGAGCTAGCCTTGGCAAGCAATGGGATCCTATGGCCCTGTTACACAATAAACTACCCTTACTACCGGTATTCATAAAGCGATCCTTGGTATTTCAAGATACAGTTAATACTTAGGTTAAAGAGTTACCTTTAACTTTATATCTTATCAAGTCTACAAGCACCTGCCTCTTCACCATAATCCTGCGTTTCCACCAGGCACCGAGAGTATATTGTCTAGGCATTTGGAGGAAAAAGGCATCAAGGTGATTGGCGATATTTTTCATTAGATGGGCCACATTATCTGAGCTGTCATCTAAATACGGGCTACAGGGGTCTATTTTCCTTCAGTACTTGCAAGTGTATAATTATTGTATGGGAGCCCTCATTGACATGTCTAAAGAATGGAGGAATAGATTAGACAAATTTATAGCACATAATTCAAATGTTATCTTCAAGAAGTGGGGATGTTTACTGGAAATTGAAGAGATTACACTTGTAGTTCGAAAGGGTCTATTAAACCTTCATAAATCCATCTTTAATGAAACATGGAGAGAAACCCATTTAAAGATACTACACCATGCAATATAAGCTTATGACCTGCCCAATAGACCTGACAGTTTGACGGCTTGTCCGAAATGCTCTCACACTGCCTTAGATCTTTCATAGCCTCTGGGCCTGTCTGAATCTGAAGAACTTTTGGAAACAGGTGGAGAAGTTCATTGGGACGGTGAGCAGGTTTAGTGGGTCCATTAATCTATCTATTGTTGTTATGAATTCGAACACTCCCTTAACAAATATAGGAGTAAAAATACCTGTGATTCCAAACATTGGCTATATAATCATTATGGTGGCTAAAAGGTGTTAACTACAATTTTGGTTTAAAAAGGACCTTTCACCTATTTAAAAACTAACTATATCTGTGGGCAGAGCGGCGCCCAGGGGTCCCCCTGCACTTACTAGTATGTCTGGGCGCCGCTCCGTTCGCCCGGTATAGGCTCCGGTGTCTGCAGCTCCCTCTGTTGTATGGGGCGGGGACTTTGTATCAGGCGTGTCCCTTGCTGCAGAGCTGGCCAATCACAGCGCACAGCTCATAGCCTGGGCGCCGCTCTGCCCACAGATATAGTTAGTTTTTAGTTTTTAAATAGGTGAAAGGTCCTCTTTAAGTCAGCCGTTCCATATATGAGTATAGTGAAAGGCCACATGAAAAAAGTTCTTCACTTGGAATGGTTAGAGACAATCGAACAAAAAGAAAAGCAGGCAGGGGCTTTGTTTCGAATTTGGAGATACTTTATTGCAAAGGCTGTATTACACTGGCCAATTTTTTGCCAGATGATCTCTAATAAGTGTTCGTATCTGGCAGTCTAACACTGCCACTGATTACCCGATGAACAATAAAACACTCGTTCATCGGGCAATCGTGATCTTTTGGCATGCTAAAAGATCACTATTTGATGGCGGCAGATCATGCTGTCTAAGGGCTCGTGCACATGAATGTGTACCGGCCGGGCACATACTGCGCACCACACATTGTGGTCCACAATGGACGGGCGCTGACTGTAGGGCCGTCGTATGCGGAGGCAGGACCCATTCACTTGATGGGGTTCGCGATCCGCATTCGATGGTCCGCACCGCAAAAAATGTAGCGCATGCACAACCTTTTTGTGGTGCGGAGGCACGGACAGAAATCCCATGGAAGCTCTCAGTAGTGCTTCCATGGGGTTCCGTGCCTCCGTTCCACACCTCACCTTCTGGGTTCCACACTGCGCAGGCGCGGTGATTAGATGGATGTTCGGTATAAGAGATCTCCCTGTCCGCTGGTGCGCATGCGCTGTGTATCCCAACGGGAGTACTTAACCATGTTTGCGCACTGGCCCGTAATTTTTCCTACCCTCTAACCGCTGCAGAGGCTCCCGGCGCATGCACAGTGTCGACTGGTGTCCAGCTGAGAGGTAAGGCTCAAGCGCATTAGGTGGCCCGTTCTAAACAACTCTGGTGTGAAATTTCCCTACCCCGTCGTTGTGCGCCTGCGCGGCGAGACACACATCCTTCCAAACCTGGGAACGTCATGTCCGGTGTGGCCACGTCACAACAGTAAGTGACGAGGGTAGGAAAATTTCACGGGTAGGGAAATATAACGGAACACCGGCAAATAACTAGACAAGTGGACGAGTGATGGCATACCAATGGCATGTAATAGCAGCTGTCTTGTCCGGTAGCATGCATGGAGCTATGGTCAGTGAATTGAACATTCTGTGCTGCATTCAGCCCTTAGCAACCCTATTTCTCTGTGCCTCTATTTCAGCATCTTCCTAAGATGGCCTCTGCTGCACTTCCTGTGGTGATCTTTGCCCTGTCCTTAAGGCCATTCTGTATTTCCTCACTTCCCATAAGCCCTTGCTCTCCTCACATGAACTAGCAAGACCAATCAGAATGCAGATAACCTCCCCCACTACCCCAGAGCAGTGTGTATCCTCTCACATACAGCTAACCAGAGACAGACAAAACCAATCAGAATGCAGATAACCTCCCCACTACCCCAGAGCAGTGTGTATCCTCTCACATACAGCTAACCAGAGACAAGCCCTGCAATTACATGAAATCAGTAAGCATTTGTTTTAGCCTCTTAATAGTCACATTAAAAGGTTTTTTAGGAACCATTTTGGGGGTATATATAGTGTATTAAATAACTTTTATTAATTTTATTTTTAGGGGGAAAGATTAAAAAACATCAATTTTTACATTATTTTGTGGAATTTTTTATGGCGCTCACTGTGTGGTATAAATAACTTAATTTTATTATGTGGGTCACTATATTGATGATAATGTCACACACATTTCCATATATTTTTCTCAATTTCTGCAGCCTGTCAGCTCTGCAGCTGCTCCCTCATTCTCCTCCACACTGACAGGGAGGAAGGGAAGGAGGGTCTGTTTTAACTGCTCATATCTCTGGTTTGGTACCAGCTAGAGATATGGGCTTTGTATTGGCTGAACGCTGACATTCCAAGCTTTCAGAAAATGACAGCTATACGTTCAGTACAGGGGAAGATATCACTGATAGAAATCGGGATGCTGTGAATGAAGATAAAAGTGAAAGTAAAAGCAGATTTTACCCTCGATTATTCCCAGACTCGATATCTAGCCTTGAATGTCAGCTTTCAAACAAGACCAGTTGCATGTTTCTAGCTGCTACCATTCAGGAGATATCACAATCTAAATCAGACCTCCCCCCTCCACATTCTGCCCCAGCTCAGCTCCCAGTGCTCTCCCGTCTCTGGTTTATAGTACAGAGGAGACGGCTGCACATGACAACGCTGTGAGAAGAGGCTGCAGAATGGGAAAGTAGCACACATTTGTGGGAGTTATCAGGTAAAACTGAAAAGGATTACATTTAAAGCGCAAAAGCATTTATACAACAGGTTGTTACTATACCATTAGGGTATAAAAAATAAAACGACAGTTTACACTTGAAGATATAAGTCTATATTTCATTCTGATACTCGTACCATGGAAGGATCTGTGAAAAAAAAGATTAGGGAAGAGGCTGCTAGGGGGAGAGGTTGTTCAGGTTTGTTCTTACTGCATTACTGTCAGTTATTCTATTGGATGTTTCACGGTTCTACTAAAAGAATTGGGATTAGTAAGTTCCCAAACAAATGTTCAATTGTACACTTTACATGTAAAGAACATACAACAATCTTATGATGTACAAAAGAGTTATAGCATCAAACAATATCCTCCATATTGTTTGATGCTATAATTTCATTGTATGTTTGTTTTGTATGATAAAAAGATGTTTAAAAAAAAGATCTGCCCTGTGGTTTACATGATGTTCTTCTTATTAGGAACTGGAATGTAGAGTTCAGGAGCTACTAAAAGGGAAGTTAGGCACAGAAAGTTTAAGAGATGCCAATGAACAGTCTGAACAGGTAAACCCTTCTTGGCTTTATTAATTACATCTTGTATGATATATGTGTATATTCTTTTCTGGAAAGGCTTTATATGGAACTATAAATGCATGCAGCATTTATTATGTCCTATAGCAAAGGACTACCAAAACAGTTTCATGCTTCAGGTTTTCTCATATTTTCTTGCTTACTTTAGAGAATAGTTAAATTCTACAGCATTCAATGTGCTACAAAAAGTTGCAATGTAGCCCAGGCCTAAATCTACCTCTCTTTATTCACTTACAGGTCAAAGTTAATCTTAAGGAAGCCCACAGTTGGTTAAAGTCCAATTTTGATGAACTGCAGTTACAAATGTTGAGGAACAAACAAAAGAGCATGATGACGCTGCGTAAGGTATATGCAAAATTATTATGCACTGTACAGTCACCTATGATTTAAAGGGGTTGTGCAGCCGTTTATATTGATGACCTACCCCCAGGACCCCTGCCAATCAGCTGTTCGAAGAGAAGGCTCTGCTCCACGTGAGCACTGCTTTCTCTTCATTACACTGCACTTCGTCTCAGAAGTGCAGTGTAATACAAGTAACCGCTCCATTCAAGTGAATAGGGTGTGAGTACTTGTAATTACACTACGCCACTGCTCCACAGAAGACGAAGCGTAGTGTAATGACGAGGAAGTGGTGCTCACATAGAGTGCTGCCTCCTTGTCTCACAGCTGATCAGATAAAAGAAAGGTACTGTTTTAATCAGCATGATGAGCCCTACCAGGCAGTATGTCTAGTTTAATAGGGTTGATCCTGGTGACAGAGCTTCTTCAAAAATAATTAATGAAAAAGGGTTCATTTTTTTATTTACCATATTTTTCACGCTATAAGACATATCTGTCCATAAGACGCAACTAGGTTTTAGAGGAGGAAAATAAGAAAAAAAATGTTTTCATCAGAGCTCAGACCTCCAATGTTAATCAGACATAAGCTTAGAGCCCTAATCAGACCTCAGATAGACCCCCAATGTTAATAAGGTCCCTATTCAGACCTCAGATCAGACCACCAATCAAACCTTAGATCAGATGCCCAATTTGTGTAAGACCATGAATTGGATGTCAGATCAGACCCTCAATGTTTGAGACCTCCAATCAGACCTCCATGTTATTAAGTCCCCATGTGAAGTAGAACTCAGATCAGACCTCCATGTTATTAAGCCCTCATTAAGCCCTCCATGTTATTAAGCCTCCATGTTATTACGCCCCCATGTAAAGCATACCTCAGATCAGACCTCCATGTTGATGACCCCCCATATTAATTAGACCTCCAAGTTAATGACCCCCATATTAATCAGATCTCAAATCAGTCCTCCATGTTAATGACCCCATATGAATCAGACCTCCATGTTAATAAGTCCCCATTTAAAGAAGACCTCAGATCAGACCTCCATGTTAATGACCCCCATATTAATCAGACCTCAAATCAGACCTCCATGTTAATGACCCCCATATTAATCAGATCTCAAATCAGGCCTCCATGTTACTGACCCCATATGAATCAGACCTCCATGTTAATAAGTCCCCATGTAAAGAAGACCTCAGATCAGACCTCCATGTTAATGACCCCCATATTAATCAGACCTCAAATCAGACCTCCATGTTAATGACCCCCATATTAATCAGACCTCAAATCAGGCCTCCATGTTAATGACCCCCATATGAATCAAACCACAATGTTAATAAGCTCCAATGTTAATAAGCTCCAATGTAAAGCAGACCTCAGATCAGGCCTCCATATTAATAAGGTCCTCTTTAAACTGCAGGAACTGGAGCTAGCTCTGATCCTGCCAATTGTGTGGGAGCTCAGCTGTACACTACACCTGAAACCTGTGCCATGGTCTTTTGGGAATGTTATGCAGTGCCCACAAGATTGTCATAAGTATTATATCAGTCATAGTGCCCATACACAAGAACAAGGGGTTACTGGGTTTGCTGTCTGAATGGAGCAGTAGCAAATAATAAGGATATCCACAGCACTCTTCAGTTTATACAATGTATGTATTCTGTTGATTGAATAAAAATAACCAATATTTTTGCATAAACTGAAGGAGTGCTGTGGATATCCTTATTAATTTGCTATCTGAAGGGATCCGTAGTCTGGACCTGTTCTCCGCGGGCACCACTGTCTGGACCTGATTCTTAGGTACCGGGACCACTGGTATGTTTTACGCCAAGATAGGATTTGTAGTGCTGCTTACTACTTTGTATCATGAATGGAGCAGTAGTGTGCACATGTGTGACCACTACTCCATTCACTTCTGTGCGACTGAATATTTACTGGTATAGTACTGTGGGTCTGCATCTTTATTGGTATGGTACCGTGGGTCTGCATCTTTATTGGTATGGTACTGTGGGTCTGCATCTTTATTGGTATGGTACTGTGGGTCTGCATCTTTATTGGTATAGTACTGTGGGTCTGCATCTTTATTGGTATAGTACTGTGGGTCTGCATCTTTATTGGTATAGTACTGTGGGTCTGCATCTTTATTGGTATAGTACTGTGGGTCTGCATCTTTATTGGTATAGTACTGTGGGTCTGCATCTTTATTGGTATAGTACTGTGGGTCTGCATCTTTATTGGTATAGTACTGTGGGTCTGCATCTTTATTGGTATAGTACTGTGGGTCTGCATCTTTATTGGTATAGTACTGTGGGTCTGCATCTTTATTGGTATAGTACTGTGGGTCTGCATCTTTATTGGTATAGTACTGTGGGTCTGCATCTTTATTGGTATAGTACTGTGGGTCTGCATCTTTATTGGTATAGTACTGTGGGTCTGCATCTTTATTGGTATAGTACTGTGGGTCTGCATCTTTATTGGTATAGTACTGTGGGTCTGCATCTTTATTGGTATAGTACTGTGGGTCTGCATCTTTATTGGTATAGTACTGTGGGTATGCATCTTTATTGGTATAGTACTGTGGGTCTGCATCTTTATTGGTATAGTACTGTGGGTATGCATCTTTATTGGTATAGTACTGTGGCTCTGCATCTTTATTGGTATAGTACTGTGGCTCTGCATCTTTATTGGTATGGTACTGTGGGTCTGCATCTTTATTGGTATAGTACTGTGGGTCTGCATCTTTATTGGTATGGTACTGTGGGTCTGCATCTTTATTGGTATGGTACTGTGGGTCTGCATCTTTATTGGTATGGTACTGTGGCTCTGCATCTTTATTGGTATAGTACTGTGGGTCTGCATCTTTATTGGTATAGTACTTTGGGTCTGCATCTTTATTGGTATAGTACTGTGGGTCTGCATCTTTATTGGTATAGTACTGTGGGTCTGCATCTTTATTGGTATAGTACTTGATTCCATGGTACTTTCTGTCTCTTATAGGAATTTAACAATTTGAAGATTTCACCATACTTTCCTACCTCAACTCTGGAACACTGGGAGACCAAACAGAAGCTCCAGCTGATTTCCAGGAAATTGCTGCTTGAAGATAAAACCACCTGAAATTATGAAGAAATGCTCCTATGATCAGTGCTGCTAAAAGTTTTCACTAATTTCACGCATTATGTCTGTACACTGTATTACTTTATTACTATAAAGGGGCCTTCATACATGGCAGATTTTGTTTCAGAAAATTTGATCTGAAAGGGATTGCTTGGCAGTAAGAACACAGATTTCTGCAATTCCCATTCAAATGAATGGAACTGATTTTTAGTTAAAGAAATTTATACAACAAAAATGCATCATGTAAAGGCATCCTAAATGTTCTATTTTTCTATTAAAATTCACATTGTCTTCTCTTCTTGCTGATTTTTACTTTCAACTATTTATAAAATGAGGGTTGATTTAACTAGCTGGATGGTCTGTTATAGGGTCATCAGGGATGGACATGTTGTCTGTGCGGCACGTTCAGCCCACTGTGTATGGAAATGTTTAAGAGGCCTGTACATAGCGTGTACAAGTTAACTCCACTCCCTCCAGTTCATAAATGATGCTTGTTAGTATTGCTTAATACGTCCTTAAGGTTTAAACTAGGTAAAGATGCTGCCCGTAGAACCTCCACCTGTATCCTACAGTCACCAATGTTGCTGTACTGCTAGAGAAGCAATGAGGGAGTCAGGAGCTGGTTAACAATGGTCTGAAACAATATTTTTTTTTCTGCTGCTTGTGTATCCTTAAAGGACCTTATGTTTTGAGGATTACCTTGCCTAACATTTGCTTAACCCCTTCCCACATTGTCACATACTTGTACATCATGGAAATGGGTCAGTTTCCTGCGTTCCAGCTAACATGTGATGGTGATCACACAGGGACACCTGTGTTTGATAGCCATCTTCCAGCGCTAAGGGCTCATTCACACGAACGTGTGCTGCCCGTTGTGGTATTGCAGACCGTATTTGCAGATCCGCAATACACGGGAACCGTTCCATGTGCATTCCGCATCATGGATGTGGACCCATTCATTTCAATAGGTCCGCAAATCCGGAGATGCGGAACGCAAGCACTACGGAGTGCTTCCTGGGGTTCCGTTCCGTGCCTCCGTACCGCAGAAAGATAGAACTTGCTCTATCTTTTTGTGGGAACGGACAGATCGCGGACCCATTCAAGTAAATGGGTCCGCGATCCCCATGCAGCTGGCCCATGGTCTGTGCCCATGCATTGCGGACCACAATTTGCAGTCCACAGCACGGGCTTTACACTGTCGTGTGAACAGGCCCTAACTCTGAAGAGAACTATTTAACCCTTTTGAACTGCAATCAATATAGATCTCAGTGCTAACAAAAGGAAGGGGGATCTTTTTGGTCTGTCCTTGTCTGTCTCAGTAACACGATTGGTGGGGCTGACTGGGAAATTGTTACAGCCCTGGGCCCAATAAAGGAAAATAGGACTGTTTAGTCCTTTAGTGTATGTTAGGGAAAACATTAAGCAAGGATAAGGGAATATCTTTCCTTCAACCTTCCGGATGTTCCTTAGATCCTTTTGTTCCCAGGGAGGATTATCTAGATTCTAGATCCTTGAGAAATTTTCATGCAGGCAGGTGGCGCCAAGTTTGCCAAAAGAAGGATAATTCTCCTTCCTCCTCCTTTGAAAAGAGGGTGTTCTTCTCCAATAACAAGCAAATCAAGTTATAGCACTAGAATTGTCCCTCACATAGGCGCTCGCCTCTTGTTTTACTTTTCGACATGGCAAAAACCAGTTGTGATACCCGTGTTCTCTCTTCCATTTACAGAGGAAACTCATGCGTTAAAGACTTTTCTTCTGGAAATGGTCATTTTGACTTTTCCACCAATCTTGGATACCAGTGAACTATCTGGAAGATAGGTTATCAATATTTAAAAGATCGAAAAGCACATTAAACGGGCATTCCCATCTCAGACAATGGGACCCGCACCTATATCGAGAATGGAGCGGGAGAGCAGTGGCTGGAGGATCCCAGATTTCCCGGGGTCTGTCCACCACCAAGCTCTGCTCCCATAGAAGTGAATGGGAGCGTACCGCACATGCGCAGCCCATGCTCCCATTCATTCCTATGGGGCTGATGGAAATAGCCGAGCCAGCGCTAGGCTATATTCGCCGGTCCCATAGAAAATGAATGGAGGGTGGGTGCACATGCGCAGTGCGCCCTTCTTCACTTTCGGGGCTCCGTTCTCAATATAGGTGCGGGTCCCAGAGGTGGGACCCTTACCTATCAGACAAAGGGAGCATATCCTAGCAATATGCCCCCATTGTCTGAGATGGGACAACCCCTTTAAGACCGCCCATAGGATATAAACGTCCATTTAGAGATGGCAGCTGCACGCCAATCGTGCAGCTGCCAAGCAGGTTACCTGCTGTCAGTGACAGCAGGGCAACCCAGGGAGAAGGCAGGGACAGTTCCCAGGTGTCCCTGCCTTCTAGATCACTGTATACACAGCACTCACCGAGCGCAGTGTGTGTAGAGCAGGAAGCGCCATGCGCTTCCTGTTCCAGCCCGGTGGTCATGTGATCGCCGGGGGAGTGCAGGAGCTGACTGGTCTTTCACAGACCTCGATCAGCCCTGCACTGAGGCTGTACAGCGATGTACTCTGCTGTACAGCCTCTTGGAGGGTGCATTTCCCCTGTAACTGGGGCTACTATAATTAACCCCAGTTACAGGAGAAATCAATAGTGGAAAAAAATTAAGTTAAATGTTCCCCAGAGGTCTTGTATAACCTTATGGGGGACACAAAGTGTTTTAAAATAAAAAAAAGTTTCACATGTAAAAAAAAAATCCCCAATTAAGTAATTTAAAAAAAAATGTAAAAAATAGAATTTTTTTTAATAAAATAGACATATTTTGTATTGCCGTGTCCGTGACGGACGGCTCTATAAATATATCACATGATCCACCCCGTCCGATAAACACCATAAAAAATAAAAACTGTGTCAAAAAAAGCCATTTTTGTCACCTTATATCACAAAAAGTGCAACATCAAGTGATCAAAAAGGCAAAAGTCCCACAAAATGGTACTTGTAAAACCGTCACCTAATCCCGCAAAAAATGAGCCTCTACATAAGAAAATCGCTCAAAAACAAAAAAAAATTATAGCTCTCAGAACATGGAGACATTAAAACATAATTTTTTATTTCAAAAATGCTATTATTGTTTAAAGTGAAATTCCTTTTTTCAAAAGAGTATACATATTGGGTATCTCTGCAACCGTAACAGCCAGCTCTATAAAAATATCACATGACCTAACCACTAGCATGAACACCGTAATAAAAATAAAATAAAAACAGTGCCAAAAAAGCAATTTTTTTTTAACCTAACATCACATAAAGTGCAACACCAAGCGTATGCCCCCCAAAATAGTACCAATCAAACCATCACCTCATTCCGCAAAAAATGAGACCCTAAGTAAGACAATTGGTCAAAAAATAAAAAAGCTATGGCTCTCAGACTATGGAGACACTAAAACATCATTTTTTGGTTTAAAAAATGCTATTATTGTGTAAAAATTATATAAATAAGAAAAAAGTATACATATTCGGTATTGCCGCATCCGTAACAAACTGCTCTATAAAAATATCACTTGACTTAACCCCTCAGGTGAATGTTGTAAAAATAAATAAATAAAAACTGTGCTAAAACAACCAATTTTTGGGTCACCTTGCCCCATAAAGTGTAATAAAGGTTGATCGAATAATTATATGTACCCAAAAATGGCACCAATAAAAACATCAACTCTTCCTGCAAAAAACAAGCCCCTGCACGTCTTGATCGGCAGACGAATAAAAAAAAATATGGCTTTCAGAAAATGGAGACACAAAAAGATCCTTTTTTTTTTCATAAATGCTTTATTATGTAAATCTAAAACAAATAAACAAAGAAAGTAGACATATTTGATATCATTGCATCTGTAACAACCTGCTCTATAAAAATAGCACATGATCTACCCTGTCAGATAAATGTTGTAAAAAAAATAAAAAATAAAGTGCCAAAACAGCTTTTTTTGGTTACCTTGCTCACAAAAAATGTAATATAGAGCAATAAAAAATCATATGTACCTCAAAATAGTACCAATAAAACTCGAACCTTATCCCCTTGTTTCCAAAATGGGGTCAATTTGGGGGATTTTCTACTGTAGGGGTGCATTAGGGGGGCTTCAAATGGGACATGGCATCCAAAAACCATACGGCGCTCCTTTTCTTCTGTGCCGTGCTGTGTGCCCTTACATCAGTTTACGACCACATGTGGGGTGTTTCTGTAAACTGCAGAATCAGCGTAATAAATATAAAGTTTTGTTTGGCTGTTAACCCTCGATGTGTTAAAGAAAAAAATGGATAAAAATTAAAAATCTGCCAAAAAAGTTAAATTTAAAAATGTCATCTCCATATTCCTTTAATTCCTTTAATTCTTGTTGAACACCTAGAGGGTTAACAAAGTGTGTAAATCAGTTTTGAGTAACTTGAAGGGTGTAGTTTCTACAATGGGGTCACTTTTTTGGAGTTTCTACTCTAGGGGTGCATCAGGGGGTCTTCAAATGTGACATGGCAACTTAAAATTATCCCAGTGAAATCTTCAAAAGTTTCCACTGTGTAAGCCCCACAAAGTGACTTCAGAGCTGAATTGCTTCTAAAATTCTAAGCCTTCTAACGTCTTAAAAAAAAAAAAAAGTCATTTACAAAATTATGCCAACAGAAAGTAGACATATGGAGAATGTTGAGTAATGAATATTTTATGAGGTATCACTTTCTGTTTTAAAAGCAGAGACATTAAAATTTTGAAAATTGCAAATTTTTTTAAATTTTCAGTAAATTTGGGATTTTTCCCATAAATAAGGGTGAAATATATTTGACTCAAATTTATGACTATCATAAAGTACAATGTGTCACGAGAAAACAAACTCAGAATGTCTTGGATAAATAAAAGCGTTCCAAAGTTATTACCACATAAAGTGACACATGTCGGATTTGCAAAATTAGGCCTGGTCTGGAAGTGGTTAAGTCTAGTTTTAGACAGGCGTGTCCTGTGCAGAAATCACTCTCTGAGGCCTCATGCACACGGCCGTTGTTCGGGTCCGCGTCCGAGCCGCATATTTCGCGGCTCGGCCGCGACCCATTCATTTCAATGGGGCGCAAAGATGCGGACAGCACTCCGTGTGCTGTCCGCATCCGTTGCTCGTTCCGTGCCCCCGCAAAAAAATAGAACATGTCCTATTCTTGTCCGTTATGCGGACAAGAATAGGCATCTCTATAATGGGCCGCGTTCCGTTCCGCAAATTGCGGAACGGAACGCGGAGCAGCTTCCGTGTTTTGCGGATCCGCGGCTTGCGGACCGCAAAACACCCACGGCCGTGTGCATGAGGCCTGAGTGTGAGCATGATTCCTTGTTATGGACACTGCTCGTTTAGCAGGAGCGCATGGCATTATACTGATTTATAATGCTATGTGCCTCTGCATGACCTGTACCAATTGAATTGTATTGACAGCAATATGTCAGTATGATTCTGTAGCATTAAGGTCATGCAGAGACACATGGCATTAAAAATCAGTATAATGCCATGCGCTCCTGCTAAACGAGCAGTGTCCATAACGGGGAATCACGCTCACATACTGAGCCTGATTTTCGCACAGGACATGCTCATGTGAAAGAGGGACACTGAACTATTTCTAAGGAATTTTAATGGTGTCTCCATAAAGGAAAATAGGAAAAAATATAAGCACAGTGTAGACTAAAAAAAAATGTCAATGGAGAGATATCATGCAGGAAAAAATTAATTGTAACACAGAGGATTAAACAGGAAAAATTATAAATAAAAAAAATACAGATCCACCATATACAAAATCAAAGGGTGAGTAGTACTCAGCCGTCGCGTACTGTATATATTACAACTATAAGAAAAAATATAAGAATGAAAAAATATTCACACATTTCTAAGTTTAGTGACTTTCAGCTAACATCTGGGGTAAAAGTGCTGAAAGTCTATGGGAATTATAAAAGCACACAAATGCTATTTTTTGGCAATTGGCATTTTTTCGGTCTCTGGCATTTTTTTTTTTAAATGCAGCATGTTGAAGCTTTTGCCATTTGTTCAGGTGTTTATTCATCCCTTTGTTGGTAGGGCAAAAAAAATGTCTGAACTAAAACACAAAACAAAAAAAACATCATCCACATATTTGTTTTTCAAAAAAGGGCACTAAAAAACGCCATAAAAATGCATATACTGTGGGGGAGACGCAAGTAGCGGTTATGTTTTTTTTTTGTCAATTGCATCATGCTATGGGTGTGGTGTTTTTGTCCTATAGACCTCAATTGTTGTTTAGCAGTATGTGTAGCATTTTTATATGCTGATTTTTGTACCAGTGTATTTTACCCATACTGCTCTACAGAGGAAGTGACATTCCAGGGAGGTTTATACTTTACTATATAAAAAAAAATGCAAGGCAGACAGTATACTATATGGCCATAGATGCCTAAAAAAAAATCACAAAAACACTGAGCAAGTCCAGTATTTTTTGAGGTTTTTTTTTGGGGGGGGGGGGCCAAAAAAAGCACACAAAATGTGCGTGACAGCACCTTTTTGGAAATTTTTATGCCTCTTCTGTTTTTCAGACCAACTCCTGGTTTTGGTTTACAGACACTGATTTGAAAGTGGCCATACTCCTCTAGTCTTGATTACCGAAAATGAAACTAACCCAATAAAAGCAAAAGGGCAAGTTTCAGTTGAGTCCCACTGGATATAATACAGATCCATTGAGCATATTGCTGTTAGAATAGTCTCTTCCTGTCTCCACCATGTTTCACAGTGGGGGGGGGGGGGGGGTATGATCAGTAATAGCAAATCTGAATTGTACCAAATTAAGTTCTTTCAACAAGTGTGTAGGGACTGCCAGCTCACACTTGTGAGTCTGTAGATTGAGCGGTATTCTACATTCTGTTATGTCACCAACATCAAGTAATTGTAATGGCAGGGCCACCGCCATTAGGGCAGTTTGACATGAAGAGTTGTACTTGGTTGGCAATAATATTTAGGGTGGTGGAACAGCAATTTGTGTCAGTATCTCTTGCGTGGGATCAGACAAAAAGGGCTAGCCTTCACTCTCCACACGCATTAATGACTTTTGGGCACCCATGCCCCTATCACTAGTGAACGAGTTGTTCTTCATGCATCACTTCTGTTAAGTACCAACCACTAAATGTCGAGGACACTACACAAGGCATGCTCTGACGCATTTATTCATCCATCACAGTTTGGGCCTTGTCAACGTTGGTCAGCTTCTCACGCTTGCCCATTTTTCCTGCTTCCAACACCTCAACTTTAGAAACTCATTGTTCACTTGCTGCTTAACATATCCCAGCTCTTGACAGAAGCCATAGTAACAATATACTGTAACTGTTAGTCACTTCACCTGTTTCTGGTTTTAATTTGATCACTGAACAGTGTCTGTGTGTCACTAGATGGCACTGCTTTGTTATTATGGATAAACCTCAATCCTAGCCAGATGGTCCTTATGGTACCACTCATTGATAGACGCAAAATGAGAGAAGAATAAACCATCACGTTGTAGAAAACTTCTGTCAATGTTTATCTAGCAGAAAACAGTAATAGGCTAACAAGAAATTCACTGTTCTCTGAAACTAATAAGGAAGTGGCTGCCAAGTCCACCCACATGTACGTATAATTAGCTGCTTCTACATGTTCATCAGATTTGTTGAATTGGTGTAATGTATCAAGCATCTTGAAAGCTAAATCAACAGTGCATAGCAGGGTGCATACATATGGACTTTGTAAATGTTGCTCAACCTGGTAAGTTTATTGTGCTTTTGCTGAGTTCTCTTAATGCAGTCACAAATCTTCAGCTCCTTTTACAGTATAGTCTCTTTTGGTGCAAGTATTAAATAAGAATATACATTTTTATAGCAACAGTTGTTTCATTGTGATCACTGTAAGGCTGGATTCCGACAACCACTGTGACTTCTGTTCACGAAACATGGATGTATCTGGATGTCCATATGGCATCCAGGTGTCTCAAATTTTTTCTAGAACTATTAATTTGAGTCTTGAATGGAAAACGGATAAGAATTGTATGAACTGTGAGTTTTTGGTACAGACTAGCTGCCTTTGCTGAAAAACTGAAGCGTGAATTGAACTATTTACTTTAATGGGTCGGTGTGCTATGTGGATGCAGTCTGGATAGTACACGACTAGAAATCCACACTGGTCTTAGGGATGTTTTCACACATGCCGAATGGCACCATGTTTTGCCATGGAGTCAATAACGGTTTGGCAAATCTGTCTGCTTGGTTCTGCAGTTCGGTTTCTGTCTGCATTTTTCTACAGTAAGGCCCCTTTCACACGGGCGAGTTTTCCGTGCGGGTGCAATGCGTGATGTGAACGCATTGCACCCGCACTAAATCCGGACCCATTCACTTCTATGGTGCTGTGCACATGAGCGGTGATTTTCACGCATCACTTCTGCGTTGCGTGAAAATCGCAGGAAGCTCTATATTGTGTATTTTTCACGCAACGCAGGCCCCTTAGAAGTGAATGGGGCTGCGTGAAAATTACAAGCATCCGCAATCAAGTGCGGATGCACTGTGATTTTCCTGCAAGGTTGCTAAGAGACGGGACCCGATCTTTATTATTTTCCCTTATAACATGGTTATTAGGGAAAATAATAGCATTCTCACTACAGAATGCTTAGTAAAATGTGGATTAAGGGGTTAAAAATTGAAAAGTTAACTCACCTTATCCACTTGATCGCATAGTTGCCGATCTCTTCTCTCTTCTTCAATCATTAGCTGCCGGCTAAAGGACTTGTGGTGACGTCACATCACATGGTCCAGTCACGTTGTCCATCACCATGGTGATGGACCATGGGATGAGCGCAGTGACATCATCACAGGTCCTTTAACCGGCAGAGTAATGATTGAAGAAGAGAGAAGAGAACGGCAACTATACGATCAAATGGATAAGGTGAGTTCATTTTTTAATTTTTAACCCCTTAATCTACATTTTACTAAGCATTCTGTAGTGAGAATGCTATTATTTTCCCTTATTGCCGGGATTGCCGATTTTTCCCGAGCGCGTGCAAAACGCATTAAGACGCTTTGCACTCACGCGGAAAAACACACCCGCATCTTATCCGTGCGTCAAACTTGACGCCTGTGTGAAAGAGGCCTTAAAGGCATGTTGTTTTGCATGGCTGCAGAGTTGGCATTATTCGCCATGTGTGAAAGCACCCTAATGCTCGACATTAGAGGAACCTCTGATCCCAAATATGCAACCTTTAAAAAGAGACATATAACACTGGTGAAAATGTTTAACTAAGTCTAAATAGTGGAATATTTTTCTGTATTTTCTCACAATATAGATGAAAACAAATCTGAAACGTAACCCCTCTGACTTTGTTGTTTTATAACCCTTAAGGACCGGGGGTTTTGGGATTTTTGCGTTTTTGTTTTGTGCTCCCTGCCTTCCAAAAGCCATAACATTTTTATATTTCCGCTCACATAGCCATATGACGGCTTGTTTTTTGCGGGACAAGTTGTACTTTTTAACACTACCATTTATTTTTGTATGTGATGTAGTGGGAAACGGGAATAAAATTGCAAATGGGGTGAAATTGCAAAAAAAAAGCAATTACACCACAGTTTTACGGGTTTTTAAATTACAACGTTCGATTTGCGATAAAACTGACTGGTTAATTTTATTCTTCAGGTCAGTACGAATCCGGCAATACCTAATATGTATAGTTTTTCTTGCGTTTGATAGTGAAAAAAATTAAAAGTGGGAATTTTTTTATTTTATTTTTTGTCACCATGTTTTGACCCCTATAACTTTTTTGTAATTATGCGTACGGAGCAGTGTAGGGGCTAATTTTTTTGCGGGGCAATCTGAACTTTTAATTGATACCATTATGGGGTGCGTATGATGTTTTGATCACTTTTTATTCATTTTTTTTTTAGGAATTGAAGCGTCCAAAAATGGCGAATTAGCCATTTGGACGCTTTCTTTCCGTTTTTATGTTTACCGTATGGTGAATATTTTTAAATATTATTATAGTATGGGCGTTTTCACACATTGCGACACCCATTATGTGTAATTTTTTTATTTTATTTTCATTTTGGGGAAAGGGGGGTGATTTGAATTTTTATATTTTTTTTATTTTATTTTTTAAACTTTTTTTTTTTTTTTTTACCACTTTCTTATAAACTATAAGATGCAATCATCAGATTGCTATTCTCATATATTCCAATGCAATAGCATTGGAATATATGAGAAAATCGCATATTTCCTATAGAGCCTATTACAGTCATAGGCTCCATAGGAATACTATGTAGTAACCTAGGTTTCATTCACAGAGACCTAGGCTACTACATGCATGCTCCGGCTCCCCCTTGTGGCCATCAGGGGAGCCGGAGCAAAAACCGAAAGTGAAACTTTCGGTTTTTGCGCGATCAGATGCCGTGGTCAGGATTACCCGCTAATGCGCCCTTCGTCCGCTGCAGGATTGTAATACACTGGTATAGATCATACCAGTGTATTACTGTAGTGCAGCGGCGGCAGGGAGCGCACCGCATCATAGCAACCAATGACGCCGTGCACTCCAGCTGTAAAGAACAAATCCAGCCCGCATTACCACGGACTGATCACGTCCGGGTTTAACGGACGTGTGAAGCCAGCCTAAGAGAGTGAATGGTGGAACAGGGAGCTAGCAGATCGATGCCCTGCCATAGTATTCAACTGTATCTACGTTAATAGAAGGTAGATACAGTTAAACATGACGTCGCCCTGAGGTGTCCAGAAACCTGGGGCTTCCCCAGATGCCCAGTGCTAGCAACACCTCTGCTTACTCACAGTCCATGTTATTTAAGGAGGGCCTGTCACAATTTACTACTTCACTTTTTATACTACTTTTATCTAGCTGGCTTTTATTTTAGATCCCGGTCTCCCCATTCGTCCACTGTAAGTGTCAATAGTTTCAGCACCTGCAGCTAGCAAAATGTCAGGTGGGCAGTGTCCACCATCCAAGTCAATAAATGAGGCGACATTCCATTTTGAGTCTTAATAGGGCTCCCATTCAAGTACATGGGGCCTGTACTGTATCTCCATATGCCTCTGATTTCATGTGAACCTGACAGTAGGATATTCCTCCTGACGGTTTCTGTTGCCCCACATGACGGCTGTTTACTCCGTAACAGCACGGTCCAAAATCTAATTTAAAAAACTTGGTTGGAGATTGAGATTGGTTCCTTAACATTTTCTCTCAATATGTCATTTGTTGCAATAGAAAGAATGGAGCAAGGTCAGGAGCTGAAGCCGCTCCCAGGGCTGTGATGATGGCAGGGTGTCATGGGATGCTGGTAAAATCATTATACACTGCAATACAGAAGTGCTGCAGTGAATAATACATGCAATCAAAAGAACACAGGCTAAGAGGATTAAAAATGAACTCAGTAACAAAATGGTTTAGGAAAGGTTTAAAAAAATATAACAAATTCAAAAACCTTTGTCCCATTTGCCAAAATAATAAACAGTAAAGAAAAATTGGTCACCTGCAAAAAATACTAATGACAATCTTTTGTCATCCTGCAGAATTGAATAAAAAATTAGCAACATTTTTTGTACCACAAAAGGATACCCATAAAACTACCACTACCCTGCAAAAACAAGCCCTTGTCCAGCTCCGTCTATAGAAAAAATTAAAATTTGGGTCTCAGCATATGGCAATACAAATACATTTTTTAAAGACTTTTAATGTTTTAGAAGTAGTAAAATATAACAAATACTTTATAAATGTGGTATTGCAGTAATCATACTAACATGCAGAACAAATCTCACATATCATTTTTAAGTTATGGCTCTTTGAACATGTGGATGGAAAAACGTAAAGTCACCCCCTAAATTGGCTTGGTCCTCATGAGGTTAATTTAATATACCGTATGTATTTTTGATTCAGGAGCTTATGATTCCATTACCAGAGAGGAGACTTTCTAGGATTTACAGATTTTTAAAGAGCTTTTATCCAGGGTCAGTAAAGACACCTATGGATTATACAGGCCTCTCATGATTACATGCACCAGAACATTTAGTTCTGTGACTGCTTTGCAAGGCCATTCCAGTGTGAAGAGTGCTGGTAAATAACAAAGACCTTTTATCCATCTGTAATCCGAGTCTGTCACTAAGCAGCAGGTGTCTCTGTCATTAACAGGAAACTTTGAGAGTAATTAGAAGCAGATGGAGAGGTGCAAGGCGGGGGTTCTCACCTGTAACATGGAGACGAAAATTACTTTTATCTTTTGGATTTGTAACAGCACACTGCTTTTGTTTGTATTCCCACAGGGCAAACATATAGAAAGTATTCGCCAATATCCATTGCTTATAATTCTATTGATGCTAGGTATTTAAAATCACACGGCAAGGAACCTCAGCACACTCATAAACGGTTGAGGTGAATTTTAATTCAAACACAGCATAATCTAAAAATTGGAGGTTAACGTTATAAGTCATGAGACCTTCATCAGACAAATAGATTATGCTTAGGGTATGACCACACGGTCAGGTTTCTGCATGCAATTTTGAAAGGCAAAAATCAGGAGTTGATCTTAACCACTTCTTTACTGGGCGATTTTCAATTTTTTGCATTTACATTTTTCACTCCCTGCCATAATTTTTTTATTTGTCTATTTAAATGAGGGCTTGTTTTATAAGGCACAGATTGTAATTTCTATTGGCACCATTTAATTTTGCATACGATGTAAGAGGAGCAGGAGAAAAAATTCCAAATTGGTGGAATTGAAAAAAATGAAATACTACCACAGTTTTATGGGTTGTCTAGAGCAGGCATGCTCAACCTGCGGCCCTCCAGCTGTTTCAAGACTACAACTCCCAGCATTCTCGGACAGCCTACAGCTATGAACCTACAGCAGGGCATTGTGGGAGTCATAGTTTTACAACAGCTGGAGGGCCGCAGGTTGAGCATCACTGGTCTAGAGCATTCCCTATGCCGTAAAACTGACCTGTGCCATTCATTCTCTGGGTCAGTACAATTACAATGATCCCACATTTACTATATATATGTTACTTCTATATACTTCTATATAGTTACATCTATGGGAGGGTTCATTTTTTGCAGGACTATCTGTAGTTTTTATAGATAGCATTTTGTGGTGTGTATAACTTTTTGAACACTTGTTATTCAATTTTGCGGAGTTGAAGCACCGAAAAAAAAAAAACAGCTACTGTAATTGTCCATTTAGAATTTTATTTCGTTATGCTATTTGACGTATCATATTTTTAGACATGGTGAGACTAATGATATTTATTTTTATTTTCATTTTGGGGAAAGGGTGGTGATTTGTATTTTTAAATATACAGTTAGGCCCATATTTATTTGGACACTGACACGATTTTTTTTTTTTTTACCTGTTTACTGAAACATATTCAAGTTAGGGTTATATAATGGACATGGACATAAAGTCCAGACTTTTAGCTTTCATTTGAGGGTATCCACATTAAAATTGGATGAAGGGTTTAGGAGTTTCAGCTCCTTTACACGTGGCACCAAACATAATTGGACAATTGACTCAAAGGCTGTTTCATGGGCAGGTGTGGGCAATTCCTTCATTATTTCATTCTCAATTAAGCACATAAAAGACCTGGAGTTGATTTGAGGTGTGGTGCTTGCATTTTGAAGATTTTGCTGAGAAGTAAACATGCGGTCAAAGGAGCTCTCCATGCAGATGAAACAAACTATTCTTCATCTGCAAAAACAGAAAAAAAAATCCGAGAAATTGCTACACTATTAGGAGTGGCAAAATCTACAGTTTGGTACAGCCTGAGAAAGAAAGAAAGCACTGGTGACCTCAACAATGCAAAAAGACCTGGGCGCCAATGGAAGACAACAGTGGTGGATGATCGCAGAATAATTACCATGGTGAAGAGAAACTACACTCTCCAGGATATAGGCGTATAAATATCCAAATCTACCATAAAGAGAAGACTGCATGAAAGTAAATACAGACGGTTCACTGCATGGTGCAGGCCACTCATAAGCCTCAAGAATAAGAAGGCTGAAAAAACATATTAAAAAACCAGCACCCTTCTAGAAGAACATTCTTTGGACAACATGAAACCAAGATCAACTTGTACCAGAATGATGGAAAGAAAAAAGTATGGCAAAGGCATGGTACAGCTCCTGATCCAATGCATACCACATTATCTGTAAAACATGGCGGAGGCAGTGTGATGGCTTGGGCATGCATGGCTGCCAGTGGCACTGGGTTCCTAGTGTTTATTGATGATGTGACACAGGACAGAAGCAGCCGGATGAATTCTGGGGGTTTCAGAGACATACTGTGTGCTCAAATCCAGCCAAACTGATTGGTCAGCGTTTCATAATACAGATGGACAATGACCCAAAACATAAAGCCAAAGCAACCCAGGAGTTTATTAAAGCAAAGAAGTGGAATATTCTTGAATGGCCAAGTCAGTCACCTGATCTGAACCCAATAGAGCATTTCACTTGTTAAAGACTAAACTTCAGACAGAAAGGTCCACAAACAAACAGCAACTGAAAATCGCGGCAGTAAAGTCCTGGCAGAACATTAAAAAGGAGGAAATACAGCGTCTGGTGATGTCCATGAGTTCAAGACTTCAGGCAGTCATTGCCAACAAAGGGTTTTCAACCAAGTATTAGAAATTAACATTTTATTTACAATTATTTCATTTGAGCAATTACTTTGGGGCCCCTGAAAGGAAGGGATTAAGTTTAAAAATGTTTTAGTTCCTCACATTTTGTTCAGCCCACTAAATTAAAGCTGAAAGTCTGAACTTCAACTGCATCTGAATTGTTTTGTTCAAAATCCATTGTGGTGATGTACAGAATAAAAAGTTGAAAAATGTCTGTGGCCAAATATATATGGACCTAACTGTATATATTTTTTAACTTTTGTTGTTTTTTAGGCCCCCAAGGTGACACCAACATACAATCACTGGATTGCTATTTGTTTTCAATAATTCAAATATATCCTTGCATTGGAATATACTAGTAATAGGCCTAGAAGTCTTATACAGGCTCTGGCCTATTACTGCTAAGGAATACCTTCCACAATCACAGCGAGGGGAAAGCATTCCTACCCAGGAAGAGCATACTTCCAAGTTTTTTACCTTTCAGATGACTATAGCATCCAAGTGGTGGAGAGCAGGTAAGTATGTCTGCTCTCCGCAGGTCCAGTGATGTGGGGGTCAGGCAGAAAGGCTCCTAAAGCTGGAATACCCCATTAAGAAGTTTTTCTCATGGAAAATAAGAGGGCTTAAATATCACCTTAAGAGATTGACACTGTTTAAAGGTGTTGTCAGAGATAAATAAAAACTAGGTTAGCAGCAGTAAGGCAGGGTTCACACCTGCGCGTCCCGCTTCGCACGTACGACGCTCTATCTTTATTTTCGCATCGTGAATATATATCCCTATGGGAGACGCGTGACTATATGCCCCAAAGAAGCTCCTGTACTTCTTTGGGCGTAGGGCGTTTTACAGCGCGTTCATACGCGCTGTAAAACGCTCAGGTGAGAACCATGCCCATAGGGAAACATGGGTTTTCGCCTATTGAGCGTTTTACAGCGCGTAGGAACGCGCTGTAAAACGCTCAAGTCTGAACCCAGCCTTAATGTAATAAAAGAAAAATCATGCTCAATCTTTTTTTCACCTGGCACTTCCAGCATTATACTCTGGTCCTCAAGGGCTGATGTCACCTTCCTAGCTGCAGCAGTGGGGTTCCAGGAGTCGGACCCGTTAATTTTTTATTTTATAGGAGTTTGTCTAGTTCCCCTCCTTTCTCTTTGGTATAACTCTCTCTATTACATTTCCTTATTTGTGTATGCGCTAAGTCACAACACAGTGTTAATAAACAAAATACTTTTATTGTACACAATATAGAATAAACACAGCATAGTATCAGTATACTTCAATACACATAACCATTAAAATGTATTAAAGGTGTTGTCTCACTTCAGCAAGTGGCATTTATCATGTAGAGAAAGTTAAAGAGGTTATCCAATATCAATAAATGCCCCCCGTGTGCCGGGCCCCTCACAGGCAATATACTTACCTGGCTCCCCGCTGACTGTGCCGCTCCTGGTCCCCGCATCGCCACTGCTGCTTCTCCCTGTGCGCAGATGAAAACGTCCAGTGTCGGGGAAGAGCCTCCCTAGCATCGTAGGTGACGCTAGGGTGGCTTGTCCCCGTCCCAGCCTCCCACTGGCTGCTCCCCAACGACACCGGATGTTTTCATCCGCGCACAGGGAGAAGCAGCGGCGCAGGGAGTGGGGAGCCAGGTAAGTATTTTCCCTGTGATGGGGGGGGGGGGGGTCAGTTATTGATATTGGATAACCCTTTTAATACATGGCACTTACTAATGTATTGTGATTGTCCATGTTGCCTGCTTTGCTGGCTGTATTCATTTTCCATCACATTATACACTGCTTGTTTCCATGGTTATGACCACCTTGCAATCTATCAGTGATGGTCGTGCTTGCACAATATAGGAAAGCGAAGGTCGGGACCATGGGAGAGCACATAGGCTGGCACTTTTTCCTATAGTGAGTGCCTTGTATTAACGTCATTCATTTCAATGGGGCCGCAAAAGATGGAATGCAGAGCAAGACGGATCTGTCATGACCCACAATGCAAGTCAATGGAGACGGATCCGTTTAACTCTGACACAATAGAAAACGGATCTGTCCACTATTGACTTTCAATGGAGTTCATGATGGATCCGTCTTGGCTATGTTAAAGATAATACAACCGGATGCTTTCAGTACGCAGTGCAGATGGTTGTATTATCAGTAAGCACCCTGGATCCAGCAAAAACGCAAGTGTTAAAGTAGCCTTAATTGAGCCCTAGCAGCCATGTCATCATTTAACTTGCCTTATATTGCATCAGTAGATGCTGCCTGATCTTTGAAGGCCTTGATCTCAGCATATGAATCTGACTTAACTGTGGCTCAACTCCATTATTATGTTTCTGCAACATTACTAATTGTGATTCAAGTACACACATATGCCTGTCTCTGTCAACCTTAAGGCTCGTTCACATGACCGTGGTTTTGGTTGGGATCCGAGCCGCATTTTTTGCGGCTCGGGTGCAGACCCATTCACTTCTACAGGGCCGCAAAAGATGTGGACAGCACTCCGTGTGCTGTCCGCATTTGTTACTCCGTTCCGTGGCCCCGCAAAAATTATGAGTCATGTTCTATTCTTGTCCATTTTGCAGACAAAAATAGGCATTTCTATAATGGGCCGTGTTTTGCGGATCCGCCGTCATATGGTCTCAATACCGGAAAACAATGCTTCCGTTTTGTCCCCATTCATTGTCAATAGGACCAGAACGTAACTGAACAGAACGGAGTGCTACAAAATGTATTCCGTTCCGTTTGGTTGCGTTCTCATACTGGAAAGCAAACTGTAGCAAGCTGCGGTTTTCTTTCCGTCATGGGATGTGGAGCAAGATGGATCTGTCATGTCCCACAATGCAAGTCAATGGGGCTGGATCTGTTTTCTCTGACACAATAGAAACCGGATCTGTCCCCCATTGACTTGGTCAATGGAGTTCATGACTGATCAGTCTTGGCAATGTTAAAGAGGACCTTTCATCAGGGTAAAAAATGTGAACTAAGTATGCTGACATGTAGAGCGGCGCCCAGGGATCTCCCGGGACTTACTATTATGGCGTATCCCATGCTGTAGCGCTGGCCAATCGCAGCGCACAGCTCACAGCCTGGGAGGTTTTTTTTCTCCCAGGCTGTGAGCTGAGCGCTGCGGTTGGCCAGCGCTACAGCCTGGAAACGCCTAGTATAACCAAGTGATACTAGGCTCTGCCTAGTAGAACCAAGTCACAGAAGATACCGGAGCCTATACCGGGCGAACGGAGCGGCACACAGGAATAATAGTAAGTGCAGGGAGATCCCTGGGCGCCGCTCTACATGTCAGCATACTTAGTTCACATTTTTTACCCTGATGAAAGGTATTCGTTAAAGATAATACAACCGGATCCGTTCATAACGGATGCAGACGGTTGTATTACGAGGAAGCCAGCAAAAACGCTAGTGTGAAAGTAGCCTTATCTAGCATGTGCAGCTGTTTAGTAGTCATGCACATCTGGTCATGACTGCAAGCCTGTGCTAACAAAGCAGACCACAGTATTTCTGCTGACTTGTAGGTTGGGGTTGGTACAGGGGTAAATGTACATCTTTTAGGTAGGTGTTGTAGTGTTGTGAAATTCATACTTACTCGCTCTGCCCCTATCTTGGTAACTGCTGTTCTTCTTGTCCTCTGCTGCTTTAAAAGGGTCCTTTTGTACCGGATCGTCTTTTCCCGACCAGCTGGACAGACGTTGACGTTGCAGCCACATGAACGAATTGCTCAATCGCCCGACAAATCGATTGCTGAAAAACCCATACACTGATGGTTTTGTAAAGGAAACAGAAAATTGTTAATACCTTTGAAACAAAATACAAACTGTTATAGATTAGCTGTTGTTAATTGTTTTGTGTCAAACCTCAAGCAAAGCTGTGTTACCAGTCCGAAGATCAAGGCTTATAACACAACACTACACCGTGTACTACTGTTACCTGTCCGTGCCCCTCTGTCTGCCTTAGTTCACAGTATAACACAGTCCTACTGAAAACGTGAAGCAAAACTGAGTTACCTGTCTGAACCTGAAGGCTTGGGTGCACAGTATAACATCACCCAGCACTGCGTATCAATGTTATCTGTCCACAACCCACTACCTGCCTTAGTTCACAGTATAACACAGTTTTACTCAATGGAAACACAAGAATAAATTAAAAGCTGTTAAGCCTGGCTCGCCATATGTTAAAGGGGTAATATTAATTATTAATATTAATACTGAGTACTAATATTATTATGTGAATAAGAACACAAACAGCACTTCCCTTTACAGGTATCATATTGGGGTACGTAAGACATTTTGATTCTGTTGGGGGGTGGGGGTTTGTATAAGCAAAAACAAAAAAACAAAACACAACTCTGGCATTTCTTTGTTTAATGTGTGGGATAATCAGTATGATAACTTTATTTTCTGGGTCAGTACAATTACAGAAATATATATATATATATATATATATATATATATATATATATATATATATATAGTAAGTTTTTGTTAATTTTTAACTTTCCTTCGAATAATAGGCATACACAGAAGGCTGACTTGGGGACTATGTAGACATTTACACCCTGCGATCACATTTGCAGGGGACCAATGGGTGACAAATGTTCCCCCTTCCTTCTGAAACCAATTAGATACTGCAGTCGTTATTGACAGATCCTGATTGTTAGAAAGCCAGACGCCTACTTCATCCATCCATCTAGACTGCTTACAGTTTGACTACAGTTGTGCAGGAGTCTGAGATGGCCTTTACTGATAACCGTCAGAAGAAAGCTCAGAAGTGCCAGCCTGTCTGGTGGCCGGGACCGTGGAAGTGCGCATAGGCCAGTGCTGTACTGTGCAAGCGCGGGCACTGCTGCTGCTGGATTGCAGGGTGGTCATAATCTGCGGAAACGAGCAGTGTATAATGTGATGGAAAGCCGGAATTAGTCTTACCGGTAATTCTGTTTCCACGAGTTCACCACGACGGCCACATGAGATTGACCCCTGACCTCTGTAGGGGCAGGAACAGAGAGAGGGTTAAATTCCCCCCCCACCACCACCAGCCTCAGTGTATCCAAAATTACAGAGACAAAAGCAGTGACAACACATATAAGAGTAACAACACTAAGGGTATTACTTCATACCCTCTATATAGAAAAAAAGGGGGCGGGAAACTATGCCGTCGTGGTGAACTCGTGGAAACAGAATTACCGGTAAGTCTAATTCCGGCTTTCCACTTCGTCACCACGACAGCCACATGAGATCTACAAAATTATAGATCAATGGGGGAACCACTGTCTGAAGGACATTACGTCCAAAGACAAGTCCGCACTATGGGATAAATCAAGCCTATAGTGTTTAACAAATGTGTGGATGCTAGACCAGGTAGCTGCTCTACAAATGTCATCTAGGGAGACCCCTGCTCTCTCAGCATGGGACGAGGACATAGCCCTAGTCGAATGGGCCCTAAGTCTAGGAGGACAAGAGAGGCCTTGGATGGAATAGCACAAAGAGATTGCGTCCTTAATCCATCTGGCAAGAGACGCTTTAGTGACTTTCTGGCCTTTATTCTTCCCTGAAAAAAGAACTAGGAGACTATCAGATTTACGAAAGTCCTTTGTGGCCTCTAGATAGTTAATTACACATTTCCAGCACATCCAGAGAATCCGATGGATTCTCCCCACTAGAAGGAGGTAGATCAAAGGATGGTAGAATTATCTCCTGGTTGCGGTGGAAGTCAGACACCATTTTTGGGAGAAAACCTGGGTCTAGTCTCATAGTGATGCGATCATCGAAGATCCTCAGATAGGGTTCACGAATGGATAATGCTTGGATTTCCCCAGCCTCCTGGCCGATGTTATTGCTATTAAAAGGCAGTCTTGAGGGTAAGATGTTTAAGGAGCAATCTGACGTAGGTTCAAAAGGGCTCCTTGTTAGACCGGTAAGGACGATGTTCAAGTCCCAGCTAGGAACCCTAGATTTTAAAGAGGGACGAAGGCGAGAGGCTGCTTTGATGAATCTACGGATCCATCTATGAGCTGCTAAGTCCCTGTCAAAAAAACAAGATAGAGCTGAAATTTGGACCTTGAGAGTAGAGGGTCTAAGTCCCAATTCCAGGCCTCTTTGAAGAAAATCTAGAATATTCTGGATGTCTGGAGGGTCTGTAGACATAACCGCTCTTCCTGACCAGGAGCTATACCTCTTCCATATCTTTAGGTATATGGCGTAGGTAACCTTTTTCCTACTAGCTTTAAGGGTTGAAATGACTTGATCTGAGAGACCTTGAGATCTCAACCTTAGGACTTCAGGATCCAAGCCGTCAGTTTGAGGAAGGCCGGATCCGGATGGAGGATCGGACCCTGGTGAAGAAGATTCCCTGATACTGGAAGATGCCAAGGGTCGTCCACCGAGAGGTTCTTTAATGCCGCAAACCAGCTTCGCTTTGGCCAATATGGTGCTATCAGAATCAGGGTTGTGTCCTCTTGACCCAGTTTCTGAATCCCCTTGGGAAGGAGAGGCAGGGGGGGGGAACGCATAACAGAGAGTCCAACTCCAGCGAATCGAAAAAGCGTCCAGGGCCCAGGGATTGTCCCTGGGGTTCAGAGAGCAAAACCTTGGAAGTTTGGAATTCTTCCTGGAAGCAAAGAGGTCGCTCTGAGATCTAAGGACGTTTGATGACGATTCCATATTTTCAGGATCCAGGATTGTAGGACCCTGTAGTGGGCCTGACTCCAAGGAACGGAGGGAATGCATGAAGATAGGAGCCCCAAGAGGCTCATGGCATGTCTTATGGAGGTTGATTTTTTGGACTGAAACAGCCTTATCCTTTCTTTTAAGCTGGCTATTTTGTCCGGAGGAAGAAAAGTACGCTGATCCGCTGAATCTAGTATAACTCCCAGGAACTCGATTGATCTGCTCGGAGACAACCTCGATTTCTTTAGGTTGATTATCCAGCCGAGATCTCGACCGAAGCAAAGAAATTCCTGCAGATCCGCAAGGAGTTGATCTTTTTCTCTCCCTATTAACAGAAAGTCGTCCAGGTATGGGGCAATCATTAGTCCCTTCCGTCTTAGAGGCGCCATCATTTCTACAATGAGCTTCGTGAATATTCTTGGGGCAGATGATATCCCAAAGGGAAGGGCGACAAACTGGAAATGGAGAATTTCGCCCCCGTTGTCCCTGATGGCGAACCTCAGAAACTTCTGAGAGGTTTGGTGAATTGGGACGTGATAGTAGGCGTCCTTAAGGTCGACCGTACACATCCAAGAGTTCTCCTTGATGAGGGGAATGACCGACTTCAGGGATTCCATCCTGAATTTCCGATATTCTATGAAAACGTTTAGTTTTTTCAGATTTATTATGGTTCGAAAAGATCCCCCTTTTTGTTCACTAAAAATAGGTTTGAATAGAATCCTACGCCTTGTTGGGCAAGAGGGACCCGGGATATTACACCCATCTGTAGAAGATCCAGAACACCCCCAGAATTTTTCTGCGGATGGAATCTGACTGTGGGTTTGTGATCTGGAAATGGTTTGGGGAGATGAAGAAAATTCTATTTTGTAACCTGATCTTACTAAGTCTAAGGCCCAGGGATTTGATGTTACTTCCTCCCAACCGGCCAGAAACTTCTTCAATCTCCCCCACCATGGCGTCATTGTTTATCGGTGGATCTGGCCTGGGAAGAGGGAGTGGGGTTTCTGCCTTTCCCTCCTTTGGGGTAACTCCATCGCCCTGATTTGCCCTTGTCACGAAAGGGCGACTGCCGGATGAAGAAGATCGAAAGGGATATCTCCTTTTAAAGGACGATCTTCAGGGAACCCTTTCTTCTTGTCAGCAGCTTTCTCTAAAATACGATCAAGGACTGGACCAAAAACATATTCTCCCGAGAAGGGAATGGAACACAATTTCATTTTAGATGTCTTGTCTCCTGTCCAGCACTTCATCCAAAGGGCACGACGGGCCGCATTAGACAGTCCCGCATCTTTGGCAGCGGATCTAACGGATTCCGCAGAAGCGTCTGCCAAAAAAGCGGTAGCGGATTTCAGCAAAGGAAAGGAGCTTAAGAGTTCTTCCCTTGGAGTCTTGTTTTTAATACGTTCCTCAAGCTCAGAGAGCCATAACCCCATAGAGCGAGCCACGGAAGTAGCCGCAATGTTGGATTTCAAATTAAACATGGCCGCCTCCCATGCCTTTCGTAATAAACTATCTGCTTTTCTGTCCATGGGGTCACGTAACTGAGAGGCGTCTTCGAAGGGTAAGGCTGTTTTTATTTACTTTCGCCACCTGAACATCAATTTTAGGAGTTTCATTAAAAATCTTACTCTCAGCTGGATCAAAAACAAGACGATTTTTGTATGTTTTTGCAACCCCAGGCGTTTTTCGGGATTAGCCCACTCCTCCAACACCATCTCTTTTATGTTCTCATTAATAGGGAATACACGTGTCTTCTTGATGCGTAAACCCCCAAACATATCGTCTTGTACTGAGTGAGACTTGAGAGCCTCCTCTATACCCATGGTGGCACGCACAGCTCTGAGTAAATCAGGCATACGATCAGAAGAAAAACAGAATTTCCTCTCAGTCTCAGAAAAATCTGAGTTAGAGACAATTTCCTCATCATCGTCCCACTGTTTGGAGGATGATGCATCTTCCATAATGTCCTCAGACTCTGAGGAAGAATGTGAAGTTAATTTTTGTTTTTTAGATGGAGGAGGACCCTTGGCCGATAGCTGAGACACAGAGGATCTCACTTCCTCCTGAATAATAGTTTTTAGCTCCTCAATTAAAGACGGCTGTTCCTCTTTAAGAATTGAAGAGATGCAGTCTTTGCAAAGGCGTTTGTGGTAGTCATCAGGAAGCCTCTTATAACACGTAGAACACTTGCTGGGCTTCTTCAGCTTCTTTTGAGTATCCTTGCCAGAACCCTGGGAAAGGATAATGGCCCCCATTAGTATATATGAATTTTAATATATTCTATAGGGGGCCCAGCCAAGGAGTGCAAAAGAAGGAGAGGAACACCCAGTTCTCTGACCAAACAACATGCAGTGCAGGTAAAGCAACCAATCTCCCCAGAGGGGAACTCACGGCAGGCGGCACGACAGGGGCTCTCCAGGTGAGCGAGGCTCGGTCGACATGTTGGCGCACACAGCACGCTGTGTCGGCACTTCCAGCGCTTGGTGCCGATGTCAGAAGGCGCACCCCTATGACGAGGCCGGAATCGGAAGTGACGCGCCGCCTCCTCCGTGATGACGCGCAGCCGGCAGAACCCCGATGGGTCTGGCGGGATCTCGCGTCTGGGAGCAGGCTTGCCGTGCAACGGAGCGAGTCCTCCCCAATTCCCTCTGCCCAGCGTTAGTACCAGGACCGCAGGAGGGCAGAGGGGCACCCCGGAATAGGATGCACAGGTACCGCAATCTTCATCTCCCCGAAGGGAGACCTCTCTCTGCCCCTGTCCTCTGTAGGGACAGGAAACACTGAGGCTGGTGGTGGTGGGGGGGGAATTTAACCCTCTCTCTGTTCCTGCCCCTACAGAGGTCAGGGGTCAATCTCATGTGGCCGTCGTGGTGACGAAGTGGAAAAATAAATAAGCCAGCAATATGGACAACCACAATACATTAGTGAGTGCCTTGTATTAACTTCCTCTACATGATAAATGCCCTTTGCTGAAGACAACTCCTTTAAATATGGGAGAGGGAGGTCCCAAACTTTAAATGTCATTATTTAGTGGCACAGCTTCATTATCTTATAGGTTGATATGCAGAACCTATAAACTATTTATGTAGCTCTTAAGTCATGTTACAATATTTATTGGTGTAGATGTCTCATCTGCCTGCGCCTCTTTTTTGGTAAAAAAATAAAGTAGCAGTCAACATGTACAGTAACTTTTTTAAACGGCACTTGAAACAAATATTGTCGGGGTTTACTGCGTTGCTCTCGCTCACTTGTGCCTGTTTTTCTGACATTTTATTCATGCCCGCGGGCTGCCGTAGGATGTTCCTAATTTATGATGAGACCTGCTTCTCATGATAAATTAGTCACATCCTCCACCAGCGCAGAAGATTTCAAACACTGCCGTAAAATGCCGGTCTTTGATAAGTCTCCCTCTTTCTCTCCTGGATAGAGGGTTCTTCAACAAGCACTTTGGGGAGATTTATCAAACTTTCATTTTTCACAGCTCCTTTGGAAAATGAAAGGTGGAATCTGATTGGTTGCTATGGGCAACTAAGCCAGTTCTACTCTACACCATTTTGATAAATCTCCCCCTTTACCTTTTATCCAACTTCATTTATGCTACAACAAATGTAAGATTATACAAAGAGATTAGGTTTGTCAGTTTTTTTTTTATTTAGTATTTAGCGGCAAGACCTTTTACACAGGTAGATAAACCGGAATGAAGATTTGTATGAATGCTCGTTCCCAATAATTGGGCAGTGTAAATGTGCCACTGATCGCATGATGAACACACATTACAGATTAAAGCACTGTTGATGTGGCATCCAAAGACATAGTTTCTGGGCAGCAGAGAAATAAAAAATCTGTATAGAGTAGTGATTGCTTGTCCCTATACAGCAGAGGCGATTGCTACATGTACTGTAAATGCAACTCCCACCTCTGCTCATGATCAGGTAATTGTCAGGAATGAATCCTTCATTATGGACAATTGCCTGCTCAGTCTGTTCTTAAAGGGGTTGTCTCATCCTGCCGTTACTAAGGTGAGATGGGATTATGCGCTGACCACTAGGAGCGCGAGCTACTAGGGTAGGACGCCGATACTTCATTGTTTCATTTGCTACTAGTGACGAGTGAAGCGAGCTTCAGATGCTACATCCAAAGTCGCTTTGTTCAAAACTTACGATAAATACTGTAGGGAGATCTAGTATTAAAATGTATGGGCTCATATGAGCCGAAGTTAGTTATTCACGAAGTCGCGCAAGACCTAATTGATTAACTTCAGTAGTTTATTCTTCAGTTTCAACTGGTAACTCGGAACCAAAGCCGAGTTTTGTTCCTAGTTTTAAAGTGGTTTTCCACTTTAAAAATCAACTACCGAAGTTATTAAACAAAGTCTCACTGACTTCTTATCGGAGGCCATACATTGTAATACTGTACGGAGATGGATGTCCATACAGTATTATGTATTAACATCCGAAACTCGCTTCGCTCATCACTATTTGCTACCATTGCAGTGCATGGGAGCGACAGAATTAGGGTAGGAAGCTATATTATTTCCCTACCTCAATCAGCATAGCTTGCTGTGCTACACTGTTTCTGTAGCTCTCACTCCAATGGGAGCTATTGAAACAGCAGAGCACTTGCCTGCTTGGCTGTTTCCCAGCCAACTAGTGGTCACCTTGGTAAAGGTGAGATGGGACAACCCCTTGATATATATACAATATTTTGGTTTTACAGAACCCTTAAGAGATGGGATGCAGAAATTTGTAGCTTCTCTATATATAGTTGATGTAGAGCAGTGATTCTCAATCTGCGGCAGGAGTGAGG
Source organism: Bufotes viridis (assembly GCA_033119425.1). NCBI lineage: Eukaryota > Metazoa > Chordata > Amphibia > Anura > Bufonidae > Bufotes > Bufotes viridis. The sequence goes on from CM065592.1 coordinate 176,283,699, forward strand.
GGGTAAGCGGGACTCCCCACCAGTGGATGGGGCTCCTCGGTATTCCTCAGGACTGCAATACAGTAGAATGCTGTGGCAGGGCATAGAAGCCCATGTCTCCCTGCCCTGCCACTCATCATTGCACTGTCTGAGCAGGGCTGTTATTTTCATTTGCCAAATCTGAGCAACACTATTGGGCCATTATGGGGGGGTCATTATTAGAACTGGGCACTATGGGGGGGGGGGGGGTTATTAAAATTTGGGAAGCACTATTGGGATAGTATAGGGGAGATCAGTATTATAACTGAGGCAGCGCTATTAGGGCTCTATATGGGGGGATCATTATTATAACTGGGGCAGCAGAAATGGGGCACTGTGGGAGGTCATGACTATAATTAGGACAGCACTCTGGGGGGGGGGGGGGACATAAATATAACTGGGACAGCACTATTGGGGCAGTGTAGGGTGGATCATTATTATAACTAGGGCAGCACTTCTGGGGTCTATAGGGAGGGTCATTATTATAAGTGAGGCAGGCACTATTGGAGCATTATGGAGGTTTCTTTATTATAACTGGGGCAGCTCTATTTATTAATTTTGGGGGCACTACTTGGGGGCATTCGTACTACATCCAGAAATTTCTGGGAGCATACTATGAGGGATTTATTACTGCTGGAGAGCATAATAGTGGGCACTTTAGCTGGCATTAGTGATACTGTGGGCACTATAAGGGAGCATATTTACTACTGGGGCACACTGCAGGGGCTTTAATACTACCAGGGGCACTGTGGTGGGCTTTGTTAATAAAAGGGCACTATAGGGGGTGTTAGTACTACTGAAGGCACTATAGACAGGCATTATTATTTATGGAGGGGTCTACTTCTACTGGTAGCACTATAAGGGGAATTATTACTACTGAGGGTACCATGGTGGACTTTATTACTTATTATTTATTATCATCATTATAAATTCTGGGGTACAATGGGGGACATTATTACTACTGAGGGCACTATTACAACTAAATACACTCTGGGAGAAAATTATTACTTTTGGAAGGACTTTTAGGAGCACTATTGCTGTGAGCACCCTGGGACAGTATCAGCTGAGCACAATCATTTTTGGGGGACATAATGGCTACGGCACTATTAATGACACGAGCAATATTTGTTGGGCACAATTATTTTTTTAGGGCATTGTATAGCAATAATTATTGAAGGGGCACTGTCTGTGTCGTACCAGTCTTTTCAGGGAGACTATCTACTTCTGCAGCATAGCATTGGGGAGCACAGGGGGCACAGTATTGAGGTTGGCAGGATGGAGTGTGTCAAACTCTGCAAAGATGAGACATAGCTGAAAGAAGCCATCATGGAAGTTTGGTCTAAATGGAGGAGATGAGGAAAGAGAACATGTATATCATGGAAGACGTCACTGGATCTAATAGGTATGTGGTGCTATATTCTCCTGTATGTTTGGTGGCGCTGAATATAATTTAAAAAGTAACAGTTATCCATCATGGGTCCTAAAGTAGTGTCTGTCATTTTGACAGGAATATTAGTGCTGCATGCTGCACTATTCTTTCTGTCAAATCCGATGGAACTGCTAATAGAGGCTTAGAACAAAGTCTATGACAGTTAAATAATAATAGCCTTATTCAGTTAACATTTATCACTGTTTAGTTTCTTGGGTGTACTCAGTTTAAACTTCTTGTCACTAGAGGGTACTTGGCGTGAGTATCATTGGTGTAGAGTATTGGATTTATTTCTAAGGCCCCTTTCACACGGGCGAGTTTTCCACGCGGGTGCAATGCGTGAGAAGGACGCATTGCACCCGCACTGAATCCGGACCCATTCATTTCTATGGGGCTGTGCACATGAGCTATTTTCACGCATCACTTCTGCGTTGCGTGAAAATCGCAACATGCTCTACATTGTGCGTTTTTCACGCAACACAGGCCCCATAGAAGTGAATTGGGCTGCGGGAAAATCCCAAGCACCCGCAAGCAAGTGCAGATGCGTTGCGATTTTCCCGCATGGTCCTTAGCAACGGGACCCGATCTTTATTATTTTCCCTTATAACATGGTTATAAGGGGAAATAATAGCATTCTTAATAAAGAATGCATAGTAAAATGAAGAGGAAGGGGTTAAAAATAATAAAAGTTAACTTACCTTGGCCACTTGATCGCGTAGTTGCGATCTGTCCTCTCTTTCCCAGCATCAGCTAAGATCTACAGGACCTGTGATGACGTCACATCACATGGTCCAATCACATGGTCCATCTTACCATGGTGATGGACCATGTGATTGGACCATGTGATGTGACGTCATCACAGGTCCTTTAGTTCTTAGCTGATGCTGGGAAAGAGAGGACAGATCGCAACTACACGATCAAGTGGTAAGTTAACTTTTATTATTTTTAACCCCTTCCACTTCATTTTACAAAGCATTCTGTATTAAGAATGCTATTATTTCCTCTTATAACCATGTTATAAGGGAAAATAATCAATTCTCCAGAACACCCGAAACCGGACTTCATTAATGAAGGGTCTGGGTACCAAACATGGCGATTTTTCTCACACAAAAAAACATTACAAACGTTTGCACCCGCACGGGAAAATCATGCATATTCCCGCAGCGCACCCGCCTCTTATCCGGGCGTCAAACATATATATTCCCCGAACTTTACAGAAGGTATGGAATAAATTAAAAATTATCTTAAAGGTTTCATATGGATTTAACTTTACTCCTTTATGGGAGAATCGGAATTTAGTGGAATTTTTGAAAATGACAGATTATAGCTATTGGATTCGTAAAGGTATCACTAGAGTGGCACAGCTGTTTTTGTTGAATCAGTTTAAGGTCCTATCAGACTTTATTCACACAAATATTTCTATGTTAGACACTTTTATGTATGCACAATTAAAACATGCCTATGAAGCTACACAAAATATATGAATATTCAGGAACATTTACTCTTTGATTATTGCTTTGCTCACTCAGGCAATAGGATTAAAATTGCACTGATTTATTCTAAAGTTCGAAATTCACTTGCCATGGTTACTATTTTTAAAAGCACTTGTAAATGGGAACAAGAATTGAGATGTCCCTTATTTTGCTGGCCACAGATTTATAAAAATATTAAAAAGGCATCATTATCGACTAGTTATAGACTGATGTTATAGACTGATCCAACCGATTTTGCATCGGTAATACTATACACCTCAAATCCAAGCCAAGTTTGCTAAGAACAAAGGTCGGGAATTTTTTTTCCAGAACTGTGGGTGTCCAAACGCCGGTTTTAAACACCTCCTCTGGGACTGTAGCATGATAAAGCGGTTCTGGGAGCAGGTGTTTACAGCCTTGGAGAAAGATTCCCTACATTCTTTCATTCCGGATATGGTATTTGTGATATTAGGCTTCTTTATGTTGGAGAATTCAATGCCTATTGGTGTAAACTTGATTTGGTCGAAGGGCTGTATGGTAGCAAAGGCCCTGATAATTAAAAAATGGGGCTGCGCTACCCTTCCTTCATTTACGGAATAGGCATTGACTATATGTGCCAAATAAAACTCTATGAGGAAGTGGAGGCGGGACGGAGGTGTAGTATGTGAAGGGGTTTTTCCTGAGTTTATTTACTTTTTTTTTGGATTATGGATGGGTTTCTGTATGATGTTTTTACGGTTGTGCCAGGGGGGGTTTAGTACCTAGTTACGGCAGCCAATAGGGGAATGGGTTGGTTTTAGGGGATAAAATATAATTGGATTTATTTAAATCTTTGTGACTAATGTTACTATTTATTAGTTTGAGGTGAATGTATATTAATGTTCACTGTCATATATGTATGTGTTTTTTTTTTGTATTTGATTGTAAAAAATAAATAAATTAAAAAACAACCATACAGTAATATAACAAATATTACTTTACAGTAACCACATAGTGGTCAGATAGCAGGTCTACACAAGTATTAACATGCTGCAGACTATACAAGAGCAGTACTGATTAGACATAGTCACAGACAGGGTACATAATTTAATCCAGTGAAGGGACACTTTCTCTTATTGAAGTTGTTCTCTTCCTTTTTCTTCTCCATCGGGGTCAGACCACAATGAAGGCTTCTCACAATCATGTCTTCTGTCATGTCTTTGCAAATTTGTTACCCATTCATCTTCATCTTTCATCTGCTGCAACTAGCAATACTGTGCCTGCTACCCCAGGAGCCCCAAATACGGATCTACAATGCTGCCCAATGCCCACAAACACTATGGGCCAGATTTATCATTACTCTTGCAGTTCACTCCACTTTCAAAGAAGGCGTATGTGTATTTGAGTCAAGTCAAATTTATCATGGGCTCTTTCAGAGGTTGATAAATCTGGTGTATTTCTGGTTCCTAGTTGTATTTTGGCTTTGTCTTTGGAAAAGTCGCCATTTTAAAAAAGTGATTTTGTCAAACATAAGCATGGTCATGAGTGGAGTGAGTTTGCGCAATTTTTTGCGACTTTTTTGCGACTATTTAAAAAGTTGCAATAATAAATCTGTCTTGCAAGTGATTTACATACGACAAAACGCCCATAAACTTGGTTTTGGAGTGAGTGGCGTAAGTCTCCAAAAAGTCGCAAAAAATTGCGCAATTTGGCTTTTTGCGCAATTTTTTGCGACTTTTCAACTCCAGAAAAGTGACTTAGGCTAATGATAAATCTGGCCCTATATTGTCAAAATAATAGTTCCTGAGGATGTGGGTAAAAATGAAATCAGGGTCATAAAGAGTATACTGAACCCTATGACAAACTTTTAAATTAGCCGACAACCCCCCCCCCCCCCTCCACACACACACTTGGGAGGTTGGGGTATTACAAGCTCTATGTGAAAGTATGAGTGAGGAGGGCACAATTGAGAGCTGTGTCATGGTACAAATCCCAGCTTGTGCCATGACCTAACATGAGATCATCAGGCTTCAACGGTAGTTATAGTTTCACCAACCATTTATGACAACTTGTGTGAAACTACAACTCCCAGTCACATAGGTAGAAAAAGGGAGACCTTAGTTCAAACACCCCAAGTAATCGAGTACCTTAAAGTTAAAACGGCTACCCAATGAGAAGTTCGGTAGTTAGATATACAAGTCAGTACCTTCATTACTCATTTCCTTGGCTGCTTTTGACCTCAGTTCCATTATTGCAGAGCTATGACATGTAACCATGGTTTAGTACTGTAGCTAAACCGCGTCCACAGATCACAGCTCTGACCTAATGGAACAGAGGTGAAAAGCAACCAAGGAAATTAGAAATTGTCTCCAGTGTCAGACTGGGGTGCCTAGGGCCCACCAGTAAAATTTATTTTGGGGGCCCACCATACGGATACATTCAAATATTACCTGCTCACACAGCAGCAAGATGCTACCAGATGATTGTGATATGGAGGTCCTTACAGCAACTTTGAGAAGGTAGGTCCTGGGGAGAAGAGGACACTGGCAGCTTTCCTCTATACCTAGAAGTCATCTCAGCTCTGATCGTGTCTATAATAATACACTGCAGAGTTTTTTTCATAATCTATCAAATTTTATATACATGAACATAGGCTGGTTGAGGTGCTGTACATTGAATATATGTACATAGTGCAGTAAGTATACTGTGTTATGTGCCACTTGTGCAGGTAGTGGGGGACTAGGGGCCCACCTTGCTCAGGGGCCCACCGGGGGATTCACCTGTACCCCTGTGGGGCAGTCTGAGCCTGATTGTCTCCTATAGGAACTAAATACAGCCACACTGCTTAGTCTGGGGTATGGACACTGTACACTTGTTTTTGCGCTCCCTGCCTTCCCAGAGCCATAACTTTTTTATTTGTCTGTTCACATAGCCGCATGATGGCTTGTTTTTTGCGGGACAAGTGGTACTTTCCAATGCCACCTGGCTTTTTGATCGCTTTTTATACCATTCCTTATGAGGTGAGTAGACCAAAAACAGCAATTCTGTGATTGTTTTGTTTGCCTGCAGCAGTGATGTACATGTAGACAGCACACAATACTTCTGTCTCCCAGTCCAACAGGATCCAGAAGCAGAGGAGAAGGGAGCTTGGTGCTGGAGTGGCAATGATAGATGAGACTTTTTTTTTTAATCCCTGACGCCTTCTTGGCCATATTAAAATGGTTACCAGGGTTATCTACTAATAGTAACCCTCCTTCTACTGGAACCTCAATAACCATTTATGAGATAAGGGACTGCATTCTCCTGCGGAGGAAATTTGGCTTTCCAATCCTTACATACATTTTGCGTAAGGAGGCCTGAGTGTTTCTTGTAAATGAGTAGCGTGAGTTGGTTCGATGTAGTATATCCCAAACACATTTGAGTATACTTTTAAGAGATTAGTTCCAATCCTGGTGGGATGTGAGCGTACTTTCCTATCAGCCATCTTTCCGCTAAGGGGGGCGGGATGAGTAGATTAAGGGGATAATTGTGCAACGACTGTTTTCTTCTATACTATGGAATGTTGCTTTATTCCCAGTGTTTGTATTTTATATGAAAAATGTTCAATAAAAAAAGTATCCGATTTAAAAAAAAAAAAATTGGTTACCAGACTCTGAGAACCCCTTTAAGGAATGTGCCTTGTAATAAATTTGGTGAAATTCACTACTACAACAAGGTCAGGGCATAGACTGGGAGCAGCTAGTGTCACATAATAAGGCTACATACACATGACCGTGCCGTGTGCTGCAGTCTGCAAAGTACCACAGATTAGAGTTGAGCGAACACCTGGAAATTCGGGTTCGGCCGAACTTCACAAAAACGTTCTGGATTCTGGATCCGAACTTAACCCGAACTTGACCCCGAACCCGAACCCCATTGAAGTCAATGGGGACCTGAACTTTTGGGCACTAAACTGGTCCTAAAAATGTAATGGAAAGGGCTAGAGGGCTGCAAAAGGTAGCAAAATGTGCTTAAGAGCATGACAAGTGCTCTGCAAACAAATATGGATAGGGAAATAACTCAAAATAAAATAAATAAAAATAAAAATTATTAACCTGCAACTCAGAGGAGGTGGAGGATGTGGAGTCGGAGTTTGAGGAGGCGGTGAATGTGGTGTTGTAGGTGGAAGCGGCGATGGAGGAGGAGATAGCCAACTAACAATGTTTTTTTTTATTTTTATTGGGGTAGCCCCCAAAATAATGGGACAAATAAAAAAAAGAAATCAAAGAATAAGTGCACTTGAGTACAAGAATGTATGGTTGAGGCGGGTATAAATGTCTATTCTGCACAAGGTACAGACAAGTCTTGTGGGATCCAAGCCTGGTTCATTTTAATGAACGTGAGCTTGTCCATGTTGGCTGTGGACAGGCGGCATGCGTTTGTCTGTAATGATGCCCTCTGCTGTGCTAAATACACGTTCAGACAATACACTGGCTGCAGGGCAGGCCAGCACCTCCAAGGCATAAAGGGCAAGCTCAGGCCATGTGGACAATTTGGAGACCCAAAAGTTGAATGGGGCAGAACTTTCAGTCAGTAAGTGTAGGCGTGTGCACACGTACTGTTCCACCATGTGGTTCAAACGCTGCCTCCTGCTAAGACGTTCCATATCAGCTGGTGGTGCTGGTTGCTGTGGCCTAGTGACAAAGCTTTTCCACATGTCAGCCATGCTAACCCTGCCTTGTGAGGTGCTGTCCGTGACCCAGCTGCGTTGGCGACCTCTTCCTGCTCCTCCTCCGCCTTGTGCTTCCACTTGTCCCCCGGTGTCAGTTAGGAATGCCCCCAGGAACGTGTCTACCAGCGTGCGCTTGTAGTTGCGCTTCTTCCTATCACGGTCCAGTGAGGGAATTAAAGATGGCACGTTGCCTTTGTAATGGGGATCCAGCAGGGTGGCAACCCAGTAGTCAGCACAAGCTAAAATGTGGGCAACTCTGCAGTCGTTGCGCAGGCACTGCAGCATGTAGTCGCTCATGTGTCAGGCTGCCCAGAGGTAAGGATGAGCTGTCTTCTGTAGGTGGTGTATCGTCTGTGTCCTCCGTATCCCCCAAGCCACGCTCCAGTGATGGCCATGAGCTGCGTTGGGTGCCACACTGCTGTGAACCCGGTTCCTCCTCCTCTACCTCATCCTCCTCGTCCTCCAGAACTGTGCCCTGGTTGGCCACATATGTACCTGTATACAGTTAGATCGCTCTATAGTATCAGGTGCTACCCTCTACTGTATTAAACTATTCCTCAAATCGATAGCACTACACCAAAATATAATAAAACAATATTATTTTATTAGAAATTCTTTTAAAATTACAACCAATTTAAATTAGGGAAACCATTCTTACATAACGCCATCCTTCCTGCATTAATATCAAATGAGAGACTGGTAATACTTATAACAAATGATCTATCAGCGTACCCTCCTTATAATCCACTATACCGATAGTTGCTGTGGTCAGGGAGACAAATACGCCCACCGGCTTCTAGAGTCTTCCTACACTAAACCACACCTATCCTAGGCATAAATACATAAAACATAAAAACATCAGGCAACGTACCCTCAATGATTCTCTTGTTAAGTCCCGCAGGAATGGCGTCCCCTCTACGCGCGTTTCGCGTATTCGCTTCGTCAGGAGGAGAGGCCTGCACTACACCAAAATATAATAAAACAATATTATTTTATTAGAAATTCTTTTAAAATTACAACCAATTTAAATTAGGGAAACCATTCTTACATAACGCCATCCTCTCCTCCTGACGAAGCGAATACGCGAAACGCGCGTAGAGGGGACGCCATTCCTGCGGGACTTAACAAGAGAATCATTGAGGGTACGTTGCCTGATGTTTTTATGTTTTATGTATTTATGCCTAGGATAGGTGTGGTTTAGTGTAGGAAGACTCTAGAAGCCGGTGGGAGTATTTGTCTCCCTGACCACAGCAACTATCGGTATAGTGGATTATAAGGAGGGTACACTGATAGATCATTTGTTATAAGTATTACCAGTCTCTTATTTGATATTAATGCAGGAAGGATGGCGTTATGTAAGAATGGTTTCCCTAATTTAAATTGGTTGTAATTTTAAAAGAATTTCTAATAAAATAATATTGTTTTATTATATTTTGGTGTAGTGCTATCGATTTGAGGAATAGTCACATATGTACCTGGCCTCTGCTGGTGCCAGGGCCGTCTTTAATATTGATTGGACCCTGGGCGAGAATTTACTTGGGCCTCCTGGATCCCGCCTTCCCACGCCCTAGCATGCAATCACGCCCTCCACCACCATATATAATATAGCGCTTATAGTGAATGACTGTAAATAATTACAGTTCTAAAGACTCTGGGCAGCTGGGCTCAGGGCTGGAGGTGGGCACCGCTCTGCAGTTCAGGAAGGAGACCAGGGCTCGGCTCACCCTAGCGTTACAGTGCACCCCAGCACCCCACAGTATAGCACCCTGTAGTATATAGCCCCCTCCAGTATATAATCTCACACAGCAGCCCCCCCCCATATATAATCCCACAAAGCAGCCCTCCAGTATATAATCTCATACAGCAGCCCTCCAGTATATAATCCCACACAGCAGCTCCTCAGTATATAATCTCATACAGCAGCCCCCCAGTATTTAATCACACACAGCAGCCCCTCCCCCCCAGTATATAATCTCATACAGCAGGCCCCCAGTATGTAATCACACACAGCAGCCCCCCAGTATATAATCTCATACAGCAGCCCCCCCAGTATATAATCTCATACAGCAGCCCCCCAGTATGTAATCACACACAGCAGCCCCCCAGTATGTAATCACATACAGCAGCCCCCCCCTCCAGTATATAATCTCATACAGCAGCCCCCAGTATATCTTTCCAAACAGCAGTATATAATCCCCTTAGTATATAATCTCATACAGCAGCCCCCAGTATATAATCTCATACAGCAGCCCCCCAGTATATAATCCTACACAGCAGTATATAACCCCCCAGTATATAATCCCACACAGCAGCCCCCCAGTATATAATATCACACAGCAGCCCCCCAGTATATACCACACAGCAGCCCCCCAGTATATAATCTCACACAGCAGCCCCCAGTATATAATCTCACACAGCAGCCCCAGTATATAATCTCACACAGCAGCCCCCAGTATATAATCTCACACAGCAGCCCCCAGTATATAATCTCATACAGCAGCCCCTCAGTATATAATCTCATACAGCAGCCCCCAGTATATAATCTCACACAGCAGCCCCCAGTATATAATCTCACACAGCAGCCCCCAGTATATAATCTCATACAGCAGCCCCCAGTATATAATCTCACACAGCAGCCCCCCAGTATATAATCTCACACAGCAGCCCCCAGTATATAATCTCACACAGCAGCCCCCAGTATATAATCTCACACAGCAGCCCCCAGTATATAATCTCACACAGCAGCCCCCAGTATATAATCTCACACAGCAGCCCCCCAGTATATAATCTCACACAGCAGCCCCCAGTATATAATCTCACACAGCAGCCCCCAGTATATAATCTCACACAGCAGCCCCCAGTATATAATCTCACACAGCAGCTCCCCAGTATATAATCTCATACAGCAGCCCCCCAGTATATAATCTCACACAGCAGCCCCCAGTATATAATCTCATACAGCAGCCCCCCAGTATATAATCTCACACAGCAGCCCCCAGTATATAATCTCATACAGCAGCCCCCAGTATATAATCTCACACAGCAGCCCCCAGTATATAATCTCACACAGCAGCCCCCAGTATATAATCTCACACAGCAGTATATAACCCCTCAGTATATAATCTCACACAGCAGCCCCCAGTATATAATCTCATACAGCAGCCTCCCAGTATATAATCTCATACAGCAGCCCCCAGTATATAATCCCACACAGCAGTATATAACCCCCAGTATATAATCCACACAGCAGCCCCCAGTATATAATATCACACAGCAGCCCCCAGTATATAATATCACACAGCAGCCCCCAGTATATAATCCCACACAGCAGCCCCCAGTATATAATCCCACACAGCAGCCCCCAGTATATAATCTCATACAGCAGCCCCAGTATATAATCTCATACAGCAGCCCCAGTATATAATCTCATACAGCAGCCCCCAGTATATAATCCCACACAGCAGCCCCCAGTATATAATCTCATACAGCAGGCCCCTCAGTATATAATCTCATACAGCAGCCCCCAGTATATAATGTCATACAGCAGCCCCCAGTATATAATCCCATACAGCAGCCCCCAGTATATAATCCCATACAGCAGCCCCCAATATATAATCTCATACAGCAGCCCCCAGGATATAATCCCATACAGCAGCCCCCAGTATAGATTCTCATACATCAGCCCCCAGTATATAATCTCACACAGCAGCTCCCCAGTATATAATCTCACACAGCAGCCCCCTCAGTATATAATCTCATACAGCAGCCTCGCCAGGATATAATCCCATACAGCAGCCCCCAGTATAGATTCTCATACATCAGCCCCCAGTATATAATCCCATACAGCAGCCCCCAGTATATAATCTCACACAGCAGCCCCCCAGTATATAATCCCATACAGCAGCCCCCAGTATATAATCCCATACAGCAGCCCCCAGTATATAATCTCATACAGCAGCCCCCAGTATATAATCCCATACAGCCCCCAGTATATAATCTCACACAGCAGCCCCCAGTATATAATCCCATACAGCAGCCCCCCCAGTATATAATCTCACAGCATACAATCCTCAACCCCTCTCCAGTAGTCACATCCACGGTACCTCTCCAGTGCCGACATACTCTCTCCCCTCTACAGACACTGCTGAGCAGCCATGCCTGATCTTCTTCCTCTGCAGACAGTCGGCCAGTGAGTGTACCCACGTGACCTACCATTCTCCTGCAGGCTGCAGCAACACAGAGTCCTGGAAGAAGAAAAGGACCTTTGATTACCTCATAGCCATGTGACAAGTAATATTGCTATGTTACTGGTCACATGGTGATGATGTCATGGAAGGTCCTTTCTCCCACAGCTCTTACTCTCACAGTTCGCTCTGAAGTGGCGGCACGCAGGAAGGCATGGCAGCACCCTCCCTGTGCTGACAGCCTGATATCTGGGGTGGACGGCCACTCAATGTAATTGAAATTGTCTGCAGTGGTCAACGGAGATCAAGAGGCAGCTGCCTTGGGCCCCCCAGGAACAACTGGGCCCGGGGCAGCTGCCCCTTTTGCCCAGTGTTAAAGATGGCCCTGGCTGGTGCAGGAACCCACCCTCTGAGCCACTTCTGAATGACTGGCCTGAAACGCTGTGAAATGCCCCCTCCTCCTTTTTTCAAGGGGACATAGAAGTGGTATTGTAACGCTAAGAACGGCGTCATCGGACCACACTTTCTGCAGCAGCTCTGACATGTCTGGGTAGTTTTTAAGGAATTTCTGCACCACCAAATTCAGCACATGCGCCAGGCAAGGGATGTGCGTCCAGCCGGCTAGTCCCAGAGCTGCTACGAGATTTCGCCCATTATAGCACACCACCAGGCCGGGCTTGAGGGTCACCGGCAGCAACCACTCATCGGTCTGTTCTTCTATGCCCCTCCACAGCTCCTGTGCGTGTGGGGTTTGTCCCCCAAACTCATGAGTTTTAAAACCGCCTGCTGACGTTTACCCCTGGCTGTGCTGAAGTTAGTGGTGAAGGTCTTTCGCTGACCGGATAAGGAGGTGGTAGAAGAGGAAGAGGAGGAAGCGGAGTAGGAGGCAAAGAATAATGCCCTGCGATCCTCGGTGGTGGAAGGACATGAGCCAAACCGCTATCCGCCTCGGGCCCAGCCCCCACTACATTTACCCAGTGTGCAGTTAGGGAGATATAGCGTCCCTGCCCATGCTTACTGGTCCACGTATCTGGTGGTTATGTGGACCTTACCACAGATGGCGTTGCGCAGTGCACACTTGATTTTATCCTTCACTTGGTTGTGCAGGGAAGGGACGGCTCGCCTGGAAAAGTAGTGGCGGCTAGGAACGACGTACTGTGGGACAGCCACCGCCAGCAGCTGTTTAAAACAGTCCGTCTCCACCAGTCGGAGAGACAGCATTTCAAAGGCCAGTAATTTTGAAATGCTGGCATTCAGGGCCAGGGATCGAGGGTGGGTAGGTGGGTATTTCCTCTTTCTCTACAGTGTTCGGGAGATGGACAGCTGAACGCTTGCGTGTGACATGGTGGAGATGCTTGGTGATGATGACGGAGGTGGTGGTGTTGGTGGCAAATCCTCTGTTTGCTAGGTGGCAGGTGGCACTGTGACTCCAGAGGTGGAGGAAGAGGCAGAGACAGCAGCAGAAGAGGAAGCAGGAGGAGCCTGAGACCTTTCTTGGCCACAGATGCCAGCTATGTGGAATGGGCCGCCCATTATAGAAATGCCCTACCGAGCAATGGATGAGGACAGCACACGGAGTGCTGTCCGCATCTTTTGCGGCTCCATTGAATTGAATGGGTCCGCATCTGAGCCGCAAAAAATGCTTAGATGCGGACCCAAACAATGTTCGTGTGCATGAGGCCTAATACCGATGATAGATGGGAGTCCTTTAAACCTACTTTGGGTCATTATGCTGCAAAATCTATTCCTGTGAGTACAAGATTAAATGACTAAAAGTAACCCCTTCCACTACATGTTGTAAATGTATGACATGGGAAGTTTTATGTTCCCATACCATGCCCTACATTTATGGCATACTGATAGCACCGACTCAGGTACTGAGCCTCCTCCATCAGCAGCAGGTGTCAGCTATAACATACAGCTGACACCATGATGCAACAGCCAAGATCAAAGGGCCGATCCCAGCTATTTAACCCCTTGGATGTCGTGTTCAATAGAGACCGTGTTCAAGTGAATGTTTGCGAGCTGCAATACGGGCATGGCCGGGCAATGGCTGTGTGCATGAGCCCTAAGGCCTCATGCAGTTTGCATTTTTTTGCAGACCCATTGACTTCAATGGGTCTGTGGTACACATTTTGCAGACATATTCTATCTTTTTGCAGAATGGACATATGGATGTTCTGTCAGTGTCCACATGTCTGTTCTGCAAAAAGATAGGACTATGTCCTATACTTGGCCAAAAATTGCAGACTACGGGAGTGAATGGGGCTGAGCTGCAATACCAAACACAGCCGCTATGCAATGTACAGCGCTGTGTTTGGTAAGCTGTCATGGAGTGCCTTCTCAAGGCTGATCGGCAGTCCCAGGGGTCCCAGGTAGAGATGAGTGAAGCAACTTCGGATGCTACATCCGAAGTTGCTTCGCTAAAAAATTTCCTTATAATGCTGTACAGAGATCCTTCTCTATACAGCATTAGAATGTACTGCCTCCAGTGAGGCGAAGTCCGTTATTCATGTTGCGCGAGTTGAATAACGTTGGTAATTTATTTTTACAGTGAAAAACCTTGGAACTAAACTCGGCTTCAGTTCCAAGGTACCACTCGTAACTGAAGCCGAGTTTGGTTCCAAGTTTTGAAGTGGTTTTTACTGTAATAATCAATTACCGAAGTCTCGTGCGACTTTGTGAATAACTTATTTTGGCTCATCGGAGCCGATACATTCTAATACTGTACGGAGACGGATCTCTGTAAAATATACATGGAGTGCTGTCCGCATCTTTTGCGGCCCCACTGAAGTGAATGTGTCAAAGAATGTGGCTCGGATGCGGAACCAAACCGCGGTTGTGTGCAAGGGGCCTTATTCTGAAGTTTTGAACAAAGCATCCGAAGCTCGCTTCACTTAACTCTAGTCCCAGGTGTTGGACCCTCACCAATAAGATACTGATGACCTATCCAGAGGACCTCACCGCTGCAGGCAAACCAATGGCCTCAGCAGTGGCGGCGGTCACATGCCATATCTGCATACATCACCGCTGAGGCCACTGATTGGCTGGTGGTGGTGATGTGCATGTAGACGGCATGTTAGTCTACTTTCACACTCGCGTTTTGGCTTTCCGTTTGTGAGATTCGTTCAGGGCTCTCACAAGCGGTCCAAAACGGATCAGTTTGCATTCTAATGCATTCTGAATGGAAAAGGATCCGCTCAGAAAGCATCAGTTTGCATCAGTTCAGTCTCCATTCCTCTTTGGAGACGGACACCAAAACGCTGCTTGCAGCGTTTTTGTGTCCGTCTGATAAAACTGAGCCAAACGGATCCTGGCACACAATGCAAGTCAATGGGGACGGATCAGTTTTCACTGACACAATCTGGCACAATAGAAAACGGATCCGTCCTCCATTGACTTTGAAAGGTGTTCAAGGATCCGTCTTGGCTTTGTTAAAGATAATACAGACGGATTCGTTCTGAACGGATGCAGACGGTTGTATCATCTGAAAGGGTTCGTCCACGACGGATCCGCACAAAACTTACACTTCTGGTCTAGTGGGGACTGAAAGAAGAGACGGCGGAACATGTTGATGTAGCCGTCACATCGGTTAATCTTTGTTTTTTACCTGTCTGGGAATATTAAAAGGGGTGCGTTTTCACCTGAAAACATGACTGCTCGAAAAACTGTACAACTTCAACTTGTGGTGGGGAATGAGAAAATCCTAATTTCCCTGTCATAGTCTGCAGTTCACTGTGGGCCAGCCGATTTTGCCATTTTTGGGGAGTCAGGGGCTCATTTTTTTCCCTGACCTTTATTCTCTATAAATTAAAATAAAAATGTGAAAATACTCTTGCACAAAATTTTACAATTAAAAAAAAAAAGCCCAAAAATAAAATCTTTCACTTTCACGAGTCTCAGGGCAAGTCTTGCTTCTACCTGACGGTAGGTGCTAGTCGTGCACTGGCAGGTAGGAAAGGGCTGAGTAAGTGCAGCAAGCCCTGACTCCTCCATTCCCTGTGCCTGTAGACGCAGTCCAGAGCCAGAGAGGGAGGAGAGAGGGAGGAGGAGGAGGTGCCGGCCCGCAGCTCCCGGACAGCACGGCACATGCTGAGAGAGCAGCGCCGCGGACACCGACCTGTCTCTGATGAGGATCCAGCTGGGAGAGACCGCACCCTCAGACTCCTCTCTGCAGTGCTGGCACCGTCCCAGACGGCTCACTGAGGTGATGGGCAGGACACCCCCTCAGGATGGATTTTTTAAGGGTTCAGGGTACTACTACCCCCTCCAGCTGAGGATCTTAGTTATGGTTATAAGGGGTGGTATGCTGCACTGTGATCAGAAGTGCTGTCAAACCAGCCTGGGGGCATGAAGGTGTGATGTTCTGCAGGTGCTGCTGACCACCTGGGCAGGGGGCCTATTTCCTACTAAATGACTTTTCAGTAGGTGTCCCAGGGAATGGCAGACTTGTCCAGAAGCATGGTGCCAGTAGTATGGACCATTTTGTCAGTTGTACCCCCACTGTGCCCTACTTTGATGTAATGCTGCCATATGGTGAAGTAGCTTTGAGTGGTGGCAGTGATTGGTATTCTGTAGGTGCCCTAGCTGGTGTTCTGCAGCAGGTTCTACTCCTGCCACTCCAGGGTTTGGTGCCCTGCACTGACTTTTTCATGGGATGTCTGTGGAATAGGTTGAGTATGTGGTTGCTTTTCATGCAGGTTTTGATTTCTTCTGTTGCTTGATGTGTGCTGATCACCTTTCTCTGTTTCGCCGGCAGATGTTGCCTGTGACATGTCCCCCTGTCAGTACAGGCACAATACGTCTAATGCATATTTAATGTTCCACATCTCCTTTGTGGCAAAGCTTGGCGTCAGTTTCCCACCCAAACAAACCTGTCTTTCTCGGTCCCTCAGTTTTAATCTTGGAGAAACATCTACCTGTTCTCTAGTCATGGTCAGTGTTTGGTCAGTATTTCTCTTCAGTATTTGTAAGCCAAAGCCAGGAGTGGGTTCAGAACTCAAGAGGCACAAACATTTCCATTTTACTTTCTCTCTGTAGAAACCATTAATGGCTTTGGCTTACAAATACCGACGCAAAATACCGGCCATGTGAAAGTGGCTTCCTGAATAGGGATGAGCGAACTTCTGTTTTCAAGTTGGGCGTACAAGGTTCGGTTATCTAAGAATTCGTTATGGATTCCGCTTACCACGGACTATAACTTATGGTCTGTAGTAGCGGAATCCATAACGCAATTCTTAGATAACCCAAACCTTGTACGCCGAACCAGAAAACAGAAGTTCGCCCATCCCTAATCCTCAATAGAACCAAGTGGTCAGTGCACCTGAAGAATTGATGTTGCCCTCAGGTGATTTTCCATTAATTTCTACTAAGGCTACGTTCACACGACGACATTTTCCGCTCGACATTTTGTCGCACTATTGTCGCGCTGCAATTTTTATAATGGGAGTCTATGGTGTCGCATTGCAACATGCTGCGACTGCGATGCGACAGTCGCAAAAAATCCATTCAAGATGGGTTTTTCTGCGACTGTCGCAGCATGTCGCAATGCGACACCATAGACTCCCATTATAAAAATTGTCGCGCGACAATAGTGCAACAAATGTTGCAGTGAAGTTGTGCCCTATTTGTCGCGCGACAAATGTCGTCATGTGAACGTAGCCTTATTTTGGGTGTTGGTGGAATCACAAACCTTTTAACTGTGAAGGTGCTGCCTGAAAGTGTACACGTATCCAAGGCACACTTCTTATCGTTACTAGGGATGAGAGAATCGATTCGCATAAAACTTTGTTTCAAAACTGTACGGAGCGAGCACACCGTAAAGTATTAGAATGTATTGGCTCCGATGAGCCGAAGTTATTACTTTCGCGAGACGTCGCATAATAACTTCAGAAATTGATTTATACTGTAAAAAAACATTTCCCGAACTCGGCTTCGGTTCCAAGTGGTCCCTTGGAAGTAATAACTTCGGCTCATCGGAGCCAATACATTCTAATACTGTACGGAGCGCTCGCTCCGTACAGTTTTGAAACAAAGTTTTATGCGAATCGACTTCGGAGCTTTCATTACACTAGGGACTGTCCAGGATGGCATTTAGGTCAACATGACCTTTTGCACGTCGCATCTGGTGAAGGAGGTTGAGCAAAAGCCACTGCCGCAAATGGCTGGAGGAGAGCTTGAGAGCGGTTCTGCTGACTGAAATGTCGTGTTTGTTATCTGGATAGTCTCTATTACAAGTATACGCTGGAAGGAATATGCATTTTATTTATGCCATTACTTTATATGCAATGATTTAAAGGGCATCTGTCAGCAGATTTGTACCTATGAAACTGGCTGACCTGCTGCGCACTTGGCAGCTGAGGGCATCTGTGTTGGTCCCATGTTCATTGCTGAGAAAAATTATGTTTTAATGTATGCAAATGAGCCTCTAGGAGCAATGGGGGTGTTGCCGTTACACTTAGGCCCCTTTCACACGGGCGTGATTTCGGATGCAGTGCGATTTTCAAGCAAGTGCGGATGCAGTGCGATTTTTCCCGCAAGGTTGCTAAGAGACGGGAATTATTTTCCCTTATAACATGGTTATAAGGGAAAATAATAGCATTCTCACTACAGATTGCTTAGTAAAATGTGGAATAAGGGGTTAAAAATAAAAAAATGTTCTCACCTTATCCACTTGATTGCGTAGTTGCCGATCTCTTCTGTCTTCTTCAAGCATTAGCTGCCATCTAAAGGACCTGTGGTGATGTCACATCACGTGGTCCAATCACATGGTCCATCACCATGGTGATGGACCATGTGATTGGACCATGTGATGAGTTCAGTGACGTCATCACAGGTCCTTTAGCCGGCAGCTAATGCTTGAAGAAGACGGAATAGATCGCAACTACGCGATCAAGTGGATAAGGTGAGTACATTTTTTTATTTTTAACCCCTTAAACCACATTTTACTAAGCATTCTGTATTGAGAATGCTATTATTTTCCCTTATAACCATGTTATAAGGGAAAATAATAAAATCTACAGAATACTCAACCCAAACCCGAACTTTAGTGATGAAGTCCGGGTTCGGGTCTGGGTATCAAACATGCCGATTTTTCCCACGCGCGTGCAAAACGTATTAAAACGCTTTGCACTCGCACGGAAAAATCGCGCATTTTGTGATGTCATGATGTTTTTACTGCCTGGGCCTGTCCATCAAAGTGCCGGGGGCACAGCAGTTAGAGAGAGCAGAGCCTCCAGGAGTAATGGCAACGTCCTCATTGTTCCTAGAGGCCAATTTGATGACTACTTTGCATATAGTGGTTCTCATTGAGAATAATTGCTCTGTGCACATCAGTCAGGTCTCTAGTAAGCAACCACTGCTTCCCTGTTCCTGGGGCTGTAGTATATACAATGTGGCATCAAGTCCTTTTAATTTTTCACATTGCAGAGATGTTAAAGGGGTTGTGCCACCATGGCCATTATCTGCTAGGTATACATGTTTGTTCGCTGGGGTCTCTGTTCCAACCAATGACTAGAACAGCGGTCCCGAGAGCTGTACCTGCGCAGCCTCCACTTCACTGAAATCCCACCTGACTGCGGTCATGCAGTGGCGAACAAAGGTGGGAATGCCAGCCTCATTTCTAGTAATGGTTGGGGACCCCAGTGGTCAGACATTTATCAGCTATCCCGGGGATGGTGATAAATCTCCATTCTTCCATAGAACTTTACTGACTGAGCTTTATTGCACACAAATATGTATATATATTTGTGTGACCCTCTGTCTCCATCACCTGACTTACATTAGGCCTCGGTCACATCTCCGTTAGGAGATTCGGCAGGCTGTTCCGGCACAGAGCAACCTGCCGGATCCTCTACTGTACCACTGGATCCCCATTTACTATGTGGTCCAGCAGTGATCCAGCTGCTTTCCGCCATAAATGGCGTGATTTCAGCCGGACAATAACTGTTGCGTGCAACATTTTTTTTGTCCAGGCGAAGTCGGCATTTGAACCGGTTCTCCAAAACGGAGATGTGAATGTAGCCTTACCCGGGGTTTCAGTCTGCACTCATCTGCCTCCAAGGGTGTAATAGCAGTTGCAGTATTGCATTTCACATACAGTAGCAGGAAATGGGGGTCTGCAGGTCTCTGAAATGTGAGGATATCTCCGCGCACTGCAGACTGGTTGCAGAGATTTCTGCGACTGTCCCATTCATCTGAATGGTGCTTGCAGAAGTCCATGGAGGAATTCATGAGCCAGTCTGTCTCCAGCAGTGAGGGGAGACAGCGCTCTGTGTGAGTATTTTTACTCCTCATTTTAATAATCCATGGCATCTCAGCACCCGGTCTTCCATCGATCAAAACCTTTGAGGTCTCACTATGACATGTCACAGTTGGATAAATATGGATGAGGTGTGACTTCTTTTTATTACAATTTCTTTAATAAAAATTTTCTTCTGTTAAAAAAATAATAATAATTTTTTTACAGTGGAGCAAGCGGGCACAGGGCAGGAGCTCCTATAAGACTTTGCTCTTCTGCCTGTGCCCGCTCTGCTAAATTCTGACATAGCCGATCTATGCCAGGCTTTAGAAGACCAGCCCTTGTAGGACAATCAGGAGCAGCGATGTTCCGGCCTATACAGAGCTCAATGCGGCTAAAGGAAGTCCTTACTCCCATACAAGGCACTGTATGGAAGTACGGCTCCTAAAGGCACCTGAACTTCAAGGGTCTATTGCACTGGGAAAGCATGATAAATAAATGTAAATAAATAAATGAAAACATTTTAGAAAAAAAAGTTTTTAATAAAGAACATATAAAGGCTTAGGTACACTTTAAATTTGTCAGGAATGCGGGGAGTTGCAAATTGCGTTCTGTGTCGGTGGGGTAAGGAGCGCCAATGTTAATTTTTTCTGTGGGGCTCTGTTAGATCTGTATACGCCCTTGGTTTGCTGTTTACTATGATTTCTTTCAACTTGGCTCATTCACTGTCTAGCCATTCCCTGGGGAATGTGGGTCTTCCAAGACGTCAAATGCACATTAAATCCACTTGGACCTACAATTGGCAAACAGTAGGCTAGGAAATATGGTTCTGCTATGTGAGTCTTGGTTTTTCTGTGAGTCTAGCGGTTTGGGGGGATATTTATTATCAAAATCATGGTTAAAAACTTCACTTGAACCATACCATCAGTTCAAAATGTATATATTGGAACCTTTACCAGCATAATAAACCACATCCCTAAAGTCAGATTATCGGTATCTTCATATCTTGAAAGGAAGTGAAGCCATTGACGGTATTGGCTAGTTTCCTTTGTAGGGGGGGGGGGGAGCACCATGGTTGGAGACATGGGGACTATTCCAACAATGATGGAGACATCCATGGCCTTAGAAGCATAGCGTATTTACTATGAACATTCCAGTTATACCTGAAGTATGAATTTCACTGCCGTCTAGTCTTCGGTCACATAATAATATCACTCGTCCTCCTGCATTTTATGCAGACTGTGTTTTCTTTATAATCGTGATGAGAGCCCTGGAGCACGGGAAAGGTGGTCTGTTCTCTGTCATCTATGTTTGGATATAAAAGGTGTCCAGATAAATGATTAATCCACTAGTAAACATAGCCAACAGATCACATGGAAACGGTAATGCTCATCACTGTGCAGCTAGGAAACATGGGCCGTGTAGAAGCTATAAACTGGAAAAGAATATGGCCCTAGTCATGTGGGGTGTAGAGGTGCCCCTTCTGTAACCAAAACCGTACAACCAGAAACAAAATACAATAGATCATTGGCGAAGTAATACAAAGGAAATACTTGTTAGTATTTTATAGTCTCTATAAGGTCAGGGAAGCAACTCCTTGGAAAGAATAGGACTTTTACAAGTGTATTCAAATTAGGGGTGGACGGTATAGGCGATATAGGCGATATGCGATATAAATTTGTGCCACGATATGGATTTTGTGCATATCGCCTATATCGCCGGACCGCGATATGACCTTGAGCGGCAGTTCCGATCGGAGTCCCAGCAGTGTAATGCTGGGGCTCCGATCGGTTACCATGGCAGCCAGGACGCTACTGAAGTCCTGGCTGCCATGGTATGTAAGTGAGCAGCATTATACATACGTGCGCGGTGGCCGCGGGCGCTCCTCCTTCTCATAGATCTGTGCGGCGCATTGCTAATGCTATAAGCATTAGCAATGCGCCCACTAGACTAAGAAGAGCCGGTGGCCGCCGGGCGTTCCTTCTACTCATAGATCTGTGCGGCGCATCTATAAGCATTAGCAATGCGCCGCACAGACAGAAGAAGGAGCGGCCACCGCGCACGTGGAGGGAGTCGGAAGGGGCCACTACCACCATTGATTAATACTGGGGGGAGGGGCGCACTGCCCACTGCCACCAATGATGTGGGGGGGAGACCCTGTGGCCACTGCCACCAATGATCAGATCAGGCTGATCAGAGGCTGGGTGGGCTGATAAGAGGAGAGGCTGGGCACATAAGAGGTTGGGAGGCACATGAGAGGCTGGGGGGCACATAAGAGGTTGGGAGGCACATAGGAGGCTGGGGGGCTGATCAGAGGCTGGGGGGCTGATCAGAGGCTGGGGGGCTGATCAGAGGCTGGGGGGGCTGATCAGAGGCTGGGGGAGCTGATCAGAGGCTGGGGGGGCTGATCAGAGGCTGGCTGCCATGGTCAGCTCCCTGCTGCTGTGTGTACTATATACAGGGCAGCAGGGAGAGTGTAACGTCCTATTCACCCTAATAGATGTCTATTAGGGTGAATATGACAAGGAGTTCTAGCCTTTAAGGAGGCTAATGGTTATTAAAAAAAAAAAAAAAAGTTTAAACACCCCCAAAAAAATATAGAAAATAATATATCGCGATATATATCGCATATCGCACATGCTTAAAATTATATCGCAATATAGATTTTAGGCCATATCGCCCACCCCTAATTCAAATGTACATTATTTGTTATCATCTGCTTTACAAGAACAGTCATTGAAGGGGATGGATACATTATATATGATTATGTATATTTATGTTACAATGTAACTATTTTTCTCAACAGTAACAGGATGCCTGGTCTGTATGATACCTCTTCCTGGGCGCAGCTCCCACTTGAGACTTCATGTGTAAATGCCTGTGCCAATGGGTTTAGTCTGGGACTCAGTGCGCAGTTGACCTACTTGAACCCCTGTAATGACACAGTACAAGGTGGGATTACCGTATATCTGTGGGCTATAATGTAAACGTTGTCTCAAACTGTTACCCATTGATATGAAGGGAGGGGTATTTGCACGACCAAGAAAATCACCAACCACACAGCCATACTAAACACATAGTAATAATGAAAAGCAAAGATGTGTGGCTATAAAGAACGAGTACACATGAAAACCCATCCCATAAAAGCACTTAAAACCACAGAAATCACATAGAGCCCCGTGATAAGTAATCCCCAGACCTATCCCTCATAATAATCCATGGATACAAATGCAACAAAAATAATACATAAATAAATAATATAAGAAACTAAAAGTAATACAAAACCCAAACAGCCCAGAGAGGGGGATGCCCAGTTTAGTGCCTTCTCATAGCCTGCTGCCGTTATTGAGAAAAACGAACTTTTATAATATTCTAATTAGCCTCTAGGAGCAGGAGGGGGGGGGGTGGCGTTGCCCCTGCTCCTAGAGGCTCCGTTCTCCCACCTCTGGCAACGCCCTGCTTCACTAGATTGACAGGGCCAGGCAGTGTTGGTGTCCTAACTCCGGCGCTGTCTGCAGTGTAAATCTCGCGCCTGCTCCGCCCTGTTCAGTATACAGCGCAGTGAGTGAAGGGCACTCGCTGGCTGCCAGCTTCCTCACTGCGCCTGCACCGAATACTGAACGGAGCGAGATCTCCCCAGCGCACAGGGCCGTCAGGAGGAGGTGAACGCTGCCTGGCCCTGTCATTTAAGTGAGGCAGGGTGTGGCCAGAGGTGGTAGAACGGAGCCCCCCCTGCTCCTAGAGGCTAATTAGCATATTATAAAAGTTTGTTTTTCTCAATGACGGCGGCAGGCAGTGAGATGGCACTAATATAGTTACAGTATGTTCAGCTGACATTAGCACATCGTTAATGTCACCCAAATTAATACCCATTTTTCAGATGACAGAAACCCTTTAAGTGCTTTTATGGAATGTTTTTTTTTGTAATAGGATCATGATTTAATAAAGATTATTTTTTGGAATATTTTCAAGTGTGCTCATTGTTTATAGCCATACATCTTTTCTTTTCATTCAAACTATTACCCATTTATTGTCTGGTTATATATTCATCTATTACAAGACTGTACAAATCTTAGAAGCCAATGTGCCCAGAAACCTGCAAGTGTTTTGGCCTGCTCCATTTTAAGTACCGTATGTTCACATTGAATGCAATAAGTAGGGCTGCAGCAAACAATCATTTAGCATTTTTACGATTAATCGAGTACTCTAATAAGAAAAACCTTCCTAAGGCCCCTTTCACACTGGCGTTTTTGCTTTCCGTCCTAGAGTTCCGTCCTCGGGGCTCTAGGACGGAAAGATACTGATCAGGATTATCCTAATGCATCCTGAATGGAGAGAAATCCGTTCAGGATGCATCAGGATGTCTTCCGTTCAGTATGTGAACGTTTTTTGGACGTTGACAAAAGCGCAGCATGCTGCGGATTTGTCTCCGTCCAAAAATCCGGAAGACATGTCGTAACGCCGGATCCGGAAATAATGCCCATTGAAGTGCATTATTTCGGATCCGGCCTTAAGCTAAACGTCGTTTCAGCGCATCGCCGGATCCGACATTTAGCTTTTTCTCAATTGTTACCATGGCAGCCAGGACGCTAAAGTCCTGGTTGCCATGGTAAAATGTAGTGGGGAGCGGGGGAGCAGTATACTTACCATCCGTGCGGCTCCGGGCGCTCCAGAGTGACGTCAGGGCGCCCCAGACGCATAGATCACGTGATCCATGGGCATGGGGCGCTCTGACGTCATTCTGGAGCGCCCCGGGAGCCGCACGGATGGTAAGTATACCGCTCCCCACTACTACTATGGCAACCAGGACTTTAATAGCGTCCTGGCTGTCATAGTAACCTGAAAGCATTAGAAGACTGATCAGGATCCTGATCAGTCTTCTAATGCTTTCAGGCGACTTGCGTTCTGACGGATCCTCAGAACGCAAGTGTGAAAGAGGCCTAAAATAACATATTGCTTTGTAAAAACAATATTTTTATTTCTCAGTGGTGTAGCAAATAATTGCACACACACAAGGCTTCTTTGACAGCTGCAATATACATTCTGTCAGAAGAACATCCAGCCAGAATGTACCATATCGGGTATAGCTGGATACTGCTGGCTGCTGCAGCGATTGACTGTAATGGGGTCCGGCCTTGTTACAGCATTCAAGCTTTGGACGATACCCAGCATGTATGCCGGAACATGGCCAGATAGCCTTGGACCACACTATAGTCAATGAGAGCATATAGCTGGTTGTATCCGGCTATACTTAATATGGTATACTCCAGCAGGCTGTTCTTCTGCCATGCCATCCATTGCCAGTCCAATTGTCATGTCCCCCCACTCCCTCAGTGCCATCTGCCTCGCTATGCCATCCATTGTGTCCCCCTCCCTCAGTGCCTTCATGCCATCCATTGCCATGTCCCCCTGCCCCAGTGCCTCCATACCATCCACCATGTCCCCCACTCCCCCAGTGCCATCAGATCAACCCCTCCATGCCATGTCTCCCACCCAGCGACATCAGCCCTTCTATGCCATCCATGTCCTGTCCCCCACTCTCCCAGCGCCATCAGCCCCTCCATGCCATTGCCATCCCTGTCCCCCAGCGCCATCAGCCCCTTCAAATCACAGGTGCCCCTTTCAAACCCACCGCCCATCTCCTGCTAACTTTATACTTGCCTTTCCTGGCAGTGTGCTGACATGGAGTCCGCAGGAGACGGACCGCATCTTCTTCCCAGCATGCACTGGGAGGGACCTGATGTCACACACAGCGTCAGCCAGCGCGCTGACAATGTGTGCACGCAAGGCCCTGGCCAGTGCAGCGCGGTGCCGAGTCGGGAGGCCACAGAGCGGTGAGTGAGAGATTTTACTCACGCTCCGTGGTCATGTGATTTAAATGAATCCTCGATGTAGGGAAATTGTATTGAGGATTTTTTTTGCCTCGATTACATTGATGAATCGTTTCAGCCCTGGCACTAAGCAAATATTTAAGATTCTGTGGTAAGAGGCAATATTCATTCCTAAGAGCATGGTCTATTAAAATATATGAAGGAAAATGGCACCTAATACTGGTTTATTAAAGGCTATGGACCCCTTCGGGCATATTTTATTCATTTTATTTTTTTTGCATTTTACTCATTTTGAGCTAAAAATCTTTTTTTTTTCAGTTTGTCTTTATTTAAAAAATGTTCATCTGTTTCCAGAGTATCGCTTTTCAGTCCCATCAGCTGACAGCTCATGTGAAGCCTTGTGTCTCATCTTCTGACTTCATAAGCAATCATTTAACCCATATTCTTATAAGTCTGGTAAGGCCTCTTTCACACGGGCATCATGTTTGACGCCCGGATAAGAGGCGGGTGCGTTGCGGGAATATGTGCGATTTTTCCGCGCGGGTGTAAACGTTTGTAATGCGTTTTGCACCCGCGCGGAAAACTCGCCCGTGTGAAAGGAGCCTAAGAGTTTGGCTATAATGAGTGTTTATTAGGTCAGAATATCAGAGATAAGGCTTCACATGAGCTCTGGCTGACAGGACTGAGAAGTGATTTTCTGCATACAAACTGATTTTTAACCCCTGTATGTCAAAAATAGCTAAACATTTTTAATAAAGACCAATTGAAAAAATATTATTATCCCAAAATGAGCAAAATGCAATAAAAAAAAAAATTGCCTCAAAGATGTCCTTAGCCCTTTCATGACTTCTAAAGATATCAACTAAGGATGCTCACATGGAGAGCGGCGCCCAGGGATCTCCCTGCACTTACTATTATCCCTGGGCGCCGCTCCATTCTCCCGGTATAGGCTCCGGTATCGACGCTCACCAAGTTATAGTAGGCGGGGACTTGGTGGAATTGGTTATAGTAGGCGGAGCCTGCCCTTCATCTCCTTCTCCCCGGCTGTAGCAGTGGCCAGTCGCAGCGCAGAGCTCATAGCCTGGGAGTTTTTTTTCTCCCAGGCTATGAGCTCTGCTCTGCGATTGGCCAGCGCTACAGCCTGGGAGAAGGAGATGAAGGGCAGACTCCGCCCACTATAACTTAGTGAGCACAGATACCGGAGCCTATACCGGGAGAACGGAGCGGCGCCCAGGGATAATAGTAAGTGCAGGAAGATCCCTGGGCGCCGCTCTACATGTGAGCATACTTGGTTTATATCTTTAGAAGTGATGAAAGGTCCTCTTTAAGCTATTTATCTCTGGCACCATGTATCATTGGGAAACAAACAATTTGATACGTGAATGTCAACCAGATAGAAGACTACACAGCAAAAATAAAGGGTTTCATCAACATCAGTGGATATTCTAACTAACTAAAATCTCATGTCTAAGGCCAGCATTAGGCTTTATCTATACAGCCATCTCATGGCTTTGCAGGAGAGATCTATCTTTACAGGGGTGAAAATTGGATGGGAGAGCAGGAAAGATTTCCCTGCTTTCACATGATAAGATCCAGTCCTGTTTTTCCCCCCTAGATTTTATAACTCTCACACAGGGTCTATAGTGTGACGTAAGCATAAGGGCTCATGCACACGACCGCGTGCTGACTGGGCACGTGCTGCGGACCGCAAACTGCAGTCCGCAATGCACGGGCACCAACGATAGGACACCCGCAGTGGATCGCGGATCCATTTACTTCAATGGGGTCCGCGATCCGCATCCGACGGTCCACACATCAAAAAAGAAGTGCATGCAGTACTTTTTTGCGTTGCCGAGGCATGGCCAGAAACACCACGGAAGCACTCCGTAGTGCTTCCGTGGGCTACCAAATCCGTGCTTCTGCACCCCATCTCCCGGATTGCGAACCCATTCAAGTGAACTGGTCCGTGATCTGTGATGCGGCTGCACACGGCCGGTGCCCCCTGTATTGCGGGCCCGCCATATGCGCCCTTACCCTGATAAATTAACCCATGGTAGTTGGTGAATCATCTATATTGGCATTGAGGGTAGCATAAATGCTGGAAAAGTCTTGTCCTGCTAATTATTTTATGTCCTCTAGCTATGTTTATATACCTCCTGGAGGAGGGGGAGGTTGTCACAAGTTTTGAGGCAGTGACTGGAAACAGGAAAGTTCAAGCTCAAGTCCAAAATCAAATACGAATGGAGGAATGCTGTTCTAACTGTCACTGGGAATCACTACCTTGTTATTGCTCCAGTGGTGAGTACATTTGGAGCACCGAGCTCACAGACCCCGCTGATAAAATGTCTTGATGAAGTATTTCATTGACTACAATGTGTCTAAAATAATGTAGCAACTTTGCAGATAGTCTTATTTAAATATGTACTGCTGTTTATGTCTGCAGCTCCTTTGGAGACATATGTGTTTCCATAGTTACAGACTACAAACAAACCCTGTGTGGTCTAATCTTGTAGTCACACTGCCTTCTGTCTCCTACTTCTGGCTAACCTTCCACATATGTTACCAGGAAGTACGGTTGTTAAATTTTTCATTTTATACTTACAGCGGTCCTAAACCGCCGGCAGGACCTTGAAGAGTACAGCAGTGGGATTCTAAGCACATATATCTTACTAAATTCTGATGCGGCAGTAGTAAGAAAATCGATCTTTAATCCCTGGCTGGTGCGACTCTCTGCTAGGCTTGAAGTGAAGGCCGCTGCCCCCTTGTTGCTTCAAGTCGCGGTGACCAAGCCCCCTTTTCTTTCATTGACAGCGCTTATGCAACTGGCTTCTCAGAACAGCCAGCTGTCAGTCGCAGCGAAGGGGCCGGGAAGGGGGCGTGGTCACCGCGACTTGAAGCAAGAAGGCCGCTGCCCCCTTGACTTCAAGCCTGGGCAGAGAGTCGCGCCAGCCGTGGATTAAAGATCGATTTTCTTACTACTGCCGCATCGGAATCCCAGTGCTCAGAATCCCACTGCTGTACTCTTGAAGGTCCTGCCGGCAGTTTAGGACCGCTGTTTCAGGTGACAGGTTCCCTTTAACCTGACTTTTAGACTTCTGTGAAGAAACAGAATGAATTTAATCAAACATTTGGTATATTCCATTAGTAAAAATGTATTGCAGCCCAAATACATGTTTACTTTTTTATCGTCTTCATTGTAATGAAGCTAATCTCTCCTTGTTTTCCATGTTTTTAGGACACCTTGTTTTAGACCCAGATACAGCACACAGTGTGTTTGTGCTCACTGTGGGATCCGTACTTCCCTCCGCAGTAGTCAGTGTGACTCTGCAAAGTAGTAAAGAACTGCAGACACTTCCAGGAGGAGCTGTACGTGTGACCCTCAACTCGACACTTACCCCCATGGCGCCAAATCCTGGAGATCCCAGCGATCATGGGGATGGTCTGTGTGACGACAGGTTGTGCTCATGGTGATTGTGCGTCCTGTGTTCTGGGGCATTGGTGTATCTGTGAATTCAGTGTTGGGATTCAAGATTTATATGGATTCTGTATTGCATGCTATACTAGACCAACTTTATTTTTTATCTGTTGATTTTAAAGGGGTTTTCAGGAGAATAGGAGCTAATCTGCATTACACTTGCATGGCCACTGCAAAGTGGATGGAGCCTTCAGCTTATGGCTCCATCCATTTTTCAGTTTCCCTCTCTGACAGCTGCTGCAAACAGCCGATCATTGGGGGTGCTGGGTGTTGGGCCCCCACCAACCTGAAACTGATGACTTGTCTGGTGGATAAGCCATCAATAACTTAAAGGGTAAAACACTCCTTTAAGCTTTGTGAGCTGAGTATTACATTCAGATAACATTTACAATATATGGTATACTTGAACATTACAAAAATAACACAATCTAAAAAGATTTGAAGGGTCTCAATAAAGTTTGAATTTGAAAAAGCATCATTTCCTAAATAGTAGATTACGCTAGGTTATTCTGGCTTGTGAAGCAGGTTCTTTGTCATGCTAGTCAAACAGGGTCACTAAGTACCTATAAATAACCTCAGCAATAAACCAACACTGTTATAATACCATGAACACCGAATAAAGCACCAGTGTTAAATAAAACAATCACAAGATGTCTTGTAAAATAGATATATCCAAGTTTATTGTAACAAATATATAAAGCATGAAAGCGTCTAGGAAGCCTGGTGTTACCCGAGGTTGGCTAGATTCTATACCTCTCTTCTCTTCCCTTGTACCTTGGTCTATTATTATAATAAACATTTTTTCTATCCTTTTTACCTGCTACCTAATCTTCTATTTTACCAGTTACTATTTGGTTATCTCTGTGTACAAGACGCATCGCAGACATGTGCTGGAGGCTGACGTCATGGCGTGCTCCTTAGCTGGTCCCCATGGTGACTGACGCTGATGCGGGTGGTTACGTACAATCCAGGTGCCATGTGACGCTCTGGGTTGTGGGACCGTGTTCGGCGTTCGCCACGTGTGGACGGGCGGCGCGCGGCCGTGTCGTCTTCCCTCTAATTATGGTGCAGATGCGCTCACTGATGTATCACAGGTGAGATCTTGACTATATATACTTGGTATATGACCACACTGGTTAGCCTCCTGATGAGGACATTTCGGCTAAACGCGCGTCGAGGGCGTTGTGATATCGGGTAGACACACCAGTCCTGACATGGGTAATATTGCCATTAATTATGTTTGATATATGCTTTTTCACTCTGCATGACATATGTTTTTGACAGTTTAGGACTTTTGCATGCAGTATGGTCATCTAACTAGTCATTTTTGGCCCTGTTTGTTCTCATTGGCTCATTATTATTATTATTTTGTGCCCTGATACTTTTGGCCTCCATTCTACTTATGTACATTTATCTATATATTTATTAATTTGGGGCCGTATTGTGGAGAACTATAGGGATGTTCTTGTGATTTAATGGCCATGCTCCATGCTACTTATTTCTAGCTTTGTAGTATTTTATACATTGCGGATTATTGGTATCTTACATTCATGCATAGTGTTGCTCTTATTTCTTATATGTGGATTGAGAATTGATCCCATGCTGGTGGTTTTTCCTACCCAGTATCAGTCTCTGGGTGGTGGCCGGGGTAACATCAGGCTTCCTAGTGGTTGTCATGCTTTTAATGCTTTATATATTTGTTACAATAAACTTAAACAGGGTCACTAACCAGGAATGTATAATGTAAGGTGAATTACTGCATGCTTATGGTCCTCTACCTAAAGTAGATGCATTGCTTCTGCTTCTACTGTGCTCCCTGCAGCTTTTAAACTCCATTGTGGCTCTATAAATTGTTCATTTAGAATAATTAATGCAAGGTTACAGCTAGGCTTACTGTAGAAACCAGCATGCCCCGAGAATACACTAATATACTGTGTAGTAGATCTACATTAACCTATTTACAGATCTCTACACTCTTGCACATTTTAATCTTGAGTAGAAAACCTTTATTTGAGAAGGCACATTGTTCCTACAAGTTTTCTTTTTTTTTTTTTTAATAAACCTTAACCCCCCCCCACCCCAAAAAAAAAAAGATGCAACGGGGGTAATGAGAAGATTGAGGCTGAAAAAAATTCAAATTTCCATTCTCCTCATGTCTTTAACCATTTATCCTTTCCTATAAGCTCTTGACTGGGTAGGTGCTATTATTCTGTTTGCTAAATGGAAAGACTATCAGTCTGATACCATTCAGCTAATGTAACTCCAATGTTTGCCAAGTACTGCATTTGGAATAGCATTTTGGCTGCAAAATACATACCCAGCTTTATTGCAACATTTATCAGCTTCACAGCATAAGCTAAAAGACACAGGCATGCCAGAGCCACTGTAGGCTTGTGGCAACTGCCGCACTTTCTATACGGTTTTGCTATATTACATTGCACCTTTTTTCTTCTTGGCTAGATGTGGAAAGCCTTGCAGTACGTTCACAAATAATGTAACAAATTCTGGTTAAATTATTTTGCATGCTGTGTTGTGATATTATTAGTGGCTATTCAGCTCAGGATGATAATGCTTGTTTATTTCATGTCTTACAGTTCTGCCAGTTGTTTTGGTGGTGTGAGCGGCACAGGGGCTAGTCCTTGGATTTTACTAGCAGATTCTCCACCCCAGACCCTGACTTCCATGCATCCTAAATCCCTTTCTGCTGCCCTAACTGGCGTGGCCACCAATCCACAGCGTTACCATTTCAGCTTTCGCCTACAGGTCCAGGGACCATGTCTTTTGGCAGGCAAGTAAAATATAAATACATATAACTATAAATGCACAGTTTTTGGCGACGTTTACAGTGCCTCTACCTGATGCCAAGACTATCACAGCATGCCATGTTACTCTGGCTGTCAAACTGATGGAACACGACGAGGTTAGAGATCCATTGTCCAACAGATCTAGTGCAGCATTGCAGCTCCTCTTATACGGTATAAAGAAGCTACCACACAGATGTGAGCAGAGCCATGTTGCACATATATTCATGCTGATTTGAGAAATGTATGTCTCTTGTCCCCTTTTCTGCAGGTATAGAGAGTCCATCCCATGCTCTTCGTGCTGATGCAAGTCCTTTTGCGGTCTCTGCCTCCTCCATTTGGATTAGCCTGGCTGAAGAGTATAATTGTGACCGTGCTCTAGAAATTATTCTGCACCCCAGCGGTAAATAGTGGGAAAAACATTTATAGCCTTAAAAAAAGAGATAATTAGATAGATGAAACATTTTGCAAGAGAAAATGTGGATTTTTGATCACACAGGGCAGTAATAATGCTTTTTTTGGTTTATTTTTTATTACTCAAAACTAGGGGTGGACGAGATTGGCGATCGACGATATGCAATATGAATTTGTGCCGCGATATCGATTCCATCTATATCGCCATGTTCTCCTGAGTCGGCACAGTGGAGAAGGAGAGAGTCCCTCCCTCCCCACTGCGTGCGGCTGCTGCTGGCCACCAATGAGAGCGGAGGAGGGGTGGGACTGTGGCCACTGTCACCAATGAATGACGGAATAGCAACGTAGCCTGCATGTGCTGGCCATATCCCATACCTGGCCTCTATGACTGCACGCTGCGATCCACCGCAATTAACCCCTCAGGTTCTGACGCAGGGAGAGAGGCTGATGTCTCCTCCCTGCTGTTCCCACCATGTAACAGGGGCCAGAGCGGGCGAATGGAGCCCCGCACAGATATAATAGTAAGTGCCCCATATATGCCCTATGTGCCACTACTTAAGTCATAAAGTTGAAACTAATGAAAGGTCCTATGTGCCTGCCCCCAGATCATTGGTGGCAGTGGCAGTGATCAGAGCCCCAGCAGTGTTGGGGCTCCGATCGGTTCCCATGGCAACCAGGTCGCTACTGATGTCCTGGCTGCTATAGTCAGCTCCCTGCTGTGTGCCCAGAGCACAGGGCAGCAGGGACAGAGTGAGGTCCTATTCACCCTAATAGATCTCTATCAGGGTGAATAGGACAAGGGTTCTAGCCCCTAAGGGGGCTAAAAGTTAGTAAATAAAAACTTGAAAAAAAACACACATGATTCATATTATATCGCAATATCAATTTTAGGCCATATCGCCCATCGCCTACTCAAAACCAGGATTTGGTCTATGTGGGATCTACACTTGCTTTGGTTATTAGTTAAGAATTCATCAAAAACGCCACCAGACTGCCCAAAATAGCCCAAGGGAAAGATTTGGGACTGTTTTCCTTTCTCCCTCTGCTGAGATCACTTCTCCACTAAATATACTGAGCTGGGAATTCAGATAAAGGCCTTAGCTGACTTTAAAACAAAAATAGATGTTTGTTCAGACTCCCTGTATGTACCTGTACCATAGATGAAAAGTACACTGTGCTTTGTTTGGTACGAATGATGTGCATAAATGGATGTGACCATCTGTGTACCTTATGAGAGTCCATGCATAAAGATCAGACCTCTAACAGCGACAGACAAAAAGTCTAAACCTAGCTTAAAAGGGTTATCAATCAGGTAAATTATATTGATGACCTATCCTCAGGCTAGGTCATCAATATCAGATTGGCGGCGTGTGACAACAAGAACCCCGACAATTAGCTGTTAGAGGCCGGGCGCTCCTTGAGCAAAGAGGCCTCTTCCTAGGCCATGTGACGTCGCTGTACTTCAGTCATATGGCCAGGGGCAGACTAAGTGCATGATAGGCCAGTGGCTGTCTACCAAACTTGGGCTCCTCCCTCCATTTTAGGTAAAAAAAAAAAAATTTTGTATGACATTCATCTAGGACACAGCAGCACACAGTGCTCCAGACTAATAAAAATACCCCAAATTGGCTTCTGAACTGAAAAATTTAGGAGACAAATTAAATTTTTTGTCGTCAAATTTAAAATGCATATAATTATAATAAAAAAAGACTTGGAGGAGAATACAGCACTACATACCTGTTACATCCAGTGACATGTAGACCTTCTCTTTCATCTTCTCCTCCATTTGACCCAGACCGCCATGACAAATTCTTTCAGCCACAGCTAGTATCTACAGAGTTTGTTACACAGATATGTTCGATTTTTTTAACTTTTCCATCACCCTCCCCATCCTGGTGTCCCAACAATGTCATCCTACTGCCACTCCCAATACTGTGCCCGTTGTGCTCGCTAATGCCCCAGGTACTATACTGCTGAAAGAATAGTGACCCCAATAGAAATAATTGGGGTCATTTATCAAACCTGGTGTAAAGTAGAACTGGATTTCCAAAGGAGCTGTCAAAAATGAAAGGTGGAATCTGATTGGTTGCTATGGGCAACTAAGCCAGTTCTACTTTACACCAGTTTGATAAATTACCCCAAATGTCCTTATAGTGTCCACAGCAGTTATAATGTCCCCTAGAGTGCCCCATAGTAATAATAACACCCTATATTGTGCGCCAGGTAATAATCCATGTATAGTGTCCCCAAAAATAATGTCCCCTAATATGTCCCTGTAATAGAAATGCCCCTGTGAAACAAATATCTAGAACTCTAAATAAATGTATCGGAGGGAATGTAAAAAAAAAAGAAATTCCCCTACAGTGTATCCCCAATAGCAATGGCCCCCACACTGCCCCCATATAGTAATTTGCCCCCACACAGTCATTTATTCCACATAGTAATTTCCCCTACATAGTAATCCCCCTTATAGTAATTTGCCCCCCACACAGTAACTTCCACCACACTGCCCCATATAGTAATTTGCCCCCACACTGCCCGCACATAGTAATCCCTCCCATAATATTTGCCCCTACAGAGTAATCCCCCCCATAATAATTTGCCCCCACATAGTAATTTACCCTAACACTGCCCTCACATAGTAATTTGCCCCTACTGTACCTTTACTAATATGCCCTTCTGTGCCCCCCCCTCCCCCCCCCCGCAGTAATGTCCCCCAAACTTGGCACATAAAAAGAAACAAAAAAAACAAAACTAAAAGCTAATACTCGCCTATGTCCAGGCACTCTCCCCCTGCTGGTACGGGCCTGTCATCACGCCCGCCTGCCGGCCTAAAGCCTATGGTGGTGATCGCTGTCGGGCAGGGAACTATGCACACCCGTGCCCCGCCGCAGTATGTGGGCGTTTGGGTCGGCGTTGGGCCCCCAGCGATGCCTGGCCCAGAGCTGCTGACCCAAACGTCCCTATCATCCGCCATATGATATGGCCTAGTTGCAGCTCAGCCCCCTTGAAGTGAGTGGGGCTGAGCTGGAATACCAACGACAGCTGCTATACTATGTACTGCGCAGCTGATCAGCAGCGGTGCCAGGTGTCGGACCCCTGCCGATCAGATATTGATGACTTTTCCTGAGGATAGGTAATCATCATCATTTCTTCGATGCCCCCTTTAACCTAACCCCTTCATGCTTTGTCATGTATGTGTACGTGATAATGTGTCAAAGCTGCTGCTTTGAGCCAGCTCCATATGCGGTGGGTGTCGGCTGTATTATACAGCAGGCATCTGACCACAATGATGGGGAATGGCGATCACACTGAACCCCATAATTTAACCCCTCAGATGCAGATGAGGTAGGACAGAGGATGTGGCTCCCTCTGCCTTTCAATCAGAGCCCCCGCAGTATTGGGCTGTCATAGTAATCTACCTGCTGAGCTATGCATTAGGCATAGCTCAGCAGATAGAACGGCAGAATGCCATACAACCTAATACAGGCATGGCCAACCAGAGGCTCTCTAGCTGTTGAAAAACCACAACTCCCAGCATGCTCAGACTGCATACAGCTATCCGCCTACAGCAGGGGACGGTGGGAATTGTAGTTTTACAACAGCCGGAAAGCCGCAGGTTGGCCATCCCTGCCCTAATAGATCTCTATTAGCCTACATGCACACGGCAGTGGTTTTTGCGGCCTCCGTTCCGTTTTCCGTTTTTTTTTGCGGATCCGATGGTTTCCCATTCATTTCTATGGATCTGTTAAAAATGCGGATGCCTCTTCCGTTGCCTGTCCACTTCCGCTGTCCGCATTTCACGTCCGCAAAAAAAGGCATGTCCTATTCTTGTCCGCAAAAAATGGTTTGCGGACCCATAGAAGTCAATGGGTCCGCAAAAAATGCGGATGACCAACAGAGGCCATCCATGTGTCATCCGCATTCGTTTTTTTTTTTGCGGATGGTTGCTTGGAAACCAGGGCACTTGTACAGGTACTTTAAGAAACTGGTTCAAGCCTTCCGTTTTTTTTTTTTTGAGGATCCACAAAAAAAAACGGAAGACACACGGAAACAGAACCTACAAAATTTGCGGACATGGAACGGATGTGGATGTGAAAAAAAAGGGAGACGGATCCGCGATTTGCGGACAGCAAAAAACAACTGTCGTGTGCATGTAGCCTTAGGGTGAATGGGACAAGGGATTAAAAGATCCCAGGTTCTAGTTTTTTTATGTAAAAAGTTTTAAAACATTAAAAAAATACCCAACATAAATAAACAATAAAAAAATAAACATATTAGGAATTGTCGCGTCTGAAAATGTCTGAACTATTAAAATATTTTTGGTGTCTTGTACGCAGTAACGGGAAAAAAAATTAAAAGCACATTCGCCATTTTTTCATCACTTTGTCCCCCCCAAAAAAAGTAATACCAATGATAAAAACTACAGTTAATTCTGCAAAAAACAAGCCCTCATATAGCTCTATGAATGGAAATTTAAAAAGTTTAAGCTGTCAGAAAATGGTGATGCAAAGAAACTTTAGATTTTTTTAACTGTTTTTATTTTTTTTAAAGTAGTAAAACAAAATGAAACTATTTAAGTTTGGTATCACCGTTATCATACTGAGACGCAGAATAAGGACATCTCGTAATGTTTAGCGCACAGTGAACCCCGTAGTGTCAAACCTTGGTGGATTTATTTTTTTTTTTTCAGTTCCACCCCAGAAAGAATTAATTTCCCATTTTCCAAGACAAGATAAATTAAATGGTGCCATTAAAAAAATGCCAAAAAAATCCCACAAAAAGTAGTCCTCCTATAGCTATGTGAAAGGAAAATTTAAAAACTTATGGCTCTTGAAATTTGGGGAGTTAAAAACAAAAATTCAAAAAGGAAAATGGTCTTGGTCCTCAGGAAACATCATAAAAATCTGATTGGCAGGGGTCCGACACCTGGCACAGGTGGCGATCAACTGTTTGAAGAGAAGATGGCGCTTCATCCACTGCATGTCCTCTTTCTTCAAGTAAATGGGATGAATAGTTGTAATTACACTGCACCGCCTCTGCAAGTGAGATAACACGCAGTGTAATCTTGAACAGGAAGCAGCTCTCGTATGAGTGTCACCACCGTTTCAAACAGCTGATCCACAGGAGTGCTGGGAGTCGAAACCCCGCCAGTCAGATTTTGGTGACTTATATTGAGGATAGATAATTAATAGGTACCTGCTTCACATCCCCTTTAACCGCTTCCTGCATGAATTAATGGGCTGATGAACTGGTCCCTGTTCCTACAGCCTGTTAAATGGGCTGTCCCACAAAAAATATTCTAATTTTTTAAACCAGCACCTGCATTTGAATACTTTTACAATAGCAAATAATATAATTTTTTGTATAGCCACTGAGTTATTTAATCAAATCTGTCTGTATAGCGCCACCTGTGTATGTATGTATGTATGTATGTATGTATGTATATATATATATATATATCTATATCTATTTTTTTTTTCTTCTTCTAATGTTCCAGTCCTCTTTACTGTGGTGGACACTTATGCTTAGTTCCATCCTTCACCTGAAACCAGTTGCAGCAGACAGGACATGCTCCTTGAGAAAGCTCAGTGGGCATGTCCTGACAGCTTGGAATAAATCTAGCAGAGCAATTGGAGCAAATGAATGAGAGGATCACTGGACCCATGTGAGATACAGGGCTGGTTCTAGCATTGTTAGAAAGAGATTGTCATGTACTACATGATGTCTGATATACTGCTGAACATGGTGCTTATATTGAGCATTGTGTTCCCAATACAGAAGTGCTGCTTCCGCATTCAGGCAGTTGCTGGAAACCTTGTGATGTCAGTGATGACATCACAAGGATTCCCTATGCAGAGGGGGCATTGGGGCATGCAGAGCAGGTGCGATCTTCGTCACCACAACATGTCTATACAGATGACTGGTAACAGTGATCTATAGAATTAGAGCAAAATGTCCAATGCTGATTGGATATTGAATACAAAATTCCTGCTAAATATCAAAAGTATCACAGAGGGCTAGGAATTAAAACTTAACTTTTATCCACTACTTAGATATTAAATCACTTCATGTGACTATAAATCATAATAGACAAAAATGGACCAACCCACCACCAGTTACGCACATAAACACTCAGAGGGGAGGGCGGCCATAACGCATTAGGGAGAGATATCCCTACTCAATCCCTAACTAATGCCTCAACCCACAGGAACACCCTGATGGTGGGTGGCCTGTGGTCCCGTACCTGACCTGTCTAACCCTCTTATTACCCTACACAGTCCCAACGCGTTTCCCCAATCTTTGGTTCATCAGGGGGGAGATGGGGCAAAAAATCAACAGTGATAAAAATAATTGGTCCAGACATACTCAACAGATATAGACAAAGTTGTACATTCGATTGTTAATACATGAGGCCTCTGTTAGCACACTTAACATGTAAATGACCAAGATTTCAGAAAAACATGATTGTCACAGTTATCAGTCCACTGGATAGACATCAACAAATATAGAGTCAACCATTATAGATTAATGATATGCCTATGAATCTGCCAGCAGTAAACGCACGTGAGACAGTCAGATATTGGTTTCAAAAAGCAAAGCTGAACATGTATAGTTGACTACTGGCCAAGCATAGATAAAAGATCATCAAATCTCTGCTTGTAAATTACTCAGATAAGTAAAATATAAAGTAGCAATCATTTAAGCCCGGTACATAAAGAAGCTGGGTATAAACATTTGAGCCCGGTACATAATGAAGCTGGATACATACAGTTCAGACCAAAAGTTTGGACACACCTTCTCATTCAAAGAGTTTTCTTTATTTTCATGACTATGAAAATTGTAGATTCACACTGAAGGCATCAAAACTATGAATTAACACATGTGGAATTATATACATAACAAAAAAGTGTGAAACAACTGAAAATATGTCATATTCTAGGTTCTTCAAAGTAGCCACCTTTTGCTTTGATTACTGCTTTGCACACTCTTGGCATTCTCTTGATGAGCTTCAAGAGGTAGTCACCTGAAATGGTTTTCACTTCACAGGTGTGCCCTGTCAGGTTTAATAAGTGGGATTTCTTGCCTTATAAATGGGGTTGGGACCATCAGTTGCGTTGTGGAGAAGTCCGGTGGATACACAGCTGATAGTCCTACTGAATAGACTGTTAGAATTTGTATTATGGCAAGAAAAAAGCAGCTAAGTAAAGAAAAACGAGTGGCCATCATTACTTTAAGAAATGAAGGTCAGTCAGTCGGAAAAATTGGGAAAACTTTGAAAGTGTCCTCAAGTGTAGTCACAAAAACCATCAAGCGCTACAAAGAAACTGGCTCACATGCGGACCGCCCCAGGAAAGGAAGACCAAGAGTCACCTCTGCTGCGGAGGATAAGTTCATCCGAGTCCCCAGCCTCAGAAATAGCAGGTTAACAGCAGCTCAGATTAGAGACCAGGTCAATGCCACTCAGCATTCTAGCAGCAGACACATCTCTAGAACAACTGTTAAGAGGAGACTGTGTGAATCAGGCCTTCATGGTAGAATATCTGCTAGGAAACCACTGCTAAGGACAGACAACAAGCAGAAGAGACTTGTGTGGGCTAAAGAACACAAGGAATGGACATTAGACCAGAGGAAATCTGTGCTTTGGTCTTATGAGTCCAAATTTGAGATCTTTAGTTCAAACCACCGTGTCTTTGTGCGAGGCAGAAAAGGTGAATGGATGGACACTATATGCCTGGTTCCCACCGTGAAGCATGTAGGAGGAGGTGTGATGGTGTGGGGGTGCTTTGCTGGTGACACTGTTGGGGATTTATTCAAAATTGAAGGCATACTGAACCAGCATGGCTACCACAGCGGCATGCTATTCCATCCGGGCTGAGTTTAGTTGGACCATCATTTATTTTTCAATAGGACAATGACCCCAAACACACCTCCAGGCTGTGTAAGGGCTATTTGACCATGAAGGAGAGTGATGGGGTGCTGCGCCAGATGACCTGGCCTTCACAGTCACCAGACCTGAACCCAATCAAGATGATTTGGGGTGAGCTGGACCGCAGAGTGACGGCAAAAGGGCCAACAAGTGCTAAGCATCTCTGGGAACTCCTTCAAGACTGTTGGAAGACCATTTCAGGTGACTACCTCTTGAAGCTCATCAAGAGAATGCCAAGAGTGTGCAAAGCAGTAATCAAAGCAAAAGGTGGCTACTTTGAAGAACCTAGAATATGACATATTTTCAGTTGTTTCACACTTTTTTGTTATGTATATAATTCCACATGTGTTAATTCATAGTGTTGATGCCTTTAGTGTGAATCTACAATTTTCATAGTCATGAAAATAAAGAAAACTCTTTGAATGAGAAGGTGTGTCCAAACTTTTGGTCTGTACTGTATATTTGAGCCTGGTACATAAAGAAGCTGGATACATATATTTGAGCCAGTAATGATAAATATACGAGAGGCTCAAAACATATCAAAGCTCAATACCTTATATAGGGAAAAACCCAGTGCATATAAGGTTCGCTGAATACATGAAAACAGCCAGCCTCAAAACCCATAGAACCACCCTCCGGATCGTATATTATATTTGGCACAATTGCTGGAGGTATGGAAGAATACAAGGCCCGGTGCCTAAAGATCATGTTCAGAAAAAGCAATTGGTGGTCACAGGGACCTCTCACTGGAACAATAAATGTGAAACTACCACGGCCATCATGATGTGTTCCACTCGATATGGATGTGCAGTAACAGTGATCCATAGGCTTTTGTCATTAGATCACCGTTATCAGTGTTCTGTATATGGGGACAGTAGGGAACCCATAGGTAATGTATTCCCTGTTAATCTGCGCCTACAGTAAAAAATAATAATAATTAGTTAATTAATACAATAAAATCTAAAATATATAATAATAACTACCCCATGCCACCAATTTTTTGTGTTCTATCCCAACTGTATCTCCTTTTGCGCCTGAAAAATTTCTGTACTTGCAAAATTATCATGCATATACAGGGGCTTTGCCCAAAGTGGTCGGCTTCAGAATCTGCTCCGTTCACTTTGTAGTTGCCCTGCTGAGTTGCTGCAGCTCGGCTTCTTAGTTGAGCTGTGTGCTTCTGGCTCCGTCCTCTGTGTTTACTCCAGCGCTGACAGCAACTGAGGACATCTGATCAGGGGGTGTGCCAGGTGTCAGACCCCCACCATTCTCATATGAATGACCTATTCTAGGGATACATCAGCCTGGACAACTCCTTTAAAACATAGCATGAGGTAAACTGCATTTTTTTCCCCATTTTTTTCAAGAATAAGGTTTACAAACTGTATTAATTTCTAAATTTATCAATAAGAAACAAAAAAAAAATCATCTTTAGGCCTCATGCGAACGACCGTATGTGTTTTGCAGTCCGCAAATTGCGGATCCGCAAAACACGGAGGCTGCTTCGAGTTGAACGGAACGCAGCCCATTGTAGAAAGGCCTATTCTTGTCCGCAAAACGGACAAGAATAGGACATGCTCTTTTTTTTTTTTTTTTTTTTGTGGGGCCACGAAACGGAGCAACGGATGCGGACAGCACACTGGTGTGCTGTCCGCATCTTTTGCGGCACTATTGAAGTGAATGGGCCCGAGCCGCAAAATATGCGGCTCTAGAGCGGACAAAAACAACGGCCGTGTGCATGAGGCCTTAGAATAAAGCATTTCAACTGGTGAAATTTAGCTCTGGTCATGAAGACCCAAAACTCCCTCAGTCATGAAGGGGTTAATGTATTTTTACTATCTGACTCATAAAATGTTCTGTTGCTGAGCAATTTGATAAAGGTATACAATGAAAAACACAAAGGCTGAAGAAGGCTGTATCAACGTCTTCACTACTCACTTGTGACGGCAACCACATAAGTATGATTGGAAAATGATAGCAAGCCAGTAGAAAACAAGTATGTAAGG
This sequence comes from Bufotes viridis, assembly GCA_033119425.1. NCBI lineage: Eukaryota > Metazoa > Chordata > Amphibia > Anura > Bufonidae > Bufotes > Bufotes viridis. Next base: position 176,326,185 of record CM065592.1, read on the forward strand.
CTCTGTTCTCACTGGCATCTATGATTTCATTAAGTTCATTACGATCTGTTTATCTTTTTAATTAAAATGGACTCTAGCAGATCACACTGATTTAGGGTGGGTTCACATCACGTTTTCCCATCTGTTTAACATGTACAAAAAACGTATATGTTAAACGGGTGCCTCAGACGGATGCCATACAGTGTCATCCATTCACCATAGACTTCCATTATTTAAAAAAAAAAATGTTTTTTTGCCATTGTTAAAAATATATATGTGTGTGTGTTTTGTGTTTTTTTTGTTTGTTTTTTTACCAGACTCTGCAGGGTACAAGAACATGGTGTGCTGTGTTTTTTGTATTCTTTTTTCTAAAGCATACCTCAAACAGAGGCATAAAACGTGACGTGAACCCACCCTTAATGACAGAGGTGGAAATACCATTGGTGCAACCTGTGCAGCTAGTCCAGGCACAAGCACCCAGTAGGAAAACTGCCTCGTTAAAAACCATCTAGCCACTTCCTACTGTCTATTAGATTGCAAGTAATAGCCTGGGATTAGAATTACTTGCAATTACTGGTGATGTAGACGTTCTCTTTCCTTATCTTCTCCATTCAGACCAGACCGCCATTATGATTTAATTCAGCCATCTCTTGTCTCTCCAGAGTTTGGCAAACAGACATCTTAGTTTCCTACTTTTCTGTCACCCTCCTACCTTTTGAACACCACAGCCTGCCACCCCCAATACTGTGCCCGCTGTGCTCCCCAATTCTATACGGCAGAAACTGGAAATACTAGTACCACACAGATAGTGCCCCCTTCAACAATTATTGGCACAAAGTGCCTTAAAAAATAACTGTGCCTAGCAATTAGTGCCCCTGACACTAATAGTGTAAACATAATGTCTCCCAAAAATAATTGCTAATAATAGCTAATACTGTGCTAGGGTGCCCCCTACAGTTATAGTGCTCTCAAAGGTCCCACCGATAGAAATAATTATCTGCCAAAGTGCATAATGCCCCCATACTAGTAACCATGTTACCTGTAGTCCCACAGTAGTAATAATTCTCCTTATAATATGTGCCAGTACAAAAAATATCCCTTACATACCCCCTTACCTTTCAGATCAGACCGCCATATCAGATCCTCAGATTAGACCTCAAATCAGACCCTCATATCAGACCTCAAATTAGATCCCTGTATCAAACCTCAGATTAGACACTGGCAACCTCCATGTTAGAACCCCATATTAGACCTCAGATCAGATCCCCTTAGGACCTCCATGTTCGATCCATCATATCAGACCTCAGATCAGATCCCCTTTAGACCTCCATGTCAGAGATCCTGTGTCAGACCTCAGAATCGGACCCAAAATAAATAAATGAACTTACCTCTCCTGCTCCACTGCTACTCTGCAGGTCCAGCGTTCTCTCTTACAGTCATGCTCCCTGGTCTTCTCCAGGCCCAAGCTGCACTGTGACCTGACTGCGTACAACGTCATCTCATAGTGCGCGCACTAATGTATTCATTCATTCAGTACAGTGCAGCGCGGGCCTGGAAAAGACCAGGGAGGGGTGAGTACAACAAGCATTACCAGAGCTTCACTTACCGCTCCCAGCGCCTCCTTTGCTTTATAAGTCATACTGAGGTTTTCCCCTCACTTGTGGGGGAAAAGAAATGCATCTTATAAAGGAAAAATATGGTATTTGGCAGTGCGCCACTGGCAATACTGCTGCCAGGTGATCTAGCAGATTGGCTCTCCGCTGTCAGGGACCCCGAAGAGAAGAGATAAATGGTTTATTACCGCTTCTGCATTCTCTTTTGCTAAGTGCATAGAGCTTAATGAGCGCTCTGCGGTGAATGGAGGAAGTGGCTACACTGCTTCCTCCAGTTGACCTGGAGATTATGCGTCACAGGTTAGAGGGGCGCAATACTTGGCTTGTGCGGGCGCTGGCAACCCACGCTACGCCACTACAGCTGTTTGTGCTTGGCCCCACACCATTCACTTCTCTTCCCACTCTGCTCCAATCACTTTGTGTTTGTGTGTGAGAGAGTGTATTACGTGTATTATATGTGTTCATTTTACACTATTTTAAGGCAAAAGCCTACAGAAGCAACAGAACATAAGGGTAGACAGATCCTGGACATCAAGTCACAAAATGCTGCAGATCAATTTCTTTTAATATGTTTTATCTTTTCATCCTTCTTTCTTTTTACTTTCTTACTTTGAATAGTAATTTCCTTCTATTCTTTATATAGGTAATATAAAGTTTTTGTAGGTATGCGTTAAACCAGTAAGTGCTTGTCTTCAACTTGCCTGTATTTAACCATGACTGGATTCATCTATGAGTCACATTTATCTGCTGCTCCTTCTGATGTCAGCATGATCCACTAAGCTATGCACATTACCTTTATAAACGTGCATAATTGTAAAAATAACATTGCAGGGTGACTTTTATGGAGTGACTATCAAGTTTCAGGTTGTGTCAGTATTGGGCTGATCCACCTTGTATGCATGTACTACTCAGTTCACTGATACGTGTGGTTGACGATTAAGGGCACTTTCACACTTGCGTTGCTGGATTCTGGCAGGCAGTTCTGTCTCCAAACTGCCTGCTGGATCCGGTGATCTTTATGCAAACGGATACCATTTGTAGACGGATCCGGATGCGGATCAGTCTCCCAAATGCATTGCAATACCGGATCCATCTCTGCGGTTGTCATCCGGAAAAATGGATCCGGTATTTATCTTTTTCACATTTTTAAAGGTCTGCGCATGCGCAGACCGGAAGACCGGATCCGTCAATGTGGTAATTTTAATGCCGGATCCGGCACGAATACATTTCAATGGAAATTAAGGCCGGATCCGGCATTCCAGCAAGTGTTGTGGAATTTTGGACAGAGAAAATACTGCAACATGCTGTGGTATTTTCTCCCGCCAAACACGTAAGAGGGACTGAACTAATGCATCCTGAATAGAATGCTCTCCATTCAGAATGCGTTAGGATTAAACTGATCAGTTTTTTTCTGGTATTGAGCCCCTAGGACCGAACTCAATACCGGAAAAGAATAACGCTAGTGTGAAAGTACCCTAAGGAGATTTTCCTTTTTAGCAAAAATCGCTTTACATCAGTTGGTGACCTTTAACGGAGAGTGGAGTTTTTTAGAGAAAAATATAGAGGCCAAATTAACAAACCAGCAGAAAAAGAAAAAAGGATCTGTTATATTTCTTTGTGTGTAAAAACTGTTTCTGAATTTTAGAACCACACCTCCCTCATCTGTGTCTTGAGAGGGGGAGACAGACTTTCCAACAGTATGAGACGCATATAAGAGAAAGGAAAGATTTTATTAAGGGGATGAAGAAATCTAGTGATCCCGAAAGACAGGTAAGTGCAGAGACCTAATAATACCTTATTACTGCACATTGAGAGCAAAAGAACAGATCCAGCTTCCATGCAGTGTTAGACTGGAACGCCTAGGGCCCCCCAGTAAAACTAATTCTAAGGGCCCACTGTATAACTACATGCACATGCTACCTACTCGCCCAGCAGACAAAAGCAAGACACTCATAATGATTGAATATAGGGACCCCTGAAGTATTTTAAGAAGGCTCTAGGGAAAGAGAGGGTGCTTTGTGACCTACCTCTGTACCTAAAACATAACCATAGCAAAGGCAGGTGCTCTCTGCGGCAATACTAAACCCTCACACTGATAAAATTGAGAGGTTAGTTCGACATATCCTACTAGGAGGACATGTCTTAAGCTCGGACACCACAAGTCATCTTAGCCACCTGATGTGTCTATAATAATAATTTGATTTGTTTCTTAAATAATCTCCCCAGGTTGTATGTAGTGCAGTCAGTCTGTTGTGCCATATGCCACTTATGCAAGGGGTGGAGGACTGGGCGCCTACTATGCTCCGAGGCCCACTGGTGGATTCCCCTGTGGGCCAGTACAAGCCTGCTTCCATATACATTCCATTTTGGCAATTCTGATCTGCAAAAATGGACAAGAAAAGGACATGCAGTGGAGCAGATATTCTAAGACTGTAGTTAAATACATAATCTAAAGTCCGACAGTGCAAAATGTACCAAATTTATTAAGAGGTACAGTACTCTTAATATGTGTGGCACATCTGATAGCAGTTCAAACCTATAGCAGCTGGTGTAGCATTTAACTGTAATTTCCTCCCATTTCTGGAGTAAATTATAGAAAATGTGACAAGCCATGCCTCTCTCATTAGGCCCAAATACATTTTCTTTTAAAAAGTGTTGAGGGGGGGGGGGAGGGCGTGGCTAACTGCTGTCATGGCTGGACGCATCTGAGAGCAGCTCCGGCTCCCGCTTATCATCCTGAGCCATCCTGATCACCTCATCTGCTAATATCCGACAAAGCCGGTACACCTAGCCCACCGTGAGGGTAGGAAACCGACAATGAGCCCCAGCAAAGAGCAGATGGCGGCGGAGCGCCTTAAAGAATATGCGCGGCAGGAAAACCAACATGGCGCGGCGGCCTCCGTGCGCACTCAACTAGAGGCCAAGCGGCCCAGCAGACCCCTCCAGACGCCGAGGCAGAACCTGAGCTGACCCTGCAGACGTCGCACCAACAGCTGCTGGCGGCTATCACCGGATGCCAGGCCTCACTCACTGGGAAGATCGATGAGGTACGGGTGGACCTGGGCCTGCTGCGCCATGATGTCCAGCAGCTCCGGGAGCGAGTCAGGCTCACGGAGACCCGCGTGTCCGACCTGGAGGATCTCACCAACCCTATCCCAGCAAGACTGGCTGCGGTGGAGGCTTCGGTGGAACTTTGGCGGCAAAAATGCGATGACTTGGAGAACCTGGAGGGTGAAAGGCCCGAATCCCGCGACTTTCCTGGAGAGCTGGTACAGGCAGCCCCCTCCTGGCGCTCCACCGAGGCCGCTCCTGGCCCGCATGCTGAATTGGCACGACAGGGATCTTATTTTGGCCCAGGCCCGAATGACACAGAACTTAACACATGGATCGGCGAACGTGTCTTTGTATCCGGATTTCTCTGCAGAATTGCAGAAAAGAAGAGCCACTTTCACCTCTGTTAAACGACGCCTGCGTGAGCTCAACATCAAATATTCGATGGCTTACCCGGCCCGTCTGAGAATCATCGATGGAGACAAGGTCACCTACTTTTCTAGCCCTGCAGAGGCTGAGGACTGACTATCTAGAAGATCTCGCCGTTCGCCTCCCAGATAAAGCACCCTAAAGATGTACTTTAACCAACTTTGCGGGACTTTGTGTTTAGTCTTCCGTTCCCCCTTATGGGGTTGGCCTCTTCGCCTACTATTCCTGGACTTTGGTTCAGTAACGTATACCAATGTGGAGTGTGCTGTCTCAGGAATGTGTTAACCCTACCGTGCTCCATTGTCTCCCTTGGCTCATGATAGTCATAATAGCAGGTGACATATATGCGGCGGGAACCTGACTCTCTACCTGCACTGATATTACATCTATCTACACTGTGCAGGTCCCCCGCATATCTATGGCCACATATTGTCTCAAATGTGTCATTAACTCTTCTGCTTATTCCATGTTGGGAATATCAATGTTTTGGTTCTTAGTGTTAATTGTTGTCAGAGCATCCATTATGTAGACACAGTGAAATGTATATGTAATGTTTCATGACCACCACCGTGAGCTCCAGTGGCCGGTCGACTATCCTCACTATCACTACACGCAGTTGCCATGGCTGGAATCAGAGTAATGTCATGGAACATAAGGGGTATTGGCAGTCCAAGGAAACGCATGGCTGTATTTGCACACATTCGCAGTTATGCACCTCACATCTTGGGCCTACAAGAAACCCACCTAACCATGGAAACTAGTGGGAGGGTTAGGAAACCTTGGGCACAGTTGGTGGAGAGCGCCTATGGCAATTCGTATTCCAGATGGGTGTCTCTCCTGATCCACAAGGCAGTACGCTGGGAACTCCACCACTCCTGTGAAGACCCGGATGGGAAATTTGTGTTTGCATATGCTCATATAAAGGGGGTACCGTATGTCATACTCAATTTGTACAACCCTCCACCAGCTAGTCTCTCCCTGCTTCAAACGGCGGCAGGATTCGCAGCACAATACCCATCCGCCAGGATTTTAGGCATGGGAGACCTCAACATGCCGCTGGATGAGGCGAGGGACAGATTCCACAACCCGACGCTGGGGCCCATCACCCGACCCTCTACTCTGGCGCGTTTTCTGAATGAACTGGGGTGGCTTGATATCTGGAGAGAAAGGTTTCCAAACCGCATAGAATATTCCTGTTTTACCCCCTCCAGAGGGGCCCTCTCCAGAATTGACTATATATTGGGCAACAGCGATACCTACATGGCAATAAGAGACGTATCATATGGCACCCAGGGCCCATCTGACCATGCCCCTGTACTTGCAGCCATAATTAACCCCGACTCAGATAGGAGATCTCCCAAACAGCGGGTCCATCCGTTCTCCAACTGATATCAGTGAATGATTGTATCCCTGACCAACTCCAAACCTTTTTGTCCGTTAATACTGTTGATACTAACTCGGCCTTACTGTGGGAGACCCTGAAAGCCTTCTTACGGTGGTGTCTTAGATCCTCCATATCCTTTGTAAAGAAATCCGCTAGACGTAGGGAGGAAAAGTTGAGCGAACGATGCCGGGACGCTGAGCGGGAGTATACCACTAACCCCACGGAGGACCGTAGAGTAGTCTGGATGATGGCAGGCAGGCAATATATGACCCATTTACAGGAGAAAAGCGACCGTTGTATAATGTTCTTACAACAGCAGTCCTTTGAACAAGGCAGAGGAGTAGGTAAGGTACTTGCCCAGGTGATACGTAGAAATAACATGACTCCCCCGATACTACGCATTGCGGATGCTGCTGGATCTGTGATTGACGACCCCGAGGGGATCCTAGAGCGCTTTGGGGAGTTCTACAGAGATCTATACAGCTCCAATGCTCAATACTCCAATTCTACACTGGGGGATTATCTGCATGAGGTCTCACACCCAAGACTGTCTGATTCTGATAGGGAACTAATGGAGAGTGCGATCACATTAGACGAGGTTAAAAAAAGCGATCAAGGACTTAAACCCTGGTAAGGCCCCGGGACCGGACGGACTCCCACTGGAGGTTTACTCAAAATATGTGGACATTCTAGGACCACAACTACTAAGCATGTTTCAGGCGTCATTTGATGATGGTGTGCTCCCAGAGTCTCTATATGAAGCCTCCATAGTGGTACTATTGAAACCAGATAAGAACCCGCTGGAATGTGGATCATACCGTCCTATATCCCTTTTAAATTTAGACTATAAAATCCTAACAGGGTAATCTCGTCCATTATACATGAGAACCAAACTGGTTTCATACCGGGCCGATCAATTTCCAGTAACATCAGGAGGGCCCAAGTAATAGCCCAGCTCGGGTGTGCGAGCGGTAGAGAATGGGCCTTGGCCGCGCTGGACACGGCCAAGGCGTTCGACTCAGTGGAATGGCCATATTTGGAACAGACCCTCAGTTGCTTTGGCTTTGGTCCCTCGTTTATCAGATGGATCACCCATTCTGTACCGAGCACTTAGCGCTGAGGATCAGGCAAGACAGAGTTTTTAGTGGTGTATCCCTGGGAACCAGAGAGGACCGTCTGGGGTTGTATGCAGATGATATTATTCTGTACTTGGACTGTTTGGAAACCAACCTACCTAGAGCTATTGACATCATAGAGCGGTTTGGTCTCTTCTCAGGCCTCCATATCAATTAAGCTAAATCCACCCTTATGCCTTTGTGGTGCCCAGACTGGCCCCCAGTGTTCCATAATTTAATGGTAGTTGACAGATTTAAATACTTGGGAATAATTATTACCAGGGATCCAGCCCTATCGCACAAGCTAAATACGATTCCCCTTGAGACTTACTTTATGGATAAGTTCAAATCATGGAGCACCCTACCCCTATCCATTATGGGGAGACTGAATCTAATTAAAATGATACTCCAACCTAAGGCGCTCTATCTTCTAGAACATGCATGCACTCCACTCCCCAGGGCATTCTTTGATAAACTACACTCAGCCATGGCGACTTTTATTTGGGGTAAAAACAGGCGAAAGTTGGCCCTGCGGTCTCTTCAGAGAAGTTGGGACAAGGGTGGTGCAGCTTTACCGGACCTTTTTTTGTACTTCATTGCCTGTCAGCTGCGATATCTGGTGCCGTGGGTAACCCAGGACCCTCATCCCAACTCAGAGTATTACCTACAGACACACCTCCAACTCCTCAGTCTGTGGCCGGTGCTGGAGGGAATATCCTCCATAACAGGAACTCCCCTGCAGATACACAGGCTGGCACATCAAGTGTGGAGAGCAGCGAAACTGAGACAATACAATGACTTGCCAGACGACATTCCATTATGGGGTAACCCGATGTTCCCTCATTTGTTACACTGCGAGGGGGAGGTGGTATGGAGGAGTTATGGGGTGCACTGTCTAAAGCAAGGGAGCACAACCTTTTCTGGTTGGGGGCCACATTGTCAGCCTTAACCAATTCCAAGGGCCGAAATTAAAGCTTAAAGGTGTATTACCACCTGAAATACTGTATTTTTGGCATATTGAACATACAGTATATACTATAAATGTCTAGTTACAGTTCTAGGACTCCCATCTAATAGGAGAATACTTGAAAGATACATGTAAGAAGCCATAAGACATAGACCTACATGTCTTTTACCAGAATGTTATCGAGGGCCGCATGTGGCCCCCGGGCCGCAGGTTTTTCACCCCTGGTCTAAAGGATTTATATGAAAATGGCATCATGTTTTCCTTCTCACAACTACAGACCAAAGTTGGGTTACTGCGTCCCCATTTCTTTAGGTACCTGCAGTTGAGACACGCTGCCCAGACGCAACTCGGAGAACTTAAGCGCAATGTCTCCACATATCCACTCATTGGCATTTTCAGAACTCAGGGGCCGAAGGGGCTGATTTCTGCTGTATACACCCACATGCTACATCTGAATATGTCGGCCTCTCCCCTGGGTTCTAAAAGTAGGTGGAGGGGAAATATTCCTGATTTATCAGCAGAGGAATGGAATGAAGCTCTATTGGCACCTACGATGGTGTCTCCATCTCTTACCAATAGATTGATCCAACTCTATATCACACATAGGTGTTATCTTACCCCGCCCCGACTATTCAAAATGGGCAGACTGCCACACACAGGCTGCCACAGGTGTTCACAAGAATATGCGGATTTTTGGCATCTCATTTGGGAATGTGATTACATACAACCATTCTGGAGGTCTGTGGTGAGGGTCCTGTCCGACCTGATCCCGGGCTTACTCACACTGTGTCCCAAAAAATGCCTTTTAGGAATTGTGGAAGATGATTCTAGCCCACATCATGTTCTCACCTTTCTGAGGGAGTCTCTCTTCCTTCCCAGGAAGGCGATTGCTCTCCGTTGGATGGCGGACAGGCCCCCCACGGTCGGCCAGTGGAAAACATTGGTTAATAATGTTATACTTTTAGAAAAGATAATGTATACCTGCAGAGGATGTCCTACATCCTCAAAAATTTGGGGGGCATGGTGTGCATCTTCTTCAACCGTAACAACCTCTCATATGCATTCCACCACTTAGGGGATTCACTTGCCCCATGGGGGGCTTCACCTCATAATGTGTAGTCATTGTCACCTCAATTTTGTACCAGTGTATGCCTATGTGTTTACTTAGACCTTGTACCCTGGTATTCCAGATACCTTAATGCCATGTCTGAATCGACAAATGTGAGCCCACAATGCCTCATTTTATTGTCATGCTCATTGTATGCAATGCCACATATTGTACTGCTTTCATGTACGATGCTCTGCTTGTTATATTTCAATAAAACGAGTTTCAAAAACAAAAGTGTTGAGAGAAGTGAAAAGTTTATACTCCACTATTTTGTCACAAAATCATTAAATGTGCCCCAGTGTGTTTTTCAGATTGGACAAATGAATACATTAAATAAGCGGATGTGTGAATTGCCCTGTTGACTTGAATAGGTCCATGTACAGTCCTATTTTATTTTATTTTTTGTAAAGAAAAAATGAATAGCACATACAAATATATGGTCATATGAATAAGCTCTGAAAAATAAGACAGTCCGTTAGATATCACATATTATGAGACAGAACTATAAGAAGTGTATTATTGGTGCGGCTGAATATGGCACTCTGTATGTGAATACCTGACATAAATGAAAGAAACAGAAACTGACTTTCTGACTCTAGGTCAACTTTGTACGGAGAAGATTTCACAAAGATCTTCATCTGAATCCAGTCCTGATGTTGAACTTTTGTCCGGACATTACTGCTCTCAGTTCGCTCAGCGCCGATCTTCCCACGGTTACCCGTGAAGTTATTTTCATAGTCCATCTGATGGAAGAACCAAGCCATAATATACGGGTAAGACCAGACACTCCGTACCGCACATACACCCTGAAACTACAGTATTATACCACATACCTAACATACCTAACCACATACCTGTCATTGTTTCTGGTGAAAAATATCTGCTTTTAGGAAATTAGTGAATTGTTAATACGATTTACACACAGTTCATGCATGTTATGGTGTGATTTTTATATTTAATTATTTAGTGCATTTAGTAACAATAAATTAATCCTAAAAATGACAACATTAGCATTTATTATTGTAAATGGAAGAGACTATCACAGGCCATGATGATATCTGACCACTTTAATCACTTTGGATAGACGCTAATGTAGTTTTCCTACATATATTATATGTAATGTACACAATGCTAGAAAGACATGTACAGTTATGTTCAAAATTATTCAACCCCCACTGAAATTGAGTGTTTTGGCCAGTTTGACATTGATTTTGATCATTTCAGTCATCTTGCTTACAATTAAATCGAAGAGGCACTTGTAAGTCAGACAAATATAACATAACATTTATAATGAAATAACCACAAATGTCTTTTCTGTGCTCACATCATTATCAGTTTTATTCAACCCCCAAGTGACATTCACTCTTAGTACTAAGTACAACATCCTTTTCCAGTTATAACAGCTTTTAAACGTGAAGCATAGCTTGACACAAGTGTCTTGCAGCGATCTACGGGTATCTTCGCCCATTCTTCATGGGCAAAAGCCTCCAGTTCAGTCACATTCTTGGGCTTGCGCGCTGCAACTGCTTTCTTTAAGTCCCACCAGAGGTTCTCAATCGGATTTAAGTCTGGTGACTGCGATGGCCACTTTAAAATGTTCCAGCATTTAATCTGCAACCATGCTCTAGTGGACTTGGAGGTATGCTTGGGATCATTGTCCTGTTGAAAGGTCCAACGTCTCCCAAGCCTCAGGTTTGTGACGGACTGTATCACATTTTCATCCAATATCTCCTGGTACTGAAGATAATTCATGGTACCTTGCACACGCTGAAGCTTCCCTGTACCTGTAGAAGCAAAACCGCCCCAAAGCATGATTTACCCCCTGCCATGCTTCACAGTAGGCAAGGTGTTCTTTTCTTCATAGGCCTTGGTCTTCCTCCTCCAAACATAGCGTTGATCCGTGGGCCCAAACAGTTCTAATTTTGTTTCATCAGTCCACAGAACACTATCCCAAAACTTTTGTGGTTTGTCCACATGACTTTTGGCATACTGCAGTCGACTCTTCTTCTTCTTTGGAGACAGCAAGGGGGTGCGCCTGGGAGTTCTGGCATGGAGGCCTTGATTACGCAGTGTGCGCCTTATTGTCTGAGCTGAAACTTCAGTACCCGCATCTGACAAATCTTTTTTCAGTTCCTCAGCAGTCACACGGGGACTTTTCTCCACTTTGCGCTTCAGGTAGCGCACAGCAGTCGAAGTCAGCATCTTCTTTCTGCCAGGTAGTGTTTCAACAATGCCCTTTGCCATGAATTTGCGAATGATGCTTCCTATGGTGTCTCTTGGTATGTTTAACATCTTTGCAATCTTCTTATAGCCATTGCCCTTCCTGTGAAGAGAAATCACCTCTTCTCTTGTCTTCCTGGACCATTCTCTTGACTTCACCATGTCTGTAAACACACCAGTAAATGTCTAGAAGGAGCTGAGTATCACAGTCATTTTACATCTGCCTAATTGGTGCTTATTATGCTTGATTGCTGCTCCTTGACATCCACAGGGGTTTTCAATACCTGATCGAAAACACTTGAATGAACCTCTGTTCTTAAGAGTGGTCAGTCTTTAAGGGGTTGAATAATTGTGTCAATGAAGAAATCACAAAAAAACATTTAATACTGTATTACAAAAACAATTGATGTCATTTTAGTTGCATTTGATTCTTTAAAAAGTCCTTGTAAGATTTCATTCTGAACACAATTTCAAATGTACACTAAATTCCCTAAAACCCTTCACAGCATTGGGGGTTGAATAATTTTGAACACAACTGTATTCTGTACCACTTATATTGTTCCTTTCCTGATCCTGCTGTCAAGATGATCTCCTACACACGTGTGTCTTCAATCATATTTCTACTCAATCCTTCTTCGCTTTGTAGGATGCCCTTCTACTGGCCGTGAGAAGTTTACCTGCACGCACACTGCTGAATGTGGCAGGTGGCGCATGTGACAGCAGGGCCCTGTTTCCAACCAGCAGGCAGTGCAGTAACGTGAGTGAGGGGGGCTGCAAGGGAATCTGTGTACTCAGTACTGCTGACTGCAAAGGATGCTGAGAGTTTGGTGAGAATTTGCAGTGTCAATCACACTCTGCTACTTTCCTGCTTTGCCTTTCCTTATTTTGCGTTTATGCTCTGCTTTACTTTTTATATTTCATTTTCTTAAAACCAGTCAATGCAGTCATTTTAATTTTTGTTCTATCATAAATCATGTGTGGTATTAGTCATGTATGGTTCTATAGCGGAGAAGACTGGGGAAGAAAGTATGCAGGTGTCACCATCTGTATTAAATTCACAAAAACGTGCTTGTTTCCGTAATCACAATACTTATTATGCATATTGTAAGTTGACTTATGAGAATTAATATATACAGGTGTATAAAAAAACTAGTGGTTATTTCAGTTGTTGGCTCACTTACTGTCTCAATCCTATTAGTTAGACCCCACTCCCTTATGTTCCTTTAAAATTAAATATAGTCTAGGCATTTAGGGGTGTCTGGTTGTATCTTGCTTGACAGGATTCGTTGGAGATGGCATGTGAATTTTTTCAAAGCAACAAGATGTGTGGGATATCCAGCAATTTTTCTTCTATGTTGGGTCGAATATTAGCACATCCAGTGCATCGCGGATACCCACGGCAAGTGTTTATCATAACGGACACCGGATTTACTCATTCCAGCAGAGTCCTCGAGCTTTTAAGACGTCATGCAAGAACTACGCGGTGAGATCAAAAACCAATAGCCAACTAAGGAGAATGACGAAACTGTAAAGTGTATATGCTGAAATGTATCGTCGAGTTCTCTGCATCACCTTGAATTCCATTTACATCCCATATTGTACTACTGTAAACCATTCCGTAATTTATATTTCCCTGCAGAGTGTTCAGTTTTGGTCTGGGTTCAAATGTGAATCACAGAATACTTGAGAAAGCAGCCAAGTTAACCAGGGGAACTGTAGAGCTGCTTTCTGAGGGACAAAGGTTGCAGCCGAAGGTGAGCGCCTAGTGCAGTTTCCTTTAGAAATCTAATGTACAAGAACTTTCTGTGTATTTTGTCATTGACTATAGTCTTTATTGCTACTCACAGCTGGTTAAATCCTTAAAGAAGGCACTGGAGCCAGCTTTAAGTGACATCACTATTGACTGGTACATGCCAGAAACCATGGAGGCTCTGCTCACCCCCAATGACATTGCTCCAATCTATCCTGGTGACTCGCTTATTAGCTACTGCACATTATATAACACTGCCAGCTTCAGAAGCAAGAAGGGACCGGTGAGTATAAAAGTAGACGAAATGTGTGTTCTGGTCTCATATAGCTATGGTTTTACTTTTTTGGATCTCTACTGTGTTTCAGACACGCGTGGCCAGAGGAGGGTCCCTTAGTTCTGTTTTTCAGTCTCAGGAAGAATCTCAAACTACAGGTACTACAGACACAAGTTACCAGAATCCATCTGGCATGGAAGAGGTGGAACGTGCTTTACAGGAAATTTCACATGAAATCTCGATGGAGTTCTCTGCATGGAGTGAAGATCCAGAAAGAACAGAAAGCATTGGTATGAAGTCACCTTACCCTCGTAGGGTGGACCTTTAGGTGTTTAGTGATTATGTACACATTACATGCTGTATTTTGTAACATTGTTTAATAGTAACCCTCACAGCTGTGTTGGATTCTTTTTCCTTTAGGCAACCCTCCAGTTCAAGATTTTTTTTTACATTAACTGAGGAACAAACAGAACACTTACCTGGTGCCCTCCTTTTTATTTTTTTTTGTTGCAGATCCACTACTTCCGAGGCCCCTCTTCTGCCATCCAAAATGGCTGGACACTGCACTGCTGGCTTCGGATTTGCTTGGGAAGTGTCTTGGACTACCAAATGCACAGTGTGCATCAAATAGTTTGGGAAGAGGTGCAGCCATCTTGGATCACAGAAGAACCTCGGAATCGGCATATATGCAGCTGAAAAGACGAAAAAGGCGGTCACCAGATACGTGCTCTGTTTACTCCCTAGTTAATATGAATTTATTTTCTTCAATCGGAGGGTTGATTTAGGGGAAAATTTATATAATATATACATAATTTTTTTTTCTTGTGGTGTGATTTATATAAATTTTAGTTTCCATAGCATCATCACGACGGCATACAAGGAGATTAACCCCTGACCTCTGTAGGGGCAGGAACAGAGAAAGGTTAAATTTCCCCCGCCCACCACCAACACCAGTGTTTCATGCCCCTACAGAGGACAGGGCAGAGAAAGGTCTCCCTGCATGCAGGGAGATTAAGCTATGGAAGATGTCTTTCATGGATTTACTTATCGCGCACCATACCTTGAACATGGTGCCCCCTGCCCTCCTGCTGTCCTTGTACTAACGCTGGGCAGGGGAGGATGGGGAGGCCTCGCTCTGGTTTATCTGGAGCCTGCTCCCGGTGTTGTCTCCCACCTAGCCTCTGGTAGGTTTAGCTGGTCTGCACAGCCAGCGCCGCGTGCGCTCCACATGACGTCACTTCCGGTTACCGCTGGAACGCACGGAAGTGACGTAGGCGAAAGGACCGTGGACGGAGGCGGAGCCTGTACCTACTGAAAGCCGGGACGCCGAGACATGTGAGTAGCCGTGCGCCTCTCCCCTGCGTCTCTGCCTCATCATGTCTGGTCCGGAGTCGCTCTCACCCAAAGAGTCGGACGCCACTCTGCCGCCTTCTGTAAGTCCCACATGGGGTCCTCTTTAGTTCTCTGTGCCTTGTTGAAATGCAGCTCCGCTGACTTCCCTTAATTCTCCCTGTTGTAAGTATCTAAGGCGGATGCTAAGAAACCTAAGAGAGCCACTAGATGTCCTTCCTGCAATGGTCGGCTCCCTGACAATTATAATAAAAAATTACGTAAGACCTGCATTTCAAACATCGTCAGAGAAGAACCATCTTCATTCAAAGATGAATTAAGATAAATGATTCAGGAGATTCGATCCTCCCTCTCCCACATCTCTTCCACTCCTGTGGAACCCCAACCTGCGAGGAAGAAAAGACCTAGGTCTCCCCCTGCCTCAGATTCTAAGGACGCTATTGATGAGGTTCCCTCCATAACCTCTTGGGAGGATGATAGAGGGGATTCTGAGGCCGTTTCTTCTGACCGTAATAGAAGATTCTATTTTTCTATGGATGATATGCCTGACTTACTAAAAGCTGTACGTGCAACTATGGGGGTGGAAGAAGTCCAGCGTCCGCATTCTATCCAGGAGGAAATGTTTGGCGGCTTAAGGGTTCAGTAGTTACCTTCAGTAGTCCTGGCCCCAGTCGACCCAAAACCGTTCCTCGAATTATCGCGAACTATTGGTGGTCTGGGAAGCCCTACGAGGGGCCGAGAGGATTCTAGTAAGGAAACATGTAAAGATTCTCTCAGACAATACAACAGCGGTTGCCTACCTTTCCCATCAAGGCGGAACAAGGTCCAAAGATCTTCAATCAATAGCGACCAGGATCTTCAACTGGGCGGAGGAAAACGTAACATCAGTCTCTGCAATTCATCTCAAAGGTGTACTAAACCGTGAAGCGGATTTTCTCAGCCGTCACAAGTTAGACCAGACAGAATGGTCTCTGAACAAGGATGTATTCCAGATGCTGTGCTCAAAATGGGGCACGCCAGAAATAGACCTCTTCTCCTCCAGAACAAATTCAAAGGTGGCAGTATTTTGCTCCCTAAACCCCAAGGACAGACCAAAAGCTTTAGATGCTTTCACAATCAAATGGAAATGGAGCCTATGTTATGCCTTTCCTCCCATTCCTTTGATCCCAAGGATAGTACAGAAACTATGTCAGGACAAGACAACTCTAATTTTAATAGTCCCCTTTTGGCCAAAGAGGAGCTGGTTCTCAGCCCTGAAAAAGCTTTCCATCCAGGATCCTTGGCCACTCCCTCTCAGGAAGGATCTATTACATCAGGGTCCGCTTCTTTACCCCAATCCGCAGTTCCTGAAACTTACAGCATGGATCCTGAGGTCCGAATCCTAAAGATCCAGGGCCTCTCTGACAAAGTAATCAGTACTTTGAAAGCTGAATCTGAAAAGAATCAATATCCAAAAGATACTAGATTTTTTGCAACAGGGTCTTGATTTAGAGTTAAAGCCTTCAACTCTCAAGGTCCAGGTCTCTGCTCTCAGCTCCTTCTTTGACCAAGATATAGCAAATCACCGTTGGCTTCCAGGTTGCGTCCTACAGTTAAATCCCGTACGCCTTCGTGGGACCTGAATGTGGTCTTGTCAGGCTTAACACTCTCTCCATTCAAACCCATTTCAGACTGCTCTATAAGATTATTAACGCTAAAAACGGCTTTTTTGATTGCGATTACATCAGCTCGCAGACTAGGGGAAATACAGGCCTTGTCCATCCGAGAACCATACTTACGCATCATGGACGACAGGATCATTCTTAAACTGGACCCGGGTTTTCTGCCCAAAGTAGTCTCCAACTTCCATCGAGATAATTCTTCCTTCATTTTGTCATAACTATTCTAACGACAAGGAATTAAAATTCCACTCATTAGATGTTAGACGGGCTCTGCTTTCCTACATCAAAGCCACCAAGTCCTTCCGCAAATCAGATATTTTACTTGTCCAGTTTGCAGGGAAGAACAAGGGTCAGAAGATCTCTAGGTCTTCTTTAGCCAGGTGGATCAAGTCCACTATTTTTCTTTGTTATGAGATCCAAAACCTCCAAGTTCCTCCTAAATTGAAGGCTCACTCTACCAGGGCCATGTCCGCCTCTCATGCGGAAAAAGCTGGCGCCTCCCTAGAGGACATTTGCAAGGCTGCTACTTGGTCCAGCTTGAAGACTTTTATAAAACTTTACAGATAAGACCTTTCTGGGTCTTCTGATCTGTCTTGTGGACGCTCCGTCCTTCAGGCAGTTGTTCCCCCCTGATATATATATATATATCTCCTTGTATGCCGTCGTGATGATGCTATGGAAAACCGGAATTAGTACTTACCGGCAATTCAGTTTCCATGAGATCATCACGACGGCACATTATTCCCTCCCTATTTTTCACTTCTCACGGGTGCTGGGAGGTATGAAGTAATACCTTCTTTTCTTCACCACCTTTTCTTTGTGTGATTTTGGAAACACTGGTGTTGGTGGTGGGCGGGGGAAATTTAACCTTTCTCTGTTCCTGCCCCTACAGAGGTCAGGGGTCAGTCTGCTTGTATGCCGTTGTGATGATCTCATGGAAACTGAATTACCGGTAAGTACTAATTCCATTTTTTTTGCATACACGCACTTTTACGTGCCATTGTGAATTGACAAACATTCTGCCGATTCTGGGGTCAAAATGTTTCTCCATATGACAGGGGGAGTCCTATTATACTCTAAAATGTACTCCATAGTGAACATATTTCATCCAGTAGACATAGGTGGGACCCTTTCAAGCAGTATAACATAAATATAAATTTAAAGATGAAAGCAAAAAATGTACAAAACTAGCTAACAGTAAGTCTTATTATTTCTTGCTGATATAGGCTACTTTCACACTAACATTCTAACTGGATCCGGCAGGGTTCAGCAAAAACGCTTCCGTTACTGATAATACAACCACCGTCTGCATCCGTTATGAACGGATCTGGTTGTATTATCTGTAACCTAGCCAAGACGGATCCATCATGAACTCCATTGAAAGTCAATGGAGGATGGATCCATTTTCTATTGTGGCAGATTGTGTCAGAGAACACGGATCCGTCCCCGTTGACTAGCATTGGGGGTCATGCCGGATCTGTCTTGCTCCGCATCCCAGGACGGAAAGCAAACTACAACATGTTGCGGTTTGCTCTCCGGTCTGGGAACGCAACTCAACGGAACAGAATGCATTTTGGAGCATTCCGTTCTGTTCAGTTTTGTCCCCCATTGACAATAAATGGGGAAAAAAACGGAAGTTTTTTTTTCGATATTGAGCCCCTATGACGGATCTCAATAGTGGAAAAATAAAACGCTTCTGTGAAAGTAGCCTAAAAGTATACGGCGCTTTGGATTATTCTTTATGAACAAAGAACATGTTTGTGCAGATAACACTTCCCATCATGTATTTGTTGGCCTTTGGAAATAGCACATCATGCAATTTGGCTCCCGTGATTTGAATATGGTGACAGATGTTGTATCTAATAATTAGGGTAGGATCAAATCTGCGCTGGTGCACTCTAGTAGTCTGTTCCGGCAGAGGCATCTGCCAGATCCCTACAGACTGACTATAATGGGATCCAGCATGTTTCTCACATAAATGCCTGCTTTTGGCCAGACAAATACTGCTGCAGTATTTGTCCATCTGAAAGCTGGCCTTTATGCCAGAATCCTGTTGACTCCTATTATATTGGATGGGGATGTGAGACAGTGTCCCTCTATGCCAGATACAGTAACTCTAGAGAAACAGACTACTGGAGTTCAATATTTCAGATGTAAAGATACCCTTATCCAAACTTTCTGATGTGGATATTTTATGTTTCACACATAAGTAGATATAGTATGAAGCTAGTGTCTGTGACGAATGTCTGTATTTTCTTCAGGCGGAGATGGAGCTCAAGTAAGTGACATAAGGAAGCGTATTGTACGTTCCTCTTATGTACAGGAACAGTATATGCTCACTCATTGTTCTGTTAGCACCGAGCCAACTCAAGCACCAACACAACCTTCCATGTGCAGTGACCACACTCGTGCAACTAGCCATGGGTCTACCAGCAGTGAGTCAGTAGGTTCCAGAGAAACTGTTTCAGGAGACTGTATAATGACATGCTCTAAGAAAGTCTCCCAACAAGGCAAAAAGAGTATCTCGCAGAGTGAAGGAATGTGGGCACTCCTCCAAAATTCCACTCCCTCTTGTAAGGTAAGACAGCTGTAATTGCATTTTGGACATGCTGTCTTAAAGCGACCCTCCAGTAAAAGCTAAAACATACCTGGTGCCATCCTTTTGAAAGCTGCTGTTTATTCTAGAGCTTAGTTTGCATGTCTGCAAAATGGCCACCAACTACATTATGAGCAGGATGTTTTGAAAGTCTGAGATGTTAGGGGTCTAGGCTGTACAGCCAGAGGCGAGTCCTCTAATTCTAGCCCATAATGGTCAGGTTATAGTAATATGTGCAATTAGGGGCGTAGCTGTAGTGGAAGCAGGGGAAGCGGCTGCTACGGGGCCCGAACTGAGAAGAACAACGTCTGGGAAGGAATAAAAGATTTTATTGTCCGGGCCCCCTCAACAGTATTATACAAGGACACTATATACAGTGAGATGTCATACACTATGTACATGTAGGAAACAGATGGAGCGACTGTTGAGCATGGTCTGAGAGAGCTATTCTGTCTAGCCACAGGAGTCAGGGTTGCAATGGAGGAGGGAGTTACTGGGGATGTGTGTATGGGGGTGGGGGGCACTGCTGTGTGCGATCCTGAGCTTTAGAAATACATATCTGTGTGGTCTGCTCTACACAACTGTGCACTGTATGCTTTATACAGTGCCTTGCAAAAGTATTCCCCAAACCCCCCCCCCCCCCCCCGACTTTTTTTGTGTTTTGGTGCCTCACAACCTGGAAATAACATGGATTGTTTGAGGATATGCATCATTTAATTTACAGAACATGCCCACAACTTTGAAGATGTTTTTATTTATTTTTTTTATCAAATCAAGCACAGGGTGGTACAGGTTTTGCTCAAATATGTCCCTGTATTTATCACCATCTTTCCCTCAACTCTGCCCAGTTTTCCCAGTCTCGGCTGCTGAAAAACATCCCAACAGCATGATTCTGCCACCACCATGTTTCACGGTGGGGATGGTGCTCTTTGGAAGATGTGACATGTTGAGTTTGCGCCAGACATAGCGTTTTCTTTGATGGACGAAAAGTTAAATTTTGGTCTTATCAGACCAGAGCACCTTCCTCCATACATTTTGGGAGTCTCCCACATGCCTTTTCGCAAACTTACAACGTAACGTGCCTTTTTGTTTTTAGCTGAAAGTAATGGCTTTCTTCTGGCCACTCTGCCATAAAGCCCAACTCTATGGAGCGTACGGCTTACTGTCGTCCTATGTACTGTGCTGTGTCTCTGATTAATGTCTTCCTTGCCCGGTCCGTGAGTTTTGGTGGGCAGCCGTCTCTTGGCAGGTTTGCTGTTGTGCCATGTTCTTTCCATTTGGTTATGATAGATTTGATGGTGCTCCTGGGGATCATCAAAGATTTGGATATTTTTTTATAACCTAACCCTGACTTCTCAACAACATTGTCCCTTACTTGTTTGGAGAGTTCCTTGGTCTTCATGGCAGTGTTTGGTTAGTGATGCCTCTTGCTTAAGTGTTGCTGCCTCTGGGGCCTTTCAAAAAAGGTGTGTATATGTAATGACAGATCATGTGACACTTAGATTGCACACAGGTGGACATCATTTCACTAATTATGTGACTTCTGAAGGTAATTGGTTGCACCAGAGTTTTTTATGGGCTTCCTAACAAAGGGGGTGAATACATACGCACATGCCAATTTTCTGTTTTCTATTTCTAAACAATAGTTTTATTTATATATTTTGCTCACTTCACAACTTAGACTATTGTGTCCTGATCCATCACGTAAAATTCAGATGAACAAAACATTGAATTTAGGGCTGTAATGTAACAAAACACGAAAAAAGTCAAGGGGGTGAATACTTTTGCAAGGCACTGTACACACGCACACACTTAAAAACGTTGTAGTTGGTAAATTTGCGCCATGTAAGCCCCATCCTAGAAACTCCCCAAACCCTTCTGGAAGTGCCCACATATGGGCAGGACTTACATAAGTCCCACTTTTGCTTGGGACAGTCCCTACAAATAGGTACTGTTGGCAACTGTACTGACACACAGCAGTATATTGTATGCATGACACACACCGCTCTGAACCGTATGCATGACAAACATAGGTGTGCACTGTAGGCATAAGAGACACACTATTTTATACATATATACAGCTCTGCAGTATATCATTTATTCATACAGTGCAAGGTGTGTGGAATCTATCCTCTGCGGAGTTGTTTGTGCAGTGCAGCACTGATGTGTATTTCTAAGCCTCATAAAGTGCACAAATCAGCATAACCTGTTCACGAAGACATTGCCATATACGCAAGAAAGGGCTACAGGAGCCTGAGCTGTCACACATGAGACTGATCTTATGGTCAGGCCATCAAAGGTCCTTTAGTCCACTAGGATCAAGCACCTATTGAGCAGGTGTGTCTCAGACTTCCTCTGTCTTCAAACAGGTCTTCTAAACAGACAAATGGTGGCATCAGCTATCAAAAGGAGGGCACCAGGTATGTTTTTATATACTGGCTTCGTATCGTCAAATTTTCCACTGTGGGCTGGAGGGTTGCCCTAATTTGACATCTGTTTACGAGCTTATGTTTGGCAAATATAAGCACATTCAAAAGTGTTACGCCAACAGCAGGAATTGTATAACTATGTCCCTTGCCCACAGGCTACAGTAACACAGAGCACAGAAGAGCTGATCCGAAGAAAAGCCCTGATTCAAGCCACCATGTCTGGCCGCAGTTTCTCATCCCCTAATGGAGAGCTGGATATGCTTCGATTACGCACTGTCTTGGACAAAGTATCACAGAGCCAGGATCTGGAAGATGTTAATGCAAGGCGCACAGAGGGATTATGTGATTCCTGTAAGCAAACCTCTGAATGAAGAATTAGAAGAAAGGGTGGGGATATCTGAAGTGTAGTAGAACTTGTATATGCAGGATACAGTGCCAACAACAATCAAAGCCTTGCTCTGGGTTATTTCTTATATTGAAAATAAATTCTGCATAACATAGTTCCCAATATAATTTCACGTTTTAAAAATTAGAAATAATTGAATTTCAGCCATTATTGTCACATGTAATAGAGTGTGTCAATTGAATAACGAGCGATAATCCGTTTGTTTTCTGTGAATTAGACAAATCTGCTTGATTGAAAGATTATCGTAGTCGACGCCACACCCCCTAGTCTAATCAGAAATCTGCCATTTGTTAGCAGTTTGCTTTGGAGGCAAGCAAGCAACATTCGCAATAACAGCTAAAATTTGCTGCTATTTACTTTCTGCCAATTAATAGAAAAATATCTGTCAGTCTAAGGGCCCTTTCACACGAGTGGATGCCTTCCGTGGAATCCGCTGCGTGAAAGAATGCAGAAGTTCGCTCAACTCTAGTTACAAAGGAAGCAGACTCCCTTTGTCTCCCATTGGCACCCCATGAATGAGATTGTGGGGTACTGATGTCTGTGCACAACAGGCTTGAACCTGATAAAGGCCCCAGCCATGCCTGCCATGTATCCTAGCAGGCCATTCCTCTCTGGCTCAGCCTGCTAGTGGATGTCAGTATAGGATTGACAGAATAATTCATTGCATTGCATAAGCAATTGCAATGTATTATAGAAGCGTTCAAAAGATTACTTATTAAAGTCCCCTTTTGGGTATTAGTTAAAGAAATATATAACTTTTTTTAAATAAAAAAATAATCCAAGTTAAAAAGTATACATTTTTATTTACATTTTTTAAGTAAATAAAGTAAACTTTATAGTAAATAAAGTAAACTTTATTATTTAAAAACTTAATAGCAGCATTGCTGTTAATAAAGTTAATCAAAGTTAATCAGTAAATTATGTGTACCGCATAATGATGCCATTAAAAACTACAATTTGTAATGCAAAAAACAAGCCCTCATACAGCTATATCGATGGGAAATTAAGAAAGTTAGCTATTGGAATGTGACTGAAAAAAATGGAAAAAAAATTGCGTGGTCACTAAGGCCCAATAAACCTATAGATAACACAAGACTTGGTAAATTTGATAAATTTATAGAGGGGCACTCAATACCTAGGCCAATGATCAGAAAATAAAGGCATATAATAGTATTTAATTAATAAAATGCATAGTATGAGACACAAAAATGCATAAAATTGCACAAATAAATATATTATGCAGAGGTAAAAACCGTGAATGGACCGACTTGATAAGTCCCCATGCACACCAGGTATAATTCCAATCCACTTTCTGGGTGCAGTTGATGGTAACAATTGGACCGTCCACAACCTCGGACCCCAATGGTGGTGTTTGAACTGTAGGGTTTCACTTAATATTGTATGTAATAGTTCCAATAAGTTGCGCGATATCTCATAAATTACACAGTTGGAATCAATGTCTTAAGCATACGGTACTTTACTGCTCCTTAGATCACCGCCGGCCGCTCGTGCAGCTATATCGATGGGAAATTAAGAAAGTTAGCTATTGGAATGTGACTGAAAAAAATGAAAAAAAAATTGCGTGCTCACTAAGGCCCAATAAACCTATAGATAACACAAGACTTGGGCCATCTAGACCTGCACCACATTTATGATGGAGGCTCAGTCTGGATGATAAATGTGGGGCAGTGATAGATACTTCTGTCAAGCTCTATACCAACTTTTGGATGTCTATGAGGCAGAATTTTACACCAGAATTATGCTGCAATTTTGTCACAAAACTGCAAATCTTAAAGGGAACCTGTCATCAACGTTATGCCGCCCATACTAATGGCAGCATAAAGTAGAGACAGGTGAGTTGATTTTTAGCGGTCTGTCATTTATAAGTTAAAAGTAAGTGGCTGCCGAGAACCAACATCACAATCATTGCAGACTGGGCCTAGAAAAGAGTCACGGCCACCTGAGAAGAGTCCTGGTTATTCATGAATTCCTGCTCTCCTGCCCACCTGCTGATGACTGACAGGCTTCTACCTAGTTTTCTCCCTTTCTCTCTAGGAGAGAACTGCCAATCTTCAGCAGATGGGCGGGAGAGCAGGAGATTATGAATAACCAGGACTCTTCTCAGGTAGATTTGACTCGTCTCAAGGCCAAGGCTGCAATGATTATGATGCTGATTCTTGGCAACGATATACTATTAGCTCATGAGTGACACAACGCTGAAATCAGCATTTCTGTCACTACTTTATGCTGCCCTCAGTGAGGTCAGCATAAAGTTGATGACACGTTCCCTTTAAGCTACACCCCTTTTCAAGCAAGGCAGAAATAGTTGTAGATACCCTAGTTGCATCAAATTGCACTTCTTTCTGAGAATACTCCCTAACTTCCTTCACCCAGTACTGGCAAGGACTGATGTAAATGACTACAATAAAAATATTCCTATTCCTGTGCCAAACAGATGGGGGGTGCGTCCATTTCGGGATAGGCACTCTCTTTGCAACAACCTAGTCTCTTATTTATCCATGCCGATAACCTGGGCCGTTGCAAGGATTTTTTCCGCCCTAGGCAAAAGAAAAGTTTGCTGCCCCCCCCCCTTATCATTCTTCACCCCCCCCTCCTTTGTCATTCTCCCCCCCCTCCTTTTTCATTCTTCACCCCTCCTCCTTTGTCATTCTCCCCCCCCCCGTCATTCTTCACCCCTCCTCCTTTGTCATTCTTCCTTCCCCCCTCTTGTCATTCTTCTTCCCCCCTCTTGTCATTCTCTCCCCCCCTCTTGTCATTCTTCCTCCCCCCCTCTTGTCATTCTTCCTCTCCCCCTCTTGTCATTCTCCCCCTTGTCATTCTTCCTCCCCCTCTTGTCATTCTTCCTCCCCCTCTTGTCATTCTTCCTTCCCCCCTCTTGTCATTCTCTCCCCCTTTGTCATTCTTCTTCCCCCACTCTTGTCATTCTCCCCCTCCCTCCCTCGCCTGTAATGTAGCGTGGCCGAGCGCTTTATGGTCCACGGGTACAGGAGCTTTAGATTCCTGTACTCTGACGGACTGACAGGAAGTGCACACTGTGTGCGCACTTCATGTCAGTCCGGCCGGGTACAGGAGACAGATGCTCCTGTACCCGCGGCCATAAAGAGCTCGGCCGCGCTACAATGGACTGATAGGAGGGAGCGCTGAGCGCTTCCCTCCTGTCAGCTCCTCTCTTCATGCTGAGCCCGGGCGGTGCGTCCTCATGGACGCGCCAGCCCGGGCAGTGCTGCAGCCGCCTGAGGCTCAATTCAGAGCGCTCGGGCGGCTGCAGCATGAGGCAGGGCCGGCGCTCCTAGCAGCGCCCCTTGCCAAGGGGCGCTCTACGCGGCGGCCTAGTCCGCTTATAGAACGCGCCGGCCCTGCCGATAACCAAGCATATTCCACCCCCCCATCCTTGTATATTGGCATAGCTGCTTTGATATATATTGGTAATTGACTTCTTTGTACTTCTATGCTTTCTGGTTCTGTTTATCATCTGTTTTCTTGGAAGTTGAAAAGTATTTATATCTCCTTTTTAAAAAAAAAAAAAAAAAAAAGGGGAATAATAAAAAAAATTTACCACTTTTCAGACAGATTCTAGGTGCAGACACATTAGTAAATCTGGGCCATTGTATGCATTTTACATGCCATATATTTTGGAATCAGATTAAAGGAACACTTAAAAAGGTATTCCCCTTTAAATGATTACATCTATTTATTTAGAGAATAGGATGCTGAACAATTTTCTAATATACATGTATTTAAAATTTTGCTTGCAGACCATTGTATCCACAGGGTATCCACTCTAAAGAAAAAAAATGGTACAGCCCGTTTTAGTCCTGTAAAATGCATCAGGAGCTGGATAAGACTTAAGGTGGTGTCAGTCATGTGATATTGATTTTCAGTTAACTGACCAGATATCGAACAGGTAGTACAGTAGTGTACTGAGAAGCAGAACATATACAGTATATAGAGTATTACTACCTGCCGCAGCATCTCATCATGTCTGCTACGTAGAAGCAGATCTCTGTGTGTTCCTGTGTTCCTTTTTTTTTTTTTTACACTAAACTTTATTAACACATGACAACATCACCTAGAGACAGGCAGCCATTTTACAACATCACCTCGAGGCAGGAAGCCATGTAAATACACAGTAATGTAGTTACTGTAATAACCACAATAAAAGCCATTTTTACACCACTAGTCATATTTAGTATCACATGGATGTGTCATGTAACAATGTTGCTTACTAAATGTCAAGGATTATATGATGTGAAGAGTGTCACATGACTGATGCAATGTTTCAGTTAGGGTGTATTAACACAACTGTAATTCTGAGTCCGCAAACAGATGTAGCAGGGTTAGCACTCCCGCTGTTAACTCAAATTTCTTAACTCATTTCATTATTTTGAGAAAAAAGCCATTAAAAAGCAATTAAAGGTGTTTGCTTAGATTAGATAACCAAACTCAGAAATCTCAGAAAAAGGGAGTGCTAACCATGCTACATCTGAATTTTGCGGAACGGGGTGCGCACCCATTCATCTTAATGGGCCAGCAAAAGATGCGGACAGCACACTGTGTGCTGTCCGCATCTGTTGTTCCTTTCCGTGGCCCCACAAAAAATATAGAGCATGTCCTATTTTTGTCTACAATGGTGGACAAGAATAGGCATTTGCTATATAGCGCCGGCCATGTGCAGTACGCAAAATGCGGAACTCACACGGCGCGTATCCGTGTACTGTGGATTTGCAATTTGCAGACCGCGAACATTTACGGTCGTGTGAATGCACCCTTAAGCCATGGATACATTACACTGGCATGATAGAAGGGCTATACCGTTGTACTGCATATAGGGGTCAACTGTCAGATATAAGAAAGGTATGTATAAGAATTTTAAATACATGTACAGTATATTAGTAGTGTTGCGTGAACTTGGGTTTTAAGTTAGGCGTCCAAAGTTTGGGTTAACGAAGAATCCCGTTATGGGTTCCGAATTCCGTTATGTTTCGTGGTAGCTGAATCCATAATGGGATTCTTCGATAATCCAAACTTTGGACGGCGAACTTAAAACACAAGTTTGCTCAACACTACATATTAGGCAATTTTGTGATTTCCAACTATATAAACAAACAAAAAATTAAGACAAGAATACTTTAAGTAACAGAGAGTTAAATCTTCCTTGATATTCTCCTTTTCATATTCTGTCTCAAATTGCAGTATAAGTGTGTCCCATGGGATCAGCCTTTTTCACTCCAGGCCTACCTATAGCAAATATCATATATAGGGTGTGCTTAGGAACTAAGACACTACAGATATCTCCCCCATTCCCAGACATTTGTGCATAATCTGAAACTTTTATTTACATGTCTGCCAAAGAATCTAAGCAATATCAAGCACTAGATCACTCTTCGTAAGGGCATGGTGTATGTATGTGTATATGTATATATACACTAGTCTCCTATCAGGAAAGGGTCTGGCAATTTTATTAAGGCATAGAAAAATCAGTTAGGGTGGTGTCATACACAGTTTGGTTTTTGCCAATTTTTGGAGCTAAAGCCTGGAGTGGATCCATCAAGAAGGAGAAGTAGAGGTCCTTCCTTTATATTTTTGTATTCCTATCCAACATCAACTACTTCAAAAACTGCCACAAAAAGCTGCATGTGACATCACCCTTACTTTTATATCTTGATGGAAGTCTTGGCTACAAAGTCATGGTCAGACAGCACTTCTGTTGTGACAGCCTCTAGAACAGGGGTCAGCAACCTTCGGCACTCCAGCTGTTGTGAAACTACAATTCCCAGCATGCTCTATTCATTTATATGAGAGTTCTTAGAAGAGCAGAACCAGTATGCATGCTGGTAGTTGTAGTTTCACAACAGCTGGAGTGCCTGAGGTTGCCTACCCCTGCTCTCGAATATAGACTGTCTTCTCTGATCATGCCTGTTTCTGGCTGTTATTATATTTCCACTGCTTATATTCTCTGTTATCCAGTGACAGGTCAGCTTCCTTCTCCTGCACAACTGGACTGGGACATGCTGGTGGATGAACAGTATCTTTTCTCTGCATCTCCTGCTGCAGCAAATATGGGGTCTGGGGTCAGCAGTGAATCTGGTTGGCAGTGCCGAGCTGTAATCCATGGCTACGTTGGAAGCAGCAACCACTTTTGGGAAACATCAATAAGCCTGGGGCCACTTCTGACTGGTGCTGAAGAGGATTTTGGAAACAGTACCGAGTATGAAAAGTGTTATGACCTGCACCAGTTGGCTGCACATTCTGTGATTCGAGACAATGAGGATATGACCTGGAGAGAGTGCGACATTGAACATGGTAATACCTGCCTTTAAAAAATCTTGCACATGTATCTGGTGATTTCATTTTATGTGGGTATCATCTCACTATACACACTTCCACTGTAGGTTCTTCTCGACGATTCCGCCTGAAGGCTATACAGACCAGCAAGTCTTCTTCACAAGTCTCATTGTTTACTTGCCATATGCCTGTAGATCCAGATACCCAGGATGCACTTCCTGGCCACATGATTGTTCGTAGAGGTATAGTGTGGGTGACACATGCAATTATTTCTAAAACTCGTGTCAAGTAATAGCAAAAAAAGTTAGAGGTGGCCTTTGTTATCTACTTCTAGGTGGGCGCAGTAGAAGGTGTGGTAGCTCAAACTCTGGGAGCTGGAGTATGGCAGATAACAGATATTCAGAACTCATGGAGGACACATTTGAAAATGCAGGTACTTAGAAACAGCACCATGTACTGACCATGTATTGTGCCATTTAACACAGAAATGGCAATTTGTCTTATTAAAGTGTTTTTTTCAAGCAGATCAATATTGATTGCTTTTCCTTAGGATAGGTCATCAATATCTGATCAATGGAGGTCCAAATCCCGACACCTGTGGTGATCAGCCTTTAGAAGAGGCAATGGCTCTCAAGTGAGCACATTCGTCAATCCTATTTGCAGCTCAGTACTATTCAAGTGAATAGTTGCTAAAGAATTTTCAGTGAAGTGCTTGATATGTTGTGAGGAGCACTCTGATCTCTGAACAGCGCCGGTGCCAAGAGTCGAACCTCCGGATATTAATGACTTATCCTTAGAGG
Organism: Bufotes viridis; assembly: GCA_033119425.1. Taxonomy (NCBI): domain Eukaryota; kingdom Metazoa; phylum Chordata; class Amphibia; order Anura; family Bufonidae; genus Bufotes; species Bufotes viridis. Next base: position 176,355,623 of record CM065592.1, read on the forward strand.
CCATCAATATTGAACTCCCAGAAACCTCTTTTTTGGATAGGGCATCCGTATCAGATCGGCAGGGTCTGACACCTTAGAAGAGGCCAGCGCTCTGTGAGTGCCGCGGCCTCTTCCGAGGACATGTGATGTCACCATACATCGGTCACATGGCCTAGTTGCAGCTCAGCCTCATTCAAGTCAATGGGGTTGATCTGCAGTATCAAGCACAACCACTATAGAGTATAAAGCGCTGTGCTTGGAAGGCTGCCAGGAGCCGGTTGCGCTCACCATAGCTCCAGTGAGTGCAGTGGCTCCCGGAAACAGCTTATCGGTGGGGGTGCCATGACTTGGATCCCTGCCGATGTGATAATGATCCAACTCCTATCCACCGAATAGGTCATCATATCAATTCCTTTTTTTTTTTTTTTTTTTTTTTACATTCACGATCACATTTATATAATGTTTGAATGCTTAAAGGGGTTGTTTAGTTTCCCTTTTTGATGACCTATTCTCACTTGAATGGGATGGTGCAGTTGTAATCGATGAAGAGAACAATGCTGTCTCTTCAAACAGCTTATAAGCGGGGATGCCAGGAGTCACACCCCCGCCGATCTGATATTGGTGACAACTCTTTTAAAGGGGTTCTCCGGAAATGACTTAAAATGGCCACCAGCAACCTGTCCTAGATTGTGAGCAGGACCAGTTGCCTCTAATTGCAGTGCTGCCTAGGGTGGTGAGGGGGCACGGCTTCAGTGCACACTACTCTGTGGCACTTACATATACTGCACACTGGTGTGTATTACTGTCAGGCTGCTCAGCTATGATGGCATATAATGGGCAGGATTGTATCATTACCACTCCACACACTCAGCCACTTAAGCAACTCTGCAAGTGGTGGCAACCAGTGCTGCTCACATTCTAGGACAGGTTACCGTTGAACATTTTAAATAATTATTGGAGCTCCTGTCAGCAGGATCAACCCTATTAAACCAGTGATACTGTCTGGTAGGATTGATCCTGCTGATTATAATGATACCTGTCTTATGAAAATTGGTTGCGATGTTTCTGAGAAAGACGTTTATTCTTGAAAGCATTCTTTAGGGCATATAGCGGTCAACAACGGATGGGTACCAGCTGAGAGCACAACATTTTAATGGGTCAGCGATCTGCAGGATACAGTTAGGTCCATATATATTTGGAAAGACAACATTTTTCTAATTTTTGTTCTGTACATTACCACAATGGATTTTGAACAAAACAATTCAGATGCAGTTGAAGTTCAGACTTTCAGCTTTAATTCAGTGGGTTGAACAAAATGATTGCATAAAAATGTGAGGAACTAAAGCATTTTTTAAACTCAATCCCTTCATTTCAGGGGCTCAAAAGTAATTGGACAAATTAAATAATTGTAAATAAAATGTTAATTTCTAATACTTGGTTGAAACCCCTTTGTTGGCAATGACTGCCTGAAGTCTTGAACTCATTGACATTACCAGATGCTGGGTTTCCTCTTTTTAATGCTCTGCCAGGCCTTTACTGCCAGCGGTTTTCAGTTGCTGTTTGTTTGTGGCCCTTTCTGTCTGAAGTTTAGTCTTTAATAAGTAAAATGCTCTATTGGGTTCAGATCAGGTGACTGACTCGGCCATTCAAGAATATTCCACTTCTTTGCTTTAATAAACTCCTGGGTTGCTTTAGCTTTATGTTTTGGGTCATTGTCCATCTGTATTATGGAACGCCGACCAGTTTGGCTGGATTTGAGCACACAGTATGTCGCTGAAAACCCCAGAATTCATCTGGCTGCTTCTGTCCTGTGTCACATCATTAATAAACACTAGGGACCCAGTGCCACTGGCAGCCATGCATGCCCAAGCCATCACACTCCTCTGCCATGTTTTACAGATGATGTGGTATGCTTTGGATTATGATCTGTACCCTGCCTTTGCCATACTTTTTTCTTTCCACCATTCTGGTAGAGGTTGATCTTGGTCTGTCCAAAGAATGTTCTTTCAGAAGTGTGCTGGTTTCTTGAGATTTTTATTTTTTTTTAAGCAGTCTAGCCTTCTTATTCTTGAGGCTTATAAGTGGCCTGCACGTGCAGTGAACCCTCTGTATGTACTTTCATGCAGTCTTCTCTTTATGGTAGATTTGGATATTTATTCACCATGGTAATTATTCTGTGATCATCCACCACTGTTGTCTTTCATTGGCGCCCAGGTCTTTTTGCATTGTTGAGGTCACCAGTGCTCTCTTTCTTTCTCAGGATGTGCCAAACTGTAGATTTTGCCACTCCTAATAGTGTAGCAATTTTCCGGATGTTTTTTTTTTTTCTTTCTGTTTTTGCAGATGAAGGATGGCTTGTTTCATCTGCATGGAGAGCTCCTTTGACCTCATGTTTACTTCTCAGCAAAATCTTCAAAATGCAAGCACCACACCTCAAATCAATTCCAGGTCTTTTATTTGCTTAATTGAGAATGAAATAATGAAGAAATTGCCCACACCTGCCCGTGAAACAGCCTTTGAGTCAATTGTCCAATTACTTTTGGTCCCTTTAAAAACAGGGTTCCACATGTAAAGGAGCTGAAACTCGGGCACCACACCCATATGGCCATGTGCATGAGCCCTTATGCAAATTAGAACTTCAATGTACTGAGGGGCGTGGCCAACACTGGAAAACTGAGGAGCTGGGCAGCACTGAGAGCCTAGGCCATGTCCCTCTGAGGCAGGGAAGTGAAGAAAGAGGGAATTTTCCCTGATCAGATAAATTGTAAGGTTATTTTATCTTCACTGTTGATTTATGAAAAAAAATATAAACAGGTACTCTAATATGCAGCGAACATTCGCCTGAAAAAGCAGCTGGTAAACCCTATGCATTTTTGTTGTAACAGCTAGACCCCCAGTTCTACCATCTTCTCCACCAAGAATATCCTCTGAAAATGGCTTGGAGAAAACTGCAGGCCAAGAAGGTGGGTTTATACAGGGAGTGCAGAATTATTAGGCAAGTTGTATTTTTGAGGATTAATTTTATTATTGAACAACAACCATGTTCTTAATGAACCCAAAAAACTCATTAATATCAAAGCTGAATATTTTTGGAAGTAGTTTTTAGTTTGTTTATAGTTTTAGCTATTTTAGGGGTATATCTGTGTGTGCAGGTGACTATTACTGTGCATAATTATTTGGCAACTTAACAAAAAACAAATATATACCCATTTCAATTATTTATTTTTACCAGTGAAACCAATATAACATCTCAACATTCACAAATATACATTTCTGACATTCAAAAACAAAACAAAAACAAATCAGTGACCAATATAGCCACCTTTCTTTGCAAGGACACTCAAAGGCCTGCCATCCATGGATTCTGTCAGTGTTTTGATCTGTTCACCATCAACATTGCGTGCAGCAGCAACCACAGCCTCCCAGACACTGTTCAGAGAGGTGTACTGTTTTCCCTCCTTGTAAATCTCACATTTGATGATGGACCACAGGTTCTCAATGGGGTTCAGATCAGGTGAACAAGGAGGCCATGTCATTAGATTTTCTTCTTTTATACCCTTTCTTGCCAGCCACGCTGTGGAGTACTTGGACGCGTGTGATGGAGCATTGTCCTGCATGAAAATCATGTTTTTCTTGAAGGATGCAGACTTCTTCCTGTACCACTGCTTGAAGAAGGTGTCTTCCAGAAACTGGCAGTAGGACTGGGAGTTGAGATTGACTCCATCCTCAACCCGAGAAGGCCCCACAAGCTCATCTTTGATGATACCAGCCCAAACCAGTACTCCACCTCCATCTTGCTGGCGTCTGAGTCGGACTGGAGCTCTCTGCCCTTTACCAATCCAGCCACGGGCCCATCCATCTGGCCCATCAAGACTCACTCTCATTTCATCAGTCCATAAAACCTTAGAAAAATCAGTCTTGAGATATTTCTTGGCCCAGTCTTGACATTTCAGCTTGTGTGTCTTGTTCAGTGGTGGTCGTCTTTCAGCCTTTCTTACCTTGGCCATGTCTCTGAGTATTGCACACCTTGTGCTTTTGGGCACTCCAGTGATGTTGCAGCTCTGAAATATGGCCAAACTGGTGGCAAGTGGCATCTTGGCAGCTGCACGCTTGACTTTTCTCAGTTCATGGGCAGTTATTTTGCGCCTTGGTTTTTCCACACGCTTCTTGCGATCCTGTTGACTATTTTGAATGAAACGCTTGATTGTTCGATGATCACGCTTCAGAAGCTTTGCAATTTTAAGAGTGCTGCATCCCTCTGCAAGATATCTCACTATTTTTGACTTTTCTGAGCCTGTCAAGTCCTTCTTTTGACCCATTTTGCCAAAGGAAAGGAAGTTGCCTAATAATTATGCACACCTGATATAGGGTGTTGATGTCATTAAACCACACCCCTTCTCATTACAGAGATGCACATCACCTAATATGCTTAATTGGTAGTAGGCTTTCGAGCCTATACAGCTTGGAGTAAGACAACATGCATAAATAATGCCTAATAATTCTGCACTCCCTGTAGAGAAAGACAGCATTACTTATGAGATGCCATATATTTTCACAGTATTTTGTGCCACCTCAATTACTACTTATTATCTCAGTATGTTTTCTTACATTAATATATAAAAATGTAATACTATCCAATTTTCCTGCTGAACAGAAACAAGCCAGTGAAAAACGGTAATGTTAATGAGACCTAAGGGTATGTTCCTGTGGTGTAACTAGAAATGACTGGGCGCCACCGCAAATTCTTCCCAACCCACCACTCCTGTGGTTAGTCAAGATTGTTCTCTCAGACGAGGCCTGCCAGCCGCTCCATCCATTCCCTACAGTGTCACTGTATATAATGTAAATGTATAATAATGTTGCTGGGGCCCTGACAAAAAAAACAAGTTTTTTGTGGACTCGCCTGTAAAATCTATTTCTCGCTTAGTTCATTGGGGGACACAGGACCGTAGGTATACTTGCTGCTGCCACTAGGAGGCAAAACTAGGCTGCCGGCTATACCCCCTCCAGCCTGGAGAGAGCATAACCATTTGTGCCCAAGCAGTCGGAGTAGGAGAAAAACATACCAGAAAGAAACGATAACCCAACCAATGTCAGTAGGACTGAACCAGAACTGAGGACCCTACCGGCAAACCTACTGCCAACACCTGCGGCAAAAATAGAATAATGATGGGTAGGAGCTGTATCCCCCAATGAACTAAGCGAGAAAGAGATTTTACAGGTGAGCCCACAAAAATTGGGGGACACAGGACCGTGGGACGTTCCAAAGCAGTCCACGGGGCGGGAAGAACCACACCCTCATGGACAACATCCCCGCTGAAGCTTAAGACACCGCTGCCTGCAAGACCTTGCGGCCCAGAACGGCACCCACTGATGCAAAGCACCTGGTAGAACTTGGTGAATGTGTGTAAGGAAGACCAAGTTGCTGCCTTACACAGCTGTGAGGCGTAAGCATGATGGAATCAAGCCCAAGAAGCTGCCACCGCCTTGGTCAAGTAGGCCGTGAAGGGGCGGTGTCTTGCCCCGGGAGTGGTATGCCTCAGCAATTGCCGAGTGAATCACCTTAGAGGCTGGCAACCCTTTACGGGGACCTTCAGGAACAACAAATAAGTAGTCTGTACGGCGGAATGAACTAGAAATGGACAGGTAAATCCTCAGAGCCCAACCACATCCAGGTGATGGAGAGCTCGCTCCCTAGGATGTGAGGGAGAGGGTCAGAATGAAGGGAGAACAATGTCTTCGTTGACGTGGAAGGCAGAGACTACCTTTTGGCTGAAAGGAAGGTACTGGGTGGAGAACTGCCTTATCTTGGTGGAGAACAAGAAAGGGCTCCTTACTAGAAAGGCCTGTTCTGCTAAAGGACGCTGGAAAAAAATTGAGAGCGCCGACACTTGTCCCTTTAAGGAACTAAGAGCAAGACCTAAATCCAGACCCGATTGCAGAAAGGAAAGGATAGTGGGAAGAGCGTAGCGGAGGGAGGCTATGTTCTGCACAAAAGCACAGAAAAGACCTCCAAATCCTATAATAAATGTTGGATGACGCTGGTTTTCTGGCCTTAATCGTGGTTTGGATGACATTGTCTCGCTGCTTCAGAATGGCAGTTTCAACAGTGATGCCGTCAAACGTAGCGACTAAATGCTGGTGGAAGACAGGTCCCTGAGAGAGAAGATAGACTCTGAGCAGAAGAGGCCATGGCATGTCTCCTAGAAGGAGCATGATATCGGTGTACCACATGCCACAGGGCCAATCCGGAGCAATGAGAATCGTCTAGATGCCCTCCATCCTGATTCTGCGCAGGACTCTGGGCAGGAAGGGGAGGGAATACGTACAGTAGAGAGAACCCGTCCCATGGTGCCGCCAGTGCGGCTACGGCGCACGCCCGGGGATCTCTTGTTCGAGGGAAGAAGGCGGGGAGTTTGTTGTTGAGTCTGGATGCCATCAAGTCCACCTCCGGTTGACCCCAACAGAGACAAATGGAGTCGAACACCTACGGGTGCAGTGACCACTCTCCCGGGTACACGGTCGTCCAATTAAGGAAATCTGCTGTCCAATTCTCCACTCCCGGAATGTAGACCGCCGATAGAGCTGTTACATGAGTCTCCGCCCACTGCAGGATTTTGGCAGATTCCTCCATCACCGCGTGACTGCGGGTTCCTGGTGGTTGATGTAAGCCATGGCCGTGGCGTTGTCTGACTGGATCCGAATCAGCCGAAGCGATAGATGAATGGACCGGAGCTCAAGGATGTTGATGGGCAGTTTGGACTCCGACTGAGACCATACGTCTTGGACTGTCCGGGGCGGAAAGACTCCGCCCCAACCCTGAAGACTGGCAACGGTTGTAATGACCATCCATGAGACCTGGAGAAAGGACTTCCCCGCCTCCAAGGTGGGGCCGAGAGCCATCACCTGAGTGCCAAACGCACTGTTGGGGACAGGACGATGTGACGATCCAATGACTCCGGTCACGTATCCCAAAATGATAAAATTGCCAGTTGAAGGGAATGGGTGTGAAATTGTGAAAACGGAACTGCCTCGAAGGAAGCAACCATTGCACCCAAGACCGGCATGCAAAATCGGATTGATGGGAACCTGTACTGAAGGAGAAGACAGACCAACCCCAGAAGGGCTAGCCTCTTTTCCGGAGGGAGGCGAACTAACGCTGCGTCCGTGTCGAGGATCATACAAAGGAAGGTGATCCGTCTGGTGGGACGTAGGGAAGACTTCTGGAAGTTTACCAGCCAGCCAAAGCGTGTCAGGGTATCGAGAGTGATACATAGACTGTCGTTCTGACCGAAGGTCGATGATTTGACCAGGATGTCATCCAGATGGGGAATCAGGGTAATACCCCTGGTACGAAGAAGGACCAGGAGAGGAGCGAGCACTTTCGGCCAGACTCTCGGTGCTGTTGCCAAGTCAAAGGGAAGGGCGACTAACTGGTAATGGTGGGCCCCTACCGCAAAGCAGTGGTAGCGCTGATGCGCCGGAGCAATGGGGACATGTAAGTACGTGTCCCGGATGTCTATTAAAGAGAGTAATTCTCCCCGCTCCAGTGAAGCAACAACGGAGAGAAGGGACTCCATTCTGAAGTGTTGAACCCGGAGAAACCGGTTCAGCAGCTTGAGGTCCAGAACCGGTCGAACGGATCCTCCTTTCTTGGGGACGACAAATAGGTTTGAATAAAACCCTGTGAAGAGTTCCTCCAGGGGAAACTGGGAGATCACGCCTTGAGCGAGGAGAGACCAGATTTCCTGAAAAATGCGACGGCCCGACCTGAATCTCTGGGTGGCTGGGACAGAAAGAATCGTTCATGTGGAGGACTGCTTGTTGGCCGAGGGACGAGTGGGCTGTGCTCACGGGTGCCAGGCTGGTTGAGGCCGAAAGAATGGCTTCTTCCGCTGGTCTTGCGTGGAGGACTTGGGAGGGGATCCTGCTGCCGGTCGTATACCCAAGAAGCAGCGAAAGGAATGAGCCTGGGCATTTGAGGGCTTAGAGCTAAATGTGCACTTGGATCTGCCCTGCGAGAAGTGGGTACTTTTTACCACCCGTGGCCTCGGAGATAATTTCATCCAATCGGGCCCTGAATAATCGGGAGCCGGAAAAAGGGAGGCCTGCAAGGGAACTCTTTAACGATGAATCCGCTGCCCAAACCTTAAGCCACAGTTCGCGGCGTAAAGCTACAGTGAGAGCCGATGAGTGGGCAACTACAGTACCCGCGTCCAAGGAAGCCTCACAGAAATACTTCCCCGCCTGTGAGATTTGCGGGGCCAAAGATCGGAGCTCAGCCAGAGGGAGGTCTGCTGCCAAGTCCTGATTTAACCGGAGTGCCAATTCTGAGACCGCCTTAGCTACCCAAGTGCAAGCAAAAATGGGTTGAAGTGCTGAGCCACTTGCTGCGAAAGCAGACCTAACAAAAGACTCCATACGGCGATCTACAGGATCCTAGAGGGATGAGCCATCGGCCACAGGAATGGCGGTATGTTTGGCAAGACGTGCAACCGGAGGATCCACCTTAGGAGGAGAGGACCACTTAGCTACACAATCTGCCTGAAAGAGATACAGCAGTTTGAGTCACTTGGATGTGGTAAAGTGACGATCTGGACGGTCCCACGGCTTTGCAATGACCACCGAAAAGTCGTCATGTAAGGGAAAGGCTTTAGGAGATTGTCTGGAGTGGAGAAAAGACACCCCCTGGTGGCTCGTGGAGGGGGAGTCATCCTGCACCTGGAAGGTGTCACGGACCGCAGTAACTAGGCTATCCACCATGGAAGCAATCTTAGAAGACTGTTCCGGATCCATATCGGAGTCAGAGACCCCAATCTCCCCATCGGACAGAACTTCCTCTGGGAGGGAGGATGCATCCGAGCGTGACCCAGGTGGGGGTGGAGATGCTGAGGTGTCAGAGGAGGAATGATGTCCTGCTCTGGGCCGCTTGTGCGAAGGTCTGCCCCTAAGTTGTTCATCCCGGGAGGGTGCGGACTTATCAACCAAATTACCCATGATGGAGAGGGTGGATTGGGATATTTTCGATAGGTCCTCCACTGCCCGGGATAGTGCACGGGCCCAGTCCGGCTCCACACAGTCAGGGTAGCCCTGCAGTTGCGTGGGCTTGGGGGACAGAACCTGCTTGGGCGCACAGCATGCGGGGCATACGGAGTCTGGCTGACCACGGATAATCTTAATTTTGCATTTAGTGCATGCATAAGTGATGGCTGGTGGCATGCGAGGGTCACTAGTGGGTTTGGACATGGCTGCTAACCAAACCCAATACTGGTCTCAAGGCTGGAGAGGGGTGTAACTGTCCTACCAGCTTGCAGGGGATTTGCGGTCCTGTGTTCCCAGTAGAAGCGTGAGCTGAGTAAGGTAGCCTGAACCAGCATGTCAAGTATCCTCCCACGGAGCCGCGGCGGAAAGCCTAGCCCCACCCCCTGCGTAATAGAGGTAGGCAGCGAATTGCGCCCTACATTTCTGGCAAAGCCGCGGCCTAAATCAACCACCCGGTCGGCCGAGGAACGAATGGAGTAAAATATTCACCAATTCCCGATTACTCACCCCATCTTCATCCTCTTCTCTTCACCCTCCCTTAGTGGACCAGCAGGGTCACCTCTTCTGGGAGGGTATTAACAGATCCAGGTGACCCTTTGGCTGGCGGGAAGCAGGGGAGCGAGGCTGCCCTGGTCCACCTTTTCTTCTGTGGGGAGGTCGGGCGGTGAGGGAAACCGACACCGGTCTTGCTCTCCAGGTAGACGGAGAGGCAAGGCGACTTTGTCTCCCATACCTAATAGGAAAAAATAACAAAAGGAAGCCGCCCTGCAAGCAGGGAGGTATGTCCCCTACGACACTAAGCTAAAAACTGATATGCTCTCTCCAGGCTGGATGGGGTATAGCCGGCAGAGGAGGAGCTAACACTTTTCTGCCTAGTGTCGCCTCCTAGTGGCAGCAGAAGCTATACCCACAGTCCTGTGTCCGCCAGTGATACGAGCGAGAATTCTGTTAGTCCTCCTTCTTGGTGGGTCCCTTCTGAGTTCAGGCCCCAAAGCAGCCGCTTCCTCTATAGCTACGCTCCAATGTCAAAATCTGCCACATATCCCACAGCATAGCCTCCAATGGTTTCTTCCATGGTTTTCCTGCTTTCTGTTTAGCTCCATTGAATGTTGCTAAATTGTGAGCAGACTCCAGCCACGGTTTCCTGTGGTAATCACGCCAAGATGTGGCCTTGAATGGAGTTAAACCGCGAACAGGCTCCTGCCGTGGCATTCTGAGGTGTTCATACGCTCTGGAAAACGGCACCTGAAAAATTCTCAGCCACATGAACTGTGGTGCAGCCTCCCATTGAACAATAGGAGGTGGTTTCAGCGCAGTATTTACACAAAAATTAATTGTGTTAGCATACCATAAAACATCTCACAGCTAGAGAGGTGGATACAATTGTATTTAACCCTCTTGCAAGCTTGGCATCCTTAAACAGTCTACCCACTATGATTCATTGTAGCTGCTGTTTGTGTTTAAGGGCTTGTTCACACGACCGTGGTTTGGTTCCGCATCCGAGCCAAATTTTTTCCGGCTTGAGTGCGGACCCATTCACTTCAATGGGGCCGCAAAAGATGTTCGTGTGAACAAGCCCTAACTCAGAGATATGAGGCAACTGTGAGGTTAGGCCTATATGGGATGTCAACTTGTCAAGCCCTTCATTAACCCCTCCAGGACCCTGGACGAGAATGCTCGTCCTAACTGAGCGGTACTTAGCGCATTAGGACGAGCATTCTCGTCCTACAGTTAAACTGTCACCATGTCTGCAGACATGGTGACAGCGCTGAGACCCCTGCTGTTACACACAGCCAGGGGTCTCAGCTAACCGGCCGGGGACCAATCAGAGCGGTCCCCGGCCAGCGATCGCTCTGATTGGCTAGTCGGTAGAGACTAGCCAATCAGAGGATTCTAATGCCGGGTCAAAGGTTCTGATCCCTGCAGTCCGCGACTGCGGGAATCAGAACCTTATAAAGTTTATAAATAGTAACCCCAGCCCCCCTCTGAGCGCTCAATGCCCCCTATGTAGCGGTGCAGGGTGCGGGCGGTTTGCAGGAGGCGGGCGGTGCGGCGTGCGGGATCACGATCCCCCGCCCTCCTCCTGTGTAATATTCATTGGTGGCCAGTGGTTAGCAGATTAGCACAGTTAGCACATTGCTGACACTCTGCTAAAAACAGCTGGTATCTGTGCTTGTAGGGGTTAACGGGGAGGGAGCTCTCTCCCTCTCCCATCAGGGGGCTGCTGTATCTTTGCAGCCCCCCGACAGGATGGGATCGTAGAGGGAAGCAGCTCCCCTCCCTCCCCATCACCCGCTGCTCAGTTCTGGCAGGGGGTGATGGTCACCATGGCAACAGGACGCCTTCAGAGGCGTCCTGCTTGCCATGGTAATAGTAACTCTGATCACTGCCAAAGGCAGAAGTCTGACAAGACAGTGTAAAGTACAAAATACAGTACAGTACACTATATAGTGTACTGTATTATACTGACATCAGATCCACTGGATCTTCAAGAACCAAGTGAGTCTGGGTCAAAAAAAAGTAAAAATAAAAAAAGTAAAAATAAAAAAAAAACATATCACTGAATTAAAATTAAAAAAAGAAAATACACTACACATGTTAGGTATCGCCGCGTCCGTAAAAACCTGCTCTATAAAAATATCACATGACCTAACCCCTCAAGTAAATACCGTAAAAAATTTTTCCATCACCTTCCATCACAAAAAGTGTAATACCAAGCGATCAAAAAGACGTATGCCTCCCAAAATAGTACCAATCAAACCGCCATCTCATCCCGCAAAAAATGAGCCCCTACATAGCACAATCGCCCAAAAAAATAAAAAAATATGGCTCTCAGACTATGGAGACACTAAAACATTTTTTTTTTTCTAAAATGCTGTTATTGTGTTAAAGTAAAATAAATAAAAAAACAGTATACATATTATGTATCGGCACGTCCATAAAAACCTAATCTAACCCCTCAGGTAAATACTGTAAAAAATAAAAATAAAAACTACGGTATGTAAAAAAAAAAAAAAATCATTTTTGTCACCTCACATTACAAAAACTGTAATAGCAAGCGATCAGAAAGTTATATGCACTCAAAAAATGTGCCAATCATACCGTCATCTCATCGCGCAAAAAATGATACCCTACATAGGGGGCAATCTCCCCAAAAAATAAAAAAAATGTCTCTCAGACTATGGAAACATTAAAACATGATTTTTTTTGTTTCAAAATGATATTATTGTGTAAAACTTAAATAAATAATAAAAAGTATACATATTGGGTATTGCGGCGTTCGTAACAACCTGCTCTATAAAAATAACACATGACCTAATCCCTCAGGTGAACACAGAAAAAGAAAAAAAAAATACCATGTCAAGTCATTTTTGTCACCTTACATCACAAAAAGTGTAATAGCAAGCGACCAAAATGTCATATGCACCCCAAGATAGTGCCAATCAAACCGTCCTCCCATCCCGCAAAAAATGAGACCCTACATAAGACAGTCGCCCAAAAAATAAAAATTAAAAATATGGCTTTCAGAATGTGGAGACACTAAAAATTATTTTTCAAAAATGCTTTATGAAAAACTGAAACAAGAAACCCCAAAATGTAGTCATATTTGGTATTGTCGCGTCCGTGACAACCTGCTCTATCGAAATGGCACACAATCTAACCTGTCAGATCAAAGATGTAAATAACGAAAAATAAAAACGGTCCCAAAACAGCTATTTTTTTTTTCAAATTTTCCATTTGAATCCATTTTTCCAGTAACAAAGCAAGGGTTAACAGCCAAACAAAACTCCATATTTATTAGTCTGATTCTGTAGTTTGCAGAAACACCCCATATGTGGTCGTAAACTGCTGTATGGCCAAACGGCAGGGCATAGAAGGAAGGGAACGCGATATGGTTTTTGGAAGGCGGATTTTGCTGGACTGGCTTTTTGACACCATGTCCCATTTGAAGCCCCCCGATGCACCCCTAGAGTAGAAACTCCAAAAAAGTGACCCCATTTTGGAAACTACGGGATAAGGTGTCAGTTTTGTTGGTACTATTTTAGGGTAAATATGATTTTTGGTTGCTCTATTTTACACTCTTTTTGCGGCAAGGTAACAAAAAATAGAAATTCTGAAATTTCATCTCCATTTGCCTATAACTCTTGTGGAACACCTAAAGGGTTAACAAAGTTAGTAAAATCGGTTTTGAACACCTTGAGGGGGGTAGTTTCTTAGATGGAGTCACTTTTATGGAGTTTCTACTGTAGGGGTGCATCGGGGGGCTTCAAATGGGACATGGTGTCAAAAAAAACAGTCCAGCAAAATCCGCCTTCCTAAAACCATATGGCGTTCCCTTCATTCTGCCGTTTGGCCATACAGCAGTGTACGACCTCATATGGGGTGTTTCTGCAAACTACAGAATCAGGGCAATAAATATTGAGTTTTGTTTGGCTGTTAACCCTTGCTTTGTTACTGGAAAAAATGGATTAAAATGGAAAAGTTTCCAAAAAAAATCGAAATTCTGAAATATTATCTCCATTTTCCATTAACACTTGTGAAAAACCTAAAGGGTTAACGACGTTTGTAAAACCAGTTTTAAATACCTTGAGGGGTTTCGTTTCTAGAATGGGGTCATTTTTAGGTGGTTTCTATTATGTAAGCCTCACAAAGTGACTTCAGACCTGAACTGGTTCCTAAAAAGTGGGTTTTTGAAAATTTCTGAAAAATTTCAAGATTTGCTTCTCAACTTCTAAGCCTTGTAACGTCCCCAAAAAATGAAATGGCGTTCCCAAAATGATCGATACATGAAGTAGACATATGGGGAATGTAAATCAATAACTTTTTTTGGGGGTATTACTATGTATTATAGAAGTAGAGAAATTAAATCTTGGAAAATTGCAAATTTTTTAAAATTTTTGGTAAATTTGGTATTTTTTTTTATAAATAAAAATGAAATTTTCGACTCCATTTTACCACTGTCATAAAGTACAATATGTGACGAAAAAACAATCTCAGAATGGCCTGGATAAGTAAACGTGTTTTAAAGTGATCACCACATAAAGTGACACTGGTCAGATTTGCAAAAAATGGCCGGGTCCTAAGGTGAAATAAGGCTGGGTCCTTAAGGGGTTAAAGAGGTTATCCTGTTAGATGCATGTATACAGCTCTATTTGCAGTCCATGTGAGGACTGTGCATTTTTTTTATTCCCAAAATCGGAGAAAATCCTAGCACAGAAAAGTAGAATGTGTTAGGAAAGGGTTTCCATTTAAAGAGATTGTGCAAAATCGTAAAAAATGTGATCTAATTGTGTAAACCTCGTTCAGTCTCCAACAGTGTAATGGTGTATATTAACTTTTCCTGAGTTTTCACCATGTTCTCCATGCTCACGCAGCGCTCCATTGTTTACATCCTGAATTTCTGGATTGTGGGTGTAGATGAGCTGTGTGCCGCAACATCAGCCAGAATGTAAACGCCTACTACACCTTTCCCTAGGCTGAAAACCCCAGCAACTACACCCTCCCAACTTCGGCTCATCTGAGCCAATTCATTCTAATACTGTACTGAGCGCTTGCTCCATACATTATTGAAACAAAGTTTTATGCGAATCGACTTCGGATGTTTCATCCGAAGTCTATTCGCTCATCCCTAATCATGACCATCAGGTGGGGATTCTGACAGAAGGGATCATGGGAGGCCTGGTCATGATGTCAAAGTACAGTTGGCACAGTCATGCGACCACTCTCCCGGTTTCTGGAAGTAGTGAAAGCTATATCCAGTTATAAAGGTCTGTCATGAATTTTCTCAAATATGTGGACCCCAAGTGTGAATGCAGGGAACAAATTTCAATAGCGTAAACAGACAGTAAATTGTTGAATTTGTCATAAACTGCACCAGATCTATCAAGATGATGGGCACCACATGGTATACTGAACATTAGAACTTCTCTTCCTTGCACCACCTCGGGTTCTGTATGCCAGTTCATAATGCATTTTGCTGTAACTATGGTAAATTAAGTTTCCCACATCCATTGATGCATCTTTTATTTTTTTAAATAGCCATACCAGTTGCCTAAAACTAGCTAATAAATATTAGAAAGAAGTGAAAAAAACTACATGGATGTAAGCCATCTGGTCTTGGTGCATTATTTACTTTCAATTTTTCTAACTTTGTTCAGACCGTATCCCGAATGAGTTAGGCCTCTTGCACACGGCCGTTCCATGCATTCAATGCACGGGCACCATCTGTGCTGCTGCCGCGATGGATTCAGACCCATTCAACTTGAAAGGGTCTGTGATCCATCTGCACCATAAAAAAATAGAACAATTTCTATTTTTTTTACGGTGCGGAGGCACGGACAGAAACACCATGGAAGTAAATGGGTCCGCATCCGTGATGCGGGGATCACACGGCCGGTGCCTGCAATACGCAACGACCATGTGCAAGAGGCCTTAGAAAGATGCACTGAGAATTGTGTTTGCAGCACTGCTAGGTTTTCTGGGGCGGATATATTGAAGAGCTATCCTCACAATAGGTGATTAATATCAGTTTGGTGAGGACTCAGCACCCTAACTTATCAAGTATAAAGCGTACGGAAGGCCAGTAGTTTTTAGCGTACTAAGCACCTGTTCACCTTGTGCTTCCGGTGCTGGCTGCCAGACCCTCACCGATCTGACACTGACTAGCCCTAACCTATTATGAAGATAGGGTGGCAATATTTAAGTACTGAAAAACCTCTATACTATAAACTATATCATACTACTTGTGCATGTGTTGTTTGCAATGCAACTTTTTTGCACTTACACGTGACAGGTCAGCCAGTTTCATAGGTACAAATCTGCTGACAGGTGCCCTTTATAGTTTTATCAACTTTTTTTTTCTTTGTAACTCTCAAGGGGGTTGGCCAGGATCCACTTACTATCTATTTTATTACTTGTCTTTCACAGCATTCTTAGGTGTACTAGTTATTATTGGAAGCATACACTTCACTGGGCCAAGCAAAGAATGCTTTCACCTGTTGACTATAAGGAGAGTTTTCCGTCAGGGTGCGATGCGTGAAGCAAACACGTAGTATCTAGACTAAATCCTGACCCATTCATTTCAATGGGTCTGTGCACATGAGCATTGTTTTTCATGGATCATTTCTGGATTCAGGAAAAATCGCAGCATATTCTATATTCTGTGTTTTTCACACAGCTCTGGCTCCATAGAAGTGAATGGGGCAAAAGTGAAAAAAACGGATTGCATTGCATTTTTCACTGATGGTTGCTGGATGTAGATTGTTGTTCTAAATTTTTTTTCACGCGTATGAAAAACAAATCAAAAACTGATTGCACCCGCACAGAAAAAAAATTAAATACTGAACACATTTGCAGACAAAATGGACTGAGCTTGCTTGCAAAGCCATCTTTTTATTTTTTTTTCCTGACCAGACCCTGAGAGAATCCGTAATGCTCGTGTGAAAGAGGCCTAAGGGTGTATTCACAGGCAGATTTGTTGCAGAATATTCTGCAATTGTGCCATTCATCTAGGGCAGGGGTCAGCAACCTTTGGCACTCCAGCATGCTCTTCATTTGTATGACAGTTCTGAGAAGAGTAGGGGAAGTATAAATGCTAGAGTGCCGGAGGTTGCTGACCCCTGATCTAGGGTTTGCAAAATCTATGCAACCCCAATCACATACATGGAGTGGATTTTTCAGTTACAGAAATTTCTGCAACAAACTGCCGCGTGTTAATACATTCTATTTGAGAGGGAGTCTTAGAAATAACTTGTGATTAGTAATGTATTTACAAAGTTAACTTACTGTGTAAATGTGAACTGATGTTCATAGGTGGATACACTTTTATTTTCATTTTCAACACTAAAGGAGAACTTCCTAATCAAAGCTTTCTATTGTAGGGCAAATTATTAGCCCACCTACGTCACAGAAATCGTCGGATACTTGCCTAAGTACAAGGTAAGAGGTTATAGATAGCGTTACATGTATTTATGAATTTTGGTCTGATTTTTGTTTGAATGTAACATAGTAACATTGTACATAAGGCTGAAAAAGAGATCTGGTCATCCAGTTCGGCCTGTTATCCTGCTAGTTGATCCAGAGGAAGGCAAAAAAAAACTGTGAGGTAGAAGCCAATTTTCCCACTTAAGGGGAAAAAAAATCATCAATCAGATAACTCCCTGGATCAGCGACCCCTCTCTAGTATCTATAACCTGTAATATTATTACACTCCAGAAATACATGCAGGCCCCTCTTGAATTCCTTTATTGTACTCACCATCACCACCTCCTCAGGCAGAGAGCTCCATAGTCTCACTGCTCTTACCGTGAATAATCCTTTTCTATGTTTGTGTACAAACCTTCTTTCCCCCAGACGCAGAGGATGTCCACTTGTCACAGTCCTGGGGATAAATAGATGATGGGACAGATCTTTGTACTGACCCCTGATATATTTATACATAGTTATTTGATCTCCCCTCAGTTGTCTTTTTTCTAAAGTGAATAAGGCTACATGCACACGACCGTTGCCTGCTTCCACGTCCGCTCCTCCTTGAAATTTTGCGTCCGTCAAAAAAAACGGATGACGGACCGTTTTTTTTGACGGATCCGATTTTTATGGCAGATCCATTGTAAAAATGCCTATCCTTGTCCGCAAACGTGAAAAAAATAGGACATGCACTATTTTTTTGACGGAATGAAAACACGGATCACGGATGCGGAACAAAAACGGTTGACCATCCGCATTTTTTGACGGACCCATTGAAATGAATGGGGAAGCATCCTATCCGTGAAAAAAAACGGAACGGACGCGGAAACAAACAACGGTCGTGTGCATGGGGCCTAACCCTAATTTTGATAATCTTTCAGAGTACTGTAGTTGCCCCATTCCAGTTATTACTTTAGTTGCCCTCCTCTGAACCCTCTCCAGCTCTGCTATGTCTGCCTTGTTC
Source organism: Bufotes viridis (assembly GCA_033119425.1). Classification (NCBI taxonomy): domain Eukaryota; kingdom Metazoa; phylum Chordata; class Amphibia; order Anura; family Bufonidae; genus Bufotes; species Bufotes viridis. The sequence continues at coordinate 176,373,573 of CM065592.1, forward strand.
ACAGGAGCCCAGAACTGTACACAGTACTCCATGTGTGGTCTGACTAGTGATTTGTAAAGTGGTAGGACTATGTTCTCATCACGGGCATCTATGCTCCTTTTGATGCAACCCATTATCTTATAGGCCTTGGCAGTAGCTGCCTGACACTGGTTTTTGCAGCGGTTTGCTGTTCACTAAAATTCCTAGGTCCTTTTCCATGTCAGTTACCCAGTGTGTTACCATTTAGTATGTACAGGTGACTTGCATTATTCCTTCCCATGTGCATAACCTTACATTTGTCAGTGTTAAACCTCATCTGCCACTCCTCTGTCCAAGCCTCCAATCTATCCAGATTCATTTGTAGCAGTAGACCGTCCTCTTCCGTGTCAATTACTTTACATAGTTTAGTGTCATCTGCAAAAATGTATATTTTACTGTGCAAGCCTTCTACAAGATCATTAATAAATATATTGAAATAGGGCCCAATACTGACCCCTGAGATACCCCACTAGTGACAGTGACCCAATCTGAGTGTGTACCGTTAATAACCACCCTCTGTTTTCTATCACTCAGCCAGTTACTTACCCACATACAGACATTTTCTCCCAGTCAGAGCATTCTCATTTTATATACTAACCTTTTATGTGGTACAGTGTCAAATGCTTTGGAGAAGTCCAGATATACGACATCTATGTATTTCTTTGTTCCATCTGCCTATAGGGTTAATGCTGGTAAAAGGAAAATCCTGAGTTTGTCTGGAAAACTATCCCCCTTGAAACCCTGTTTAACTGGAGATAAAGAGCCCAAATCTGAACTTGTAGTTCAGGACTATCTACCCCTGGTAAGTGCTCTAAATGTTACAGTCTATCCATAAACACATTACATGTGAGTCAGTCCAACAGATGCAGATTATGGTGGGACCAGCTGCCTGAAGGCCTCTTTACATGGCCAGATGTAGCAATCGATTGTAAGGAAGCGTTCCTTCCTGACAATCGCCTGCTTGTCAGTAGTGACCACAGCATTTACATACAGCAATCTCCTCCACAGTATGGGGAGGAGCTATCACTAGTGCCATTGCTCATCCTCACACAGAATCATTGTTTGCAGGCAGCGGAGTGTTGTTTAGATGGAGCAATCAGCTGCAGGCACATGATGCAGAGAAGCAGAGGTGCGGTCTTGCTATTTCCTCCGCAGCAAGTGTTGCATAGGATGTTAGTCTGTCTGCCAAAATTTTATATGACAAAGACCAAACTTGTCTGCATATTGGAGGACATTTACTAAGACCGGAGTACCATGTGAGTGGTTCATGTGCCATAATCCTCAGTAGCATTGTTTTTACACCACTTATAAAAATAAAAAAAATTCAACAACTTTGTAAGGGCTCATGCACATGGCTGTGTTTTTCGATCCGCAAAACACAGATACCCGCCATTTTTTTTTTACTCCTGCAGAAATTTCCTATAATAGGACATTCTATTTTTTGCAGGGCTGTGTGTGCAGACGGCATACAGGTTTGCTGTCCACGTATTTTGCAACCCCCTTTGAAATAAATGGGTCCGCAAAATGCAGATCAGATACGGACTGAATCTACGGCCGTGTGCATGAGCCCTAAATCAGTTTATGGTGTGCAACTGCTGTATTTTTCTCCCCATAAGACGCATTTTCTTTTCTCGTAAAATGGGGGGGAAACACTAGTGTGTCTTATGGGGTGAATACAGGGCAAAAAAATATATAAAATATGCGGCGCATTACACGGTACCTCGCAGCCTGCGATGTACCAGACATCTGTAGCGGGAGACCGGCGGCTGCAGCGCGGGCTAGTTGATCGGGCCGGCCCCTTCTGGTGGAGGTTGGCAGGGACCGGCCATGTGAGCATTGTAGCAGGCAGATGAGGGGCGGAGCAGGCTTTCCTGCCGCATATGCCTGCTCCGCCCCCGTGAGATGCCAGTCTGACATCCTGCTTGGCACAGGAGTGCACGGCGTAATTGGTTCCTAGGACGCCGTGCGCTTCCTGCTGTTTCCACAGTACACTTCATATCATACGAGTGTATTACTGTACAGCAGCGCCGGCAGCAGGAAGCGCACGGCCTCATAGCAACCAATGACTTTGTGTGCTCCTGCACTAAGCAGGATGTCAGACACCAGTTGTCACATGCTGGGTCATGGGTCGGAAGATAAGGGGGCATACTGGGGCCACATTCTCTATACTGGGGGCACTTTTGGGCCATTATCTATAGTGCCAGGTACAAAGGGGGACACTATCTATACAGGGGCACTATGGCGCTGTTATCTTTAGTTGTGTGGGGGGGGGGGACAAATGGGGCCATTATATTGAGAGCGAGCTACTATGAGGACCATTGTCTATACTAGGGGGGCATTATGGCGGTCATTATTTACACTGGTAGGGCATTAAATATACTGAGGGCACAGCAGGGTTTAAATCTCACAGACTGTGTTCCGATAATAAGAGGCTGATAGAGGGCATGGGGGCCTTATTTAGATTGGGGCTTTTATCTGAGGTCTGATTGGGGGTTATTCATATTGGGTTCTGAGCTGAGGTCTTAGTAACATTGGGGCTGTCAACTGAGTTCTAACTAACATGGGGGTGTCTGATTGGTGGTCTGACCTGATGGAAAATATTTTTTCTTATTGTCCTCCTCTAAAACCTAGGTGTGTCTTATAGGGCGAAAAATACGGTAAAGCCCCAGCTACTTTTTCCAACAGTGTCACAAATGGGGGGGGGGGGAGAAAGTGTCACATATGAATGCATTGCTAAATCTCACCATAACTAAAGATAAGCGAATTTCATATTTTGAAATTCGTTTACACTTCGTTTGCTGGAAAAAGGTGAATTGCGCTATGGATTTTGTTACCCGGGACCATAACTAAATTCTATGACGGAATGCCTTTAGAGGCATTCCGTCATAATAGAAGTCTATGGGCTACAAAACGTATCTGTCCCGTTTCCGTTATGCAGCAGCGTCCTCCCCTGCATAAAGGAAACGGGACGGATCCGTTTTGCAGCCCATAGACTTCTCTATGACGGAATGCCTCTAAAGGCATTCCGTTATGTGATCAGTCATAGAACTGCGTTATGGTCCGTGGTAACAAAATCCATAACACAATTCTGCTTTTACCAGTGAACGAATTTCATAAGCAGAAATTCGCTCATCTCTAACCATGACCTGCTCAGAGTATTAGAGATAGTAGGCCAGTATTTTAAGGTCCAGTACCGATTGTGCAAACAACTTTTGAAGGTAAAATGAACTTCAAACATGCCCTCTTTTATTCTACCTCTTATTTACACATTTTATTTTTTCTTTAGATTAAATTGCAGTCTCCTGAGGGTTTTTTCAACTTAAACAGCTGCTTTTCCAGTGTTGTTCAGATCTCACTTCAGCGTTTACTCCGCGCTTCCCCATTCACCTGTCATCATGGAAGCCTCAGTCCAGTGTCTGAGCCTTGCCCAATGGAGCATGGGGACTTCATTGGAGAATCACAAACTTGCAAAGGAGGATCTCAACCACAGGTTCCAATGATAAAGGATACTTCTCCTCTGCCTGTCTATGCCACATCTTGTCCTGAAGCTCTTTGCCATCAAGCAGACAGTGGGCGAGGATCAGAGACAGATCCATGTGACACTTCACCATGTCCTTCAGAGACTGGCAATGAATTGGATACAGATCTTGAAGGATGTTCTTGGGCCACTGCTGTAGCGCTAGCATGGCTTGAGCATTGTTGTGCTGGCTACTTTACAGAATGGGAGCTTCTGGCAGCAAAGGCAGAGGGTTGGCTACGTGCACAGACCCTCCCTAATGGTCTACAGTTGGTTGCTTTAAAAGGGGCTGCTCGACAGCTTTTCTTACTTCTCCGTCACTGGGATGAAAACCTCAACTTAAATATTCTCTGTTATAAGCCAGGTGACGTGTGAAGTGATCAACTTGGTGTCTTAAAGGCAATGACCAAAGCTGGCTACTGCCTTACACTGAGGACATACAGGATGAATGATACCAGAAAGCCGTTAACATTCTTTTTCTTTCCTTACAACAAGGGAACTTTTGAGCTAAAATGAACCAGGTATTTTACATTTATTAGTTAAAAAAAAATATAGCATATAAAGACAACCCGTCTCACATTCCCTGTTCAATTTCAGAGAAAACCCTAACACACCTCAGTCAGAGTAAACTGCAACCTACAGGCTCTCCAGATGTAAATAAGATTGTAGGTTTCTTCTGTATTAACATAGAGATCAGTCCTTTTTCTTAAGAGGAGTCCTGGAGGTTGCTACATTGTCTTTGGGCGACTTCTCATCTGGTGGAACACCAAACCATAGGTGAAGTAGAATGGCCACATGACACAAGTGGAGGGCACCTGAGCTTATAGGAGTAGAGGGGAAGGTGTTCCACGACAGCTCAATGAGACCCAAGACGAGAATTCTGAAAAGGAAAAAACAGGACACTTAATATTAGACAATAAGCACAGGAAGCAGCACCACTAATGTCATGAATTCATACTTGGCAAGTCCTGGCAGGACGCTGGTATCCGTGCACCACAACAGATATGGAAGCGTGTGAAAGTACCAGACATAGAACTGGTAATGCAGAGAGCGGCTGAATGCAACACCCAGGAAGTTACTAGTGAATAAGACAAAAATAATCTCTGATAGAGTCAAGGTCTGTGCAGATTTTGTTGATTTTAGATGACCTGAAACATGAATTCTAACTCTGAAGCGAAGCTAAAATATGGTTCTCCTGCATCTTTTTCTACAGCGTGCTGAAGTGTAACTAAAAAATCCTCAGTATTGTGATAACTTTTAGATATGATTATATATAAATCATTACATTCTAATGTTTCTGTATCTGATACACGTTATAATAATAAACTTATGGATGCTTTTCTTCCTTTATAATAGTAAGATTTAAGTACACCAGTTAAACTATGTAAGAAATGCTCAGGAAATGCATTTCTTCAAAATTGCAAATAGGACTGCAAGAGTGCTACTACTTCACCAATCCTCCTCTGTTCCTGTTCCGATGCTTCATTCAGCTGATCTTTGCTTTCTGTTCCCTTTTGAAATGACCATTCAGCCAGTCACTGGCTATAAGGCTAGGTCTACATGACGATATCTGTCGCGCGACAATTTTTATAATGGTATTCTATTGCGAGATTCTGTGACACGTCGCAAAAAATCCATTTGAAATGGATTTTTCTTGCGACTGTCACGTCGCACCATAGACTATCATTATAAAAATTCACGCGACATTGGTGCGACAAAATGTCGCACGACAAATGTTGCAGTGTAGTTGTGCCCTATGTGTCGCGCAACAGACATGTCGTCGTGTAGACCTACACTAATGGTTGTTAGATACTAGGGGGCAAAGATGAGGAGGGGTGAAGCTGGTTGTTGAAACATCAGAATGAGGGAGGATAAAGCGAGTATTGACTTATTTTATTATCTTAAAGGGGTTGTCCGGGTTTTTATTATTGATGACCTATGTTCATGTCCGCTTGTTTCAGGCTGGGAAAGTAAAAAAGCACTAGTCTATGAAATGGAGTTTGCCAGTCAGCATTTAATTACTTACAGGGGGTTGTTAAAAGGTCTCCTTGGTTTAAAGGGGTTGTCCAGGCTTTTATTATTGATGACCCGACAGGTCACCAATATCCGATTGGCGGTGGTCTGACATCTGGCACTCCCGCTGATCGGCTGTATGAGGAGACAGCGGGCGCAGTGCCGACTTCCTTCTCTCTTCCTGTCCGCCTCTGCTGTCAATGGCAAAGACAACAGACAGCAGCAGCTGGACAAGGAGAGACGGGAGATTGCATGTGCGCACGCCGTCTCCTTATACAGCTGATCGGCAGAGGTGCTGGGTGTCGGACCTCCACCAATCTGATATTGATGATCTATCGGGTCATCAATAGTAAAAGCCTGGGCAACCCCTTTAAACCAAGGAGACTTTTTGACAACCCTCTAAGTAATTAAAAGCTGACTGACAAACTCCATTTCATAGACTGGTGCTTTTTACTTTCCCAGTCTGAAACAAGCAGACATGAACACGGAAACATTTGCATTGTTTTCTGTAAGGATACTATTCGCTGAAAGTCTGGGTGTCTGGGGTTTCCTCTGCGCCGGATTCTTCAAGAGTGTAAGAATGCTTTGCCTGGACCTGTATTAAATAGGAACAAACTGAATTACGCTCAGTGGTTGCCTTTAAAATACTGCCAGCTACATTTTTCTTATAGAAGGTACCTGTGCCATCGGTAGAAGCAAAACAGCAGCAGTCCAGTGAGGTGAGCTGAAAGTAACGCTAAATGGAAAGCCCGATGCTGAAACACATACTCTGGGAGGAAGCGCCAATTTACTGTCCATTGGAATAGGAACTGTCTTCCAAAATCAAAGGATCGCAGGAGGTATCCAGCAGGATTTTCCAGCAGAAAGGGTAGGGCCAAGACAATCTGTGGTATCACATTGTGGGAGAGAAAAAAAAAAAAAGTTATGGAGGTCAGAATATGGTGATGAAAAGAAACAATTATTTTCTGTACTAAAACACAAGAAGAGCTATGCAAATATTGTATCACTGTAAGTATACTGGAGAATGAAGAGCACAATTCAGTTTTATCGCATAGTGAACACCGTAAAAACAAAACCCATAAAACTATGGTGGAATTACGCTTTTTTTTTTACAATTCTACCCCACTTGGAATTGTTTCCAGCGTCCCACTACACCCTATGCAATATTAGATTGTGCTATTAAAAAGAAAAACTTGTCTGGAAAAAAACAAGTCCTCATACGACTGTGTGAACAGAAAACTAAAAAAAAAATATATATATATGTATTAAGGCTGACTGGTCAGCCTGCATTTGTGGGAGGGGCGGAGGCTCTTCTTAAACAAGCCACTGCCTCACTCCTGGGCGTGTGTTCTTCAGGTGCACAGGTGCTGCTGGGTGTCATTAGTGAACTAGCTTCTCTGGTGGCAGGATCTCTTTCTTTGCAGCATGGAGCCAGAACGGAGGTTTTGTTTTCTCTGCTATCGTAGCAATGCACGCGGGGTAATACGTAAGTAAGTTGGGCCGTGGCCATCCCTCCTGGCCGGTCAGAACCCGACTTTCCTAGCGAACGGGAGGCTTCGCCTCAGAATCTTCTGCCTCAGGTTTGTTTTGTTGGGGCTAAAAATTTCTATTTCTTTTTCAACCTCGTTTGTTTGATAATAAGAATTAGTTCCGGTATATCTTGCAAATTTACGTCGCTTGTTTGTCGCATGGAAAATTACTTCAGCTTATACGCAGTTAGGGAACAGTCACCCGGGCTGCATGTGACGTCATGATTGAACATCAGACTCAGCGGTTGTTTGACCTGTTGCTGTAGCTGTTCCTCGCCATGTGACTCCCCTCTCCCAGCCACCACCATCTTTAGACTTCATGTTTTTTCCCGGCTTTATGTACTAAAACCCTGATGCACTTTATGCTCTGCTCTTATTCTGAGCGGCAGTTCCACGCTCGGCTCTACTTCTGTCTTATACCTGCTTGCACCTCGCTTTATACGCCTCACACCCTCAGATGTATCCGCACGTCTTTTATTGTCCATCACTTTCACGCTGCTCGCTCTAGACGGCCTTTACATTTTGCTTTACACATGTTTTACTCTCTGCTCACTGGAGCTGTGTCCACATGTCTGCTATTTTCATCATGCTTCATACTTCAATCACATTCGAGTTGCATTCACCCGTTGGCTGTTCACACTTGGCTGTTGCATCATGTTGTTGTGTGTGGTTAGAGCTGCGTTTATGCGTCGGCTAGTATACCATGTTGCTCTGCTCACAGTCAGAGCTGCGCTCACATGTCTGCTGTTACAACAGGTCATTCGAGGCTTGTTTTCAGAGGTGCATTCACGTTCGCTGTCACATCATGTTCATGCTCCACTCACATTTAGAGCTGCTGTTATACCTATTTTCGTTCTCGGCTCACTCACAAAGGAGCCTTCACACTTACGCAGTCAAATTCACGACCAGGGCTGCGTCCATACGTCTATTGGCATATCATGTTTGCTCTACTCACACCCAGAGCTGCGTTCACACGTCCATTGTTACTACGGTTCTTTCCAGGCCCATTTCTAGAGCTGCGTTCATGTCACTTTCACAGCATGTGTCACGCCCCATTCACAACCAGAGCTGCCGTTATACCAATCGTTTGCTCTGCCTATACCCAGAGTTGTGTTAACACTTCTACTGCTACAACAGGTTTTATACCCCACTCGCCAGAGCTGCTTTCCCCTGCTCCTTCCAGTGTAACTCTCATCCTGTGACCTCCACAGGATCAGCACACTCCCCTCCTGAAATCCTCTGTGCTGCTGGGACCCTGCTCCTTCCACTATGTAACTCTCACCCCGTGACCGCCACAGGATCAGCACACTCCTCTCCTGAAATCCTCTGTGCTGCTGGGACCCTGCTCCCTCCACTATGTAACTCTCACCCTGTGAACTCCACAGGATCAGCACACTCCTCTCCTGAAATCCTCTGTGCTGCTGGGACCCTGCTCCTTCCACTATGTAACTCTCATCCTGTGATCTCCACAGGATCAGCGCACTGCTCTCCTGAAATCCTCTGTGCTGCTTGGGGTACCTGACTTTGTAGTTCTCTATGTATGTAACCTAACACAAGGTCATCAGAAATCCTCTGTGTTTCTGGGCTGGTGATGTCACTATTATAATGTAATGGTCAGTCTGTTCTCCTGAAATACTCTGTGCTGCAGCAGCTATCGTATTTTACGTGTGATCACAGGAGATCTGACACGTCCTTGAGGCAGGAAATATATTGATTGAACCTCCCACTCAAAACTGCATCCTCATGTTACTTGCTACACTCAGTAGTCTTAATGGGGCACTCCGCACCCACTGCTTAGTACTCTCCCGGTAAACATGGCTGCTTTCTTTTCAGGCGTACGTTTTCCTCGGTGGTGTGAAAAAAAAAATTTTTTTCTTTTAAATCCTGATTCGTGTTCACTCAGATTGGTCTCCTATACTCCTGGTTTGCATTCACTCAGATTGGTCTCCTGCCTAGTTCAACAAAACAGCTTCTCAGCGGAGGCCAGTGGGCCTACCATGTTTTACAAGTTGTTCTTTTGTTTGTTGGGAAGGTACTGTACCTTCCCTATGACTTCGGGGTCCGACGACTGCTTCGGCCCCATGGCTTCGGGGTCCGACGACTGCTACGGCCCTATGGCTTCGGGGTCCGACAACTGCTTCGGCCCTATGGCTTCAGGGGTCTGACGACTGCTACGGCCCCATGGCTTCGGGGTCTGACGACTGCTTCGGCCCTATGGCTTCGGGGTCCGACGACTGCTTCGGCCCTATGGCTTCGGGGTCCGACGACTGCTTCGGCCCTATGGCTTCGGGGTCCGACGACTGCTTCGGCCCTATGGCTTCGGGGTCCGACGACTGCTACGGCCCTATGGCTTCGGGGTCCGACGACTGCTTCGGCCCTATGGCTTCGGGGTCCGACGACTGCTTCGGCCCTATGGCTTCGGGGTCCGACGACTGCTTCGGCCCTATGGCTTCGGGGTCCGACGACTGCTACGGCCCTATGGCTTCGGGGTCTGACGACTGCTTCGGCCCTATGGCTTCGGGGTCTGACGACTGCTTCGGCCCCATGGCTTCGGGGTCCGACGACTGCTTCGGCCCTATGGCTTCGGGGTCCGACGACTGCTACGGCCCTATGGCTTCGGGGTCCGACGACTGCTTCGGCCCTATGGCTTCGGGGTCTGACGACTGCTACGGCCCTATGGCTTCGGGGTCCGACGACTGCTTCGGCCCTATGGCTTCGGGGTCCGACGACTGCTACGGCCCTATGGCTTCGGGGTCCGACTACTGCTTCGGCCCTATGGCTTCGGGGTCTGACGACTGCTACGGCCCTATGGCTTCGGGGTCCGACGACTGCTTCGCCCTATGGCTTCGGGGTCTGACGACTGCTACGGCCCCATGGCTTCGGGGTCTGACGACTGCTTCGGCCCTATGGCTTCGGGGTCTGACGACTGCTTCGCCCTATGGCTTCGGGGTCCGACGACTGCTTCGGCCCTATGGCTTCGGGGTCCGACGACTGCTTCGGCCCTATGGCTTCGGGGTCCGACGACTGCTACGGCCCTATGGCTTCGGGGTCCGACGACTGCTTCGGCCCTATGGCTTCGGGGTCCGACGACTGCTACGGCCCTATGGCTTCGGGGTCCGACGACTGCTTCGGCCCTATGGCTTCGGGGTCCGACGACTGCTACGGCCCTATGGCTTCGGGGTCTGACGACTGCTTCGGCCCTATGGCTTCGGGGTCTGACGACTGCTTCGGCCCTATGGCTTCGGGGTCTGACGACTGCTTCGGCCCTATGGCTTCGGGGTCTGACGACTGCTTCGGTCCCATGGCTTCGGGGTCCGACGACTGCTTCGACCCCATGGCTGCGGGGTCCGATTACCTGTTTTCAGTCCTGCCTGGTTGGTTGTCCATCCATGGTTCCAGGCTGATTGGGCCCAAATGTCTCACATTCATATCTGCTTCCCTGATCACCTGCATACGGCCCATGTTTTAAACTAAAGTCTGTCATCTGCGGGGTTCAGTCAGGTTCACTTGTTACTCAACTAAGTTTCCTGCTCCTTACGTTCTTTAGGTGTTACACCTTATTAATGTCCAGTGTCTGCCATGCTCCAGGATCACACTTCAATTACTGGAGCTCAAATCTTTAGGGTCACCTGCCATGTCGGTCAGGTCACTTTTTTCAACCATATTCGCCTGCCACGGTATTCGGGCCACGTAGGTTAATGGTAGACTCAGATACCAGGTCGGTTTTCCTGGTTCAGGATTAAACCATCCTCAGGGGTTCACAGAAGAATGCAGGGGCCATGGCAAGCAGATAGTTGATGTCTGGGGAACTATTCAAAGATTCCCTTCCTACTTTCATGGTTTCTTTTGCCCCTCACTTCTTGCATAGTCTAGGCAGGCAGGTTTCTCTTCGGTTCCACAATCTCCGGAGGCCAGGGCAATTGTCAGTACTAGAACCACAGGTCACCAGGTTCAGTTAATATCTCATGCTCCTTTCCACAGCGCATTCCCATTCCTTCATTCCGCTTCGGGCACTATCTGCAACATCGAGCATCATGTCTACGGTTTCGTCATTTGCAAGCTGTGATGTACGTCTTCTTATGGTTTTGCCGCATACTTCCTGAATGTGCGGTCAAGATTGCCGATGCCTTACAGTTGGTCACGGATTTGTTTGCACTTTCATTGTTTCTTTATAACCTACTTGGCTTGGCTTTTGCCCCTTTTAGGCCTACCCACGGCTATGGCTAAGGGCACAATTCAAGCCATTAAGTTAGGTTTAGCTAGCACACGGCTAGCCGGGTTAGGTTGTTCTTGATGTTTATCTCCCTAGGGTTCATCAAGCATCGTTGGCCGTAGCCATGACCACAAGTATTAAGGCTGACTGGTCAGCCTGCATTTGTGGGAGGGGCGGAGGCTCTTCTTAAACAAGCCACTGCCTCACTCCTGGGCGTGTGTTCTTCAGGTGCCCCACCCTCCCTCCCTTCTCTTTTCATTTCCACAGGGTATGCCCCCTTTAGGCCTACCCACGGCTATGGCTAAGGGCACAATTCAAGCCATTAAGTTAGGTTTAGCTAGCACACGGCTAGCCGGGTTAGGTTGTTCTTGATGTTTATCTCCTAGGGTTCATCAAGCATCGTTGGCCGTAGCCATGACCACAAATATATATATATATATATTTATATATATATATATATATATATATATATATATATATATATATTGCTCCGGGAATGCAGGGAATGCAATATCGCCATGTTAGGCTAGTTTTACACTAGCGTTAGTGTGATCAGGCAGGCAGGCAGGCAGTTCTGTCGTCGGAGCTGCCAGCCAGATCCGCCATTTAGTGTCACAACTGACAGCATTTGTAGACGGATCAGTCTACAAATGCATTGCAAGAACTGATCCGTCTTGCAGTCTTTTTCACAGTTTTCCCAGTCTGCGCATGCGCAGACCGGAAGGACTGTTCCGTCCTTCAGTTGTTTCCCAATGCCGGATCCGGCACTAATACAAGTCAATGTAAATTAATGCCGGATCCGGCATTCCGGCGACTGATCAGGCATTTTGGACTGACATAATACTGCAGCATGCAGTATGGCCAAAACGCCTGACAGTGACTGAACGGAAGGCATACTGATGCAAACTGAACGGATTTCTATCCATTTAGAATGCATTGGAATATGCTTGATCGGTTCTTTTCCGGCATAGAGCCCTTTTGACGGAACTCTATGCCGGAAAAGAATTTATATATATATATTGCAAAAGTAATACATCACTTTTCCTACTTTTTAAGTGTAGTTACTCTTTAAGCTGTTTTTTACAATATCAATGTGAGCACTTTGTCCTCAGAACCACTAGTACACATGCAGCAGAAGTACAGTGTTTAGAGCCCCCTAAACCTTGATTGGCCACAGAGGTCATGAACCAAGCCCCTTCCTGGTCGTGCAAGGACCGGAAGCAGCCGGGAACGGGGCATGGTGGGACCACAGACAAGGGAGTGTGGTTTTCTTTATTATGGGGCACACATTAGAACCATAGTTGTCGTTGGCTCTTAGGATGGACAACCCCTTATATGTGACAAATTAGCAAAAAAAAAAAAAATACATTGTTCAATAAATTAATAGTTCTGCTGGACCTTGATACCATAAAGCAGGGCATCATAGGAGCTCTGTAACGCAGTTAAAACTTATAATAAAAGTCTCAAAATCACCACCAGTAAGTATATTACTAAACTTCTGGAAAAGAGTTGAGGGTTTTCCTTTGAAGTCAATTTGTAATCTACATATGCAAAGTATGAGAACTGGCACTCACCTGAAGCAGGGCACAGATACAGAGTTTTGGCATGGTGCGCAAAAGTCCAAATCGGCAGAGAAGGAGATACAGAAGTCCAGGAGCTAATAGCAGAATGTTCATTTTCACAGATACAGCCAAGCTGCAGGAATATTGTGGACAAACCGGATATTATAAAAAAAAAAAAAAAACTGTATACATTAACACTCTACAACAGGTTAAAGTGGTTGTCTCACTTCAGCAAGTGACGTCATGTAGAGAACATTAATACAAGGCATTAACTAATGTGATTGTCCATATTGCCTCCTTTGCTGGATTCATTTTTCCATCATATTATACACTGCTTGTTTCCATGGCTATGACCACCCTGCAATCCATCAGTGGTGGTCGTGCTTGTACACTATAGGGAAAAGCGCCAGCCTCTCTGGTGGCCTAGACCGCAAGAGGGCACAGGCTGGCGTTTGTTTCCTATAGTGTGCAAGCATGACCACTTCTGCTGGTTCGCTGGGTGGTCGTAACCATGGAAAGGAGCAGTGTATAACGTGATGGAAAAATGAATCAAGCCAGCAAAGGAGACAATATGGACAATCACAATACAATAATAAGTGCCCTGTATTAACTTTCTCTACATGATCAATGCCACTTGCTGAACAGAGACAACCCCTTTAATAGCTTCCCTCTATACTGAGGCACTCTGACAGCAAGAAACCAGAAACTGCAAAACCCAAATCACTTCACATGAATTTCTCAGCACAATTTGAATTCTGTTAATGGCAACCAGTCGGCTCCCTTGACATTACTGATGAATAGGGAATGGAAAGTATGTATTACAATAGACATGTCAGGAGAGGTGACAGGTCCTCTTTACCCTTCTTGCTTTTAGTTAAAGTGGTTGTTTGGTAAGATAAAATAATATTGATGTACTTTAAAGTTGAATACTACCCCACTGGCCTAATTTAAGCCCCTTTCTTGGTTGCAGAGTCTCCACTTTAATTTCAACAGGCATGTGAGAAGGTGATGTGAAAAGGGTTGGTTGGCTGGAATTCAGTAGCTAAGTCAGGCTCCTTCTCCATCTTGGCTGATGCAGAGATGGGGATTGGCTTAGCTAGTTAACTGAGCCAGCCCCAGGTTACTGGCGTCTGAACCAATGCTGAAGTGGAGGGTCCAGGACCAAGAGAGGGGTGATGAAATCGGGCCAACACAGGATTCGGAATTAAGTGATTTAGCAAGTTTTATAATTTGTCAACTAAAAGAAATGTTAGCTTGCCAGACAATCCCTTTAACACTTTAAGGCCCAAAACAGACTGGTCACTAAAGTCTATGTACACCTTTTGGTGTAATTTTTGAAATTATTGCACTGTGCTAATTTTTAGCTAAAAATCTTTTTAAAATTGATCTTTATTACAAATATAGAACCCTTTTATCTGTACAGAGCTGAGATTCTCTAATAGAGGGATATGATTTTTCCATTTCTTCCGTCAGCCAGCTTACCTGACAGGCTCCTTATCTCTGCTCTCTGACATAAGAAACACTCATTGTAGCTCAATTTTTATCTTCCTGATACGAATGTGGCTTAAATAAGTGTTTATGATAAGGTTTATTAGATGACCGGTGTTCTGAGATAAAAACCTCACCCTGAAAAATAACCTTACCCAACGTGACTTCAGGAGGTATGCGCCTCCGTGCTTAGGTGAAGATACAGTGCTCGCTGACTTGTGGGTGCGCGCGAGGACACAGCGCATGCACTCAGCCGCGCATACGCCATCAAGGGTAAGGAGATTTCATAGTATTTGTACATGTAAAATCTCCTTACCCTGCCACTGCGCACGAGCAGATTTTCAAATCTCCCTCACTACACAGTGCGCTTTAAATTTTAGATTAATTGCTGGCTGGCTTTTGTCAGGATCAGGTTGGTCTCTCCCTGCTCCTATGCCCCCCCAAAATGCTACACACACCACCTGGATTAAACAATGCCCCCCAATATGCTGCAACCAGCCCCCTGCTAGGAGCAGGGAGAGACCGACCTGATCCTGACAGAAGCTAGCCAGCAATTAATCTAAAATCTAAAGCGCGCTGTGTAGTGAGGGAGATTTGAAAATCCACACGTGCACAGTGGCAGGGTAAGGAGATGTACAAATACCGTGAAATCTCCTTACCCCTGATGGCGGTGTCCCCGCGCACACCCACAAATCAGCGCGCTCTGTATCTTCACTTCACTAAGTTCCTGGCGCTGACCTTGCTGCCTGTTGTACTGAGCAAGCGCAGAGGCGCACCCCCATACCCCCCGGGAAGTCACATGGGGTAAGGTTATTTTTCAGGGTAAGGTTTTTTCTCAGAACACCGGCACGAAAGTGAAAGTAGCAGGCACACAGCTAGAAAAACAGTTGACAGTGTGACTGAATGGCCTAATATTTTGAATAAAGACCAATTAAAAAAATGATTTTTAGGCCAAAATGAGTAGAATGCAATCATAAAGATTGTTGCCTCTGAAGGTGTACATAACCTTTAATGACCAGCAATTTTTTCATCACTGCATTCCAAGAGATTCACCTCTTTCATGCTTCTGTTTATGTAGACGTATTTATTTTATTGTAGAGGATTTTAGTTTTGCGGTACACACTGTAGTTTTTAATGGAACCATTTTGGGGTGCACATAACTTACTGATTAAATTTTATTAAAGAGTAACTAAACTTTTGAATCAAATTTTAATAATATGTTCCTAATGCCCTAATAATAGTTTTTCTAATATACTTTATTAAAGCATTTTGTATTTTTATTACAGTTTCCACCCCCTAAGGAGCAACATTCCCTGTGTGCTTAAAATTGACATTTCTGTACACCGCTGACATCTCAGCGGTGTACAGAGTACAGGCTGTAGACACCTTATGAATGGGGCCACAGTAGTAGTGTGTACAGGCAGGAGCACATATTGCTCTTTAACTCCTTCTGGGGGAGGTTGGGGGAAATACAGCATTACTGCCATTGAGGTTTTAAGTTATACATTTTGTGGCGTTCACTTAATGACATAATTTTACTGTCGGTCAGTACAATTACAGCTATACCAAATCAGGGCTGTGGAGTCGGTAGATAAATTGTCCGACTCCAACTCCGACTCCGACTCCTCAGATTTTGAAACTTCCGACTCCGACTCCTCGACTCCGACTCCTCTGTATTTAATATGCAAATACGAAGCTGTTCCACCACGTTCTTCTAATCTCCTCTAGCACAGAGAGGTAGTTGAGCAGAAGCTGCTGCCTTCTCCTTTGTGTGCTGATCTTCTGCTGAAGATAGAGCAGTGGGAGGATCCAGGAAGGGGCAGGGGAAGGGGCATTTATTTTAAAACATGATTTTCCTAGTAGAATCCCATAGTCATGTTTAAAATTTAAGCTAACAATCTGAGTTTACATGTTTTTTAGCCTTAGCTGAATGATAGCAGTTTTTCCAATGGTTTACAGCTTCAGTCTTGAACTATTGACTATCCATTCCCTTCACTTATACAAGTGTCTCCAGTCCTTAATCAGTTATCAGTGAGAGGCGAGGATAACCATGGGTTCCCTGTAACAGCAGACCACAAGACAATGGAAAGTGTAAGTATTGCCGCTCCTTAAAGGGACACTGACAGGCTGATTTTCCAGCTAAAGATATATATATACTGGTATTCATCAGAGAATTAGGAATAAAACTATACTAATGTTACCCCCAGTTAAGCTGTACTTGTGTTTAAGAAACATTTTAATCTGTATGCAAATTCACTATCTTTGTGCCCAATGGGGCAGCGCCTCCTGCGGCTTTGTGCCCAGCCGCGCCCGAAGTACAGCTTCCCAGCGCTGTTCCCTCGTTATTATTCACTGCACTGGCCTTTTTTTCAGGCTAGCCGAACGCTGAATTCCTGCGCAGGCGCACGTGTAGAGTGCTGGCAGCAGCCTCGCCTGGCTATGCTGAGGCTGTGCCAGCTTTCTCTCTTCCTCCTCGCTACCTAGTCCTGTCTAGTGCTGCCAGTACTCTACATGTGCGCCTGCCCCTTGGGCACAAAGGTAGAGAATTTGCATATTGATTAAAACGTTTTTAAACACAAGTAAACCTCAACTGGGGGTAACAGTCGCCTAGTTGTATTCCTAATCCTCTGATGAATACCAGCAGATATATCAGCCTGTCAGTGTCCCTTTAACTGCATAGTAAAGCATATGAAAAGCATGCTTCTTCACGGTCACTTAACGCCTTTGTTTAGCGGTAACGTGACGCACTGCATGCATTGGCCTTTATTCTTACAGTAGAGAAGTAATTCATTATAACTTTATCTGAATTGGGACATTTAAACTTGCTTTTTTTTTATTCCAATTTTTTTTTATTCCAATTTAAATCTAGTAGGAGTCGAGTCGGAGTCGGTCCATTTTTGCCGACTCGACTCCAGGTACCCAAAATTGCCTCCGACTCCGACTCGACTCCGACTCGACTCCACAGCCCTGTACCAATACTATTTTCGCTTTATAAGACGCACAGGGAAATGGCCCTGCGTCTTATAAAGGGAATACTAGTGAGCGCTTCCATTATGAAAGCGCTCATGAGTACCGGAGGACCGGGAAGCAGTGAAGGCTCTGTACTCATCGCTTCCTGGTTCTCGGCTGTGCTGTGGCTGCACACAGCGTGAGGGCGCTCCGTGACCTCACGCTGTGCATGTCGGGTCACAGCACAGCCACAGCAGGAAGAAGACAGAGCGCGCTGGAGGTGAGGAGCGGCAGAGTCCAGAGCAAGAGAGGTAAGTGTTTTTATTTTATTTGATCTGTGGCATGGGGGCTCATAAATGGCATAGGGGCTCATAAATGGCATGGGGCTCATAGATGGCATGTGGGCTGATCTGAGGTCTCAATGGGGTCTTATTAACATTGGGGTCTGATCTGAGGTCTGATTGAGGATCTTATTAACATTAGGGGCCTGATTGGGGCTGCCAGATGTGGTCTGATTAACATTGGGTGTCTGATTGCTGGCCTGATTGGAGGTGTAATGAAAAATATTTTTTTCTTATTGTCCTACTCTAAAACCTGCATCTTATCATCAGGTGAGTCTTATAAAGCAAAAAAACAAAAAAAAAATGTTGTGATAATTGTATAGTTTAGGTTGTTATGGACAGGAAGATACCAAATATGTGGAGGAGATTTAATTTTTACAATTTTTTGCATAAAAAACATTTTTTTAATGGAAAGGGTGTTTTTTTTAACTTGGAGATTTTTTTATCTAATAGAACTTTTATTTTATGTGTTATTTTACTTCTTTTTTTTTTTATATATATCTTTTTAGTCCAACAAGGGGACATTGACAGGCAATCTTCTGATTTCTTCTATAATACACTATACTGGCACTATCAGGCTTACAGTGTAGGCAGGCCTGGGGGGCCTTCAACAGGTGGCATCCCACATTCTCAATAAGGGCTCACGCAAACTTATTTTCTTTTTGTGTCCGTTTCGTTTTTTTTTTGCAGACCGTATGCGGAACCATTCATTTCAATGGGTCCGCAAAAAAAACGGAAGTTAATCCGTTTGCATTCCGTTTCCATATGTCCATTCTGCAAAAAGATAGAACATGTCCTATTATTGTCCGCATTACGGACAAGGATAGTACTGTTCTCTTAGGGGCCAGCTGTTCGGTCGCACAAAATACGGAATGCACACGGACATCATCCGTATTTTATGCGGATGCCATAACAGGATGCCAATGCCTGAGGGAGGCTTTCTCCCTCTAAACCACTTAGAGGATGAATCAAATCAAACTGACATGAAGTAAAGCTTCCAGAGATGAGGTGTGTAGTCATGCTGTATTATACAGGGTGAGGCAGAAGTCTGGACACTCCCTTTTGATTGATGTAACTTTTAGAAAATGGACTTCCAACGTTTGAAAGTATCAATTGGGAGGGAGGCTGCATTATTTGGTGGTAGAATTTTCTTCACCAATTTCACAATCCTGCATATTGAATTCAGCCCCGTTTTTTCCCAGTGGGAAGGGGGTCATGTGATAATTCAGTCTTGGTTAGAATTTACTCAGAAACAAACTGGAAGTATCAGTTTTGACCTATCTTATCTGAAATGGTGAATCCTACAGTGCTGTGAAAAAGTGCCACCCGCAGTTCTTCAGCACGTTTACGTTTAACCATGTGCATCCAGAAGAATGCTGGACACGTAGAACACACCATGTAAAGCACTTTACGAAACGTTGATCTTGTTTGACTCAACCAGGTAAAGATTGGTTAAAACTGATACTTCCAGTGTATTTCTGAGTAAATTGTAGCCAAGACTGATATAACACAGGACCTTCTTCTCATTGGAAAAACCTGAGCTCAATTCAATCTAGCGGATTTCAAAATGGCGGCTTTTGCCTCACCCTGTATTCCCTCATACTAGAAATGATTAAGACCAATCTCCATCCTTCTGATCCATATATTATAAGCACCATTTATAATCAGTGTGTGCCTCTTCCGCCAGTTATTGTTGACAGGAGAAAAAGTCCTGCAAAAACTAATTTTTCCTCACATCAAAAATAACTGATCTCTGAACAAAGTGACACAAACTGATGCGGAAAATAACAGATCAGTTTTTTTTAATCCATCAGAAGAACATAAAACTAAACGGTGGTGTGAACTCGGCCTTAGGCCCCATTCACACGTCCGTGTGTGTGTTTTGCGGATCCACAAAACACGGACATCGGCGATGTGCGTTCCGCAATTTGCAGAGGAGGGAGGCTCCAGCTGCAACCACTTGTCTTACAGCTTGTCACAGGACAGGGAGGAGGAGGGACATGGCTGTGCTACCGGGAAAGAGTGAAGCTACTTTTATATCTTTCTTAGTTTTAATTGCAATAGGAGCCATTACGGGAAAGGAAGCGATGAACAGAGGAAGAGCTGGGATAATTTTTGTGTGTTTGCATTTTCTGTGGTTAGTGTTCCCCTAATTAGATATACAGAAATATTCCACGTTTATGAAAAATAAATTATTTTACAGACTCTTGGCATGACCACTGCCAATTTTAATACTGTACATTGTTGTAGGAATATCAAATATTTCCCATAATTTACCTGTAGAAAAAGCAGCCCCAGCTCCAGTGATCCTCTAATATTAGGTTGATAGCAAAGAATAAGATGACCATAGCCACTGGATCATTGAAGAGGCGAAGCAGGTAGATGGAGTGCACGCGATATGAAGCACAGCACATGAAGAAGAACACATAAGGCGGTACCTAAGTATTGAGGAGAATAAACGGATAGTAAGGTTGTGTTCTAGGATGGATAGATTAGATACTAGCTAGATTAGACGTGAGATATAAGATAGATACAGAGAGATATGAGACAGACAGAGATATGAGATGAGAGAGATATTCGTTTAGACATGAGATTTAGGCCTCATGCACACGACCGTTGTTTGGGTCCGCGTCCGAGCCGCATATTTCGCGGCTCGGCCGCGGACCCATTCATTTCAATGGGGTCGCAAAGATGCGGACAGCACTGCGTGTGCTGTCCGCATCCGCTGCTCCGCTCCGTGCCCCCGCAAAAAAATAGAGCATGTCCTATTCTTGTCCGTTATGCGGACAAGAATAGGCATCTCTATAATGGGCCGCGCTCTGCTCCGCAAATTGCGGAACGGAACGCGGAGCAGCTTCCGTGTTTTGCGGATCCGCGGTTTGCGGACCGCAAAACACCCACGGCCGTGTGCATGAGGCCTTAGACAGATATGCTGGTGACTTACCTTCTTAGTGAGAATATAGATGCGGAATACAAGAAACAGTGTAAGCAGATATAGTACCGCAAAGACATACTGAGCCAGCCTGATGTTGGTCCCATGCTCAGTTAAGTAGTAGAATGCACTAAAAATGTAGACAAATCCAGCTGGATACCTGTTTTAAAAAGGACCAAAAACTCAGAGACAAATACAATATATGGTAAAGTTAGAATTTTTTTTTTTTTGCATGCTTGGCTTTATTTTTTGCTTCTAAAGGCTTATGCGAACTAACATATTTTTAGTCCTGCATTTTTTGCGGGTTGGCTGCCGAATCATTCACATATCGTGTGTTGTCCATATGTCAGTTCCATGGTATCCGCAAAAATGTCCTATTCTCGTACACATAACAGACAAGGATAGGACTGTTTTATTATGGCCTAGATGTTCTGCAAAATGTTGAATGCACATGGCCGGTATCCGTGTTTTGCGGATTCGCAATTTGAGGACCCAAAACAGGCAACGGTCGCATGTGTTACCTGTTTGTAGAGGATGAGGTTGTTGGGTCATATGATCAATACACCTCACCCCTAACATATACAAGGTATTAACACTGGCACAATAGAGCAGCACCATCAACCCAAATCCTGCTTGGATGCCCACATTATCAGTAGGAGTAGAGAGTTTCTGGTCAGCACCCTGGTGGAGGTGGTGCTCAGTGGTAGGAGGCAATCTCCAAGAAGTGAAATTAGTGAAACCACGACACTCAAGAATTGTGATGCAAACAAATTTGTCTTTATTCAGAGAGCTCTAAAGATGACTATAAGGGTACGTTCACACGACGACAATTGTCGCGCGACAAATAGGGCACAACTTCACTGCAACATTTGTCGCACTATTGTCGCGCGACAATTTTTAATGGGAGTCTATGGTGTCGCAGTGCGACATGCAACATGCTGCGACTGCGACAGTCGCAGAAAAACCCATCTTGAATGATTTTCTCCGACTTTTGTGTCGCAGTCGCAGCATGTCGCACTGCGACACCATAGACTCCCATTATAAAAATTGTCGCGCGACAATAGTGCGACTTTTTGTCGTGCGACAATTGTCGTCGGGTGAACGTACCCTTAGAGAGCAGAAACTACACATATGCTAATCTACGCCTGCTCCAGCTTCTTCTAATCTGTGACCAAGGTTCGGGGCGGTCTGAAACACTAGTGTCGGCTCTCTAATGGTCATATTTGGAGCTCTCTGAATAAAGACAACTTTATTTGCATCCCAATCCTTGAGTTCTGTGGTTTCACTAATTTCAAAATATCAATAGGACATCCCCAACATCAAGATTTTATTGCCACATCTAGAACTGCAAATTTCAGCTGCCTCGAGATTACACCAAAGTTGTTACCCACTTCCAGGCCGTTCATTTTACAAGGCAAAAACAGAAACCTTTTTAGAGCTCAAGCACACGACCCAAGTGCATGCCAGCATTTTTTTTAAACGTCTGTAAAAATGTCCTAGGATGTTCTATTTCTATTTGCAGGGCCGCAGAACGGATGTGCAGATGCAGACAGTACACCGTGAGATCAATGGGTCCGCATCCAATCTGCATAAAACGTGGATCGGATGCAAACCGAAACTACGGCAAGAGCCCTAACTTAAAGGGATTTTTCCACCTTAGCAAATTATGTCTTATCACAACCAGGGCCACTTTAAGCTCCCAGTCCATCCCTGATGGTGTTTTTTTTTTGGAAGGGGTCTGTTGATATTTTTCCATTTATGATGTCTGCTGAATGTTACTGCTCCTGGAGATAAGTGGCACCAGAAGAGCCTGGAAGCTACTCATCTCATTGGCTGATCCTGGGGTGCATGTATATGAGATACACAAAATGATAATATCCCTAGATTTCAGTTGGATAGCTAGTTGTAGAGTGTAAGAGAAGCCAAAACATTCAACACTTGATCGCTATACAGGTCACACCCAGTATACCATTGACCCTACAGGGAAATGGGCAGTTCATTTATATAGTAAAGCAGCGAACTGTCCGCTCCTTGCTTCACCCTTCTGTTGGGCATAATTACTGTGGAGGGGCCACAAGGAGGACAAAACTACTGTGAAGGGGCAAAAAGGTGGGCATAATTACTGTGAAGGGGCCACAAGGAGGACAAAACTACCTGTGAAGGGGCACAAAGGTGGGCATAATTACTGTGAAGGGGCCACAAGGAGGACAAAACTACTGTGAAGGGGCACAAAGGTGGGCATAATTACTGTGAAGGGGCCACAAGGAGGACAAAACTACTGTGAAGGGGCACAAAGGTGGGCATAATTACTGTGAAGGGGCCACAAGGAGGACACAGCTACAGTGAGCGGGTCACAGTGTGGATAGTACTACCGTGAGGGTGCACAATGTGGGTATTAGTACTGTGTGGTAGCACTAAAGGGAAATGCACTAGATTACCCTGTTGTACATTGGCATGGCTTGGTCTTACAGGACCAGCACAGTGCCCCCTGTCGGGGGGTTTACAGGGGCAGTCACCATCCCTTCTTTATGTGATTATTCTTTTTGCCCTATGACCACAGTGATCCTAATTCCGAATCCAGTGGACATCATGCCGACACAACAGCAAAACTCTGGATGCGGTGGGACCAGTTGGGTCTTTCATTTATTACAAGGTGCATTGCTACCACTGTGTACCCTATGATAGATTTTATTAGGTGGGATTGGGTGAGTATAGTTATACATTGGGCACAGTTATAGGAGTGGCTTAGTATAAAAAATTGCCGCGTTCTTTATGTACATTTGAGTGGCAAGAGGATTTAATGCTGAAACCCTGCCCTGATGCTGGAAATCCTAGCTACACCTCTGGTATTTGGTTCTGCAGGGGCGGTATTTTGGGCTGTACTACATTATTGTTGGCCCCACCTACTTACATTAGCCCTGCCTTCTGTCAATTTGGATCCGCCTACAGCATGGGGTCACTTTTAATTTTTTTCCAGGGCCACTTTAAGTCCCCAGTCGGCCCCTGCAGTATACTCACACCAGGGGCCCGGTGTCCCCCTGCAGCTTCATGTAATCATAGGTCCCATTCAGCACCCCTTCCACCTCATCCATGTAGGCTTTCCAGTCGATCTCTGTGTCTGTGGAGAGATCGCACATTAGGACTGTACGCATTACACCCATATCCTATACGGCCAATCACCCTGTGCACTCACATGGGACCCTCTGAATCACCCAGTGTGTGACCCCCAGCTCGGCCAGGCACAGGCACACTCCCAGCAGCGCTGTGTACCGGGGGTCGATCAGGATCTGGAACTTGTTCTCCCATCCCCGGCGCAGACTCTCCATGAGGGTGGAGCGCCCCCCAGACGGAGCCCCTCTCCTCCGGACAGCAGCGGCCGGAGCCATCAGCTCAAGTATGACAGCTGCACCGGGCCAGCCGGAAACAGGAAGCGGCAGTGAGAGGTCGGGAAGAGTCGGTGCATGAGACGCAGAGTGGACGATGGGACTGGCGGTAAGGCTCAGTGCTGCACACACATGACGTGTGTGGAGGACACGTGGATGTAGTAGGAGGCGGGGCTGCGGATAGGCCGCGCACAGGCCCCGCCCCCTGGTGACGCCATCACTCGGCGTGCAGCTGCCGGTGGAGGGTGCACACATGTCGGGCCGGTACAAGGAGTTGGAGTACTGGGACTCCCGGTACCAGGAGGAGGAGCACCTACTGACCGGGGGGCACGAGTGGTTTGGGGCTTACCATGATTTCGCCCACCTGGTGAGGAGAGAGCTGCGACCCCGGACCAGAGGACTTGTGCTCGGTATCCACACTGTCTACTAGTGCACACTGCTGTATTACCTGAATCTGCCTGCGGGGGAAAGGGGGGTCCATTTGTTAAGGAGGTTTACATTAGATTAAGTGAAACCCTATGTCAGTGATGGTGAACCTTTTAGAGACCGAGTGCCCAAACTGCAACCCAAAACCCACTTATTTATCGCAAAGTACCAACACTGGAATGTAACCTGAATACTACAGTCCGATATAGCATATCTCCCATGCACTTTATCATTTATCTATAATAGCTTATATTCAGTGCGCTGCCTGTGCCGTTCATAGTGCGTCCTGCACTAAAGGTTCGCCACCGCTGGCCTATGGCAATGATCTTCCATAGTGGGCTACCATGCTTGTTCTCCAAATTAAAAGGCATCTATCGGCAGATTGGCACCTATGAAAAATGATGTGTAACTGCCATGTCCTCTGCACTCTGACTGACAGCACCAGACAGTGAGAACATGATGACGCCTGCTCCTGTCAGTCAAAGAGCAGAGGTCGCAGCAGCTGCAGAGAGAACTGAGCCTCTAGGTCAGGCATGCTCAACCTGCGGCCCTCCAGCTGTTGCAAAACTACACTCCTATCATTCCCTGACAGCCTACAGCTATCATCCTACAGAAGGGCATTGTGGGAGTTGTAATTTTACAACAGCTGGAGGGCCGCAGGTTAAGCATGCCTACTCTAGGTGTAATGGCAACCCCCCATATATAAAACATCATTTTTCTCAGTAATGCGGACACATATGACCATGGGACCAACACAGATGCCTTCAGCTGCCAAGCGCACATGTAACAGGTCAGCCAGATGTCATAGGTACAAATCTGCTGACAGATGCCCTTTAAATGTGTAAACGCAGCTAGGTAAAATACAAAGTGAAAGGCAAAGATCAGCACAGGAGAACTGACACTTTTTGTGTACAAAAGAAAGGAGTATTTTATAAGAAACAAGCTTCTTTACTGTAACAGCTGAAACTGCAACTGTAGCACAACTGATGTGAGTCCGCAGGAATGCATGAAGTTTTAATCTATGCATATGAGCCTCTAGGAGCAATGGGGGCGTTGCTGTAGCACCTAGAGGCTCAGCTCTCTCTGCAACTGCTGCATCTTCTGCTCTTTCATTGACAGGACCAGGCAGTGTAAACTTGATCATGCCTCCCTAGCCCTGTCAGCCAAAGTGCAGAGAACACGGCACCCACTTATTTATCGCAAAGTGCCAACACGGCAATGTAACCTGAATACCAGTGTAGTATATCTTCCATTTACTTTATCAGTCCGCTCGTGCTCTGGCCCATTGAATCAAACAACCTTAAATCTATGGTCTCCTGTAATGCTCCAGACCGTCGCCTCATAGGGGAGGGGGGGGGGACCAGAGTTGGGGGGCTCCCCTCTGTTACATCCATTTGCCTTAATTATGAAAGGACTTCTCATCATAGGGCTGCTGCAGGCTGGAGAAAAGAGTGAAACTCAGATTGGTTACTTGTGGAGTAACACAGGCATTATAGGCCTAATTCACACGTCCGCAAAATGGATCCGCATCCCATCCGCAATTTTGCGGAAGGGTTGCAGACCCATTCATTTCATAGGGGCAGGAATGGATGTGGACAGCACATTTATGTGATGTCCGCATCCGTGTTTCCGCATCCGTGTTTCCGTTTCCGCAAAAAAATAGAACATGTCCTATTCTTGTCCGCAATTGCGGACAAGAAAAGGCATTCTCTATATAGTGCCAGCAATGTGCGGTCCGCAAAATGCGGAATGCACATTGCAGCCGTCCGTGTTTTGCAGATCCGTGTTTCTGTGTTTCCGCAAAACACACTACGGACGTGTGAATTAGGCCATAAACCGCAAAATATGCAGAGTTGTTGATGGTAAAAACTAAGGATCTGCCTAGACCCCAGGACTGATCTGTAGGTTTACAGGTTTTATTATCCGCCCATATGGCGCTATTTCTAGATGCTTAACACGTAGGTCACTGACTTCTGTGACAGCTGCCGCAGCCCTCCATACTGACTGTGTCTATATGTCAGCACTCCGAAAATAGCACATGTGCGCAGTCCTCCCTGTGTGTGGCTAATCTGTAGCTGCCAGTCAAGCAGTGGATATGCCCGGGTGTCTGCCATAAGATATCCTCATTCACAACCCCGAATGTCGAAAGGTCAGTGACATTCACACCACCACAGCAAGTAAAATATATGGTCCCCTCCAGAACATGTGCAACTCAGGACTGATGTATTTTCCATGATATGATGCAGTATGGAGGAAAGATAAGACATTACATAGCCTATGGCTCAGGACTATTGAAACATAGGGACTCTGCAGTCTGCATTATATATATTCACTCTATGTGCCGTCACTTGATGTAGATAGCTGGGTTTGACAAAAGCCAGGTAGCCTGCATGTCTTAAAGAGGACCTGTCACCACTCCTGACATGCCTGTTTTAATAGCTTCATGCATTTCCCATGTAATAACAATTCTGGAACATCTATTCTTATGTCTCTATGTTGTGCCATTCCTTTATTATTCCTCCTATAAGTTATGAATGAATTGCTAGACGTCTGCAGTAAGTGTATAGAGGGGTGGTAACCGATTGGGGGGGTGTACCTGCACTGTGCAACAGTGGCAGCACTAGCTGGATATAGTGAGTCTGTGCAGATATACCTCAACTGGTTACCAGCCCTCTGTACCCTTACTGCAGACTGCTAGCAATTATTCATAACTTCTAACAGGAATAATAAAGGAACGGCACAACATAGAGACATAAGAATAGATGCTCCAGAATTGTTATTACATGGGGAATGCATGGAGCTATTAAAGCAGGCATGTCAGGAACGGTGACAGGTCCTCTTTAGGCTTTTGGTCTGTTTTCCATTGACATCTACATTAGTTTTTGTCTTGCTACTAGAAAGTATGAACTGGCTACAAAGTCTACATTAATGTGCCCCCCATGTTAACAGTCGTATGTTTTATTTCCTGTAGGATGTGGTACGAGCTCGCTGAGCGCTGAGCTGCACAAGGAAGGCGTGAGACCACTCGTCAGTATTGATTACTCCCCAGTATGTATCAAGGAGATGGCACAGAGACATGCCAATGTACCAGACATGAGCTGGATGGTCATGGACGCACGGCACCTTCAGTTTCCGGATGGAACATTTGACCTGGTTATTGAAAAGGGGACGCTGGATGCTATGATGGTGGATGAGAAAGATCCATGGAGCGTTACCAAAGACACCATTACTCTTGTGGACAAGGTGCTAAGTGAGGTAAGGTATCGGTTTGGGTCAGATTGGCACTGCCAAGCATGGCTGGTTTAGAGAAGTGGGAAACTGGGATCATGGTATTCATTGATATTTTTCCTTATTGAAGTCCCACATAGATGTGTCAGGCAAGGTATGATGTGGCATGAAAACGGCGGCAAATCCTTGAAAACTATTACTGTGGTTTCACACACACATTTAATTTTTATTTAATTTTTAAGAAAATCTCCACCATAGGTTTTGAAGCTAAAGCCAGAAGTGAATCTAGCAGGAATGAGAAGGTTTTTATATTCTGGCGTGGTGTTTTTTTTTTTAGGTGTTTTTCTTGAAGAAGAAAAAGCCATGTGTGAAACCAGCCTAAGGCGGAAGATGTGAATTCGTGCTTAAAGGGCCATTGAGCTTTAGAAAAAACTTTTGACATGCCATAGTGACCTATCAAAAGTTTGATTAGTGGGAGACTGAGTGCGGAGATCTCTGCCGATCGATAGAATGAGGAGAGAGAGGTACTTGCATAGTCCACTCTCTCCATGCTGCACGGGACTACCACAATAGAAAGTCTATGGGCCTGTCCCGATTCAGTCTCCTGCAGCAAGTGGAGAGTGTGTGACATGCAAGTGCTTTACTCTCCTTGTTCTAGCGATCTTTGGGGGGGGTCTCGGCACTCAGACCCCCACTGATCAGAACCTTTGATGATGCTGCAATGATGATATCAAAAGTTATTTGAAAGCTCAGCAACAGTTTAAAAATAAAATAAGATCTGAATCCATTGATATAACCTCTTCCGCTCTGCTGTGAGCTTACGTAAAGGTATATGAAGGTCAGATCTGTCTAAAAGTAAAAGTGTCTTTGTGCCCATAGCAACTAATTACGGCACAGCTTTAATTTTCAAGATACAAAATAATCTGTTTGGTTGCAAATGGCGAGTTAGTCTACTTTCACAGTAGCGTTTTGGCTTTCCGTTTATGAGATCCGTTCAGGGCTCTCGGAAGCGGTCCAAAACGGATCAGTTTTGCCCTAATGCATTCTGAATGGAAAAGGATCCGCTCAGAATGCATCAGTTTACATCAGTTCAGTCTCCAATAAGTTTTGGAGATTGACACCAAAACGCTGCTTGCAACGTTTTGGTGTCCGTCTGACAAAACTGAGCCAAACGGCTCTGGCACAATAAAAAACGGATCCGTCCCCCATTGATTTTTAATGGTGTTCAAGACGGATTTGTCATGGCTATAGAAGACATAATACAACCGGATCCGTTCTGAACGGATGCAGACGGCGCGCGTTCATGCGAAATCTCGGGTCTCACGAGATGATGCCGATAGGCGTGAGTGAGACCTGAGAGAGCCGCCACGCTGATGCCCATCGGCGTTAGCGTGGCGGCAAGTGGTTAAGGAGAGACTACACACCCGTGTTTCATAATAAGAATATGTATAAGGCCCCATTCACACGTCCGCAATTATGTTTGGAATTTTGCAGAACGGAATTGCGGGCCCATTCATTCCTATGGGGACAGACGATGTCCCGCCCGGGTCCGCAATTGCGGATCCGCACTTCTGGGTCCGCAATCACGTTCCCGAAAAATATAGAACATGTCCTATTCTTGTCTGCAATTGCGGACAAGAAAAGGTATTTTCTATGACCCTAGGTACACACCTAAGCGTTTTACAGTGCGTTTAAACGCGCTGTAAAACGCACAACATGTGAAAAGCCATGCTTCCCTATGGGCATGGTTCACATTTGGGCGTTTTACAGTGCGTTTGAACGCGCTGAAAAACGCCAAATGCTGTCGCTTCAGCATGAGCTTCTTTGGGGCGTTTTAACGCGCCTATGGGCCATGCGAAAATAGTGGTGAATCACTGAATCGCGCGATTCAGAAACGCCTGGGTGTGTTCCCAGCCTGAGAGTGCCGGCGATGTGCGGTCTGCAAAATGCGTAACGCACATTGTCGGTGTCCGTGTTTTGTGGATCTGCAAAACACACACGGACGTGTGAATGTAGCCTAAGTAGAATTTATTATTGCAATAATAATCAGGCAAATGTCTGTCCTTCTTTTGCAAGTTAAAGGGGTTATTCGAGACAAATTCTTTACCCTTATACCCGGGCCTCTTACACTGAATATACTTACCGGGCTCCCCGCACCACCGCTGCTGCTTTTCCCCATGCGCGGATGAAAACATCCGGTGTCGGGAGGGAGCAGGCAGTGACGGGGACGAGCCTCCCTAGCATCGCGGGTGACGCTAGGGAGGGTTGTCCCCGTCTGCCATTGGCCCCCCAACACCGGGGAGAAGCAGCAGCAGCGTTGCAGGGAGCCAGGTAAGTATATTCAGTGTGAGGGGCCAGGGCATATGGGGGACATTTGTTAGCCACGGATAACCCCCTTTAAGTATAATATATACAAAGGAGAGGAAACTTACATCACCGATTGAGGTAACGTCATCTGACATTGACACATCAGCTGGGAAGCCCTTTTCTGCAAAATCAAGAAACCATTTCTACGCAAAGCTTCCCTTTGTAGATGAGCTTCAGCCGCTAGCTGAAAAGTTCCAGCTTTTATCCTGTCTAACCAAAGAGCCTCGCCCCCTAGAGGCATGTAGCCAGCATATGCAGTCTAGAAGGGTCACTGTGTATATCTTGTTTATCTGTTATTAATTCCCATACCCGCAATCAATCAGAATGCCAAGATGACTTGGGCAGACTATGTACAGGTCATAAGGATTCTATCAAATAAGTGGGCCAATACCTTAGACCAGGTATGCTCAACCTGCGGCCCTCCAGCTGTTGCAAAACTACAACTCCCAGCATGCCCAGACAGTGTACAGCTATCAGCCTACAGCAGGGCATTGTGGGAGTTGTAGTTTTACAACAGCTGGAGGGCCGCAGGTTGAGCATGCCTGCCTTAGACAAATATTTCAGACAAGTCTCTTTATTCGTTCTATCAGATAACAATGGACAAGGTCTCCCACGAACATTTCAGACAGGTCCTCCGTTCATTCATAGGTCAGGATAATTGTCAGACATAATGAAGTCCAGATGATCAGAAACTCCATCTTCACACTTTAATAGGAAGAAAGTGCCTTATTCCGCATGGTACCAAATGTAAAATTACAATGCTGATCATTGTGGTGCATCTCAGCAGAACCACGAGAAAGCATAGAAATACACG
This sequence comes from Bufotes viridis, assembly GCA_033119425.1. Classification (NCBI taxonomy): domain Eukaryota; kingdom Metazoa; phylum Chordata; class Amphibia; order Anura; family Bufonidae; genus Bufotes; species Bufotes viridis. Next base: position 176,404,353 of record CM065592.1, read on the forward strand.
GAGTGCCATGGAAAACATTGTTTGACTGCATTCACAAGACTCTCGGTCCTGATGTTAGCTGCTAGAGACTTGGTGCAGTCATGTTAACTGCATGGAGGGTCAGATTTATTAGCCCTGTTCAGACTGTCTAGGTTTATGCCGTCTACGTTTTAAAGATGCACCCGCCTGAAGGGTGATACGTTTAGTGCATAGCTAGACACCTTTAGCTAATCTTGCACCAAGGTCGCCTCTTAAATCCCCTTTGCGATAAACAATGGCCTCTTGTCGAGCTGTAAAACAGACAGTGCATTATTGTTTTGGTGTATTTGCTTCATAAATGGACTTGATGCAAGATTATGCCCATAAATGCACTAAATGTTATCACATTTTACGACAAGTAAATCATTTTTACAATTAGTAAATTTGCCCCAGAATGTCTTGTGTGTTGCTAGAAGTCTTGCTGTAATTCTGCATGTTGTGCACTAGGTGGTGCTGTTTGTTTGACAGCTCTCTTACTAGTCACGTTCTGCAGCCTTCTACTCTTTACCTGATTTGGTATCACTGGTATTTATATTGGTATGTATTTCTCCTCTGTCTACCTGCCAGGGCCATGACAAGTATGATCTGCGTGAGATGTATTGTTGACTGTATTTTAAATACTAACGTTTCCATTTTCCCGCGTGCCGCGTGAAGGACAGCAAAGTGTAGTGGCACACCACAGGTGATGCTTTTATGTTGTTTGTGTAGAGCAAAAGTCCGTTTTATTTGATAATCGGAATTTTATAGAAGAATTAGTTTTGGATTGAAATAATGTAAGAATATTATATAACCACTTGTCTGAATTCATCCAGTTATGTAACAGTGGATGCTGTAATTCTGCTTGACCAGTGTGTAGTCTTGATTACACAGTCCGCACAATCGTCCTCGGGGGTTCTTTTACACGGATCGTGGTCAGGCTGATTAATGGAACGAAGCAGATATTCCTGATAATTGCCTGATCATCAGGATATGAGGGCTGTATTTACATGCAGCAATCACCAACCAATAAAACGATCGCTTGTCCCTATAGAAAATCATTTTTTCTGGGCAGCAGATCACTGTTCAGACAGCACAATCTGCTACATGGACGCACGGATTTTTGGTGCCGGCAGAGCGACACGATCAGCCAACGAACGTTCATTTGCTCTTTCATCGGGTGATCCCCGAAACCTTTCACACAGGGCAATTATTGGGAACGCTAATCTCTGATAATTGTTCCAATTATCGATCCATGTAAAAGGACCCTCAGGGATCCTAATATAGTGGAGAAGTGAGGGTCTTTGTTAAACATTACTGCATTCATTGGCCACTTATTAATGACCTCTTCTCATTAAAGCAATTATATTATCGAGCTGTCAAGTTGCAGCGAAAAAATTCAAACATCCAGTGAACACCAGGGAGAATGGGCCAGACTGTGAAGCTCCTACAACAGGGGTATGCAGGATGCTGAACCTTGAATGGGGGTGTGCAGGTCTGTAACCGGTTCCACTCCTGTCTGCTAAGAGCAGGGGGCTACAGTGGGTGCAGGCTCGAGACCAGTAGAATGTATCATGTCACAGGGTGCACATCATCCATACTTGGCAGCATTTAAAAAGCTAGCCAGGACTTTTAAGCCCCAAACCCTAAAGCTCCCCTGAATCCTCCCTATTGGTGTCATAAGCAGGACTGTCCTAGTAAATAAGAACCGTCGGCAAGTTGAATCATCCCATGCTGGTTTGATGTACAAGACAGTGACTTTACTGTAATTCAGTGGCCTACACCGTCACAGACCTTTATCCAGTAGGATACTTTTGGCATGTGGTCAAGTGAGATTTTCACAGCACAGATGGACAGCTGGTAAATTTGCTGCATATCTGTAGGGCTATGATGCCACACCATGAACCAAGTATCTTGTTCCAGTCTTGCCAGTAGTCCCACTCTTACCAGGACAATCCCATGAACTGTGCTGAAAAAGGGGAAGGGCTTATGCCAAACCCTGTCCAAAAGTGGGTGGTTTGGAGGCTTTCTTGGGGGGAGTTGAACAGTTCCAAGATTGACTTTTTAACTGTTTGTACGTATGCTATTCAACAAAAGCCTCAGAACTGAGAGATAGTGAAAAACTTCCAAAAATATTCACTAGTCCTTTAGAATTGAGCATCTGATATACATTGTAGAGAAGGTAATCTTCTTACTGGTGCAAGTATATGTGAGTTATCCTTCTGGTCCTCACCTGTGTCACGTCACAGACACTCTGACTCTTCTACTGACGCATTTCTCAATTCTAGGTTCTCATATGAATGGAGAACCTGACTTTCTGTCCACACATAAGATGCTGTGTCAGTTAGAGACTAAGGCCCCATTCACACGTCCGCAATTCTGTTCCACGTTTTGCGGAACGGAATTGCGGACCCATTCATTTCTATGGGGATACACTATGTCCCGCCCGGATCCGGAATTGCGGGTCCGCAACAAAAATAGCACATGTCCTATTCTTGTCTGCAATTGCGGACAAGAAAAGGCATTTTCTATGAGAGTCCCGGCGATGTGCGGTCCGCAAAATTGCCGGTGTCTGTGTTCTGCAGATCCGTGGATCCGCAAAACACACACGGATGTGTGAATGGAGCCTTAGAGGGGAATTTATCATGAGGGGAATATTTAGTCCGTTTTGATTGAGTCTTGAGTGTTGGAGAACTTTATGCCACGTTTATGACCTATCTCATGTTACTTGATAAATTTGGCTTGTCCTTAAGGCTACATGCACACGACTGTCCGCTCCGTCCGCAAATTTTGCGTCCGTCAAAAAAAAAACGGATGACGGACCGTTTTTTATTTTTTTTATGGATCCATTTTTTTGGAAGATCCATTGTAATAATGCCTATCCTTGTCCGCAAACGTGAAAAAAAAAGGACATGCTCTATTTTTTTGACGGAATATAAACGCGCACCACGGATGCGGAACAAAAACGGTTGACCATCCGCATTTTTTGACGGACCCATTGAATTGAATGGGGAAGCATCCTATCCGTGAAAAAAAACGGATCGGACGCGGAAACAAACAACGGTCGTGTGCATGAGGCCTAAACCTAACACTTTTGTCCGGAGAAGCCACTCCAGTTTTCCTACTCCACCCTCCTCTTGGAGTGAGATTGTGACTTTTTTATGACACTCGTTAACATGGCTAACCACAACCACTTTTCCACCTATATTACAAAACTGGAGTGAGTGGTGTAGAAATTCCAAAAATGTAGCAAAATTTTGCGCAAGTGCATGTAAAAAGTCGCAAATTTTGTCGCAAGCAAGTGCAAAAAAGTTGTAAAAGCCCTATTATGCGACTTTTTGATGCCAGAATTCTGGAGTGAAGGTATGACAAATCAGGGCCTTAGTGTTGGTCACATGACATAACCTCCCTTCTGATCCTCGGCTATAAGGGCTCATTCAGACGGCTGTATGCTGTCTGCTAAAATGCGGATCTGTGTTTTTGCGGATTAGATGTTGTCCTATTCACTTCTACGGGGCCCTTTTCTTCCATTGCACAGCTCCGCAAAAAAAAAATGAAGCATGTCCGTGAAAATCAGGACATGATCCTATTGAAGTCTATGGATCAGCAAAAAAACGGAATGCAATCTGTTTCTCTGCGGATATGCTGAACTGTCCGCAAAAAACTCAAAAATACAAACGCAAAAATACAGTCACTGTTAAGAAGATTACATTCATGACACTTTACATCATGGACCTTCTAACAGGCCAGAGAATGAAACATTTAGTGGGAGTGCTGGAAATGTATCACAAATAGTCACCTCTTACGATGATGTATCTTACTTGCAGTTTGCACCATTGAAATTGTCGGGAAGGGGCTAGTGGTACTTATATTGCACGTTTTTTTTAACATTCATGCTCCATTTTCTCGCTTGCAACGTTGCTGCATTGGCCTTTTAAATTTTGTGTGTTTTCCCTTAAGATAAGCACTTTGTAACGGGTGACCTCTAACCTATGTAATGTGATGAGAGGTGGAGTTTTACTTACTAAACAAATCGGTGGCCCTGTTAGTTTCCATGGAAACAAAGGCAATAGTGAGTGTTGTCTGGTGAGGTTGTCATGGAAACAAAGCTGCCTTTGGGCATCTTTTTATTTGGGCAGACACATGCTTCTCTCTGCCTCCCTGTAAGAATACAAGTTTATGAGCTTCAGCATCCCCAATCCCTTGACAGATCGATGCTGTGCCCGCGCTGCCTCTTACCTCCACGTACCTGCCTATAGATTTTATGATACGCCTTTCCGCCTCGCCACTGCTTCGTTTGTGTAATGAACACAGACTATAATGTCGGCTTTTATTGCTGGTTGTTGACTACTCCATTTATAGCGCTGCGTCTGCTGCTTTCCATGTCTTACACCTGTGTTTATGTTGTACAGGTTAGTCGGGTCCTCGCCCCCGGTGGATGCTTCATGTCGGTCACCTTCTCCCCTCCGCACTTCCGCACTCGTCACTACGCACAACCTCAGTATGGCTGGTCTGTGTCATGTGACTTTTATGGTAGAGACTTCCATTATTTTTTCTATACTATGCACAAAGGCGGGCAGTTGACACCTTTGGATCTTCAGAGGGGACAAAGTCTTTATAAGTCGCATGCGGACCTGGAGCAAACGCCAACTCTTCTAGAAGGCGATGACGAAGATTTTCTTAATAACATCCATATATGAAAGAAGCAGCGTGCTGGTTGTTGGAGCCGGACGTGTGATGTAAAGAACTCTGAGGCAATGGTTTGTATAGAAGAAAATGAGCTGGGTCCCTTTAACGGTTAACCACCATTTCTTCATAATTTTTTATAAGAAATGTGTCTACTATACATTTAGCGATTTTTGAACATTTAGTACAGAAGAGCACATGTAATGTCGCTTCTTCTTTGAGCAGCTGTCTGTAGAATTTATTAGCCGTAATCCTCTGCTTAGTATTTAGTTATGGAAATCCAAATTCAGAGGAAGTTGTAAGTTGTCAAGTATTTATTAATACACTTATGGGGTCATTTATCAGACTGATGTAAAGTAGAGCTGGCTTAGTTGCCCATAGCAACCAATCAGATTCCACCTTTTATTTTCCAAAGAAGCAGTGAAAAATGAAAGGTGGAATCTGGATTGGTTGCTATGGGCAACTACGACAGTTCTACTTTACACCAGTCTGATAAATTACCCCATTAGTTCTGCATCAGAATGACACCTGATATGGTATTCCACTGTACTCTGGCCAAAAGTAGGTGGACATCTGACCTCAACACCTGCATGAGCTTGTTGGACAACCCATATTTTTTTTTATATATATATATAATTTTTTTTTTTAGCAAAAACAACTGTCTTCTAGAAAGGCTTTACATAGTATTTTGAAGTATCTTTGGGAATTTGTGCCCGTTCAGTCAAAAGAGCGTTTGCGAGGTTAGACTCTGATGCTCAGCAAGAAGGTCTGACTTGCTTTCCACATTCCAAATAATCTTACAGGTGTTTTTAAAATGTTTTTATTTTTTTAGCCACAGAACATTTTTCTTGCTATTTTTTTTTTCTTATACAGAAGGCTATGGGAAACTCCTTGAAAAAGTCACACACAGAGCAAGTTGCAATTTTAAGAACCACTGACTGAAAAAATAGAACCTCAAGGTTGAAACAAAAATGCTGCTTCCAAAAAAAGCCTGTTTTGTCCTGCGTTTAATATTTCCCATAGACTTCTATGCAACATCTTGAACTTCAAAAACGTTAGCCACCAAAAACCACAGTCCCCCTCTAAAATGCCAGAAAAAAACCTTGACACCGGCCTTATGGAGTTGACGCCAGGGTTGTGTTCAGGCCATTTGAGTTCCTCCACACAAAATGCATAAACTTAGTCTTTCTGGACCTCGCTTTGTGCACAAGGACCCAGTCATATGGAACAGGGAAAAAAACCTTCACATTTTTGACATAAATTTGGAAACCTACAGTTGTCTAAAATGTCTTTGTGTACAATAGAATTACATGGATATTCACCAGCATCATAAAGTACTGCTGCGGTAGACAATGGAAATGGAAAATTGTCAGTTTATTCAGACATTTCTGTGAGGAATAAGGCCAGCTCCACATATATCCGGCTGGCCGGTTTGTTTATTCAGACATTTCTGTGAGGAATAAGGCCAGCTCCACATATATCCGGCTGGCCGGTTTAGTTACCCTCCGGGGTGAAGCAGAAAACCCTGGAGGGGAACTGAAGGTAGGACTGATCCTATAGTTTTCTATGGGTTTGTTTATATTCAGTGATGTGCCGGATGTCAAATAGTGTTGGACAGAAAAATGCTGCACGTATGTTTTCCTGTCTGGCCCTATCAGTATATAAGTGCAGGATCTATACACTGAAGTGCAGTGCACAAATATCGGTTGTGTCTGGCACACCACCTGAAGTAGCTGGCCGGACACAGCTAACATGTGAAGGGGGCCTAAGAGGAATGACAAAGTGCAGTGTGGAGCCCTAAAACAAAAGATGCCATAGAATTCTCAGTTTTAGTAAATTCAGTAATTGCATTGTCCATAAAATGTTATGTCAGTAAAGTACGTCATACGTCAAGAATTCCTAATTTTTTTATATTTTGTATCAGCCTGGTTTAAACAATAAAATATTTTAGTTATTGACTTCTTAAACATTTTTCTGAAATCATACACTTTTCCTCAGCATGGGGAAAATTTGGTTCTACCTCACATGTTTTTTTTTTTTTGCCTTCCTCTGGATCAACTTGCAGGATGACAGGCCGAACTGGATGGACAGAAGTCTTTTTTCGGCCTTATGTACTATGTTACTATGAAATGTTATGGAATTTTATGTAGAACTAGCTAATTTATTAAAGGGGTTCTCCAACACATTTTGGCTTCCCCCACCTCCCTTCCAGACATGTGGAGGGATACACATTATACCTGACCCTGCCGCTGAGTTCCACTTCCTTTGGTCCATTTTTCAAGTGGCGCACATGACCTTTGTCCATGCTGGAAGTTTACAAGGGGGGGATTGGAGAGTTGTGAATGCAGCAGGGGACCAAAGGAATCGGAACTGAGCACAGTGGAGTAGGTAAGTATACGTTCCCTTACAGGACAGCCAAAATGTGTTAAAAAGTTGAAGATCCCATTGATGGCTATTGGAGAATGAAAAAACAAAAACTGAGCTTTTTAGTGGCTTGCCATATGTGTTAAAGGGGTTGTCCTCAGGATAAGTCATAAATATCAGACCGGCGGGGGGTGAGCAGGTGTAATTACACATGAGCCGTCGCATAGAAGTGAATGGGATGGCTTGTAATTGCACGCACTCACTGCTGCAATGTCAACAGCGAGCAGGTAAACCATGAAGAGCACGACCTACTAGTATTGATGACCTATTATGAGGATAGGTCATCAGTAGGGTTGAGCGATCCTTTTAAAATCTACCTTAAGAATATGGGCTCTGTCCTACTGTAAAATATATGGCCTCCGTGGAGGTCTTTCCAAAGTGTCAGAAAATATCGCGAGATTTCGTCTCTCCTCTATCACGTGTCACTTCCTTTATTTGCATAAGTTACTGTATCAAAATACGTAGCTGAACTCTGCTACGTTAATGACAGGGCTGTGGAGTCGGAGTCGAGGAGTCGGAGGCAATTTTGGGTACCTGGAGTCGGAGTCGGCAAAAAATGGACCGACTCCGACTCCTATTAGATTTAAATTGGAATAAAAAAAAATTGGAATAAAAAAAAGCAAGTTTAAATGTCCCAATTCAGATAAAGTTATAATGAATTACTTCTCTACTGTAAGAATAAAGGCCAATGCATGCAGTGCGTCACGTTACCGCTAAACAAAGACGTTAAGTGACCGTGAAGAAGCACGCTTTTCATATGCTTTACTATGCAGTTAAAGGGACACTGACAGGCTGATATATCTGCTGGTATTCATCAGAGGATCAGGAATACAACTAGACGACTGTTACCCCCAGTTGAGGTTTACTTGTGTTTAAAAACGTTTTAATCAATATGCAAATTCTCTACCTTTGTGCCCAAGGGGCAGGCGCACATGTAGAGTACTGGCAGCACTAGACAGGACTAGGTAGCGAGGAGGAAGAGAGAAAGCTGGCATCAGCCTCAGCATAGCCAGACGAGGCTGCTGCCAGCACTCTACACGTGCGCCTGCGCAGGAATTCAGCGCTCGGCTAGCCTGAAAAAAAGGCCAGTGCAGTGAATAATAACGAGGGGAACAGCGCTGGGAAGTTGTACTGGGCGCGGCTGGGCACAAAGTCGCAGGAGACGCTGCCCCATTGGGCACAAAGATAGTGAATTTGCATACAGATTAAAAATGTTTTTTAAACACAAGTACAGCTTAACTGGGGGTAACATTAGTATAGTTTTATTCCTAATTCTCTGATGAATACCAGTATATATATATATCTTTAGCTGGAAAATCAGCCTGTCAGTGTCCCTTTAAGGAGCGGCAATACTTACACTTTCCATTGTCTTGTGGTCTGCTGTTACAGGGAACCCATGGTTATCCTAGCCTCTCACTGATAGCTGATTAAGGACTGGAGTCACTTGTATAAGTGAAGGGAATGGATAGTCAATAGTTCAAGACTGAAGCTGTAAACCATTTGAAAAACTGCTATCATTCAGCTAAGGCTATAAAACATGTAAACTCAGATTGTCAGCTTAAATTTTAAACATGACTATGGGATTCTACTAGGAAAATCATATTTTAAAATAAATGCCCCTTCCCCTGCCCCTTCCTGGATCCTCCCACTGCTCTATCTTCAGCAGAAGATCAGCACACAAAGGAGAAGGCAGCAGCTACTGCTCAACTACCTCTCTGTGCTAGAGAAGATTAGAAGAACTTGGTGGAACAGCTTCGTATTTGCATATTAAATACAGAGGAGTCGGAGTCGGAAGTTTCAAAATCTGAGGAGTCGGAGTCGGACAATTTATCTACCGACTCCACAGCCCTGGTTAATGAGGCGCAAAGCCAAGGCCATACATTTTACAGTAGGATGGAGCCCATATTCTTAATGCAGTTTTTAAAAGAATACATCAATTCGAATCCTAGTCATCAGTATTAAAAAAAAAAAAAGGACAACCCCTTTAAGTATAAAGAAGAATAAAGCAACCAATAACGGTAAAATTGTGTAAAAAGAAAAAAAATCACAAGTTAGATTGGGTACACGCTAAATTTGTTTAATGTAAAAATGTCTCCGTATTCTGTATTGTATTGGAGTAAATATATCATTTTTAAAATCAGCAGTAACAGGTCTCTATGAAGAAAGTCTCAAATACCCTTTAATTTTTTAAAGTCCGATTCCTGGTAGGTTTTATGTGGTTAGTTTTCATGAAGACACTGCAACAACCTTGGTGCACATAGGAGCTACACATACAAAATGATAATTAAGATAAAAAGGGGGTCAGTCAGCACATCCCAATGCACAGGTGCACGTTGCTATGGCTGAAAACACAAGGTAAAACATACAATGCAACACCTGTGCATTGGGATGTGCTGACTGACACCCCCTTTTTCTATGCAGTTTGTACTGGAGGTGTGGCCACTTCAGTCGTGCACTCCTGACCAGCCTGTCTGCCCCATAGGCTGATTTTAATTAATGTGAGTATAAAGCTTAGCCTGCTCTCCCTCACCAAAGATTAAGGTGGGCCCAGGATGCATGTGGAACCTACACTCCCTTAACTTTATGGTAGCCGTCATGGCACATAACAAGTAGAATTTAGTGTTAGGTTCCCGTCTTACAGTCTTACAGAGATCGCCTTGACATGTGGCAGACGGGCCCAAATAATTTTGTTCAAAATGTATTTGCCAAGCATCTCATTTACAAAATAAGCATAGCATTAGAATACTTTCTTGTACTACATTTGGTTTGCAGAGCGCTGTTGCATTGTATATTTTACCTGATAATTAAGATAATTTGCTGCATTTTAGATGCATTAAAACAATAAAAAGTATGTTTCAAAATAGCATTTAGCCTCTTTCGATGCCAGGGATTCTTAGGGATGCCAGGAACATTTTGCATGTCTGGTGGATGGGACAATTTGCACACTTCACACCTACACTAGTATAACCTGAATTATAGTAGGTAATACCTCAATAACCATGGCCGTAGAGGCTGACCACTTCTATCTGAATCTGACAAGTGTGAGCTCATTGGCACATGTGTTTTTACAGAACCTCTAGGCATGCTTCTAAAGGAGAACATACTTCCCAATGGGGCTGTAGTACAGGCTGCTAAATAGTTGGGTCATAGAGTCCTGGGGCAGCTGCTTGTTATACACTACTGCAGAATTCTGTATTCTACTTTCTCCTATAGCAATCTATATGTAAAGAAGGTCCAAATATTTGGACTGGAATGTTATCTGTATCTATTTTGGATTGCTGTGAAATAAAACACAAGTGAAACATTTCTTCTGAGTGGCAATTTTTTATTCAATGCATGTAATACAGTCGCTCAGGGTACCACTGCCTTAGTTAAAGAGGTTGTGTTATACACTACTTTTCATCAATTACTCTAGCTCCTATTCTTCCTTTGATGTTTTTTTTTTTAAATTTACCTAATTTGCAGTTTTCTCTTATCCCCCATGCTTGAATCCTACTTCCTGGTTTGTCATGTGACTGTTGTCCCATCATGCCTTAGGGTAGTGAGTTGTGTCCTGACATCAGCAGGACATGTGACGCTAATCATCCCTGCTGTTCTCACCAGTGACAGGTCCTACGTTATAAGGCTCCAATACAGGACGTAACCAACAGCAACTGATACTCAAGGCACAATGATAGGCTAATAACTTTAGAATAAGGCAGTTTTGATAAATTGTGGTATTTGAGGAAAGTGATATAACAGCGATGCCTATTGAGTGGGATACATTTACATTAGTGGCACAACCCCTTTAAGTCTTCTGTAGATTTTGGTGGCCCCCAATCATGGAAGATGGGCGATAAAAATTGCAGGGTTGGTGCTATCCATTCCCTCTAGTGACAGCAGACAAAATGCAGAATTGTTGGCGAATGTAAATTTATCTATCAAATACAATGCATTCAATAACTTTACCTTCACCAATACTTCTGGATTTTACATGTTACTACAAGACTATCGTAATGCCAGCCCTGCATTTTTCTCTGACAGCTAGACAGCCATTGTACGCTTTTAAAGGAGTTATTGAGGATTAGAAAAACATGGCTGCTTTCTTCCAAAAACAGTACCACACCTGTCCAGAGGTTTTCTCTGGTATCGTAGCACAGATCTATTCAAGAGAATGGGGCTGAACTGTAATACTACACACAAGCTGGTGTGGTGCTGTTTTGGGAAGAAAACTGTTCTCTTTAGCTAATTTAGTAACATAGTTTATAAGGCTGAACAAAGACATCTGTCCACACAGTTCAGCCTGTTATCCTGCAAGTTGATCCAGAAGAAGGCAAAAAACCCTGTGAGGTAGGAGCCAGTTTTCCTAATTTTAGGGGGAAAATTCCTTCCTGACTCCAATCAGAATACCTTCCTAGATAAACGACCTTTTCCCAGGAATCTAGTAGCTATAACCTGTAATATTATTACACTCCAGAAACCCATCTAGGCTACTCTTGAACTCTTTTAGTGAACTCACCATCACCACCACCTCAGGCAAAGAATTTTATAGTCTCACTGCTCTTACCGAGAAGAATCCTCTTCTGTTTGTGTACAAACCTTCTTTCCTCCAGGCGCAGAGGATGTCCCCTTGTCACAGTCCTGGGGATAAATAGATGATGGGAGAGATCTCTGTACTGACCCCTGATACATTTATACATAGTTATTAGAGCTCCCCTCAGTCGTCTTTTTTCTAAACTGCTAGTCCTGAACCCGTTTAAATAAACTCAAAATTGCTGCTCCAGTTTAGCTCATTGAGGGCTCTTCTTGTCATAATGTGAAACGCATTTGGTTGTCTAGATAAGACCCGCAATCCCTGCCTGGATGTGAGTAAAAATTAGAAGCTGGTCCTAGATGACTTAAAGTTACTTCTGATGACTTCACACCATCCAAGAGCACATGACCATGCTGGTAGATATCAATACCAGATGTAGATTGTAAACCCTCATGGCCAGGGCCCTCTCTCCTTCTGTACCAGTCTGTAACTCGTCTTGGTCATGCTTAGTGCAATTGTCAGTATTATGTATGTATACCCCTGTACTAGAGATGAGTCGTTGATCCAGGGAGTTATTCTGATTGCCTGATTGGGGTCAGGAAGGAATTTTTTCCCTTAAGTGGGGAAAATTGGTTTCTGCCTCACAGGTTTTTTTTTGCCTTCCTCTGGATCAACTTGTAGGAAACAGGCCGAACTGGGTGGACAGATGTATTTTTTCGGTCTTATACTATGTTACTATGTTACTCATATGCAGAACTCCATGGTATGAATAGTGCTTTAATAATAAATAATAATAATACTTACCATTTTAGTTGGTGAAATCAGGGCATATAAGCTCCGCCACAGGTAACACCTTGAACCTGCCCATAAACACCCACTTGTGGACAAGGTTTGCATTAGCCCCTACCATTTTTTGTCCAGGATGGTTCAAATTTGCCAGGTCTGTCTCTGAAAATCAAGGACAGTCCCTGCAGATTCAGGACAGTTGGCAGCTATGTGGATGGGATCCAGCAGTTTGCAGTATATAGAAATACACAGAAGCTGCAGGCAAATGGTTCAGAATCTTTACAATTCTGGACACTTAAAAATATGAAAATGTGTCCATAGCCTTTAAAGCCAGGCTCACACAGTGCTTTTATTGATTTGACTACCCTTTTAGCAACCAAAACAATCAGTGTGTACAAGATGTAGCCTGTATTTGTTTCATACACAACCATGTTAACCCTGGTGTAAGTGAGAGTCTAACTATCGTCACCATCGGATCCCCCTTCCCCCCCATGAAATGTGGGAGTTTTAGAGCTGAAAGATCAGTTACTGTAAACTTTTGCTGTCAGTATATCTCCCATTTAGTGAAGTAACCATGGTAACTCCATACCGAAGAGGAGACTATCGACTGTAAATAGGCTCATATGATGAGTATGAATTTACAGTATCCATAATAAAACATATATGCTTTCAACTTCTGACTTATCATATAGGACAATTACATTACATATATGTTCATAGTTACTAAGCCAAAGTACACAAATGTAGTGCCTTCCCAATATCTGTGGGTTGCAAAATAAATGTGGAGCCCCAGTTATGGGTCTACAACACAATGAAAGCCAGATATCTCTCAAAGGAAGGAAACCCGAGCAAAGGGGAGTCTCCATTACAGAGATCACCAAATCCACCATATTAAGTGGCCCCTATGTCAAGATCCCGCTTTTTTTTACAAGCTTGAAGGATGTGATGGGGAAAACCTAAGCCAGTTATCCATCCACAGACAGCTGTTTCGGGGTGTTGCCCCTCATCAGTGTGGAGTAGGATTCTGCCTAACCGGGAGCAATGCCTTGGAGACTATTTACACAAAACAATAGCTGATCTCAGGGAGACCAGCTACAGAAAACACAGCGGAGCCTCATTTAAGAGTCTCAACACAGCAATCCAAAGTACAAAGCTCTGTGGAATATCTGTGGGGGAAACTGATACTGAAACAGTCGCTACGGAGTATGTCAGCGCTATAAAAGGGAGTAAAATAATTAAATATATGGCATAACCAGGGGCCGACTGGGAACTTAAAGTGGCCCCATCTTGTAGTTGGGTCCAAATTGACAAAAAGTGGGGCAACACAAATAGGAAAGGGCCAACCATGTAGGCAGGAACAACAAAAGTAGGCAGTACCATAGTACCGCCCCAGAAGAACTAAATACCACAGTGCAGCACAAAATATTGCCGTCACAGTATTCACCTGTATCATTGCCCTGAGGATGGCAACACAGAAGAATTGAAGAGGGCACCTTGCAGGATGACAGGCCGAACTGGATGGACAAATGTCTTTTTTCGGCCTTATATACTATGTTACTATGCAGGGCCGGTGCAAGGATTTTTGCCGCCCTAGGCAAAAGAAAAGTTTGCCGCCCCCCCCCCATGTGACATCACAATGCCCCACCCATATGATCTGCCATATTAAAGGGGTTCTGCAGTTTATTTAAACTGATCGCAGGGGTCCGACACCTGGGACCCCTGCCAATCAGCTGTTTGAGAAGACAGCTGCGCTGGCAGTAGAGCCTCCGCCTTCTCGCAGTGACGTCACGATTAGTATCATTGGCCTGGGTGGGGCTAAGCTTCATTCAAGTGAACAGAGCTTAACCCCGCCAAGACCAGTGATACTAGTCGTGACGTCACTGCGCCTGCGGTAAACAGCGAGAAGGCCGAGGTGCTCCTGCAGCGCCGCTGCCTTCTCAAACAGCTGATCGGCGGGGGTCCCGGGTGTCGGACCCCTGCCGATCAGATGCTGATGATCTATCCAGAGGATAGATCATCAGTGGTAACAAACTGCAGAACCCCTTTAACTAACGCCAGTTCTCTCTCCCCCCCCCCTTGTCATTCTCTCCCCCCTCTTGTCATTCTTCACACTCCCCCCACTTGTCATTCTTCCTCCCCCCACACTTATCATTCTCTCCCCTCTTGTCATTCTCTCCCCCCTTGTCATTCTTCACACTCGCCCCCTTGTCATTCCTCTCCCCTTGTCATTCTCTCTCCCCTTGTCATTCTCTCTCCCCTTGTCATTCTCTTTCTCCCTTGTCATTCTCTCTCCCCCTCTCCTTTGTCATTCTCTTTCCCCTCTTTTTATTCTCCCCCTCTCCTTGTCATTCTCTTTCCCTTCTTTTTTTCTCCCCCTCTCCTTGTCATTCTCTTTCCCCTCTTTTATTCTCCCCCTCCCCTTGTCATTCTCTTTCTCCCCCTCCGAGCCTCCCCCTAACTCTAGTGTAGCGCGGCCGAGCTCTTTATGCTCCACGGGTACAGGAGCTTTAGTTTCCTGTACCCGAGGGGACTGACATGAAGTACACACTCTGTGCGCACTTCATGTCAGTCCGGCCGGGTACAGGAGACAGATGCTCCTGTACCCGCGGACCTTAAAGAGCTCGGCCGCGCTACAATGGAGTGACAGGAGGGAGCGCTGAGCGCTTCCCTCCTGTCAGCTCCTCTCTTCATGCTGCGCCCGGGCGGTGCGCCCTCATGGACGCACCAGCCCGGGCAGTGCTGCAGCCGTCTGAGGCTCAATTAAGAGCGCTCGGCGGCTGCAGCATGAGACGGGGCCGGCGCTCCTAGCGGCGCCCCTTCCCAAGGGGCGCTCTACGCGGCGGCCTATTCCGAGTATAGGACGCGCCGGCCCTGTTACTATGTTAGCTGTGGCCACTGACCAGATGCATAAGTGCCTGATGCTCCTATATTAATTAATGCTGAAAACATCAGATCTTTATGTATGTGTCTAGTGGCCATGAGGAGAGTTTAGGTGACCACCTGGGCATCGAACCACCAGGAAATTTCCCTGTAGGGTATATGGCCAGTCCAACCCTGGGCAGAACTGTGCAGTTTAGAATTTCATGACAGGTTTAAAACTGATCCTGTTTTTTGTGATCCAAAACAAAGAGCTCATCAGCCGATAATACAAGTATGGTTAGGCCAGTTTCACACCAACAGTAACATTCTCCGATACGTGCAGTAGACCCATTGGTGCTTTTTCAGGGAAAACCGCTTTATAATATCTCTTGAAGAATGCTCCTTTCTTGGGATTAACCACTAGTGATTGGCCATTATTGCTGAGGACGTGGTATCTGGACAGACATTTCCTCTATAATGCAAGGACAGGCTGAGTCGACCATAGCTCTAATAAATTTGCCATGGAATCCGTATCAGACGAAGCTTCTTCATCAGGTGCCAGCATAAAATTGTTGCTGGGTGGGTTACCCACTGTTACCTATTTGGGGCCCATGATGTACTTAACAAAGAATCCATAAGAACATGAAAAACTCGCCTTTGTCTCCTTGTTCCTTATTCTTTATTCCAACATCAAAAACAGGTGCGACGTTTCGACCTCTGTGGTCTTTATCAAGCTTGATAAAGACCACAGAGGTCAAAACGTCGCACCTGTTTTTGATGTTGGAATACAGTAGGGTTAGGCTAGGATACAGTAGGGTTCTTTGTGCGTTCGATACCCAAAAATGAATTCCGCTAGATGCACATAGGGAAGTCAGGGTTATCAAAGAGAGGAATCAGTGGGCTAGGAAATTTGGTGAGGCCCAGGGATGCTGCGCTTCTTTCCCATATACGTAATATACCAGAAGTCAGTAGAGGGAGCCGCAGAGGTCTTAGTCTTAGGGATCCAGAGCAGATTCTGAGCTGGAAATCCCACCTCTTGATTCTCAAACTGGACCCATTTTTTGGAATGTCTACCATGGAACCAGTCTAATGTATATGAAAAGATTGCAGCTTTGTGGTATTTCGGGAGGTCTGAGACGCCTGCGCCCCCTCTCGACTTGTGGCGGACTAGAAATCTCATCCCAAGTCTGGGGTTGGAACTTGCCCAAATGAATTTCAAGAACAGGGACTTAAAGACCCTAAAGAATCTGCCCGGCAAGGGTATGGGAATGTTGCGGAAGAGGTATAATATCCGTGGGAGTATATTCATTTTAATCGCATGGATCCTGCCAAACCAGGATAGCGGCAGAGTTTTCCATAAGTGTAGATCCTTCCTGATGTCCTCAATGAGGGGAGTAAAATTTAATGAACTGAGATCTGAGGAGTCAGAGGGGATAACCGTGCCTAGATATGTGTTGTGGCTTGCAGGGTTTGGACCAGGTCTAGAGGCAGTGTAATGTTCAGTACCTCTCACTTATGTAGGTTAACTTTAAAGTTGCTTAGTTCTCCAAAGGTCGAGAATTCCTTCAAAATGTTAGGAAAACTGACCATCGGGTCTGTGCAGTAAATAAGGAGATCATCTGCGTAGATAGCTATCTTAGATTCCAGTTCTCCCAGTCTCATGCCCCTGATAGACCCATTTGCTCTAAGAGCTCTGGCCAAAAATTCCATAACCATAATATACAGAAGAGGGGACAATGGGCACCCCTGTCTGGTACCATTATGGATACGGAAGGGTGTTGATAATGAGCCGTTGACTCGTACCTGGGCACTAGGGTCCCGATAAAGAGCCAAGATTCTAGTAATCATGCTAGGGTCGAAGCCGAACGCACTCAGGGACTCACCCAAGAAGGTCCAATCCACACGATCGAATGCTTTTTTTGCGTCTACTGAGAGGAGGCATAGGGGGACCCTATCTTGTTAGCCCTGTTTATTACAGCCAGAGAGCGTATGGTATTGTCTCTGGTCTCCCTCCCCGGGACAAAACCTTCTTGGTCTACGTGGATCATAGCGGGCATGAACGGCTTCAATCTGTCCGCAAGAATTTTGGCATAGATCTTTACATCTATATTGATCAAGGAGATTGGTCGATAGTTATTACAAGCCACCTTTGTCACCCTGCTGGTAAAAGAGCTTCTGCAGCCTGTCCCTAGCGCCCAGGTATTTTTGATCAATAATTTTCCTAAGAGCGGTGCGTGCCTCGCAGAGCTCTTAGAAGACCGAGGTGGAGAGTGACCCTTTATGCTGTTGCTCTAGAACGGCCAATTTCTGCTGCAAACCCTTTATCTCCCCAGATCTCGCCTTCTTTAGTCTAGAGCAGGCATGCTCAACCTGCGGCCCCCCAGCTGTTGCAAAACTACAACTACCAGCATGCCCGGACAGCTTACAGCTATCAGCCTACAGCAGGGCATGGTGGGAGTTGTAGTTTTACAACAGCTGGAGGGCCGCAGTTTGAGCATCCCTGGTCTAGAGGCGTGTAAAATAAGTCTGCCTCGGACTACACACTTCAAAGTCTCCCACTGGATGGTAGGGCTGGAGGGGTCGGACCTATGGATCTCTACAAAATCAGAGATAGTGGATTTGATATCCGCAGCACAGACAGGGTCTCTGAGTATGTTATCATTAAGCTTCCAAGATCCGCGGGACCTAGTAGAGTCCCCTATACCAATTTCAACCCAAGTGAGGGAGTGGTCTGAGAATAGGATGGTGAAATTTATATTCTGCGTGAAAAACGCAGAATATAGAACATGCTGCGATTTTCACGCAACGCACAAGTGATGCGTGAAAAAAAACGCTCATGTACACAGACCCATTGAAATGAATGGGTCAGGATTCAGTGCGGATGCTATGCGTTCACGTCACGCATTGCACCCGTGCGGAAAACTTGCTCGTGTGAAAGGGGCCTCACTCGTTTGAAAGGTTTTTCACTGATGGTTGCTAGGAGATGCTGTTTGTAAACCTTCAGTTTTTTATCACGCGCGTGAAAAACGCGTCAAAACGCATTGCAGGCAACTGAACGCAATCGCAGGCAAAACTGAATGGCTTTGCCTGTGAAATCGCACAGTTTTCACTGAACGCATCCGCAACGCATCCGGACTTAATCCGAACACGCTCGTGTGAAAGGGGCCTAAGTGTAAAGGTACATTCACACGACAGTGACAAAAAATGACCATTAAAACTTGATAAATGTTCAGTTTTTCGTGTTCATTTTGCATCATTGTGTGCATCCATTTTCTGGCTGTTTATCAATTTCTAATGGCCATTTTGCATCCGTTTTTAACGGATGAATTTCATAGTGTTTTTTTCATTATACATAACAACCCTCCGTGGTATAAATAATGGCCCTCTTTGTGCCCTTAGTATATATAGTATACCATTGTGCCCTCAGTAATTATAGAAAGTGAAGCAGCTCAGACAGCTTACATTATACTTCTAAATTCATTAAAATCCATCACTCTTCAGAGAGTGGAGAAGGAAATCAGGAGGGGCATTTCATATTAAGCCTCATTCACACTTCAGTTATTTGGTCAGTTATTTCCATTAGTGATTGTGAGCCAAAACCAGTAGTGAAGTCTCCTGAAAGATCAAGTGTACCTATCTGATTTCCCCCTGTTCTGTGTTTTTGACCCACACCTGGTTTTGGCTCACAATAACTGATCGAAATAACTGATCACATAGCTGAAGTGTGAACCCAGTCTTAAAGTGCTCTTTGTTAGGGCTCATGCACACAAACGTTTTTTTTTTTTCCGTTTGCATTCCGTTTTTTTGCGTTCGTATACGGAACCATTTATTTCAATGGATTCAGGAAAAAAAACGGAAGGTACTCCGTATGCCTTCCGTTTCCGTTTTTCCGTTCCGTTCAAAGATAGAACGTGTCCTATTATTGTCCGCATAACGAACAAGGATAGTACTGTTCTATCAAGGGCCAGCTGTTCTGTTTCGCAAATTACTGAAAAAGCCATATGGTCGTGTGCATGAGGCCTTAGTGGAATCACTGGGAAGATTTGTGAGGCACTATTTTTTTTTGCAAAGTCAAAAGAGGTTTTGCACTCCTGGGAGATGCAGGTGCTTAATGCTAACGAGATGAGTTGGTTCCCACCGACAGAAACTGAAGAGACCAGGGCTCCAGAGAGGTGAGAAAAAGGGTAAAAATTACACTGAAGGGCCTTTTTGTATTAATATAGTTAAGATAACTGTGTGCATTACCCCAGATATTTTATTTATCTTTTGTCAGGAGACCTTTACAAGCTCTGCACCTCCTATAGCTACGCCACTGAGGGAAATCTATATACATTCCACCCATAACACAATTTAAATGTCAATCTTTAATGCAACACTTGAAAAGCAGTAGAAAATGAAATCTTATTTTTCTTCTTTTCTGTCAAACACCATCCTGAATGTCGTTTTTGTCACTTTTTTTTTCTAAAATGTGTAGGTGTTGAAGAGATCACTGTATTAGTCATGTTCTCGCTGGTTAAAGAAAGACAAATGTTACAAATGCAGCTTTATACCAACTTTTTACTTAGTGAATGCCCAGATTTCCAGTGCAAAAATATCTTTAACATTTAGCACTGATTCTTTATGATGAAGTAGAAGCTGCAGGAGCTGAGAAGTTATTTAAATAGACAGTTCATATATCCCTTTTTACGGCTACATGCACAAGACACACACTGTTTTTCATGGCCATTTTTCAACCATGTGTGCATCCAATTTCTTTCCGTTTTCAATGGCTGTCTTGCATCTGTTTTTCAAACAGATTAATTTTATTAACATATTTTTATAAAATCCCAACCCTTGCAGTGCTCTCAGTGTACATAATAGCCCACAGTAGTTATTTTGTCTCCCATAGAGACCCCTAGCAGTAATAATATTCCCCCCTAAGTGGCCCCCAGCAGTAATAATGTCCCGCATAGTGATCCTCAGCTGTCAAGTTTGTTTTCAGGAAAAAAAAAACACTCTCCTGATCTACTGCAGAGGCATTTGCTCCTCTCTTGATTGCAAAGGACCTGCATTAAGCGTGATGAGCGTGATGATGTCACTGTTCGCTCCAAGCATCATCACATGGTGACGTCATCACGCTGGGCGCAGGTCCTTTGGCAGGTCCTGTACAATCAGCAGAGGAGTGACTGTCTCTGTACGTTCAAGTGGGTTAAGGGAGTGATTTTCTTTAGCCCCTAAAAGTCCATATCACACTAGTGTACCGATTTTTAACGGCCGTTAGATGGGTGCACTCCTGGCTGAGCAGCTGTTAAAAACAGCCCCATTGATTTCAATAGCTGAAAACAGCCCAAAATAGGACATGTCCCAGTGCTTTTTTGAGAGCCACTCTTCACTTGTCGTTAAAAAAAACAGCCATGTGAATAGGCCCATAGACTGTTTCGGGTTTGAAAACGACTGTGTGACGGCTGTCAATAAAACGGCCATTTTTCACTGACATGTGCATGCAGCCTAAACCATAATTGCTGGATGATAGCTCAGCATAACCTTCAGTGTTAAGACGATGCAGATTTTAGGTCTAGAGCAGAGGTCACAATAATCCCTGTACAAGCATCATAGACTCCTTTACAGGTAATTTTATGCTCTAAAAAAAAGTCTAATGCGTATTAATACACGTTAGACATTTCCTGTCACTCATGTCATCAATGTGCGCTGTTAACAGCAGAGGCAGAACAACGATATTGCTGGTGCGCAAAGCATCCAAACCAAATCTCCTTACAGTAAGGAGCTCTGCTATTTGTAAGGATGCCACTGATTGGTGAGTTTAGGCGGGATGCCAGATCATTTGGCCCACCGCTCTGAGACTGATGTGTAGGAAGACTTGTGCAGCGGCACCACTAAGTCTACCAATTCTGCCTTTTAGAGTGGCGGCCTGGCGTGTCCTAAAAATATTCGTAACAGTGTGTGCTTAATGCAAATACACCATATTTGAATGTCTCTTCTCACAGGGTGTTCAATACGTTATCTACCTGACAGTGGCGCGTACACACAATCCATGGGGCCCCGGTGCGAAACTGATCCATGATCCATCCCCTTCCTACCCTCAAGCCACACCCACACACAGCCCCACCCATATATCGCGCCCATACCTCTTACATCCAGTGACGTCTTCTTTGATGTAGATGTTCTCTTTCTTCATCTTCTCCATTCAGACCAGACCACCATGATGATTTCTTTCAGCCATCTCTCATCTCTGCAGAGTTTGACAGACAGAAAGACATCTTAGTTTCCTACCCCCATCAGACCCCCACTCAGCCCCCATCAGACCTCAAATCAGCCCAAAGACCCCCATCAGACCCCCAGTCAGCCGCCATCAGACCTCAGATCAGCCTAAAGACCCCCAGTCAGCTCCCATTAGACCTCAGATCAGCCCAAAGACCCACATCAGACCCCTACTCAGCCCCTATCAGACCTCAGATCAGCCCAAAGACCCCCATCAGACCCCCAGTCAGCCCCCATCAGACCTCGCCTGGGAGTAACCCTACACCAGCAGCGCATGCTGAGACTGCCGCCCAGTGTGAACACGTCCCCTGTACGTGCAGAGCTGGGTGCGGGTGGCACGACGGTGACACAATCGTACTGCAAACCACGACTGCTGGAGGTCTGTCCTTACGGTAAAGCGCACCCACCACCATTTAAAGAGGAAATATTAAAAGAGTCACCCATGTGTTCTGCCTGTGTCCTAGGGGGGCGCTTCCCCCAAAATCTCACCAGCATCAGGAACACACTCCAGCCGGCCAGACTAGGAGCACTGGTTCTACCTGCTGCCATCCACAGCTCCGGGAAGGACATGCCCACAGCTGCCGCCCAGGATACAAAGAGCAGGTAAAACCCAACAACCCCCATCATGCATGCCTCCCCCATGCACAATAGCGGCTGTGCCCACACCACGTCATCATCAAGCCCTCAGACGTGCCAGGCGGGACCCTGGCCCCAGTCACCTTATCTGAGGCTCATGCTGCCGTCCTCCTGTCAGCTCCGCGCTCGAGTCCCCGCCACCCCACCGCAAACTCTGACCCAGTGTCTCCCCCGCCGGCTCCGCCCCCTCACTACTTCCATCGGAAAAGAGGGGAGGAGGCGAGGAGCACTGGGCCCCGGGATGAGTACAGCAGCACTACAGGCAGCAGGGTCCAGGGGTACACAGGTGGCCGGGCCCCCTGGAGTGCTGGGCCCGGTCGCAACTGTAATCCCTGCGACCCCTGTATGTACACAACTACTACCTGAATATGAAACCAACATTTTCTGAGAAAATTGAACTTACTACTTTTTAGTGTAACCCCCCTTGACTTCAACACACTTATTCTATTTCACCTCCAGTGATCGGATACCCTCAGAATAGAAAGAGACTTTGTGCTGCTGCAGGAACCCTATTAGTGCCTCTTTGCATTATCATCTGAAAATCGTTGGCCATGCAGAACTTTCTTCAGGTTCCGAAAGAGAAAGTAATCACTGAGAGCCAAGTCTGGACTGTAGGGTTGATGGTTAAACTCCATGAAGCCACATTACCTGATAGCAGTTTGTGATTTGCATGACTTGTTAGCTGGCGCATTGTCGTGAAGCAGCAACACACCTGGGTTCAAATTGCCATGGCTTTACTCTTTGATTGCCTTATGTAATGCCTTCATTGTTGAAGCTTGTGTCTCCAGTAATTGTTGTCTTGTGTGGCATAAATTCTAGTAATAAAAAGTCTTCTGTATCCCAAAAAACTGTTGCTATGATCTTTCCAGCTGACTGTTGCACACAAAATTTCTTTAGAGTTAGTGACCCCTTGTGCTTCGATTGCATAGACTCTTGGTGGTGGACCCATGTTTAATCACCCATAATAATTAGAGAATAGAAGTCTCCTGCAGTTTCTCTAACCATGTCTAAATTCGCTTGGCTAAATTGCTGGTGACAAGTTTTTTGCTGAGGCGTTGACATTCATGGCACCCTCTGGGAACTGACCTTTAACATCATCAAAACATCATAAATGATACTGGAAACTGTGTCAACTGAAATGCCTAATTCATCAGCTATAACATAGACTTTGACCAGACAAGCTTCCAAAATCGTGGCCTCCACTTTACGGCACATTTCCTCTGAAGATGCTTCAACGGGTCGCACTGAATAAGGGTCATCTTCAACTGATTCCGTACCTCATTTAAACTGCTTGGCCCAAAACCTTACTTGGTAGTAGGAAGGTGCATCATTACCATCTACAGCAATCATCCTTTCATAGATTTCTTTAAGCTTCTTTTCTTCTTTTGTAAGGAATTTAGTGATGAAACATAGCTCTGAATCCCTCACTTTCTTTGTAGACCTGCACTGTACGCACTTGGCATCCTGTCACTTCCACTGCTTTCATCAGACTGAACTGCTACTGTGTGTTGCATGTCCAGTCATGTCTCAACCTGCACAGACAAGCTCTGCTAACACTGATAGAACATGCTGGGGTAGATAACTTATTGAACACACCTAGTACTGTAACAAGTATGAAACAGCTACTGCTATTACCATCATAGAGTACAAGCCCAAAATGTGCTAAGTCACATATACATTCATAGTAGTGTGTGCCAGTCTGCCATATATACAGTTGTGTTCAAAATTATTCAACCCCCAATGCTATAAAGGGTTTTAGGGAATTTAGTGTACATTTGTAATTGTGTTCAGAATGAAATCTTACAAGGACTTTTTAAAGAACCAAATGCAACTAAAATGACATCAATTGTTTTTGTAATACAGTATTAAATTTTTTTTTGTGATTTCTTCACTGACACAATTATTCAACCCCTTAAAGACGACCACTCTTAAGAACAGAGGTTCATTCAAGTGTTTTCGATCAGGTATTGAAAACACCTGTGGATGTCAAGGAGCAGCAATCAAGCATAATAAGCACCAATTAGGCAGATGTAAAATGACTGTGATACTCAGCTCCTTCTAGACATTTACTGCTGTGTTTACAAACATGGTGAAGTCAAGAGAATGGTCCAGGAAGACAAGAGAAGAGGTGATTTCTCTTCACAGGAAGGGCAATGGCTATAAGAAGATTGCAAAGATGTTAAACATACCAAGAGACACCATAGGAAGCATCATTCGCAAATTCAAGGCAAAGGGCACTGTTGAAACGCTACCTGGTTGTGGCAGAAAGCAGATGCTGACTTCGACTGCTGTGCGCTACCTGAAGCACAAAGTGGAGAAAAGTCCCTGTGTGACTGCTGAGGAACTGAAAAAAGATTTGTCAGATGCGGGTACTGACGTTTCAGCTCAGACAATAAGGCGCACACTGCGTAATGAAGGCTTCCATGCCAGAACTCCCAGGCGCACCCCTTGCTGTCTCCAAAGAATAAGAAGAGTCGACTGCAGTATGCCAAAAGTCATGTGGACAAACCACAAAGTTTTGGGATAGTGTTCTGTGGACTGATGAAACAAAATTAGAACTGTTTGGGCCCATGGATCAACGCTATGTTTGGAGGAGGAAGAACAAGGCCTATGAAGAAAAGAACACCTGCCTACTGTGATGCATGGCGGGGGTCAATCATGCTTTGGGGCTGTTTTGCTTCTACAGGTACAGGGAAGCTTCAGCGTGTGCAAGGTACCATGAATTCTCTTCAGTACCAGGAGATATTGGATGAAAATGTGATGCAGTCCGTCACAAACCTGAGGCTTGGGAGATGTTGGACCTTTCAACAGGACAATGATCCCAAGCATACCTCCAAGTCCACTAGAGCATGGTTGCAGATTAAAGGCTGGAACATTTTGAAGTGGCCATCGCAGTCACCAGACTTAAATCCGATTGAGAACCTCTGGTGGGACTTAAAGAAAGCAGTTGCAGCGCGCAAGCCTAAGAATGTGACTGAACTGGAGGCTTTTGCCCATGAAGAATGGGTGAAGATACCCGTAGATGGCTGCAAGACACTTGTGTCAAGCTATGCTTCAGGTTTAAAAGCTGTTATAACTGGAAAAGGATGTTGTACTAAGTACTAAGATTGAATGTTACTTGGGGGTTGAATAAAACTGATTATGATGTGAGCACAGAAAATACAATTGTGGTTATTTCATTATAAATGTTATGTTATATTTGTCTGACTTACAAGTGCCTCTTTGGTTTAATTGTAAACAAGATGACTGAGATGATCAAAATCAATGTCAAACTGGCCAAAACACTCAATTTCAGTGGGGGTTGAATAATTTTGAACACAACTGTACATCCATAGTAGTGTGTACCTGTCACATATACATTCATAGTAGTGTCTACCTGTCACATATTGTCATGCTCGGGTGTGGGAGGGAAACACCACACCGAACACAGGAGGGAAAGGGGTGAGAGAATAAGGCCTGGATACTAGGGAAAGGGGATGGGCACCTCCTAGTAAAACCCTAATCAAAGTCCTGACTAACTACCAGTATGAACAGACCCCAGAGGTAGGTGAGTTCATACACAGGAATACTTAATGTCCTAACTCACTCTATAGGACCCTGGCACTAATGTCAGGACTGAGACAACCTGTTCCTCCAAAAGGAAGGACGAACAGGAGTCTCCCTCAGTCCTTAATACAAATGACAGGGAAATGCAACACACAAAATAACCCAAACAAAATACAAAAGGGAAAGAAAACACTTAACTTCAAGTGGCTATGGCAGCACCAAGAACTCAGCCAAGATCCACACACCAGCTATCCACAACTCAAACTGAAGCTATGAACCGCATAGCATAGTGGGAGAAACAACAATGAATAGAGAAGGTTAAATGACCATGATAGCCACACCTGGGAAAAGAAGGTGTGGCAAGCACCAGAAACAACACAGACGTCATTTGATCCAAACGGAAAACATGTCAGATCAAACCACGTGTTGCTAGTCTCACCGATCTCCTGCCATCTGCCGCTGGAACGTCCGTGACACATATACATTCATTATAGTCAGTACCTGTCACAAAAGCATTGATTATAGTCAATGCTTTTCACATATGCATCCATAATAGTCAGTGCCTGTCACATATGCATCCATATGGGGCTGTACGTTGGAGGGTGCTGAAGGGAGAGGAGAGATGTTAATTAGACTATTAATGTTTTCCCTACATAAATAACATCTTAGTATTATGTAGGCCCACATGTTATTTATTTTAATAACTGTAACTTTCATACTCCTCCTCATCTAAAAATACTCCTCAAAAATGCTAAGAGGATACTTTTTAGTCTTCTGGAAAAAATGTAGTGTGACGTCTGATCTAGAGTGACTTCTTAAGGGGACCCTCTGTTCGAGATGAAAATTTCACATTAGCTGGAGAGTACAATCGGGTACATTCCATTTCACCTATTAATCCCAAAATGTGCTGATTCCCAGATTTTAATGTGTAATGTAATTTTTTTAAAATGTATAACCAGAGGGTTGCTTAACCCATAAGGACGCATGGTTCCCGAGTCCTTAAGGACCCATGACGTACCGGTACGTCATATCTTTAAAAGGAGAGTGCAGTGCAGCAGGGGTTAATAGGAACAGGATGTCCGCTGAAATCATTCAGCGGACATCCTGTCACAACGCCCGGGGGGGTTCATGTGACCCCCTTCCTTATCGGCGATCGCAGCAATTCTGCGCTTTCTGCAATCTCTGATCCCTGCGGTTTGTGACCGCGGGGATCAGAGACTAAATGTTCCCCAAGTTTTAGATTTTAACCACCCCTGCAGCCCCCAATTATATTGTGGCTGCGGGAGTGCAGGGGGGGTGATTGCGGGAGGCGGGTGGTGCGTCAGGCGGAATCGCAATAGCGATCCCCCACCCGCCTCCTCTGTAATTTTTCCCTGGTGTCTAGTGGCTTTAGCAGAGTGTCAGCACATTGCTGACACTCTGCTAAAAACTGCTGACATCTGTGCTGCAGATGTCAGCAGTTTTAACCCCTTCCATGCCGCGGTCTGTACGGACCGCTGTATGGAAGGGGTTAACAGGGAGGGAGCTCCCTCCCTCTCCCATCAGGGGGCTGCTGTGCCTTTGCAGCCCCCCGACAGGATGGGATCACAGAGGGAGCACCCCTCCCTTCCCATCACCCGCTGCTCTGTTCTGGTAGCGGGTGATGGTTACCATGGCAGCAGGACGCTTTTAGAGGTGTCCTGCTTGCCATGGTACTGTAAGTCCAATCAGACTTCTGCTAAAGGCAAAAGTCTGATTAGACTATGTAAAGTAAAAAAAATACAGTACAGTACACTATATGGTGTACTGTACTGTATTAGATACAGCAGATCCACTGGATCTACAAGAACCAAATGGGTCTGGGTAAAAAAAAAAAAGTAAAAAAGTGAAAAAAAGTAAAAATAAAAAACACATATCACTGAATAAAAAAATAAATAAAATACACTACACATATTGGGTATCGCCGCTTCCGTAAAAACCTGCTCTATAAAAATATCACATGACCTTACCCCTCAAGTAAATACCGTAAAAAAACAATGGTGTAAAAAAAGCCATTTTTTGTCACCTTACATCACAAAAAGTGTAATACCAAGCGATCAAAAAGGCTTATGCCTCTCAAAATAGTAGCAATCAAACCGCCATCTCATCCCACAAAAAATGAGCCCCTACATAGGAGAATGGCCCAAAAAAATAAAAAAATATGGCTCTCAAACTATGGAGACACTAAAACATTATTATTTTTCCTAAAATGCTGTTATTGTGTTAAAGTAAAATAAATTAAAAAAAAGTATACATATTCATATCGCCGTGTCCGTAAAAACTTGCTCTATAAAAATATCACATGACCTAACCCCTCAAGTAAATACCGTAAAAAATAAAAATAAAAACGGTGTAAAAAAAGCCAGTTTTTGTCACCTTACATCACAAAAAGTGTAATACCAAGCGATCAAAAAGTCTCTTAGAATATGGAGACACTAAAACATGATTTTTTTTTGTTTCAAAAATTATATTATTGTGTAAAACTTACATAAAAAAAAGTATACATATTAGGTATCGCAGCGTCGGTAATAACCTGCTCTATAAAAATATCACATGACCTAACCCCTCAGATGAACACCGTAAAAAAATAAAAATAAAAACAGTGTAAAAAAAAGCCATTTTTAGTCACCTTACATCACAAAAAGTGTAATACCAAGCGATCAAAAAGTCATACGCACCCCAAAATAGTGCCCATCAAACCGTCATCTCATCCCAAAAAATCATACCCTACCCAAGATAATCGCCCAAAAACTGAAAAAACTATGGCTCTCAGACTATGGAGATACTAAAACATGATTTTTTTTGTTTCAAAAATGAAATCATTGTGAAAAACTTACATAAATAAAAAAAAGTATACATATTATGTATCGCTGCGTCTGTAACAACCTGCTCTATAAAAATACAACATGATCTAACCTGTCAGATGAATGCTGTAAAAATAAAATAAAAATGGTGCCAAAACACCTATTTCTTGTTACCTTGCCTCACAAAAAGTGTAATATAGAGCAACCAAAAATCATATGTACCCTAAAATAGTACCAAAAAAACTGCCACCCTAACCCGTAGTTTCTAAAATGGGGTCACTTTTTTGGAGTTTCTACTCTAGGGGTGCATCAGGGGGGCTTCAAATGGGACATGGTGTCAAAAAACCAGTCCAGCAAAATCTGCCTGCCAAAAACCGTATGGCATTCCTTTCCTTCTGTGCCCTGCCGTGTGCCCGTACAGCAGTTTACGATCACATATGGGGTGTTTCTGTAAACTACAGAATCAGGGCAATAAATATTGAGTTTTGTTTGGCTGTTAACCCTTGCTTTGTAACTGGAAAAAAATTATTAAAATGGAAAATCTGCCAAAAAAGTGAAATTTAGAAATTTTATCTCTATTTTCCATTAATTCTTGTGGAACACCTAAAGGGTTAACATAGTTTGTAAAATCAGTTTTAAATACCTTGAGGGGTGTAGTTTCTAAAATGGGGTCATCTTTTTGGAGTTTCTACTCTAGGGGTGCATCGGGGGGCTTCAAATGGGACATGGTGTCATAAAAACAGTCCAGCAAAATCCACCTTCCAAAAACCATATGGCGTTCCCTTCATTCTGTGCCCTGCCGTTTGGCCATACAGCAGTTTACGACCACATATGGGTTTTTTCTGCAAACTACATAATCAGGGCAATACATATTGAGTTTTGTTTGGCTGTTAACCCTTGCTTTGTTACTGTAAAAAATAGATTAAAATGGAAAATTTTCCAAAGAATCGAAATTCTGAAATTTTATCTCCATTTGCCATTAACTCTTGGGGAAAACCTAAAGAGTTAACGACGTTTGTAAAATCAGTTTTGAATACCTTGAGGGGTGTAGATTCTAGAATGGGGTCATTTTTGGGTGGTTTCTATTATGTAAGCCTCACAAAGTGACTTCAGACCTGAACTGGTCCCTAAGATGTGGGTTTTTGAAAATTTCTGAAAAATTTCAAGATTTGCTTCTAAACGTCTAAGCCTTGTAACGTCCCCAAAAAATGAAATGGCATTCCCAAAATTATCCAAACATGAAGTAGACATATGGGGAATGTAAATCAATAACTTTTTTCGCCGGTATTACTATGTTTTATAGAAGTAGAGAAATTGAAACTTGGAAAATTGCTAATTTTTGCAAATTTTTGGTAAATTTGGTATTTTTTTATAAATAAAAATGAAATTTTTCAACTCCATTTTACCACTGTCATGAAGTACAATATGTGACGACATTTGCTGGTAGTGAAGATATTTGCATATAATAAAAGTAAGAATTTTAAAAGAACGAAATCACAGGGGAATGTAAGAAAAGTATGTTTGAGATCAGCTGACATTAGCAAATAGCTAATGTCAGCTGATAAAAAATGCATTTTGGGGGTGACAGAAGCCCTTTAAAAGGTTAAACATTGACTTTTAGGATAGCTGCCTTTCATTAGCATTAGAAGCAGAGCTTGCTAAGCGCTCATTTGCCTACTATTGTCCTAGGATTCCAGAGGAGAGTTGCCTGGCCTATAAGACTCCTCACGCCGTTTAGGTGCTCTCCATAAGGAGATATAGTATCCCCCGGATCATTATTCTACTTATGCTGGTAAGTTGTCTTCAGACATCTACATTTCAGTATTACATAACACTTAGAATGTCCATTACGTTTCAGCTTTCATAATGAATTTTTTTGCCATAGCAATAAAAATGTATTTTTGCGATCACGTTTTCAGCTATTCACACATAGACTAATACAACTTGTTCCCCATTGTTTTCGTTTGCACCTGCAACACTGGCTCTACTGAGGAGGTCACATCTTCAAAGCGTGAGCCCAGCAGACAGCGGTATAAAGCACATTTAATGTATAGTGCCTGGTACTATTTATATCTTACAGCTGAATTATTACATAACAGCTCATCATGTGTTGTGTGGGAGTACTTCTAGCATGAACGCTATTCAATTTAGTAGCTGGTTGCAGAACACCGTAGGAAAAGAATTAGTAACACTATTAATAATTACTAATGCATTAACATTTTAACATTACATACATAATTTAAAGTAATGATTCAAATACACTAGTAAATGATCTGTGGACCGTATGTTAAAGGGCTTTTCTTTGTCTCCCTATAATAAACCTTTATAGAATCTATTAAAATTACATTTTTTTTCATCTAAAAATTAGGTTTAAACTTGATTTCCTACTCTTCTCCAAGTCACGGGGGGTTGAGATCTGTGATTCTTTTTTGTGGAGTCTGCACACAACATTTAACTAGTTGCCCCTGTTCCTGCAGAACCGACCTGCGGGTGACCAATGAATTTCTAAATCTAATAAAGAAGAGGCACTCCAAAGACAAACCATTTTGACCTTGAAGAACTGGTATGTTAGAATAAAAAATTTTTTTTATTTTTTTTTTTTTACCAGTGATGCTGTTGAACTCATGTAAGTGCAGGGACCACTCAAGCAACTTTTTTTTTTTTTTTTTTTAAACAATTCTTTATTGTTGCCATACCGTTCTAAAACGAGAAGCATGTATAAAATCTGTACATAAAGTCCATCGTTCTATACAAAAACTGAAAAGCATATAACATGGTAACCTTAAATTTTCAAAAGAAAAATTATTTCCCCCAAATCCCCCCATCCCTGCTATCCCCCCGATCTCTCCCATTCCCCCCTTCCCTCCTCCCCCTTTCCCCCTCCCCTCTGGATGTCCAGGCTACTTCTGCAAGAATATCAAACTTTTAAATTTTCTAATCGACCGCTTAGGTCTTCTAGCAGATACCACTCAGTGTACTTAAAGGGCCCCATTATTAAGTAATCAGTACTAGGAATGTAATGCAAAATAAACCTTTTCCAAGTTTTGTAAAGCTTTTTTCCTAAGGTTTCTTTTTTGGTCATGGCATTTTGCCATTCCATCCGAAAGATGTGTCTGACTCGAGTTATCAACATTTCTAAGCTAGGAACGTCAGCAGACAACCATTTTGTCAGCAAACATCTTTTCGCTTCTAGCACCATTTTATGAGCTAACATCGTCATTTTTTTGACTTCACTGCTCCCCTTGTCTTCAGAAGACTCCGTAACATCCGCCTGGAGCACCACCAACGATGGTGTTAAGCCTGTTGGACGGTGTCCCGTGCGCTCCAAAAGCTGTCCCACTTGAGTCCAGAACACATCTAGTTTGGGACATTTCCACAGCCCATGAAACAAATCAGATTTCGGGGCTCTACATTTGGGACAGGCAGTGAGTCTGTCAGGTTTGGCTGTCGACCTTGGCAGATCAAAACCATATATGGCATGATGTAGGATTTTGAACTGGGTTTCTCTCATTTTTTCATTGGAGACTGCCCGGTATACAGCTTGAAGCCCCGACAGAGCCACCTGCCCAATATCTGCTATGTCCAGTTGATTACCCCACTTTTTATATAAGGACTCGCGTATGGACCCCTCCCAAGAATCCCTAAGAGTGCTATAAAGTATGGAGATGGATGTCCTGTTTCTATTTTTAATCATGGTGTCAAATCTATTGGTTTGCCATTCCTTAGAAAGATCTGTTAACAAGCCTTTAGCATAGCTTCTAATTTGTATATAGGGAAATGAGTTCACTCCCTGAAGGTTCCATCTTTCCTCTAATTCCTTCAAAGTCGCCCACCTGGTTTCTTTCTCGTGAAAAAGGTCTCCCATCTTAGTCACCCCTTAGTAGCCCATGTTCGGAAGTGTTTGTCTGTGGACCCTGCAACAAACGCCGGATTACCCCCAATAGGTAAGTGTTTAGAGAACTGGTAGGATAGACTAAAAAGTTTTCTTACGTTTTTCCATGCAATGATGGTGTCCCTTAGTATTAAAGACTTCCTTGCTATCACTGGGAGTCGAGATATTCTAGTATGTACAAGAGCCATTAAATTCCAAGGGGCCGCAAGCTGTCGTTCTACATGCAAGTTTGAATAGAATGTCGTGGCATTGGCCCAATCTATGATGTGTCTGCTGAGACATGCTAAATTATAACCCCGTAGGTCTGGGAAATTGAGACCCCCATGAGGTTTTCCTAGTTTAAGTTTTTTCAGAGAGATCCTTGCCCGCCTCCCGCTCCAAATAAAGCTGATAAACCTGCTCTCCAATGCTGCTATATCTGTATGACGCAGCAGAACTGGAATATTTTGGAGGGGGTACGTCAATTTTGCTGTTCCCATCATTTTGATCAGATGACTTCTCCCTACTAACGAGAGCGGCAGGTTTTGCCATCTATCTAAGTCAGATTTAATTTTGGAAAACAATGGGGGAAAGTTCATTTGATAAATTGAGTGTGGCGACTTCCCGATCTTAATTCCTAGGTACGTTATTTGTTTCGCAGCTTTCAGGATGCCCAGACCTGTAGATCTCAGATAGGCCCCCTCATCTCCCTGTGCTAAGGGCAATAGTTCGCACTTGGACATGTTAATCGAATACCCAGAATACCTACCAAAATCTTTTAGTAGGTCTACAACCGTTCCCAATTGTGTCTCCGGTTTTGCCATAAAGAGGACAACATCGTCTGCGAACAGCGCTGTTTTCACCTGAGCCTCTCCTACTCTAATTCCGTCAAACACTCTTGAGCTACATAATTCCCTTGCTAGGGGCTCTAACGCCATATTAAACAGGAGGGGTGATAAAGGGCAACCCTGTCGGGTGCCTTTTTGCAGCATAAAGGGTGCCGATAAGAACCCCTGAGTATAGACCCTGGCTCTAGGGTTATGATACATTTGAGAAAGATAGGTCCTAAAAGGTCCAGAGAACCCCATTTTATCAAGTACCGCACCCAGCCATGCCCATCGCACATTATCAAATGCTTTCTCAGCATCCAAGGTGAGCATGGCTGGGTGTTCCCCAGTACTGGCATAGTATGCACCCTATCTAGGACAGTCAAAACCGTCCTTATGTTTTTCACTGCCGATCTACCCTGGACGAAGCCCGCCTGTTCCGGGCCGATCAGACCAGGTAGCAGGGTTGCTAAGCGATCTGCTACTATCTTAGCCATTAGCTTTGCGTCGACATTGATCAGCGATATCGGTCTGTATGACCCGGGCAATAAGGGATCCTTCCCTGGTTTGGATAGTAATTTGATGTAGGACATATTGTCAGTATCTAGTGGCATACGCCCTGAAGGACTCCATTAAAGACTTCTAATAAGACTGGTGATATCTGAGGTATTAGAGCTTTAAAATATTCCCCAGTGAATCCGTCGG
The DNA here is from genome assembly GCA_033119425.1 of Bufotes viridis. Lineage (NCBI taxonomy): Eukaryota > Metazoa > Chordata > Amphibia > Anura > Bufonidae > Bufotes > Bufotes viridis. The sequence continues at coordinate 176,438,280 of CM065592.1, forward strand.
GGCCTGGTGCCTTCGAGTTCCCTAATCTTTTAATGGCTCCCTGAATCTCCTGTTCTGTAATATCTGCATTTAGCCTCTGGAGTTGTTCGTCCGTCAGCTTGGGTAAGTCGACCCTGTCCAGAAGAGTGTCATTTAGGTCACAATGTCCCTCGTCTCTGTACAGGGCCTCGTAATATTTCCCCACTATGTTATTAATTTCCGCAGGGTCGTGTATCACCACATCCTCTGAGTTTTTCAAGCATTTAATATATTGAGGGGGTCGCATTCCTTTGGCTAAATTCGCCAGGAGTTTCCCGATTTGTTACCATACCTGAATAACTTGGCCTCAAGTTCTGAGTATCTCAATGATTCTAGGTCACTCACACATTTCTCGAAAGTTTGCCTTTCCGTAACCCACCTCTTTCTATTATCTTCTGAAGGGGTAGTCGTGAAGGCAAGGTAAGCGTCCCTGACTTTTTGACTCGCTAAATTAAATGCTTGTCGAGCTTTTCTTTTGATCCCATTAACATACCCCATGATTTTCCCCCGCATTACCACCTTTGATGCATTCCAATATAAGCCTGGGTCATTCAAGTGTATCTCGTTGTCAGCTTTATATTCCTCCCACCATATTCCCAACTTCTCAACAAACTCCTCTTTTACACACAAGTTGGAGGAAAGCGCCAGATGTAATCTGGCCCTCGTGGATATGAATCTAGGAGCGACACAGATACAGTTGCGTGATCGGAGATAACAATGTCCCCAATTTCAGCGCCCTCCACCTTGTGCATCAAAGAATGGGACAGAAATAAATAATCGATACGAGACCAGGATGACTGCGAATGGGAGTAAAAAGTATAAGTTCTCTCATCCGGGTGAAGTTTGCGCCAAGGGTCATCCAGTCCCACTCCACCCATTAGAGGTTGTAACACACGATCCTGAGGTCCATCTACCCCTATTCTATCTCCTACCCCCTCCTATCCTCCTGCCCCTTTACAACTGAGTTAAAATCCCCCTACAATTTTGTTCGGGCATGAGTCACTCAGAAGGGTCGTCTCTAGCTCCCGAAAAAGGCTCCATTATTGTAGTTCGGGCCATAAACACTGTATATACTGTATTGGGAATCTTGAACCTGTAAGAGTACTTGCGCCCACCTTCCCATGGGGTCCGCTGATTGGCTTATAACTGAGTTATTCAAGGACTTACTAATCAGAATTAGCACACCTGCTTTTCTTTCTTGTGACGGAGATCCTATAACTGTCCCGACCCACAATTTCCTCATTCTGTCAAAGTCATCTCCCTTCAGATGAGTCTCCTGCAATAAAACAACATCTGGCTTCAGTTTCTTAAGATGTCTGAGGACCATCCATCTTTTTGTGGAGATCTCAGGCCCTTAATATTCCATGAAACTACTTTCATATCGGTCCGTCGTCAGTACACTATCTGTTATATTCCTCCCCTAACCCTGGACATCCAGAGAACCAGAATCAAGAATGAAAGTTTTAGAATCCCCAACTATCCCAGTAATCTCCCAACTCTTCCCTCCCTCTGGATTACCCCACCAGTAGGCACAGCAACCAACTGGATCAACTTTTGTAACTGAACTTCCTTTTTCTGGGTTGCGGCCTCAGCCCGCCTCTCTGTTCGCCATTTTTGCTATCCCTCATACCCCTAGACCCGCCCACCCCTCCAATTTGCAACTGAACATAGCATAACGAAATGAAACAACAACATCTCCTGGCAGAAACATGTGACCTGGAACTACCCCCAAATGCGCCTTGGGGACATTAATTACTACAGTCCCGGTCTGATGGAGGTATAGCTATCAATAACACCAGTAATATCTCGCCGCTCTAAACCGGTAACACATCTCTGAACACAAAAAAAGGGATATTAATGTCCTCTTGGAGCCATTAACGATTAACCTGCATTCAGCGTCCCTGGGTCCCTGAGCCACCTCTACCAGGAGACCTTTACGGCTCCGACCTTGTCCACGATCTCTGGTTCCTCCTTCTTGGCCGGACTCCATTCTGCGTCTCTCTCCGTCTGACCATCCTCGACGTGGTGAATCTCCCTCTTTCTCTGCTCCACCTCCCTCTCGCTTTGACGTTTCTGTAAAGAGTCCACCATCTCCTCCGCAACTGATGGTTCATGAAAAATGATAATGGATCCATCGGCATGTGTGACTCGGAGCTTTGCCGGATACATGAGTTGGAATTTTATTTGTCTTTTGTATAACATAGAACAGACTTGACTGAACTCCCTCCTCTTTTTCGCAACAGCCGACGAATAATCTGCAAATAGGAGGACTGTGTGGCCCATGATTTTAAGCGGGCTTCTCCTGGCCCTGAATGCTCTTAGAATTGCTTCCTTATCGCAATAGTCCAGGTATTTCATAATCACCTGGCGAGGTCTCAGTGACATATTATGAGAGCCAGGAGGTCTGTCTGGGCGTAGCTCTGGTTGGGGCCCTATCCTGTGCGCCCTTTCCACTTTATGGCACCCCTCCAGTCCTAGCGCCCTAGGAAGATCAAATTCACAAATGCCCTTTAAGGACTGCGGTTTGATGGTCTCAGGTAGTCCTAGGAGGCGTAAATTGTTCCGCCTGGACCGGTTTTCCAGGTCCTCAACTCGGTCCAAAAGCACAGTATTATTCTATTTGGTTAAGTCGTTTATGGCATGCACAAACTTAGTGTTGTCAGCCTCTAGGGACATGGTTCTCTGCTCCAACTCCTCTATCTTAGTATCATGCTGCGCAATGGCGTCATGCAGCTGCTGTAGGGACACTGATAGAGTCTTTGTGAGCGTGTCTCTGATATCTGGGGCGAGATGAGTGGCCACCTCTATGGCAAGAGACTTGTAATCTATAGTCTTATAGTCAATTGCAGGGGAACCGCTGGGTTTGTGGCTGGTTCACATGACTCACCCCCCTCTTGTGTCTCTGGCACCTCCACTGGAGAAGGAGGGCGCGTGTCCGCCATGTTGCGCTGCGCTCCTCCCGTGCTGCCTGCTCTAATCACTTTCTGCCCGCAGCTTCTCAGGAGGTACCGCTCCATGTACCAGTCTCTACAGTCGGGCAGGGGTTCTGAGCGTCGCAATGATGGCCTCCCCCGTCAATGTAGAGGGAAGGAGGCGATTTAATAGGCGAGCGGTGGCCGGAGCTCCTTCACTCCGCTGCTCGCATCCCAGCGCCGGAACCGGAAGTACTCAAGCAACTTTTAAGCGAAAGGACCTCACAGGTCTTCAGACTCCTAATAGTATCAGTCAGGGAAGAGTGGGCATTAGCAGTATCACCTATTCTTGTGAATTCACTATGGTCACGGATCTCAAACGGAAATGGCTCAAACGGATGCTCAATGTGCAACAGAATCCGAGATGTGAACTTTTGCTTAGAGATTGTCATGCACTATATGATGTCTGATTTGCATATTTTACATTAGCAATGGGATCACCCCTTTAATAAAGTTTGCTTATATCGAAATTGACTTTTGGATGTGGGCAATGTTGAAAAGGAACAGGTATTTCACCACAGTTGTGGCTGAATCATTTAAGAAAGCAATAGCTGGGGGGCTGGCTGCACGCACTTAAGCGGAGTTCCGCGGATGTAGCCACTACGGAAAAATTCTGACAGCACACGACCACCATTAGCCAACTGAGAGAACCTCACTGATACAGAAAGACCACTGGTTCAAAATCTTGCAGGCTGTGGGAGTGGAAGAGGTGCGCAGCAAGTGCCGTAGGGCAGCGCTTCTCCATAACTGCTTCTGCGGCGCGTCCCCTGGCAGCTATGTCGGATATGCCTGCTGAGGAGGGGTCTGAGGAATTGACACTCAAGCAAGTATCTGCTCAAGTGCTAGAAGCGATCATTGTGTGCAAACATCCTTTACTGGGAAACTTGATAAAATCAAAATTGACCTGAGATTTCTGTGCCAGGATCTACAAAACCTGCGGAACAGAGTACAACAACCAGAGGAACGCATATCTCGCATAGAGGACGCCACTGCCACTGTTCCCAGAGCTATATCTGACCTCAATGCTAAAGCAGATTTATGGAAAAATAAAGTGGATGACCTCGAAAACCGGCTTCACAGAAACAACATCAGAATAATAGGCCTTCCAGAGAGAGCGGAGGGTCGCACGCCAGATGAGTTCATTGAAAAATGAATTAAGGAACTTTCCACAGATGCAGAATTCTCCCAAGCGTACTCTGTGAAACGTGCACATAGGGTGCCAGCAAAACCTTCACCACCTGGGGCCCCACCTCGGCCCATGTTGGCGAGTTTCCTCAACTGCAAAGATAGAGATAAAATCCTAGCACTTGCCAGACGACGGCAAGAAATTAAGTACGACAATGTCAGAGTCTCCATTTTTCCAGATTACTCCATGGAACTTCAAAAGCAGCAGGCCACCTTCATGGACGTCAAATGATGTTTGAGAGAGGCCAACATTCCTTACTCCATGAGATACCCTGCCAAGCTTCGAGTATTCGATGGAGACAGAGCAATTTTCTTCACTGCACCAGGAGAAGTGACTGAATGGCTGGCGCTGAGACGACGCTCTCTGAGACTCTGAGGACCCCGGCAACATCAGCGGACTTACCACCAGACAGTATGAGCCTGGTTTGATCTATGCACAGCACTTTAGATGTTTATCTTTGTAGCCTCTTGTCTATGTTCTAGTAACTGAGTATTAGAGTTCATATACTTTTTTGTCTACATAATCTTGAATGGTCATTATATGCTACAGCCGCAACCCCCCTCCTTTTGCCACCCAACATTCCTGGCACGGGCATCCTGGTTTTTCTGGCCGATAGTCTGGATTTGTGTTATACACCCCAGACCTGAAAGGCAACTACTCAACTATTGCACTGTTATAATTTTATGGTTAGTGTTTTTAACTGTTCTGGTTATTGGTAGTTCCCAAATGATGAGTATAACCTTTCCAGTTACACTGTTGCACACTTGCAAGCCAACTCTAGTATTCGCACACTTGCATGACGTACTTCTACCCCAGACACTATGGCAGAATTAAAGATTATGTCATGGAATGTCAAGGGCTTGGGCACGCCCTGTAAAATGTACATGGTATTCGACTTTATCAAAAACTCTGGCCTGCATATTTTATGCCTCCAAGAAACACACCTTACAAACAACACCTTGCGAGCGTTACAGAAGCCATGGGTTCAATAGGCTGCGCACTCCTACCACTCCTCTTCCTCTAGGGAGTATACTAATGCATAAAAACCTACGATGGGAGGTGAAAGATCTAGCAGTTGTTTTAGAAGGTAGATATGTCTTTGTCCACTCTCTTATTGATAATGTACAGTATACTATACTGGGAATCTACAATCCTCCCCGTGGTTCAATGCACGTACTACACCTGGCTTTCGCTTTTACAGCTACATATCCCCACGCCAAAACCATTTGTATGGGAGACATGAACATGCTATTAGATCTGTCAACGGATTGATTTGTTGATTGGGGGGGGGGGGTCGATCGGTGTCGGGGGCTCCCTCACTTTTAAGTAGATTCATGATGAAATTCCGCTGGTCTGATTTATGGAGGGTTACTCAACCCACGACTCGGGAATATTCCTGCCACAGCAGCGGGCATTACTCACTGACACAAATTGATTACATGCTAGGAAGTGAAAATGTTTTACTAAGCCTTCGGTCCATAAGGTACTTACCTAGAGGAGTGTCGGATCACTCACCAATAATAGGGGGCCCTGACTCGCAACGCGTCCTCAGTGATGTACAAAATGAACAGACACCCGTTCTGGCTAAATCTCTTGGGCTCCGCTGATGGGATCCCCAGTCAGCTAGACGGGTTTCTGTCAGCACACAAGGAGGAGACCAAGTTGACACTCCTATGGGACACACTGAAAGCATTCCTGAAGGGATGCCTGAATTCCAGTATTTCCTACATCAAAAAAGATACCAGCCGTTCCGAATCAGAGCTGGCAGCCCGATGTACTGCTTCAGAACAACAGTATACTCAACATCCCACTGAAACTAACAGGGCAGCCTGGCTCCAGGTAGGGAGGCAATACCTAACAGCTCTAAAGGATAAGGCGGACAGGAAACTGTTCTTTCTAAAGCAAACTGCTTTTGAGCTAGGCAACCAATCCGCTAAACTACTGGCTCAATTAATCAAACATTTCCTACCCTAGCAATAAGACCCCCAACGGGTCAGGAGCTTCATGCACAGGCAGACATCTTACATACCTTCACACAATTTTATGAAAACTTATATAAATCTAGCATAACTGTTACTGAAGCAAAAATAGCCACCTATCCTTCCATACCCTGACCACATCACAATGTGCCCAATTCTAACAACCCATCACTCTGGAGGAGGTGCTCCAGGCAATTTCTGATCTTAATAATGGGAAGTCCCCAGGCCCAGGTGGGCTCCCTAAAGAGGTATACGCCACATACTCAGATAAATTGGCCCCCCAATTATTATCTACACTTAACTCGGCCCTAGAGATTTGACACTTGCCCACTTCCTACATGGAAGCCACTATAATCCTCCTACTTAAACCTGATAAAGATCCACTTGAATGTAGCTCATATAGGCCAGTGTTTTTTAACCTTTTTTGTGCAAAAGCACACTTTTTTCATGAAAAAAATCACGAGGCACACCACCATTAGAAAATGTTAAAAAAATTAAACTCTGTAGCCTATAAACCCTATATTGACTATATAAAATAATTCTCGTCAAAGTGTCTTGAATAGGAATGAAATAAACACTAAGAAATTATTTTGTAATTGTTCATATTTCTGTTTACTTACTCAGTGCGAAACCTGGGCCTGTTTGGCTGAACACAAAGCTGATTTTCTGGCAGGAATCGAATTCTCATCAAAGTGTCTTGAATAGGAATGAAATAAGAAATTATTTTATAATTACTTTATGAAATAATAAAGTATTTTATAATTGTTCATATTTCTGATTACTTACTTAGTGTGAAACCTGGGCCTGTTTGGGGCTTTTCCCGCCAGCTCATCCCCCCCAACCAACCGGGCTGGTCAACTCCAGACAGTGCAGGTGGGGCTGCCCTGAGCTGAGGGCTTTTCCCACCCAGCGCCCGCTCATCTCTCAACCGACTACCAACGTCCCCCCCCCCCCCCAGACATCACATTTGCCTGTAAAATTACCTGCTGCTGCTGAGACAGTGCAGTAGGTGCATCCTGAGCTGAGGGCTTTTTTCCTGCCTGCTCATCTCTCAATGTTAAGTTTCACCCCCTCCCCTCTCTCTCTCCAGACCGGGTGGTGCGCTTGGCTTAAGGCGAAGTGCGAATAAAATAATGTGCGTGCCTGTGAATGAACTTACTTACCTGCTCCTATGGCTCCTGTCCTGGCTCTGGATGATGAGTCCCGTCCTCCTTCCCTCTCAGTCTCTCCTTCGGCTCTGCTCCGCCTCCGAGTAGCACTGCTGTGCAAGTCCCCTTTGTCGCGCGGGGCGCATGTTCCCGAATCCCGCGAGACCTGCCGCGACCTTGAGAATTCGCAGGTCTCGCAGGATTGACGCCGACCACCGTGCTTGCTCCTGCCCGGGCCCTGCGGCGCTGATCAGACTAACCGCACACTACTTCTGAACTTAGCAGTGGCTCACAAAGACACGGCACACCAGACAATATCTCACGGCACACTAGTGTGCCGCGGCACAGTGGTTGAAAAACACTGATATAGGCCCACTGCACTATTAAATGTGGAATATAAAATTCTCACAAGAATTTTAGCCACCCGACTCAATTAGGTGATTCTGTCATTAGTCCACCAGGACCACACGGGATTCATGCGGGGAAGTCATCCACTGAGAATATTAGAAGGGTGCAAGCAGTCACCCAGATTGGCTACTCCATGGACCTAGACTGGGCCTTGGTATCTCTGGATGCAGCCAAGGCGTTTGACTTTATTGAATGGGCATACCTTCATGGGTGTCTCCGGAACTTTGGGTTTGGTCCTCAATTTCTCAGGTGGATCTCTATTCTATACTCAAGCCCAGTGAGAAGGTTACTAGTGAATGGAGAACTGTCTGACAGCTTTTTTCTACATAGAGGAACACGACAGGGCTGCCCCCTATCCCCATTACTATTTGCCCTGGCAGTTGAATCACTAGCTATCAGAGTGAGGAGAAGTGATCAGAGTGAGGAGAAGTGATAATATTTGTGGCATAAGACTAGGAGAGAGAGAGGTGCGCATTGGGTTATAAGCAGTTGACATGATCTTATAGCTGTCATCTCCAGACACCTCTCTACACAATGCAGTGGCTCATATAGACGAATTTGGAAAATACTCCGGCTTACAGATCAACTGGAAGAAGTCAGTCTATATGTCCCTACGCAAGGCACAGTGGTCAGGCCCATTGCGGGATTAAAAGTTGTAGATACGTTCAGATATCTGGGTGTTAACATAACTAGACAACATTCTCTTGCATTGTCTCTTAAAGGGATTCTGTCACCTCAGTATACACCATTTAAACCTTTAAACCAGTCATGCTCCACAGATTACCTTAAATTGGCTTTGCTGTTCTATACTGTAATCCGTCCAGTAGTTTTGCTCAAAAACGATTTTTATCATTATGCTAATTAATTCTGAAGGTGCCCAGAGGGGCGTTTTCTTCCACTTTGTGTGCCCTGTAACGCCCCCCTGCAGTGCCCAAACCCGCCTCTCTACTCAGTAAAACACGCCTTCCTCCTGAATCCCTAACCTCCCACAGCGTCTCCTCCCTCTCCTCCCCCTCCCTGACGGCCGAGCGAAGTCTGTGCCAAATATTCTATGCCATTGCATAGTCTGCGCTCGGTGCATGCCCAGTGACGACGATGAAGCTCCTGCCCTCAGTCTCCAGCACATCGCACTGGCGCAGCCCTCAGTGGGTACTGCGTCTGCGTGAGACTTCACTCGGCCTCCTGCCACCCACCGCATGTCATAAAAAATATGATCAGAGCAAGACGCAATTGCTCCACGGAGGGCTTATTCTCAAAAGAAACAGAGGTTATCACACATAGACTTCTCAGTAGAGGTTATACACTTCAAAATATTAATAAAGGCATTGAATTTGCCAGATTGAAAAATAGAGAGTCCTTGATTTTTCCTCAGACTATGAAAAAACACTATAGACGTCAAAAAAGTGAAGAATTTAATTCTGCTCAAGAGGATAAAAAGCCAACTGTTTTTATCACTAATTACAGTAGAGAATATCCACACATATGCAAGATTATCCGGAAACATCTCCCTGTCCTCAATTATGATGAGGAATAGAGAGATGTGGTATCTGCAGGCATCAAATGTATTTCTAAAAAAGCACCCACGGTGGGACAAAAACTTAGTCCCAGTCTGTTTACTGACACTATCCCTCGGGTATGCTCCTGGCCAAAAACCACTGGCAATTATAAATGTGGAAGTAGGAGATGTATATGCTGCCGATATATGTGCGTTATATGTAGGTTACGTCCACAGTGAATAATAACAGACACACTTTGAAACAATATATTAATTGTAACACGGAATTTGTTGTGTATGTTATCACATGTAAAATTTGTAAACCTTAGTATGTTGGATGCACTATGAAAGAGTTGAAAATACGCATTAGAAAACATCTTAGTGACATCCCTTATTTTCAGACTCGTAACGTATCAGCGGCGACTTTCCACTTCGCCAGTGTTCACAAAGGAGACGCATCTGCATTTTGTGCACAGGGGATCGAAGTGGTGACATTGCCTATGAGAGGAGGGGACCGTACACAAAAACTTCTCAGTAGGGAAACCTTCTGGATGTTTTCGCTTGACACCTGTATACCAAAAGGGCTAAATAGAAAACATGATCTTACTCTGCAATACAACTAAGATGTTCTCATTATGTATATGTATGCACCACCTGTGATGCTGGATCTCCTCCCCTGGATCACTGAATGGTTCACATTCTAGGTTCCAGGTGCAGGATATCTTGCTAATTAGAAGAGGTTGGACCCTGTGCTGTATAAAAGGAATGGTTTTAATACACTTTGTTATGTCTTGAAGGGCTGGATTCTGTAGCCCGAAACGCGTCACTTTGATGTCATTTTCTGTGACTTTGATGGATTTTATATGATGAGCCAATAAAGAAATGTTTTTATACCATAAGAAGCTGGATCCCATTTTTCCATTGGATACTGAGGTGACAGAATCCCTTTAACGTTCATCCCCTAATCACACATATATGGGATAAATTCAAAACCTGGAAGTCACTCCCTCGTCAGTGGCAGGATGCATTAACCTAATAAAAATGATCATACTCCCCAAGGCCTTATATGTTCTACAACACTCGGAGGTACCCATTCTGAAGTTAGTCTTTAAAGAGCTGGACTCCATAACCAGAGTCTTTATTTGGGGTAACTCCCGATCCAAATTGAGCATAGAAACATTAAGACGACTAAAGACTGAGGGAGGCATGGCACTACCGGATTACCGCCTATATTACCTAGCAGTGCAATTACGTCTCATCCATACTTGGTACACCACTGAGGAGCTACCCATCTCGGAGTACTTCCTGAAACACTACCTGGGCGTCCATACCTTGTGGTCAGTCCTGGAGAATACTAACAAACTAGCCCAGGAGGTCTGGAGGAAAACCAAACTAAACTGGGTTTATGTCATCTCTGAAACACCACTATGACATCACCAATACAGGCGGTTATAGTAGCGGAGAGATGGAAAGCGTCTGGGGTGCGATTCTCAGGGGATGTATATGATCAGGGAGTACTCCTAGCATTCTCGGACCTGATGCAAAAGTTTGAAATACCCAGATCTATGTTTTTTTTCATGCCTGAAACTCAGATCTGCCCTACAGACTACATATCCAGACCCAACACAAAATTTTCCCAATACCCACTTATAGGTGTTGTTAAAACCCAAGGGCCCAGAGGTCTAATCTCTGCACATCTACTCACATCTGCTGCGAGCAAAATTGCTTGCTGCTCCCTTGAAGGTGATAGATAAATGGAAAAGACAAATACCCACACTCACAGATGAAACAATAACAGATTTATTAGAGTCCCATTTACAGGTATCACCAGCAATCAACAATAAATTAATTAATCTCTACATTATTCATCAAACATATCTCACACCAATTAGATTATGTAGAATGGGAAGGTCATCCTCTATGGCATGCCCAAGATGTGGGGAAATGGAGGCAGATTTTTGGCATATGATGTGGTAATGTAGTCCAATTGCTGCTATCTGGACTAGGGTGACGACTTTTCTTTCAGACCTGCTGCCTGTTCAGGTCACATGCACTCCAGATCTGTGTCTCTTGGGAATAATGGAAGACGATCGATGGGATCACTATATGTCTATCCTTTTGCGGGAATCGCTGTTCCTGGCACGCAAATGTATAGTTTTGAGATGGTACAGCCCAAATGTGCCACTGCCAACCTTAATGGAACACAAATAAATCAGATCTTATCCTATATTTCTTTGGTATACAGACACCGCAACAGACCTCAGAAGTTTGACAGGGTCTGGGGCGTATGGTGCAGATCTCCACACACACTGTATTCCATATCGAGAATGCGCCAGGCCTTGTCAAATGCCCATAATCCCTCTGTTCATTCCACTTAAAAGGTATTATTATCTTCATGCTGCTGTCTGCTGAAATTGCAGGATATGTGTAACAGAGTACTAGAGTATGTTGAGATATACAAATTGCTCTACCGACCGTTTCTTACATTGTATGACAGTTTATGTAATTTTTTACTCGTAATAGTAAAAGAGTTTAAGAAAGCAATAGCTGAGAGGAGGGAATAGTATCATGTAGTTTTGACTGTGTACACACATTATGTCAATTTGCTTAAAGTCAATTTAAGTAACTACACTTTTTTTTTTGACAATGGAATTAACTTTATTCTAACTGCACATTTATGGTATACAACCAAACATTTTTTTTTTTTTTTATGAGATATAAATAAAAATACAAAAAATATTCACTACAAAAAAAATTATTTTACTGATAGTAGGATGTAAAAAATATTTTCTTTGCTATACAAGGCACAAACTTCACTTAGGGTGCTCTCACACTTGCGTTTTTACTTTCTGACGTAGAGATTCGTCGTCGGATCTCTACACCGGAAAGAAACTGATCAGGATTATCCCCATGCATTCTAAATGGAGAGAAATCCATTCAGGATGCATCAGGATGTCTTCCGTTCAGTATGTGAACGTTGTTTGGACGTCCAAAAATCCGGAAGACTTGCCGTACCGCCAGATCCGGAATTAATGCCCATTGAAGTGCATTAATCCGGATCCGGAATTAAGCTAAACGTCGTTTCGGCGCATCGCCGGATCCGACATTTAGCTCTGCGCATGCGCAGTAGCAGTTCCGATCGGGGCCCCAGTGTAAGCTGGGGCTCCTATCGGTTACCATGGCAGCCAGGATGCTACTGAAGTCCTGGCTGCCATGGTAAGTACTCCGCAGCAGTGTACTTACCTGCGCTGTGGCCTCCGGGCGCTCCTTTATGACGTCACAGGTCCGGGCGGCGCATTGATCTATGCGCTGCGGGGACCTGTGACGTCATGAAGGAGCGGCCGCAGCACAGGTGAGTACACTGCTGCAGAGTACCATGGCAGCCAGGACTTCAGTAGCGTCCTGGCTGCCATGGTAACCTGAAAGCATTTCGAAGACTGAAGTCTTTAAATGCTTTCAGGCGACTTGCGTTCTGATGGATCCTCAGAACGCAAGTGTGAAAGCACACTTAGCGACAATGTAGAGAGAAAATCCTGCGGCATGTTATTCAAAAAAAGAAGGAGGAAAAAAAGAAAAAAACTGAAAATGATGGAGAGTATGAGAAACACTCTAGTTACAAAGAGATGCTTGTCTACACAGCATGGAGAGAGAAAGTATCACATAGAGGGAAAAGAGTCAGTAATGTAGCTTTGCCCTCTGGAGATTACTGCGACTGCTCAGCAAAACAATACAAAACAGAAAGTCTCTTGCAAATAGGTTAACAAAAGCAACACACATTTACAAAAGCAGAAACTCAAAAGGTATAATCTATTGCAAGTGAATAAAATGTTAACTTAACTTTTGTGTCAACTCACTTTGTGTATCCCATCTAGAAAGGCTATATTGGCACAGTAAGAAAATAATAATCACCAATAACATGGCTGGATGACCTCTCCAAATCTGACACTCCCCTCAACTAGTAATGGGAGATTCTGTAGAATACTTTAGTCTAGTTTCATTTAAACTGACTATAATCCTAAACTGGTTTGACCCTTTTTTTTTTTTTTTTTGATATGTCATAGGGACAGTGTTGATCGGCGGGGGTCACAGCTATGAGACTCCCACCGATCGCTCGAACGAGGGGTCATAAGCGCTCACCCGAGCGCAGCTTCTTGCTGCCGAGCACTAGACTGTAGACGGTTTCAATAAATTCTATGAGCTCGTCTACTGTCTCAGAGCTGTGACCCCCACTGATCAACACTTCTGATATGTCCCTATGACATATATATTATAAAAAAAAAAAGTTTAATTACTCTTTAAGGGCAAACATCACACCAGAAGAAGATGCCCATTGAGAATGCATTAAATCACCAAAAAAAGCAATACTTACTTATACAAGGACATGGTAAAACACCGTCTCCCAGCAGGTTAGTATTTTCTGAGCCAGCGTAGTGCACTACAAGTAACCATATCTACAATATCTTGCAAATATCTTGCAAAAGTATTCACCCCCTTGACTTTTTTCGTATTTTGGTGCCTCACAACCTGGAAATAACATGGATTGTTTGAGGATTTGCATCATTGAATTTACAGAACATGCCTACAACTTTGAAGATGTTTTTTTTTTTTTTATTGTGAAGCAAACAACAAATAGGACAGAATAACAGAAAAAGTCAATGTGCATAACTATTAACCACCGTAAAGTCAAAAAGTCTCTATGAGTTTGACACATCTTACCACTGGGATTTTTGACCATTCCTCCTTGCAAAACTGCTCCAGCTCCTTCAAATTGGATGGTTTGCGCTTGTGAACAGCAATCCTTAAGTCTGACCACAGATTTTCTATTGGATTGAGATCTGGGCTTTGACTAGGCCATTCCAACACATTTACATGTAACACTTAAACCACTCAAGTGTTGCTTCAGCAGTGTGTTTGGGGTCATTGTCCTGCTGGAAGGTGAACCTCCGTCCTAGACTCAAATCACGCACAGAGTGGTACAGGTTTTGCTCAAGAATATCCCTGTATTTAGCACCATCCATCTTTCCCTCAACTCTGACCAGTTTCCCAGTCCTGGCTGCTGAAAAACATCCCCACAGCATGATGCTGCCACCACCATTTCACTGTGGGGATGGTGTTCTTTGGGTGATGTGATGTGTTGGGTTTGCGCCAGACATAGCATTTTCTTTGATGGCTGAAAAGTTCAATTTTAGTCTCATTAGACCAGAGCACCTTCCTCCATACATTTTGGGAGTCTCCCACATGCCTTTTCGCAAACTCACAACGTTGCTTTTTGTTTTTAGCTGAAAGTAATGGCTTTCTTCTGGCCACTCTGCCATAAAGCCCAACTCTATGGAGCGTACAGCTTATTGTCGTCCTATGTACAGATACTCCAGCCTCTGCTGTAGAACTCTGCAGCTCCTCCAGGGTTACCTTAGGTCTCTGTGCTGCCTCTCTGATTAATGCCCTCCTTGCCAGGTCCGTAATTTTTGGTGGGCGGACGTCTCTTGGCAGGTTTGCTGTTGTGCCATGTTCTTTCCCATTTGGTTATGATAGATTTGATGGCGCTCCTGGGGATCATCAAAGATTTGGTATTTTTTTTATAACCTAACCCTGACTTGTACTTCTCAACATTGTCCCTTACTTGTTTGGAGAGTTCCTTGGTCTTCATGGCAGTGTTTGGTTAGTGATGCCTCTTGCTAAGGTGTTGCAGCCTCTGGGGCCTTTCAAAAAAGGTGTGTATATGTAATGACAGATCATGTGACACTTAGATTGCACACCGGTGGACATCATTTCACTAATTATGTGACTTCTGAAGGTAATTGGTTGCACCAGAGCTTTTTATGGGCGTCCTAACAAAGGGGGTGAATACATACACACATGCCAATTTTCTGTTTTCTATTTCTAAACAATAGTTTTATTTATATATTTTTCTCATTTCACTTCACCAACTTAGACTATTGTGTTCTGATCCATCACATAAAATTCAGATTAACAAAACATTGAACTTAAGGCTGTAATGTAACAAAATATGAAAAAAGTCAAGGGGGGTGAATACTTTTGCAAGGCACTGTATATGCGATTATAATGCTAATCATCAGCCCCCATAGATGATAGGTGAGTAAATGGATGTTCAGCAGTATTTTGCCCCTGAGCACCTGCTTTGTGGCTTGTCTGCATCCTGCTGGGAACTGGTAAATATGGTGATATGTTTTAAATTTTATATCTTTTTCAGTGAAATGCTTTTCATTCAGAATGCATTCAAGAACAGCATCAGACTGGCCCACCAGAGTACCACAGGATCCTCTGGTGGGTCCAGGCTCTGATACCATAGTGAGCCTGAAGGTCCAGATCCATATTTATCTATCTATTGTTACATCAGTGACCCATGCCTGCAACTGTTCTGCTACTTAGGGTGGACACGATAGCCACTCCACTCACCCTATTTTTCCGCAGTTCCAGCACTCTGACAGCTGATCCAGGCACCTGTGTGTCTATTAGAGATATTCTTGATTGAACATCACCTCATTCTGCACTATTGGAAAGGTTAACCCTCCTTTGGCTCTGTGTGCAGCTGCTTCTAATGTGTTATCAGCTCTGCTTTATATTCTGCACTGTTTGTCTCTCTCTCTCTGCCTGAACATTAGATTTACTACCTTGCTAGATCCTGCAAAGGTGCTATAATCTGCCTGATTGATTTCTGGATTCTGACCATCTGCCACCACCTCTTTAGATTTGTTTCACAGATTTGCACAAACTTTGCCCTGACCTGTTACTGACAGCTAGTTTTGCCTGATCCCTTGGTGCTCCCCCTTGGCGTTTCCCCCTGTGGGTCAGCTGTCAACTACACCAGGACTACTAAAGGAGGTAGTAGCCCGGCGGCTCCCCTGCAGCAAATACCAGGTCCCTGTATAAGGGTTAATGGGCAAATATCAGAGGACTGCAAGGATAACTCCCCTAGGTTTAGCCCAAAGTCAAACCAGTTGGTTCACACAGTGCTCACACAACCACTGATCATTATATCTATGTAATCTATCTCATATCTTTCTGTCTTTGTCTAGCTATCATCTCATATCTATCTATCTATCTATCTATCTATTTATCCCCCTTGTGTCCTGTGAGCTTACAGGAAGCTGGAGAACCTCTGTACATACAGTACCTGCTGTAGCCTCTGACCATGCAGGTCACCCTCCTGCAAAGGAATGAAAAGCCTCAATAGTGTTTGGTGTTCAAATACAAGGGCCATCATTGTGATGTCCACAGTGCCATGATGTCATGTACTGCATATGCAGCTGCCCATCTAATGCCTTTTAATTGCCTCCCAAACTGAAAACTTCCCACCCATTGGATCCAGTGGATACAATGTGAAAAGAGCCAAAGATCAGTTATTAGTTACTAGATAGACATCTGTAATAAAATGCACCTCTTATCTTTCATCTGTCTATCTCTATATCTACCTATGCATCCCTCATTGTTTCCTCAGAGCATAGTTGGATCTGGAGAACTTCTGTACATAATTGCTGTAGCCTCTGACCATGCATAATGTCCTTCCGCAAAGGTCCATGCTTGGGATGTCATGTACTCATTTATCTTGTATCTATCTATCTCTGTCTCATATCTACATAACTCAAAATAGAGGAAGCTGGAGATCCTCCATACATACCTGCTGTAGCCCCCGACCACACAGGTTATCTTTCTGCATAAGAAATGGCAGTCCCAATAGTGTCTGGTGTTCTTATACACGGGCCATCATTGTGATGTCATGGAATGCTGTGATATCATGTGCCCATTTGGAACCTGTCTACGCAATATGAAAAGAGCCCAAGATCAGCTGTTAGCTACTAGATGGATGTCTGTAATAGAGTGACCATACGGTGCACCTTATAGCTATTCATCTAGCTTATATCTATCTGTCTATCTATCTATCTATCTCAAGGCTTGAGAAAGGACCTGTGATAGGACTGATATGCTGCTGCTATAAATATGGGTGAATAAATCACTTTTTGCATGTATCATGAGAGCAGCGGTTTATGTTTGTTTATGGTTATTTGAATCCTCGTGGGGATTAAGTACGCTGACACCCATCTTTCATTGTTATAGCCTGTAAGAGTACTGACTGCTAGTTTTGCATGATCCCTTATTGCTCCCCACTGGTGTCTCTGACCCTGACTGAGACTACTCCAGGATCGTGATGGTTCCCCAGCAGCGAAGTCTAGATCCGTTTATAACGGTTAAAGAGCAAATACAGGGAGACTCCCTTAGGTGTAGCCGAAATTCAAACCGGTACCGCATTCCAACATAAGAACATCATACCAGCCTATACTAGTTGTTTATATCAGAAAACCCTGAAGGAGAATGTCTGCCCATAAGTTCATGACCTAAGGCTCAAACACAGTTGGGTTATGTAGCAAGACAATGATCTGAAGCACATGCACAAATTAATCTCTGAATGGCTCAAAAAGAAACAAAATGAAGGTTGGAGTGGCAGAGTCCAAGTCCTTAAAGGGGTTTACCCATCACAGACCCGCACCCACACCAAGAACTGAGCTGGGAAAGTCACCTTCCATTTATTTCTATAGGACTGCCAAAAATAGCCGAGTACTGGCTTGGCTATTTCTGTCGGCCTCATAGAAATGAATGGGAGAGGTGCTTCGCATTCACTTGTATGGGGAAAGTGCTTGATGCGGGCCGGACCCCTGGAAACCCGGGGTCCTCCAGTGACCACTCTCCTTATTCCATTGTCAGCGTAGGTGCGGGTCCCACCTCTGGTATATGCTCCCATTATCTGTGATGGTAATACCCCTTTAAGCATGTTAAAAATTACCAGGAGAATTTAGTTGTGTTCCATTATGTCACAAAGAAGCCCTATCCTCTTTTTATAATGTTTGTGATACATGAATCTATTTTCGAATGGCACACAGAACACAAGGTCACCTCTTGCAGCTAAAGCAAGAGAGATAATTCTAAAATACAAGCGTGTTAGGCTACTTTCCATTTGTATTCCGTTTCAATCAGTTCAGTTTTGTCTCCATGGACAATGAATGGGGACAAAACGGAAGCGTTTTCCCCTGCTATTGAGATCCTATGACAGATCTCAATAGCGAAAAGGGAAAGCGCAGATCTGAAAGTAGCCTTATTTTACTGTTAGAAATGTAGTTTATGCTACATGGCCATACTGAAATTAGTAATAGTAGAAAGTATGGTTAGATTTAAAGATGCACCTGTCCTTACACCCTGTAGAAGCAGCTCCCATACTGCTGGAGTCAATCCATCCTTGTAGAGTCAGGGTTTTTAATGGGGTTACCCAATGAAAAGTATAGCAATGCAATAAATAGAGCATTTCAAATGAAGTATTATTGCAATATAAATGCAATAAACACATTGCCAGTTTTTGTTTATATACATTTTCTTTAGTCTCAGGTAGCGCCCCCTACTGTTTATCCTTTTGGTCCACCTTCACCTGCACTCAGAGGTCTAACATCCTCAGTAGCTTCCCTGCTCCCTTCACCTCCCCTCAGTGCTAGTGTACAGAGCTCATAGTAAAGCGGTCCACAAACTTTCATTCATTCATGTCTAACTTCGAAATACATAGGAATATATAGCTATATCTATCTCTAGACGGTGAAGGAAATTTTGGTAGCATTACATATCATATGGGGGTTTATATGGAGGGACTATTTTCTATGCAGAGGAGGAAGTGTTTTACAAGAGCTAGCTGCAATGCATCCTGGGAAATCCAGTTGCTTGATGAGCTGCTACCCACCCACAGAAAGGAAAGAAAGTCCTCCAGATATGTGACTAAAAAGGTTTTAAAAGGAGCATTCAATTTGGTGGGATAGTAAACGGGTGGATGATTTTCTTCATATTATTGTATTTTACTTCCTGCCCCTGCTCTTTACCTTCCTCTTTGTTTGGACTTTTATGCCTCATGCACACGTCAGTGTTTTGGTCAGTGATTTCCATCAGTGATTTTGAGCCAAACCAGATGCGGCTCTAAACACAGAACAGGAGCAGATCTTTCCCTTACACCTTATGTCTGTGGAGGCTCCAATCCTGGTTTTGGCTCACAATCACTGACCTAAACACTGATGTGTTAATGAGGCTTTAGTACGGCAAACAACCTCACTTGATTTTCTCAGTCAGAACATTTACTGTGGCCAAGGAGGGAAGGAGTGACTTAAATCGAGCATCACACATTACACTGATAAGTGCAGTGCTCTTCTGTGGACATCTCTATTTAGACCTATCAAGCAAACTATACATCTGTCAAACTGTTGTTCTATTTCTACAAACCTACTATTTTGCTAACAGATAGCATCTTTCCCTTACAGCAGCAGTAAACTAAATAATAGATTACCTGTCTATATATGCGTTTTATCTCTCTGTGCTAACTGGTATTAAAGGATGACATTTTGTATTTAATTATTAATCATATAGAACTGCCGAAATGTAAAACATCCAAAAATTCTTAAACATTTATTTTTATGAATATTGAGTTTAAAAAATACTCCTTTCTGATAGAAGTATATCTTGAACAGGCTGTATAGGACTAACAATACATGCCTTCTTTCTTATACAAACCACACCTGTTCATCAGTTGGGTCTGAAATTGTAGCTTAGCTCCATTGCAGTGAATAGTTGCGAACTGCAATATCACATGCAACCTAATTCTGGATGCTCCTGTTACGGCAGTGTCAACCAACAGATTGGACTTTGGGCTACTCCTTAGGGCCTTATCCTGGTATTCACCCTATAACCCCTGTACAGGGATCTGGATTTTGCTGTAAGATAACCACAATGCCACTACCTCCTGGAGTAGTTTCTGTATAATTGACAAACCAGACAAAGACAAACCAGCTTAGGGCACCAAGGGATCAGGCAAAATCGTAGTCAGGGACAAGCTGAGGTCAGGACAGGCAGAGTACATATATGGTAAATGGTCCGAGATCGGGTCAGGCAGCAGGGGATCAAAATCCAGGAAACGGGAAGAAAGTTGTTACACAGCCAGACAAATGCAACACATTTACAGGATACTAGCAGGCTAGGAACCTAATGCTCAGGCACCCTCCCATAGGGGAAGGTGCCTTAAGTACCCCAAGGTACCCAGCCTTAGGCTAGAGCAGATTAGGGGGTGTGCATGCTACTGGCAGAGTAGGAGAGGCCTTGCTGGTCTGCGTCGAGGGACAGAGCAACCCTGGCAGCCAGGCCCAACTGGGGTGGGGAGAGCAGGAGGTTGGTCTGCCCCACTAGGGTACAGAAATCTGGAACCGGTTATTAGAGCAGTGGTAGCCATGGGCCCCCACTATAACAGCTCTCTTTAATGTTAAAATATTTTAGTACATAAATCATACATACTGTATATTGGTAATATTTTATGCCATTTCATTTTTTATGATAGATTTTCTACAAGAATTTCGTCATCCATCTTTCCTTATTAGTCTTAGGTATGTAATAATGCATATAATTGTGATTATAAATGCTTACATGGATGACATTTGAGTGATCCAGCAATTGTAAATGCAATCCCTGGGGGCCCCTGGAATAGCCCTAAATGCTTTGTTGCTATTTTTCATCCGGGGACTCCAGTATTGGTGCATTATTCTTGTTTAATGTATGACATTCACTTGGTGTCTCAAACAGGAACGCTGCTTACCTGTCATTCACTGCCTCTGAACGTGTTCTTCCCATGCTGCACTCAGGGAACTCACAGTCGTCATAGATTTCTCCAATGTCCAGCGATGATGAGGGTTTAATTTCATTCCAGGGTAAGAGTCAGAACAGTCATTTGTGAGTCAGCTTCCATTACCTTTTCATAATTGCAGTAATGGGGCAGTGTTATGTCATTTATTTTTATTAAAGGGATTTTCAAGTTCCGGATACTGATGGCCTAGCCTAAGGATAGGCAACCTCCGGCACTCCAGCTGTTATGAAACTACAACTCCCAGCATGCATACTTCCTCTGCTCTTCTCAGAACTTTCACAGAAATGGGAATTGTAGTTTCACAACAGCTGGAGAGCCGGATGTTGCTGATCCCTGGCCTAGCCTCAGGATAGACTGCCAATATCAGATTGTTGGAGTCCGATTCTCAGCACTCCAACTGATCAGCTGGTTGAAGGGGCCACACCTCTTCATTGTTTGCCTTGGTCTACTGGCAATCTATCTCCTTAATAGGGTGGAGCAGCTTGGTCTAAGACTAAGCGTCAGAAACCTGCGCCATTACTAGGTAGGTGTGCAGGTAGACAGTTCCGATGCATCTGACACACAAGGGCTGTGGCCCCTTCAATCAGCTGATCAGTGGAGATGCCAAGAGTCAGACACCCCTCCACCACAATCTGATGTTGATTGCCTATCCTAAGGAAAATGACTAAAAATTACTAAAAATGTAGGAGGAGATTTATCAAAACTGGTGTAAAGGAAAACTGGCTTAGTTGCCCATAGCAACCAATCAGATCCCACCTTTCATTTTTCACAGCTCTACTGGAAAATGAAAGGTGGGATCTGATTGGTTGCTACGGGCACCTAAGCCAGTTTTCCTTTACACCAGTTTGATAAATCTCCCTGTAGTTATTATATTAGTACAAGACAATGAATGTGTGGATCTCTCCAGAACATGATCATAACTTAAAGGGGTATTAAGGCTTCAGCAGGTTTTGTCTATTGAAAAGTTATACAGTTTTCCAATATAAATTTGTGAGTTTTTAAGATTTCCGATTGCTATCACCCAATCCGGATTCTGACCATGGTGCATGGTCATGTGATGATCACCCAGGAGCACAAGACACGGCGCTGATAACTGTATTGTAACCGTAATTATTCCCAACCATCATCATACAGCAAGGACAGATGTTTCTCCTCTGGAAAGAATGACAGCAAGCAGAGATCTTTAAAACCTGTAAGGCATTATTACAGAGAGTATACTTGAAAATGATATCACCCTTCAAATACTACTTATTTGCATTAAGCTGATTACCCCTTGTATTTGATTTGAAAAGTTTGGGGGTTTCATGACAAAATAATCCAATGAAACATACAAAAAAAGTACAGTAATTCATTTGTTCATTGACCAAAAGGATCCACTTTAAAATGTGTCAAAAAGCATACAACCAGATTTATGGGGTGATTTAATAAGCTTTTTGTGGGAGAACTAACAAAAGGAGATCCCTAGAGGCTGAAACCCATGGGGATTTTTGACAAAAACTGATTGAGAAATTGGATAACCCCAAAAATAGTCCCTGCACTGGGTTACCCTTGTTAAGATAAAACGTAACTTTTAATATTTATGCTAAAAGTAAATATAAGCGTATTTGCTTTGAGCATAAATAGTATAAGTTACATTTTGTCTCAATAAGGGTGACCCTGTGCAGGGACTTTATTTGGGGTTATCAACCCTCTCATTCAGTAAGCTTTTTATGGCGCACAGCATAATTGTCACTTTTTAAGCTTCTCGTCACTTCGACTGGATTTAAGTTAAGGCTACATGCACACGAACGTTGTTTGTTTCCGTGTCCGTTCTGTTTTTTCTGCGGATAGGATGCGGACCCATTCATTTCAATGGGTCCACAAAAATGCAGACAGCACACCGTGCGCTGTCCGCATCAGTATGTCCGTTCCGTAGCCCCGCAAAAAAATAGAGCATGTTCTATTCTTGTCCGTTTTAGGCATTGTCACAATAGAACCGCAAAAAAAAAAAACGGATGGCAAACGGATGTCATCCGTTTTTTTTTTTGCGGATTTTGCAGACCGCAAAACACATACGTTCGTATGCATGTAGCCTAAGTTATAGCTTATCCTAGGGGCTGGCATAGATTTGGGTTTCTGGTGCACGGACTGCCAGAGACACTCCTAATTTATTAACAGACATCTGTCTCTTAATAAATTAGGTGGCTCTAACTCCGGCGCTCAGGGGATCAATAACGGCATAGAAACACAGTCTTGATGAATCTCACCCAATTATATACATTAGATAGCTGTTGCTCAAACACTCATTCGGCCAACAGCTATTTCTTACCCACCCCGATTTGTAAATGCATAAAACAGAAGCATGGCAGCTCTCATTGACTTCAATGGGATTTTTATTGGGTAGAAAAGTATAGCCTATTAGGAAATTCTACCCTGACTGACGGGATTTGCTTTCTGGAAAATCTGAATGATGGAAGTTATGGGAAATATTTCTCTATCTGTTTTGTAGAAATGATGGAAAACAAGCACTTGTTACCTTCTGTCTCACCCCTATCGCCTCATGGATTGTAAGCTCTTGGGAGCAGGGCCCTCATTCCTTTTGTTTTAATTGTTGACATGTCTGTTGCTTTGTAATGTATGATTCTGTTTGTACATGAAAGCTCTGATTATAAAACGCTGTGAAATAGGTATGTATGTATGTATTCCTAGTAACCTGAAGCTGGGCTGCCATTGTATTGGCAGCAGTGGAGAATCTTGGGATTTGAGAAGTATAAGGGCATAGCTATATGGCAATTTTGGGCGTGACTCTTATTGGGCACCCAAGTATCTCAGTATAGTAGGGCAGAGGCCGTAGTGCTGGATTTGCGAGTTGCGCTGCGACCCCATTCATTTCTATGTCCGCCCTGCTACACTTGGGTGCAGGACACATGTCTCGCCCACAATCGCCGTGTAGCTGATACCACATAACTCTGTAAGCTAATAACTTCAACCAATTGTGAAACATGCTTTGGGGTGCTTTAGGTGCCACAACAGCTTTGACCATACCCAGAGAATGTTTCTCCATCTGTCCACGAAAAGAAGCTTAGCTGAGACCCAAACACAGAAAACAAGCAATGGTTAAAGCTGCAGAGAGGTGGCATCTGGAATAAGGACTCATACACACAAACGTATTTTTGGTCTGCATCCGATCCACATTTCTGCAGATGCAGACCCATTCACTTCAATGCAGCAGCAAATGATGCAGACAGCACACTGCCGGATCCATATGTCCGTTCCGTTGCACCCGCAAGAAAATACATGTCCTATTCTTCTCCCTTTAAGGACAAGGATAGGACTGTTTTATAGAGGGCAGGACGTTCCGTTCCGCAAAATGCGAAACACGCGGCCAGTGTGATCTGCCAAAACGTTGATCAGACGCGGTAGAGAAATACGTTCTGGTGGATACATTTTGTTTTCTGATCCCGATTAATCCTAGGCTTCTGCTTACCTTAAGAAACGCATCTGGACTTCACCATCCTCTTCCTCGCCTTCATAGGGGTAGATTCCCATTGAAACAAACACACGGGGTCTCAGTGGTGATCAGTTCATTTATTTATTCACCAAATACAGTTGAAATGGTATTAATGTACAATGAGTCATTCTCAGAATGGCACAGCATTGCCTTATTCGAATCAGAAAATGGTGTATAATAATCCAATCTTAAGTCCATGCACAGGATTTAGAAGCTTTTAAAAAATGAAGAAAAAAAAGGAAAAAAAAAAACAATAAAAAAAGAAAAGTAGAAAATTAAAAACACAACTATTAAGTCCCATAAAAGAGGCGGTTAACAGCTGTTACTTCACATTCAGAGACTGGGTGGATTCCTGGAACCATCCCCTGGTTAATGATAGCAGTATAAAATTTCCAACATTATTTCATCTAGCCAAAAACCTTTATTTTCATAGGTCACCACCAGCAGTGATTGTAGACGGAGACGGTAGCGCCACCACCAGGATATGTGACATACGGCTACCCTTACCATCAAGTGCTGCACACTGACAGGACTGACAGGTCTCAGGTCCCCACTCGAAAATACAGATCCAGAAAACCGAGTGCGTGTGACACGCTCAAGAATTCAAGCTGTAGCGACAATTTCATTGCATGCAGCCCTCTCTGTTTTTGCTAAAACGTTATTGCATTCTGCACATTTTGGGCTAAAACTCTGTTTTTCAGTTGGACCTAAAGGGGTTATCCGAGACTAAAAAATGTCCCCCATATGCCCGGGCCCCTCATACTGAATATACTTACCTAGCTCCCCTCGCCGCTCCTGGTTCCCGCACCGCCGCTTCTTCCCATGTGCGGATGAAAATGTCCGGTGTCAGGGGGAGGGGAGCAGCCAATGGCAGGCAGGGATAGGGACGAGCTTCACTAGCACCACTCGCGATGTTAGGGAGTCTCGCCCGTCACTGCCTGCCATTGGCGGCTCCCTCCCGACACGGATATTGTCATCCATGCACGGGGAGAAGCCGCTGCGGCGGGGCAGGGATCTGGGAGCCAGGTAAGTAGATTCAGTGTGAGGGGCCCGGGTATATCAGGGACATTTTTTAGTCTCGGATAACCCCTTTTAAAGATTTTTCAACAGTGCTTCTTCTACAGCTTTCTGTGCATTTGCAGACTAGCAGACTCTCTGCTCTATACTGAATCCATCAGAGAGCTGCTCTGATGGCTGGATCTGTAGCGGTAGCGCTTATCTGTTCTTTCCTAGCGGCTCATAGGCACTCATTATAGCTAAAGCCTTATCAGTTTAATAAGAATTCAGCTATGATGAGTGTCCAGAGACAGGAGTCCAGAGACAAGGGTTATGGATCAAGCCAACACGGCAGTTCTCCTATGGATTCAGTGTGGAGCAGAGAGTCTGTTAGTCTGCAAATGCACTGAAAGTTGTTTTGAAAAATGTGTTTGTGACTTTTTAAAAAAATTATTGCATATCTCGCTTTAACGTTGCCCTCGCCACTTTCCCTAAAGAGGGTGTGACCATGCCTGGAAGGAGAAGTGGCCAGCCGCCCGGACAAATTTATCTTCATTTACGCCAATAAAGGCAAAAAAATCTATGGCAGCTCTGAGCTGTTATAGATTTCTGTATAGGCGCACGGACTGCCAGAGGAGGCTCCAAATTTATGATGAGGCCTGTGCCTCCTCCTGCAGCACAGAAAAGCGCCGTCTTGATAAGTTCGAAATAGAGACCAAGAGAAAAAATGTTTTTAGCCCAAAATGAGTAGACTGTAATAAGATAAGTTGCCTCCAAAGGTCCTTAGCCTTTAAGTGTGGTAGGTTGGGTTTTAAGGTGCCTTTCAAACTCTATGCCTATTGCAAAGCCCTGGTATATCTTCTAAGATGACTTACATAGGATATATGTAGGCAAAACTGCATTTTCATAACGCAGTATAGTATTTCCGAAAGAGAGATATCTAAAGAGGTGCCCTGTTGTCTCTTCTAAAGAAAATTCTCTTGGCATACCCAAACCAATAAATTGCCATTACTTAGGGTACGGATGGAAACGTCGACAGGTTTGGACACTGTCTAAAGTGTTACTCTTCCATTTGGTACTGTTACAGAGAGATGGGTATTTGGGTGTTTTTATCCTATTATACCCAAAAGTGCCCTCTGTCTACAAGGCGTCAAACTAGGGCCAACAGAATTATACTAACTCCTGGAAAGTAGTCCAACTATCCGCACATCTTTCTCCGCTGACCTCTTCTCTGGACCAAAGCTGCCCGGAAGCAGCGTGGCCTAACAAAAAATCAGAAGTGCCACGGAAAACGTGTGTATATAATATATATTTAACTAATAATTACATATATATATATGTGTATATATATATATGTCCCTCCATGGTTGCAATGTAGAAATACGTGCAAACATTTCAAATCTCTAGCTCAGAAATGATATGACGCGGAAGGTAAAAGGAACACTTGCTACATTTGCAATATGCAGAAATGTACAAGAAGGAGAACTATCCAGTGTAAACATTATTCCATACATGAAATGTGCAGCATATTTCTACATATGCACTTAGGTAAAGCTGGCACATATATATTAGATATCAAGTTTAGCGCCATAGAAAGCATTGTATACCTATTGAAACATAGACTATATAATACATGTAGAAGGGACATATCTCCCACATGGAACAACATGTCCTAGTAGCAAGCAGCATATTGATGTAAAAATTCTATCAAACAATGGCAAAACCTACCATCCGCAGGTTGGCTCAGTCCGTACACATTCATGGTGGTGGCGGCAGTATGTTACATAAAGGCCCGATCAAGGCTCCCCCCTCCTCAGGTTACTGCTCTAAACTGCCATTCGCTTGACCGCCAATCACTCTGCATCCAGAAGTTGGCTGCATCTCTGATGTGACACTGCACAGTCACCAGCATGTATCAGAATTCATAGAATAACAAAGAGTTGTATATAAAAATACAAATGTAAAGGGTTCCTGTTAAAAAGGAGCGTGCTGGGAAAGGGTGGGATCCAGGATGGATTCGGAAGCTCATGCAAGAGATGGAGCAAATTAAGTCTTATTCTTGCTTGGGTTTGGACAGCAAAAGGACGGCCTGTGCCTGCTCTGCGCCCTCCAGCTGCTCTGCTTCCGACCTGCTGGTTTCTTGAACATGAAGGGCAAGATGAAGGGGAAGATGGGTGCGCGTCCAGTCTCTTATTGTTCTGATGCTGGTTATTCTGGTTGACTGGAGGGGGCATGGTGTTAATAATCACAAATCATCCTATATATATATATATATATATACCTATATATACACATGACTAAATTTATTTATATATATATATAGATATATAAACACGGCCGCGCAGATGGGTTCCCTTTGGGCCCACAAATACGCACACAGCTAAAGATTATTACTTCACTAGAGACACATATTGTCAGAATAAAGTGCATTTCTAATAACCTACAGCCCCTGGGATGTACATTGTGAGTCAGGAGGAGGAGGCAGCACCTGGCAAGGTCTGGAGTTGATTGGCACAAACTCCGTGGTGCTCCAGTCTACAAGCACCTTCTTGGCACACAGGCAGATGCTAAGGACAACAACACCCATTCTGGGGTTGGCTTTTAACATGGGTTGAGAGACTCATCGCTGCCCCCAGAGCCCAGGGTGAGGGACAGTGACAAGGGGTATAGGAAGGTGCTGAAATGAACATCTCCACATTGGAGGTCATTGGCGTGGTCTGAGTGGAGTGGGGAGCCAGATGGCACCATCAGGAGACCTGCAGAGGGTCTGGATCAAGGTGGAGGGTGGAGATTTGCCAGCAGCCTCAAAGCCTTTCCTTCTTCTCCATGTCCACAAACATGCACAGCCAAAAGTGCTTACAAATCAGGGTGGAGAGCAGCCACTTCCACACCTTATACTCCGGAGGGAGACTTGTCCGACACCCCCTTCAGCACCTCGTCTATTCTGTCATCTTCAATAACAACTGAAGAAAGGGAGAAACATGGGGTTGGGTATCAACAGGCAATGTCTACCAAGATAGGTGATGGTGGGAAGAGAGATGACATGGAGAGACATGAAATGCTGAGAGATCAGATGAGGAGGAGGAGGTGAGGGCTCGAGAAGCAAGGAAAACAACATGTGCATTCACTCCTACACTGCAGTTGGCTGGAGTCTAGCAATGCACACACGTATGGACACAATGATGCATACACGTGTATACAGAAACAACTGCATAGCTCAATACAAAGGATGCAGATACAGTATGTACAGCCAGGAAATTGTGCACTCACCTCTCCAATACTAAGGCCTACACAGCATCCAAGACTAACACTGCTTCCACACCCTAACGCCATGGAAGGGGCACCTCCTCATGGACAGGATCAATGCCTACTGGACACAATCCCAACCATTGCTGATTGAAAGCTGCCATGATAATCTCTCCCAAATTGGATCAAACTCATCCAATGCACGTGATCAGAGCCTTGGTCATACAATGGAGACCAGTGAACTTTCACCGAAATGAGGCAGAGTCCAATAAGCAACTCAAATAAAGAGGTTATCTAGCCCTGAAAGGGGGAATAGGTAGACGTCATTGCCAACATACCAAGGCTGAATTGTGATTTCAGCTCTATGAACTTCACAGTGCCCTCTGTATTTATGTCTCTGAGGTAGGTCTTTAATTTGTCTCTTGATGTCCGAAATGGAACCAATTACTTCTAAAAGGGGAAAGAACCATGCTGCCCTGGTTCTGGATCACAGAATGAGGACCAGAGGGGCCCGGTCGCTGCGATGCTTGATGCTAAGTCCTTGGGTTCAATATTTAGGGACAAATACAGATCTGTCTGGCTTACGGAGCACAATCTAGTGGGCTAAGTACATAATGCACCAATGTGCTCTGCACAGAATGCATAAGGGGAATATCCCTGCTATATTTTCTTCCATGGTTCTACTGTCATGGTCAATTCCTTTGAATTCACCCCCCTGCCAGTGCCCCCCCTGTATTTTTGCTGGATTTCGCTCATGTTCGCAGCATTGATGGTTCCCCTGCCTTAAAGACGTTAGTCTAGCATGACTTCATGAAATGTCAGGAGCCACATCTAGAGCAACTCCCGAGCTCCAGCTATTGCACCATCGTAGATGGTCCCAGACCCCTCTAGAACAATGGCATTTCGTATCCGTAGTCCGTCCCTCTTAGCAGAATGGGATCCCCTGTCATGCCAGAAGCAGCACGCAGGGTTAAGGGTCTCGTTTGGTCACCCCCATCTAGAAGGTGAGAGCACAACTTCTTTACACTTCATTGGAAAACATACAGCACCTCACAGACACTACTGGTAGCAGAAACTGACCGCTTTGGGAGCGTGACAACGTACACTGCGTATGTGTGCTTCTCTGTGTACAGATATACAAACCACACGTATGCACAGAGAATATAGATATATAGGCACGCTCTGAGATCAGTACCTTGGACAGTGTCAGCTCCAAGAGAGAAGAATGCACAACAAAACAAGGCATTATTGGGATTAGCAGGCGTATAGTACATAGTAAACTCAACATGTTCATCTACCTGTCTGCATCATCCAGTGCGCGCCCCCCCTACACAGCCGTTCAATGCTGGGATTGATGCAAATCCCCCCAATATGACAATTGTATGATCATTGCATGCTCGCAATAGGACGCCATGTCTGCACTGAGCCATACCAACGTGCCCCCACCACATACATTTCATCCATGCCATAATATACTGTACCCAAGTGGAAGCCCTTTATCCCACCAAGGGGGCATGCACATTCCCAGCAGAAAACACATGGCATAACTCATAGCTACAAGTGTGGGGTGCCAGCCTGCATCTGGACCTACCTTACCTGTGCCCTCTATATAGGGTATACATTAGATGATGGCTGATGAGCTGGACCTGGACTGATCATGTATCATCATCATCCTCCTCCTCAGCACAGGCTCGGTGATGGCTCCACACACCCCATGATACACACAGACATCTAATGCCAGGGAGGACTCCCATGGAGAGAGGGGGTCTGGGGCACAGACAGAGAGGGGGGCGATGGCATGGAGGTATAGTGTGATGATGTACTGCTCGCCTCTGATGGAGGTGTCTGTGCGCTAATCCCCCCTCTATGGCTACATGATGTGTCATCGCCCCGGCCACAGAAGCCTTCTTACCTCTCTTGGCTCTTCCAATCTGCCCCAGTTTGGGGGGTCTCTTCTGCTGGTTGCCCCCGAAGAAGGCGCTGGTGTCCTGGAGACGGCAGCTGAAGGAGATCTGCCCCACCTCGGTGTCAGAGCCGTAATGCCCCATCTTGTCCTCGCTGTAGGGGAGAATCTCAGACATGGTGGCAGCACCAGAGCCAGGTATTGCGGAGAGACAATCCCAAGGAGAGGAGGAGATCCGGAGCGGAGGAGACTGCAGAGGGGAATGGACGGGCTGGGGGCTGTAGAATGTGGCGGGCTCCTCGCTACACGTCTGAGGAGAATCTGAGAGCTTCTACATCATAAAGGGGAGCAGTGTCCCGGTGACGTCATGTGAGGGGGTGTGTGACATCAGGAGGCGAGTGCGGAATAACAATGACACTGCAGCAAAACAAGGAATCAACTTGGCAGAAACCAACCCCAGAGAGCAGGATCCTGGGGAGGAGGGGAGGGCTGGAGACTCCGGAGGGAGAGGCTCGGGGACACCCCGCCGGAGACAGGACAGTACCAGTCACACCATTGTAGTACATCTGAGGAAGAGCACTGAGGCTTACACCTGCTGGCCAGATAATGTGCCAACCAATGATGCCCAAATCTAGCCTGGCAGCTGCTGACTGCTCACAGCCAAAAGCACAGTGAGGGGTCTGGTGATACCCTGTGGGGGATTTCCAGGGGCCGATTGGGAACCTGAAGTGGCCCCATATTGTAGGAGGGTCTAAATTGACAGGGGGCGGGGCAACAAAAGTAGGGGGGTCAGCGGAACCATAGCGCAAAATACCACATACCACAGTGCCGCACAATGTATTATTAGATGCCATTTTATCGCTTCCTCTTCCAGTTGTCTCTGATTAAGATATGGAGCAGGGTGCTTAGGAGCCGAGATGAATTCAGGAGGGCATGTCACTGTCCGGGTACACGAGTACCTGATTCTCGCCGAGAGCTCCAGCTAGCCAGCAGAGATGGGGGCTTGGACAGCCCCCGGGGAAATTTCCCTGTAAGGTTTACAGATGGGGTGGCTGCTGGACCTCACTGGAGAGAGTGATCTTGACTAACCACAGGAGAGGGGGTTGCACACAAGTTTCTGGGGAAGGGTGGCATGGGCATTCCCGTTCAAAAATGTGCTGTGGGGCCCAGTCATTTCTAGTTATGCCACTGATACCACATATGCAACCTGTAGGTGAGGGGCCTCCTACCGCCTTAAAACGCTTCCTACTATTATTTTGCCTGTAGGTTTATTAACTAATGGGATTGTTAGAAAGGCATGCAATATTAATAACTATTAGACAACTAGGGGTCCTTTTCTGCCTGTGCCTGCCCCTGCAGGACTAGTGTCACTTGGCCAAGATGGCATGCTGTGCTTACTTACAGCCCACACTGAACTTAGGACAGCCATGTAGGGGATCCTGGTGGATCTGCAACCTCATATCCAGAACTGACAACTTTTAAAAAGCCCAAGGAAGCATAGCAATTTATTATGCTAAGCCAGTGATGGCTAACCTGCGGCACTCCAGCTGTGGTAAAACTACAACTCCCAAGATGCACACTTGCTTGGCTGATCTCAGAACAACACAGAAATGAATAGAGCATGCTGGGAGTCAAAGTTTGACCACAGCTGGAGTGCCGTGCCTCCAACCAGGGGCGTAGCTAAAGGCTCATGGGCCCTGGTGCAAGAGTTCAGCTTGGGCCCCCCTTCCCTCAGTGCTTTGTGTGTCTTCTTATGCAGCACAAGGGTCTTTGGGCCCCTTCAGGCTGCTACCGACTGCTACCTCTGCACCCCCTATAGCTACGCCCCTGCCTCTAACACTTCTCAGTGAGATCTTCTTAGTGCCCCTACACAGTAGTTATGCCCCCTTAGTGCACCACTTACAGTAGTGCTGCCCCTGTTGTGTTAATAAAATATAAAAAGTAATAGTCACCTAGCCCTTTCCCCCAATAAACAGCACATCATGCTCTCGCAGCAGCAGGCAAGATGCAGTGAGGTCATCGTGCCTGCTGGACTGAGCAGGAGAGCGCATAGGATGGAGAATAGTACCCAGCCTGTATGCTCTCTGCTCGGCTCAGCAGGCACAATGACGTCACTGGATCACACCTGCTGCTGCGGAGAGAACAGGCCAGGGAATGGGGGACGGCTACCTCCATCACCATTGCATTCTGCTCAATCCGTGTCCTCAGGACGCAGATACAGTTGATATCAGAACATGCCACAGCCCTCACAGGACCTCGGGACAGCTGTTAAATTCTGGGACTGTCCCGCCATATCCCAGATGGTTGGGAGGTACGCATATCTATTACAACATTTTGTAGATACTGAAATATAGAACAGATCTGCAAACCTAAAGGGGTTTTCCAGGATGTGAAGATGGTGTACAGGGTTAGAAAAAGGTGGCTGCTTTTGTTCATAATCAGTGGCACACCTATCCACATGTCAAGTCTGGTATTGCAGTGCATCTCTATTACAGTGGATAGGATTAAAGTGCAATGCCTGTGGACAGGTGTGGTGGTGTTTTTAGAAATCCTGCCTGCTCAGACACTTGTAGCTATGAGTTATGCCATGTTTTTGTAATCCTGTACAATGCCTTTACCTATGGATCCAAGACCCCTGCCAATCATATGTGTAGTGCTCATGCCTGATTATTGTAGGACTGCTCCCATTAACCTCATACACTGTGTAGTGCTCATGCCTGGTTATTGCAGGTCTGCTCCCATTAACCTCATACACTGTGTAGTGCTCATACCTGGTTATTGCAGGTCTGCTCCCATTAACCTCATACACTGTGTAGTGGTCATGCCTGGTTACTGTAGGACTGCTCCCATTAGCCTTATACACTGTGTAGTGGTCATGCCTGGTTACTGTAGAACTGCTCCCATTAACCTCATACACTGTGTAGTGCTCATGCCTGATTATTGTAGGACCGCTCCCATTAGCCTTATACACTGTGTAGTGGTCATGCCTGGTTATTGCAGGACTGCTTCCATTAGCCTTATACACTGTGTAGTGGTCATGCCTGGTTATTGTAGGACTGCTCCCATTAACCTCATACACTGTGTAGTGCTCATGCCTGATTATTGTAGGACCGCTCCCATTAGCCTTATACACTGTGTAGTGGTCATGCCTGGTTATTGCAGGACTGCTCCCATTAGCCTTATACACTGTGTAGTGGTCATGCCTGGTTATTGCAGGACTGCTTCCATTAGCCTTATACACTGTGTAGTGGTCATGCCTGGTTATTGTAGGACCGCTCCCATTAGCCTTATACACTGTGTAGTGGTTATGCCTGTTTACTGCAGGACTGCTCCCATTAGCCTTATACACTATGTAGTGGTCATGCCTGGTTAATGCAGGTCTGCTCCCATTAACATCATACACTGTGTAGTGGTCATGCCTGGTTATTGCAGCACAGCTCACACTAGCCTCATACACAGTGTAGTGGTCATGCCTGGTTATTGCAGCACAGCTCACACTAGCCTCATACACTGTGTAGTGGTCATGCCTGGTTATTGTAGGACTGCTTCCATTAACCTCATACACTGTGTAGTGGTCATGCCTGGTTATTGTAGGACTGCTCCCATTAACCTCATACACTGTGTAGTGGTCATGCCTGGTTATTGCAGCACAGATCACACTAGCCTCATACACTGTGTAGTGGTCATGCCTGGTTATTGTAGGACTGCTCCATTAACTCATACACAGTGTAGTGGTTATGCCTGTTTACTGCAGGACTGCTCCCATTAGCCTTATACACTATGTAGTGGTCATGCCTGGTTAATGCAGGTCTGCTCCCATTAACATCATACACTGTGTAGTGGTCATGCCTGGTTATTGCAGCACAGCTCACACTAGCCTCATACACAGTGTAGTGGTCATGCCTGGTTATTGCAGCACAGCTCACACTAGCCTCATACACTGTGTAGTGGTCATGCCTGGTTATTGCAGCACAGCTCACACTAGCCTCATACACTGTGTAGTGGTCATGCCTGGTTATTGTAGGACTGCTTCCATTAACCTCATACACTGTGTAGTGGTCATGCCTGGTTATTGTAGGACTGCTCCCATTAACCTCATACACTGTGTAGTGGTCATGCCTGGTTATTGCAGCACAGATCACACTAGCCTCATACACTGTGTAGTGGTCATGCCTGGTTATTGCAGGACTGCTTCCATTAACCTCATACACAGTGTAGTGGTCATGCCTGGTTATTGTAGGACTGCTTTCATTAACCTCATACACTCTGTAGTGGTCATGCCTAGTTATTGCAGGACTGCTCCCATTAATCTCATACACAGTGTAGTGGTCATGCCTGGTTATTGTAGGACTGCTCCCATTAACCTCATACACAGTGTAGTGGTCATGCCTGGTTATTGTAGGACTGCTTCCATTAACCTCATACACAGTGTAGTGGTGGTTATTGTAGGACTGCTTCCATTAACCTCATACACAGTGTAGTGGTCATGCCTGGTTATTGTAGGACTGCTCCCATTAACCTCATACACTGTGTAGTGGTCATGCCTGGTTATTGTAGGACTGCTCCCATTAACCTCATAGACTGTGTAGTGGTCATGCCTGGTTATTGCAGGACTGCTTCCATTAACCTCATACACTGTGTAGTGGTCATGCCTGGTTATTGCTGGACTGCTCCCATTAACCTCATACACAGTGTAGTGGTCATGCCTGGTTATTGTAGGACTGCTCCCATTAACCTCATACACAGTGTAGTGGTCATGCCTGGTTATTGTAGGACTGCTTCCATTAACCTCATACACAGTGTAGTGGTCATGCCTGGTTATTGTAGGACTGCTCCCATTAACCTCATAGACTGTGTAGTGGTCATGCCTGGTTATTGCAGGACTGCTCCCATTAGCCTTATACACTGTGTAGTGGCCATGCCTGGTTATTGCAGGACTGCATCCATTAACCTCATACACTGTGTAGTGGTCATGCCTGGTTATTGCAGCACAGCTCACACTAGCCTCATACACAGTGTAGTGGTCATGCCTGGTTATTGCAGGACTGCTCCCATTAGCCTTATACACTGTGTAGTGGTCATGCCTGGTTATTGCAGGACTGCTTCCATTAACCTCATACACTGTGTAGTGGTCATGCCTGGTTATTGCAGCACTGCTCCCATTAATCTCGTACACAATGTAGTGGTCATGCCTGGTTATTGTAGGACTTCTCCCATTAACCTCATACACAGTGTAGTGGTCATGCCTGGTTATTGCAGGACTGCTCCCATTAACCTCATACACAGTGTAGTGGTCATGCCTGGTTATTGTAGGACTGGTTCCATTAACCTCATACACAGTGTAGTGGTCATGCCTGGTCAGGGCCGGCGCGTCCTATACGCGGAATAAGCAGCCGCGTAGAGCGCCCCTTGGGAAGGGGCGCTGCTAGGAGCGCCGGCCCCGCCTCATTCTTCAGCCGCCGGAGCGCTCTGAATTGAGCCTCAGGCGGCTGCAGCACTGCCCGGGCTGGCGCGTCCATGAGGGCGCACCGCCCGGGCTCAGCAAGAGGAGAGGAGCTGACAGGAGGGAAGCGCTCAGCGCTCCCTCCTGTCACTCCATTGTAGCGTGGCCGAGCTTTTTAAGGTCCGCGGGTACAGGAGCATCTGTCTCCTGTACCCGGCCGGACTGACATGAAGTGCGCACACAGTGTGCACTTCATGTCAGTCCCCTCGGGTACAGGAAATGAAAGCTCCTGTACCAGTGGAGCATAAAGAGCTCGGCCGCGCTACACTAGAGGTAGGGGGAGCTCAAAGTGGGGCCAAAATCGCCCTACTTTGAGCGGTCACTGCTCCGCGGCCCTGGGGGACACAGGTTCGGGGCAGGGCTCCTCAGAGAGCCCCAACCCTCCTCTACAGCACCCCGCAAGAAGCTGGGCCCGGGACCCCATGGTTCCCCCGGGAACCTTACCTGACTTTGGCCGCGATTGGCTCCACGGTCGCCCGGGCCACAAACTAGCTCCAGGGGTCCCCTTGAAGAGGGGACCCTCCTCTATCTAGCCTGGAAGTGGGGGCCGGATAGCTCAAAAGGCGGCCGCGGGGCGCGAGCTCAAAGTGGGGTAGGATTAACCAAAATCCCTATGGGAAAACCAATGTTAATTTGACTTGACGGTACCGCTGGGGACACCCATTTTGCCCGCCTGCGGGTGCGACGGCCGTGCGGGGTAGAGACTAGCTTCCGCCGGCCCCTGAAAGCCCTGGGTCTCCTGGTACCCGGGGGGTCCACCTGGCACCAAGGGCGGCCGAGCGAGAAGCCTTTAAGTGGACCGGTACATCGACCTGTCACTACCGGGCTTAGGGTGTACCATGGCCCGCAGGAGGAGAGGGCAAACTCCCCCCCCACCATATGGAGCCTTAAGCCCCCCCCCCCCCGGGCCTTAAACCCTCCCCGGGGGTCCACGTAGGCCCCCGGGCCTTAAGCCCCCCCTGTGTCCGCGTATACCATGGAGCCTTAAGCCCCCCCCTGGGTCCACGTGGTGGCGGGGGAGAGCTCCAGAAGGTGGGGGGCTGGCGCCGCCAAACAGCAATCTCCACGACTTGCCCTCGAGCTAATTATGATGGAGACAACTTGGAGGCGCACTGAAATGGCAAGTCGTGCAACTTTGACCGGCTGCTGCTCCCGGGCCCTACAGGCCACATGCTCGGCCAAGGGGTCCCCTGAAAGCCCTGGGTCTCCCCTACAGCCTGGTACCCGAGGGGTCCAGCTGGCACCCAGGGCGGCCAACATACAAGCGTTCAAGTGGACCGGTAAATCGACCGGTCGCTACCCGGCTTAGGGTGCACCATGGTCGGTATGAATTTGGGGGTAAAGTTGACCGACTTTGAGCGGTCACTGCTCCGCGGCCATAGGGGCCACCACCCAAGGTGTACCTGGAAAGCCCCAACCCTCCTCTACAACGTACCACCGGTCCCGTGTCGCTGGCACAAAAGGCGGCGGAGGTACCGGCGCTCAAAGTGGGGTCGGTCTGGGCCCCAAAATGGACCGACTTTGAACGGCCACTGCTCCGCGGCCATAGGGGCCACAACTCCGACCAAGGTGTCCCCTGGTAGAGGGGGACCTCCTCTATAACCTCTGGAAGTCTGGGCCCGCTAGCACAAATGGTTCGCCGTGGAGCCTGGATAAACCCAGCCAACCGCCAAAGAGGCTTGCTCCAGCCTTACCCAAAAGACATGCCTGTCCTGCGCAGCAAAAATGGAAAAGTGGACCTACTGCTCCGCGACCGTGGGGGCCACAAGAGAGCCCTGGTTCTCCTCTACTGCCCCATGCAAGAACTGGGGCCCTGGCACCAGGGGCCCTGGCACCAAGGGCCCCGGAGGAAACCGCGACCGACTTTGACCACACTTTGCTACCCGGGGGAGGGGACCAGAGCCTCGGCCAGGGGGGGGGAGAGAAAGAGAATGACAAGGGGAGGGGGGAGAATAAAAAGAGGGGAAAGAGAATGACAAGGGGAGGGGGGGGGAGAATAAAAAGAGGGGAAAGAGAATGACAAGGGGAGGGGGAGAATGACAAGGAGGGGGGGAGAATGACAAGGAGAGGGGGGAGAATAAAAAGAGGGGAAAGAGAATGACAAGGGGAGGGGGGAAGAATAAAAAGAAAAACTGCAGAACCCCTGTAATATGGCAGATCATATGGGTGGGGCATTGTGATGTCACATGGGGGCGGCAAACTTTTCTTTTGCCTAGGGCGGCAAAAATCCTTGCACCGGCCCTGTGCCTGGTTATTGTAGGACTGCTCCCATTAACCTCATACACTGTGTAGTGGTCATGCCTGGTTATTGCAGGACTGCTCCCATTAACCTCATACACTGTGTAGTGGTCATGCCTGGTTATTGCAGGACTGCTCCCATTAACCTCATACACTGTGTAGTGGTCATGCCTGGTTATTGCAGGACTGCTCCCATTAACCTCATACACTGTGTAATGGTCATGCCTGGTTATTGTAGGACTGCTCCCATTAAAGGGAGTCTGTCACCAAAGTTGGACATAATAGACCGCTGACATAGCTTTGTAGCATCACTTTAGATGAATGAAACGGTACCTTTGTTGTCTTCTTCAGAGCTTCACCTGCTTCAAAAACGGACTTTTATTGATATGTAAATGAGGGCTCGCAAGTGCCCAGGGCGGAGTTAAGTTCTTTGGAGCCCAGGCTGCTCATCCTCTTTAGTTCTTATCCCCGGCCCTGTCTCTGTCTCTGCCCGCCCTTCTATTGCCTTCTTCCTCCTCCTCTGGTAGCGAACTCCTGCGCCTGCGCTCAGCTTTGCCTCGGCGGGGCATGCGCACTGCGATGCCCACTGTGGGAACGGCATCAATGTAGCTACTGCGCATGTCCACCAGCTTACAGCTGGGTTTGCAGCGCCAGCCGGGGAATGCGCAGTAGCTACATTGATGCCGTTCCCACAGTGGGCATCGCAGTGCGCATGCCCCGCCGAGGCAAAGCTGAGCGCAGGCGCAGGAGTTCATAACCAGAGGGAGGAGGAAGAAAGGCAATAGAGAGCGGGCAGTGACAGAGACAGGGCGGGATAAGAACTAAAGAGGATGAGCAGCCTGGGCTCAAGACTGGCTCGCCCTGTGAGCCCTCATTACGTATCAGTAAAGTCGTTTTTGAGCAGGTGGCTCTGATGGACAGAAGTACCGCGTGTCATTACTAAAGTGTCATGCTGCGTGATCAGCTGTGACAGACCATCATACACTGTGTAGTGGTCATGCCTGGTTATTGCAGGACTGCTCCCATTAGCCTTATACACTGTGTAGTGGTCATGCCTGGTTATTGCAGGACTGCTCCCATTAACCTCATACACAGTGTAGTGGTCATGCCTGGTTATTGCAGCACAGCTCACACTAGCCTCATACACAGTGTAGTGGTCATGCCTGGTTATTGCAGCACAGCTCACACTAGCCTCATACACAGTGTAGTGGTCATGCCTGGTTATTGTAGGACTGCTCACACTAGCCTCATACACAGTGTAGTGGTCATGCCTGGTTATTGCAGCACAGCTCACACTAGCCTCATACACAGTGTAGTGGTCATGCCTGGTTATTGCAGGACTGCTCCCATTAGCCTTATACACTGTGTAGTGGCCATGCCTGGTTATTGCAGGACTGCTCACACTAGCCTCATACACAGTGTAGTGGTCATGCCTGGTTATTGCAGCACAGCTCACACTAGCCTCATACACAGTGTAGTGGTCATGCCTGGTTATTGCAGCACAGCTCACACTAGCCTCATACACAGTGTAGTGGTCATGCCTGGTTATTGCAGCACAGCTCACACTAGCCTCATACACTGCATAGTGGCCATGTCTGGTTAGTGCAGTGCTTCAATCACCAGACATGACCGCTACACAGTGTACAGAGCTGTTTCGTTCCAGTGCTGAAGCTCATGAAAACAGCTGATTGTGGGGGGTGCCTGGAGTCAGACACTTGCCTATCTGATATCAATGACATATTCTTGGAATAGGTCATCAAAAGTTAAAG
Source organism: Bufotes viridis (assembly GCA_033119425.1). Lineage (NCBI taxonomy): Eukaryota > Metazoa > Chordata > Amphibia > Anura > Bufonidae > Bufotes > Bufotes viridis. The sequence continues at coordinate 176,478,308 of CM065592.1, forward strand.
CTAACCTAACCTTTCAACAATCCACTATATGACTTGTAGCTGGCATTTTTTATCAGTTTTCCCCTGTCCCCTGTGCATGCTGGATGCCTAGTTTGCAGCTCTCCCATAGCTGGTGGGTGGAGACTAGCTGCCATCCACTGCACACAGAAAGTAGAAGAGAATCTCCTTCCGAACCTTCTCTTACTCACTCAGATGCAGTCTCAGGATTATGGAGAATATTACAGAGAAATACTGACCTGTATGGTTATGAATAAAGTGCTTTGGCTGAGATATAAACTTCCTATTTAGCGGTAGCAGTCTAGCAGTCTTTTTTGTGTCTCTCCTGAAGTCCTGTCTCACTGTGCTCCAGCTCACTTCTCCCCCCTCCTTAGCCATATATTGACATGTGTAATATAAGCCTTCTGTAAAATTCTCCCAAAAGCATATTTCATAGAAAAAAGCAAGGAGGGGGAGCTAAATAGCTGATAACATGAGAACTAGACATTTCTCTCTGATAAGATATATTACAAAGTTTCTTATGGTCACTTTTACTATTGATTCATGCAAAAAAATAAATAAAAGGGTCTCCATTGTGCAGTTTCCAGGTTCTAAGCTAACCACTCAGGAATACAATATGATTCAAGGTTCAACACTGTACTAGTCCAGGTAACTACAGAACAATAAGGTCCAGTATCTGCTCACTAGCTGACTTAAAGTGGTTGTCCCACAAAAAATATTCTACAGTTTTCAAAATGGCGCCTGGATCTGAATACTTTTAGAATTGCATGTAATTAAAAACTTAGCATAGCCACTGAGTTATTCAATAAAATGTATCTGTATAGTACCACCTGCTGTTATTGTTATTTTTTTGCCCTGCTCAATGAGAAGGCTGCACATGCTCAACACATGCTACAGCAGAAAGGACACTCCCTTGAGCTTTCAGCTTGATATAAATATAGCAGAGCAATGAATGGGGAGATCTCTAGATCCATGTGAGGTACAGGGCTGGTTCTAGCTTTATTAGAAAGGTATTGTCATGGACTATATGATGTCTGATTTTTGTTTTTTATGTTACTCAAGTAGAGTCACTACATTAAAAGGCAATGTACCTTCCATAATATCTATACTTCTATACACAATGGCACTGTGCTTGGTAAGCTGCAAGGAGGCAGCGGTGCTCACTGAAATGCCGCGGCTTTCTCAAACAGCTGATTGGCGGGGGTCCTGGGTGTCGGACCCCCACCGATCAGATACTGATGACCTATCCTGAGGATAGGTTATCAATATTAAAATCTTGGAAAACCCCTTAAGCTGACTGTTCTTACATAGGGCAGTATATTAAGCTGACTTCTCTTACATAGGGAAGTATATTAAGCTGACAGATCTTACATAGGGCAGTATATTAAGATGACAGATCTTACATAGGGCAGTATATTAAGCTGACTTCTCTTACATAGGGAAGTATATTAAGCTGACAGATCTTACATAGGGCAGTATTTTAAGCTGACAGATCTTACATGGGGCGGTATATTAAGCTGACTGATCTTACATAGGGCATTATATTAAGCTGACAGATCTTACATAGGGCAGTATATTAAGCTGACAGATCTTACATAGGGCAGTATATTAAGCTGACAGATCTTACATAGGGCAGTATATTAAGCTGACAGAGCTTACATAGGGAAGTAGAAACATAGAATGTGTCGGCAGATAAGAACCATTTGGCCCATCTAGTCTGCCCAATATACTGAATACTATGGATAGCCCCAGGCCCTATCTTATATGAAGGATGGCCTTATGCCTATCCCATGCATGCTTAAACTCCTTCACTGTATTTGCAGCTACTACTTCTGCAGGAAGGCTATTCCATGCGTGCACTACTCTCTCAGTAAAGTAATTCTTCCTGATATTACTTTTAAACCTTTGCCCCTCTAATTTAAAACTATGTCCTCTTGTAGCAGTTTTTCTTCTTTTAAATATTCTCTCCTCTTTTACCGTGATGATTCCCTTTATGTATTTAAAAGTTTCTATCATATCCCCTCTGTCTCTTCTTACTTCCAAGCATGGGCGTAGCCATAGGGGGTGCAGAGGTAGCAGTCGCTACCGGGCCCAGGAGCCTGAGGGGGCCCAAAGACCCTTGTGCCGCATAAGAAGACACACAATGCACTGAGGGATCGGGGGCCCAAGCTGAACTCTTGCACCAGGGCCCATGAGCCACTAGCTACGCCCCTGCTTCCAAGTTTTACATGTTAAGGTCCTTTAACCTTTCCTGGTAAGTTTTGTCCTGCAATCCATGTACTAGTTTAGTAGCTCTTCTCTGAATATCCTTCTGCAGATATGGTCTCCAGTACTGCACACAATACTCCAAATGAGGTCTCCCTAGTGCTCTGGAGAGCGGCACGAGCACCTCCCTCTTTCTACTGTTAATGCCTCTCCCTATACACCCAAGCATTCTGCTGGCATTTCCTGCTGCTCTATGACATTGTCTGCCCACCTTTAGGTCGTCTGATATAATGACCCCTAAATCCCTTTCCTCAGATACTGAGGTTAGTACTGTATCACTTATTTTATATTCTGCTCTTGGGTTTTTACGCCCCAGGTGCATTATCTTGCACTTATCGACATTAAATTTTAGTTGCCAGATTTTTGACCATTCCTCTAGTTTTCCTGAATCCTTTTCCATTTGGTGTATCCCTCCAGGAACATCAACCCTGTTACAAATCTTTGTGTCATCAGCAAAAAGACACACCTTACCATTGAGGCCTTCTGCAATTTCGCTGATAAAGATATTAAACAATATGGGTCCCAGAACAGATCCCTGAGGTGCCCCACTGGTAACAATACCATGGTCTGAATATACTCCATTGACTACAACCCTCTGTTTTCTGTCCTTCAGCCACTGCCTAATCCATTCAACAATATGTGAGCCCAAGCTCAAAGACTGCAGTTTATTGATAAGCCTTCTATGTGGGACAGTATCAAAAGCCTTACTAAAGTCCAGATAGGCGATGTCTACTGCACCTCCGCCATCTATTATTATAGTCACCCAATCAAAAAAGTCAATAAGATTAGTTTGACATGATCTCCCTGAAGTAAACCCATGCTGTTTTTTATCAATCAACCCATGGGTTTTTAGATGTTCCACAATCCTCTCCTTGAGTATGGTTTCCATTAATTTCCCCACTATTGATGTCAGGCTTACTGGCCTATAGTTGCCCGATTCCTCTCTACTACCTTTCTTGTGAATTGGCACAATGTTTGCTAATTTCCAATTTTCTGGGACGACTCCTGTTACCAGTGATTGGTTAAATAAATCTGTTAATGGTTTTGCTAGTACACCTCTAAGCTTTTTTAATAGCTTTAGGTGTATCCCATCAGACCCCTGTGATTTATTTGTATTAGTTTTAGACAGCTGACTTAGAACCTCTTCCTCTGTAAAGACACATGCATCAAAGGATTCATTAGTCTTCCTCCCTAACTGAGGTCCTTCTCCTTCATCTTTCTTTGTAAAAACTGAACAGAAGTATTCATTGAGGCAGTCAGCTAGTTCTTTATCCTCTTCCATATACCTTCCTTCTTTTGTTTTTAATTTGGTAATTCCTTGTTTTAATTTCTTTTTTTCATTTATGTATCTGAAGAATGTCTTATCACCTTTTTTTACTGACTGAGCTAATTTCTCTTCTGCCTGAGCTTTAGAAGCTCTTATAACTTGCTTGGCCTCTCTCTGCCTCATCTTATAGATTTCCCTGTCATCCTCGTTTTGGGTGTTTTTATACTTACTAAATGCCATCTTTTTGTTTTTAATGATTTTGGCCACTTCTGCTGAGAACCACAGTGGTCTCTTCCTTTTTTTGCTTTTACTGACAAGCCTAATGCACTTTTCTGTTGCCTTCAATAGTGCCACTTTTAAGTAGTCCCATTTCTCTTGGACTCCATTGAAATTGTTCCAGTCTGATAGGGACTCGTATACCACTGATCTCATTCTAGAAAAGTCTGTTTTCCGAAAATCTAAAACTTTTGTTTTTGTGTGGAGTGACTCAATCACTGTACTTATAGTAAACCACACTAACTGGTGATCACTAGATCCTAAGCTTTCCCCTACAGTAATATCAGATACCAAATTGCCATTTGTGAATACCAAATCTAAAATGGCCTCCTTCCGGGTTGGCTCCTCAACTACTTGCTGTAGAGATAATCCCAGTAGGGAATTTAGAATGTCTGTACTCCTGGCAGAACTAGCTGTTTTGGTTTTCCAGTTTATATCAGGAAGATTAAAGTCTCCTATAATGACAACTTCCCTTTTCAATGTCATTTTAGCCATTTCCTCAACTAGTAGATCATCTAATTCTTTGACTTGGCTAGGTGGTCTATATATGACACCTACACGAGTTACCTTATGATTACCAAGCTGCAACGTAACCCAAACTGACTCTAAATTGGTCAGTATATTAAGCTGACAGATCTTACATAGGGCAGTATATTAAGCTGACAGATCTTACATGGGGAACTTTATTAAGCTGACTGATCTTACATGGGGCAGTATATTAAGATGACTGATCTTCCATAGGACAGTATATTAAGCTGACAGATCTTACATAGGGCAGTATATTAAGCTGACTGATCTTACATGGGGCAGTATATTAAGCTGACTGATCTTACATAGGACAGTATATTAAGCTGACAGATCTTACATAGGGCACTATATTAAGCTGACTGATCTTACATAGGGCAGTATATTAAGCTGACAGATCTTACATGGGGCACTTTATTAAGCTGACTGATCTTACATGGGGCAGTATATTAAGATGACTGATCTTCCATAGGACAGTATATTAAGCTGACAGATCTTACATAGGGCAGTATATTAAGCTGACTGATCTTACATGGGGCAGTATATTAAGCTGACTGATCTTACATAGGACAGTATATTAAGCTGACAGATCTTACATAGGGCACTATATTAAGCTGACTGATCTTACATAGGGCAGTATATTAAGCTGACAGATCTTACATAGGGAAGTATATTAAGCTGACAGATCTTACATAGGGCAGTATATTAAGCTGACAGATCTTACATAGGGCACTATATTAAGATGACTGATCTTACATGGGGCAGTATATTAAGCTGACTGATCTTACATAGGGAAGTATATTAAGCTGACAGATCTTACATAGGGCAGTATATTAAGCTGACAGACCTTACATAGGACACTATATTAAGCTGACTGATCTTACATGGGGCAGTATATTAAGCTGACAGACCTTACATAGGGCACTATATTAAGCTGACTGATCTTACATGGGGCAGTATATTAAGCTGACTGATCTTACATAGGACAGTATAATAAGCTGACTGATCTTACATAGGGCACTATATTAAGCTGACTGATCTTACATAGGGCAGTATATTAAGCTGACTCGATCTTACATAGGGTAGTATGTATTTTAAGCTGACAGATCTTACATGGGGCAGTATATTAAGCTGACAGATCTTACATGGGGCAGTATATTAAGCTGACTGATCTTACATGGGGCAGTATATTAAGCTGACTGATCTTACATAGGGAAGTATATTAAGCTGACAGATCTTACATAGGGCAGTATATTAAGCTGACAGACCTTACATAGGACACTATATTAAGCTGACTGATCTTACATGGGGCAGTATATTAAGCTGACAGACCTTACATAGGGCACTATATTAAGCTGACTGATCTTACATGGGGCAGTATATTAAGCTGACTGATCTTACATAGGACAGTATAATAAGCTGACTGATCTTACATAGGGAAGTATATTAAGCTGACTGATCTTACATGGGGCAGTATATTAAGCTGACTCATTTTACATCGGGTAGTATGTATTTTAAGCTGACAGATCTTACATGGGGCAGTATATTAAGCTGACAGATCTTACATAGGGCAGTATATTAAGCTGACTGATCTTACATGGGGCAGTATATTAAACTGACAGATCTTACATAGGGAAGTATATTAAGCTGACTGATCTTACATAGGGCAATATATTAAGCTGACAGATCTTACATAAGGCAGTATATTAAGTTGACAGATCTTACATAAGGCACTTTATTAAGCTGACTGATCTTACATGGGGCAGTATATTAAGCTGACTGATCTTACATGGGGCAGTATATTAAGCTGACAGATCTTACATAGGGCAGTATATTAAGCTGACAGATCTTACATGGGGCAGTATATTAAGCTGACTGATCTTACATGGGGCAGTATATTAAGCTGACTGATCTTACATGGGGCAGTATATTAAGCTGACTGATCTTACATAGGGCAGTATATTAAGCTGACAGATCTTACATAGGGCAGTATATTAAGCTGACAGATCTTACATAGGGCAGTATATTAAGCTGACTGATCTTACATCGGGGCATGTATATTAAGCTGACAGATCTTACATAGGGCAGTATATTAAGCTGACAGATCTTACATAGGGCAGTATATTAAGCTGACAGATCTTACATGGGGCAGTATATTAAGCTGACTGATCTTACATGGGGCAGTATATTAAACTGACAGATCTTACATAGGGCAATATATTAAGCTGACAGATCTTACATGGGGCAGTATATTAAGCTGACTGATCTTACATAAGACAGTATATTAAGCTGACAGATCTTACATAGGGCACTATATTAAGCTGACTGATCTTACATAGGGCAGTATATTAAGCTGACAGATCTTACATAGGGAAGTATATTAAGCTGACAGATCTTACATAGGGCAGTATATTAAGCTGACAGATCTTACATAGGGCACTATATTAAGATGACTGATCTTACATGGGGCAGTATATTAAGCTGACTGATCTTACATAGGGAAGTATATTAAGCTGACAGATCTTACATAGGGCAGTATATTAAGCTGACTGATCTTACATAGGGCAGTATATTAAGCTGACAGATCTTACATAGGGCAGTATATTAAGCTGACTGATCTTACATGGGGCAGTATATTAAGCTGACTGATCTTACATAGGGCAGTATATTAAGCTGACAGATCTTACATAGGGCAGTATATTAAGCTGACAGATCTTACATAGGGCACTATATTAAGATGACTGATCTTACATGGGGCAGTATATTAAGCTGACTGATCTTACATGGGGCAGTATATTAAGCTGACAGATCTTACATAGGGCAGTATATTAAGCTGACAGATCTTACATAGGGCAGTATATTAAGCTGACAGATCTTACATAAGGCAGTATATTAAGCTGACTGATCTTACATGGGGCAGTATATTAAGCTGACTGATCTTATATGGGGCAGTATATTAAGCTGACAGATCTTACATAGGGCAATATATTAAGCTGACAGATCTTACATGGGGCAGTATATTAAGCTGACTGATCTTACATGGGGCAGTATATTAAGCTGACTGATCTTACATGGGGCAGTATATTAAGCTGACAGATCTTACATAGGGCAGTATATTAAGCTGACAGATCTTACATAGGGCAGTATATTAAGCTGACTGCTCTTACATAGGGCAGTATATTAAGATGACTGATCTTACATGGGGCAGTATATTAAGCTGACAGATCTTCATAGCAATATATTAAGCGATGTCTACATGGGCAGTATATTAAGCTGACTGATCTTACATAGGGCAGTATATTAAGCTGACTGATCTTACATAGGGCAGTATATTAAGCTGACAGATCTTACACAAGGCAGTATATTAAGCTGACTGATCTTACATAGGGCAGTATATTAAGCTGACTGCTCTCACATAGGGCAGTATATTAAGATTACTGATCTTACAGGATGCAGTATATTAAGCTGACAGATCTTACATAGGGAAGTATATTAAGCTGACTGCTCTTACATAAGGCAGTATATTAAGATGACTGATCTTACATGGGGCAATATATTAGGCTGACTGATCTTACATAGGGCAGTATATTAAGCTGACAGATCTTACAGGATGCAGTATATTAAGCGGACAGATCTTACAAAGCATGGTACATTAAGCTGACAGATCTTACATAGGGCGGTATATTAAGCTGACTGATCTTACATGGGGCAGTATATTAAGCTCACAGATCTTACATAGGGCGGTATATTAAGCTGACTGATCTTACATGGGGCAGTATATTAAGCTGACTGCTCTTACATAGGGAAGTATATTAAGCCGACTGATCTTACATGGGGCAGTATATTAAGCTGACTGATCTTACATGGGGCAGTATATAAAGATGATAGATCTGCTTTAAAAAGGCATGTGGTACCCTTTTAGGCTTGGTTCACATGACTTTTTTTGTGTTTAACGTATACATTGGGAAAAAAATGAGTCCAGTAAAAAAACAAACAAACATGTATTAACATATACCTTTTTTTACAGTGGAAGTGTATGGTGATGGATGCCACTATTTGGCATCCGTTTAACGTATACGTTATTTGTATATGTTAAATGGATGGCAAAAAACATGATGTGAGCCTAGCCTAAGAGGTGGATTGGCACAATGTATAGTCAGTGTAAGATGGAATGACTGTATGGCCACATTCACGTGAAAGAATAGTAACAGAATAAGTAGCTAAAAACAGGTCATTTTTGGTAGTGGTTTTGTAATGTGGTGGTGGTCCTATAAGCGTGGTATGAAAATACATAATCAAGTCTGCTCCAAAGAAGTAACATGCTACTGAAAAAAACTGCCTCGTGTACGATTTTTGAGTTTTATATATATATATTGATGGCATTTTGAATACGGATTACGTAGCAGAAAACGCCCCCTTTATGGTGCTGAATCAGTCAACATAGCCTACAAGGTGAGGAGTGTGGCCCATCATACATCATTATCATAGAGCATCCGTATATCTCTTCCAGTAATTGTAAGTTCAGTTCCTTACATGCGATCTAGGCTACTTTTAGATACCACACACGGTATGTGGAAATAGCATTATGCTGTCTGTAGTAATGAGCAGGGATTGAGATGTCGAGCACTAAGGGGTTAAATTATAAATGTGAATTTCTAACACCTGTTTGTGAGTCATGCACTGAAGAAGCATTTCCCCTCTCCCAAGACGGCCCACCAGCCGTTGCTCTTCTCTGGCCTTTGTGTTCTGTGCGTTACTTCTAAAGGACGGAAATAAGATAGCTCAGTTACTCATCAGAGCTGGATGATATATAAGATGATTCTATTTAGTCTTCTGCTTCCTTCTAGAATGTCTGCTGCTAAATATGAAATACATCCCTTTATTATCTCAGCGCCAGTCTAGCTGGTCAGATAAAGCCCGGTATAGGAGCCTCAGCTATGAATTGTGTGACAAGCACGGAACATGTCATCTCCAGCCGACCACATCAATAGGATTTTTCTGTTCTCTAAAAAAAAATTCACGCTACGCAAAGTCTCTCTTGCTGGACTTTTCCCTCACCCACTAAATGCGGAAAATGTTTCTATAGACTGGCGTGTGTGTAAGCTAGTATACTGAGGAGCATATGCCTCTTTCTTGCTTAGAAAATGGTCCAAAATGTATTTGTATGATGGATGGAACAGACAGGACTAGATTTACTAATTCTAAAAATGTCAGAAGCTGAGACGGGCAGTCTACACCTGCCCCAGATTTATCAAGTGGCTCAGGCTGGATGATAAATCTGGGGCAAGGATAGACACTTTTCTCTGACTCTATACCAACTATTGGTTGGCTTACTTTCAGATAGAATTTTATGCCAGAATTTTTCCAAAAATTTGGGTCAAAATGGCGCATCTTAGGCCATGGCTCCTTTCTCATGAAGCTCCACGTTCTGCTAAGCCAGTGTTCCTCAATTCCAGTCCTCAGGGCCCACCTGCGGGTCATGTTTTCAGGATTTCCTTAGTATTTAGCAGGTGATATAATTAGTGTCAGTGCATCAGGACTCACCTCAGGTACTCATTCTGTGGGATATTCTCAAATCATGACCTGTAGGTGGGCCCTGAGGACTGGAGTTGAGAAACACTGTGCTAAGCCCTTGTCAAGCGTGTTGGAAAAAAGTGTAGAAACCCAGATTCACTAAATGGTACCAATTTGCACCAATCTTTTAGACAGGTTTTTGTCGCAGGCGCATTAGTAAATCTGGGCCACAATACCAGAAGTTGTTTTGTCTTAAAGATGCCCCAAAGAACAATTACAATGGGAATGGCTTACAGGACACAAATAGTCTATGCCCGTCTTATCATGCTCAACAACCAAGAAGACAGAGAGCTAATGAAATGTACAACCCACAGATATAAAATCAGTAAAGCAATTTTATTGGATAGGACAAACATACAAACACTTGAAAAATTGTATACAATAAACAATGTGCCGGTATAGGTGCTACCAAGCACGGATACACAGCCCACCAAGGTCCACAAATAGGGACCAAACACGTGTAGTCCGTGATCATATAAAGTCCAATTAAATGCCAAAAAGAAAAAGTAGTATATAAATAATAATGTAGCATCAAGAAATATAGAACAATACCTGAAGAGGATAAATTGCAATAGCATGAAACCCGGATGTGTATGTGGGCCTATGTCAAGAAAAGACCCCCCCCCCCCTCCCCACGCGTATCGCTGGAAAAACCCAGCTTCCTCAGGGGTAAAGGCCTGTATATCTCATTGTCCTATAAATACCCATATACTTAGGTGCTTAAAGGTAATAAAACGTGTAAAGTACAATCACCTGTATAGATATTAGATAAAAGAACGAGAGTATGCTCCCGGCGTCCCAGGCTGCGGACCGCGCTTGCACAAGATGGCCGAGGACGGGAAGTGACATAGGGAATAGAGCCACGAGCAGGAAATACATATTTCAAACGTTGAATGCATCTTATCACACTCAAGAACATCTTCTGCAACACCACGTGTTTCCAGACACAAATTGCAATTGGCTGCTTCGGTGTGGGCACTGTCTGGAGATTAGTTTCAGAAACCCTATCCTTCAGGTAACCCCACAGATAAAAGTTACACAGTCTGGTGACTATGGAGGCCACAACCTTTTGCCCATCATACATTTTTCTGTGAATGCCGCATTAACTGGGCAGAGGGAGATGTGTTATGTATACCACGTCGCCCATAGTCCTGAAAGATGCAATACTCGTGTGTGTGATCAGTTATCTGTGCAAAGAATTGCTGAAGATATGGCTGTGTTCACATTCTCATCAAAGTATACTGGACCCACAATCAGTGAAACCATAACCGAACCCATCCAGGAATTCTAGCTCGTGTGAGTCTTCAGTGTGCCAGTACCTATCGTTCAATGAACACATTCACTTCTATCTGCATAGTCTGTAAAACACACATCATTCTCACCCCAGAACATGTCTCCCAGTGGACTCACTCCATAATTCCTCCTCTAAACTGACTTACTTTATAATAGCTGCTGGAAATCTTCTCATACCCTTACTCTGGCATACGACCTCAAGCCCTACCATGTGCAACCGGTGCCTCCCCCCAGGGCCCTACTATAACGCGACCCAGGTGTAGGAATGCCGAGTGGTATAGTGCAGCACAAAATGTCTCTTTATGTGTGTCACGGTGCTCCTACCTGGATACGGCTGGACCCCGGGCTTTGGCTCTGAAGCAATAAATAGGGGGAATAATTGAAGTATTTGAAAGAAAGATTGAGTCCAGACCTTGTAGGTAGTTGAACAGCAGCTTTACTTGAATAAACGTTCATCAGAAACAGTCTTCAAGCTTTGTCTTGGTCCTAGCAGGCTTTAGCATGAAACTGGCAGGCAAACTCCACTCTGCTATATCTTTCTCTCTGACTCTGCTGTACTAACAGGCTGGCTGTATAACTCAGCTTCTTCTGTATGCTGCACACTCTCTCTCTGTAGTCTCGCTCCAAGTTATAGCAGGGAATTTTCCTCCTGGCTCCTGAGGATTCAAGCTTTGGCCTCCATGGCCAGCAAAGCTTACGGTGCTCTGGCTGGTGTGGGCACGTCCAGCGGACACATGTCCCTGCACACCCTTCCCCTAGCAGGGGGTAAGCTACACTGGAACTAACTGGTCCCCACCCTTCCTTCAGGAGGTCGGACTACCCCACTTCTCTACAGAAGGTGGTTAGAATGGAATGGAGAGAGTGAATTACACTCTCTCACTCTGCCATATTTGCTGCCACCTGCTGGTGAACCAGGCAAATTTCATGAACATAACAGTTGCAAACAGATTAGGAAAGCACAGTGTGGAGAGGACCTGGAACATAATGCATAAGATGACATTCAGGTTAGACCAATAAAGACAGTAGCAAGGTGCAGAAGTGGTAACACGGTGTCACACATGTCCCAATGGCTGGCTAAAGTAGACCAACTTTTTATTATAGAGGAACTGGCTGTGCTTACCAACCACAGCATGATATTTCTTCGAGCAGATCTGGAAACCATGGCGAGATTACTGCAAGTCCTCCTCTCTACTATATTTCCATGGTGCTACATGAAGGGTGTTTGTAGCAACCCTTCAAACTTTTCATACTAGACATATACTCCCAAACTACTATTTTATGACTAAGCCCACTTATGAATGGGGCTTACTGCGCTCCTCAAAGAACATCACTTGACTGGCAGGGAAGGACACCATAGGCCTCAACCATTTCTCAAACTGCTGAGGTAAAATGAAAGACGAGCTCTGACTGATTGCTATGGGCAACAAAGAAAGTGCGGGCCCATTTACATGACCGTAATCCGTCCGTGCCCCTATTGCCGACCACAAACGGCAGTTCCGCAGTATATGGGCACCGGCCGTGTAAATTCCGTATCATGGATGCGGACACATTGACTCAAATGATACGGACAAGGTAGGGAGCACAGTGGAGACACTCAGAAGCGCTTCTTTGGAGTCCGTGCCTCAATACCACATGTCCTATCTTTTGCCATATATTGCGGATCATGGACTCATTCAAGTCAATTGCAGTCCGCAGCACAGTTCGTATGAATAAGGCCTAGTTTTGAGGAATGTGGCCGATAAGCATCATTTTTTGGGGGCCCACTCTGTATATTACAGCTTTTTTTGTCTTTTGGACACTGATGTTTTGTGATATTTCAGGAATTTTATTACTGCTTCTTGTAAACACAAAATTAAGTTGGGTGCATTTTCTGCTTTTTCCTGTCAGTCCAGAAAATCCACTGAAATCCTGTCAAATCCAACATGTATATACGGGGCCACATGATCCACGTAATCCTAAACACAGTGGGGAAGATTAATCAAACTGGTGTAAAATAGAACTGGCTTAGTTGCCCATAGCAACCAATCAGATTCCATCTTTCATTTTTCGCAGCTCCTTCGGAAACTGAAAGGTGGAATCTGATTGGTTGCTATGGGCAACTAAGCCAGTTGTACTTTACACCAGTTTTGATAAGTCTCCTCCAGTGGCAATCCGCCCCTGATACCAACCATTGGCTACCTTACTTTGAGACAGATTTTTATGTCAGAATTGCATGAAAATGTCGATGCAAAATGGGGCATCTTAAGCTCTCTTCTTCCCTATGAAGCCCCACCCACTTTCTGGTAAGCCACACCCCATTTCAAACATATCAGGCCAAAGTGTAGAAAACCTAGATGCGCCAAACAGTTCTATTTTGCATCGCTTTTTTAGACAGATTTTGGGCGCCGATGCATTAGTACGTCTAGGCCAGTGAATGATGCAGAGCTCTAAGCGCAGTGGGGGTTGTCTATGGTTCAGTGAAATCCACCAGCTTCTTATCCCAATCAAACTTTTGCGTGATTCTTTGTACATATCCCGATTCAACAATAAATGTCTAATCTTAGATGTTCTTATACATCCTCAAACTAATCCTCCACCACTTAGGTGCCATTCATACTGTCGTCTGTTACTTTAACATGTCAAGTTGTCAAGTTTCCGTTATAAAATGCAGATTTCATTTTCTCAGTAATGGATTCTGAAGACATCCTTTCAATCAAATCTGAATACTGTGGACTTTAGACAATTTTTGCTAGCACTGTATAAGCAGGTATTGCCAATTTATAGTATTTAAGAAGCACTCCGAAGCACACTTTCTTTCTGGGCAATATCCAGCTGAATTCAGAAGTTCCCATGGAAGTTATGGAAACAGAGTAGCACACAGTGGATTCTGCGTGTTCGACCACCAGACAGATATTCCGATCTCAGCTAAAATATTCCATTAAGTTACTGGTCAAGTGCACTCCCTCGGGTGGCACATAAGTCCCTGATGGTTCTAGTCCCCAGTTCAACTGTACAAAATTGTAGGCACGTTTACTGCGACTTTCTGGTAGGAAATATGGAACTACATTATGCATCATTCAAGTCAGATTTTGCTTGGTGCCCAGTCGTAGGCATAACACGAAGCAATAAAACTCCCACTGACAGATGGTACTAGCTTCGGAAAGCTACCAACATGGGTTACTAGATTTAAAAATGAGTTCATTATATTTTCGTCAACATAATTTATTATAATAACAAGCTGCTTGTATAAGGCGACTGAGTCATTCTGGTATGTTTTGCCTACACTGACATTAAAGGGAACCTGTCATAAACTTTATGCTGACCTCACTGAGGGCAGCATAAATTAGTGACAGAAATGCGGATTTCAGCCGTGTGTCACTCATGAGCTAAAGGTAAGTGGTTGCTGGGAACCAGCATCATCGTTGCAGTCCAGGCCTTGAAAAGAGTCAAATCTACCTGAGAAGAGTCCTGGTTATCCATAATCTCCTGCTCTCCTGCCCATCTGCTGATGATTGGCAGTTCTCTCCTAGAGAGAATGGGAGAAAACTAGGTAGAAGCCTGTCAGTCATCAGCAGGTGGGCAGGAGAGCAGGAATCCATGAATAACCAGGACTCTTCTCAGGTGGCCGGGACTCTTTTCCAGGCCCAGTCTGCAATGAATGTGATGTTGGTTCTCGGAAACCACTTACTTTTAACTTAGAAATGAAAGACCGCTGAAATCAACTTACCTGTCTCTACTTTATGCTGTCGATTCGATACCGGGATTTGCCATTTTCCAATACTAAGCTGCGCTACTGCACAGCCTAGTATCAGAGAACATGGAGAGTGCTTCTCTCAGCACACGCCATGTTCCCTCAGCAGCACAGGGGAGAAGGAGTCACTCTCCCCCTCCTCCCTCTGCCACCAATGAGAAGAGAGAGGGGCGGAGGAGGTTAGGGGCTGTGGCCACTGCGCTACCAATGAAGATAAGTAACTCATTAATACAAATACAGGAGGCGGGTGCCAGCGTCAGAAACACATAGCCGGAACCTGACCTCTATGATAGGGAGCAGAGATCAGCGGCAGTTAAGCGCTCAGGTGTCGCACTTAGGGGTTAACTGCCGCTGATCGCAGCTCCCTGTCATAGAGGTCAGGTGCCAGCCTATGTGTTTCTGCCACTGGCCTCCTGTATTTATATTAATGGTTTAAAAACATTGGTGGCACAGTGTGCCCCCCAACTCCCAGTATTAAATCATTGGTGGCGCAGTGCACCCCCCCCCCTCCAAGCCCCTCAGTATTAAATCATTGGTGGCGCAGTGCACCCCCCAACCCCCCAGTATTAAATCATTGGTGGCGCAGTGCACTCCCCCTCCAAGCCCCTCAGTATTAAATAATTGGTGGCGCAGTGCACCCCCCCCCCAAACCCCTCAGTATTAAATCATTGGTGGAGCAGTGCCCCCCCCCCCCAAGCTCCTCAGTATTAAATCATTGGTGGTGCAGTGCGCCCCCAACCTCCCAAACCCCTCAGTATTAAATCATTGGTGGAGCAGTGCACCCCCCCCCCAAGCTCCTCAGTAATAAATCATTGGTGGTGCAGTGCGCCCCCAACCCCCCCAGTATTAAATCATTTGTGGCAGTGGCCACAGGGTCCCCCACAAGTTTTAAAACAAAACACAAAAATATTAAGTATAAATCACCCCCTTTCCCAATTTTACATATAAAATATATAAACAATAAATAAATAAACATATTACATGTACATATCGCCACGTCTGAAAAGTCCAAACTATTAAAATATAAAAATATCTCCTATGCGGTGAACGCCGCAACAGAAGAAAAATAAATAAAAACTGCGCAATTCGACATTTTTTTGTCACCTTGTCACCCCAAAAAATAGGATAGGACTGTTCTATTATGGGCTGGACGTTCCATAAAATGCATAATGCACACAGCTTTTTTGGTGTTTCATTTTTTTTTGCGTGGTATCGAATGGTATTAACCACTTCCCGACCGCCTAACGCACAACTGCGTTCTCGCGGCGGTCGGGCTGTTCTGGGGCGCCGCAGAAGTGCGTCATCTCGCGAGACGTTCACAGTAGCGCGCGTCTCAGGAGTTCGCTGAGGGGCATAGTGAGTCCATGAAAAATTTAACTTTTTGTCAAAAGTTAGCGGAAAGGGAGACTTTGTGAGAAAAAACTATAAAAAAATCAATTTCCACTAACTTGTGCCAAAAAAAATTTTTTCTATCAACTCGCCATGCCCCTCATGGAATACCTTGGGCTGTCTTCTTTCCAAAATGGGGTCACATGTGGGGTATTTATACTGCCCTGGCATTTTAGGGGCCCTAAAGCGCGAGAAGAAAAATGCATAAAAATGCCCTCCTAAAAGGTACTCATTGGAATTTGGGCCCCTTTGCGCATCTTGGCTGCAAAAAAGTGTCACTTATGTGGTATCGCCGTACTCAGGACAAGTAGGGCAATGTGTTTTGGGGTGTATTTTTACATATACCCATGCTGGGTGAGAGAAATATCTCTGTAAATTGACAACTTTGAATGAAAAAATTTAAAAAGTTGTCATTTACAGAGATATTTCTCTCACCCAGCATGGGAATATATAAAAATACACCCCAAAACACATTGCCCTGCTTCTCCTGAGTACGGTGATACCACATGTGTGACACTTTTTTGCAGCCAAGATGCGCAAAGGGGCCCTAAAACCAATGAGTACCTTTAGGATTTCACAGGGCATTGTTACGCATTTGGATTCTCACGCTTTAGGTTCCCTAAAATGCCAGGGCAGTATAAATACCCCACAAGTGACCCCATTGTGGAAAGAAGACACCCCAAGGTATTCTGTGAGGGGCATGGCGAGTTCACAGAATTTTTTTTTTTTGGCACAAGTTAGCGGAAATTGATATATATATTTTTTTATTTTGTTTTTTACAAAGTCTCATATTCCACTAACTTGTGACAAAAAATAAAATTTTACATGAACTCACCATACCCCTTATGGAATACCTTGGGGTGTCTTCTTTCTAAAATGGGGTCACATGTGGGGTAATTATACTGTCCTGGCATTTTAGGGGCCCCTAAAGCGTGAGAAGAAGTCTGGAATCCAAATGCGTAAAAATGCCCTGTGAAATCCTAAAGGTACTCATTGGTTTTAGGGCCCCTTTGCGCACCCAGGCTGCAAAAAAGTTCCACACATGTGGTATCGCCGTACTCAGGAGAAGTAGGGCAATGTGTTTTGGGGTGTATTTTTATATATACCCATACTTTGTGTGAGAAATATCTCTGTAAATGACAACTTTTTAATTTTTTTTATACAAAGTTGTCAGTTTACAGAGATATTTCTCTCACCCAACATGGGTATATGTAAAAATACACCCTAAAACACATTGCCCTACTTCTCCTGAGTACGGCGATACCACATGAGTGACACTTTTTGCAGCCTGGGTGCACAAAGGGCCCAAATTCCAACGAGTACCTTTAGGTTTTACATGGCGGCTCACAATTTAGCCCCGCCCAAAATGCCAGAACAGTAAACACACCCCACAAATGACCCCATTTCGGAAAGTAGACACCCCAAGGTATTCACAGAGGGGCATAGTGAGCCCATCTGAGATTTTTTTTTTTGCCAGAAGTTAGCAGAAATGGAAACTTTATTATATATTTTTTTCCTCAGAAAGTGTCATTTTCCGCTAACTTGTGAAAAAAAATGAAATGATACATGAACTCACCATGCCCCTCCGTGAATACTTTGGGGTGTCTTCTTTCTAAAATGGTGTGATTTGGGGGGTATTTATACTTTCCTGACATTCTAGCACCTGAAGAAACATGACAGGCGCTCAGAAAGTCAGAGCTGCTTCAAAATGCCGAAATTCACTTTTTTGCACCATGGTTTGTAAACGCTATAACTTTTACCCAAACCAATAAATATACACTTATTGGACTTTTTTTTTTATCAGTCATGTAGAACAATAAATTTAGAGAAAAATTTATATAGAAATGTAGTTTTTTTTTGAAAAATTTTACAACAGAAAGTGAAAAATGTCATTTTTTTGCAAAAATGTCGTTAAATTTGTATTAATGGCAAAAAAAGTCAAAATGTCAGCAACAATGAAATACCACCAAATGAAAGCTCTATTAGTGAGAAGAAAAGGAGGTAAAATTCATTTGGGTGGTAAGTTGCATGACGGAGCAATAAACGGTGAAAGTAGTGTAGTGCGGAATTGTAAAAAGTGGCCTGGTCATTAAGGGTGTTTAAGCTAGGGGGGGCTGAAGCGGTTAAGATGATTATTAGTACAGTGTTCATTTTAGGACAAAATTATGAATTCATGTAAGTGATCAAGAGTTTTGCCTTGGAAACAGAAAAAATTGGGGTGGAAGATTTATCACAACTGGTGTAAAGGAAAACTGGCTTAGTTGTCCATAGCAACCAATCAGATTCCACCTTTCATTTCTCAAAGGAGCTCTAAAAGATAAAAGCTGGAATCTGATTGGTTGCTACAGGCAACTAAACCAGTTTTGATTAATCTCTCCCTTTGTTTTGACTTTGCTGTCAGGCATGTGACCTAACAGCTTAGTTTACTTTCACACTAGTCTTTTGGCTTTCCGTTTGTGAGATCCGTTCAGGGCTCTCAAAAGCGGTCCAAAGCGGATGAGTTTGCATTCTAATGCATTCTGAATGGAAGAGGATCTGCTCAGAATACATCAGTTTGCCTCCGTTCAGTCACCATGCCGCTCTGGAGGCGGACACCAAAACGCTGGTCGTTTCCCTATCAGTACATGTGCAGTGCAGCCGCGAGTCTGTGCTGGAACGCAAAAAAAGTTTGCTTTGCCTTTGCCTTTTCCATAATCAAAGCGCCCATTGCCCTTCCGCTGCCCCCCTCTTGCCCCTACCTGGTGCTGCCTGAGGCGATCGCCTCACCTGGCCTCATTGGTGGGGCATCCCTCTATGCAGGGGCTGGGGAAAAGAGCACAGACATATCTTTTGTGGAGTTTTTATTATTAGGATATCAGCTTTTATTTTGCCAGTTTCTACTCTGACAAGTGCCCAGGAGGTGGAGCTTCAATGTGATCTGCTCTGTGTGGAGCGGCTTCACTGCCCCTCCCTTTTCTGAGAGACAACTTATAGTGGTCTCCTGGTTGGAGAATCCAGCTGTCACTCTGAGCAGAGGGGAGGGTCTGTGAAGCAGCTGCATGCAGTGAGCATGTCACAGTGATGCCCCACCTCCTTTGCACTTGCAGAAGCAGCACCTGGGAGAATAAAAGTTGATGTTCACACTATTCCTGAAGAGAAAAAGCTCCACAAAAGCTATTTTTGTACTGCTCTCCGTAGCCCCTACCTAGTACTGTCAACTGTTTAACATGTTCAGAACTGCTCACTGACCACCTTTAAATCGGACTAAAGAACTTTTGCACTGAGTATAGAAGAGTGTTAACAGAATATTATTCAGTGTTACAGGCACTGGTATTTCAGCTGAGCACAAGTTATTTTTAAGGTGTAAATGCCCTGCAGCATGCAGTAGTCTGCATAGATATTACTTTATGTAAATGGCTGAACAGATGAAATATGAGAAAGAAGCATTCCAGTAGTGGAAAAAACATCAGAACTCTGGTTAGACAGAGGCCAAATGTCCTTACCTATGCTGATCTGGCTAATTAAAGTTTTATTATTATTACTAATCTGGAGATGCTGTTCTAATGCTTTCCAGGTACCCAGCTGGTCTCTCCCTTCTGATCCCTCTCCACACGCAGGAAATGACCTCTCAGTCAATTACTGACTAAGGAGGGTCTTCACTATGGGACCCTGGAAGTGTTGCCAGGGGATCGCTAAGAAAAATCTGCTGGACACCCCCTTTGACCCTTTTCTGACCAGGCCTGAAAAGGTCTTAAAGGGGTTGTCCACCTTTGTTGTGCTTTTTATCAGGCTTCTCTGCTTGGCCAGACCCTTGGTGGTGAGCACACTTACCTGATCCTCGTCACTGGGTTCTGGCTCGATCACTTCCCACTTGTGCGCCACTGGTCAGGGGTCTACCTGCATCAACATCCTGTTTGAGGCCTGGAGGGACACACGGGGAGAGGGGGGTGTCTGAAAAAAATTACTGAAGACCTATCCTCTGGATAGGTCATCAGTATCTGATCGGTGGGGGTCTAACAGCAGGACCCTCGTCGATAAGCTGTTTTGAGAAGGCACATTGTATAGCGGCTGTGCTTGATATTGCAGCTCAGCCCTATTCACTTGAATGAAGCTGAGCTGCTCCTAGGCCACGTGACTGATGAATGTGTTGTCACTCGGCCTAGGAAAAGCAGAGAGATGGCCACGGCGCCGCTGCCTTCTAGAACAGCTAATCGGTGGGAGTCCTGGGTGTCGCCCCTCACACCTTATTTTTAGGGCTTTTTATTAACGTTTTAGGAGATTTTTTTTCCTTTTTTAGGTTAATTCGGGGAAAACTGCAAAAACCTTGCAAAACTATACATTTTTATTTTTTTTTATATACAAAAAAAAACAAAAATAGATTCTTAAAATGTGTTCCCTATTTTGCGTTGGTCCATTTCCACTGTAACTGGGCAGCCAGAGAAGGGGGCATTGCACACAGGCAGAGTACTATGCTCTATGAGCACTATGCACAGAAGAGAGAAGGCAGAATCGGCAATTAAACTCTAGCATCAGCTTTAAAGGAGTTGTGTCATACGTTACTTTTTACTGTAAAGTGTATTTTTATTACTCTCCCATTCATCCTTGGATTTTGTTTTCAAATTTACCTCATTTGCAGTTTTCTCTTATCCCCCATGTATGAAAAATGAATTAGGAATACTCCTCAATGTGACTGATCAGTAAATTTCAAATATCAGTACCACGGAGAGCAATTATATGTGTAGTAACAGTAACATACTTTATTATGGAAATATGTTTATTAGAAAACTTATTACAGCTTGCCTCTAACTGGGGGTTGTTAAGGTAAATCTGTCTTCAGCATTCTGAGCACTAAAGACACTGGATAACTGTATGATGCAGGGACTTCTCAGCTTGCCTCTGGTCTCCCTGTCCCAGCCTCTGTCATTTTATCCCAGCCCTGCCACTGTAAATGTGTAACAGAGCTTACTAAAAGTGAAATTACATGCTTCCCTGCAGTTTATCTGCTGACATCACTCCCCACTACCTTCACAATCCTGCAAAAAATAAGCACTCATATGGCTATGTGAACAGAAAATGTAAAAAGTTATGGCACTTGGAATGCAGAAAGGAAAAAAAGGGCAAAAATGAAAATTGGCCTGGTTCTTAAAGGGGTTGTACCATTTCGCCGTTACTTAGGCGAGATAAGACTAAGCCCTGACAACCAGGTGGCCTAGAAACAGTGGAGTGGGCCAGCACTCGACTATTTCAGTGGGACTGAGTGCGATACTAAGCACAGCCGCTATAGAATGTACGGCGCTTTCTCAAACAGTTGATCGGCAGGGGTCCCAGGTATGGGAAACCCACCAATCAGGTTCTGATGACCTATTCAGAGGACAGGGAGGTTAATGGCCAGCCGAAGCTACAGACCTGGCATTCTGTGGATGACTGCAAGGTTTGAATAGTTATGTGCTTAAGGAACACAACTACACTAGGCACGCTGATGTCAATTTTTGTGTGTGTAGGCAATTGTCCTACCCGAGAGGGTGCAGGTTTATTTTCTTTTGTACCCCTTTTCCTTAGTTTTGATGAATCTCCCTGAATGTGCATTTTACCATTTTGATATAATTTCAAGAATGCTA
This sequence comes from Bufotes viridis, assembly GCA_033119425.1. NCBI lineage: Eukaryota > Metazoa > Chordata > Amphibia > Anura > Bufonidae > Bufotes > Bufotes viridis. The sequence goes on from CM065592.1 coordinate 176,500,221, forward strand.
AGGCACACCAATATTCCTTACTTGTAGAAATGGAAATGAGTAAAAGACAACATCTGCCCACGTTAATGTACCTGCTAGTGTCTGATGCAATTACTGCCCTACACAACTACTGCAATCTAATAACCGTCACAGTTTATGTAAACTGACAACTCAAGTGCAATGTAGGAATCTGTTCACTATAGCTGTGATGTGTGTACAAGTGTATTAAGTCATGACTTGCATTGTAGCAGGCAGTCTATTGTTTGGTGCCCATGAGAATATTCCTCCTTCTTTGTATCTGTCTCCCTTGTGTGTGCGTCACCATGTGTCACTGGTGCATTGTTTGTAAGGACGTACACACAAAACAATGCGTTACACATGTCCACACCGCCAGCCATGGAGAGCGGTCACTGACTAATTATGTTATCAGAGAGCGGCACCCCTGTTCCCTCCTTCCTCTCCAGTGTTTCCTTCAGTCTTCTTTTCCCTCCACCCTCGCTGCATACTGCAGAGGCTCCTCAGAATGCAGAAAACTGCATGTACGGAGGCAGTAAGCCGTCTACAGTTCTACCCGTACAATCCATGGAGGCAAAACGTATGTTTCAGCGCTCAGCTGGTAGCATTTTTTGATGAGGATGCTGGAGTGCAGGTTATGTGCGGCTAGCAATTTACCAGTGGAAGGACATGGGATAGGAGCTGGTGAGGTCGAATACAATAGGAAAACATATTGCAGAAGATGCAGTAAGGTATGGGCAAATAAGATGGAGGGCAGAGCCAACGACTGGAATGGGAAAGCGTGGGCGTTCTGAGAAGGGGGAAGGTGGAAAGGAGAGTGAGATGAGAGAAGGTGAGTGGTAAGGAGGAGGGCTTGGAAGTGGAATACAAAGTGGGAACGTATGAAGAGAACAAAGAAGGGAGAGATGAAGAATACCGTTATCATCTGCCGGTTCATTATCTCCCCGTCCTCCCATTGATATATCACACAGAATAATCTGCCCTCTCCTAGTTGTGTCTAATGCCCCTAGTTATAGGCACACGAGACATGGAGGGGCATAAGGACTTGCATGCTGGCGGGGACATGGTTAATATTTGCAGGAGCACTTGGTGCCCATGAAGATTTTACATATTATTATGAAATAAATGGAGATGGCTGAACAGCCCCTGGCTGGCACTGAGAGTAGTCGATTTCTGCCTGGATCTAGAGGTTACTGTAGGGAAGGAGGAGTGGAGCGCATTTGTAATGGGCTGTATGTAAGGTGTTTAGTGTGTGTGTGATAACAGACTGCAAGAGGAGGGTGACGGTGTGACTCCCTGTGTGGGTGGACTGGGGGTGTGTCAGTGGAGGTGGCAGTGCTAATGTGTAAAGGTGGCACTGGCATACACTGGGGCAGTGGGTTCACGGGGCTGAGGCTGCAGACAGCGGCAGTGACATCACAACGTAATGGCCGGGGGGCTAAGCAGAATCACAAGTGTGAAGCGTGGAGTATGAGGGTTAGCCGTGTAACACTGTTTGGGAAGGGGGGGTGGGGGTGGGGGGGTGAGGGTGTTTGGAATGAATCTCTGCCTAGTTTCCATAGCAACTTCTAGTTCGCTCTCACACATCAGCTCGAGATTACCATGGAAACTGAAAAACTTTCCCAGATTTATATTTGTCTGCATAAAATTATAAAAAGTCTGAGAAGTGGGGGAGTTAGCAGAAGAGTTAGGTGATGGCATTAAAGCTCCTCCAGCTTTCTGTTAATAGTTATGACGGTTTCTTCAATAAACTGCACATGGCACAGACACGGCAATGTCAATATTCATTTCCTAGATCAGGTTATCTGACGGTCTCTGGAGGAAGACAAACCCCCCATCTTGTCCCTGTATTCGGGATGTAGCACTTACCTACCACCACGTATGACGGTAATGCAGAGAGAGACGTCGTGTTCTCATGGCAACCACATCACAGATCATGTTCCGGCTGTCAGTCTTCCTGGATAAATATGGCAGCTCGCTCTACCACTGTTCACTGCCCTACTTTTTAGAAATGTTTTGCCAAACTACGCAGCTATATTTCTTGTTTTGAGGCTAAATGGGGGTTCTCCGGGTATTTATAAACTTTGAAAGGGGGTGGTGCCACTACTTCGCTCCCTGCGGGGGTCACGTGCCCTTCATTGTTCCTGTCACCACTGCAGCCATTCATTATCTTCATCAGTCATATGCCATTTATGCACATAAGACCACTCAGGCCAGTGACTGGCTGCAGCAGTCACAGGACCAATGAACATGAGGTTATCAGTACAGGCCCCACGGGGATTGGTGCGGAGGTGGAGGACTGGCAGGATATTTTGAAGGAAAGTAATTTTATTTTACACCGCCCCTTACAAATGTATCAAACTCTTACAAACCCCTTTAAAAAAACAGATCCTGGTCTAATGCATGTAAAGCACATTCTGCCTTGTGCCACTAGCCTTGACAGACCTTGGGGGAGATTTATCAAGACTAGTGTAAAGGAAAACGGGCTTTGTTGCCCATAGCAACCAATCAGATTCCATCTTTCATTTTTCAGAGCACCTCTGGAAAATGAAAGGTGAAATCTGATTGGTTGCTGTGGGCAATGAAGCCAGTTTTCCTTTACACCAGTTTGATAAATCTCCCCCCTTGCTCATATACCAGGCTTTTCATTAAGACCCTTGTAGTGCACTTCAGACTCCAATACCAAAGTACCCCTAGGACAGAGGTGTATAAAACAATCCCCAAGTCACCCTATTACAATAAACCAGATCTGAAAGAGGGGCAGACATATTCATTGCAGGTGCCTCAGAGCCTACCAGTCACAGTGGCCCCAGAAGAGAGTCACAGTACCCTCAAAAGATGATGAACCAATGATTGAGCTTTAAAGGGGTTGTCCCACAAAAAATATTTGGCAGTTTTGAAACCAGCACCTGGATCTGAATTTTTTTGTAATTACATGTAATTAAAAATTTAGCATAGCCACGGAGTTATTCAATAAAATGTATCTGTATAGCGCCACATGCTGTTTGTTTTTTTTCTTATTCCTTTGACATGCTCACTGAGATGGCCGCACATGCTCAGTTTCATCCTTCAACTGCCTGCTGAGTTGTGATAGGGAGAGGTGAGACACGCCCCCTTAGCTGCAGCAGAAAAGACACTCCCCTTGAGCTCTCAGCTTGATATAAATCTAGCAGAGCAATGAATCGGGAGATCTCTGGATCCATGTGAGGTACAGGGCTGGTTCCAGCTTTATTAACCACTTCAGCCCCCCTAGCTTAAACACTAGCCCGTTCAATTTGTATTGTCGTGTCTGCGTGAATGGAGTAGAGCATGTAAACGTCACGCTTGTCTCTCCATTTCACCGCGAGCAGTTCTTCGTTACACAATGCAGCCCTCTGCCCCCTTGCAAGTCGGGTGGTAACGAGCCGTTGGGGGAAGCCCCGGCGACTAGGTCGCGCGGTGCCACAGCAGCCAATCTGTTCTAGGAACAAATGCTTGAAGAGGGCCAAACTTGAGTAAAAGTTGTCCACATAATGATGGTACCCCTTGCCGAATAAGTCCCAGACTATCTTCCCACTGCTCCCCAGGTAGTCAGGGCAACCGACCGGCTCCAGGGTCTGATCTTTTCCCTCATAGATCCGAAATTTGTGCGTATAGCCTGTGGCCCTTTCACAGAGCTTATACAATTTGACCCCATACCGGGCACGCTTGCTTGGGATGTACTGTTTGAAGCCAAGGCGCCCGGTAAAATGTACAAGGGACTCGTCTACGCAGATGTTTTGTGCGGGGGTATACAAATCTGCAAATTTCTGGTTGAAATGGTCTATGAGGGGCCGAATTTTGTGGAGCCGGTCAAAAGCTGGGTGGCCTCTGGGACGGGAGGTGGTGTTGTCGCTAAAGTGCAGGAAACACAGGATGGTCTCAAAACGTGTCCTGGACATGGCAGCAGAGTACATGGGCATGTGATGAATTGGGTTCGTGGACCAATATGACCGCAATTCATGCTTTTTTGTAGTGCCCATGTTGAGGAGAAGGCCCAGAAAAGTTCTAAATTCGGAAACTTGGACTGGTTTCCACCAGAAAGGCTGGGCATAGAAGCTTCCCGGGTTGGCGGTTATAAATTGAGTGGCATACCGATTTGTTTCTGCCACGACTAAGTCAGAGAGCTCCGCAGTGAAGAACAGCTCAAAAAACCCCAGCGCCGATCCTATCTGAGCTGTCTCCACCCGAACTCCTGACTGGGCGGTGAAAGGGGGAACTACTGGTGCGGCTGAAGTTGGGGGCTGCCAATCAGGATTTGCCAGCACCTCAGGGACTCTAGGGGCTCTACGGGCCTGTCTGCACGGTGGCTGCGACGGGGGAATTACTGCACGTGCCACCGTACCAGCTTCAACTGCCCTTCTGGTGCTCGCCACTTCACCATGTTGTACAGCAGTGCTGGTAGAAGGTCCAGGACAGGCTGCGCTGCTGGTGTATGCCTCACCACGTAATCCGGCAGCGCCAGCCCCACTCTGCTGCCCTTGAAACTGATCCTGCGCAACCTGTGGTCTAGCGACACGGGGCCGGGTACGCCTGGTGGTATCAGGGACCTCAACCTCCTCGTCCGAACTTTGGGTCAGACTCAGACTGCCACTGCTCTCTACAGGTTCGTATTCTGACCCGCTAGATTCGTCAGATGAGGGTTCCCATTCCTCATCCGACTGGGTCAGAATCCTGTAGGCCTCTTCAGAGGAATACCCCTTGTTTGACATTTGGGCGACTAAATTTAGGGGGTATTCCCTGAGACTACCCAAGAAAAAAAGCAAGCCTGTCTTACAAATGGGAGTGTAGCGAAGTACAGAAACCGCTGCGATTGATAAAAAAGATCAAAACTGATTTTTTTTATCGCTGCAGCGCTTGTGAAGGGATTGTGCAGTGATACAAAAAAAAACTATTTTTTGTCACTGCGGCGGGGCGGGCGTGGGTGAACGCAGGTGTGGGCAACCGATCAGGCCTGGTTGGGCAACCACTGCGTTTGGGGTGGAGGGCGAACTAAAGTGACAGTAATACTATTATAGATCTGACCGTGATCAGTTCTGATCACTTACAGATACTATAAAAGTGCAAATGCTGATTAGCGCTACGCTAATCAGCGAATCAGTGACTGCGATGCGGTGGGCTGGGCGCTAACGCTAACTACCTACCAACGGGGCCTAAACTAAACTGAGCCTAACAGTCAATTGTAGTGAGAGAAAAAAAGTGACAGTTGACACTGATCACTTTTTTCCCTTTCACTATTTATTGACAGGTGATCAAGGGGTTAATTAGGGTGATCAGGGCCTGATGTGTAGTGTTTGGTGCACTTACTTGGGATCTGTGCTCTGTGCTGGGTCCAACCGATGAAAAGGACCCAGCACATGGCACAGATCCCTTGTAACATCATTATATTTATAAATAAAACTAATGTTCATCATTTCTATAGGTGATTTTAAAAATCACCAGCCTGCCAGCGCTGATCATTGGCTGGCAGGCTGGTGACTCACCTCTCCTGAGTCCGGCGGTGCGTTCCACTTGCGTTTCACCGGATCCAGGAGCGCGTCAAGGAGGAATAGACCGACTGGCCGCAGGACGCAATCCTGTGTTAGGCGGTCGGTAAGCGGTTAAAAAGAGACTGTCATGTACTAGGTTATGTCTGATTTTCATTTGTTCCAGAAATGTTTCACAATTACTAAACTGGATGTACAATGTTCACTTAAAAGGGAATGTGTTATGTTTAGGGATGAAACATCCGAAGTCGATTCGCATAAAACTTCGTACAGTATTAGAATGTATTGGCTCCGATGAGCCGAAGTTATTACTTTGTGAGAATTTGCATAATAACTTCAGAAATTGATTTATACTGTAAAAACAATTCCCAAACTCGGGTTTGGTTCCAAGTGGTATCTTGGAACCAAATCCGAGTTCGGGAAATGTTTTTTTACAGTATAAATCAATTTCTAAAGTTATTATGCGACGTCTCGCGAGACTTCGCGAAGTAATAACTTCGGCTCATCGGAGCCAATAAATTATAATACTGTACGGAGCGCTCGCTCCGTAAAGTATTCAAACAAAGTTTTATGCAAAACGACTTCGGATGTTTCATCTGAAGTCGATTCACTCATCCCTAGTTATGTTGCATATGAAGTCCTATCTGCAGGTTACATAGAGCAGGAGATATAGGGGAGATTTTTATATAGTTTTATGGGAATTCTCCGGATATGTCAGTTTTAGTATATAATTGTATTCCACGTGAAGTTACAATTCTGGAGCGTCTTTTCTTATAACTGTATGTTGTGCCGTTCCTCAGTTATTCCTACTAGAAATGCATGACTACATCGCCAACTATGTGTTCCTAGTTGGGGGCCATGATACCATAATAAATAAACTGATATTAGGAATAAAAGAGAAATGGCACAACATATATTTATAAAATAAAGATAATGGTAAAACACTGGGTAACACTGACATGGAAAAGGACTTTTATTGGACAGCAAACTAAGCTGCAGAAACCAGTGTCAGGCAGCTGCTGCCAAGGGCAATAAGATAATGGGTTACATCAAAAGGGGCATAGATGCCCGTGATGAGAACATAGTCCTGCCACTTTACAAATTACTGGTCAGACCACATATGGAGTACTGTGTACAGTTCTGGGCTCCTGTGAACAAGGCAGACATAGCAGAGCTGGAGAGGGTTCAGAGGAGGGAAACTAAAGTAATAACTGGAATGAGGTATCTACAGTACCCTGAAAGGTTATCAAAATTAGGGTTATTCACTCTAGAAAAAAGACGACTGAGGGGAGATCTAATAGCTATGTATAAATATATCAGGGGTCAGTACAGAGATCTCTCCCATCATCTATTTATCCCCAGGACTGTGACGAGGGGACATCCTCTGCATCTGGAGGAAAGAAGATTTGTACACAAACATAGAAAAGGATTCTTCACTGTAAGAGCAGTGAGACTATGGAACTCTCTGCGTGAGGAGGTCGTGATGGGGAGTACAATAAAGGAATTCAAGAGGGGCCTGGATGTATTTCTGGAGTGTAATAATATTATAGGCTACAGCTACTAGAGAGGGGTTATTGATCCAGGGAGTTATCTGATTGCCCGATTGGAGTCGGGAAGGAATTTTTTTCCCCTAAAGGGGAGAAAATTGGCTTCTACCTCAGTTTTTTTTTTGCCTTCCTCTGGATCAACTAGCAGAATAAGGCTAGTGCTACATGACAACAATAAGTCGCACGACACATAGGGCACAACTACACTGCAACATATGTCGCACAACAATTTTTTATAGTCTACAAAATGTCGCACGACACGTCTTCGTGTATCCCTAGCCTAACAGGCTGAACTGGATGGACAGATGTCTTTTTTCAGCCTTATAAAGTATGGTACTATGTAATAAGAATAGTTGAATTGTTATGACATGTGGAATGCAAGTTACTAAGGGTACTTTCACACTTGCGTTATTCTTTTCCGGTATAGCGTTCCGTCAAAAGGGCTTTATGCCGGAAAAGAACTGATCAGGCATATCCCAATGCATTCTGAATGGATAGAAATCCGTTCAGTTTGCATCAGTATGCCTTCCGTTCAGTCACTGTCAGGTGTTTTGGCCAGACATAATACAGCAGCATGCTGCGGTATTATGTCCGTCCAAAATGCCTGATCAGTCGCCGGAATGCCGGATCCGGCATTAGTTTACCTTGACTTGCATTAGTGCTGGATCCGGCATTGCGAAACAACTGAAGGACGGATCCGTCCTTCCAGTCTGCGCATGCGCAGAACGGGAAAACTGTGAAAAAGACTGCAAGACGGATCCATCCATCCGCATGACAAGTGGAGAGACGGATCCGTTCTTGCAATGCATTTCTAGACGGATCCGCACCCGGATCCATCTACGAATTTTGTCAGTTGTCACACTGAACGGCGGATCTGGCTGGCAGCTCCGACAACAGAACTGCCTGCCGGATCACACTAACGCTAGTGTGAAAGTACCCTAAAACAGACATGTCAGGAGAGGAGACATGACTATAAATGCCTCCTCATTTTGTGCTGAGGAGTCTAGTGGGCAGTCCTACTCAGTAACCGTCGGCGATCTCTGTATACCAGTGGATTCAGAGTTGTCAATCACCCACTGGACTCCTAAGCATAGATACGGTAGACCAGGGATTTAACTGAATAGATTGCGTACTACAAATCTTTATACTGACTGTTATACTATTCTATTTATCTCTATCTACTCAGCTCCTCCAGCTCTGTAACATACTGCCAAGCCAACGTGACAGATTCCCTTTTTAACACACCAGGGATGTTCAAATTCAAGTTTCCAAGGTGCTCCTTAAAGGGCTATTCCCTTTCGTCCTAACCAGCAGCACAAGTGGGGAGTTCTCCCCTGTGAACTGGTGGGACAGGAGGAATTTTTATTGATTAAAAAGTCCTTACCAAGATAATTAAATAATTAAACAATCAACCCACCCCTATAAGGAGGCGCCCACCCCGCTAACCAGTGCTTTTTTTCTCTGTCCTGTGACTGAGCTTTGCCTGTTAGTAGAATTTTTTTATTGTCCTTGCCAAGTACCTTTTTAGGAAATACTTTGGGGGCGGCGCTCTGCGCTCGGCAGACCAAGGGTCCGCAGCTTCAGGGCCGACCTCCATCCCGTGGGGTAAGGTCCATAATTCTTGCAGGTGGCGAGGGTTTCTCCCAGCCTTCTCTCTCTTCAGAGAGCGGCGTCTGACTGTATGGCGCTCCGGGTCTTCGCTTGTGTGTGCGTGTTGACCCGGAGCTCTGTGCAGCAGGGCGCGCCTTCCGGCGCATAGCTTAACAGCCTCGCATTTGCCGGGCGCTTCTCTCGGCATCCTCCTGAGCGTGAGACCGGAAGTGAATACTCCGGTCTCCGCTCTTTTTATTAACGCCTGCACTTAAGAATAAAGCGGTTAGGTCACAGCCTGCTCTAATTGAGCTAGGCTTTCCTGCCCCCATAAGTAGGTTTTTGTATTATAATTATTTAAACATTTTTTAATCAATATGACCTCACTTCCGGCTCCTGCGGCCGGAGGAGGCGGGGCTACGCTTAGGCGGGCTATTTAAACCCTCTAAGCCCCTGTTTGGGTCTCTTTTTAAGAGTGCTTAGGGTTCTGAGAATTGTTCAATTTTCAGTACTCTATTTTCGTGCGTTTTTTGCATGGCATCCCCAAACCCGAATCAACATGGGAAATCTTCCCATAAACATAGGTATCTGACTTGTGCTACTTGTGGTACCCCCATGCCAGACTCCTATGAGTACAATAGGTGTCCGGGATGCCGCCCTCCACAGTCTCAGCCTTCTATGGAAGACATGTTCGTCTGGATGAAGGAGTTCATGGGGAATTCGATGACGGAGATTAAGAATGCCCTATCTGCTAAAAGGCCCAGAGTGTCCTCTCCAGGGGCCGTTCCATTGGATGACGTGATGTCCGTGGATGATCACTCTTCTTCCTCAACTGATGAAGATGTGGTACACCTTTTTCCCGCGGAAAAGACACAGAGACTTTTAGGCTCCATCCAATCAAGGGATCAGGATGTTGAGCAGGGGAAGCTCCACTAATCACCTCTAGGGGGCCTAGGGCATTCAAAGTAGAAGAGAGTCTAAAGAAACTCATGGTGACCGAATGGAAACATCCGGAAAAGGGTCCCGTCCTCACTAAGAGGTTCAGGCTCATGTTTCCCCTCCAGGAGGTGGATTCAGAGAGCTGGTTACCTCCCCCTAAGGTCGATATGGCCATCTCAAAACTGTCAAAAAGAACCTTGGTTCCCTCGGATGATGGGAGAAATCTCCAGGACCCTCTGGATCGCAGAGCGGAGTGTACTCTACGGCGTAATTATTCGGCTGCTGCAGCCTCTGCTTCTGTGGCTGTCACCTGTTCAGAGGTTGCGAACTTCGTTCGGTCGCGGATTCTCAGAATCCAGTCAGACCTGGAGTCTCTAGAACGGATGTGTTGGATTAGTTTCGGTCCCTAAATCTCGGCACCGATTTTCTTTGCAATGCCTCCACAAAACACCATAAGTTAGCTGCAAAGAGCATGGCCCTTTTCTTTCGCAAGTCGACGCCCTCTGTGGTTGCGCCCTTGGGTGGCCGACAATGCGTCGAAGTTTAACCTGTGTGGGTTACCATATGAACCTGGGAGGCTCTTCGGGTCCGAGCTTGACAAGCTTATGGAGAGTCTTGCCGACACCAAGGGGAAAAGTCTCCCCCAACAGTCCTTTCGGAGCAGAGCCAGAGGAAGAGGAAGAACCCAGGGGCCTTCCAGATCTCAAAGACATCAGGATTCCTCCAGACGCGGACGGTGTCGTGGTCGGGGTAAGGACCGCAAAGCGGATTTATGACTCTCCCGCTTGCCCTCCCCACTCCCCTCCAGACCCTCAGTGCGAAAGTCAAAATTTTTGTTCCGCTCCAGTCGGAGGCCGTTTAACTTTTTTTCTGCAGGCCTGGCTGCTAAACATTCCGGACCAGTGGGTCCTCGATATAATTTCTTTCGGGTACAAGATAGATTTCTTGTCCCTTCCCCAGGAAAAGTTTGTTTTGACCAAGTTGTTATGTCGCACCAAGCAAGTGGTGTTGGAGGACTCGGTCCTTCTCTATGTACAAACGAAGGCCTTGGAGGAGGTTCCCCCACGCGAGCGAGGTCAGGGGGTCTACTCCCCCATATTTCTAGTTCCGAAGCCGTCGGGCGAATGGCGGATGATCATCGATCTCCGCTAAATGAATCGTTTCATAAGACCCAAACGGTTCAGGATGAAGACTATTCGGTCTTTGATCAATATTTTAAATCCAGGGGATTTAATGATCACTTTAGACCTGAAGGACGCATACCTTCATGTTCCAATCCATCCAACTCACAGGAAATTCCTGAGAGTTGCTGTCTACATAAAGGGTACCATAAAACATTACCAATTTGCTGTGCTACCCTTTGGAATTTCTTCCGCTTCCTACACCTTCACAAAGGTTGTAGCTCCGGTTGTCGCCCAATTAAGGCTTCAAGGCCTAGAAATAGTGCCATATCTAGACAACTGGCTTTTAAAAGCCGCCACTCTAGACGTACTTCAAGCTCATCTTCAGTTGGCTCTTCAATCTAATCAGCACTTGGGCTGGCTGATAAACTGGGAGAAGTCAGAGATACTTCCATCCACCTCCAGGACGTTTCTAGGATTCGTGGTAGACTCCAAGCAGATGATGCTCTCTCTCTCCCTAGAGAGGAAGGATTGAGTAATAAGAGCCGCTCAGTTCCTCATGGTACCCTGTCAGGTGTCCATCATAACTCTGATGAAGGTGTTGGGTCACATGTCAGCGTCTGCAGAGGCAGTTCCCTGGGCCCTAGGGAATTTTTGCCCTCTTCAAGAAGAAGTACTAACAGTCTGGAATCACAGCTCCAGAGGCTTGGACAGCACTCATACTCTGTCCGCCAAAGTCCATTCCTCCCTCAGCTGGTGGAGGAACCTGTCAGATGGGAGGTCCTTGATTCAACCCAGTTGGATCACGTTGACCACAGACGCCTCCCTTCTAGGTTGGGGAGCCGATCTGGAAGACAGTCCAGTACAGGGTACTTGGACTCCTCAGGAGAGACTTCTCTCATCCAATATGAGAGAATTGAGAGCAGTTTGGTTAGCTCTCTACCATTTTGCCCCTCTTATCCGCGGGAAGGCGGTAAGAGTCCGCTCGGACTATATGACTGTGGTCGCATATATCAACAAACAGGGAGGCACAAGATCGCAAACTCTCCTGAGGGAGATCGGTCTAATTGTGTCTTGGGCGGAAGCTTGTCTATCCCACCTTGCAGCGGTTCACGTCAGAGGGGATCTCAATGTAGTAGCAGATCGTCAGAGCCGAGGTCTACCAGTTCCAGGCTGAACAGAGAAGTCTTCACTCAGATCACACTCCGGTGGGGTTATCCGGAGATCGACTTGATGGCGACCCGGTTGAATGCCAAGGTGGACAGATTCTGTTCCCTTTACAAAGAGGACAATCCTCTGGCGATAGACGCCCTATCCATAACCTGGAGGTTCAGGCTGGCTTACATCTTCCCTCCACTTTCCATGATATCAAGGGTATTGACGAAAATCAAGCAAGACCAGACCTCGGTCATTGCGATAATACCATTCTGGCCGAAGAGGTCTTGGTTCACCCAGCTCATGAAGATGAGTCAGGGCACTTATTGGAGACTTCCCCTATTGCAGGACCTAGTGTATCAGGGCACAGATCCTTGCCTAGATCTGAGGAGACTCAATCTAACAGCCTGTAGATTAACAGGCCCCTACTAGAAGCTAGAGGGTTTTCTGCGGAGGTCTTGAGAACTATCTGATACTCCCGTGCGGAGTCCACAAAGAAGTCCTACTCAAGGATATACAAGATTTTCCTTCAGTGGTGTGCTGACAAAGAGGCAGTACCCTCAGATCCTCCTCTTTCTGCCGTTCTACAATTTCTTCAGGACGGCCTGGACAAGGGTCTAAGCCCATCAACACTTAGAGTGCATACCAGTGCCCTCTATGCCGTTTTAGGCAGGTCCTTTTCTCAAGACCCCCTACTCAGGAGGTTCCTTAACCCCTTAAGGACACAGCCCTATTTCACCTTAAGGACCAGGCCATTTTTTCAAAATCTGACCATTGTCACTTTATGTGGTGATAACTTTAAAACGCTTCTTCTTATCCAGGCCATTCTGAGATTGTTTTTTCGTCACGTATTGTACTTCATGACAGTGGTAAAATGAAGTCGAAAAATTTCATTTTTTTTTTATAAAAAAATACCAAATTTACCAAAAATTTAGAAAAATTTGCAATTTTCCAAGTTTCAATTACTCTACTTCTATAATACATAGTAATACTGCCAAAAAAAGTTATTGATTTACATTCCCCATATGTCTACTTCATGTATCGATCATTTTGGAAATGCCATTTTATTTTTTGGGGACGTTACAAGGCTTAGAAGTTTAGAAGCAAATCTTGAAATTTTTCAGAAATTTTCAAAAACCCACTTTTTAGGGACCAGTTCAGGTCTGAAGTCACTTTGTGAGGCTTACATAATAAAACCACCCAAAAATGACCCCATTCTAGAAACTACACCCCTCAAGGTATTCAAAACTGATTTTACAAATGTCATTAACCCTTTAGGTTTTCCACAAGAGTTAATGGCAAATGGAGATAAAATTTCAGAATTTCAATTTTTTGTAAAATTTTCTATTTTAATCCATTTTTTCCAGTAACAAAGCAAGGGTTAATAGCCAAACAAAACTTAATATTTATTCCCCCGATTCTGCAGTTTGCACGAACACCCTATATGTGGTCGTAAACTGCTGTATGGCCAAACTGCAGGGCGCAGAAGGAAAGGAGCGCCATATGGTTTTTAGAAGGCAGATTTTGCTGGACTGGATTTTTGACACCATGTCCCATTTGAAGCCCCCCGATGCACCCCTAGAGTAGAAACTCCATAAAAGTGACTCCATCTAAGAAACTACACCCCTCAAGGTATTCAAAACCAGTTTTACAAACTTTGTTAACCCTTTAGGTGTTCCACAAGAGTTATTGGCAAATGGAGATGAAATTTCCGAATTTCTATTTTTTGTTACCTTGTCTCAAAAAAAGTGTAATATAGAGCAACCAAAAATCATGTTTACCCTAGAATAGTACCAACAAAACGGACACCTTATCCCGTAGTTTCCAAAATGGGGTCACTTTTTTGGAGTTTCTACTGTAGGGGTGCATCAGGGGGGCTTCAAATGGGACCATATGGCGTTCCCTTCCTTCTGTGCCCTGCCGTTTGGCCATACAGTAGTTTACGACCACATATGGGGTGTTTGTGCAAACAAGAGAATCAGGGCAATAAATATTAAGTTTTGTTTGGCTGTTAACCCTTGCTTTGTTACTGGAAAAATGGACTAAAATGGAAAATTTGCTAAAAAATAGCTGTTTTGGGACTGTTTTTATTTTTTGTTATTTACATAGTTGAACTGACAGGTTAGATTGTGTGCTATTTCTATAGAGCAGGTTGTTACGGACGCGACAATACCAAATATGACTTTTTGGGGTTTTTTGTTTCAGTTTTACATAATAAAGCATTTTTGAAAAATTTTTTTTTAGTGTCTCCACATTCTGAAAGCCATAATTTTATTTTATTTTTTGGGGCGACTGTCTTATGTAGGGGCTCATTTTTTGCGGGATGAGATGGCGGTTTGATTGGCACTATCTTGGGGTGCATATGACATTTTGGTCGCTTGCTATTACACTTTTTGTGATGTAAAGGTGACAAAAATGGCTTTTGACACCGTATTTTTTTTTTTTTTTTTGCTGTGTTCAGCTGAGGGGTTAGGTCATGTGTTATTTTTATAGATCAGGTTGTGACGGACGCGGCGATACATAATATGTATACTTTTTATTTATTTATATAAGTTTTACACAATAATATCATTTTTTAAAACAAAAAAAAATCATGTTTTAGTGTCTCCATAGTTTGAGAGCCATATATTTTTTTTTTTTTGGGCGATTGTCCTATGTAGGGGCTCATTTTTTGCGGGATGAGATGGCGGTTCGAATGGTACTATCTTGGGGTGCATATGACTTTTTGATCGCTTACTATTACACTTTTTGTGATGTAAGGTGACAAAAATGGCTTGTTTGACAACGTTTTTATTTTTTATGTTTACGGCGTTCATCTGAGGGGTTAGGTCATGTTATATTTTTATAGAGCAGGTCCTTACGGACGCGGCGATACATAATATGTATACCTTTTTTTTATTTATTTTGGTTTTACACAATAATATCCTTTTTGAATGAAAAAAAAAACATGTTTTAGTATCTCCATAGTCTGAGAGCCATATATTTTTTAGTTTTTAGGCAATTGTCTCAGGTTGGGTATCATTTTTATGGGATGAGGTGACGGTTAGATTGGCACTATTTGGGGGGTCATATGACTTTTTGATCGCTTGCTATTACACTTTTTGTGATGTAAGGTGGCAAAAAATATGGCAAAAAATACGTTTTTATTAAATTTTTTTTACAGTGTTTACTTGAGGGGTTAGGTCATGTGATATTTTTATAGAGCAGATTCTTACGGACGTGGAGATACCCAATATGTCTACTTTTAAATTTTTTTTTTTACATTTAACACTAAAAAGCATTTTTGAAACAAAAAATCATGTTTTAGTCTGAGAGGCATAGTTTTTTTATTTTTTGGCCAATTGTTTTAGGTAGGGGCTCGTTTTTGCACGTTTTTTGCGGGATGAGATGGCGGTTTGATTGGTACTATTTTGGGAGGCAAACACCTTTTTGATCGCTTTGTATTACACTTTTAGTGATGTAAGGTGCCAAAAAATGGCTTATTTACACCATTTTTTTTTTATGGCGTTCACCTGAGGAGTTCAGTCATGTGATATTTTTATAGAGCAGGTTTTTACGGACGCGGCGATACCTAATATGTGTAGTGTATTTTATTTTTTTTCATTTTTATTCAGTGATAGGTGTTTTTTTCATTTTTACTTTTTTTCACTTTTTTACATTTTTTTTTTACCCAGACCCACTTGGTTCTGAAAGATCCAGTGGATCTGGTATCTGTATAATACAGTACAGTACACTATATAGTGCACTGTGCTGTATTTTGTACTTTACAAAGTCTGAATAGACCTTTAGCAGGTCTATTCAGACTTTCAGCACCATGGAGAGCAGGACGCTTCTGAAAGCGTCCTGTCTCCATGGCAACCATCACCCGCTGCCATAACTGAGCAGGGGGTGATGGGGAGGCAGTGGAGCTCCCTCCCTCTGTGATCCCATACTGTTGGGGGGCTGCAAAGGCACAGCAGCCCCCCCATGGGAGAGGGAGGGAGCTCCCTCCCTGTTAACCCTTCCATACCGCGGTCCGTACGGACCGTGGTAAGGAAGGGGTTAAACGGCTGGCATCTGATCAAGCACAGATGCCAGCCGTTTCTATCAGAGTGTCAGCAATGTGCTGACACTCTGATAGACCCACTAGACACCAGGGATACATTACAGAGGAGGCGGGCGGGGGATCGCAATCGCGATCCCGCCCGCCGCACAGCCCGCCTCCCGCACCCTTCCCACCGCCCGCAACCACCCCCTGCACCCCCGCCGCCATAATATGATTGGGGGCTGCAGGGGGGGTTAAAAATCAAGACTCAGGGGCAATTAACTCTCTGATCCCAGAGATCGCACAAAGCGCTGCAAACCGCAGGTCTGAATTGACCTGCGGTTTGCAGCGATCGCCCATATGGGGGGGTCACAGGACCCCCCTGAGCATTGTAACAAGGTACCTGCTGAATGATTTCAGCAGGTACCTTGTTCCGATCACTGCCAGCTGAGCAGCAGTGATCGGAACAACTCATGACGTACCGGTACGTCATGTGTCCTTAAGGACTCGGGAAACATGCTGTACCGGTATGTCATGTGTCCTAAAGGGGTTAAGGGAGCCGAAAGATTAAAACCTAGTATCCTGAGACCGATCCCGAGCTGGGATCTATCTATTGTTCTAAAGGGCTATCCTCTCCCCCCTTTGAACCCTTAGAAACCGTAAGCCTTAGACTTTTGTCTTTGAAGGTGACGTTTCTGCTGGCCATAACTTCGGCCAAAAGGATTGGAGAACTTCAGGCCTTGGCAGCCGCTGAGCCTTATACACTATTTCTCCAGGACAGGGTCCTGTTGAGTTTTCTACCGACCTTTGTACCTAAGGTTCCGTCATTCAGGAACACTAACTAGTCTATTGTTTTACCGGTTTTGTGCCCCTCACCATCTTCCCCTGAAGAAGAGGAGCTACACGCTTTGGATATTGCAAGAACCCTCAGGGCTTACCTTAACAGAACGGAGGACTTTAGAAGATCTGAACATCTCCTTGTGTCCTTCTCGGGGAAGAACAATGGTCTTAAGGCCTCTAAACCCTCCTTAAGCAGATGGGTGAGAGAGGCAATTTCTGAAGCTTTTTCGGCACAGGGTATGGCTTCTCCATCCTTTGTTACTGCCCACTCCACGAGAGCAGTATCCACTTCCTACGCAGAGAAGAAATCTGTTCCATTAGAACAGATATGTGCAGCAGCCTCGTGGAACTCGCAGAACACCTTTGTAAAGCACTACCGCCTAGAGTTTAGACGACCTAAAGGAATAGACTTTGGGCGTACCATTCTTGGTGCTGCCCTATTATAAAAAAAAAAAAAAAAAAAAGTAGGGTTGATCAGGACCCTCCCAAAATTTGCTTGGTTGCTCCTTGCTAGATCCCCACTTGTGCTGCTGGTTAGGACGAAATGGAAGCGTCAATTTTGACGTAAATTTGTTTTCCCTTAGTCCTAACAGCAGCACACAAATTTCCCACCCTATAGTATTGTTAATTTCTTGTTATAAAGCACTGGTTAGCGGGGCTGGCGCCTCCTTATAGGGGTGGGTTGATTGTTTAATTATCTTGGTAAGGACTTTTTAATCAATAAAAATTCCTCCTGTCCCACTAGTTCACAGGGGAAAACTCCCCACTTGTGCTGCTGTTAGGACTAAGGGAAAACAAATTTACGTCAAAATTGACGCTTCCCATCTCCGACATGGATAGCATATCTATCACTAGGAAAGGTCATCAGTGTCAGAAAGGTGCGAGTCCCACATCTCACTTAACTGCTATGGGAGTTCCAAAAAGTGTGTGCGTGCGCTTGGCTATTTATGGAACTCCTATTGCAGTGAATGGAGGTTGGGCGCGCATGATGCGCGGCTGTTCTTCGTTCTAATCAGGAAGTCCATTCTGGATATAGGAGCAGGTCACAGACATGGAACCCGTATATTGATGACACGTCCTAGTGATATGCTATCAATGTGTGAGATACCCCTTTAAGCCCATACGGAAGCAACAATTTTCCGTTTTTACTCACTGTGGGACAAGTAGTGAGACAAGTTTTACTGTCTAAATTTCTTTCCGTTTGATAATTGCATACGTTATAGTGGGAAGCTAGAAAAAAACAAACATTCTAAATGGGGTAAAACTGGAAAAAAACGCAATTCTGCCATAGTTTTATGGATTTTGTTTTTATGCAGGACAACTGACATGTCAACTTCATTCTACAGGTCAGTATGATTAAAGTGATACATTTTTATGTTTTTTTAATACTTAAAACAAATATTTTGAAAAAAAAATGTGTGCTTTAATACTTAAAACATGAATAAACCATAAAACCGTTTTTATATAGTTACATCTATGGCGGTGCGTGAGGGCTCATTTTTTGCAGGTTTTTCATTTTGGGTTTGTATGAAGTTTTGATCAGTTCCTATTTCTGGGGTGAAAGTGACGCAACCAAAAATCCGAAATTCTGCCATTTTGATTTTTCTTCCATTCCGCCGTTCACCATACAGGATAAATACTTTTATATTTTAATAGTATTAGCATTTTGGGATGCGGTAATGGCTATGGTCTTTATTTTTAAAATGGGGAAAGGGGGTGATTTAAATTTTGTTTTATACTTATTTTTAGTTCCTCTAGGGAACCTGATTGACTCTTCTATAAACTGTAATAATTTTACATTGCAGCCTATAGGACAGTGATGGCGAACCTTTTACAGACTGAGTGCCCAGACAGTAACCCAAAACCCACTTATTTATCTCAAAGTGCCAACACGGCAATGTAACCTGAATACTACAGTCCAATATAGCATATCTGTCATGTACTTTATCATTTAGCTATAATATCCTGCCTACATTCAATGCGCTGCCTGTGCTATTCATAGTGCGTCCTGTGCTGATGAATGGCAGGAAAACTCTAAGGCATATTGGAACGTCTTAGACTTTTTCCAGGGCGTGGGTGGCCACAGAGAGGGCTCTAAATTTCAGCATCTGGCACCCGTGCCATAGGTTCGCCAACACCGCTGCTATAGGAGAATCAGAGTGTCCCTATTAAGCCCTGCTATGGCTTTCAGAAGGCTCCAGGCTGCAATAGCAACAGAATGGTTCCCGCAGTCTGTTAATGGTGGAGCTGTTTGGTCACCAGGAGTGCAGCACTTCCAGAAACTGACCACTGAGATGCTTTTGGGACAACTGACCATAGCATCTGAGGGGTTAAAAGTCAGTGATTGGTGTTATCACCGATCATGGACTCTGCCACTAAGTGTCTCCTGTGTAAAATAGCAGGCACTGAAACCTCTTTATTGTACGGTATACCAGGCACAGTGCTGTACATTCTGTAGCATCTGTGTATGGTATTGCAGCTAACCCTAGCTCTGTCCCAATCAAGTGACAAAGCAGTGTGTAGGGTGTAGTACCATGCACAGCCACTATAGAATCTACATCGCTATGCCTAGTAATGAAGAGGTTACAGTGCTCACCGGAGCACCACACGCCCTCCAAACAGCTGATTGGCAGAGGTGCCAGGAGCTGGACCCCAACTGATCTGATATTAATATCCTACGGTTGGGCCAACAATGTTAAGGTCACAAAACAAACCCTTTAAAATGTGAAATTGCCAGGCAGCATGCAGAAATCAATGGACTGTCAGTGGAAAGCATGAACAGGGTTCCCCAGTACCATAGATGCACTTTGCAGGTGCTCTTCACCCCGATGAAAGGTGAGGCTACATCTAAACTTTTTGGCCACACTACAACAAAAATCACTTTAAAACTTTCTGCAAAAAATCGTTTCTAAATCACACCCAGTGAATTTACTGGCAAGAGAGTTTGATGCTATATGGAGGAAAAAGTGTCCAGAAAATCAGTCTGAAATCCCAGCATGTAACAATAAAAAAAAAAATAAGAAAAAAATTCCTCAGCCTAGGAGACAAGGGTCCTGATAGGGTATATGTAAATCAATTGTGTAAGAAAGATCCATGAATCACAGACAGTGCGTCTGTATCCTCCAGAGGACTAGGTAGGAGGCCGCTGACTGCACTTTATATGAAAATGCACCCTAAATTTCAGTTAAAAAGCTACAAATACAGTCAATCCAAAGAAAGCGGATGACGCGTGGTCGGACATCACAAAAAAGTCACACAAATAACTGCACATTGCCCACGAAGCCTCAAATATAATAATACCTGTACACAACACAATTACAGTATATAATGCGTAAGTACCTAGAAAAACACCACAGGAATACAGCAATGCAGATAATGGGTCATTTATCACGCCCACACTCTAGAATTCTTGGAACCGAACCCTTTTTTTTTTACAGTCTAAATCAATTTCTGAAGTTACTGTATTGTGCGAAATCTCGCGAGACTTCGCGAAGTAATAACTTCGGCTCATCGGAGCCAATACATTCTAATACTGTACGGAGCGCTTGCTCCGTACAGTATTGAAACAAACTTTTATGCAAATCGACGTCGGATGTTTCATCCAAAGTCGATTCATTCATCCCTAATTGTGACGCCATTTACAATGCAGACCAACTAAACAGTGCATTTATAATTAGTCGATTGGACCAGTACAGCAGCTGCAGCCCCACAGCCATTAATGAGATATATTGGGGCGATTTATAGGTGTATAAGGCGCAATAATGTCCGAATAATTGGTGTGCCTGAACATACAGAAGGAGCGGATGCTGTGATGTTCTTTGAGAAATGGCTTGCTGATAAAATGGGAGAGATAAATTGTCTCTGCTCACTGTCTACCATTCCGCCCACCACCACCAGGGGCGCCGCCAAGGCCTCTTCTGATAAAAGTCCTGACTTCTCTGCAGAAGTCCAAAAGAGGAGAGCACACTTGCTAGACGTCAATGGCTGAGAGCCCTACAACTTCCCTACTCAATGATATATCCTGCCAGACTGAGTGTGGTGCGAAAGAGAAGACACATATGTTCGATACTCCGGAGGCGGCGTGTCAATGACTGGATATGCATGAGAAGGATCTACGCAGAAACACCTGAAAATATGGCGCATCCTTAATAGTACCTGAAGGGCATCCTATTCATTGAGGACTGCAGCGACAAATATCGTTAACTAAAATATATACCCTTGCTGAGTTAATGTTGTTGCATGCAGGGGGAAGAGGGTTAGTGGGGGAATGTCCTCACATCCGGGGGCTCCCCTTCAATCCTTATCTTGGATGGTTTGGGTTTGTTCTGCACAGTTGCTGGTTAAAATTTCAAGGGAGGCCAGGGCCCATAGCCGAGTAGTACTATTGAGGCAGGGGACATTGCTTGTCTTGGTGGTCTGTTCCTACATTACGGGTTCAGGTATTTTTTGCACCCCAGTTCCCTTGTCGTAGGGGGATATGTCTAATCTGTGTTTTGGTTTATGTGCGGAGGGAGGGGCGGGCTTGGGGGGAACTTGAGACAGAGTACATGCGTAATATTGGGCCATATAATGGCTCCCCAGGGGTGAGCGGCAGCAGGCAACTGTTATTCTGGAATTTGTTTGATGATGGGTACCCTTAGGATTATTGCCTGGAATGTGAGGGGAATGGGCCAGACTTCTAAAAGCCATGTGATCTTCCATGCTTTGCAAACATACCAACCGGCAATCTTTTGCCTATCTGTAACGCATGTTACATCTGACAAAACTCATTGAATACACAGAGCATGGGTGACGCATGAGTTTCATTGTACTTATTTTACCCATGCGCGTGGTGTTAGTATTTTAATACATAGATCTATTCCCTTTGTCGCTAGAGACACGTGCATTGACAATAAGGGAAGATTTATATGTGTGGACTGCTCTATTTTTCATTTTAGGCTGATTCTGGTGGCAGTATACATTCCCCCACCGTACTCCAGCAAGGTTCTGACAAAAATATTAGTGTTTACAGCCAAGTTTCCTGATGTCCCTGTACTAATGATGGGAGACCTCAATATGTACCGTATTTGCAGGCGTATAAGACGACTGGGCGGATAAGACGACCCCCAAACTTTTCCAGTTAAAATATAGGGTTTGGTCTATACTCGCTGTATAAGACTACCCCAGCCTCTTATTAGCCCCCCAGCCTCTCATCAGCCCCCCTAGTCTCTCACAGCCCCCAGCCTCTCATCAGCCCCCTAGTCTCTTATCAGCCCCCCTAGTCTCTCATCAGCCCCCCTAGTCTCTCACAGCCCCCAGCCTCTCATCAGCCCTCCTTACACAGGAGCAGGCAGTATGAAAACTTAGAGGTAGAGCAGGCATGTGTGGCAGGAAAGCTTCTCTTCTTCCTTTGTCGATCCCTTCTTGTCCTTGGACTTCATCACTGATTTACCCAGTTCAACTGGGAAGATTGTGATTTTGGTGGTGGTGGACCGCTTCAGTAAGATGGCTCACTTTATACCATTATCAGGTTTGCCCAATGCTAACACTCTGGCTCAAGTGTTTATTGATAACATTGTGAGATTACATGGCATCCCTCCTGATGTGGTGTCTGATAGGGGGACGCAATTTGTTTCCAGGTTTTGGAAGGCCTTCTGTACTCGTCTGGGAGTTCAGTTGTCTTTCTCTTCGGCTTTCCATCCTCAGTCGAATGGACAAACTGAGCGCACTAACCAGAATCTGGAAACTTATTTGAGGTGTTTTGTCGCAGAGAATCAGAAGAAATGGTCTTCGTTTTTGTCCTTGGCTGAGTTTTCCTTGAATAACCGAAGACAGGAGTCTACTGATAAGTCACAATTTTTTGGTGCATATGGGTTTTACCCTCAGTTTGGTACTTTCTCTGGGACTAAATCTTCTGGTATACCTGAAGAGGAGAGATTCTCTTCTTCGTTGTCTTCTATCTGGCGAAAGATTTAAATTAATTTGAAAAAATGGGCGAAAGATATATAAACGGATGGCTGACAAGAAACGTATGACTGGTCTGTGCCTGTGTGTGGGTGATTTGGTGTGGTTGTCCATCAAGAACATTAAGTTGAAAGTAACCTCTTGGAAGTTGGGCCCAAGATTTATTGGTCCTTACAAAATCTCAGCCATTATTAATCTGGTTGCGTTTCGTCTGGTTTGTTTAGTGGCTCTATTTATACCCGCCACTCTCTCAGTGCAGCCCTTGTGGTTTATAATTCCTCCTGGAGTTCTCAGCTAGTGTTTGGTGGATCTCCTGCTCCCTGTCCGTCTAAAGCTAAGTCCTCCTTCCTGCCCTTTTGTTGTGTGTTCTGACTAGGCCTCAGGGAGATGCCGATTCCTTCACAGTGGAAGGTACAGGTTGTCTTTCTCTTGCTGCCTAGCTGAGCGTTTGTCTCAGTTTCAACAGGACTTAGATTCCAGCGCATGAGTACTTCCACCTTTAGGATTTGCTCATGCTGTCAGCAGTCAGGGAAATGCTCAGGGATTGTCAGGTGGTGATCTTTCCCTCTTCCCTAGCTTTGGGGCCTAGTCTGGTGTTTTGTTACTATTGTTGTATTTGACTTTCTTCCCTTCCCTCACCCACCGTGACATTTAGGGATGTACATGGGGATTTAATTACCAGAGTTAAAGTTATTCTGGGAGTGTTTCATGCCCATTTCATGGACGTATATCACTCTAGGCTTACGATCAACAGATGGGTAGAGAGAATTACCTTATGGGCATTTCCTTGCCCAATCTATCTACGGAGCATCGGGAGATGCTAGATGGGGATATCCGGCTAGAGCAGGGGTGCACAACCTTTTGTGGTTGGGGGCCACATTGTCAGCTTGAACCATTTCTTAAAGGGGTATTAAAACTTAAAGGGGTATTGCCAACTGAAATACTGTATTTTTGGCATATTAAACATACAATATACACTATAAATGTCTAGTTACAGTTCTAGGACTCCCATCTAATAGGAGAATACATGAAAGATACATGTAAGAAGCCATAAGACCTAGACCTACATGTCTTTTACCAGATGTCTGGGGGCCGCACAGAATGGTATCGAGGGCCGCATGTGGTATCCTCTGGATAGATCATCAGCATCTGATCGGCGGGGCTTCATTCGAGAAAACAGGGCTTAGCCCTGCCCAGGCCAGTGATACTAGTCATGACGTCACTGGGCCCGCGGTAAACAGCGAGAAGGCCATGGCGCTACTTTCAGTGCCGCTGACTTCACAAACAGCTGATCAGCGGGGGTCCCGGGTGTCGGACCCCTGCCGATCAGTTTCTGATGATCTATCCAGGGAATAGATCATCTGTTCAAAATAACTGCAGAACCCCTTTAAGGACTCATATCGGGCAGGTATTTTACCTAGTTCAATGAAGGAGGTGATTGTGGTAGTGCTTCCAAAACCAGGCAAGGATCCTACACAGGTAGACTCTTATCGCCCTATCTCCCTGTTGACGGACGTTAAAATACTGGCCAAGGTTCTAGCTAATAGACTATTGAATGTTATTAATACTATCATTCATGGAGACCAGTCTGGCTTTATGCCTGGAAAATCCACATCCCTGAATTTTAGACGCCTGTTCCTGAATATCCAGTTGGATAGGGAGGAAGGGGAGAGCTGTAGGGCTGTGATCTCACTTGATGCGGCCAAATCTTTCGATAGCATCGAGTGGGATTACCTTTGGGCAGTTCTGTCCAAAATAGGATTTGGCCCGATATTCATAAAATGGGGGCAACTGCTTTATAACCAACCTAGAGCTAGGATTAGAGAAAATGGAGGGATTTCTCCGGCGCTGGCACTGGAGAGGGGAACGAGGCAGGGCTGCCCATTGTCGCCTCTCGTTTGCTATAGCTATAGAACCGTTGGCGTGCCTCCTTAGAACCACACCGATATTCCGGGGCCTCAGAAGAGGGGACTTGGAGGAGCGTGTGTCGTTATATGCAGACAATATGCTGCTGTATGTAGGTGATTTGGTCTCATCCATAGACCCTATTATATCACTTATCTCCGAATTTGGCAGGCAGTCTGGACTGCTTATTAACTGGAATAAGTCTGTGAGTCTTGATCATACTAAACTTAGGGCAGTATCCTCATTTAAATATCTGGGCGTCGACATCTCCATCAATCCCCATAGATACATACCCGACAATATAATGCCACTATTAACTAAGTTCAAATCTAAGGCTGCCTCTTGGCATAAACTGCCCATATCCCTAGTGGGTAGGGGCAATCTGATTAAAATGGTGCTAATGCCACAACTTTTATATATGCTCCATAAGTCACCGAGTATGGATCCTTATGCATTAATTTTACAAAATTTAACAAATATTTCAGTTCCTGTTATGGAAGGATAAAAGGAGTAGAATTAAATATGAAACTCTACAAAGGGCCAAGGATGCAGGCAGTGTGACGATGCCTAACCCCTTACTATACTTCCTATCAGCTCCGCTGCAACACTTTAAGTGATGGAATATGGCCTGAGGGACTGAGGAGAGGAGGTAGGCATGTTGCATGGTCATCAGGTTGTTCTTCGCCATTAGCAGTCCTGAAAGGGGGATGTAGACCATAGATTTAAATCCGCTCTGATTTTGGGGGTTATGAGGAGGGTGTGGACTAAGGCTAGAGAGGTCTTGGGTGTTTCAGGACTGTTGAATATTTTTCCCATTTGGAATAATCCTGTCTTACCTGAACTATCCCAATTGATGGGGTTTTCCCAAAGGGGAAAGAAAGGAATTTGGAATATTGGCCAGTTATACTCCCAGGGACTTCTGAAACAGTTTCAGCGGATGTGTTCTGTTTTACCTCCCCTCCACGCATTTCTATAAATACTTGCAGTTGAGGCACGCATTGGATGCGCAATCCAAACTTTCATCGCTACTGTACACAACTAACCAGATGCTTGATGCTGTGGTGGCAACAAGATCAGTAAAGGGGGCTATCTCAAAAGTCTATCTTTCATTGCATGGGGAATTCTTTAAGTTCCCGATTCAGATTAAAACAGAATGGGAAAAAGATGTGGGAACAATCACTGATATCCAGTGGGAAGAAATGCTCGCATTAACCCCAAACCTTTCTCTTAGTGAAGCAGCTAAGCTATCAAAGCTGTTTATGTTACATAGAGTATATAAAACCCCGATATTTATCTTTAAAACCGGGTATAGAAGTGGCTCCTGCTGTCCGAAATGCGGGGAGGCAGGGGCCAAGTATTTCACATGTTGTAGCAGTGTGGTAACCTGAAAGTATACTGGCATGACATTATACAACTTATAAATAAAATATACAGCGCAAACTTCTCCCCTGATCCCAAAATATCTCTGCTTGGTATTTTTGAAGCGGACAACTTACAGCCGCCTGTTATTACTGGTATTAATAGAATGCTATACCAGGCACGTAAAACACTGGCGGCGAAGCGGATACAGCAGTTCTTCCTCCAGTCGTAGCAGAGTTTACTGCTAGGCTGAATGTAGTGATTCGGTTGAAAAAGGGGGGGTATATCTCATTGCCTTTCAAAATTTGAGAGCATTTGGGGTCTCTGGATGGATAGATCCAGAGTATGTAGCATGTGGCTGGCTCTTAATAGAAGTCTAGTAAGCATTATAAGATGATATCCTTCAGACTGTTAGGTAAGTGGGAGATGTTGATTGAATGCTGCCGCTGCCCCTGGGGCGCGCCATCGCCCCTGTTTTCTCTTTAATTGACAAAGAAATGTATGTTATTCTAAACTGCTGCTCCCTATGTATCTTTTATATTAGCCAAAGAATGATATGTTATCTGTCTCAGGGGAGAGGGGAATTGTTGTGGGATTGCAGTCACGGATTATTTTTTGACTAACTATGATTGGTTTGGCTATATGATGACTTTGCTCGGACATGCAATTGTTTTGTACATGTTAAAAAAAATCTTTTAATAAAAAATATCAGATTCAGAATGATCTGCACCCAAAATAATTTCTTTAGACTTCTGAGTGTCATGGTGCCTCATTTTCAGAAACAAATTTGCTCACCTTTTCAGCGTATGACCACACGGCCAGGTTTATGGATGCAGTTTTGGAAGCCAAAATCAATACTGGATCATAAAAGGTGAGAATGTATAAAGGACAGATATTACTTCTCTTTTTTTGAATTCACTCCTGATTTTAGCTTCCAAAACTGCACTCAGAAACCGGACCATGTCATACCTTTAGGGCCGTTTCACATGATTGAGTCCATTGCACAGAGCGTGATCCTCCATTCTGGACTTGCAGCATTATCATGATTTATAATGCTATGTGCCTCTGCTTGACCTTACTGCTATAGGATCATACTCACAGCTTTATGCTTTATGTCACTATGATTCTGTATCTGTAAGATCATGCAGAGGCACAGAGCATTATAAAATCAGTATAATGCCCTTAGCTCCTGCAAGTCCAGAACGGAGGATCACGTCCACACACGGAGGGCGATTCCCGCAATGAACTTGCTCATGCAAAACAGCTCTTAAGGTGGTCATACACATTAGTCTAAAGTTGATCAAAACGGATTATTTCACCCAAAAAAAGTTTGTTGGGTGAAATTTAACAATGAATGATCATTTTATCTGACTAATGGCAGAGCATTATAGTTTAAAAAGAAGTCTGCCGTGTTCAATATTTTCATCCAATAGTCGGACGAAAGATCTTTCTTTGAAAGAACGTCCATCGCTCGGCTTCATTGAACGTTTATAGGCAATTTGGGCAACAGCCAATATGGACTAAAATGTGCATGGCCATGTCTGTGAAAGGAACGTTCACCAGATGATTGATCATCAACCAATTTCTATCTAATGTGTATGGGCAGCAAACACGCCATATATTTCATTCTAGTGCAGAGGAACGACCCTTTCTATATGGCATCTACAAATGGGGCACAGCTGGTTCGGTAGAGCCCGGTAACACAGAAAACAGCAGCATACATGTCCACAAGGCAGCATCACACAATCCCGTAGTCTTGAAATGCAGATTACACACAGTCTTTCAGAAGATGTCTCATCATCAGGCAAGTGACTGTCTGTCTGCACTTCTTCGGAGAACTCCTGTATTCTGTTTTTTTCTTTATGTCTTTGATAGGCCTGATACAATGCAAAGCCGAAGATCAAAGCGCCCAGAACTCCACAGACTAATGTCCCTTCTCTCCAAAGGGACGCTATAGATTCTTGTTCATGTAATATATCCTCATATCCCGCATGGGATAAGAAATACTGACATCCACTTTGGGGGGGCTGTAAAGTTATTACCCCATCTTTGTTCAGGACCAGTTTTCCTAGTCCAGTCAGTACTGCGCCCACAGGAAGAATCTCCTCCGTCTCTAGGAAGCCAGTGGGCTTTTCTCCACTCAGGTAATGTCCCATAAGCTCCCCGAGGCTCAGAGAAGCAGATTGAAACTGCTCATAAACAGTTTCCAAAGTCAGACCAGTTGCACTTAATGGATCACATACAAGTACAGATTCATCTCCATCCTCCAGAGGACGCAAATGGAAGGGGACTGACTTCAAATTCTCGTAAAGTACTCGCACATGCTCGCTCCTGAGGAAATAATGCAGGTTACCCAGTAAATGACCAGTCAGAATAATTTACACAAAAAAGGCTGTGAAAATAGTATTATTGCATTAAGAGCATTTCTGGTCTGTACACCAGGATTATCACATCAGTCTGGTCATACAAATGTGATCCAAGTCATCATCTTCATGAATGGCCACATACTATCTAACATAAAGAGGACCCCTCACCTATCCGGACATGTCTGTATTAGTAACTACTTTCCCCATGTGATAAATTCTCCAGAACTGTTATCACATAGGGAATAAATACAGTTAATAAGACAGTTAATAATAATAATAATACAGACATGTCAGGAGAGGTGATGGGTCCTCTTTATGTTAGATAGTATGTGACCATTCATGAAGTTGAGGACTTGGATTCTCATGCTATCGTAAAGGGGTTATCCCACCTACTGCTTTCCATGCCGTGGCTGCTCTGTCCTCTTCAATAAACTGCTCAGTCAGGGGCGTTGTCCTTTCTATTGATTGACAGCCGTATCAGCGCTCTACTGATCTACTAACACTGCCTCCTGTATGTGCGTGCGCAGAGATTTCATTAGAGAAAATAAGACGGAGGCAAGAAATTAATCTCGCATGCGCCGATATACAGAAGCCCGTGAGGCAGGTCGGACTGCCTACAATAAATACACAGGAGGATGGCGCGCAATCGCAGCTACATCGCTGGGGTGGCCGTAACCAGTGACAACAACAAGTACATAACGCTGAGAAAGAAGGTCAGATATAGAGCAAAGGAGGAGGAATCGATAAGCACATGTATTTGGTAAGTTGCATGTAGTGGCATAAACAACACAATAATTCATACTTCATTAAATGGGATAACCCCTTTAAGGATGACCTGCCGGGAATGGACATGTAGTCATGTGGACACTAGAGAAGAGGAGCTCTAGGCTTTGGGCCTGTATGGACCTTTCACAACAATTTTATTGGCTGTGTTTGAAGGGTACATCCGGATAGCAAGAACAAATATCCTAACTAGAGATGAGCGAATTTCTCAAAAATTCTATTTGGTCGGTTCATTGAATTTTTCAAAAAGGTTCGATTCGATCCAAATTTATTTGTGACAAATCGCGTTAAAAAACAGCTTTCTGGCTGCTGAGAGCCTGCATAGTAGTGAAGAACACTGTGCACTGCAGAAACATGTATAGGGAGCCCGCTGTGCTAGTGAAATAATACTGTGAGTTAGCATGACACGCAGATGATAGACGTTACTGTTAGAATCACTTCACACTTCACTTATTTGGTCAATTACGGGGCCAAAACTGACCAAATAATTCAAGTGTGAACTCAGCCTTACAGGTCAGTGTTAGCATCAAGAAGAAGCGCACTCCTTTTACATCATCGTCAGCTGATTCCACATAGATTTCCACAGAACCTGTTCTGTTACACGCTGAAACAAGTAGTGCCACCATGACCGAGTAGCGAGGTGGCAACAGCATGAGGAGTCAACACAGTTGCTTAGTCACAGAGTGGTGAGGGTGGGAATCGCATGAGTCGTCAACACAGTGGCCCAGTCACAGAGTGGTGAGGGTGGGAATCGCATGAGTCGTTAACATAGAGGCCCAGTCACAGAGTGGTGAGGGTGGTAATCGCACGAGTCGTCAACACAATGGCCCAGTCAGAGTAGTGAGGGTGGGAATCACATGTGTCGTCAACACAGTGGCCCAGTCACAGAGTGGTGAGGGTGGAAATCGCATGAGGAATTGCATGTGTCATCAACACAGTGGCCCAGTCACAGAGTGGTGAGGGTGGGAATCACATAAGGAATCGCATTAGTCGTCAACACAGTGGCCCAGTCACAGAGTGGGTCATGCTGATCATCCCCTGGCGGCTTGATGAACAAATTTCACACCGCCAAGTATGGCAACACAGTGGCCCAGTCACAGAGTGGTGAGAGTGGAAATCGCATGAGGAATCGGATGAGCCTCCATCTCCACTGCATACTGCCATGGTGTGTCTGGGTCATCTGCATCGTCTTCCTCATCGCCCTGTAGCTCCTCCGGCTGCTTCTGCTCCTCCTCTCCTGTCATCGGTGTAGAAAAACCACCCATTTCTCTACGCATTGCTTGTGCTCGAATGTCTTCCTCCTCCAGTTAAGCCCCCACAGGACTCATGTGGCCGTGAGATGTAGTCGCCGCGTCTCCTGTTCCCTGACCAGCCACATTTAGCCGCATCTGTTCCAGGACATGAAGTAGTGGAATGACCTTGTTCATCCTGTAATCATGGCGACTGACAAATAAAGTGGCCTTTTCAAAGGGCCCGAGCAAACTGCATGTGTCACTCATGAGCTGCCGCTGGCTAACATCGAAGTTACACAGGGGAGTACCTCTGTCCGCCTGTATCATCAAGAAATTGTTTATGGCCTTTCTCTATTCATATAATCGATCCAACATATGGAGGCTGGAGTTCCAACGGGTGGAAACGTCGCATATCACCCTATGTTGGGGAAACACAATTCTGCCTTTGCAGCTCAAGGAGTGTGTGCTTTGCTGTGTAAGAGTGGCTGAAGTGCATGCACAGTTTCCTGGCCATTTTCAGGATGCCTTGCAGATGGGTGGAAGACTTCAGGAACCTCTTTATAATCAATTTGAACACGTTCGCCATGCAGGGCACATGGCTCAGACCTCCTTGATGCAGCGCCGACATCACGTTCTTCTTACAGTTGTCAGTGACCATGGTTCTGATTTTGAGTTGTTGAGGAGAAAGCCAGGATTTGATTTCTTGATGTGGAGCAGTTCCTCCCCTGTGTGACTCAGTTTGCGCAGGCAAACTAGATGCAGAACAGTGTGACACCACCGTGCCTTGCACATGTGGCATGCTTGAGGAGCACTGTGAATTGTCCCTGCAGTGGAGGCTTAGGAGGCAGAGGCGGACATTGTCCCAGGACCAACAGCGTGAGAATGTGGAGGTGGCAGCGGCGTCACTTGGCCAAGTTGCTGGTGCGGCTGGGGAAGAACCACATTTACCCTGTGGGCCGTAAAGGACATATATTTTCCTTGACCGTAGTTACAGCTCAACACGTCAGCACCGCCGTGCACTTTGGCGTACACCGACAGGCTCAAGGACTGGTCCACTTTCTGTTCACCATAGGTGTGCAGGGCTGGTACTGCCTTTTTCGCAAAGAAATGACGGCTTGGGACTCTCCGTCTCGGCACAAGCCATCAGTTCTCTGAAAGATGCAGGATCCACCACTTGGCAAGGGAGGGACTGCAGCACCAACAACTTGGCCAGGAGCACGTTCAGCTTCTGCGCCATTGGATGAGTGCACGCGTACTGTTGTCTCTTGGCAATCGCTTCGGTGATCGATTGCTGACAAAATGACTGACTAGGAGGACAAGGACCAGGAGCATCAGGACCAGTGGATGATGGTAAGGACAGAGAGCTCTCTTTGGCTGAGGTGGTGGAGCCTTGACTGCAGGAAAAGGGTTGCGGGACGGTGACCGCGGCAGGCTGGACCACTACATTAGCACCACGGTTCTCCCAGGCCACTTTATGGTGATGCTGCATGTGTTGACGCAGGGCCCCAGATTTAGCAAATGGCCATGTTTACCTCCTCCGGCGGCTTGACAAAAAACTGCCAGACTGCAGAGTATGGCATTTTCACCCCAACTCTCTGCGCCGACTGCCTGCTACCGCTGCCTCCGTGAACCACTGCACCGCTACTTTCCAGGGAGGTAGGCTCCTGCATAATGTCACCACTGTAGTCAGGTAAAGCTTGGAGAACGGAGTGCTGGATCTACTAGGTAGGTACTGCTCATTTTTTACTCTAGGCCATTTTCCAGTGTTGTCCAATTTCTTGCTGCACACGGTGAGTATTATGGGGGTCATTTACTATTCTAAAATACGCCTAAATAAGGCATATTTCAGGCTACAGATGGTGGCACAACGGTTAGTTAAGGGAGCTATCAGCGACTTCGCCCTGCTCAGACCAGGTCTAAAATTGTGGGCGTGGGTTGAGCGTGGCAGGGGACAGGCCGACTCATTCATAATTTTCTGTTTTAGGCATAGAAAATGGTCTAAATGTAAGACAGCTAGAAAGCTGTCTTACATTTAGAACTGGCGCTGAATGCGCCGAATTATGGAGAAGCCGGCGCCTCTTCATATCTTCGGCGGATTCACCGCCAGCGATGCAGTTTTATGTGCCCCTAATGTGTGGATTTATCATGCAGATTTTTCGGCAACAAATCCACGGCATAATACAGTACCAACTAAGATGAGATTTTGAAAATGTCATCTAAACGGGGCTGAAATTTTCTGAATGTAAACTGACCTGGGGTGCAGGTTTTGAAATCCCCAGCTTTCCAATTCTTTGCGGATTGCAACGCAAAGGGTGAAATCTGAGGCAAATCCGCAACTAAATCAACACATGACACATGCAGATTCTTGTTGTGGATTCGCTGGGAAATTGGCATGAAATACATCACCGTATGCATGTGAACTCAATGTCCTATTAGCAAAAGGACCATGCCGAAATTCACACCACACAGCACGGCTTATGCTTGTTTTTTTTGTAGCTGGAATTACTGCCACCTCCCTTGCAGAGCCAATCTAACCCATCTCCAATGGAAAAATTCATGGTACCCATAGGGTTGTCATCTAGTAATTTTTGGTGCCATAAATTGTGCTGTAGTTTGACTTCTAGATACTGTATGTAAAGGGTCCCCTTACAAAATATGGAATGGCACCCCCTTTTCAAATGGTCTGCTAGTGCATGCTGGGTTCAAGGGGGGTCCCCAAACGCAAGGCCTCTTCTATCAGACAAAATGATAAGCAGCTACAAAACAGTGGCCCTTGCTGGTTAGGACCACGCTCTGGGTTTTGACTGACTGCTCCAGGCCATTTTGGTGCAATAGCATTTGATGGTCCAGTTAAGGCCTCTTTCACACTTGCGTTCTGAGGATCCGGCAGGCACTTCCGTCCCGCCGGATCCGTCAGAACGCAAGTCGCCTGAAAGCATTAGAAGACTGATCAGGATCCTGATCAGTCTTATAATGCTTTGATGTTACTATGGCAGCCAGGACGCTATTAAAGTCCTGGTTGCCATAGTAGTAGTGGGGAGCGGGGGAGCGGTATACTTACAGTCCATGAAGCTCCTGGGGCGCTCCAGAATGACGTCAGAGCGCCCCATGCACATGGATCATGTGTTCCATGCGATCACGTGATCCATGCGCGTGGGGCACCCTGACGTCACTCTGCAGCACCCCGGGAGCCGCACGGACTGTAAGTATACTTCTCCCCAGCTCCCCACTACACTGTACCATGGCAGCAGGGACTTTAGCGTCCTGGCTGCCATGGTAACCATTGAGAAAAAGCTAAGCGTCGGATCCGGCGATGCGCCGAAACGACGTTTAGCTTAAGGCTGGATCCGGATTAATGCCTTTCAATGGGCATTAATTCCGGATCTGGCCTTGCGGCAAGTGTTTAGGATTTGTGGCTGGAGCAAAAAGCGCAGCATGCTGCGGTATTTTCTCCGGCCAAAAAACGTTCCGGTCCTGAACTGAAGACATCCTGATGCATCCTGAACGGATTTCTCTCCATTCAGAATGCATGGGGATGATCCTGATCAGGATTTTTCCGGCATAGAGCCCCGACGACGGAGCTCTATGCCGGAAAACAAAAACGCAAGTGTGAAAGAGCCCTAAACCATTAGGAAAACTGTTTCAATTGTCTATGACCCCTGGAACTGTATCTCACCAGCTTTTTGTCAGGCTGTTCCAGAAAAGACGATGCTCCACCATCTGGTTCTTTTGAATTACAGCCAGGAGATGTGGATGGTTCTGGCTGCACAGAGGCGCACCAGCGGCTTCAACCCTTCCTGTGATAGAAGTACAGTGATTAGATATGTGCATACCGTGGTCATGTAGGTTTACTACCATACCAATAAATTGCCAATGAGGGTTTCAGCCTCAGGATATATCTATTCATTGACAGAGTTCAGAGGTAGATAAGAGAGATCTTGACAATAGTGAGGAAGTCAAAAACAAATACATTGGATAAAAAAGTTGGGGGTCATTATAAAATCATGAAGTTTTATTTCAGTAGAGTCAGAAAAACCCTTCAAAAGACCAACGTGAAGGTTTGAGGCTTCAGACCCGAGTCCAGACAGGTGCAGAGCATATCTGGGGCTGAGGAAAGGTTCCGCTGATGGCCCCTGAAGGCCCCATTCACACGACTGTATTTTTGCATTTCTTGTTGGAACGGATGCGGACTCATTCATGTCAACGGGTCCGCAAAAAATGAGTATGTCCATTCCGCAGTACTGCAGAAAATACAGAACATGTCCTATTCTTGTCCGATTTGCAGTCAAGAATAGGTATTGTTACAGTGGATCCGCAAAAAAAAAAAAAAAAAAGAGGTAAGCGGGGGCTGTGCTTCTCCCAGCCCCTTATGAGGGCTCACAGGTAGTGTTAAGCGAACTTGTGTTTTAAGTTCGGCGTCCAAAGTTCGGGTTGGGGTTATCAAAGAATCCCATTACGGATTCCAAATTCCGTTCCGTGGTAGCGAAATCCATAACGGGATTCTTTGATAACCCGAACTTTGGACGCCGAACGTAAAACACAAGTTCGCTCAACCCTTGTCACAGACCATCTATCACTGAACAGACCCCCACAGTTCCATACAGGGGGTCCCATCCGCCCTGCAGGGCACAGGTCACCTTGTGTGTCAATGGCTGGCTCCACTGCTGGTGTGTGCACTCACCCTGCAGCACCACATAGCTCAGCTCCTGGCAGGAGTCCAGCAGGGTCCTCAGGTCTGCGCCCACCTGGAGTTTAGGAGCTCTCTGCAGAATAGAAAAGCAGGGGTCAGGGGACTGGAAGAGCGGGACACTGCTGACAACTGTGGTGCCACAGACACACGGGTCACCTGTATCCTCCTCACAGCCGCCTGCTGCTGCCGGTACATGTAGTAGCAGAGCCCGGCCAGGGCTAAGCTGGAGCCCACACACACAGTCTCCAGAGCGGAGAACTCCATGCCGCCCTGGCTGTGTCCGACAACTTCCACTCAGCACCACCACAGCCCTGCAGTCAGCTGACATCTGCCGAGAACTACATTACCCGTCAGGCGCCGGGCCGCAGTACTACATTTCCCGGCATGCTCCTGGCTGACTCCCGTCATGCGTCCGCTTTCCAGCGCTCTGCTGCTACATTTATCAAATATCGGGGGGAGTGCCCAATAGTGGTCTGGTCCTGTGCTAGTAGCATAGCATGCACTAGATATCCCAGCATACCCCAAAAGGCAATACAAGAGGCATGGAGGTCCCTCCTCCCGGTATCAGCAGGTCACTTGGTGACATTTCCAGCACTACTGACACTCCATGTATACATAGACGTAGAGGTGCACTTTGGGGCTTGTTCACACAGTGGATTCTCTGTGGTGGAATCCGCCTGCCATTTTCTTACAGCTGCAGATTTCTTCCTTGCAGACTAACCAAACTTATTAAGAAATGATATCCTCCAACAACTTCTTCACAACCCCTTTCTCCCTGCGGCTAGTCAGGATAGCTCTCAGACCAGGCCCGGCAGCCGCTCCATCCGTTTCCTACATGTCACTGTATAAATGTCATTGTATATAGTGTCACTGTATGTACTGCCATTGTATAATACTGTTGGGGGGGCCCTGACAATAAAATCTTATATTCCTCCTCCCAGGTGGGCTCCTTGTGAGTTCGGGCCCATTAGCAGCTGCTCCAGGTCAGGTGTCAGTACGTAGATTGGCCCCATTGAATGCGGTTAAATCCGCAGAGTGATCCAAGCGGTTAAATTCGAGGGTCAGCGACATGTTATCACATGAACGTCTCATCATTACATTTCGGTCAGTCAGTCATGAAAAAATAATATTTCAGAATATTAGTTTTTTTTTAATATATATTAAACTCCACTATACCAGCAGCTCACTTATGTATTCCTATAGATGGAGAGGATAGCAAAAGTTTTGACTGGTAAAAATTCCATTTTCCAGCTTGTGCTCACCCCTCCCCACAAGAAGGTGACTGGATCAACTGGGAATGGTCAAATGTCAGATTAGTCTGTGGACTCATGCAGATCCACTAAACATGGATACCGGCTATGTGCATTAAGCGAAATGGAAAGGCCGACCCCTAATAGAACAGTCCTATCCTTGTCCGGAATGTGGACAATAATAGGACATGTTTTATTTTTTTACAGAAACGGACATACAGACGAGGAACGCACACAAAGTTTTTCCGGGAGGTTTTTTGTGGCCCCATTGAAAAAAATGGTTCCACATAGGGGGCTGCAAAGATACGGAACAGATGCGGACAAAAAATAGATTTGTGTGTATGAGCCCTAAAAATGTTAGGCTATGTTCACACAACGAATTTTGACAATATTAAAATCCGCCACATATTCCACAGCAGAAGGTTTTGCCAGTTTCAATGCCGTGGACCCGCTCGCAGTGATCAGACTACCCCCGTGGTTTCCCATGATGTCTGCGCCATGTCCATTCAATAATCTGCAGCTGCATGAACAACGGTATAGACCAGGAGTGCACAACCTGCTGCCCGGGGCCTATGGCCCTCGATACCATTTTGTGGGGCCCCCAACCATCTGGTAACAGACATGTATTTCTATGTCTTGTGGCTGCTCACATCTATTTCTCGTGTATTCTCTCATTAGATGGGAGTCCTGGACCTGTAACTATACATGTGGTATATACTGTATGTTCAATATGCCATAAATACAGTATTTGTAGTTTTTAATACCCCTTTAAATTGTATTTTTATCCCTCGTCATTGGTTTAGTCTGCCAATGTGGCCCCCAACCAGAAAACGTTGTGCACCCCTGGTATAGCTCATTGAAAACAATGGGAGACGGTTCCATATATAAAAAAGATCAACACAATTGATATCGGCTCAGCAGCAACAACACAATCTTACATTATTTTAGGGTACTTTCACACTAGCGTTTGGATTCCGTTTGTGAGATCCGTTTCAGGGCCAAAACGGATCAGTTAAGCCCCAATGCATTCTGAATGGATAAGGATCCGTTCAGAATGCATCAGTTCGGCTCCGTTCCGCTTCTATTCTGTTTTGGAGGCGGACACCAAAACGCAGCTTGCAGCATTTTGGTGTCCGTCTGAAGAGGCAGAGCCTAACGGATCCGTTTTGAATTACAATGTAAGTCAATGGGGACGGATCTGTTTTCAATGACACAATATGGTGCATTTGAAGACGGATCCTTCCCCTATTGACTTTCAATGTAATTCAAAACGGATCCATTTTTCTTTAAAACTAATGCAAACGGATCCGTTCTGAACAGATACAAATGTTTGCATTATAGGTGCGGATCCGTCTGTGCAAATAAACAGACGGATCCGCACCAACGCAAGTGTGAAAGTACCCTAACCCTCATAGTGAAAACCGTAAAAGAGAAAAAAAACATGCCAGGATTGTCTTTTTTTGTCACCTTGCCTCCCCAAAAAAACTGAATAAAAATTATCAAAAACTCCCTTGTAAGTGGTAGCATTAAAGACTATAGCTCTCCCTGCAAAAAATGAGCCCTCACACAGCTCCGTCGGCAGCCCAAAAAAACTATGGGTGACATAATGCAATCTAAAAAAACATTTTTAATTTTTTAAAAGTAGTAAAACATTACAAAAATGATATAAATGTTATCTTCATAATCATACTGAATGTGATGTCACTGGACTGGAAAGAGGCCGCAGCACTCCCCAGAGTGCCCTGGCCTCTTCAAACAGCTGAAGACAGGTCATCAATATTCTGCTCCCGAAAAATCTCTTTGACCACTTAAATACTGGACCAGGCGCATTTTTTGCTTTTGTAGCACAAGCAATAACTTTTTTTTGTGCTTTTTTCAGTGATACATAGGGTTTTAAAATGTAAAAGACAAAGGGGGGAAATTTTCTACTTTTTTAGTCAGTAGCACAATATGAAACAATCTTTTTTAAAATTATGCTCCCTTTTTCTTGTGGTCACTTTCATATATGGGATGTATTGTTATGGTTGCCGGGGGCATACAGTGGCTTTCTTATTATTTTTTTTTATTTATTCTATTTTTTTACATTTTTATTTTTTATATTTATTTATTTTACACTTTGCGCCCTCCCATAATATCATACAAGACCTTTAGGGGGGAGGGATTTAATATTATTATTATTATTTTTTTTCATTTCTGATTTCGTCTGTAACTGAGCCTGACGTAGTAGGCCCAGTTACAGGGGGTATATGACACCCAGAGATAGCGGATGCCCCGCTTCCGCAGCCGAACCATTAGCTTACAGCTGATGTCTCTGTGGGGACGTTTTAAAATATCCGTGCTTGGCGACCACCCGGACATATATAGTCAACAGGCAGTCAGTAAGCGGTTAAAGGGGTTGTCTCGCTTCAGCAAATGGCATTTATCATGTAGATAAAGTTAATACAAGGTACTTACTAATGTATTGTGATTGTCCATATTGCCTCCTTTACTGGCTGGATTCGTTTTTCCTGCTTGTATCCAGAGGTTATGACCACCCTGCAATCCAGCAGTGGTGGTCATGCTTGCACACTATTAGAAAAGGCTCCAGCATCTCTGGTAGCCGGAACCGTGGGAGTGTGCATATGCCAGCACTTTTTCCTATATTGTGCAAGCACGGCCACTGCTGCTGGATTGCAGGGCGGTTGTAACCCCTGGATACAAGCAGTGTATAATGAAATGTAAAAATGAATCCAGCCAGTAAAGGAGGCAATATGGACAATCACAATACATTAGTATGTGCCTTGTATTAACTCTGTCTACATGATAAATGCCATTTGCTGAAGTGAGACAGGCCCTTGAAGCAAGTACTAGATAAACATGGGAATCAGTGATGCCCAACTGCACTATATGCAGCCTTCAAATATCTGATGTCCAGCTGCCGGTGGTAGGCAAATTCATACGGTGCAGTTGCCTATGGGCCACATCTGTCCATCATACTGGTGTCGAATGCAGATCCATATGGCACAACAGTATTCATGCTATAGTCAGGTATGAGCGCTCCTCTGCACTGAATCCTCTCTCTAAGGCCTCATGCACATGAACGTATCTTCATTCCGTGTCCGTTCGTTTTTTTTTGCGGACCGTATATGGAACCATTTATTTCAATGGGTCCGCAAAAAAATGTGTACGTGCCATGTCCCTTCTCTCTTCCTGCTCACTGCTGTTTTGCCATAGACATAGCAGCAGAAAGAGAGACAGGAGATGGCACGTACACACTGCATGCGCCATCTCTTCATACAGTTGATCGGTGGGGGTGTTGGACCCCCGCCGATC
Organism: Bufotes viridis; assembly: GCA_033119425.1. NCBI lineage: Eukaryota > Metazoa > Chordata > Amphibia > Anura > Bufonidae > Bufotes > Bufotes viridis. The sequence continues at coordinate 176,539,775 of CM065592.1, forward strand.
TGATATTGATGACCTACCCTTTAAGAATATCTCTGTTCTTTGCTTCATTTAGCTTTTCCTCAATCTTAGTCGGTCTCCCTGTCTCCAGCTACTCAAAAACACCCCCACATCGTGATACTGCCACCACCATGCTTTACTGTATGAATAGTACTGGGCAGGTGACAAGCAGTGCATGATTTCCTCCACGCATGACACTTAGAACTGAGGCCAAAAAGTTCAATCTTGCTTTTATCAGACCCGACACGCTTGTTTCTCATAGTCTGAGAGTCCTTTAGAGGCTGATTTTGCAAACTCCAGGCAGTATTTCATGTGTGTTTTACTGAGGAGAGGCTTCTTTCTGGCCACTTAAACTGCCATAAAGCCCAGATTGGTAAAATACTGCAGTAATAGTTGACCTTCTGCAAGTATTTCCCATCATAAAATAGGATCTTTGGCTCCCAGTCAAAGTAACCATTGGGCTGTTGGTCATCTCTCTTACCAAGTCCCTTCTTCCCCAATTACTTTGCTTTGATTTAAGAACTTTCAGTGCAGCAGAAATTTTTTTGTATCCTTCTCCAGATGTGTGCCTCAACAAGATCATGTCTCTGGTCTCTACAGGCAGTTGTTTTCTCTACATAGCTTGGATTTTGCTCTGATATGACTTGTCAGCTGTGAGACCTTATATAGATAGTGGTCTGTCTTTCAAAATCATGTCCAATCAACTGAATTCACTACAGGTGGACTCTAATCAAGGTGTAGACTCAAAAATGATCAAGAGAAATGTGAGGCCACCAGAGCAAAATTTCAAGTGTCATAGCAAAGGGTCTGAATACTTATGTAGATACAAAATTCCATTTTCACCTTTCCATTAAAGCAAGAACAGGTAATCCTTATTGGAAAGTCCAAACCTGTGTTTTGCTAAATGAAAACTGTGGCCATAAATACAGTATTTGTGCTTAGCTCTTAAAGGCTATGTACACCTTCAGAGGCAATTTTTTTAGGATTGCGTGTTACTCATTTTTGGCTATATATTTTTTTCAATTGGCCTTTATTAAAAATATTGAGCTGTTCTGTCACAAAGGGTTCACTGTTTTTCTAGCTATGTGACTGGTACATTCAGTTTGTGCCAGATCATCTAATACACATTGTCTTTAAACTACTGAGAGGTCATAAACACTTATTTAACCCACATTCTTATCAGTAAGACAACTGAGGTATAATGTTAGAGAACAGAGATAAGGAGCCTGTCTGCTCCTGGTGTGATGGAAAAGACAGAAAATCTAAAGGGTGCTTCTAGAGAATGTCAGTTCTGTACAGAACAAAGGACTACATATTTCTAATAAAGACCCATTTCAAAAAATATTTTTAGCTCAAAATGAGTACAATGCAATAATAAAAAAATGGTCTCCCAAAGGTGTACATAGCCTTTAATCTGGCCTTGAATCAATATAACATCAGGCCTTTGATGGAGTCAAGGTCCACATGTGAGGCCCCCACGAAATGTTGGGTTGATCACCAATGCTGTATATGCAACAGAAGCATTTATGCATCCCTGGAAAAAGGGAGCTATGATACTGCATAAGATAAAAATACCCTCCAAAACCTGCCATAATAATCCACATTTATTGTTGTGGCTCTGCCTGACTTCTGGCATAATTCACAACAAAATTTGGTGCATTTTAAATTTGGCGCATCTAATTTTAGACAAGTTCTATAGTAAGCCAAAAAGAATAATCCACTGTGCCTCATCTGTCAAGGGTATGTGGCTTAGTGGGAAAGGGATGTGGCTTAAGAGGTTCAATTTTTTGCCACAAATGTCTGTCACAAAAGAAAGTCAACCAATAGGTGGTATATAGTGCTAGGCAGTCAAAAGTAATGCCAGATTTATCAGCTAGCATCAGCCACTGTGATAATCTTGTCCAGTGGTGGGCAAACTTATCATTCAACTGAGCCAAATATCAACAAAACCTATCCCTTACGCTCACCCTGGTTGCTGGATACCCTGCCTAGCACTGCAGAATAGCCGCCTCGATAGGGGCGATCCTGCATCAGGAACCTCCTATAAACCCTCAACTGTCCCTGATGCAGAAGAGACCCACCACCAAAATTGTCGTGCCGTCTGCAGTAAATGTTTAGGTCAGTCAAGATACAAAAAAATACCTTTATACAATTTGCCAAATGGCCCAGGGGTAAGATGGACCCCTAGATGTTTGATTATATATTATCCTAGAGGTTATATTCTACCCCTAGTATACAGTTCTCCATGTCCCTTGTCCCTGGTATGGAGTGCGCCGGGGTGATATTGGGCATTGCTAAAGTCGCACCGGGGCCCCCCGCTGCGGATGTGGAAGGAATAGCTACATCAGTAGTAAGCGGAGTATGAGCGGTACTGCGGGACTCAACAGCTTCCAGTCTGGTTTGGATATCCGAGAGGGAGGAAGTCAGGTTTTTCAGCAATACATGAATTTGAGCGAAGGAAGCCTGTACTGTGGCCATGGAGACCTCTTCCTGACGTTGAGGGCATAAGTTAGCGATGAGCAGACGGTATAGGTCGGCTTTTCTGGCAGTAGCTGGAAACGGGATACCCCTTTTTGACAGTTCAGACATTAACCTGGGGATGGTCCAGTTGCGCAGAGATGGAATACTGCCCCCTTCTGACGTCCTGGCGACATTCTCGTCAACCGAAGCCTCCACTATGTCCGATGCATGTGACATTTTTCCTGCGGGTATAGTAAGCCTCAATGAATCCCGGTAACCAACCCGTCACCAGAACCACGTGGCAAAACGACACCCGTGCAAGACATGAGAGGGCGGAGGCCACGCAAACTGTAACTCACCGAAAAAAGATGCACCACATGGATAAGCAACTGACAACACTGGCTAATCCCTCACTCTGGTGAGATTCGCCAATATTTCCAATCAGGAACATATCGGAGCCCCTTTAGGCACCACTACACGGTATCTCAGCATGACATGCGGTCCTACCACTAGACTACCTATGGTGTGTGAACAAGGTCTGAACAGGTATTAAGCAGCCTACAGCCCCATCCCACTCACCTGCACTGCAGGACCAACAATGCAATGGGGAACAAATGAGGCCGCAAGCTACACCTACAACAGACCATGTGACACCGGCTTCCAGGTGCAACAGAATGTTTACCAGCCATATGCAATGGCACATTCAATACATATAAAACAAGAATCACAAAAATAAGCGTGGCCTAAATGGGTGGGACTGCTCCAAACCCCAAACACTGTGGCGTGTTTCTAACTGGGGGAGCAGTTCCTCCGCATGTGGTTCGCAGCGAACGGCTATCCCCAGCAAAAATTGCATACAATGGAGGATACCGGCGCGAACCACAAGCACCACACAAACATCCTACACAAAATAAAACATGTGCGGATGAAAACATATAAACACATAACTCACCGAAAAAAGATGCACCACATGGATAAGCAACTGACAACACTGGCTAATCCCTCACTCTGGTGTTAAAAGCTGAGAGATTCGCCAATATTTCCAATCAGGAACATATCGGAGCCCCTTTAGGCACCACTACACGGTATCTCAGCATGACATGGGGTCCTACCACTAGACTACCTATGGTGTGTGAACAAGGTCTGAACAGGTATTAAGCAGCCTACAGCCCCATCCCACTCACCTGCACTGCAGGACCAACAACGCAAACTGTGTCAGACATGTATGAGGAGTGAGTGAAAACGGTAAGATTGTGAAGCAAATGTGAACTAATGGCTGAAGACCATGGTGAAATGCGAGGCGGTGAACGGAACTAATAGTACAACCTATAAGCACGTATGGTTAGAAAGAGCAAGTAAAACATAAACCAACCCCGCTATACCCTGCTACCTGTAGGAAGGAATGTAGAATCACAACAACAGATCCTGAAACAAAAAGGGAGACATAAGAACCCTAGCATAAGCGTGACGACCAAGGCGTGTTGGCACTTGGACGAAAATAACGAGTAGACGGATGCGTGCGAAATGTGTCATCGAATACAGCATCTGGTGGTAACCGTGCGGCGGATTGATATGCAGGATTCGCTAGTAGTATAGTGATTAGACACCGACAGGGAGAAAAAAATGTTTCCCTTTACCTTTTTTTTCCCCCCTTTTTTTTCTTTTAACTTTTATCATTATTTTATTTTATAACTTAATACTGCACACAATAACTGTGATAACTAAAGTGGCCACAAGTGGGAGCCAACATAGGAAATTGTGACTCCCTTCCTGGCCGCAGTGACTGACCGAACCAGAGACACTGCAAGGAGCGTCTGTGGAACCCGGACGGCAGATCAGCGCGAGGCAGGGGAGTGTAAGTGCGGGCATAACTACGATGGAACCTTGCTCTGCAGTTAGCAACCTACCTCACTTGCGGCACGGCGGTCCACGCTGATCCCTGCCCCCTACGTTTTCATGCCGTGGGGGAGCCGAAGCTGCCGGGCAGAACGCTCCGATGCGGTGTAGCTCCCCCTTACCTAGGGAGCTGACACCGCCGGCCGGACTTATGGCATCGGAGCTGCGATATGAGGCAGCCACTTACCTTTTCTTGATGCGAAATTGGCAGGCATGCGAAAATCTCTTGCTGAAGCAAAACCTGTAGCGCTTCCCCACGCAGAACGGCGTCACGCTGAAGCGGCGTTCATTGAGGGAGGGGACATTCTGCCATGATATAGGCAGCGGTGCCCCTCCCACAAATGCAGGCCAATGAATCGGCCTTAAAACAAATCATTATTTTTGGCTTGTAACGCCATTGCTCTCTCAATATGTGCCCGAATTTGGTAAATTGTGTAGTTCCATATAATCGTATAGTATCAAGGTAAAGGTTGTCCAGATACATTTTGTAAATTCTGCTCATCATCCTCCACCTTGTGCACAGCTGACCCTCTTATGGCTTCCATAAATTCCTTTAAAGGGTAAATATCGTACAATTTTGGCTAAGACGCAGAAATTTGTGTCCTCTATAATCTATGTTATACAATTGCTGTAAGACGTTGAGACTACTGTGTTTGTGTTATGTAGCGCATGTATTTTAATTTTATGTTGTATAACAAATGGGAGGTTTTCCCTAAACTTCTGCTTATTTCTTTGTATGTGATCTTTGAACCATGTGATTACTTTATTACTGATTGTGTATCCGGATTTTTGTTGTTCTTCTTTATGTATTATTCATTCTGCAATAAACCAACTAAAAATATTTTATATATTTTGACCTATTCATTTCTGAGGCTGCAAAAAATGCAGACAGTAGATGCATGTGTTCGCACCCGTGTGCCCATTCTGCAAATTATATTGCATGTTCTATTCATGTTCGTTTTAAGGACAAGAATAGCCATTTCTATAATAGGGACTGAGGAAAGTGCGGGATCCACATGGCCGTTATCCATATTTGGCAGATCCATGGTGTGCAGACCACAAACTACATACAGTCGTGTGCATGAAGCCTAACTTTTAGGCTGCTTTCTCACATAGGCTTTTGCTGGTGTTTTTCTGCACTTTTGCATTTTTAGCAGGGCTTTGGAGTCAGTGAGCTAAATAATTTAGCCAATAATTTAGTAGTAACAAGTTTACTGTAGTAAAATGGTCTTGGGCTTTTTCTTAAAGGGGTTATCCGAGATATATTAAGTTAATCCAAACTTCTTTATTGATATATATAAAACATTTTTGTAATTGACTTACTTTAAAAATAATGCACCGTTTACTTTCTGCACAATGTTGACATTTGTGCACTGACGTCACCCTGCTTGATTCTCCGTCTTCATTCAGCACGGCTCTGGTAAGGATCGCGCATGCGATCCTTACCAGAACACCGCTGTATTCAGACTCAACAGCGTTCAGACTTTGGAAGCCCGCCCCTTCTTGGTCTCTGCTCTATTAGCGCGACTCTGGTAAGGATCGCGCATGCGCGATCCTTACCAGAGCCGTGCTGAATGAAGACGGAGAATCAAGCAGGGTGACGTCAGTGCACAAATGTCAACATTGTGCAGAAAGTAAACGGTGCATTATTTTTAAAGTAAGTCAATTACAAAAATGTTTTATATATATCAATAAAGAAGTTTGGATTAACTTAATATATCTCGGATAACTCCTTTAACTAGCATGTAAGTAATACGGCTACTTAGAACTTATATACCATATTTATTGGAATACAGTTTCTGAAATTCCTGACATTTTCTAATCTGTAAATATGCAATGCACAATGTAATTAAAAACTGAAAAACACAGTTGTAAACTTAATAATTGTAGGAAATCTATGAATTTGTCAGATGAGAACTGATTATCTCTCACCACTAGAACACCCTGCTTATTACTGATTATAGCATAAAGGACACGAGAGAACACAGGAGAGGTGAGAACTGATTATCTATCACCACTAGAACACCCTGCTTATTACTGATTATAGTATAAGGACAGGAGAGAACACAGGAGAGGTGAGAACAGATTATAGTATAAGGGAAAGGGGAGAACACGGGAGAGGTGAGAACTGATTATCTATCACCACTAGAACACCCTGCTTATCACTGTTTATAGTATAAGGACAGGAGAAAACACAGAAGATACCAGACCGCGTATCATTGCAAAAACATTTTTATTACCATATTAAAAAGGTGCATATAGCACATACAATTAAAATACATAAGGGGGGTGCATAGATGGGCGGCATCCAAGAGGAGAGATGGAGGGGAGAAGGTTTGATAAACAGGTCAGTTGTACAAAGTGCAAGTGCATACAATCAAAGAAATAGTAACATCATACCCATACTGTGTCTCTCCTCCGGGATGGCGCCAACCCGGCAGCGTTTCGGCACAAGCCTCGTCTGGGGGGTGCAGCGGCGCGCGAGTTGGCGCCATCCCGGAGGAGAGACACAGTATGAGTATGATGTTGCTATTTCTTTGATTGCTGCACTGCACTTGCACAACTGACCTGTTTATCAAACCTTCCCCCTGTCTCTCCTCTTGAATGCCGCCCATCATGCACCCCTTATGTATTTTAATTGTATAGTTATATGCACATTTTTAATATGGTAATAAAAATGTTTTTGCAATGATACGCGGTCTGGTATCTTCTATCTAGGTTGTTTTGATTTATATACCACAGGCGTTGTGTTATACAGTTGTGATACTTGGGCTCATGGTGGCCCAGTATTGGCTATAACCTTTGGTGATTTTTTTCAGGAGAAAACACAGAAGAGGTGAGAACTGATTATCTATCACCACTAGAACAACCTGCTGATCACTGGTTATAGTATAAGGGATAGGAAAGAACACAAAAGAGGTGAGAACTGATTATCTATCACCACTAGAACACCCTGCTTATTACTGATTATAGCATAAAGGACAGCAGAAAACACAGGAGAGGAGAGAACTGATTATCTATCACCACTAGAACACCCTGCTTATCACTGCTTATAGTATAAGGGAAAGGGGAGAACACAGGAGAGGTGAGAACAGATTATCTATCACCACTAGAACACCCTGTTGATCACTGGTTATAGTATAAGGGATAGGAGAGAACACAAAAGAGGTGAGAACTGATTATCTATCACCACTAGAACACCCTGCTTATTACTGATTATAGCATAAGGACAGCAGAAAACACAGGAGAGGAGAGAACTGATTATCTATCACCACTAGAACACCCTGCTTATCACTGCTTATAGTATAAGGGAAAGGGGAGAACACAGGAGAGGTGAGAACAGATTATCTATCACCACTAGAACACCCTGCTTATCACTGGTTATAGTATAAGGGATAGGAGAGAACACAAAGAGGTGAGAACTGATTATCTATCACCACTAGAACACCCTGCGTATTACTGATTATAGCATAAAGGACAGGAGAGAACACAGGAGAGGTGAGAACAGATTATCTATCACCACTAGAACACCCTGCTTATCACTGATTATAGTATAAGGACAGGAGAGAACACAGGAGAGGTGAGAACTGATTATCTATCACCACTAGGATCACCCTGCTTATCACTGTTTATAGTATAGGACAGGAGAGAACACAGGAGAGGTGAGAACTGATTATCTATCACCACTAGAACACCCTGCTTATCACTGGTTATAGTATAAGGGATAGGAGAGAACACAGGAGAGGTAAGAACTGATTATCTATATCCACTAGAACACCCTGCTTATCACTGGTTATAGTATAAGGACAGGAGAGAACACAAGAGAGGTGAGAACTGATTATCTATCACCACTAGAACACCCTGCTTATCACTGTTTATAGTATAAGGACAGGAGAGAACACAGGAGAGGTGAGAACTGATTATCTATCACCACTAGAACACCCTGCTTATCACTGTTTATAGCATAAAGACAGGAGAGAACACAGGAGAGGTGATATCTGATCATCTATCACCACTAGGACACCCTGTTTATTACTGTTTATAGTATTAGGACAGGAGAGAACACAGGAGAGGTGAGAACTGATTATCTATCATCACTAGAACACCCTGCTTATCACTGTTTATAGTATTAGGACAGGAGAGAACACAGGAGAGGTGAGAACTGATTATCTTTCACCACTAGAATACCCTGCTTATGACTGTTTATAGTATAAGGGATAGGAGAGAACACAAGAGAGGTGAGAACTGATTATCTATCACCACTAGAAAACCCTGCTTATCACTGTTTATAGTATAAGGACAGGGGAGAACACAGGAGAGGTGAGAACTGATTATCTATCACCACTAGAACACCCTGCTTATCACTGGTTATAGTATAAGGACAGGGGAGAACACAGGAGAGGTGAGAACTGATTATCTATCACCACTAGAACACCCTGCTTATCACTGTTTATAGTATAAGGACAGGAGAGAACACAGGAGAGGTGAGAACTGATTATCTATCACCACTAGAACACCCTGCTTATCACTGTTTATAGTATAAGGACAGGAGAGAACACAGGAGAGGTGAGAACTGATTATCTATCACCACTAGAACACCCTGCTTATCACTGTTTATAGTATAAGGACAGGAGAGAACACAGGAGAGGTGAGAACTGATTATCTATCACCACTAGAACACCCTGCTTATCACTGGTTATAGTATAAGGACAGGAGAGAACACAGGAGAGGTGAGAACTGATTATCTATCACCACTAGAACACCCTGCTTATCACTGGTTATAGTATAAGGACAGGAGAGAACACAGGAGAGGTGAGAACTGATTATCTATCACCACTAGAACACCCTGCTTATCACTGTTTATAGTATAAGGGACAGGAGAGAACACAGGAGAGGTGAGAACTGATTATCTATCACCACTAGAACACCCTGCTTATCACTGTTTATAGTATAAGGACAGGAGAGAACACAGGAGAGGTGAGAACTGATTATCTATCACCACTAGAACACCCTGCTTATCACTGTTTATAGTATAAGGACAGGAGAGAACACAGGAGAGGTGAGAACTGATTATCTATCACCACTAGAACACCCTGCTTATCACTGTTTATAGTATAAGGACAGGAGAGAACACAGGAGAGGTGAGAACTGATTATCTATCACCACTAGAACACCCTGCTTATCACTGTTTATAGTATAAGGACAGGGGAGAACACAGGAGAGGTGAGAACTGATTATCTATCACCACTAGAACACCCTGCTTATCACTGGTTATAGTATAAGGACAGGGGAGAACACAGGAGAGGTGAGAACTGATTATCTATCACCACTAGAACACCCTGCTTATCACTGTTTATAGTATAAGGGACAGGGGAGAACACAGGAGAGGTGAGAACTGATTATCTATCACCACTAGAACACCCTGCTTATCACTGTTTATAGTATAAGGAAAAGAGGAGAACACAGGAGAGGTGAGAACTGATTATCTATCACCACTAGAACACCCTGCTTATCACTGTTTATAGTATAAGGACAGGGAGAGAACACAGGAGAGGTGAGAACTGATTATCTATCACCACTAGAACACCCTGCTTATCACTGATTATAGTATAAGGGACAGGGAGAACACAGGAGAGGTGAGAACTGATTATCTATCACCACTAGAACACCCTGCTTATCACTGGTTATAGTATAAGGACAGGAGAGAACACAGGAGAGGTGAGAACTGATTATCTATCACCACTAGAACACCCTGCTTATCACTGTTTATAGTATAAGGACAGGGGAGAACACAGGAGAGGTGAGAACTGATTATCTATATCCACTAGAACACCCTGCTTATTACTGATTATAGTATAAGGGACAGGGGAGAACACAGGAGAGGAGAGAACTGATTATCTATCACCACTAGAACACCCTGCTTATTACTGAATATAGCATAAGGGATAGGGGAGAACACGGGAGAGGTGAGAACTGATTTTCTTTCACCACTAGAACACCCTGATTATCATTGTTTTTGATAAATACGGGCCTTAGATTGATAGAACATAAAATATATTTATGAATAACATTTATAAACTTTTCTTTAGTTATACGAGTTAATAGATTAATTACATAATATTAATAAGACATTTTTTCAGCTGGAGTCAGAGTTGGTACATTTTTACTGACTCCATCCAAAACTAGCTTTGACTCTGACGCCACAGCCCTGGATTTTAATGTTATTTTGTGCAACTATATTTTTTGTGGTAAAAACACCAGCTTTTGATGTTAGTTGAAGGTCTTTGGTCAATATGAAATGCAGGACACACAAGCATTTTTGCAACTGGTGTTTTTGTTAATTGGTGGCATTTGCTTTTGTTTGTTTGTCTTTCTGGTGTCTTTTCAAAAATGGAACATGCTATAGCTAGTGCCTTTTTTTTTGTCATTTTGACAACACCTTCTCTGTAGGGCAAAAACGCCATGAAGAAAATTCTAGTGGTAAACACACTGGCCCAGTTTTACTAATATGTCTGTGCATAGAATCAATCTAAAAAGCGGCGCAGTTTTGGTGCAACTATGGTATCTACGCTATTTTCATACTTGATTGAAAGGGGCAGAGCTTATTGGAAAGGGGGTGTGGTTTCATAGTTGGTATTAAGTTAGACAAAAGTGTCTATCTCTGCACCAGATTTATAATCCAGCCTGAGTCTCTGTGATAAATCTGGTGTAGGTCTAGACAGCCTGTATAATTTTATGCCAACTACAGGATTAGTAAATCTGGGCCATTCGGTGTGACAAAGGCTAGAAAAGCACCACAAACACTTGCACTTATTCTGGCATTTTTTTTTACTGCCAGAGCCAAATTCATGTGTGTAAGGGCCCTAAGACAGTTTTATGCACACCAGTCAACCACTGTATGCTATGTATGCATTCGATATTTAACAATTGTAAAATAATTTTGCACGCAAGGCAAGATTCTGCTGGGTTTAATAGACATGAAAAAATAAAACATTTTCTTCACAAATACACAGTAATGGAGAAGCCACAAGCATACAGTAACATCATATAATGAGGTGATGTGCAGTTCCTGTCTACCCACTGGGCCAAGAAATAGTAACAGTGACTTTATATGAAAAGTAGCATCTTTGTGCACTATCCTACTGCATGACATTGAGTACAATAATGCGAGACCCCATATAGCCCTGGTCTCCCTATGCTATAATGAGACCACTAAGAAACAACCCACGTGCTCCACTGAGACCTATATAGGAATCTCATGTCTTACAGAAGAGCTTATGCTATTGGTGCTCAAATAAGAAACACAAGGACTATAATTACCACAATGCATTGCATTATAGGATGAGTGATAGTGATGAAAGGTAGACATTTCATTGGGTCCAATGTGAAGCCTTCAGTAGTTTTAACCTGTTTGGCTGAATACTCAAGCTGGTCATACTTCCCAGTAAGTCACTTTAGGAAATCTGCCTCCTGAGTAAGTTCCTTTTATCTCTTATATCTGCACACAGTTTGTATATGATGGGAAAGCAGCAGATGTCACAGTATGAGGTAGGTATAGAGGGAATGGACAAAAGGTTTACCATATAACAGCATATTGCCGCATCCCTCCCATTGATTGGCTTGCACTGGCTACTTTTTTAAGGACATTCTACAAGATCTGTTTTCTAAACTACAACTTTGGCAAGTTTCACATATTCATTCTGGGAAACAAGCTCCATGTGCGAGGTGTATTTGCCAGGCCGAACACTGCTCCTGTGACACAAACTCATAGCATTAAAATGATTTAAAATGCGGTGTGTTCCTGCCTGATATCGACTGTACTGAATAGTACTCACATAATGCCATCAGTGCAATTCAGTACAGTGTCGGTCAGACTGGAATTCACAGTATTATAAATCATTATCATGTTATCAGTTTATATCACAGGAGCAGTGTTTAGCCCGAGAAATACTGATCTCACACCGAGCGTGTTTCTCAGACTGAATACATTAGTGCAAAACTGGCCTTACTGCAAGCCCCTAACGATGGAGCATGCAGGGAGTTGTAATTTAACAACAGATGGCGAGCTACAGGTAGAGTAAGCATGTTCTTGAAACTCCCCTGTGTTGTGTCTCAGTGAACTGTTAAAAGAGTATTCCCATTTTAGGTTTTTATTAGACGTGCAGATTTTACAGGCCATTGTCAGGAAGGAAGCACTCCTTCCCAGAATTCGCCTGCTCGCTAGCGGAGGAGACTGCAGCATTTACTTGCTTAAATCTCTTCCTCAGTATGAGAATGAGCGTTCGCTAATGCCATCGCTTGTCCCCATACTGAATGATTGTTTTCCGGCAGCAGAGCGCTGATTACACAGCACGTTCTGCTGCCAGCAAACGAGGATTTTTAAACCTGCTGAAAGACTCGAATTACCTGATGAATGAGCTTTTGCTCATTCATAAGGTAATCGGTGGCAGTATTACACTGCCAGATCATCACTCACAAGCGTTCCATGGGATATGCCATAGATTTCTGCTAGCTGTGGGTCCCACCTCTGGTACTATGGCATCCATCTCAGCTAGGTCCCATAGGAGTGAATGGAGAGAGTTGCTCATATGATCCTCACCAGATGGAACAAGGAAAGGCAATAGGTTTTGGATCCAGAGTTGGGACCTGCATCTATCCTGTGGATATGCTATAAACCTTAGATGGAAATCCTTTTTAACACCTTGTGAAAGATATCTTTTTCCTCTTAGCTGCAGTGACAGTCCTCTGCTTGGAGGAAAAAGGAGTAAGCCTTAATGTTGCTACAACTATGCAATGCATACTTCAGAAAAAACATTAAAGGGGTTATCTGGGCTTTTAATACTGATGACTAGAGATGAGCGAACATTTAAAAAAAGTCCGTTGTTCGGGGTTCGGGTGGTGGTTAATTGCGCATCCCGTTATGGATTCCACAATAGCGCATATGGAATCCATAAGGGGCGGCTGCCACCAACCCGAACTGTCGAACAGCTGAAGGACCTGGCGTGACGTCACTGTCATGTGATCAGTGCAGGGGGCGTGGCTCAGCACGGGATCTGATCCGTGCTGAGCCACGCCCTGCACTGATCACATGACAGTGACGTCACGCCAGGTCCTTCAGCTGTTCGACAGTTCGGGTTGGTGGCAGCCGCCCCTTATGGATTCCATATGCGCTATTGTGGAATCCATAACGGGATGCGCAATTAACCACCACCCGAACCCCGAACAACGGACTTTTTTTAAATGTTCGCTCATCTCTACTGATGACCTATAAAGACCATAGACAGCAGCAGCATACAGCTGATGGGCGGGGGTGCCGGGTGACGGACCCCCGCCGATCTCATATTGATGACCTATCCTGAGGATAGGTCATCAATAGTAAAAGACCAGACAACCTCTTTAAGGGTACAACCACATGGAGCAGCCATGCTGCACCTGGGATGTGCCCACATGTGCCCAGGAACCACGTGGCCATACGAGCAGTATCTGTATAGCTGTAAAGGGAGTCTGTCACCAGGACATTCACTATTAAATCAGGCACAATCCATTGCTTCATTCTGGAGGAAAATGAGCAGTTAAGTTCACCAAGGGTAGGTCCAAGCCATTCTGAGCATCCCTGTTCCTCCAGCTTCCTCTGTCTGCCAGCCTCTCCCTCTCCTTCATGATTGACATGGCCAGGCGAGATGAGTATGCAGGAACCAGTCAAGGACAGGGAGGGTCTGGCAGAGGAAGCAAGAGGAACAAGGGTGCACAGAGTGGCTTGGACCCACCCTCGGTGCATATTTGCATATGGATTTAAACTACTTTTTCTATAGAATGAAGCAACAAATCGCTAAAAAAAAAGTATCATTGCATTCAGCTGAGCTAGCTCTACAAAGCATTGTGCCTGTTTCAACAATGACTTTCTTGGTGACAGATTCCCGTTAACCATGAAGACAGAAGAAACAATGCACAATACATTGCCACATCCTAAGGGCTCATTCAGAAGGCTGTATGCTGTCCGCAAAAATGCGGATCCGTTTTCTTGCGGATTAGATGCTGACCCATTCACTTCTATGGGGCCCTTTTCTACCATTCCACGGCTCCGCAAAACAAATGAAACTTGTCCTATACTTGTCAGTGAAAAATCAGGATGTGGCCCCATTGAAGTCTATGGGTCCGCAAAAATACGGAATGCTATCCGTTTTTTTGTGGACAGCATATGACTGTCTGAATGAACCCTAAGGGTCCATTCAGATGAATGTAAGTGCTCCATGCCCGTGCTGCAGACCGTAAATTGCAGTCCGCAATGCACAGGCACCAGGTGTGTGCACTCCGTTTGCAGATGCAGAGCCACTGACTTGAATGGATCAGCGATCCGCAAGATATGGCAAATGATAGGACAGAGGCATGGACCCGAAAGCTTCAGTGGGCTTCCGGTCCATGCCTTCGTTCTGCAAAAGATGGGACACGTCCTATCTGTTTCCGTATCTTGCAGATCATGGACCCATTCAAGTCAGTGGGCCACAATACAAGCAATGAGCCCTTATGGTCATCTGAATGGACCCTAAGAGTAGCACGGCCGTTCCATGTGGTCTTTGAGATCAAAGGGGATTCTTATTCAAGATCATGCTTTGTGGCACTCTGTAGCTAAACTTTGTAACATTTATTTATATACTGTACAACTATATTACGTGTGCTGGCAATTAAGGCATTTTTTTAAATATTTTTTATTATCCTTTAGTGCCCCCTATTTTACTTGTGTGGATCTCCTGATGTCTCTTTGGGAGGTTGAGGTCCATCATAGCTGGATCATCTAAAATGTCACAATAAAAGTACTTCATGCATGAACTGTGAAATTCTTCATAAACCCTGTTTCTTGTCATACATATAACAGAGTTACAACAGAGAGTGACTTTCATAAAAAGATTGTACTGTGTCTTGGTGTAGCATTTCAGAATGCCATGTGAGGTTAGCACTTCCTAATCTCAGAAGCATGATGCCAGCATGATATGTGTTCCAAACAGTGCAAAGAAGGAGGATTGTTGGGGCAAGTAGACCCCTCCCAATACAGGGACCCCCGCGACAGCAGACGGTCAGGTGTGTTATAAAGTAAAGCTGACACTAGCTGACACTGTAGACCTACAGCATCAGCAATTTCAGCACACAACATAGTTTATCAGTTTACACATATGCAGCATTTTTTTAAGCTCTAGGCACGCATTCAGCAACTTTCATCAAATTGCAAAAATCAAGAAATGTCACAATTTTCTAACATTAGGAGCGTTAAAGCTCTTCTAGGTGTCTGCTCACACCCATGATACTAACACTTCTGTAGCAGTTTATACACATACAGCTTGCTCTTTCACACACATGCTATGCCAACATTCTGCATGCATACAATATTATATGAATTTGGAAACCAATACGCTGAGGAGATGAAAGGCACCAGCACGACCAAAGATTTTCTTTCCATATAAAGCAATATCATTGATGTTTTAAAGACGGTATACGCAAAATAAAAGGAACAAATATATTTCTACAAATATATAGACTGCGTATTCCTGTATGTATTTAAATGAAAGGGATGGGGGGAGTCTTGCCAAACAACTAAGCAGTAACTTGACTTGAATGCAATTGTGGTCCTAAGCAGTAACTTGACTTGAATGCAATTGTGTGCACTGCAGCTGTCCCTCGATGGTTAAAATCAAATGAAAATGCTACTACAAGCCCTAAGGCCTCTTTCACGGATTGGCTCCATATTCGTTCAGGGAAACTCATACCATTTTGCAAGCAAGTTCAGTCAGTTTTGTCTGCGATTGAGTTCAATTGTTCAGTTTTTTTCTGCGTGGGTGCAATGCATTTTGATGCGTTTTTCACGCACGTGATAAAAAACTGAAGCCCCGTTTACTTCTATGGGGCTAGAGCTGCATGAAAAGCGCAGAATATAGAACATGCAACGCACTACTAATGCGTGAAAAAAAAAAACGATCATGTACACAAACCCATTGAAATGAATGGGTCAGGATTCAGTGCGGGTGCTATGCGTTCATGTCACGCATTGCACCCGTGCGGAAAACTCGCTTGTGTGAAAGGGGCCTAAGGCGGGGGCTACGCACGGGAGAATTTATCAGGAAGGGAATATATGAAGTCAGTTTTGCTTGAGTCTGTGTTTCTGTACTTTATGCCACGTTTGTCAAATGTCTCATGTTGTTTGATAAATTTGCCACATCTTTAAGGCCTCATGCACACGCAATTTGCGGGCCGCAAAACACATACGGTCGTATGAATGTAGCCTTAGGCCTATTGCACATGAACGTGTGCGCCCCGTGCCCGTATTGCGGACCGCATTTGCGGATTCACAATACACGGGCACCATTCTGTGGCCATTCCGCATCACGGATGCGGACCCATTGATTTCAATGGGTCCGCAAATCCGGAGATGCGGAACGGTGCGGAATGGAATGATGGAACGGAACACTATGGAAGCACTACGGAGTGCTTCCGCGGGGTTCCGTTCCGTACTTCCGTCCCGCAAAAAGATAGAACATGCCCTATCTTTTTGCGGAATGGGCAGATCACGGACCCATTCAAATGAATGGGTCCGCGATCCGCTGCGGCTGCCCCACGGCCGGTGCCCGAGCATTGCGGGCAATTTGCATTTTTGGCTAGAAAAGCTCCTCCAGTTTTCTAGCTCCACCGTCCTACTGAAGTGAGACTGCAACTTTTCAGTCTCATTGATAAATCTGGAGTGAAACTCATTAACATAGCTAACCGTGCCCACTTTCTCACCCATATTTAAAAAAATATGTAAAAATGCAAAATGTCGCAACATTTTTTCACAAGCGAGCCCAAAAATTTGCAAAGGGCCAATTTTGCAACTTTTTGAAACCAGAATCCTTGAGTGAAGGGTGATAAATCAGGGCCCTAGACTTTTTGTAGCTCTATGTTAACAGAAACAAGATTGCATATAAGTCAGTTTACTGCTTTGGACTACAGCTGTCACTCAATAGATAAAATCAGCCAAAGTGCTACAAAAATTTTGGGTGTAGCCTCTGCATAAGTTTAGTGGATATAGATATGAGTTACATGGTTATGCCCAAACATTCCCTTTTTACTTCTGCTTAGAGTGGGATAAGTGGCCAAAGTGACCAAGCTGGCCATATACATTAGGTAAATATGGGCCAAAGCTGTTGCTCTAGGAAGGATCGTTCAACCATCTAAAGTTTATGGGAGTCATCCTTCCTTTGTTCCCACAGGAGATAAGCCCCTGGAGTAGATGTCTGGCAGCAGCTTATTCCCTTCTCTCCACTGAAAACACATGCACACTCGAACAAGTGTGTATAATATGTATGGGTAGTCGGATGGAATAGATATCTGGATTGCAGTAAGATGAGAATTATTTCATACGCTTATTATACTTTTAACTGTAAGATAGATTTTATGAAGTTATTTACATAGTTAGGATATCCTGCCTATATATCTATATACAGTATAAGGCCTTATGCACACGGCCGTGCCCGTATTGCGGCCCGCAAACAGTGGGTCCGCAATATATGGGCACTGCTGTGTGCACCCCTCATCACTGGAATGGGCCCGCCATCCGGAAGGTCCAGTGCGGAACAAGGCACGGAGTTCATCCGTGGGGTCTCTGTCCGTGCCCCCACCGCAAAAAAGTAGAGCATGCACTACTTTTTGCGATGCAGATGGATCATGAACCCATTCAAACCAGTTTTCCTTTACACCAGTTTTGGTAAATCTCCCCCATTGTTTCTTTCTCCTCTCAGTTTCTTTTCTTTGGGTTATACCATCTTTAGAGTACTAACTATAATACAGCATTATATGGATCATGAGTGTACTTTTAGCAAGGCAGCATGCACTCATCAAGCAAATTATAACAATTAAATGGCATAACTTCCATACTATAAGCTTTTTCCTGTCGTGTTAAGCAGCTCACACACTACATGCTACTTTTCACACACTAAGCATTTTGAGGCAATCGGAATTTGACCATTCTGTGAGTAATTACTGTTCTAGTGGCTTGTATATACCTACTCAAACACAATGGCCCAGATTTACTAATCCTATAGATGGAGTAAGCTTAGCCCGACTGTCTAGACTTCACCAGATGGATGGCTGAGAAATGTGGTGCAGGGATAGGCACTGTTCTCTTACTTAGCATCAGAATTGTGGCTTAATTTTGGTGCAAAATGGTGCATCTTTGGACCCACTTCCTTTCCAACAAACCTCGCCACATTCTACTTAGACCTGCCCCCTTACGAGCATGTCAGAAAAGTGTAGAAACCCTAGATGCGACAATTTTTGCCACTTTTTAGTGGTACAGACAAATTAGTAAATCTGGGCCAATGAGTGCTATTTAACCCCTTCATGCATGAAAACTGTTTAGTACCACCATCCTAGGAGGTGCACCATGCCAGTAGATCATTATGTTCTGAGTTTTATTGCAGAGCATAACCCTGCAGGCTAATTTCACACAGGCAATGTACCCATCTGGATGCTATACGAGTTTACAACGTACGGCACCCAGACCGATGACTGAACTATTATATAGACTGGGTAACTTTACATGGGTGATTTTCCATTTGGACCATCTGTCCATGCTGAGAAGACCACAGTATGTTCTATTCTTCTCCATTTTGCCCCACAAGACTTATTCTTTCATTACAATGAATGAGTCTGCAGGAAAAATGGCTCTCACACAGAGTTAATCTTTGTATGGACCATGTAAAAACTCATCCATGTTCGGCAAGTTTACAACCGTCTGTCTGAAAGAGGCCTTAGGCCTCATTCACACGTCTGTGCTCAAATCCACGAGCAGGTGGTGAGTGATGCATCCGTGAAGCTGTCCATGACGGATCCGTGTGTCCGTTTTTTGCTGTCCGTCTTGCATCCGTGTTTCACTGACATTGGACAGCTGAAAAATAGTTTTAAAAGCATCTCTCCTTAATGAGCCGTGAAACACGGATGCAACACGGATAGCATCTGTGTTGCATTTGTGGTTTTCACGGACCCATAGACTATAATGCGTGTGAGGGATCCGGGAACACGGACCAAGATAGGAAATGCATCCGTGCTGAAAACACTGACCACGAACCGTGCTAAAACACTGATGTGTAAATACACACATTCAAATGAATGGGGACGTGTGCTGTCCATGGAGAACACGTACAGCACACGTACGTGAAACACTGACGTGTGAATGAGGCTTTAGATTATAACCCTAGAAGCAAGCTAGTTTAAAACTAAAAAGTGTTTCCTTGCTAGGAAGGACTCTTAAAGGGGTTAATTGCACCCACTAACATTTAGTCATACAATAGCAGCAAACCATATCAAGCTCTCATATAACTAATCCCGCATAGTATTATATCTTAGTATGGTGCAAGAATATTATTATTCTTACATCATCGTTTCATGGGTTCATGGCTTGACTAGGGAAATACTGTGAAAAACCTAATTTTGGTTTTGCTTACACTAACAAGTGGGATACCACTACCCTCACTGTTGATAATAGAGGTATTACAATTTGCCAGGTAATGTGGTGGCCCTGAGCAGTTATACTAGCGGGATGCCCATTGCTAAAGATTGTCTGGGGGCCTATAAAGACATCAGATGTAATATTATTACTAAGTGAGTAAAAGTGCAATGTGTACTCTAAGCTGAGATTCGTGTGAAGTTCTGACATACTAATGGTTATATTATGAGTTATTTTATATTTTTGCATATGTTTTATAATCAAATAGTAGTAGGACACACAAAATATATCAAAATATTATAGAAAGAATGTGTTATGGCCCAATAATGAATAACTTAATCAATCACTTAAACAAAAAGTTATCTTTATTGATCATGTGAATGAGGGAAATTGGTATGGGCAGTGATCTTTTTAATTTAGTCGGTGTTGACTCCTTGCATGCCATTTTGTATAATAGTGGGTGCACTACTGCTGGAAATAGACGGTATATACGTCTGGGGTCGTAGAAAATTATACTAATGTATGTATCACCTTATGTCAATCTTACATGCCTTTCACCTATTTTATGTTGATTCCTCCACCTTTTATATATGTCATTTTAAGAAGTGATCAAGGTTAAGATATTGATTAAGTTATTCATTATTGGGCTTTCTATGGGATTTTGATATGTTCTATAATCCACATCAATCGAAATGTTCCTTAGACATGTCTGTAATTTGTATAGACATCATATTCTGATGACAAATACGATTCGGGAGATACTGCAACTCCTTATGCAGAGTGCAGAAACAGCGTGAGGAGTCTTATAGGCCAGGCACCGCTCCTCTGGAATTCTGGGAGGAGGATGACAATCAGTATGTAAAGGAGCTTTTAGCAAGAGGAGCATCACCTGGCTTATATGACTCCTCACGCTGTTTAGCCACTTTCCATAAGGATATATAGTATCCCCCAATTCCTGACTTAGGCTGGGTTCAGACTTAAGTGTTTTACAGCGCGTTACTACGCGCTGTAAAACGCTCAACAGGCGAAAACCCATGTTTCCCTATGGGCATGGTTCTCACCTGAGCGTACGCTGTAAAACGCCCTACGCTCAAAGAAGTACAGGAGCTTCTTTGGGGCGTATTGTCGCGCGTATTGTGATTGACGCCACAGTGGTCAATCACACAAACGCACGTACGACGTGCGTTTCCTATTTCCAAAAACGTGCTGTAATACGCGCGACAAAAACGCGCGAAAAACGCGCGTATCATATACGCTCAAGTCTGAACCCAGCCTTGGGCCTCTCACCGGGTAAGCCAGTACTCTCTGCTCTGCACTGATGAGCGGCAATCACCCCAAATGATTATTATCCAAGCCATGTCTCAAGGTCGGTTTAAAAGGTTGAACATTGACATAGGATACCTGTCTTACATCTGGTAATATTAGAGGCAGAGCTTGCTAAGAGCTCATTTACCTACCCACAAAACTACACTTAGGCTACTTTCACACTCGCGTTTTGGCTTTCCGTTTGTGAGATCCGTTCAGAGCTCTCACAAGCGGTCCAAAACTGATCAGTTTTCATTTTAAAACGCACGAACGGCGATGGGTGCGGCCGGGCACCATGCATCCACAGACCTCCCGTTGGGCACCTTAATTCAATAATTGACAGGTTAGTAAAACCTGTTTTTTCACAGAATAAAGCCACCTTAGAAATCAGAATGCTACTCTGGACATGAGCATATGTTTAGCTCAAAGGGCTTATAGGTGGTGACATGCATTCTGAATGGAAAAGGATCTGCCCAGAAAGCATTAGTTTGCGTCAGTTCAGTCTCCATTCCGCTTTGGAGACGGACACCAAAATACTGCTTGCAGTGTTGTTCAAGTGGATCCGTCTTGACTATGTTAAAGATAATACAAACAGATCCATTTTGAACAGATGCGGACAGTTGTATTATCTGAATCTAGTTATCTACGTGTATTTGAAAAGAAGGTAATTTTTATTTATACTGTTGAGAACTAGGACTTTCATCCCTGGCCACCTAATGCTGCTTCTGTCCTTGGCAGTGCTGTGGTAATATTCTTTGCTACGTTATCACAATGAGGACAAGGTAGGTAATAAGCTATGTTCTCTTGCACACATTGCCTGCCATTCTCACCACACATACATATTGTTTGCCTATCAAACACACTCTCATACACACGTCATCATTCCACACAGCCAGAGCGCCATACACCCTCTCACCACACATCACAGTATTTTCCTGGGTTCATCAAGGTCCCTTTGGGACAGTTGAAATGTTCAGTAAAGTCCCTTGAATTTGACAGGGTCCCAATAACTCGAAATTTGGCTGGACTATGAGGATCTGTAACTAGCCCTTCATGGCTACTCTCGGGGGTTCGCACAGAACACCACACCTGCAAGACAGAGTAAAGTAGCTTAGTTATCGGAAAATATTCTGCTTTAGAGCTGTAGGGTTGATAAGACGTTGTGCTATTAAAACTGCTCAGTTTATGTGGACGTCACCTGTGCAAATCCAACAAAGAAAAGCTGATGGTTGGTCAGTCCCACTGCAGGCAATCGTTTTTCTTCACCATGTTTCTGTAACCAGGATTTGTACGCCTGAAACAATGGAAATAAGAACTAGTTTGCTAATTTTATACCGTTTTTCCAAAAGAGCATTGCATGGCCAATAAGACTCCTTACGACTACTAGATGCTCACCATAAAGAGAAATAGCATCCCTCAAATACTGACCTAGGCCTCTCACCCAGTTAAGCTAGTACTCTCTGCTCTGCACTGATAAGGGGAAAACAACTCAAAACAGCAGATGAGGTACTGGCTTAGGCCTGTTTCACACTTCTGGCAGTAGTTCTGGCAGAGAACAGCTCTCTGGATCCGGCTTTTCTGCCGACCCCATTGACTATAATTGGGTCCAGTGGAGATCTGGCTGCTATATAGAAAATATGCCGGGATTCGGCTAGACAAATACTGTTGCACACAGCTTGCTGGAACCACTGCCGGTGGTGTGAAACAGACCTCAGCTATTATGTTTCAATGTTTTGACGTATATCTGCTGCAGAATTCGGTGCAAAGGTTAATTGCGCCAAAAACTGACACTTTTGCCTGTCCATGCCAGGTTTAAAAAAGGAGGCGTGGTGTGGGCGTTGAAGAGGGCGGGCTGGCCGGCCTTTCTCATTTATCATTTTCTACACCAGTTTTAGACATAGAAAATGGTCTAAATCTACACCAGCAAGAGAGCTGGCGTACATTTAGACAGGCAGTGGTTATGCCGAAGTTAAGGCCGGCACCTCTACATAACTTAGGCGCAGCCACCGCCAGAGCAAAGAGGTATTTTGTTTTTAATAAATGACCCCCAATCTTTCTATGCTCCCTTTAGAGATCAGATAAATTGACATAATAATGCTGCTGTTCAATCACAGCCTATCGGTAAGAAACCTTTCTTCCTGGTGTATCAGGGGCGGACTGAGAACTTAAGAGGACCTGTCACTGCTCCTGACATGTTTGTTTTAATAGCTTCATGCATTCCCCATGTAATAACAATTCTGGAACATCTATTCTTATGGTTCTGTGTTGTGCCATTCCTTTATTATTTCTACTAGAATTTATGAATAATTGCTAGCAGTCTGCAGTAAGGGTACAGAGGGGAGGTAACAAGTTGGGGGGGTGTACCTGCACAGTCTGAAAATGGCAGCACTGATTGGATAGAGTGATTCTGTGCATGTACACCCCCCCCCCCCCCAACTTGTTACCTCCCCTCTGTACCTTACTGAAAGCTAATAGCAATTCAATTATAAATTCTAGTAGAAATAAAAAAGGCAAGGCACAACATATAGACATAAGAATAGATGCTCCAGAATTGTTATTACATGGGAAATGCATGGAGCTATTAAAACAGACATGTCAGGAGCGGTGACAGGTCCTCTTTAAAGTGGCCCTGGAAAAAAAAACTAAAAGTGGCCCCAATGTTGTAGGCAGGTCCAAATTGACAGAAGGTGGGGCAACACAAGCCACAAGTAGACAGAGACAACAGAAGTAGGCGGTGCAAGCAATACTGTAGTACAGCACAAAATACCATCATACAGCAAAACCAAATACCACAGTGCAACATAAAATACTGCCCAATCACTATTGTGTACCTGGCCAGTAGCCATGAGGAGGACTTGGTGGGCCCCTAGGCATGGGTCACTCTATGGCAATATTATTCAGTCACTGTATGAAGTCATTATTCGTTCCCTGTATGACGGTATTACTTTATGTATGTCTAATGTATGTATTATATTATTGAGGTATTATTTCTTCCCTTTATGGGGGGTATTTTTTGGGTATTGTATGATAGTACCACTTGGTAATGGGGGGATAGACAGGGCCTTTTAATGCTTACCTTAAAATAAGTAAAATCTGCAGCGCTCAACCTAGCACAAATATTTTACATTCTAGCACTTACATGGTATGCTGCCTTTAAGCCACCGTTGTCAGCGATGTTCTCCCCAAGTGTTTGGCGTCCATTGACCTTTTCTCCATTCACAGTGTAAGCATTATATTGACTAACCATGCACTCAGTACGATTTTTAAATGCCTCCAGAGATGAGTTTTGCCACCAAGGACGTAGATTACCATCCTCATCATATTCCCGGCCTGTAATACACAGCATATTTAAGAACACAGCAAAGGCCTATGTAGCCTTTTTATCCATATAACTCAGGCATGAACAAGGTTGGGTGAAAAATGTCACCATATAATAATGACCAATAGATGATGCACATTTTTATTAGCCAGATGATTTGAGGGTACATCCACAAAGGTCAGATATGCTGCAGATTTGCAGTACCAGCACAGTGGATGAGAGTCTAAGAAAAAAAATCCCATATTGACCTGCAGTGTGAATTTTAAATCCACAGCATGTCAATTTTTGTTGCGTATTTCTACCTAGGATTTTACCCTTTGCAACACAAATAATGGAAAAGATTTGCAGTGGAAATTCTACTGTGGAATTGCAGCACCATCTGCCCTGTGTGGCTGTACCCGTAGGCCTTTAATCTGACATTCAGACCAGAATAAAGCAAATTTGAAAGACAAAAATCTCTGGCAGTAGGAGCAACTCATTATGTTTCAACTGGATTTCCAATTTGCATTCAACGGCAATTTTACATAAAAGATGATATTTTTAATTTCATAGGTTTTTAGGCTGTTAAAGCAGCAGTCTACTCCTATTTTATCAGCATTGAGTACCAGGTTCAGACTGGCGCACAGGGGTACAGGTGAATCCCCCGGTGGGCCTCTGACCAAGGTGGGCCTTTACTCCCCCACCCTGCTGATATAGAGGAAAGCTACCAGTGTCCTCTTCTCTCCAGGACCTACCTTCTCAAAGGTGCTACAGGGACCGCCATATTTAATCATCTGGTAGCATCTTGCTGCTGTGTGAGCAGGTAATATTTGAATGTATCTGTATGGTGGGCCCCCAAAATAAATTTTACTGGTGGCCCTAGGCACCCCAGTCTAACACTGTTTAGTACACAGCCAATGCTATATTACTGTAGTCTGTGTCTATTTTCTGTCTCAATTAGTAGCTCGCCATAGCCATAAGGTTCATGCTGTTGAATAATTCGAATTGAGTCAGAATCAAATAACATTTGCCACTGGGCAAACCGGGATCGGACATGTTTGATTTCAACCTGTCCTAGCATATTGTTTTCTTCAAAATGTTTTTAGACTGGCATGTAGAGAAGTGCCTTCTATTTAAGTGCAAAAAAATTAAGCATACAGACTAAAGTGCGTAACAAAAGACAGTTTTATATTGCTTCCAAAATAGCCAGAGGTAAGTTTCTCTATGCAAGTCTATGGGACTCACATTCAGGCTTTCATAGACTTGCACAGAGAGATTTACTTCATGCTGACACAACAGATGCTGTAGGACTCCGGTGGTCAGACTATACTTTATGTAATGCAGCAGCGGCCCGGAGCGGTCTTTGTTGTCTTTCAATAAAGTGCCAGTAATGTGTTTCATTAGAGTACGCCATCCATCGTATAGTTTATAAATGGGGGCCACCATTTAACTGTGAAACTCTAGTGCCACTAGAAGATAAAACCTCAGTGGTTGATACCATTTAATGGCTAACTGAAAAGATGATGACAAATTTGCAAGCTTTCGAGGCTACTCAGGCCTCTTATAATACATTGTCTGTATCTGAGATGCCTGAATAACAGGCCTGAGTCGTCTCGAAAGCTTGCAATTTTGTCATCATATTTTCAGTTAGCCATTAAAAGGTATCAACCACTGAGGAATCTACCCTGGTGCAAATATATTTTTTTACTACCGCCACCAGAGGGAGCAATCGTCTTATATCAATTAGGGATCCATTAAAACCATATATTATATAAATGCCTGGTCCATAGTAAAAAAAAAAATATGTTTCATGCATACTGTAGTATACATAAATAATGTGATTGTTGTGAGAGATGCACTTTAAAGGGGTACTCCATTTTATTTATATCAGATTGGTGGGCGTCCGGCACCCCCGCCGATCAGCTGTTTGAAGAAAAGGCCATTCACCTACAAACACTGCCTTCTCTTCAATGTTTACCTGCTCGCCGTCGCAATCGCATTAGTGAGCGGGTGTAATTACATCTCATCTGTCCCATCCACTTCTATGGGACTGCTCCTTCCTACACTTGAATAGGAAGGAGCCATCCCATAGAAGTGAATGGGATAGCTTACTTGTAATTACACACGCTCACTGCTGAGGTTAGGACCGTGAGAAGGTAAACAATGAAAAGTAGGTAGCTGATTGGTGGGGGTGTCAGGAGTCGGACCCTGCAGATCTGATATTGATGATGTATTCTAAGGATAGGTCATCAATATTAAAAAAGTGCATTTGTCTTTAAAGGGGATTTGTCACTGGCAACCTCCATATCCACCGGTTTACAGAGACACATAGCTATGATTCACATTATTAAAACGCTGTCTTTCTTTTGTTGATCTAAGGCTCCGTTCCCAAGTTATAATACTTTTTCTTAATATGCAAATTAGGCATTTGGTGCAACGAAGATGTCACCGTTGCTCTTCTTGCACCCAAGCTGCATAGAGGTTCTGTGGCCAGCCCCTCACTCGCTGCTTTGCCACTTCCTGGTCCTGTCAATTATAGCAGTGAAGCAAGGGATGGCCACAGAAAAGAGTGGCACCCTCATTGCACCAAAGGCCTAATTTACATATTAAGAAAAAGTGTCATAAATTGTGAACTCAGCCTCGGATCAACAAAAGAAAAACAGCCTTTTAATCAGGTGAACCACAGCTATGTGTCTATGCAAACAGCTTGAGGTCGCTCGCAGGTGACAGATTCTCTAGTCTTTAACACTATGCAGAACAGCATTGTCTTTCCCAATCTACGGTCTTGCCTTTTTTATATCTTGAAACATATTAAACAATAAAGAACATTTTCATACCACTTAACTGAACCTCTACTCAGATATACAAAGCTTTCTACCAAGTAACTATGTAACAAACCTTGATCATCAAATGCATGCGTCAGTTCATGTCCCATGACTACCCCAATACCCCCGAAATTTAGAGCCCTGAAGAAAAAAGAGGAGAAGAAAAGTAAGAGTGAGAGGTAGACATTGAGGGAAGAGGTGATTATTAACAAGAAAAGATGTTTAAAGAATGACTGATGAATGCAGAATTGGCACATAATGATTACATAGGCGCTACAAAAATATTCCTGCTACCCGCATCTACTAGACCTCTTGGACCGATATGGGCGTATGTTAAATTTCAAGGTCAATTACACCAAATCCGAAGCGATAAACGTCTCGTTACCTCAATCAAAGGTAATACCCTTAAAAGTCTCAACACCATTTAAATGGCAGGAATCACACATATCCTACCTAGGAGTCAAAATTCCTTCTCAACTAGGGAAATTGTTTCCACTTAACTTTATACCCCTTATTAAAGACATCCAGTCACATCTGAAGTCCCTTAAAATCCCCTATGTATTTTGGATGGGTAGGAAAAATCTCTTAAAAACCTTCATTATGCCCAAAATCTTGTACATAATGCAAATTCTGCCTATTTTTCTTCCTGTTCCCCCCCTTCTTTTCCCAAATCAGAAAGATTTTCACTACCTTCCTCTGGGACGGGAAGAGACCCAGGATAGCCTATACAAGATTATCACTTAGGCTGGGTTCAGACTTGAGCGTTTTACAGCGTGTTCCTACGCGCTGTAAAATGCTCAACAGGCAAAAACCTATGTTTCCCTATGGGCATGGTTCTCACCTGAGCGTTTTACAGCGTGTATGAACGTGCTGTAAAACGCCCTACGCCCAAAGAAGTACAGGAGCTTCTTTGGGGCGTATTTTCACAATGCGAAAATAAAAGTAAAGATAGAGCGCCGTACGCGCGAAGCGGGACGCGCAGGTGTGAACCTTGCCTTAGGAAAGAACATGGGGGATTTGGTTTGCCGGATGCACAATCATACTACAGAGCGATTCATCTTAAACGCTGGTTGCAATTACACACCCCTAAATATAGGATACTAGGCAATGATTTGGAAAGATCCCAACTCACACAGTCACAGAGAGCTGATTACCCTCTCCTTAAGGGAACTGTGTCTGTGTTGGGAAATCTTGCAACAGACCATAACTTACTAAAAAAAAACTCTCTAAACATGCCTGCTAGCCTCGTCCCATTCTCGGTGAGACCAGAAGCAGTAGACTTTTCCCCAATCTGGGAAAAATGTAAACATTTCACGGTGAAAGACTTTCTAGGGAAGCTCTCTAAAAAGATAGATACTGGGCATCCAATTAACCAAAGCTTAACCAGGGAATTGATCTCACAGCTATACCTCTCTCTATTGGCGCCGAGACGCAAAACTGTACCCCTATATACTGTATACAATCCTGGGCATTGAAGCTTGGCAGAGTGTTCTCTGATACAGATATCATGCGTATACATTCACACTCTCACGGGTTCTCGAGATGTGTCAGGATCCATGAACACTCTTATAAAGTGCTAACCCAATGGTACAAAACCCCAAAACAAATGTTTTTGAGAGGTCTCCAGGCCTCGAATACTTGTTGGAGATGTAAAATGGAATCAGGCACATTGAGTCATATATTCTGGTCATGCACAAAGCCGTTCTGGTCCAAGATATAGGACATAATCAATACCTTGACACAACATCCTATCACTCTTACTCCAGAAATGGTGTTTCTCTGGCTCCCTACTCCTGCTTGGCAGCCCTCCAAGAAAAACCTTGTAACCCATCTGTTACAAGCAGCAAGACTCCTCATTTCACTAAAGTGGCTAAAAGAGGAACCTCCATCAGTTAGTTACTCAATGGAAAGACAAAGCAGACCAATTGTGTCATATGGAGGAGCTAGCAAGCTGGGAAGACAGTGGGCATGAGAGTTACCTGAAAATATGGAGTCCATGGTTAAAATATAGAACTTTCCCTCCCACACAGCAACACAATATGGGTTAAGAAGAAAGATCCACGAGCTAAAATCACTATGCAAGATCTGGAATTTAAGTCATTCCCAACAACTTCCGGGAACCTACAGTTTATTTATCCCTGAGCTAGTGTAATCCTTGGTTCTCCTACTATATATACTATGTATACTAATATTAGAATAGGTAGGCCAGAGGTTGTGAGGTGACCAAAAAACGTTATCTCAGAACCTCTTTTCCCTCATATACTGTGTATTTCATTGATGGTCTGCATGCATGATCCCTGTGAAAATTTACATAGCTTCTCTATAGCTTCACCTGTATGTCAGATTCTGATTCCATAAACGGGTTGTCCTGAAGCGAATTTTTTTTTCCAAAGGGCTCAGAGTGGGTTAAGCTCACCGATCACCTACCAGGTCTGGACTTTTTCACCCTATCTGGACACATAGAAAATGCCAGGAGCTGCCCACTCTGACAATCACTGGCTAGGGCGGGTGACTGCTACTGCCATTGATAGGCTAAGCAGGTATTTTCTGTGTGTGCAGAGGGGACCAGGATGTAGAGACCAGAGGGGACCCAGTAAACATCCAAATGGGAGCAATGGAGGATCAGTGAGATAAGTACTGCTTTTTTTTTTTATCCACTTTGAGCTCTTTGACAAAAATGTTTCCCTAGACAACCTGTGTCATGTGATGCATTTCACCACTGCGGCCAGTCATTGGCTGCAGCAGCAGCAGCAACATGACCCATGTCAAACAGGTTGTTGACATGCGGAGAGTGGAGCGAGGCAACAGTGGCAGGGGATCAAAGGAGTCAGAACCCAGTGGCAGGGAAAAAGTATGCTTCCCTCTGCAGGTCTGGCCAAGTAGGGAGTCTGCCGGAAAGACCCTCGATGTAAAACAACCCTTTAAATTCACTTTGACATATATTGTACAAAGTAAATATTTTACTATGGAGATCATGAAAACTGGTTTATGCAGTCACACTACTCCATTCTGTTGCAGGAGAGCCCAGTCCACACTGAAGAGGGACGGGACTGTCTTCTCTTGGCTCAGGCGCTGCCTCTATGATATCTATGCTTTTGTTTCTTTACACAGACTTGAACCGCCTGAAAGCAAACATTTGGGTAGCATTTCCCTGCTCTGGCTAGGAGAAGCATGAAAGCTGAGCACACGTACTTTGGGTGTGTGGGAGCATAGAACGGAGCCTGAAGGATGCCTGCTGGGAAGACAATCTCATTCTTGTTTGGCAAATAATAAGCGTTGACTGTCTGTGGTGTCATACTCCATCTGCAGAGAAAATCAGACAGAGGGAAAAATCTCATTAGTTTGTTATATGATTTCATACAGGTCACTGATCTATTAAATAATGGCTAATGCTTTTTATATTCAGCAAGGGTTTATATTTTGATATTTCTTCCTTATATAATATAGTTTTAGATGAACCAAAGCAAGCTGTTATTAATGGCTGACTATGTCCTGGGTACTGCCGTCTGTACTAGCGGCTGCTAATTCTCGTCTACAGAACAATTATACTGTTTACTTACTGCTCTCTGTTTGGAGGTTTCCTTAATTGTTCAGCCATAAGTTTAGATGAAAAATTGTAGAAATTCAACATGTTCTGAAAGAAGGAATCCTCGGACACCTCAAACTAAAGAAAAGACACCATTTAAAAGTGATGTAGATATTAGAGCAGATACAACATCTATCTATACATCTAATATCTATCTTTCTTTCTCTATCTATCTAATATCTATCTACCTATCTATATATAGATTTAAAAAATGAACAGCACCCCCCAAAATTGTGAAAAAGGTAAAGTCCTTTTATTCACCCAGAATGGTTGCAATCTATCCCATACTGTTCATATGCACAGATACTATCTGCTGTTTATCACTGCTGTTTAGTGTTATCTCTAGATTTCCACTGTAAAATTCCATTCTGAGTAAATTAAATGGCAACAGATCTAAGAAATCAGTGGAGTACATTAATATATTCCCCTTTTTGTAGAAATTAGAAAACCAGATTGTCTGACTACATTTAAAACATAAGCATGTTGTAACAGATAATCAAAACGTAACCCTTCCTCACTGAAATGCCTTTTGTTTGATGTACTTTTTTTATTATATAACAATTGAAACTAAGAGATATATAAAGAAATCTTCTCTGTTTGTTCCAGGAGATCAACAATTTCCCCCTACTTCTTTTCACTATCCTGTGTCTGGCTGTAAGACAGCTGGCTGCAGAAGGAGCCTCTGCCTCTGTTCTGTCTGCAGTAGAGCACAAGTATTGTTAAAGGGGTTTCCAGGTTTTTGATATTGATAGCCTATCCTCAGGATAGGTCATCAATATAAAGGAGATTAAACAGCAGTAGTAAAACATTTACTAGAGCCAGCAGCAGTATCTGTGTGTGCATCTCTCTGTCTGCTGCTGCTTCCTCCTGATCAGTGTCTATTTCACTTTTCATTAACCCTCATCATAGCCATTCTGTCTATAGATGCTATATATGCTGTCCATTATGGCACCCAATGTGTGTTCGTTATTTAATTGCCTCTTACCCCATCATACACTTCGTCCAGTTCCTTTGTATCAAGGATAAAGTCAGGAAATCCTATCATGTCATATATAGCATCTGCCTGAAAAGAAAAATAAAGATGCATCCCTGTGCTTATATACATAACAGTCTTCACTGATGCTCTGAGCTTCAAATGTTTTAGGCTATGTTCACATCAGCGTATATAATCCTCTCCAGAGCAAAATACTGGCATACCCGGGCACTGCTGAAGCCTGCTGGATACCCATTCACTATAACAAGATTGTTGGGTTTCCAGCTTTCTGGCAGAAAAATACCAGTGCATGTGTCCGGTGAGTTAAAGGGAATCTATCACCAAGATTTCAGATTATCTGCAGTAATACATGAATTCCAGATCACAAGGTTTTATTTTCCTATTGCCCCTGTTCCTCCACTGTCAGCAGATGTCTAGAAATACATTGTCAGGACTGCCATGCATGTGCACGTGTCTTCTCCATTATGTTAGTCTGGCACAGCAGTCTGGACTGTGTATTTCAATGCAGCTTTGAGCACTGAACAATGGGACAAGCAGGAAGTGTGTTGGACCGCCGATGCACAGCGTGCATCAGATAGCATGGGAAGCGGTGTGGCTCTGCTTGACAGAAGAGGTGTCCAGGAATCGGCAGATCTGTAGGAGGGCACCATTAAAATGATTGTTTTTCTCCTATATTATGTGATTTTTTTTCTTGACCCAGAGTGTCACTTTAAGAGACACACACCTCAATTTTGGTTCCTCTTGGGAGAAACCTATGTCAACTAGAAGCTAGTGTAAATTTCCGTTGTGATTTCTGACAGTTTTCTGGTGTAAGTATTGTTATATTTGTAGGTCAGCATAAGATCCCCCTGTCTACACACCGCCCACTTTATGAATAATTGGTAAGCGTGCTGTAAAGGGAAGAAAAGTTGCACATTTGTGCACAAAATGGGCTTAAGAAAAAAATTTGACTTTTCTACAACAGAAAACTGCAGTAGAAATATAAATAAATCCCCCATGTCACTGCCCAATCAGTGCTGACATAGCCCACTTGACAAGAGGAATGGTAACACCCAATTTTCAGTTTATTCATAAATTTCTAGAAGGAATGACAGAGGAACATCACAATGCAGAGTTCCAGGAAAAGATGTTCCAGAATTGCTAATTTATGGGGAATACAAGTGTTCATTAAACCAGACATGTCAGGAAAGGTGACAAGTCATCTTTAAATGGATATCTTTTAGGCCTCTTTCACGGATAAGAGGCGGGTGCGTTGCGGGAATATGCACGATTTTTCCGCTCGGGTGCAAACGTTTGTAATGCGTTTTGCACGCGCGTGTGAAAAATCGCCATGTGATGGACCATGTGATTGGACCATGTGATGTGACGTCATCACAGGTCCTTTAGCTGGTAGCTGAAGCTTGAAGAGAGAAGACAGATCGCAACTACGCGATCAAGTGGCTAAGGTAAGTTAAGTTTTATTATTTTTAACCCCTTCATCCTCATTTTACTAAGCATTCTTTATTAAAGAGGACCTTTCACTGGTCCACAGTTTATGAGTTAAAGCTATGTACATTGAGAGCGGCACCCAGGGATGTCCCTGCACTTACTTGTATCCCTGGGTGCTGCTCCGTTCGTCCTCTGTAGCCCCCGGTGCTGGAGCTCCTGCTGCTCTAATTTTGCCTGGGCGGAGATTCTTCTTCTGCCTGGCGTCTCCTTCTCAGGGCTGGAGCACTGGCCAATCGCAGCGCTCAGCTGATATCCTGAATATGAGCTGAGCGCTGCGATTGGCCAGTGCTCCAGCCCTGGGAGAAGAAGACGCCCAGGGCAGAAGAAGAAGTCTCCGCCCCAGGCAAAATTAGAGCAGCAGGAGCGCCGGTACCGGGGGCTACAGCAGGCGAACGGAGCGGCACCCAGGGATACAAGTAAGTGCAGGGACATCCCTGGGTGCCGCTCCCAATGTACATAGCTTTAACTCATAAACTGTGGACCAGTGAAAGGTCCTCTTTAAGAATGCTAATATTTTCCCTTATAACCATGTTATAAGGGAAAATAATAAAGATCTGGTCACGTTGCTAAGCAACCATGCGGGAAAATCGCACTGCATCCGCACTTGCTTGCGATTTTCCCGCAGCCCCATTCACTTCTATGGGGCCTGCGTTGCGCACTTCTATGGGGCCTGCGTTGCGTGAAAAACGCACAATATAGAGCATGCTGCGATTTTCACGCAACGCAGAAGTGATGTGTGAAAATCACCGCTCGTGCACAGCCCCATAGAAATGAATGGGTCCGGATTCAGTGCGGGTGCAATGCGCCCACCTCACGCATTGCACCCGCGCGGAAAACTCGCCCGTGTGAAAGGGGCCTTAAAGTAAAACACCTTCTCTTTTGCTGCTCTCTTTGTCTTTTCATCCATCCATGTTAGACCTCCTAATGTGTACTCAAAAGCTGCTCGAATCTCCGAGATCATCTGTTCTGCCTGAAAAATTGTAAAATTCAAAATATGATCAGTTTTTCACCATTTTTATGACTTGGGAATAGTTTTTTTTCTAGTGGATTATACATTATGGTACTTACAATTGTTTTACTGTTCTTATCAAACATAGATTTAACAAACAGAGATCCCAGGGCAAAACCAAGTGTATCATCTGTATTGGACAGACAGGTCTGCCAGCGAGGAGTGCAAGACTGCAATACAAAGAGAATGAGTGGCCAAAAAGGAGCAAAACTATATTCACAGGTTCATGACAACACATGTACCTTACCCTTAGCGTCTATTTATACTGCTGTTTATCATATCTGCAGGAAAGCTCACAATACTTAAAGGGAACCTGTCATCAACTTTATGCTGACCTCACTGAGGGCAGCATAAATTAGTGACAGAAATGCGGATTTCAGCGGTGTGTCACTCATGAGCTAAAAGTAAGTTGTTGCTGAGAACCAGCATCATAATCAGTGCAGCCTCGGCCTTGAAAATAGTCAAATCTACCTCAGAAGAGTCCTGGTTATCCATAATCTCCTGCTCTCCCGCCCATCTGCTAATGATTGGCAGTTCTCTCCTAGAGAGAGGGAGAAAACTCGGTAGAAGCCTGTCAGTCATCAGCAGGGAGAGCAGGAATTCATGAATAACCATGACTCTTCTCAGGTGGCCGGGACTCCTTTCCAGGCCCAGTCTGCAACGATTGTGATGTTGGTTCTCGGAAACCATTTACTTTTAACTTATAAATGACAGACCGCTGAAAAAAACTCACCTGTATCTACTTTATGTTGCCGTTAGTATGGCTAGCATAAAGTTGATGACAGGTTCCCTTTAAAGGGGTTGTCTCACTTCAGCAAGTGGCATTTATCATGTAGAGAAAGTTAATACAAGTCCCTTTTAATGTATTGTAATTGTCCATATTGCTTCCTTCCCTGGCTAGATTCATTTTTCCATCACATTATACACTGTTTGTCTCCATGGTTATGACCACCCTGCAATCCATCAGCGGTGGTCGTGCTTGCACACTATAGGATAAAGCACCGGCAGGGGGCAGTCAGGGGCGCATCTCTAATTAGGCAATGTAAGGCGGTGGCCTTATGCAGCGATTTAGCCTCCAGCCCTGCATTCCTGCACAGCCTTGCAGACATCTTTGAGACTGTGTATTTGGGGATTAGTGTACATCGCAGTTTTACTGTGGTTTTTGCCGCAATGTGTGGCAAAAACCACAACAAAACCACGATTTACATTGACCTCCTAGGCATAGATCAACATACCTTAATATGGATCTTTAGAATACAGTAATGGTAGGCTAAAGGCCCTTTGAGGATGTTATCATGTCACATGATCTCAGGTCCTTTAGCCTCTGAAAGACACCAGAGGAGAAGAAGAAGAACGGAGAACCTGCAGGCTGTAAGTAAATAAATGTGTGTGTGTGTGTACTTGTGTCAACATCTGCTTATTCTGTCTATAGGAGATAGCACCAGTATCCTAAATATCTGGACATGAATAGTAGTGTATCTATATATATATAGAGAGAGAGAGAGTAAGAGCACTACTACTGCTATTCAGATATTTAGGATATTAATAATGAGATACTGCTGATATATATATATATATATATATATATATATATATAGTACTGCTCTTATTCTTTATATCTTTATAAATATATATACACTACTATTCATATCCAGATATTTAGGACACTGGTGTTATCTACTACAGTATATACAGAATAAGCAGATGTTAACACAGACACACACACACAGACACACACACTTACAGATACGCACAGGATTACAGGGGGGTAAGCATTATTTATACAGCTCTACAGAGGAGCATTATACTAAATGGGGAACTACGAGGAGGAGAGCATTATATATAAATTCCCTATGGGGCATTATACTAAGTGGGGGACTACAGTGGGGAACATTACAGTATATATATAAAATCTCTATGGGGCATTCTACTACATGTGGGCTACAGGAGTGCATTTTATTACAGGAGGTGCGGTATACCACAGGGCAACTACAGGGCACATTATACTACAGGGATGTGTTATTTTACAGGGAGGCATTATACTACAAGGGAACATTATACAACAGTGGTACATTATATTGCAGAGGGGCGTTATACTACAGGGAAATTATACTATATGGGGCATTATTATTCTTCTACAGGGGCACTGCATGGGGAAGCATTATACATACTAGTACTATGGGGGGCATTATACATACTAGCACTACAGGGGGCATTACACAGAGGAAGGAGGCAATATAATACATGGGGATCACCACAGGTGGAATTATAATACTGATGGCACTGCAGCGGGCCTTTATAAATACTGGGGTTTCTTAAGGGGGCCTTATTATTATTATTGTGGTCTCTGTAGGGGGGCTTATAAATTGGCTTTAATACTGTGGGCTGTAAAGGGATGCCTTATAGAGGGTCCTTGTTACTGCTAGGGGCACTATAGGTGGACTTTATTTTTACTTTACTGGGGGCACTATGGGGACATTATTACTACTGGGGTTACTGTGGGGGCATTATTATTATAGGACACAATATTGAGGGCATTACTACTAAAGGGAGCAGTCCTGGTGAGCAGTCTTACTATTAGGGCACTATTATTAATAAGGGCACTTCGGGAGAAATATATACCATTGGTGGGACTTTAGAGAGCACTTACTATGGGGATACTATCTGTATGGCAGTGTTTGGGGGGACTGGGGAGCACAGCAACCACAGTATTGGGAATAGCAGCAGGATAACAGCTATGGGGCACAACGAGTATTATGGAAAAGTTATAAATCTAAGATATCTGTGTGATAAACTCTGCAGCTACGAGATGTGGATGAAAGAAGGTATCAAGGTGGTCTGGTCCGAAGGGAGGAGAAGAGAAAAGGGAACATCAGAGGAGACATCACTGGATGAAAGAGGTATGTATGTACAGTACATATGTATAACAGTAGGGTTGGGGGGAGAGGTTGGTGGTAGTGGTGGGAGGGCATTTCAGTTCTCATCTCAGAAAGGAGAAAGGTTAGGTGCAGCCGTGGGGGAAGTACAGAGAAGGGGATTTATAAATACAGGGGCAAGTACTCGGGGCATTACTGGGTTCATTATAAGGGGAATTGCTGGTGAACATTATAATAATACAGGCGCACTGCTGAGGGACATAATAATACGGGGGCAGTACAGAGAGGGGGCATTATAAATACAGGGGCACTAATGGGGGACATTTAAGATACTGGGTTCATTACAGGGGACTAATTATAAATACTGGGTTGGCACTACTTAAATACTGGTGGCACTACTGGAGGCATTATAAATACTGGGGGGCATTAAACATACGAGGGGAACTACTGGGGTATTATAAATACTGGAGGAAATACTGGGGCATTATAACTGCATTATTACTACTGGGGGTACTGTGGTGTCATCAATGAGCACAATACAAAGGGCATTGCTACTAATGAGGCACTCTTGGAGAGCATTGTCATGATTGGGGGCACTGTAGGGGGCACTATTACTAGTGAGTACACTGGGAGAAAATATTACTATTGGTGGGATTTTGGGAGCACTTCGGAAACTATCGATATGGCAGTGTTATTTTGTAAGTATAGTATTTCGGGGCATTGAGGAGCACAGTGGGCACAGTATTGGGGGCAGCAGGATAGCAATGTTAGGGCAGTAGGGTGGGGAGGATGATGGAAAAGTTAAAAACTAAGATGTTTGTGTGGCATACTCTGCAGAGGTCTGGTCTGAATGGAGAAGACGAGGAAAGAGAACATCTACATCAGAGGAGACATCACTGCATTTTAGAGGTATGTAGTGCAGTATGTAATGTCCAATTCAAATATGCCTTTTGCAGTATGGCTGGGGGAGGGTTCTCACTTCAGGCAGCAGAAAAGTTAGAATCAGCCTAGACCAAAACTTTTAACTGTATCTGCGTCCTAAGGACTCAGATATAGTTATGGACAGACAGGGAACTTCTGCTGGGAATACTGATTCCTAGCTGGCTGTCCTGATTACAGCCTCCAAACATAACTTTGCTTGGAGTCCCTGAAATGCCAAGCTGGCCCTGGCTGTTATGTTGATATTTTTGTGGATGGTGATTGATTACAAATGTTGTGTCCCTGCAAATAAGTTGCTAGACCACAAGGCTGAAAGTGTTCATATGTGTATGCCACTGCAGAGTTACTATTAGATTCAGGCCTGTAACTTTAAGCAATGATAAAAATCAATTTATGGATTTAAAGGGGTTTTCCAGGCTCCAGATACTGAAGATCTTTTCTCAGGCTAGGTCATCAATATCAGATCAATGGGGGCCCGACACCTGGCACCCCCACCAATCAGATGTTTCTTGCAGCCACCAACACCAGAACTACCACAGTGGACAGAGAAGGAAGCACAGCTCCATTCAAAGTGTAATGGCCATGCTGGGTTACCGCAGCTCCAATTCACTCGATGGGAGTGGGCTACAAAAGGCTGTAATGTCAAATATAGGCGCAATAAAATCACCTGCTCCTGCCATGATTGTCAGATGGCACTATGTAGTCATGGTCTTGGCTGCAACCATATCCTTATTTCTGTTTAAAATGTATAAAAAATGGCGTGGTCTTCATTACCAAATGTGGAAATAATATTGTAGGTGCTAAAAAGTATATAGTTTAGGTAATTTCCTTCAAATTTGTATTACACCATTATTAATAGCAAAAGTGAGAGCTGAAACATGCGAGTAGTCTGTGTATTACCTATTTAGGACCATGGGTCATTGATGTGTTTTAGAATAATTCATTTTATAAGTGTATATTCATTCTTATTTAATAGTGTAGCAATTTTTGTAGTCTAATATACACATAGTTGGTAAAAGCAAATAAATGTACCAAATCATCTAATTCCACCAAGTATAATGATACCAAATATGTCCCTGTTATGGTTCTAAGCCTGGGCCCCTGACTTGTATCTGGCATCTGTACATGTGTGTAAATTAGGCGGGTACACATTTTTTTGGTAAAGTGTAAAATAAGTATAGGACAGCAACTGAAAAAATGGAATTGTGGGTTTGGGAGACGGACATTCTGCAAGCAGGCTTATTATGGCATGGGCACTGGCATTCTGGATAGGGCATGCCTTTTTATAAAATGTGAATGATAAAATATATACAACACAAAAAACTTTTAGATAAAAGTAAAGAAAGCAGGATTTGTAGAAGCACCTTTTTTGCCCCATAGAGTGACTCGAGTAATTTGTCCTGGGCTTTCTCAAAACGAGAATCTAGACTGGAGGACATCTTCTGGACAAGGTTCCAAATCAGGTAATTGTTCAGTATACTGTAAGAGAAAGAGAATTAGTCTCACTGATAAAAGCAGCTACATTTATGAAAAGAAAGTGAACGAGAAAGGAGAACTCAGGAGTGGATTTATAATAATAGGTAAGGTAATAACAGTGATCAATGTGCAGGGCAGTTTTAAACTGGGCATACACATAAAGACAGCAGCTATCTCGCCCAACCTCCATATGGCGTAAAGTAATAAGCCCCCCGGGTATGTTCAAATCTAACATGCCCAATCCTTGTTTTTTTCACATCTTTCATTTTCAATCTTATCTGAATTAAAGGGAAACTTTCACCAGTTGGACACCACGCTTGGTCAGTGAGATCTCGCAGGAAAGTCTTGCCACAGAGATTACTTCCCTTTGAATTTTTTGGGGCAGCATTGGATGCAGATGCTTGCTCCATAGCAGTTTCTATGGAGGTCCATACAACTTATTCAGGGGACCCCAAAACGATTGTTGGAACCATCCCCATCCTCATCATCCTTGGATGAAGAGATGATATTTTGGAAGAAACAGAAGTCAAATGCATTTCAACAGTTACATTCTGACTCTGAGGTGAATTCCCCTCAGAAACAACACATCGTTTGAGGTATTGTGATACGGTGCATGAGGGTGTTTCTGAACAAATAAACATAAGACCTGCCCATGGCAACAAAACTCATTTGAGTTCCACGTAGCAGCAATGAGGTGTTTGCCTCACAGGATTTATTTCAACATAGCTGCTGTGGGTCTTAGTCTGAGGTGGACAGGGTCTCAGAAATCGTAACATGCTCCACAGCATTGTATGAAATGGTAAAATGGAGTGGGAGTGGGTCTGTCAAGTAGAACCCTGCCATTAAAAGGATTCTATCAGAGATGGCCATATCTGGATCTTCTAAAGTACTTGTGCAGCTGGCCTTTCGATCTTCTTTGGTTAAAGAAGATGATTTAGTCAGAAATGTTTTGGCCATACACAACATTCAGGTCCTTATTGCCCCAGAAATAAGCCCTGCTCTGCTATCTATTACTAGAAAGTCATTTCCTAATGACATTACTGACTAGACACTTAAAAATGTTCAATTGAAAGTAGCAGACACTGTAGATTCATTACTCTTTATCTTCTTAAAGACAGCAGAAAAATGAGGTTTACAAGCTGTGAAATCTTTACTTTCATCAAAATAAGCTCTACTAAACGATGAGAGTAGAGACATCCTGATTAAAGGACAATCATTTAATGGGTAACTGTCATGTTTTCATCAAAAAATCTATATTAGCATATGTTACTGCTGAAGCAGCATTATGCATAAAGCAATATTTCGTTTCTTCACATACCACTGTTTTCCTTGAGTTTTTCCCTTAGTTACAGCTGTTTAAACATTTACAATATAAGGACCTTCTCAAGATGGCTCCTCTGCCAGTTCTCTGAGGCCAAAACTGCTTTCCCTCACTTCCCATACACACTTGCTTTAGCCAGCAGCTTCCTGCTAGCCAATCAGATTGGATTACTGAGACACGCCTCCTCACTCTAAAGCCTAATGCAGCCATGCAGTGTGAAGGACCGCCCCTCTGTCTTCTGTTTATACTAAAAGGAAGACAGACAAGCCCTAGGAACGGTCTTTTAAGGGAGCAGTGGAAAGGGACAGGGGACATTAATAAAAGCTGTTATTATAAGGTAATTACAGATCTTTTGACAATCTGACAGACTAACTCAGGAATACATGCCGAACTCTAATAAACTAGCAAATAAAAAAAAATATGTCAGTTACCCTTTAAAGGAAATGTGTCATCAGAAAATGGCCTATTCTTTAAATAACATTTTTAGTGTAAACATATTTTTAAAGGATTTTTCGTGATACTACAGTGCCTTGAAAAAGTATTCATACCCCTTGAACTTTTCCACATTTTTTTCACGTTACACCCACAAACTTAAATGTATTTTATTGGGATTTTATGTAATAGACCAAGTCAAAGTAGCAAGTATGTGTGAAGTGAGAAGAAAATGATACGTGGTTTTCTAAATTTTTTATAAGCAAGAATCTGGAAAGTGTGGCGTGTGTATTTGTATTCAGCACTCCTAAGGCAATACTTTGTATTTTGGGGTATACCTCTACCAGCTTTGCACATTTAGAAGCTCAAATTGTTGCCCATTCTTCTTTGCAAAATAGTTCAAACTTAATCAGATTGGATGAAGAGCATCTGTGAACAGCAATAACCAAGTCTTGCCACAGATTTGAATGGGATTTAAGTCTGGACTTTAACTGGGCCATTCTAACACATGAAAATGCCTTGATCTAAACCATTCGATTGCAGCTCTGACTGTATGTTTAGGGTCGTTGTCCTGCTGGAAGGTGAACTTCTACTCCACTCTCAAGTCTTTTGCAGCCTTTACCAGGTTTTCCTCCAGATTTGCTGTATTTAGATCCATCCAGCTTCCCTGTTCCTGTTGAAGAAAAGTGTGTTCAAGGCAATGTGCCATGTTAGCACCTTCTTTCACATGTTTGCTAAATTCCCTATGTGGCTTGTGGCAAACTGCGTATGGCTTGCTTTCAAAAAGACTTCCTATGGCTTGCTTTAAAAATGGCTTTCTTCTTACCACTCTTTCATAAAGGCCACATTTGTGGAGTACATGACTAATCGATGTCCTGTGGACAGGTTCTCCCACCTGAGCTTTGGATCTCTGCAGCTCCTCCAGAGTGACCATGTGCTTCTTGGCTGCTTCTCTAATTAGTGCTCTCCTTACCTGGGCTATCAGTTTAGGTGGATGGCCATGTCTTGGTAGGTTTGCAGTGCAGTGCCATATGCCTTCCATTTTCAGGTGATGGATTGAATAGATTGGGATATTTTTGTTATAACCTAACCCTGTATTACACTTCTTCACAACGTTATCCCTGACCCGTTTGGTGTCTTCCTTGGCTTCACGGTGCTGTTTGATCACTAATGTTCACAGAACAGTTGTAGTTATATTGAGAATATTACACACAGATGGACTCTATTGACTATTTAGGTTACTTCTGAAGGCATTTGGCCACATTATATTTTATTTAGTGGTATCAGAGTACAGAGGCCCAATATAAATGCACACCACACTTTTCATATTTTTATTTATAAACATTTTGAAAACCATGCATCATTTTCTTTTAACTTCAAACATACTACTTTGTGGTCTATCACATAAAATAACAATAAAATACATTTAAATTTGTGGCTATAACGTGAAAAAATGTGGAAAAGTTCAAAGGTTATGAATACTTTTTCAAGGCACTGTATTTTTAATTTTCCATGTCAATAAAATAATAACCATAAAATCCATAATTTTCACACTGACTACTAAGCCTAATAATAGGCGCCACTTTTTTGTTTGTACTGTGGCAGTGGAGCTGCCAGAGGGCCATTAAAATTATATATTTTACCCAGAGGAAGTTAGATGAAAACAAGAAAGGCTGGGAAAATAGTGAGTTTCTTCTGTGTGTATGAGCCAGGCTATTAATTAGAGGTAATTAGCAGCCAGATGAGAAGCTCAGGTAAAGGTGGCTTGGGCTCCTCAATCAGTGCTCCCCGTCTGGGGGAGGAGCAGGCTGTGTCATGGCCCGTGGGAGCCAGGACCTGTGTAGGGTAAGCACCGAGTTGTGTTTTGGGGAGCTGGGTGGTAGACCCAGATCCCGATAGAGAGGGAGAAATACTGTGTAGTCAGTGGCCAGACTGTTTATGATTTGTTTGGACTGCTGTAAAAGTGACAATATAGCTGGTCGTGGCCACTTTGCACCAGAATCTGCAGTGTTGGAGTGGCTTCTTGAGGTGTGCCAACTGTCTAAGATGAGAAGACGGCGATCCTGGAGAGCTAAGTGACCCCGAATTGTCACAGTACAGATCACTCTACTACAGCTACCTGCTTATCTATACACAGATGTGATGTCATTACAGGCAGGATTAGAATGACAGATAAGACAGGATCCACCATTAACAACAGGTTATAGTCAAAGCTTATCTATTCTTTCCTTGTGCAATGACCTCGGCAATGGTCAATAGATACAGTGGACTGAAGGGGACCTCATTGACTTCTATGGGAGAGTTTTCTAGGCATGCTCTGTGACCTAAAACTCTCCCATAGAAGTCAATAAGGTCCCCTTCAGTCCACTGTATCTATGGACCATTGGGCTGCCGTAAAGCAATGTTCTTAATGCTTTCTAGATGCTGTAAAGAAAGCTCGGACAAAATGGCAGCCCCCATAATCATGTTCAGGAAACAGAATTATAAAAAATATGTAATCAGACAATAAAAACAGATTAGAAGATAAGGTATGTTACTATCTGGTTTTAACTGGCAGAAGAAAATTTTGGTGACACAATTATTTTAATTACATTACAAACATCTTGGCCAACTTCAGTGGGAATGGCATATTTAGACCTGAAATCACTTGAATACCCAAATTTGGGAAATAGTTATCTATTTGGTTCAGAGTTCATTCACAAAGATAAAATGAGATATAGGATGCATAAGTCTTTTGTAAAAGTAAAGTGGCCCACACAACCTAAGAAACCCTTTCCGAAAATATTTTAAGATATACTATTTGGGAAAAGGAGCCTCAACAGAGCCAAATTAATGTAAGAAACCATATTTCCGTATCTATACCTTCCCATTATTATATAGACTTAGGAAAAAAGATCTCCACAGATCGTTGGGTCATAAATGTTAAGAAACAGCCTTAGGCCCTTTCACACGAGCGAGTTTTCCGCACGGGTGCAATGCATGACGTGACTCATTTATTTCAATAGGTCTGTGTACATGAGCGTTTTTTTTCACGCATCAGTTCAGCATGTTCTATAGTCTGCGTTTTTCACACAGCCCTGGCCCCATAGAAGTGAATAGGGCTTCAGTGAAAAACGCATTGCATCCACGTTTTCCACTGATGGTTGCTAAGAAATGTTGTTTGTAAACCTTCAGTTTTTTATCATGCGCTTGAAAAAACACATCAAAACGCGTTGTACCCGCGCGGAAAAAACTGAACAACTGAACGCAATCGCAGACAAAACTGACTGAACTTGCTTGCAAAATGGTGCGAGTTT
The DNA here is from genome assembly GCA_033119425.1 of Bufotes viridis. Classification (NCBI taxonomy): domain Eukaryota; kingdom Metazoa; phylum Chordata; class Amphibia; order Anura; family Bufonidae; genus Bufotes; species Bufotes viridis. The sequence continues at coordinate 176,584,442 of CM065592.1, forward strand.
CACTGAACGAATCCGGAGCCAATCCGTCACGCTCGTGTGAAAGAGGCCTTAAAGGGGCTGTCCAAGTTATTTTTATTGATGACAATCTGCCCATCTAAATGTGCCGCAGATCACCCGATGAACGAGCGAAAGACTCGCTGTTTAGATGGCACAATCTGCTGCCCAGAAATGATGATTCACGTGTTTGCACGAATGACAGCCTTTACTGATAACAAAATTTACCTCAGATTGTTAAAAGGTACTGTAGCTTGTAGAAAAATTCTACCAAGATATTCCACGACAGGGAAGTGGACCCGTTATTAGAATTACAGAATAACATGGCAACAGAGAATTAATCTATGAGGGAAATCGGAATTAAACAAACATACCTCCTACCTTTACCTATGGCAGCTACCTTTCAATTTAAATCAATAGCAGTTTTAATATTACATAGTAAACAGCCTCTTACACTGGGTCTGTGTTGTTGACCAGTTCTGACACTTGCTGTAGATATTCCTTGCCGTAAACCACCACCGGCTCTGTGTCATTGAGCTCCAAAGGTGAAAGCGCAAAGGACAAATAATCCATCCAGTCAAATACAGGCGCCAGGTTCTGTCAAATGATGGATGCATGAATTTTAGAGCCATGAAAATTGTCTTAGAAATTAAGATTATTATAATCCTATGACAAAAGTAGAAATGCTGTTTAAAAATGTTGTTTTAGAAAACCATAGAGAACAGGTGCGCAGTGAGAGAATACATACCATGGGTGAGATATCTGGATATCATTGGTGTGTATAATATCTTTATGGTGTATTCTACATTCTGAATATGTGCTTTCCAGATCTCACCTGCAGTTCAGCCACCGTCATGCGATTATAAATTTTTTCCTCATCCCGACGCTCATCTTGTGGAACAGTGAGATTGGCTAGCAGGGTCTCAAGCTCCAGGATCTGGGTCATCTGTATTTCCACTGAGCCAGAATAGCCACCAAGCAGCATCCCCACGTCTATCATGTATTGCTGGTAGGCAGCAAGCACCTGAAAAGAGAGAAATCAAGCACCTGCTGTATCACTGCACAGTGCAAGTCTACGCACTAACAGTTTCTCTATTAGACACCTAGTGAGTACAAAATAATAGAGCCTGTCCAAACTAAAACACCCATACATCAATCAAAAATATTCTGGATCATAAATCATAACTCAGCGTTTTAATATCAGTGAAGAATATGTTTGGTTTGAAGACACAAAAAGCATATAAGACATGGTCACTGACCTTCCCATTAGATGTCCTATTGAGATAATAATCTCTTGACGGAAGAAAGAGTCCAGATTGATCTACCTGATGAAGAAAGAGGAGTTTCAGGTAAAACAATATCAAGCACATTAATATTAACCACTGACTACTTACCTCCTGCATGCAATGTCATGTTTCCTTCTTCCTGACGTTTTCCACTGCACTTATTACTGTATCTAGGAATTTATTTTCCTAGTCCTTTTCTTTGACATTCCCTCTTCAACCTCTTTAACACTTTACAGAGTTGTCTCACTTCAGCAAATGTCATTTATCATGTAGAGGAAGATAATACAAGGCACTTACTAATGTATTGTGATTGTCCATATTGTCTCCTTTGCTGGCTGGCTAGGCCAGTGCTATTTACTGTGGTGTACAAGCTTGACCACCACTACTGCTGGATTCCAGGGTGGCCATAACTCCTGGATATGAGCAGTGTATAATGTGATGGAAAAATTAATCAAGCCAGCAATATGGACAATCACAATACATTAGTAAGTAACTTTGTCTACATGATAAATGCCATTTGCTGAAGTGAGGCAACCCCATTAATGTCAAACTGTACGACCTTTCCAAAATCTCTCTTTGCATACCTCCTCCTACACCAATTCCTTTCTTCTCTCCTGAAAACCCCTGTTCCCTTCTCTGCAGTTCTCAGAAGATAACCTTAGTAATTATCCCTGCCTGACAATTATACTGTTCTCCATTGATCATAGGCTATCTTGTGGTTCCTCCTTTAAATCATCAGTTCATTCCTTTGTACTTTTTTCTGGATATAATAAACATATTCGCTTATATAGGGATAATTTATCATCTGTGCTTAAAGGTGAATTCCTATCATAAATGTTATGGCTTATATATGTGGGAGTAGAAAGAAAGGACCACCGCTTCTTTTGTTTTTTACCCTACACAGTGATGCTCTTATCCATCTGCTGTGCAGGGTTGGAAATGAATGAAGCTGTGCTGTAGTTTACTGCATATTGGGTGAATGGAAGCACTGAAATGCAGCGGAATTTAGTGGTGTGAAGTCTTAATTCTGACGAATGGTGGGGGTCCCCACAGTTGGAATTTATTAATGTGGGAGAGTACCTTTAAAGGGGTTTTTGCAGTGTCTGGATATTGATGACCTTGCCTCTGATCGGCAGGGGTCTGACTTCCAGCACACCAGCCGATCAGCTGATTGAAGAGGCTGCAGTGCTTGTGTGAATGCTGAATCCTCTTTATTGTTTTCCTGCACACTGTCTCCCTTGTAGTGATGGTGCAGTGTAACTACACCTTCCTCTCCCATTCAAGTGAATCGGACGAACAACTATAATAATACTGCACCGCCACTAAAATTTATTCCAGACGAGGTGGTGGCACAGCCTCTTAAACCAGCTGATTGGCGGGGGGTCGGGAGTCTGCAGATCAGATACTGATGACCTATCCTGAGGATAAGCCATCAATATCCTGACACTGCACAATTCCTTTAACAGGCAAACATTTATGTTAGAAATTTGTATGTTGTTTAAAATCTCAAAAATGTGTTTTTCATAAACATCTGTTTTTCCATAATGATATGCACAAAAGTTTATTTTATGAGGATTGCACTGCAATTAAATGTTGAATTCACAGCACCAAAATCTGCAGCTATTTGCAGTAAGTATATGTTAATGGGGCTTTAAAAACCCGATCAATGTGTAAATGGAAAAATCCATTAAGAACTGAGGCATGCTTTACATTTTCTACTCTACGTAGTGTCAGTTCTGCAGTGGATCTGTTGTAACACATGCAGATTCTTCGGCGGAGTCGCAGCTAAATCAGCAACAGACAAAATCCGCATTCGCCACGATGACAAGAATCACTGACGGGAAATGCTGACCTTTACATTCTTCTTTTCTCTCACATTGTATTTACCTGGATTATGTTGCTGTTTGAGCTCTTGGAGTCTGCGCTGACAAAGACACTGAAGAATGGGGTTGCTCTGTACGTTCCTGAGACAGTCTTCAACACAGCCATAAAATTATCGCCCCGCCAGTTACTTGAGACATTCCATCCACCAACCTTAATGCACAAAAGACATTAACAAACACTGGATATTACAAATACAGAACAACTGGTGCTTGGGGTGAGGAATAATCAAAGAGCCCTTTTAGGCTACTTGCGTTTACATCTTCCGGTATTGAGATCCGGCAAAGGATCTCAATAGCGGAGAAAAACGCTTCCGTCTCCATTCATTGTCAATTGGGACAAAACACACCTGAACAGAATAGAATGCTCCAAAATGCATTCCTGTGGCATGCTGCAGTTTTCTTTTCATCATGGGATGCGGAGCAAAATAGATCCGGCATGCAGACACAATAGAAAACGGATCCATTCCCAATTGACTTTCAATGGAGTTCATGACGGATCCGTCTTTGCTATGTTAAAGATAATACAACCGGATCCGTTCATAATGGATATAAATATTTGTATTATCAGTAACGGAAGCATTCTTTATGATCCCTGCCGGATCAGGCAAAAACACAAGTGCGAAAGTAGCCTTACACAGGCCAACATAGCATAAGATGATCGGGGGCGGTCACTGCATTTGCACGAACATTTATTCTTATAATTGGCCCAATCATTGCATACAAAAGGATCTCAAAGCAAACTAGTCAATGGTAAACAAAAATGATTTAGTGATAATGATTACAAGTTCAACCAACTTCATAACCAATATAGAAGTGAAAAGGTTTTGGATTTGCTACATTTTATTAAATATGCATAATATTTTTGACTTTGCATCATTACTTCTGTTTATAACAGAAAGATTAACACTGTGATGGGATTCATCACACATGGACACCATTGACCCTACTGACTTATAGTGGAATCCATGAGGTCTTGTCATGGTATCTGTCATTTTATCAGAAAGAAATAGCACTGTAAGGTGTGCTATTTTACCTGTCATCTGACAAAATCTGTAACGGAAATGTTACACAGGCCTTTCCAAATCAGTTTGATTGATATAGTGAGTCTCATGCGTACCTAACCTGGGGTTAAATGGTGATAACTATTATGTGCATCCATTTTGAATTATTACACAGAGCTATAGTGGTGCTTGAAAGATTGTGAACCACTGCATAAATTTGACCTAAAACTATATCAGATTTTCACACTTAAAAGTAGGTAAAAGATAACCAAACCAAAAATATTAGACATGGTCATTTATTTCTTGAGGAAAATGATCTAATATCACATGTCTGTGAGTAACACATGTATGTGAACCTTTGCCTTCAGTATTTGGTGTGACCCCCTAATGCAGCAATAAATACAATGTAATGTTTCCAGTAATTCTTTAAAAGTTCTGCACATCAGCTTGGAGGAATTTTAGCCTATTCTTCCATGAAAAAATAACAGCTTCAACTTTAACCTGCTCGCTTCAGGTCCTTTCACAATACACACATTTCACAATAAATCAGGGCTTTGACTTGGCCATTCCAAAATTTTCTTAGGGTTAACTTCTTAGGGTCGTTGTGCTGTTGCATGACTCACATTTTCTTGAGATTCTTGAGATGGACATATTCCTCTTGAGATGGACATATTCTTCTTGAGATGGACACATTCTTCTTGAGATGGACAGATGCCCTGACATTTTCCTTTAGGGGATGTTTACACAACAGAAGGGACATGTCTACGCCAAAATTCCACTGAAAAAGCCATCTTGTGAACGTCCCCTTTAGAATTATCTGGTATAATTCAGAATTTATTGTTCCATCAATGATGGCAAGCCGCCCTGGCCCAGATACATCAAAACAGGTCCAAACGATGATACTATCACCACAGTGTTCACAGATGGGATGAGTGTTTTTTGCTAGAATGCAGTTGCTTTCCTTTCTCCAAACATAACACTTCTAGTTTAAACCAAAAAGTTCTATTTAGGTCTCATCAATCCACAAAACATTATTCCAATAGCCTTCTGGCGTGTCCAGGTGATCTTAAGCAAACTGCAGACATGCAACAATGTTCTTTTTGGACAGTATAGGCTTTCTCCTTGCAATCCTGGCATGCACAACATTGTTATTCAGTGTCCTCCTGATAGTGGAGTAGGCCTTTAGTTGCTTATAGGCTACTTTGGGTTCCTTTGTGACCTCACAGAGTATTACACACCTTGCTCTTGGTTGATAGACCAGGCCTAGGGAAGGGTAATAATGGTCTTAAATTTCCTCCATTTGTGCGCAGTCTGTCTATCTGTGGATTCGTGGAGTCCAAACTCTTTAGAGTTGGTTTTATCACCTTTTCCAGCCTGATGAGCATCAACAACTCTTCTTCTGAGATCCACAGAAACTTCCTTTGTTCGTGCCATGATACGCTTCCACATACATGTGTTGTAAAGATCAGACTTTCATAGATCCCTTTTCTTTAAATAAATCAGGTCGCCCACTCACACCTAATTGTCATGAAATTCATTGAAAACACCTGATTCTAATTTCACCTTCAAATTATCTGCTGATCTTAAAGGTCCACATACTTATTTTCCTCGATAAATACATGATTGAGTCTAATATTTTTGACTCATTTTCTTGATTTGGTTATCTTTATCTACTTTTAGGACTTGTGTGAAAATCTGATGTACTTTTAGGTCAAATTTATGAAGAGATCAAAAAAATTCTGCAGGGTTCACAAACGTTCAAGCACCACTGTACATGAAAACTGCCATAAGGTCACAGGTGAAATGGAGGTCACTTATTTTTGTTATTACGATTAAACACAGGTGAAGGTTATGTCTGGGCTAGATGGCTACTTTAGCTGCATTTGTTTTCCAAAAAACACCCGCCAAATTAGAATAAGTAGTGTATAGTGTAAGTGGTGATGAGTCCAATTATGTAATTTTTATCTTCATATTCACTTGCATTCCGACACTGTGCTCCAACAAATCAGCAGTAAAATACATCAAGAGGACTCCTGCGCTCACACACATAATGGAGAGGACTCAAAGAGGAGTCCTCTCAATGCATTTTGTTGCTGGCTTGTTGGAGCACAGTGTCGGAATGCAAGTGAGTATAAAGATAAAAACTACATAAATTGGATTCAGCATCATTTACACTATACATCACTTATTCTAGTTTATCCGGTGTTTCAGAGCTGACTTTAAGGTATGGAAAATTCCCTCATCCGATTTGAATCGTGTGATTAGCTTCTAACTAGGATTGCCCATGGTCTTTGGATATCCATTTATACAGGCCTACAGACTTGAGGCTGAGACTGAAAACAGTAATCATGTCAGGGTTTTCTGTTTTGTTAGATTTTATATGAAGCAGGCAAAAAAAGTTCCACAAAGTATATGTGTGAAAGCTAGAATGTCACCTTCTTTATGAGGTCAGTGAGAGGTTTTTCTTTCAGCTCCTCAATTTTCTGCTCCTTCAGACAGGAGAGATAAAACCGCTGTGTCTTCATCTCCGCCTCACTGCTAGAGTTAAATGTGGCATTCTCTGAATTAGGAAGAAATATAGTAATTAAGCATTAGGCAATGTCTGTTATTAGCACACTCAGAACAAGGTGAATGGAGCTCTCATTTCTTTCCTCCAAGATACAGAATGTACATCTACATGTGCAGTATCCCACCCTGATCAACCTTTATAGCTTATTGTTACCAATTCCAAATTTTCCAGTTTTTTGTACAAGTTTTGAAAAATGTGTCCATGTTCAGTTACCGATAAAACAGGGAGCCAAATTAAAGCAATAAGTGGGTTGGTCAAATTCTTATATTGATGACCTATCCTGAGGATTCCCAACACCCCCGCTGATGGGCTGTTTGAAGAGAATGCAGCGATTGTATGAGTCTTTTCTTCATTGCCGCTGCGATATTGACTGCGAGCAGGTGTAAATGAGCTCTTCCATCCCCATTCACTTCAATGAGAAAAAGCAAATGGAGTATAAATGCTCCTTCCCATTGAAGTGAATTGGACAGAGGATCTGCTCGCCACGGTGATGTCAACGACAAGCAGGTAAACAGTGAAGAGAAGGCAGCGCTCCAGGACCCCCGCCGATCTGATATTGGTGGCCTATTCTGAGTATAGGTCCATGGCCAACCACTTTAAAGAGATTGTCTCATCAGACAATCTCTGTCCATATACCCTATTAATTGGGGCATAGGCATCATAGAGGGCAGTCCTCTGCTTACAGGCTGACTTTAAGAACCAGAGAAGAGGACCAATAACAAGCATAGCTCTCATTCTCGCAGTCTCCTGCTCTTCATATATTACAGTGATCAGCTTACAGCAACTTTGCCTGGCAAAATCAGCTGCTTACCAGGAATCTTGGGAGCCAGACGCATCATTGCAGCTTTCATATTATAGGGATGATCTCTGATGTTACAACCCCTTTAAACTGTACATCCTCATTATATAAAGGTAATGTTCAGAATATACAGTACTAAGGAACTGCATTAATGACAGTTCTCCAGCATTAGAACTAGAAAAGTCATAGGAGAAGAGCGTTTCATTTATTACACTCAAATAATGAAATTACATTTGTTTCTCAGCATTCTCACCAAGTATGTGTTTCAGCACAGCCTGATTCTGATCCCATATACTGTTAAATGTATTCCATCTTGACCGTCCATCTGGTAATGGGTTTCTCTTCATCCAACCCCCACAGGAGTATTGATAGAAGTCTTCACATGGGTCCACATCTCTGTCCAGGGAATCTAGTATTCTTCCAGCTACAGAAATGCAGGCTTCAGAGAGACACAGAGATCGGGACTTGTCTGAAGATTTGACAACACAACAGAAGTTAATATTAATTCAAATATAGTGTAGATGGTAATGCTGCAGAAGTCTAGAGAAAAACAAGTGATAGTGAGTAAAATTTCAGATCTAACTGCACCCAACAATGTGTCAGAATGGATAATGATAAAAAAGAAGGTGACATCTGGGGATGGGTTTCCACCTTGAAGTTTTTTATGTATTTTTTTGAGTTAAAGCAAAAAGTGGATTCAAAACGAGAAGACTCAATGACAGATTTACTAAACCTATAGAAGGTGCAGGGATAGATACTTTTCTCTAACTCTGTACCACTTATTGGCTAACTTTGAGACAGAATTTAACGCCAGAATTGTGGCACAATTGTGAAGAACAACTTCATATCTTAGGCCCATGAAGCCCAGCCCCTTCCCAGCCCTTTTCAAGCAAGTGGGAAAATGTAGAAACACAAATTCTACCAATTTTCTCAACTTTTTTTCAACATATTCTAGATGTAGACACATTAGTAAATCTGGACTTGTCTATCCTTTGTAAGTATCCTTCATGCACGATTAGTTCTTGGCTTTGGATTTAAAAAACTGCATAAAAAAGCTCCCTAGTTGTCATAACTCTTTACAGTTGACTGGCTCCCCCTGACCTTCTCTAACTCTCAGGGCCAGAAGGACCAGTAACCTCCCCATGCTGAAGCTTGTAAATACATACTTGTGAACCTGGCCTGACAGTGTATATTAAAAGTGGTTGTCTCACTTCTGCAAATGTTGTCACGTATACAAGGCACTTACTAATGTACTGAGATTGTCCACTTTGCCTTCTTTGCTGGCTTGATTTTTTTTTACATCAAATCATAGAGTGCTCATATCCAGGGGTTATGACCATCCTGTGATCCAGCAGCGGTGGTTATGCTTGCACACTATTGGTAAAAGCTCTGGCCTCCCTGGTTGCTGGGACAGGGGGAGCGCACATAGGCACACATGCGTAGCAACTCCTAGATCATAACCCCTGGTTATAAGCAGTGTATAATGTGATGGAAAAATGAAACCAGCCAGCAAAGGAAGCAATATGGACAATCACAATACATTAGTGAGTGCTTTGCATTACCTTTGTCTACATAATAAATGCTATTTGCTGAAGTGAGATTTTCTGAGATTTTAATCCTCTGGTTACGGTAGGTCATCCATATCTGATCGGTGGAAGTCTGAAACCCGAGACCCAACCAGCTGTTTGAGAAGGCACCAGCACTCCTGTGAGTGCCGCGGCCTTCTCTATGCTTACCAAACACAGCGCTGTAATGTATAGCGGCTGTACTTGGTATCGTGCTCAGCCCCATTCATGTCAATGGGGCTGAGCTTCGCGTAGGCCATGTGACCAATGAACATGTTGTCACTGGCCTAGGAAAACCTAAGCGAAGGCCGTAGCACTACTGCGAGCGCTGCTGCCTTCTCGAACAGCTGATTGGCGAGCGTTCCGAGTGTCGGACCCCCACCAACCAGATCTGATGACCTATCCAGAGGATAAAGTTCTACTTTAAGGAATATAAGGTTTGTTCATGATGATTATTACTGTCAAGTTATTGCTGCAACAGCAACTATGGATTGTGAGTGAGGGCTAGGAATAAGCTCTGAAGGGCAAGGTAGCTGCACAAATTGCAGAATGACTTGCAGAAATATTCCATTTACTGTACACTGTATGCCCAGGTTTACTACTAGGATTTTTATTTCCATGCTTGCAGAAAACACACTTTTTGCATATACAGTAAGTGCAGCCCTTGCAGAATTTGCATCAAAGTATCTGCATTACTGCAGACACAGCTCTGGGCAGTGAGCCACAAGCAAAGCCAGAAATGTAAAGTGGATTTTTTTTTTTTTTTTGACCAAGAGAGACATGGAATAAAAAAATGTATCAGCAATCACAATCGTTTACCGTTGGAACCCATTTGTACCTTATGTCTAATGAAATGTTTTGAAAATGGGACTAAGAAAAGTCTATAATAATGGAGAAAAATCTCTATAAGGACTCATGCACACAAACGTATTTTGTGTCCGCATCCAGTCCGTCCGAATTTTTTGAAGGTCAGATGCAGACCCATTCACTTCAATGGGGCTGCAAATGTGGTGGACAGCATCCGTATGTCTGTTCCATGGCACCCAGAAAAATACAGAACATGTCCTATTCTTGTCCACATTAAGGTACAAGGAAAGGACTGTGCTATTATGGGCCAGATATTCCGTGTTCCATTCTGCAAAATGCAAATGCACATGGCCGGTATGTTAGTTTTGTTGATCTGCAATTTGCGGACTGAAAAACTGGCTATGGTCGTGTGCATGAGCCCTAAAGTGGTGAATAAAATATGACAGTAGGACAATAATATAATAAAATGCTTCCTGCAATTTTGTTGATAGTTCAACTATCCCTTCAAGCTAGTACAATCAACAAAAGCAAATCTATCTATTCTTCTATCTATCTATCTATCTATCTATCTATCTATCTATCTATCTATCTATCTATCTATCCATCCCTACTTCTGTAAGACAAGTGCTTTGTTTAGAGTATGCAGTGGCAAGAACATTCCTGTTCCAATTACCACCCTGCTGGTGCCTCACTTGACACACATACTCAGCTTTGGCTCTAAAACAAAATAGTTTCAACAGAATCACAAGCAAATGGAGATGGTGCGGAAGTTAGGGCTCTTTCACACTAGCGTTGTTTCTTTCCATCCTAGAGTTCCGTCCTCGGGGCTCTAGGACGGAAAGAAACTGATCAGGATAATCCTAATGCATCCTGAATGGAGAGAAATCCGTTCAGGATGCATCAGGATGTCATCCGTTCAGTATGTCAACGTTTTTTGGACGTTGACAAAAGCGCAGCATGCTGCGGATTTGTCTCCGTTCAAAAAGCCGGAAGACATGCCGCAATGCCGGATCCGGAATGAATGCCCATTGAAGAGCATTATTCCGGATCCGGCATTAAGCTAAACGTCGATTCGGCGCATTGCCGGATCCGACGTTTAGCGCTGCGTATGCGCAGCAGCCGTTCCGATCGGCGCCCCAGTGTAAGCTGGGGCCCTGACCGGTTACCATGGCAGCCAGGACGCTACTGGAGTCCTGGCTGCCATGGTAAGTACAACGCAGCCTTGTACTTACCTGCGCTGGGGCCGCCGGGCGCTCCATTATGACATCATAGGTCCGGGCGGCGCATTGATCTATGCGCCGCCCGGGCCTGTGACGTCATTAAGGAGCGCCCGGCGGCCGCAGCGCAGGTAAGTACACCGCTGCTGAGTACCATGGCAGATGAAAGTACCATAGATGAAAGTGGGAAGAATAGGTATCTTCTTAGAATCAGGTAACCGTGGGGTGTTGAGCAGCTGCCCCATTAACCTCTTCATTACCCAAGTGTTTACCCTCCTTCCTTACCAGGCCAGATTTTCAGTTTTAGCAATGGGACTAACAGCTAATAACTATTTAAATGGGTAGGATATGCCCCCATTGTCTGATAGGTGCGGGTCCCACAGCTAGGACCCGCACATAAAACGAGAACGGAGCGGGGAGAGCTGTGGCTGGAGGACCCTGGATTTCTCGGGGTCTGTCCACCACCAAGCGCTGCTCCCCGCTCCTCCTATAGAAGTGAATGGGAGCGCACCGCGCATGCGTGGCCCGGCTCCCATTCATTTATATGTGGCAGAGGGAAATATCCGAATAGGTGGCCCCATAGAAATGAATGGAGGGCGGCTGCCCTCCGTTCATTTCCCCGCTCTGTTCTCATTGTAGTGATATGCCCCCTTTAATTTCTGAGCCAACCAACATAGGACACCATAGACCTTTCTTTTGTGACATTAGATGACAGATATATTTAAAAAAAAATATTCATGGAAAAACTTTGACAATTATGCTAAAAATCTATATTTTTCCTTTCTTATCATTTTATAAGACAAAACATTGCTAAAACTATTACTGTATGTTGATAAAATGGATGCTACTGCAAAACTTCAAAGGACTGGAGCACATTTTGGATTTTGACAGGCTATTTTTCTATTGCTGGTTCTGTGGCACCATACTGCCAGTACAGATGTCGTACAGTGCCAAAACATTAGAAACTCCATCAAAGTGGCTATTTTTTTTTTTTATGTTGACCCCCCTCCTCCAGGTATTCATTTTAGGGAAATTTTGACATTTTAGGCTTTTGGCTTCTTTTTTTTAAGAAATGAAAAAATTTGTGTGCGTTTGTATATTTTATGCACAAAAAAAAAAAACTATACAAAATATAAATAAAATGAATACTTATTTTAAAATATTTTTGTAATAAACGTACCTGTCCAACAGCGCAATCCTCATCCTCGGCACTGCCTTGCTTGGAGACAAGCGCTGCTGAGCCACGCCAGCTGGTGACGCGACCACATCCTTAGTAACAGGATGCAATGATCTGTTTCTCCCTGTAGCGCACGTATACTAGGGGAGACTAGTAGCGGGCTGATTTCTCAGCTGCTCTGTTACTGTATACTAGTGTTTCTGACCAGTAGAGCGTTGAGTCAATGGACCTATCCGGTTCTAATCCAGGAACTCGGCGCTGTATTTAAATCTCTTCCTGGCCATACACCAGCCAGTGATAGTCTTTGTTGGCTCTAGCTGGTTCCCTTGTTCCTAGTTCCTGTATTGCTATTTGTTCCCAGTGTGTCACGACCCAGGTTTTGGTCGTGCGTGTGGTTGTCAGCGGCAACGTGTCTTCTGCACGGAGGGCTGCTACCCCGTTGCCCTATGTGCGGTTGCCGTTGGCAACGGGTCACCCGCCTGGCGGTCGTGGCTGGTTCCTGTGGCCTCGCATACACTGATGTATTTTTTTATTTTTTTTTTATTTTTTTTTTATTTTTTTTTTTTTATTTTTTAAAAAAATTTCTATACCCCTCCGGGTAAGCAAGCCCCTTTCGGAGCGTCACACCGTGTCAACAAACACCCACCATACCCACACCATACAACAGCAACCAGGTGGGGAAGGGGTAACAGACACTCACCAGGGAAGGAACAACATAACAAACAATATAACAAATAAGGGTGGCTCACGCAGACATCAAGGTGGAAACATACAGCCAAACTCCATCCATGCTCACACCATGACTGGACAAACAAGACTGACCTTCAGGCTCCACACACAGACACTTAAGGAGGCCTGAGGACACACCCACCATACAAAGCAGCCACACCTTAACCCCGTGCACACCAAACGGGGGAAGTGCACAAATAAACACACGTTGCCCAAGGCAACCACATGCGTTGACAGCGAGCCGCCTAGCTTCAAACTCAGGCTGCTCCACTGCCAACAACACAACACACCTAAACCCCGTGCACACCAAACGGGGGAAGTGCACACATATAAACACGTTGCCCAAGGCAACCACATGTACCAAACATATGTTGCCAAAGGCAACCGCATGCGTTGACAGCGAGCCGCCTAGCACCAAGCTCAGGCTGCTACACTGCCAACAACACAACGGGGAAACGAGTCACGACCATACACATGGTTGTGACACAGTGTTCCTGACCCTGGCTTGTCTTCTGACCACTCTGTCTCATGTTTTGGTACTGCGTAGCCAGTCTGGTTCTGACCCATTTCATACTACTCTGCTTTTCAGTTGTCTGTGTTGTGTGTCTTGCACTTATACTAGTGTAGGGGCTGTCCTCCAGTTACAGTTCTGCCATTCAGGGCTTACACTGCAAGTAGGCAGGGAAAGCGGGCTGAGTTCTAGTTCAGGGATTCACTGTCCTTGTCTGTCGCTACCTACAGTCATTACAATTTTCATTAAACAAAAAGGAAAAAATGTGCATACGTTTGTATATTTTACACACAAAATTCGCTATGCTATTACTAAAACTAATAACTAGATTTTTTATTTAATTTTTCTATGAAATAAAAAGGGAAAAAATGTGTGTATATATGTAGTCTTCTATACTGTTACTAAAACTAGTAACTATAGATATATAGCTATAAGTTTTAGTTTTTTTTTAACTTTTTATGTACTTTTTCATTTATTTTTTACTTTTAGGAAAAAAGGGAATGAACCCCTTCCTACCCCAGTCAGGGCAGGAAGGGATTAACTGACAGACAGCAGGATCACAGTTCACTTTACAGTCGGCAGGGTTTGCTCTGACATAGCTAAATGCTCCCCTGCCAGCTTTATATACTTTAACTCTTCACAGGATCATTGTAACACTTGTCACAATGATCACATGCCCGAAGACCAATTTTGGCTGGTCTTTGGGATCTTCACTGTGACGTCAATATTTTACCCAAACAGGGAATTACAAGCTGTAAATCTGTTAAAATAGGCCTCATGCACATGGCCGTTGTTGTGGTCCGCGTCCGAGCCGCATATTTTGCAGCTCGGGCGCGGACCCATTTACTTCAATGGGGCCGCAAAAGATGCGGACAGCACCCCGCAAAAAAAATAGAGCATGTCCTATTCTTGTCCGTTTTGCGGACAAGAATAGGCATTTCTATAATGGGCCGCGTTCCGTTCCGCAAATTGCGGAACAGAACGCGGAGCAGCTTTCGTGTTTTGTGGATCCGCAGTTTGTGGACCGCAAAACACCAACGGTCGTGTGCATGAGGCCATAATCTGCACTACTGTCGTGTGCAGTATCTATACTGTTTCAAGCAGTAGGTAGGAGTTTGCTAACAAAGGTGGAGAGTAATGTGAACTACAGGCTTGTAGAAACAGTGACCATGCCTGGGATTATTTCTACTGTATCTCTGTGCAGCACTATCTGATGAGATTTGAAGGTAAAAGCTTAACTAAGTAGTACTGTACTAATTTTTTCACTGGAGTTCAGCCTATTACACATTTCCTATTCTAGTCTATTAAGGAAATCTAAAGAAACAGACCCAGTGGCAAGTGATTGCCCTCAAAGGAAATCCATTTTTTTTTTCTTCTTGACCTTTAGGGACCACTTTGGGATCAGAGCCAGAGCCCACCGTAAGATCCTCTGTTACTCTGGTGGGCCATTCCAACACCTGTTAGTATTATCACCTAGAGACCAGTATGAATATGCAAAATCACAGGCAAATGGAGATGGTGCTGAGGTTATATGAAAGTGGGAAGAACGGGTATCTTCTTGGTACCTGAGACTTGCTGAACTCCCAAAGCAATTAGACTTCCAATGAGCAACAATCCTAGAACTGCACTTAGGACGCCCAGAAAAACTTCAGGCTGAGATCTACCTCCAAGGATACTAAAGATGTGCCCTCTTCCCTTCCGAAAACCAACCTGAAGAAACAAGTAGATAACAGATACAAAAATTGCATGACATTTTAAACTATTTTCCTTTTAAATTAGTGTTTTAGTTGGTAAACCCATAACACATAAGTTAGTCAAAAATGTATTTCCAGGGTCACTTTTCAGCAAGGATCCATGCTAAAGGGATTTTGTGGGACTACTAAATTGACGCCAGTCCTGGCACCACCGCGCTCCGCAGGTCCTTACTTTACTTTAAGCATCAGTCAGCTTATCGTCAGGGATGCCATGAGTCACAACCCTGACCATTGCATTTATACAATTTTTTGATGATAAAGATAGCTGACATCATAAATTCCATAGTAGCCATGATAAATGAAAATAACAAAGCCGATTATATATATATATATCTATATATATATATATATATAGTCATCTAATTCTGGAAATGAAAACGTGAATTCCCATTTGAGCATTTATAGTATATCCAGAGGATATGGTTTGTGGTGGAGGCAGCTGTTTTATATTGGAGAATGAGTCACTGCATCTGCCCAGGCATTTATCACATATTCTGTGTATATCCTATAAATGCTGAAGATGGAAATACCTTTTTTAAGTCCACTCAGTTGCAGTGAATAAGCTTTGTTAATCACTAACAGAGGTACATAGTTATTAATAATTAATAAGGATCTGAACCTAAAGAACTGACAGGCGATTAAACTGGTCTATACTAAGTTTAGCATAATTATGCATATTAAAGAACTATTTAAACTCCTTTAACATTGATGGACAGATTTTCCGCTAATCCTAGGATCTTTATGAAGGAGTTGTAAGCTTAATAAACATGAAATTCAACATAGGATAATCCGCTTTAGAAAGATATTACCTACATGACAACTGCTACTTAAACCAAAGCCCTGCTCTTTTTTTTTTTGTAACAGTTGGATTCATCCCCATCCAGGAAGAAGGTGATAATACAGTCAAGGTCCTGAATGTGCTCTTTTATGTTTAATCCAGGGATGCCCAATCTGCGGCCCCCCAGCTGTTGCAAAACTACAACTCCCAGAGTGTCTGGACAGCCTACAGCTATCAGCTTACAGCAGGGCATGGTGGGAGTTATAATTTTGCACCAGTTGGAGGGCCGCAGGTTGAGCATCTTAATCTAATCGCTTAATCTAAGCATGCCTGGACAGCCTACAGCTATCAGCCTACCGCAGGACATGGTGGGAGTTGTAATTTTGCACCAGCTAGAGGGCCGCAGGTTGAGCATCTTAATCTAATCACATCCCCTTATACCTCCTTACTATGAACAAAGCATTCAGTTGGTTTGGCTAATCCCCAGTAATATCCCTCCATTTTGTATCTGGGGACCATTGGCTGCCATGTGTTGAATTTATGCTCATACCTGACACAGCGCCATTATGTCCTAAACCATTGGTATCATGTTCCCACCAAACTTCACAGAATGTACCCATCATTAAGTTTGTTGAAAATGTGATGATACTGAGGGTAACTCTACCCCTTCAGGACCCTGCCATTTTTTACCTTAAGGACCAGGCCATTTTTTGCATATCTGACATGTGTCACTTTATGTGGTCATAACTTTAAAATGCTTTTACTTATCCAAGCCATTTTAAGACTATTTTCTCGTCACATATTGTACTTCATGACAGTGGTAAATTTGAGTCAAAATATTTCATTTTTATTCATTAAAAAATACCAAATTTACAAAAACAAATTTAGCAATTTTAAAATTTCAATTTCTCTGCTTTTAAAACAGACAGTGATACCTCCTAAAATAGTTATTACTTTACATTTCCCATATGTTTACTTACTGTTAGAGTCATTTTGTAAATTACATTTTCTTTTTTTGGGACGTTAGAAGGCTTAGAAGTTTAGAAGCAAATCTTAAAATTTTTAAGAAAATTTCCAAATCCCAATTTTTGAGGACCAGTTCAGGTCTTAAGTCACTTTGTAGAAACCACCCATAATTGGCCCTATTTTAGAAACTACACCCCCTAAGGTATTCAAAACTGATTTTGCAAACTTTGTTAACCCTTTAGGTGTTCCACAAGAATTAAAGGAAAATGGAGATGAAATTTCAGAATTTCACTTTTTTGGCAGATTTTCCATTTTAATGCATTTTTTCCAGTAACAAATCAAGGGTTAACAGCCAAACAAAACTCAAAATTCATTACCCTGATTCTGTAGTATATGACGATATGTGGTCATAAACTGCTGTACGGGCACACGGCAGGGCGCAGAAGGAAAGAAACGCCATATGGTTTTTGGAGGGCAGATTTCACTGGGATAATTTTAAGTTGTTATGTCACATTCGAAGACCCCTGATGCAACCCCTAGAGTAGAAACTCCAAAAAAGTGACCCCATTTTGGAAACTACAGGATAAGGTGCCAGTTTTGTTGGTACTATTTTAGGGTACATATGATTTAGGTAAGGTAACAAAAAATAGCTGTTTTGGCACCGTTTTTTATTTTTTGGTTTTTTACAGTGTTCATCTGACAGGTTAGATCATGTGCTATATTTATAGAACAGGTTGTTACGGACGCAACAACACCAAATATTTTTTGGTTGTTTGTTTCAGTTTTACATAATAAAGCATGATGATTTATGCTAATTGATGCTCAATGATTTTTTAGTGTCTCCATATTCTGAAAGCCATATTTTTTTTTTTTGGGCAACTGTCTTATGTAGGGGCTCATTTTTTTCGGTATGAGATGACAGTTTGATTGGTACTATTTTAGGGTCCATATGACTTTTTGGTCGCTTGGTATTACACTTTTTGTGATATAAGGTGACAAAAAATGGCTTTTTGACATAGTTTTTATTTTTTATTTTTTACAGTGTTCACCTGAGGGGTTAGGTCATGTGATATTTTTATACAGGAGGTTGTTTCGGACGGTGCAATACCTAATATGTCTACTTTTTTAAATTTATTTAACTTTTACACAATAAATGCATTTTTGAAACAAAATAAATCATGTTTTATTGTCTCCATATTCTGAGTGCCATAACTTTTTTATTTTTTGGGCAATTGTCTTAGGTAGGGTCTCATTTTTTGTGGGATGAGATGACGGTTTGATTGGTACTATTATGGGGGCATACGCCTTTTTTATCGCTTGGTGTTGCACTTTTTATGATGTAAGGTGCCAAAAAAAATGGCACAGTTTTTATTTTATTTTTTTCTACGACATTCAGGTGAGGGGGTGAATCATGTGATATTTTTATAGAGCCGGTTGTTACGGACACGGCAATGCACAATATGACTGTTATGACTTATTTTGAGAACGTTTTTTATTTTACTTGAAACTTTATTTATTTTTTATTATAAAAACCACTTTTTTTTCTTACTTTTTTTTACTTTTTATTTTTGTTCCACTATGGCACTTCAACTTCTGGGGACTGATCCCCTCTGTAATGCATTACAATACAACCTGTATTGTAATGCATTGGCTGTCAGCTTTTATGCTGACAGCCTGCTTGTGAGACCCAGCCTAAGGGCTGGATCTCACATACTTCCGTAGGATGCAAGCCCCGATGCCTATGGAAGGCATCGGGCTTGCCTTCTCTTCCATCGAGTACCCGCCACTGCAGCGCGGGGACCTGATGGAGATGCGTAGGGCACCCGTACCCTCCACAAACGTTTTGATCAAATGACGTCTGTGTTGTTTTTGGTGCTTGCCACACCTTCTTTCCCCAGGTGTAGTTATTAGGGTAATTTAACCTTCTCAATTTATAGTTGTTTCTCCCACAATGCTATGCGGTTTATAGCTTCTGTTTGGACCTTTTGGATAGATTGTGGTTGGTTCTCGGCTGAGTTCCTGGTTCTTCCATTGCTCCTTTGAAGTTAAGTCTTCCCTTTCCCTTTTATATTTTGTTTGGGTTCTGTGTGTTGCATTACCCTATTGTTTATATTAGGCCTGAAGGAGACTCCAGTTCGTCCTTCCTTTTGGAGGAACAGGTAGTCTCGTCCCTGTCATTAGTACCAGGATCCTATAGGGCTTGATAGGATTCTAGGTATTCCTGCATATGAACTCACCTACCTTTGGGGTCTGTTCATACTGGTAGTCAGTCAGTATTTTGGTTAGGGTTTTAACTAGGAGGTGTCCATTTTGCTTCCCTAGTTCTCAGGCCTGATTCACTGTTCCCCCCTTCCCTCCTATGCTCGGTGTGGTGTTTCCCTCCCACACCAAAGCGTGACAGCCGTAGATGTACGACTCTGGTCTTTAAGTCACGTCCAGCTGTGACGTACATGTGCGGCAAGGGTCCTTAAGGGGTTAAAAAAATCTGCCAGCAGATTTGTACCTATGAAACTGGCTGACGTGTTGCATGTGCACATGTTGATATGTGTCCACATTGCTGAGAAGAATTATGTGTTATATATATACAAATGAGTCTCTAGGAGCAACAGGGGTGTTGTCGTTACTCTTAGAGGCTCTGCTCTCTCTGCAACTTCAGTGCCCTCTCTTTGATTGACATGGCCAGGCGTGATTACTTTTTCCCTGTATGGCCCTGCAGTCCCTGTGCAGAGAGTGTGGCAGCTGCAGAGAAAGCAGATGCTTTAGATGTAATGGCAATGCCCTCGTTGTTCCTAGAGGCTCATTTTCATATATTAAAATATGATTTTTCTCAGCGATGTGGGCTTGGGACCAACACAGATTCCTTCAGGTGCCAAGCACACATGTAACAGGTCAGCCAGTTTCATAAGTACAAATTTGCTGACAGATGCCTTTTAACCACATTTTTGAGGACTACCCATGCTTATTTAGATTTGGGGAGGGTGCCCAACACACTATTTGCAAGATCATTCTTATACAGATGGCTAAATATCTGGTGGTTGTCCTGCATCTCTCTAAGCTTCCCATGAGGACAAATCAAAAACTGCTATCAGATCTTGTATCCCTACTCAATGAAAATCTACTTTACCACCTCCCATTACCCACTGGAAACATAGGGTTTATGATATATATGGAGGATGGAGGAACTGACCACACCAGTTTGAGGCAAACTTGAATCCTTTGTGAGGAAAATGGTCTAAACTGTGGTAAACTTTGGTCAAGTTGTGTATGCCCTGTAGCTTTAAGGCCGGACAAGTTTTGTTGTTGCTAAAGAATGCTTACCTTGAGATAAGATGCCGCACATTCTTTTCAACTACTATAATGCTGTTAGTATGGTCAGGAAGTATTACCTTATATGAATAACTAATTAAATTACTAGTTTTGATTTCCACCCCCTTGGCGGTGTGCCTCCTTTGTCCTCCTAACCTATAAGACTGTATGTTTTGATAATAAAGTTGGGAAATTGCTTTAGACCATAGCTGGGTCTTGTATATTTTCCTCCAAGCTCGTATATTCTCTTATCTAATCAGGAGCCGTGCTGGGAGGGCAGAAGAGAGTAAATTGCACTCACGCCTTCATATCTTCTTAGGCCCCACTCATCCTCTTCCTTCATATCTTATTAGGCCCCACTCATCCTCTTTTTGGGCTCTCTCAAATACAGGCACTTCAGAATGCTGAACTAGCTGACCAAACTTAGGGCTCTCGTAACAATGGTCTCCAGACAGGGTCTCTGCACCTTTCCTTTTTCCCCTTTTCTTAGTCTTGTTCCTTTCAGAGTTATACAGTACAGTGGCATGCAAACTTTTGGGCAGCCCTGGTCATACTTACTGTAACTGTGAACAGTTAAGCAAGTTGAAGATGAAATAATCTCCAAAAGGCATAAAGTTAAACATGAAACACACGTTTCAACATTTTAAGCAATGTTAGTGTATTATTTTGGTTTTGTACAATTTTAGAGTAAAAAAAAGGAAAGGAGTACCTTGCAAAAGTATGGGAGCCCAAAGAGATTTGAGCGCTCAGATAACTTTGCCCAAGGTCCCAGACCTTAAATAGCATGTTAGGGTAAGGCTTGTTCACAATCATTGTTAGGGAAGGCCATTTCAAAGCTTTATAAATACCCAGACTTCTCTAGCCTTGTCCCAAAAAACAACAGATGCCTAACAGTCTGAAAATGAAAATGGTTGAGGTCCACAAAGCAGGAGAAGTCTATAAGAAGATAGCAAATCTTTTTTAGGTTGCCATTTCCTCAGTTCTCAATGTAATTAAAAAATGGCAGTTAAAAGGAACAGAGGAGGTCAACAGAAAGTCTGGAAGACAAAGAAAAATTTCGGAGACAGCTGCTCCCAAACCAGAACCCCCACTTGAGTGCAAAAGACCTTCAGAAAGATTTAACATACTCTGGAGTTGTGGTACATTGTTCTACCGTTCAGCACCACCTGCACAAATATGGACTTCATAGAAGAGTCATCAGAAGAAAACCTCTC
Source organism: Bufotes viridis (assembly GCA_033119425.1). Lineage (NCBI taxonomy): Eukaryota > Metazoa > Chordata > Amphibia > Anura > Bufonidae > Bufotes > Bufotes viridis. The sequence continues at coordinate 176,605,998 of CM065592.1, forward strand.
CTGCATTCTCACCACAAAATTCAGCGTCAGAAGTTTGCAAAAGAACATCTAAACAAACCTGATGCATTTTGGAAACAAGTCCTGTGGATCGATGAGGTTAAAATAGAACTCTTTGGCCACAATGAGCATTTTCTCTATGTTGGAAAAAAGGGCACATAATTTTATTAAAAAAAACACCTGTCCAACCATTAGGCATGGGGGTGGATTAATCATGCTTTGGGGTTGTGCTGCAGCCAATGGCACAAGGAAAATTTCATGAGTAGAGGGAAGAATGAATTCAATGAAATTCCAACAAATTCTAAAAGCAAACATAAGAACAACTGTAAAAAATCTGAATTAGAAAAGAGGATGGCTTCTACAAATGGATAATGATCCTAAACATACCTCACAATCCACAATAGACTACTTCAAAAGACACAAGCTGAAAGTTTTACCATGCTCCTCAGAGTACTCTGATCTGAACATCATTGAAAATCTGTGGATAAATCTCAAAAAAGTAGTGCATGCAAGACAGTCCAGGAATCTCACAGAACTGGAAGACTTTTGCAAGGAAGAATGGATGAAAATCCCTCAGACAAGAATGGAAAAACTCCAACTACAAAAAGCGTGTACAAGCTGTAATACTTGCCAAAGCAGGTGCTACCAGGTACTAACCATGCAGGGTAGTCAAAGTTTTGCTTCAAGTCCTTTTCCTTTTTTGTTATTTTGAAAATGTAGAAGATGAAAAAAATTTTTTGCTTAAAATACAAAGGGAATGTGTTATCTTTATGCCTTTTGGAGATCATTTCATCTTCAACTTGCTTAACTATTCAAGGTAACAGTAATTTTGACCAGGGGTGCCCAAAGTTTTTCATGCCACTGTATGCGTTGTTAATTTGATATGCTTGGAGTTCAATTGTGAATTCTATTTGTACCTGCCCCACCTCTTTCCAGAACATTTAGTTCATTTGCAACATTCCTGGCTTTTGATCATTTGGTCCCTGCTATGGGATGGTTTCTTTGGCAAGATTTGGTTACTCTTCATTAATAACTTCACACTTGCGGCAAAGCTATCTGGCATGCTGTTACAGCATAGAACAGCATGCAGGTCCAGCCTAGCCGGATAGTACCACGTGCCCACTCTACTCTATTGACTATAATGGGATCCTGCCATATCCTGGCATAAATGCTGAGATTCGGCGAAGCAAAAACTGTTGCGTGCAGCTATTTTTGTCCTGCGGAATCCTGGCATTTATGCCAGGGAGCATCCGGATCTTCGCCAGACCCTATTATAGTTAAAGGGGTCCGGCGGTCACGCAGCACTAACCAGCTATGCTGCAAGTGTGAAGTTAGCCTTACTTTGTTTGACCTCGTTTGATTGTACTGTATGCTTTCTGTAATTTGTTTTTTATTTTATTTATTAAAACAAATTGATTTCTTTGTCTTGTAATAATCATGCATTACATGGTATCCTCTTGTCTATTCACATTCAAAATGTCATTCAGACCTTTCCTATATGTCAGCACAGTGCAGACATACACTCCCCTAAGGGCCTATGGGAATGCATGGGAATGTAGCTATGGATGTGAATAAAAATAAACTGATGATTGTGCAATGTTTTACCCTGGGTTCACACCTGAGCGTTTCTGAGACGGGCGTTTTTGTCGCACGTATTACAGCGCGTTTTTGCAAATAGGAAACGCGCGTCATACGCGCGTTCGTGACTCTGGAAACCAATTGAAAAAGGCATATCTACACTTTAACGCGTGTTAAACGCGCGTTTTCCGCGCGTTCCCATTGAAGTCTATGGGTGCAAACGCGCGACAAAACGCCCCAAAGAAGCTCAAGAACTTCTTTGAGCGTAGGGCGTTTTACAGCGCGTTCAAACGCACTGTAAAACGCTCAGGTGAGAACCATGCCCATAGGAAAACATGAGTTTTCTCCTGTTGAGCGTTTTACAGCGCGTTCGAACGCGCTGTAAAACGCGCAAGTGTGAACTGAGGGTTATAGTTAATTCAGTTTTTTCTTTTTCCAGAAAATGTTTCAAGTGAGACACACATCTCCCTCTTTTAAAAAAGAATGATAGTCAGATTCACATTCCCTTTATTCTTTACACAGGCATAGCACCATACAAACAGGTGTGGTTGGATCTGATACCACAGCTCAGTCCTATTCACTTGAATGAAACTTAATGGCAACCCCATATAAATGAGCCACTGTGCCTGTGTAAACAATTAAAAGGGAACTTTTATTCTGCTAATCATCAGGGGTCCCAGGGATCGGATCCCCACAATCAAATAAAGATGGTCTATACTAGTGGAACTATACTGTAAATTATAATTTGTCTTGTTCATATTCAAACTTATCTGACAGTATAATTAAATAATAATGCAATATATAAAGAGGGAAAACGGATATTGTACATACCTCTACAGTATCAGGAGATGAAGCGGTCTCCCCTGTAGGGTCCGGAATATCCTCATCATGAAACGTAGCACGTTTGTAGTCAGACATCTGCAAAAAGAAGGCAAACTATAAAATATAGATTGTAGCAGCTTGTGTAAAAAAACATTGTTAATTCTTTTTTATAAAATATATCAAGATGCAAGCTCCGTACAGTATTAGAATGTATTGGCTCCGATGAGCCGAAGTTTTTACTTTGGGAAGTCTTGCGCGACTTTGTGTAATAACTTTGCGAATAAATTATTACTGTAAAAAACTATGATACCGAACTCGGGTTCGGTTCCAAGTGGTACCCTGGAACTAATCCTGAGTTCGGTTTCAAGGTTTTTTACAGTAATAATCAATTTACGAAGTTATTACACAAAGTCTCATGAGACTTCGCAAAGTAATAACTTTGGCTCATTGGAGCCAATTAGAGATGAGCGAATTACTTAAAGATTCGATTCGCTGGTTTGCCGAATTTTCTGAAAAAATTTGGTTCGATCCGAATTTATTCATTGCGAATCTCATAAAAAAATGCTATTTCCTGGCTGCAGAGAGCCTTTATAGTGGTGTAGAACACTGTGCCTTGCAGTAACATGCATAGGGAGTCTGCTGTGGTAGTGAAAAAATACTGTGAGTCAGTATGACACGCAGATGACAGGCATCGCTCTTAGAATCACTCCACACTTCACTTATGTGGGCAGTTACGGGGCCAAAACAGACCAAATAACTCAAGTGTGAACTCAGCCTTACAGGTAAATGTTTGCTCCAGGTATCAAGAACAGTGCAGAGGCCCAAGATCCTACTACAGCGTGAAAGAGTGCACTCCTTTTACACCAATTCACTGATTCCACATAGATTTCTACAGAACCTGTTCTATTAAACGCTTATACAAGTAGAGCCCCTACTGCGTGTCAGCAGTAAGTTTGTGTTGACGTCACTGATCATTTTGCCATTCCTCTGATCTGTCAGAACAATAACCCCTAAAAACGGATCCTGTCTGTGGAGCATCCGTCTTCACTCGGTCAGCATTTGGTCAGTAATCCATCAGTATTGCAAAAGCCAAATAAAACAGGAGTGGATCTAAAACAGAGATGACACATAAATAGAATATTTGCATGTCTTCTGTGTTTTGTACCCACTCCTGCTTTTGGCTACCAAATCATAAGCCAATTTTGATGCAAAATAGGGACTATGTCATGCAGGCCTTACAGCTGTTACATAGACAGGATCTGTTCTGCGTCTCATTTTTCCTTCCTTCTGACAGATCAGAAGGAGGGTCAAATAAATTATGTCAGCCAGGCAGAAAGACAAAATAGTGGCCCAGTCATGAAGTGGGGAGGGTGAGAACAGCATGAGTAGTCCACAGAGTGGCCCTATGACATAGTGGTGAGGTGAAAGCAGCATTATGAGACCACAGAGTGGCCCAATGACAGAGTCTGGAGGTGTCAGCAGCATCAGGAGGAGACCACAAAGTGGCACAATGATAGTGTGGAGGTGGCAGAAGCATCCAGAAGGCACAGAGTGGCTCAATGACAGAGTGTGGAGGTGACAGCAGCAGCATCAGGAGGGGGCCACAGAGTGGCACAATGATAGTGTGGAGGTGGCAGCAGGAGCATCAGGAGGCCACAGAGTGGCACAATGACAGAGTGTGGAGGTGGCGGCAGCAGCAGCATCAGGAGGGGTCCACAGAGTGGCACAATGACAGTGTGGAGGTGGCAGCAGCAGCATCAGGAGGCCATAGATAGCACAATGACAGAGTGTGGAGGTGGCCGTGGCAGCATCAGGAGGAGGCCACAGAGTGGCACAATGACAGTGTGGAGGTGGCAGCAGCAGTATCAAGAGGTCACAGAGTGGCACAATGAGTGTGGAGGTGGCGGCAATACCAGTACAAGCTTAAGATGGTGGGTGAAAGAAGGAGCACTTGGCATCAGATGTTGGGCATCAGGCGGGTGGCAGCATCAGAATAGTAGATGAGGCAAGTAGCCAGAAGAAACCGGTCTTTTTTGTCAAAGTGTTGGTATGGCACCATGGACGATCTAATCGGATGCATCAGGCATTGGTGGGTGGAAATCCTGGCTGATCCATGCCTGATTCATCTTGACAAAGGTCAGTCTCTCCACATTTGATTTCTTGATGAAGGACACGGAGCAGTTCCTCCCCTGTGTGACTCCGTTCGCCCAGGCAACCAAGGTGCAGAACAGTGTGACACCGCCGTGCCCTGCACATGTGGTATGCTGGAGGGGCACTGTGAATTGTCCCTGCAGTGGAGGCTGAGGACACAGTGGAGGATGAGGAGGAAGAGGCGGACATTGTCGCAGGACCAACGGCGTGAGAGTGTAAGGATATGGTGGTTTGCACTCCAGCCTGGATCCATGCCCTGTGTAACCATGACAACGATCGCTGTTTGCCTCCCAGGCTGGAAGTAGTGGCCGCTGGGCCGTCTAAGGTGGCTCCGCCCATCCACACTTGGTCAATAAATAGGAGCCAGGTGCTGCACAGGGCGTTCCACTAATGGAGTGCGCACCCTGCCTGCTCCATTCACCACGAGGACGCAAGCTCCTAACTACCTGCAACTCTGAACCTCCAGGAGAAACCCTCACCTACCTTATCCGGCTCCACCACTGCAGGATCCCTGCATGACTTCTAACAGCAAGTATCAGCCTGTCATTTTGTTTCACTGACATTGCTCACTGAAAGGAAGGGACTCGCGCTGGTGGTTATTAGTACTACAGGCCTGGGATTCCTGAATGTTGTCAAGAGCTGTTAATCACATGAACTCTAATTTGAACTCCCACTACTAAAACGAACTTCCCTCACTATTAGTTTACACTCTATCTTTAGTAAGCGGTACATGATTTTGTTACCCCATACTCTCCGCTTAAGACTGAGAGAGCCGCCTGGGGTACACACTGTGCAGCCGCAAAAGACACCATCAACACTCAAGTAGTGTGACAGGAGTGGATGTCAAAGGACTCCGCAGTTGAGATCCTAACCGATCAATTTGGTGCGTTACAGAGAGCGTGGAGGCAGAAGCAACATCACCTGGCCAAGTTGCTAGTAGGGCTTTGCAGGAACCACATTCACCAAGTTGGCCGTAAAGGACATGTATTGTCCCTGACCGTAGTTACAGCTCCGCACCTCGGCGCTGCCGTGCACTTTGGCAGACACCGACAGGCTCAAGGACTGGCCCACCATCTGTTCTACATACATGTGCAAGGCTGGTACTGCCTTTTTGGCAAAGAAATTATACGGCTTGGGACTCTCCACCTCGGCTCGGAACAAGCCATCAGTTCTCTAAAAGGTGCAGAGTCCACCACTTGGAAAGGGAGGGACTGCAGCACCAGCAACTTGGCCAGGAGCACATTCAGCTTCTGCGCCGTTGGATGAGTGAACGCATACTGTTGTCTCTTGGCAAACGCTTCAGTAATAAATTGCTGACGGAATGACTGACGAGGAGTAGGAGGAGGAGAATCAGGACCAGCAGATGATGGGAAGGACAGACAGCTCCCTTCGGCTAAGGTGGTGGAGGCTTGACTGCCTGAAATCGGATGCGTGCCACTGGGTGATGCAGCAGTTGCTGCTGCAGGCTGGACCACCACATCGGAGCCATGGTTCTCCCAGACCACTTTATGGTGACTCTGCATATTGTGGGGATTCGCTCTGGTAGGAAGGGTAAGCAGTCGCAGAACAGAGGCACCAAAAACAGTGCAGTGTTTATTCACACAAGCAGGTATTAACGGTTAACGGTTCAGTAATCAACTTCACCTTAGTTGACAAAATCCAGGTGTACATTCACACCATGCTGCAGTTTTTTCCATACAGAGTCCAAATCCAGGCATTAGACGACCTGTTTTCACCAAACCAGTCGCAAGCACACCTCTAAGCACAAGTTCCCTTCCTGCTGCCGTCCAGCTGGCTTTTAAGACAGCTAGGTGCCGGCAAAGCCCGGATCGGCACCTAAAATCCAGTCCGGTGCTTGACCTCACCTGGCTGTCAATTAGTCCAGCAGCACATTCTGGGAGGAAAATACCTTCCCCTCCAGACCACACCTTTTACTGTGTCACAATATGTTGGCGCAGGGCCGTGGTGCCAACATTGGCATCCTGGCCACGCTTCACCTTCTGGCCACAGATTCTACAAATGGCCATGTTTACCTCCTACCGGCAGCTTAACAAAAAGCTGCCACACCGCCGAGTAGGTGATTTTACCCCCAACACTCCGCACTGACTGCTAGCCGCTGTTTCCGTGAATCCCTGCACCACTACTTTCCGGGCAGGTAGGCTCCTGAAAAGCGGGTGGTCTACCCCGGGCACATTTGGCTTCCGACCTCCCACTGCTGCCACCCTGCTGACTCCTGGCCATGCTACCGACTTGCTGGCTCCGCCACTGCCTCACGGGCAAACTGCCACCCTCTTCTCCCGATGATGATGAAGCCCCTAATTCACCCGGCTCCCAAGTGCGATCAGCTACATCATCATCATCGTGTACTGTCTGCACGTCACGGATGTCCTCTTCAACGGTCTCTGGGTCAGGAACCTGACCTCTCGCAACGCCAGCTCCCACGCCACTCTCCTCATAACTACTTGCCCGCCTACGGGAGGAAGCGGCGGATGTCTCCTCCACATCTTGGTTGGCCAGTAGCTGCTGACTGTCCTCTAGTAGCTCGTCCTGGCTGAATAGTGGAGCTCAGCCCACATTTAATACTTGTCTGGCTGAGGGAACAGAAAAGGAGAGAGGCAGGTTGAGGACAGGTGAGGGCACAGGGCCTGCTACCTGCCATGCTAACTAAGGGTGGTGTCTGATGTACCCACCGACTCTTGGTTGGGGGTGTCTGAAGTCACTTGGGACGAAGTGGATGATCGAGTCAACCATTCAAGAGCCGCTGGGTTTCTGGTCAAGACACGACCGCTAGATGACACGGAGAGCTTAGGCCTCTCACTGTGACTCCTGCTGCCACGCCCATTACTCTGCTGCACCCTGTGCCTGCGCCAGAAACATTTAGGCCTCTGCCACTGCCCTGTGCAGGGCCCGGCACTTCTCTGTCTGACATACTGTTAGGTTAAATAAATAAACAAATAAAAAGGAAATTAAAACACCCCAAAAAAGTCTGTAATTTTCTCACTTCACCACACAATGGCTTTTCCACTAATACATGCTAAAGAATGCTTTAGAACATATAACTGCACCACTGAACGGCAAATGGGCCCTTACTTTTTTCCACTTCTACACACCACAAAAGGCTTTAGAACATATAACTGCACTGCTGAACGGCAAATAATATATATTTTTTTGCCACTAATACACGCCAAAAAGGGCTTTAGAACATATAACTGCAGTGCTGAACGGCAAATAGGCCCTTATTTTTTCCACTTATACACGCCACAAAAGGCTTTAGAACATATAACTGCACCGCTAAACGGCAAATATATATTTTTTGCCACTACTGCACGCCAAAAAGGGTTGTAATTTTCTCACTTCACCACACAACGGCAAATGCTTTTTTTTGTGCCACTAATACACGCCAAAAAGGGCTTTAGAACATATGACTGCACCACTGAACGGCAAATAATATATATTTTTTGCCACTAATACACGCCAAAAAGGGCTGTAATTTTAGTACTTCACCACACAATGGCTAATAAGCCCTCTTTTTCTCACTAATACAAGACAAAAAATGCTTTAGAGTATATAACTGTACTACACAAGAGAAATATTTCCTTGCAATAAACCCTGTTAATGGCTGTATCAAACAGCACTTGCACTCCAATAACAAGAACGGTTTGCTAGAATTACAGAGCTATATAATGGCAATTTGGATCCGCAGTCAGTGCAGCAAGGTGTAATAGGATTGTTCCTATTACCCAGGCAGTAACCACCCGTACTGAACCCTGTTCTGCTTCAATACTGTGGAATAATTCCTCTATCCTTTCCCTGAACTTCTATACAGCAAAATAAAAGTTTTAAAGTCTTTGCTTCTTTTCTACCACTGTCCCTAGCGCCTGCTGAAGTCTCTCCCTGCACTAAGTACATTGAAAGATGGCTGAATCCAAGATGGCTGAGGCTATTTATAGGGCTGTGACATCAGAGGGCTGGCTGGCTGCTTATTGGCTGCATGCATGGAATTGTGGGTAATCCCTTGTTCCCAGAGTTCCTTGCTCCATGTCCTAACACGTGCAGCAGCCATTTTAGGAAAAAATGCAATTTGTTACCACGAAGCGTGAGGAAATTTGGATTTGGTGCGAATCAAATTTTTCCTGAAATTTGGATCGAATTCCACTTCGTCAACTTTGATTCACTCATCTCTAGAGCCCATGCAGTCTCCGTACAGTATTACAATGAAGTTTTATGCGAATCGACTTCGGATGAAGCATCCAAAGTTGATTCGCTCATCCCTAGTTACAAGGCGGCATAACTTTGTAGCATCTATGTGGTTTTAGTGTGCTAACAGTCAGGAGCGTGCACAGATCTCACAGTGATCTCAATAGCGAAACTTAGATTGGGCCCCTCACCCCACCAAGCTTCCTAGTATGCGTGTGTCAATCACTCACGGGCAATACAAAATGCAAAGCGCAATGCTCCAGATTTCTGATGAATTTTTTTTTTTTAAGCTGAAGAAATTTTTATTAAAACATTGATTCTGAACACCATATTTCTCAGTGTACAGTAGTCACACCAGACAACTGGCATAAATAAATTGATAAATCTTCTGCTTCCCTTCTACTACAAAACTGGCTGCCTGCAGCCACCACTAGAGGTTTCTCAGTGCACAGGAATTTATGTAGATACAATTGACTGAAATAGAGGCTGCAATTATCTGTTTCTATTGAGCTCTCCCTAGTGGTAGCTGCATAAAAATGCAGTGATTCACATTGGGAAGAGATAAACTGGGTCCTCCCACCCCCCAAGCCCCATATCAATTGTGTGGTATGCCACTGCTAACAATCTGCTATGACCCCTACTATTTGGAACATTTTGTGGTGTATATCTAGCACAGATTCTGTCGCACGCCATGTTGCTGCAGAATCTGCTTCTTCTTCCCCGCTCAAGCCAGGTCTAAAAAAGGGGCGTGGCCAGCAGGACAATCTCATTCATCATTTTCTACGCCTGGTTTAGTAGAAAATGGTCTAAATGTAAGACAGCAAGGAAGCTTTTTTACATTTAGAATCGACGGTGGATATGCCCAAGCTATGTAGAGGCCGGTGCCTCTAGATAACTTCGGTAATCCACCACCAGCACAGGGGCTTATTAAGACTGACGTCTAAAATGCCGGTCTTAATAAATGTGCCCCATAATTTGACTTTAGGGTAACAACCCAAACAGTTAGCCAACAGCATGAGCTTAAATTACTTACATATTAGAGTAGCTTGTATTTATGTAGAAATTTTCTACAGTACCTGCATTAAAATGTAAGGATGTTGAAGGCACATTTATCACAAATAGTGTAAGAATGAGACTTTACATAGAAAAAAAATCCAACATACACACCCTACATATTTGCCACAACACATGAACATACCAAACTCACCCAGCCACCTCTAAGGGTAGGTTCACACTAGCGTTATGGAGTCCGTCATGGCTTTCCATTATAACAAGGTTATAACGGAAAATAACGGACTCCATAGGATGGAATGCAAAACGGAAGCCTTTAAGAGGCATTTCGTTTTGCTCCGTCCTAATAGAAGTCTATGGGAAAACATAACGGATCCGGACAGGACTTTGTTTTCCGTCTTGCATAACGAGAACCAGACGGATCCGTTAAGTTCTCCCATAGACTTCTATTATGACGGAAAGCAAACGGAATGCCTTTTAAAGGCTTACGTTTTGCATTCCGTCATAATGCAAGTCTATGGGCAGCAAAACAGATCCGTCCTTCCGTCTTATGGATTCCGTTATTTTCCGTTATAACCATGTTATAACGGAAAGCCATAACGGACTCCATAACGCGAGTGTGAACCCACCCTTAGCTGTTGCACACATATGAATTATAGATTTGGCATAATCGTCTTTGCTTGTTCACCCATGCCATTTTTTGAGGCATATTTTTTGCACTTTAAACTTGCACGATTAAATTTTAGACAATTTAAAATTACAAAGCAATCATGGACAACAGAAAGTACACGTGTCTATACGTCGTACATAGACACCGATGCAATGATCCAAAGTAGACAAGACACCGGTATAGACAACTAAAGTAGACAATAGTCAATAAATGCACCAGTGTGGCACAGATGATACAATATAGGTACTAGTCTCTATGATTGCAGAGTGTAGTAAGATATAAAGCAGAACAAAAACAGCACGAACAACAATTGTCCGGTATAATGTTATACTTAAGCTCACATACAGTATGTGCAGGGCCGTCTTTAACACAGGGCAAAAGGGGCAGCTGCCCCGGGCCCAGTTGTTCCTGGGGGGCCCAAGGCTGCTGCCTCTTGATCTCCGTTGACCACTACAGCCAATTTCAATTAAATTGAGTGGCCGTCCACCCCAGATATCAGGCTGTCAGCACAGGGAGGATGCAGGGCCGGCGCGTCCTATAGGCTGACTAGGCAGCCGCGTAGAGCGCCCCTTGGGAAGGGGCGCTGCTAGGAGCACCGGCCCCCTTCATGCTGCAGCCACCCGAGCGCTCTATATAGAGCCTCAGGCGGCTGCAGCACTGCCCGGGCTGGCGCGTCCATGAAGGCGCAGCATGAAGAGAGGGACTGACACTCCCTCACTGTAGCGTGGCCGAGCCCTGTATGGTCCGCGGTACAGGAGCATCTGTCTCCTGTACCCGGCCGGACTGACAGGAAGTGCGCACACAGTGTGCGCTTCCTATCAGTCCTCCCGGGTACAGGAGACTAAAGCTCCTGTACCCGTGGAGCATACAGCGCTCGGCCACGCTACACCAGAAGTAGGGGGTCGGTGAGGAGATTGAGAGAGAGGATGACAAGTGGGGGGTCGGTGAGGAGATTGAGAAAGAGGATGACAAGGGGGTCGGTGAGGAGATTGAGAAAGAGGATGACAAGGGGGTCGGTGAGGAGATTGAGAAAGAGGATGACAAGGGGGAGGGGGGGGTGATTGAGAAAGAGGATGACAAGGGGGGGGGGTGATTGAGAAAGAGGATGACATGGGGGGGGGGTGATTGAGAAAGAGGATGACAAGGGGGGGGGGGGAATGAGAAGGGGGGAAAGAAAATGACAAGAAAAGAAGAGAGAATGACATGGGGGGGGAGAGAATGACATGGGGGGGAGAATGACAAGAAAAGGAGAGAGAATTACATGGGGGAGGGGAAGAGAATGACATGGGGGGGGAGAGAAAACTGGCGTTAGTTAAAGGGGTCCTGCAGTTTATTTAAACTGATCGGCGGCGGCGGAGTCCGACACTGGCAGTAGCGCCTCGGCCTTCTCGCTGTTTACCACAGGCGCAGTGACGTCACGACTAGTATCACTGGCCTTGGCGGGGTTAAGCTCTGTTCACTTTAATGAAGCTTAGCCCCACCCAGGCCAATGATACTAATCGTGACGTCACTGCGAGAAGGCTGAGGCGCTACTGCCAGCGCCGCTGCCTTTTAAAACAGCTAATTGGCGGGGGTCCCGGGTATCGGACCCCTGTCGATCAGTTTAAATAAACCGCAGAACCCCTTTAATTTGGCAGATCATATGGGTGGGGCATTGTGATGTCACATGGGGGGGGGGCGGCAAACTTTTCTTTTGCCTAGGGCGGCAAAAATCCTTGCACCGGCCCTGGGAGGATGCGAACTGTTAGAGTAAGAACTGTGGGAGAAAGGACATTCCATGACATCATCACCATGTGACCAGTAACATAGCAATATTACTGGTCACATGGCTATGAGGTAATCAAAGGTCCTTTTCCTCTTCCAGGACTCTGTGACTGTGTTGCTGCAGCATGCAGGAGAAGAGTAGGTCACGTGGGTACAGGCACTGGCCGACTATCTGCAGAGGAAGAAGATCAGGGATGGCTGCTCAGCAGTGTCTGTAGAGGGGAGAGAGTCTGTCAGCACTGGAGAGGTACCGTGGATGTAACTACTGGAGAGGGGCTGAGGATTGTATGCTGTGAGATTATATACTGGGGGAGGGGCTGCTGTATAGGATTATATACTGGGGGGGGGGCTGCTGTGTGAGATTATATACTGGGGGGGCTGCTGTGTGAGATTATATACTGGGGGGGGCTGCTGTATGGGATTATATACTGGGGGGCTGCTGTGTGAGATTATATACTGAGGTGCTGCTGTGTGGGAATATATACTGGGGGCTGCTGTGTGAGATTATATAATGGGGGGGCTGCTGTGTGTGATTACATACTGGGGGGCTGCTGTATGAGATTATATTCTGAGGTGCTGCTGTGTGAGAATATATATTGGGGGCTGCTGTGTGAGATTATATAATGGGGGGGGGGGTGCTGCTGTGTGTGATTACATACTGGGGGGCTGCTGCATGAGATTATATTCTGAGGGGCTGCTTTGTGGGATTATATACTGGGGGGCTGCTGTGTGTGATTACATACTGGGGGGCTGCTGTATGAGATTATATTCTGAGGGGCTGCTGTGTGGGATTATATACTGGAGGGCTGCTTTGTGGGATTATATATGGGGGGCTGCTGTGTGAGATCATATACTGGACGGTGCTATGTACTATAGGGTGCTATAGTGTGGGGTGCTCGGGTGCACTGTAACGCTAGGTTGAGCCGAGCCCCGGTCTCCCCCCTGAACTGCAGAGCGGTGCCCACCTCTAGCCCTGAGCCCAGCTGCCCAGAGCACTGATCCTGAGCCTGTTGGAGTCTCAAAACTGTAAGTATTTACAGTAATTCATTGTAAGCTATATTGTGTCAGCGTAGGGGGTTTTCCTCCAAGTCTTCCACCGCATCCGAACTTGTAGCCTTGCTCATAGATGAGAGGCATAAATTAGCTCATGTTGCATATATTGATTTAAAAGGGTAATTACATCAGAAATGGCTGGAGTACAGGCTTGTTTCCAACTCTTAACTATAGTTTTGCACATGGTGGCCAAGGCATGCATCCAGATCCACCTAAAACATCCATGCCCAAGATAGACAAAGCAGGGAAAAGAAACAGAGGGGCATGCATCAATTGGAATAGCAGATCAGAAAGATGTGACTATAGAAGGGCAACTAAAGGACAGAACCACCATCAGGAGTTTAAGGGGGTGCCCGGGCTTTTACTATTGATGACCTTTCCTCAGGATAGGTCATGAATATGAGATCGACAGGGGTCTGACATCTGGAACCCCGCCAATCAGCAGTATGAGGAGACGGTGCGCGCAGTGCCGTCTCCCTGCTCTCTGCTGTATGTCTATGGCAAAGACCATAGACAGCAGCCGTGAACAGGAAGAGTTGTGCACTGACTACTTTACATTGTAACAAAGTGTCAAATCTTCAGTGTTGTCCCAGGAAAAGATATAATAAAATATTTACAGAAATGTGAGGTGTGTACTCACTTTTGTGAGATACTGTAAAAGGGAGAGAATAAAGCTTTCTTGGCAATTCTAGGACTGGTACCCCCCACTTCAAATAAACCCTAACATGTCAGACTGAAGTTGCTGAATTGTTCCCCCGGGTATAATAAGGTGGAGACATCGAAGTTTATACATGACTTTAGGTAGAATAAACATTTTCACAGTGTTAATTTTCACAATCCATAACAATTAGGGTTCATTCAGATGGCCGTATGCTGTCCACTAAAATGGGGATCCGTTTCTTTGCGGACAGTTAAGCATGTCTGCAAAAAAAAGAATTGCATTCCGTTTTTTTGCTGATCCATAGACTTCAATAGGGCCATGTCCTGATTTTCACTGACAAGTATAGAACATGTTTTATTTTTTTTTGCTGAGCCGTGCAATGGAAGAAAAGGGCCCCATAGAAGAGAGAAATGTATAATCCCATTATTGCGGTAACAAAGTTCTCCTTAAATCTAGATTTATCAAATGCTTTTTCAACGTCAAGACATAGGAAAACCATGAGGACTCCTGAGAGCTCAGCAATCTGTATGAGGTCAATATGGGCTGGAAGAAATTTATGCAGCTTAGTAGCTAGAATTTTAAAATATAAGGTCAAGTCATTGTTAAGCAGTGAAATAGGTCGATAATTACCTAAAACTTTAGCTGCTTTACTGGGCTTCAGAAGAGTAACTATAGTAGCAAAGAGCATTTCTTCTGGAATATTAACATAGGTAAGGAAAGAAACAGTCGCTTAAGGTAAAGTAAAAGTGAAGAAGTGAACAGTTTATAGTATTCTTAATCTTCGATGTAACAATCAGGACCAGGAGCTTTATGAGGCTTGGTCAACTTGATGGTAGCAAGAATTTCTGCAATGGATATGCAAATATCCACTGAAGAATTTTTTTGTTAACCTGTTATACCATACAAGTAGTAGAACAAAATTCAAAATAGCACCAGACTTTCATAAATATATCACGTGCACTATTTTTCTAATGCACATTGTGCATATCTTTGATAAATATGCCCTATTTTATGACACCATAAATTGCATGCCATGACCTTTTTTCACGTTTTGTTTTCTTGTGGCCTTGTTCTAAAATGAGCAAACATTTAAGTTTTTACTCATCAATCTGCACTCATTACCCGATAAGAAACTGAAAACAGGAAAAAAAGGAAGAACTAAAATCTTGCATTGGCATAAGTATTTAGAGACCTTTTACTCGGTACTTAGTTAAATCATCTTTGGCAGTGATTATAGCCTCCAGTCTTCTTGGGTATGATGTTACAAGGTTTGCATATGCTCTCGAGCCCTTTCAGGTTAGATGGGGACGGTCAGTGTACAGTCATTTTCAGGTTTCTCCAGAGATGTTCGATTGGGTTCAAGTCAGAGCTCTGGCTGGGCCAATCAGGGACATTTACAGAGTTGTCCCTATGCCACTCCTGTGTTATATTGGCTGTGCTCTCATTGTCGTTTTAGATAGTAAACCTTTGGCCCATTTAAAGCAAAGTTAGTCAGGTTTTAACTAAGAATATCGCCATACTTTGCTCCATTTGAGCTTTCCCTCAACCCTGATCAGTCTCCCTGTCCCAGCAGCTGAAAAACATCCCACCACCATGCCTCACTGTAGGGATGATATTGGGCAGTGCCTGGTGTCCTCCAAACATGACACTTATAACTGAGGCTAAAAAGTTCAATCTTGGTTTCATCTGACCAGAGAATCTTTTACTGAGAAGGTGCTTCTTTCTCAGTAGACGGATCCGGCATGACCCCCAATGCAAGTCAATGGGGATGAATCAGTTTTCTCTGCCACAATCTGCCACAATAGAAAACGGATCCGTCATGAACTCCATTGAAAGTCAATGGAGTCTTGGCAATGTTAAAGATAATACAACTGGATCCGTTCATAACAGATGCAGATGTTTGTATTATCAGTAACAGAAGCGTTTTTTGCTGAAACCTGCCAGATCCAGTAAAAATGCTAGTGTGAAAGTTGCCTTATTCTTTCAAAGATGAGAGGTCTACTGATCAGATGCCATTGGTCACCATACATGTCATCTTGCATTGATGTGTTTTTGTATCAGAAGCTGAATGGCTGTGATAACTGCCTTATAAAGTAGATTGTAAGCTCTTGTGAGCCGGGCCATCACTCCTATTGTTTGATTCTTAATTACTTTCTTACCGTAATGTCTGACTGTCTGCACAGGTACTCTCTTTTTGTAAAATACTGCAGAATATGTTGATGCTATATGAACAAAGATTTATCAACAACATCCACAGTTATAGGTGCTCCCTAAAAACACATCTTTTTAAGTTAGCCTATCACATCCCCTATCTAACTCTCCTCCATTAACCTCCCTCCTCCTCCTCCCAGCATCATTCTTCTGAACCTGATCCATCGTCAGATATCCACCACACCCCATGCACTCAGAAGCAGTACAGATATCGGCTGTTGACTGTTCATGCAGCCTTAAATCTACTCCCCATTGTGTTTTAAGATGGCTGGACCATTGCACAAATCAAGCACTGGTTACCTTTTGTCTCACCCCTATCTCCTCATAAATGGTAAGCTCTTGTGAACAGGGCCCTCACTCTTGTTTTAATTGCTGACTTGTTGGTTGCAATGTTATTTATGACTCTGTACTAGTGTTGATCGAGCACCCAAGTGCTCGGGCCAAACACATCGGGATGCTCGGGTGCGAATATAATGGAAGTCAATGGGAGAACCCAAGCATTAAACCAGGCACCCCCTGCTCTGAAGAGGGGATGGTGCCTGGTTCATAGGAAAAGGTCAGAAATTGATGGAAACACCGCCAAAATGGTCTGGAACAGCATGGGGAAGATGTCTGGATGCATCTTGGACTCCCAGGTCGCTGCTGGGAACGATGTTGTCCGAGTAGTACGGCACTTTTACAGACTGACAATAATACGCACAAAACCGAAGATAAAGTTGATTTTAGAGGAAAAATTGTTAGGAAATTTTCTCCTGTATATTTACTTGTATATAAAGTGCAAGTGCTGCCAAAAATTACAAGAAAAGGGCACTGCGATACAACTTGTATATCACATAAAGGAGGACCTTATTCACATTGTGGTACAATTGTTCATGTAGTGGGACACCTTCACTCATACTGCCATACTGCCAAGTGATAGCTGCCAAAAATAACAAGGAACCGGCACTCCAATACACCCTTTGTTACACATAAAGGAGGGCATCATACACACCCTTGAAAAATTATGATTGATGGCCTGCTGGTGACCCCCAAAAACATTTAGAGCAAGGGCCTGCTGATCTGACCATCTAAAACATTAGGGCTGAGGGTCTGCTGGTGAGCTGACCCTCTTAAAGATTGTAGGTGAGGGCCTGCTGGTGAGCTGACCCTCTAAAAGGTTGTAAGTGAGGGCCTGCAGGTGAACTGACCCTATAAAACATTATATGCGAGGGGCTGGAGGTGAGCTGACCCTCTAAAAGATTGTAGGTGAGGGCCTGCAGGTGAGCTGACCTGTAAAACATTATATGCGAGGGCCTGCAGGTGAGCTGACCCTGTAAAACATTATATGTGAGGTCCTGCAGGTGAGCTGACCCTGTAAAACATTGTATGCGAGAGCCTGCAGGTGAGATGACCCTGTAAAACATTATATGCGAGGTCCTTGGCTACTGAGCCTGGACTTGGTGGAAGACACGGTGGTGCTTAACCGACTGGAAGCATTATCTGCTGCAATCCAACCGACCACTTGGTCGCACTGGTCTGACTTCAAGTGTGGTGTCCTGCGCCACCCTGCAAACTGGGACTAGGTATCGTGGATGATTGTTTTTCTTGTGCTCTGGCAGCAGGCAAATTACAGGGAATGTCACAGGTATTTGGGATGGTGAAACCTTATACAGGAGAGGTACCACCGCTAATGTCACTGTCTGCAGCGTCTACGGAAAAAGTACACTGTATGTCACAGATAAAAATTTTATGCGCACAAGTTACACTGGAGATGTGGCACTGGTAATGTCACTGTCAGAAGCGGACACCGTCTATTAAAAAAGTACACTGTATGTCACAGATACATTTTTTAAGCGCACACGTTACACTGCAGATGTAACACTGGTAATATCACTGTCAGAAGCAGACACCATCTATTGAAAAAGTACACTGGATGTCACAGATACATTTGTTCTGCGCACACGTTACACTGCAGAATTTGCGCAGCTAGAGTCACTGTCCGCAGCAGACACCGTCTTTATGAACTCAGCCTTACAGGTCGATGTTAGCCCCAAAAGGAAGCGCACTCCTTTTACACTCTCGTCAGCTGATTCCACATAGATGTCTACAGAACCTGTTTTATTAAACGCTCATACAAGTAGAGGCCCCCCCCCCCCCCCGTAACAATGCAGACCACCTAAACAATGTTGTCTTTATTAGTTTAACTATAGCCCTCTATGGCCCAGACAGCCATGTGGTAATTGAACACATCACAGCCACGTCACAAGCACCACTCGAGCATGTAATTTTGTTGTGACTTGCCCACAGGACACAAGGAGCTCACACAGAGGCCTAAGGGGCACAGGGAAAACACAGAGCTGACAGTGGGAACTCACAGGTCAGTGACCATCAGTACCTGAGGGCAGTGCAGGCCTGTCACTGAGCTCTGGTGAGACTGGGGGGAGGATACTTAGATATCTAACAGCAGGGGGACCCTGCATGGCATTATGGGTGATCCCGCCTTTCCAGAGTTCCTTTCTCCATGTCCTCACAAGTGCAGCAGCCATTTTAGGAAAAAATGTGATTTGTTACCGCGAATCGCGAGGAAATTTGGATTCGGTACGAATCGAATAATTCCTGAAATTCAGATTGAATTCCACTTCGTCAGCTTCGATTCGCTCATCTCTAGTCACAACCTTACTCCAGTAAAGAGGTGATATAGAAGTAGAGTAACATCAGACATAAGTGTTAAGGCCCCTTACACGAGTAGATAATTGATTCGATCAAGCGACAAACAAGTCGTTAACAGTTGAACGACAACCCTTTAGATTCGCAGGGTATCGTGTAAATGCAATCGTATAATAGATCGTTTTTCAAGCAAACAGTTGCATTCCCACCAATTGTGGAATCATCTGTGCTGTAAATGATACCTGTTCACAGTTGTGGAATTCTGAACGTTGAGCGATAATTTAGGTGTGTACATCAGCGATTGCAATGACAAACCCCTTCAATGTTTTTACACTACTCGATCATTGATCACCTACGCTCAATCTTACAATTTTTCAAACGATTATCTACTCGTATAAAGGGGCCTTTAGACTTAAACATTCACCAAATCTATCAAACATCACGTGACATTTGATAAATTTGGCAGACATACATCGGCGCAGACTCCTGCAATTTAAAAATTCCACTTATATATATATGATAAATCCCCCAGTGCTTCCAAAATGCAACTATGTAAGGCAGGATGAGATATGATAAACGAATAGGTGAAATCTCTGAAACTTTCCAAACTGTCATGAGAATGCTTATAGTTTAGGCAGAAGAAAAAGGTACAGGGCCTGTGGCTACATGGAGGAAGACGCTCATATCACAAAAAAAGACTTTACAAAGCGGAGGTGACATACATGTAACACACAGTTTTTAAAAGATGATTATTACATATTATTGAGGAGTAAAGGCTGAACATAGATAGATGAGAAAGACAGAGGGATGATGGTATTGATCTATGTGTGTTGCATATATGTATATTTTATCAGGATAGCTGTTATTAAATACATTATGCATACATCCACACCTACATCACTGCATGTTACATATAGGCTTGTATAACACCTCCTTTTGTACGTCAGTGTATATGGATGATCAGAGATAAATTAGTGTGCATCCAGTGTATACAGATCTCCCTTGGCACTTACGCTGTTGCTGAGATTCTGAAGCGCAACGTTCATCCTGGTGATGATAGAGCAGCATCTACATGAGCCAAGCCAAGAAATCCAGAGCCATGCGCAGGAGCCAAGGGATACAGTGCCCACTGCCCATCCCCGGATCACCTTACGGATCCTAGCTAGCCTTGGCAAACTGCAGGGAGATAAGGCCTGAGACAGAGGGAGGGAGAGGCAGGGCGAAGGAGGAGGGAGTGAAGCAGGGGCTGCTAACTGGGAACGCTCTGGTTACCATGACAAAACCCTATTGTATCCTTCAACAGGAAGGACAGGAGAGCATCAGATGTTACAAGGAGGGGGGAGAAGAAAAACAGACTACAGATAATTTGTAAAGAAGAAAAGAGAGAGCATCTAGATGGAAAGGATGGAGAAATGCAGATGATGCACAAACCAATGATACACAAAAACTACGACAAAAAGGTTGACGTAATAAAATAAAAATGTAATAATAATTATAATAATAAGCACTTCCCATTGTGAGTGGAAGCTCTAGTGATTTACTAACCAGGGCTTTCATGTAATTTGCTATTGACCCTTTAGTTGTTACAGAGCTTTAAAATGGAATTATATGTAGATATAATAATTGTTCACTCCAATGACGCTCTAATATG
Source organism: Bufotes viridis (assembly GCA_033119425.1). Taxonomy (NCBI): domain Eukaryota; kingdom Metazoa; phylum Chordata; class Amphibia; order Anura; family Bufonidae; genus Bufotes; species Bufotes viridis. The sequence continues at coordinate 176,626,410 of CM065592.1, forward strand.
TTTATGTTCTTAGTGTCATGCTTCTTAACAAATTCAATTTTTTAAGTTATTTTTGTTACACATCTGCTATTGGTTAGTAAATTATAGATGTTGTTTTGGTTAACCAGAAAGTAATAAACTTTACAGAGGTTATATATGCAGAAAAGCTGCTCTTGGGGGTCTTGGCTACTGGAAGCATTGACACCAATGGACACCATTGCTGCCTCAAATCAGAATGCCATATTTGTTGGATCGGATAATTTGTTTTAATCATATTTTTTCTTTATTGAGAATATATATAATAATACCAGTTTATATTCTAATATATATAATAGAAACATAGGGCATATTTATTCAGACCGGAGTTATGAAGATCCTCCACCAGTTCTAACTGTAACTGTAGACCTTTGGTAAATGAGGCGGGTCTACTGGCCTGTCCCCCTCCCCGTCCACAATTTTAGATGTGGCATGAGCCGGGAGAAGTTGCAGAGTCTGGTGCAATGGTTATCTGCGCCTGATCTAAATTTCTAATTTAGGCGTAGTTCAAATTCATAAATGACCCCCATAGACATAGACATTCAGAAAATTTTAGAGCAAAGGGTCAAGGCACTGGTGGATCCAGTAGGGGTGGCAACGGGGCAATTGCCCCCCCCCCCGAGAATGTGGGCAGCAATGGCGGCGGCAGCAGGGCACAGGGAGATAAACGCTTCCACTGTGGAAGCGTTTATCTCCATAGTCATCTGTATCGCCGTCCTCAGGACAGCGATACAGATGGCTGTGCTGCGGCCGGGCAGGGGAGGGAGAGGCGTCTCCCTTCCCTGTTCCTCTGATAGGCTGCGGATCTTGTGCCGGCAGCCTATCAGAGGTTGGTGCAGGCAGCGCGAAGACGTAATCGCGCTGCCTGAACCATACAGCGTGGGACACAGGCCGGAAGAGGCCTGCATCGCATCGCTGCCATGGAGGAAAGTATACGTTTTTTTGGTTTTTTTTTATAAGAGGCGCTTGTTACTGGCACATGGTGGGGGGTGGGAGAGAGGAGAAAGGCACTTGTTACTGGCACATGATGGGGGGAGAGGCACTTGTTACTGGCACATGATGAGGGGGGGGAGAGGCACTTGTTACTGGCACATGAAGAGAGGGGAGAGGCACTTGTTACTGGCACATCATGATTGGGGGGGAGGCACTTGTTAGTGGCACATGATTGGCGGGGGGAGGCGCTTGTTACTGGCAAATGATTGGGGGGCATCTATGGGGGCATTCTTACTGGCACATTATTGCGGGCACTATTGGGGACAATAGCAGTACAGTATTGGGGATAGTAGAATGTTTTGTCCAGAAGATGGGAGGATGATGGAAATGTAGTAAACTAAGATAAAAAAATTTTTTGTCAAACTGCAGAGACAAAAAATGGTGGTCTGGTCTGAAGGTCTGAAAGGAGAAGATGAGAAAAGAAAACATCTACATCAAAGGAGACGTCACTGGGTTTAAGAGGTATGGGGCGCTGTATTAGCCTGTATTTCTGTAGTGCTGGGAGCAGGGGCGTAACGATCGCGGGAAGTGCCCCTCCTGAGACCAGGCTCTGGATCCGCCACTGGCTCAAGGGTGCCATACAAAAGATATAACTATTAAATCATCTAGCTCAGAAACATAACCAGTACTATAACTACCATTACAACGGTCATTAGTAGCAGTAAAACAAACACATATTGAAAAAAAAAAAAACACTAAAGAGACTACAGAAAAGACATATGACAGACAACAGGAAAAACTGGAAAAGTGGAATATAAGGGGTATAAGAAGATTTTACATAGGAGTCAAATCAGCAATCTCGTAATATTCAGTAGGTTTCCCATATGGACCAAATGCTTTCAAATACATCCACCCTATTGAAGAGAACGGCAGTAAGGTATTCCATACCATATATATCCCTGCCTCACTCTGAGCTATAAGGCATCTGGCAGCTCTGAGGATATGCTAAATTAGACTGGTTGATCATTTGTCCATTCAATAAGGAGGAACATTAACCCCTTCTACCCCAGGCCAGTTTTCACCTTCCTGCCTATTTTTGCAAATCTGACGTGTCACTTTATGTGGTAATACCACATAAGAAAAATTTCTAAAACTGTTTTTTTAAGCACCAATTAAAGAAACCACCCATAAATTACCCCATTTTAGAAACTACACCCTTCAAATTATTCAAAACTGATTTTACAAACTTTGTTAACCCTTGAGGTGTTCCACAAGAGATTAAGGAAAATGGAGATGAAATTTCAAAATTCCTTTTTTTTTTTTGCAGATTTTTCCTGCAAGACAGCAAGGGTTAACAGCAAAATAAACCTCAATATTTATTACCCTGATTCTGCAGTGTACAGAAATATCCCATATGTGGTCGTAAACTGCTTTTTGGGCACATAGCAGTGGTTAGAAGGGAAGGAGCTCCATATGCTTTTTGGAGGGCAGATTTTGAAATGGCTTTTGGGTGCCATGTTGTATTTGAAGAGACCCTGAGGTACCCCTACAGTGGAAACCCCAAAAAAGTGACCCCATTTTTGAGACTACACCCCTCAAGGAATTTAGTAAAGGGTGTACTGAGCACTTTTTCATTTTCACAAGTGTTTTTTTTCATTATTTGTTACCCATTTTATGCTGAATACAGCAACACCCCAGATGTGGTGGTAAACTGCTGTAGGGTCACACCGCAGGACTCAGAAGGGAAGGAGCGCCATATGGCTTTTGCAGTGCAGACTTTGATGGATTGGCTTATGGACACCATGTTGGTATTGAACAGTCTCTGGGGTACCAGTACAGTTATTTTCTGACAACCATACGTTTTTCTCTGTGTGAGGACTTATTTTCCGTGGTATGAGTTGCCATCGTCATTGGTTCTATTTTGGGGAACATAAAACTTTTTGATCACTTTTTATTTCACTTTTTTGAAGCAAAAAAAACAAATCCAACAATTCTGCCATTACTTTTTGGTTTTTGCTATTGTGGAGTACACAGTGAGTAAAAAATGACATCTTATCTTTATTCTGCTGGTCAGAACGATTACAGAGATACCAAGAAAAATCATGTTTTGCATTGCCATTTTCTGAAAGCCATATTTTTTTTATTTTTTTGGCGATTGTCTTGGGGAGACAGTGTGGCAGCTCATTCTTTGTGGAATGAGGTGACATTTTCCTTGGTACCATTTTGGGGTACATATGAATTTTTGATTGTTCAATATTATGCGTTTTGTAAGGTGAGGTGACAAAATTAGTGTTCTGGCACTGTTTTTATTTATTTCTTTTTACCACTTTTACCTCACGGGGTAGATCATATGATATTTTTAAAGAACAGGTTGTTACGGACATAGCGATACCTAATATGTAAATGTTTTTGTTTTTGTTAAGTTTTACAATGTATAAGCATTTTTGAAAAGAATAAATCTTTTTGTGTTGCCATTTTCTGAAAGCCTGATTTTTTTTTTTGTGATTGTTTTATGTAGGGTCTCATTCTTTGCATGATGAAATGACAGTTTGAAGCAAGGTGACCCAAAAAAATTTTGCCACCTTTTTTAATTTTTTTTTATTCATGTGAAATTTTATAGAGCCGGTCATTATGGATGCGACAATACCTAATGTCTAATTATTATTTTTTTCTTCAGTTTTTTTTTTTTACAATTTTATATGATTTAATTATGGGAAAGGGAATCTTTTTTCACTTCAAACTTTTATTATTTTATTATGTACTATGGACTTTAACTCGGCAGCCGTTCCAGCCACTGAGTCCCGTTTACAGCAGCGAAGGATCGGAGAGGGAGCTCCCTCTCTCTGAAAACCCTGTACATACCACAGTCAGCGTTGACCATGGTATAGATGGGGTTTATGCGCCGGTATCAGTTCATTCACCAATGCCAGCATATACAGTCAGGAACAGCTGGGCCCCTGCTGATAAAGCGGGCGCAGCTCCTACTCCCGTCCGATTAGAGCAGCTAGTTGAGAAAGGGGCTAAATAAATAACATAACGGTCAAGCGGTAAGTCAATTTTTATTTTCATTTCACTAATGAGGACCTTCAATGTTCTCCAAAAGGGTCATAGCAGTGGACAACTTAACATCATATAGAATCACTTTATAAAATCTTTACAAAGTACATGTATAAGGAACACTGTTGGAATTGTAGTTTGTGGACACAACAGCCCAGATTTACTAATGTGTCTGCGCCAAAAATCTGTCTAAAAAATTGTGCAAATTGTCACAATTTGGCACAGCTAGGGTCTCTGCAATATTTTTCCAACATTCTACACAAAGGGGCCGGATTAGTGGAAAGGGGCAATGCTTAGCGGGCAAGTAGGTGGGCCTAAGGTGAGGCAAAATTGCGCCACAATTCTGGTATAAAAATCACAAAGTAAGCCAACCAATAGTTGGTATAGAGTCAGAAACCATGGCAATCTTGATAAATCAGGGGCCCAGGTTAGGGATGAGCGAATCAACTTCGGATGAAACATCCAAAGTCGATTCGCATAAAGCTTTATTCCAAAACCAATCCCGAGTTCAGTACAAATTAATTTATGAAGTTATTGCGCGAAGTCTCACGAGACTTGGCTAAGCAATAACTTCGGCTCATCGGAGCCAATACATTCTTATACTGTACGGAGCTCCTGCTCGATTCTCTCATCCCTAGTCCAGGTTTCTAAGAACTTTGCTTGTGATATCCAGTACTTGTGTGTTATAGTCAACTCAAACCACATGTGAACTGCTTCAGCCATTTCTTTTGTTAGTGCGAATAGTGAGATGACTTTGATTTTATTTTATTTTTTCAAAAAACAGCATTCTGAGCCTTTGTAAAAATATTGGCTAGACAATCTCATCAAGCATAAAAGCATGAAAATCTTAAAAAAGTAAAGTTATAACAGCAGTACATTTTGAATGTATTTAAAGGGTGTATCCCACAAAATTAAAACTGTTTTACTCACCTATCAGGAGGTTTCTTTCTTCCTTTATGTGGGTGGGCAGCAGCTCATCAAGCACCTGCATTTCACAGGATACATTGCAATTAGCCCTTGTTAATCCATTCCACCCCTGCATAGAAAACAGTCCTTTACATATAACCCCAGATATATATATGGTATGTAATGCCCCAACAATTTTCTTTTCCTCTTTCTAGAAAAACATATAGCTATATAATTTTATTAAATTAAAAAGTAGGGATAAATGAATGAAAAGTGTCTGGGCCACTTCGTATGAGACCACTACACTGGCAGGGGGAGGGAGCAGGCAAGCTACTGAACATGTTAGTCCACCACTGATTGTTGGAGAAGTTGGTGAACCAGAAGGACAAAACAAGAGGTGTCACAGTGGGGAGTGGGGGAAACTCCCCACCATATATAGTTGGTATAACAGGATAGATACTAAGCCTGGATGAAAGGATAAGGGAGCAGGACACCTCCTAACGCCACCCTCATCCTATCCCTGACCTCCTAACTCATACTCTGTAACCTGGATCCTACTGACCCTAACGGTCCCTGCATTATGGAAGTCAGGAAAAAGACAACTGGTTCATCCAGGACACAGATGAACCAGAGTCTCACACAGGCATAGCAACAGGTAAAGCAGACAATAGCAAAACCCAGATTGGCAGGCACGCACCCAGCGCTAACAACACACATTGGAACAACAGCACTTACCTGCCAAGATGACTGAGTGGAACAACAACTGCTACTGGCTACTGGTTCACCCCTCCGGGAAACCATGGAGCCCCCTTCCGGAGGTTGTACATACAAAGGATATGTCTGGCATCCATGCTGACCTGAAACACCAAACAGGCCAGACATGAAACACCAAACCAGACACAACAACAATCCCAAACATAAACCCACACCAAACATACAATAAGTGAGGTAGGGTAACAGAAACAGACACAAAGGGGTGACAGCAGAAGACATCTGGTGACATTGATGTCCCATAAGGTGGTCCTCAAGGACTGGGCAGATGGAATAGCACCAGCTCCTCAAAACACTGAAGACATACTCTGACCTCAGGTTCACAACTCCAGAACAATAAGAGCCCTGAGGCCACACCCAGCTCTACCTTGCTCACCTCTTAACCCCGTGCTTACCATAATGGGAAGGAAGACTGCCTTAAAGTGCCACCGCATGCTACAACAACAACACGTTGCCACTGGCAACAAGCATGCGTGCAAAAGTGTCACAGCAAACATCACCAAGCCGTGACAAGAGGAGGTGCTACCAGAGAGTAAAATATAAATTAAAAAAAAAATAATAATTGGGGTTATTTATTAAGACCAGTGTTTTAGACGCCAGTCTTAACAACCCTGTGCTGGCGTCGCCCTCTACATAACTTAGGCGCATCCACTGTTGGCTTAAATCTATGCCTTCTGGCATAGATTTAGATAATTTTCTATGCCTAAAACAGGCATAGAAAATGATAAATGAAAGGAGCTGTCCCACTTCCCCGCCCATGCCAAGTCCCCTTTTTTAGAACTGGCATACGTAGCGCAGATGGGGAAGAAGTCGCAGATTTGGCTGCAAAACCCCTTTGCAACCTAATCTGCGACAGATATACGCCAAAAATTGGCGTATGTCTATTTATAAATGACCCCCAATATTTGTATTGCATGTGTACTGCAATAATACTTCATTAAAATAAAATACTGGTATTCTAATCTTTGCTTAGGGTTCTCTTTTCATGGGATAACCCCTCTAATTGCTTTAGGCTACTTTCACACTAGCGTTTCTCTTTTCCGGTATTGAGATCCTTTATAGGGTCTCAATACCGGAGAAAAATGCTTCTGTTTTGTCCCCATTTATTGTCAATGGGGACAAAAACGTAATTGAACAGAATGGAATGCTCCAAAATGCATTCCGTTCCATTAGGTTGCGTTCCCAAACCAGAGAGCAAACCTCAGCAAGCAGCGGTTTTCTTTCCGTCATGGGATGCGGAGCAAAACAGATCCGGCATGACCCACAATGCATGTTAATGGGGACGGATCCGTTTTCTCTGACACAATAGAAAACGGATTTGTCCCTCAGTGGCGTTGCGAGGGGGGTGCGGTGGGTGCGGGCCGCACCGGGTGACACCACTGATGGGGTGACACCCACCAGTGTCGTCGGCAGAAGATAATTTATTCACTGCACTTGCCTGAAGCCGATGCTGTACAGGGAATCCCAGCTCTGACTCCATATATGGTTGTGTCCATATATGGAGTCAGTGCTATGAACATGAAGGGGGTGGCAACCTTTCAGAAATAGAGGCTAAATTAGATGTGCCCAAGCATACTGACAATCCTGGGGGACACCCAATGTATTTTAATCTAATTTAGCCTCTATTTCTGAAAGGTTGCCACTAGGATTCGAACTCACAACCCTTTGCATGAGAGGCAAGAGCTATGAGCTCAATGGTAAACTAAGCTGGAAAAACCTCATAGTAGTCTAGCAAGTATCAGGTATTCCCATACAGCAGAAGTATAATTTAATATTTTTTTTTTCAGTTTTTGTAAAAAAAACATGATACAAAATAAATGTGTAATTACTATATAGTAATTACAGATTTATTTTTTTTATTTAATGATACTTCTGCTGTATAGAAATACCTAATACCTGATACACTACTATAAGGTTTTTCCAACGTAGTTTAGCATTAAGCGCCATAGCTCAGTGGTTAGAGCTCTTGCCTCTGATGTGAAGGGTTGGGAGTTCTAGTCCTGGTGAAAACCTTTTAGAAATGGAGGCTAAATTATGCATTCATGTATATCAGAAGTATGATAATATATATTTATACTTCTGATATAGATTATATATACATATATATATATATATATATATATATATAAGTATTATATATGGGAAACTATTACTGAGATTTTTAGCCATAATATTAGTACAGCAGGTTAATATGAAGCTCTGATGGGGGTGTGTGGAGGACACTGATGGGGGATGTGTGCAGGACACTGATGGGGGAATGTGTGCAGGATACTGATGGGGGATGTGTGCAGGACACTGATGGGGGGAATGGGTGCAGGATACTGATGGGGGGATGTGTGGAGGACACTGATGGGGGATGTGTGCAGGACACTGATGGGGGATGTGTGGAGGACACTGATGGGGGATGTGTGGAGGACACTGATGGGGGGATGTGTGGAGGACACTGATTGGGGGATGTGTGCAGGACACTGATTGGGGGATGTGTGCAGGACACTGATGGGGGATGTGTGGAGGACACTGATGGGGGATGTGTGGAGGACACTGATTGGGGGATGTGTGCAGGACACTGATGGGGGATGTGTGGAGGACACTGATGGGGGGATGTGTGGAGGACACTTAGGGGGATCTAGGGAGGGATGTGGGGATGTTGGGATGGGAGGTCCTGGAGGGGTGTTTGGGTGGAAGCTCTGGAATGGGTGGGAGGTCCAATATGGTATGTGTCGGTGGGAGATCCAGGGGGATGCATAATTTTTTTGCTGTGGGGCCCAGTCATTTCTAGCTATGCCCCTGGGTGACACCACCAGGAGATGAGCGCTTGCATTATGGAAGCACTCATCTCCCTACATTCATCTGTATCGCGATACAGATAAACACTGCAGCAGGGCAAGGGAGAGGCGTCTCCCTTCTTTGTTCCTCTGATAGGCTGCCGACAGACCGCCGGGGGTTGGGGTGGGGGGGCCTGCTGGGGGTGCTATAATTTGAACCCAAGCGATAACATGGATGGGGGTTTGGAGAGTAAACAGACAGCTGACGTGGGGGGGGGGCGGGACTAAGCAGACAGATCGTCGCCGGGGGTGACACCATTTTCTACCGCACCGGGTGACACTAGCCCTAGCAACGCCACTGTTGTCCCTCACTGACTTTCAATGGTGTTTATGATGGATCCGTCCTTGCTATGTTAAAGATAATACAACCGGATCCGTTCATGACAGATGCAGATGGTTGTACTATCAGTAACATAAGTTTTTTGCTGATCCCTGCCGGATCCGGCAAAAATGCTAGTGTGAAAGTAGCCTTACCTACAAGAACTTTGAAGTAAAAACTGCACTGTTCTCACTTCTTCTGGCCCTTCATGTTGTCACTACAATGTGAGTATGCTTGTTCTTTATTCTGCACAAGAGAAAAATGCCATTAGTTTTGTATTTCAACAGCAAGCACTGGAATACAAAAAGAGCTGAGAATGAGTCCTTCAGTCCTTAACACAGATTCCCTTTTATACATACCTCTGTCACTTACCTTGCGAGCCCCAGTCCTTTGTGCCATGCACCCATGTAAATGTTCTGCAATGTGCTTGTATATTGCTATTTCACTTGTATAGCTTGTAGTTATAGCTGTATTTCTTCACTTTCAAGCGCAGCAGGAAGGGTGTGAAGTTAACTTTTTCCTTCCACTGTAATTAATGCTGCTTAAAACAAAGTACTAAACAATAGTCCTTGGAGTGAAATAATCTGCAAACTGATAACTGCAGCAACTATGGGTGGTGGCTAGAGATTATTTTTTTCAAAAATTCGGTTCGATTCGAATATATTCGCCACGAATTACGTTAAGGCCTTATTCACACGTCCGTAGTGTTTATGGATCCGCAAATTGCGGATCCATAAACACACCCGGCCGGCAGCCCCATAGAAATGTCTATTCTTGTCCGCAATTGCGGGCAAGAATAGGACATGCTCTACTTTTTTGCGGAGCTGCGGCCGTGCTCTCCACATTGTTCCGTGCCACATTCACAGTCAATGGGTCCGCATGTATTCAGCAGAATTGCGGAATACATGCGGACAAATATGCTGACGTGTGAATAAGGCCTAAGAAACTGCTGAGAGCCTTTATAGCGGTATAGAACACTGTGCCTTGCAGTAACACGCATAGGGAGTCTGCTTTGGTAGTGAAATAATACTGTCCGTATGACATGCAGATGACAGGCGTCGCTCTTAGAATCACTGCACACTTCACTTATTTGGGCAGTCACGGGCCAAAACTGACCACATAACCCAAGTATGAATTCAGCCTTACAGGTCAATGTTAGTGTCAAGAAGAAGTGCACTCCTTTTACACCGTCATCAGCTGATTCCACATAGATGTAAACAGAACTTGTTCTATTAAACGCCTATAAAAGTAGAGCCCCCCTGCCCCCCTCTGACAGAGTGGAGATGGTGTCAGCAGTAAGTTTGTGTTGACGTCACTGATTATTTTGTCCTTCCTCTGATCCGTCAGAACAATAACCTCCAAACAAACGGAGGTGGAGGTGGCGGAAGCAGCATCAGGAGGAGGCCACAGGGTGGCACAATAACAGAGTGTGGAGGTGACAGCAGCAACATCAGGTGGCCACAGAGTGGCGCAATGACAGAGTGTGGAGGTGGCAGTAGCAACATCAGGAGGCCACAGAGTGGCACAATGACAGAGTCTGGAGGTGGTGGCAGCAGCACCAGAGACCACAGGGTGGCACAATGACAGAGTGTGGAAGTGGTGGCAGCAGCATCAGGAGAAGGCCACAGTGTGGAACAATGACAGAGTCTGGAGGTGGCGGCAGCATCAGGAGGCCACAGAGTGGCACAATGAGAAAGTGTGGAGGTAGTGGCAGCAGCAGCATCAGGAGGAGGCCACAGAGTGGCACGACGACAGAGTGTGGAGGTGGCAATAACAGTACCCGCTGACGATGGTGAGTGTAAGAAGGAGCACTTGGCATCAGATGTGTGGCATTAGGCAGGTAGCAGCATCAGAATAGTAGCTGAGTCAGGTAGCCAAAAGAAACCAGTCTCTTTTGTTAAGGTTTGGATGAGGCAGCATGGATGATCTAATCTGATGCATCAGGCATTGGTGGGTGGAAATCCTGGCTGAACCACGCCTGATTCATCTTGACAAAGGTCAGTCTCTCCACATTTTGGGTGGACAGGCGAGTTCCTTTTGGGGTAACTATGGCCCCGCTGCACTAAACACCCACTCTGATACTACTAGCTGGGAAGGACAGCTTTTTCAGGGCAAACTCTGCTAGTTGCAGCCAAAAATCCAGTTCGGCTCCCAGTAGTCCAGCAGATCTTCAATGTGGGGTGGGAGGGTGCTGTCTAAGTATGCCACCACCTCTTGGTTCAGGTCCTGCTCCAGGTCTAGCTGCTGCTGCTGGTAAGTACTTTCTTCACTACGCAGGTAAAGAAAGCTGCTCAATGCTCATCAGCTACTCTAGACTGAGGCTGCTGCTAATAGAGCTAGTACTGCTCTTGCCACCCCACCCCTCCGCAGAAGCTATGGCAGTGGAACGCTGACGCAGAGGGCCCCCTCGGTCGGACCTGTGAGAGGATGGACAATGGAGCAGATAGGCAGCGGCCAACTGACTACATAGGATGTCTCTATAGTAGTTCAGTTTGTCCTCCCTCTCAGCGGGTGTAAAAAAGGCCCCCATTTTAAACCGGTAGCGAGGGTCCAACAAGGTGGAGAGCCAGAAGTCATCCCTCTGCCGGATGGTGACAATTCGGCTGTAACTACGCAAGCAAGCATGCATCAGGCCATTTGTGCAAGTGACTCAGAGGGACTCCCTGCCTTCATCTCCACTGCATACTGCCACGGTGTTTCTGGGTCCTCTGCCTCATCGCCCTGTAGCTCCTCTGGCTGCTCCTGCTCCTCCTCTCCTGTCATCTGTGTAGAAAAACCACCCGTTTCGCTACACATTGCTTGTGCTCCAATGTCCTCCTCCAGTTAAGCCCCCACAGGGCTCATGTGGCCGTGAGATCTAGGTGCCACGTCTCCAATCCCCTGACCAGCCAGATTTACCAGGACATAAAGCAGTGGAATGACATTGTTTATCCCGTAGTCCTGGCAACTGACAAATAACGTGGCCTCCTCAAAGGGCCTGAGCAAACGGCAGGTGTCACGCATGAGCTGCCACTGGCTGACATCGAAGTTACACAGGGGAGTACTCCTGTCCACTTGGATCTTTAAGAAATTGTTTATGACCGTTCTCTGTTCGTATAGTCGGTCTAACACATGGAGGGTGGAATTTCAACGGGTGGAAACGTCGCATATCAGCCTATGTTGGGGGATGCCTTTCTGCCGCTGCAGCTCAAGGAGGGTGTGCTTTGCGGTGTACGAGTGGCTGAAGTGCATGCAGTTTCCTGCCCATTTTTATGATGTCTTGCAGGTGGGTGGAAGACTTCAGGAACCGCTTGACAACCAGATTAAACACGTGTGCCATGCAGGGCGCATGGCTCAGCCATCCTTGACGTAGCGCTAACACAATGTTCTTCCCGTTGTCGGTCAACATGGTTCTGACTTTAAGTGGAGGATGAGGAGGCAGACATTGTCGCAGGACCAACGGCGTGGCAATGTGGAGGCGGCATCACCTGGCCAAGTTGCTGGTGTGGCTGTGCAGGAACCACATTCACCCAGTGGGCCGTAAAGAACATGTATTGCCCCTGACCGTAGTTACAGCTCCACACGTCGGCGCTGCTGTGCACTTTGGCAGACACCGACAGGCTCAAGAACTGGCTCACCTTCAGTTCTACATACGTGTGCAAGGCTGGTGCTGCCTTTTTGGCAAAGAAATTACGGCTTGGGACTCTCCACCTCGGCTCGGCACAAGCCAACAGTTCTCTGAAAGGTGCAGAGTCCACCACTTGGAAAGGGCTGCACCACCAACTTGTCCAGGAGCACATTCAGCTTCTGCGCCGTTGGATGAGTGCACGCATACTGTTGTCTCTTGGCAATCGCTTCGGTGATTGATTGATGACAGAATGACTGACGAGGAGGAGGAGGAGGAGCAGGAGCATTAGGACCAGCAGATGATAGGAAGGACAGACAGCTTCCTTCGGCTGAAGTGGTGGAGCCTTGACTGCCTGAAATCAGGTGCGTACCACTGGGTGATGCAGCGGTTGCTGCGGCAGGCTGGACCACCACATCGGAGCCATGGTTCTCACAGGCCACTTTATGGTGATGCCGCATGTGTTGATGCAGGGCCGTGGTGCCAACATTGGCACCCTGGCCATGCTTCACCTTCTGCCCACATATTCTACATATGGCCATGTTCACCTCCTCCGGCGGCTTAACAAAAAACTGCCACACCGCCGAGTAGGTGATTTTACCCCCAACACTCCGCACTGACTGACTGCTACCGCCGCTGCGTCCGTGAACCCGTGCATCGCTACTTCCCGGGCAGGTAGGCTCCTGCGAAGCGGGTTATCTACCCCGGGCACGTTTCACTCCTGACCTTCCACTGCTGCCACCCTGCTGACTCCCGCCACGCTAGCAACTTGCTGGCTCCACCACTGGCTCCTGGGCAAGCTGCCACCCTCTTCTTCTGATGATGATGATGATGAAGCCCTTTCGTCACCGGCTCCCAAGTGCGATCAGCTACATCATCATCATCAAGTACTGTCTGCACGTCACTGATGTCCTCCTCAACCGTCTCTGGGTCAGGAGCCTGCTCCCACGCCACCTAGTAAGTGCAGCTGTACAATGATAAACAGCAGAGTTATAAAACTCTCCTGACTACTATCTGGAGGTTGTGTGTGCAGAATCTCCTATGTATTCTATGTAATACATTTTCACACTATTCTCCTTTGAATCCTGCTTGAAAAATATACATACAAACACAGAAATGCAACAGCACTCTGCCCTGCCTCTATGCTAAAAGTTAACAGAGGTGTCAGTGTACCTTTTGATCAAAAAGTAATAAGCCACTCACCGCGCCAAGGCCGCCTCTATCAGTGGTCCTAATGCTAAATCCTACCTGTTATGGGCCATAACAGGTAGGATTTAGCGTTAGGACCACTCATAGAGGCGGCCTTGGTGCGGCAAGTGGCTTATTACTTTTTGATCAAAATGTACACTGACGCCTCTGTTAACTTTTAGCATAGAGGCAGGGCAGAGTGCTGTTGCATTTCTGTGTTTGTATGTATATTTTACAAGCAGGATTCAAAGGAGAATAGTGTGAAAATGTATTACATAGAATACATAGGAGATTCTGCACACAGAACCTCCAGATAGTAGTCAGGAGAGTTTTATAACTCTGCTGTTTATCATTGTACAGCTGCACTTACTATATCACTGCACTCCTGTTCCTGAGGATAAGGCAGACTTAAAGAGGTTGTCCGGGTTCAGCGCTGAACCTGGACATATCTCCATTTTCACCCAGGCAGCCGATGCTCTCCTTTGCCCTGCGCTAAATTGCGCAGAGCAAAGGCATTTTCCAAAGTTCCGGTGACATACCAGGCTCCCCATGGGGCTGCCAGGAAGCCCGGTGACGTCACCGGAACTGATGGGCAGGCTTTAGCGCTGCCCTAGCCTGTAAAACAACTAGGGCAGCGCTAAAGCACGCCCATCAGAGCCGGTGACGTCACCGAACACACTGCTGGGCAAAGCTTCCGCCTGGCAGTGTGGTATTGTAAACAAAAGAGCCCTTGCCCTGCGCTGTCCAGCGCAGGGCAAGGGAGAGCATCGGAACATGAGATGCTCCGATGCTAACATCAGGGGGGTTGCCTCGGTGAAATTATGGGTATAACCCCTTTAATATCTTCAGCAGCACTGTATCCATGGGGACATATAGAGGAACAAAGTGAGTGGGTTTTGGTGAGGAGGGGTCTGAGAACCACCGGGAAGTATCTAATGGATGATGAAGCAATCCTCTTTTTCACAGGAAGTCAGCCACACAGGAGAGACTGATTCTGTCTACACAGGAAAGCAAGTACTGGACTGGTGTCACATGGACTAGGTACCTATAATAAAAGTGTTCAAAGTTCAAACTGTATGGAATTGACAATAACGGATTAGGCTCTAATCAGACAGGTATTCCAATAATTTATTGCCAGGTCTGATCATTTACACAAGTAAGTCCTTTTATCATGCAAAGGAGGTGATGAGGGAGCCACAAAAAGGAAAAGGTAAAAAATTCAAAGACATCTGAAAACCAACTCAGATTAACAGCCTGAGAATGCCCTTTCATCAAATTGGACTGCACTATATTGTCTGCCTTAACGTCTAAGTGATACTGCCAAGTGTCTGTAACATTTACATATATATATGTTTGGAAATGTTACATAATGTTCTTTGGACCAAGTACAAGTTATAATTTAATTCATTCTGCAGATTTATGAAAAGGTTACGAGTTCTTAGTCCCACGGTGCCATCTAGTGGGCTTACTTTTTGTGCAGCTTAAAATGACCTTTTTTTTCCCATTACCATTATAATATATTTTGTTAATTGTTCTGATGTTAATATAACACCAACGCTGAGCAGAAACTGTTAACATTAATATTCCTTGGTGGACACTGTGTGGTTGGCTGTTATGAGAAGAACTGTTTAGCTTGCACTATTAAGGCACACTTGAGTTCCCGCAAAATGGTGTATATGTATGTCAAGATGATCGGGTGGGCGCACGAGCCATCTAAGTGGTTTACAGAGGGACGCGATCCTTCTTTTCCTCATTGGGCTGCGCAAGATTGTACGGCGAGGGGGTCAATGGCTGCTATGGCAGACGGAGACCTTACAATGGCCTCTGAGTCTACCATGTACAGAAGTCTAATAGGCCTTGGCAGGGCAGAGTCAGAGTTTACAGGTAGAGTGGAGAGTTCTTACCTATCGGCACTTAGCAAGGGGGTAAAGCAATGACAGCCCGTATTGTGTTTTTTCACTATAGACATTGTGGCCTGACATAAGCATTTGCTTATTTAGCTATGTCAAAGGCATGAAAAAAAGCCACTGAAAAAAGGATGCAACAGGTAGGTATCCAAATATAACCAAATACGAGTCACTGCCTAATTGGATACTAAAAACAAAATAATAATGTTTTATTTAATAGGGGGCAAGTGCCTATATGATGCAATGTGGAAGGAATGTCTCTCTATATTCACATGCCCATCATTATGCACTCAGTGAACACTAGATCCACCGCGTCCGTGGGTCCAACAATATGTATCCCACTTACACTGTCAGGGACACTGTGGTCCAGAAGGCTGGATTGTCAGATATCCCAAATATAAGAGAGAGTAAGTATAAAATCACAGAGCCCTATATTAAGCTCCATCTATACTCTCTGAATTAGGGAGGCTCACAAAGTAGCTTGTCTTGCAATAATGTGTAGTACCACAATACAATGTTGATAGTGCTCTAAGAACTAATATCTCAAGCCTCCGTGTGTGATAATGAGAACTTGCTCAATTACCCCCAAGCTTGTGAAATTATAGATGTCAGAATCCCTCACGTCTTGAAACCTTTGTTTAGGAATAACTACTGTCGCTGTACAAAACCTCTTATAACTACTACCCTCTTGCTCAATGCGTTTCTGCAGTATCCCCTGCTTCATCAGGAGCACTGGGACTGATACGAAGGAGACAGTATAGCAAGTTTGTGGAAATAAAAGTACAGATCCGGCCAATGGTGTCGGGCCCACAGAACCTCATACTGTCTCAGCTGATGGTGTGAGGCCGCACCGGTTAGAAACATAGAGAATAGCAAGACATGAAGCAGCGCGGCCCCAAGTAGGACATTGAAGCCACGCGTCCAGCCCTGGGTGGGCCATAGCGAGCGCGGTGCATGTGTTCCTTTAAAGAAGGAAGCCCCGCCTAGAGCCTGGCACCTTCCCAACCTGCTCATGAAGGGGGCAGGGATCTTGTTCAGTTCCGTCCTTAAGTGAGTGTTGCAGCTGGTTATTGGGGGGCCGGGTGGTGAGAGATGGGGATGGGGCTGATGAATCCCTAAATGTCAGGTGAACATAGCGACTGCAACTAAAGCACAAAGGGGAGAGGAAAGATATGATTAGAGAGCATTAATCCCATTAATTAGATATTTGGATCGCTAAAAGTGAAAAAGATTTTATGATGGGTCCCAGGGGTTACAGACCCACAATTACGATGTAACACATATAGTGGTATCATTGATATAAGAAAATGTTCGAAACACCATGGAACCAATAATTGTTCCTGTAACGACATCTCCCAGACTCAGTGTGTGTCGTATTATTGGTGAAAAAGATAGCCAGATGCTTGGGGGAGTGCAGGGAAAAGTTACTGACATAGTCTCCACTAATTAGGTGTGTTAAGGATATATCATATACTGCCATTCCTCCCAACTGCAAATTATAGCCAGATCTGCATCCCCTGGGACATGGTCTCATACTTATATAGTAGGTACATCCAGGAGATGATCCAGATATCTGTACACTGAGAAGTTAAGTCCCTGCCATGATGCTATTCAATAAAACAGGTAAAGGATATCTGGTCATTCAAACAGGACGGTTTTACTGTTTAGAGTCTAAATATCCACTGTGCTTCTTCTTTTAGAAGTAGAACATCAAAATTGCCACGCTGTGGTGATCGTCGTATCATCTAAATGCCTTGGAATTTTAGGAAGTGCGAATTTGCCTGATGGGTCAGTTTCACATGTTTGGCCACTGGGGTATCATTATTATTTCGTATATCTCCGAGATGTTCCCATATCCGACGCCTGACTTCCCGGATCGTCTTTCCGACATATTGTATGCCGCTGGCACATGAGATGAGATACACAATTCCAGAAGTTTTGCAGTTTATGAAGGATCAGTTTTTGCAGGATGAAATTGCAGGCAATGCAGTTACCACATTTATATGTGCCCACCATTCGGTTCTCAAGCCAAGTCTCTGTCCAGGGAGTTTGGAAAAAGCTATGCACCAGACGGTCTTTGAGGTTACGCCCCCGAAGATAGGTAATAAATGGGGAATCGCCTACGATGTGTCCTACATCTGGATCTGATTTGAGAATACTCCAGTAGGTATTCAAAATACCTCTCACTTGGCTATATGCATTATCAAAAGTTGCCATGATGTGTGGTACATCATCCTCAAGTCTATTTCTGGGGCTGAGATGATCCTCCCTTTTGCTGCCTAATGAGTGCTGATGTGCAGCATGTAGGACCCCAGGAGGATACTGATGAATCTCTGTTCCAGATCCTTGGCCGCCGTGTGATAAATCTCCAGGGTGGAGCAATTGTGGCGAACCCTCAGGTATTGTCCTTTAGGAATCCCTTTCTTAGGGGATGGGGATGCCAGCTATCCCAATGTAGTAAAGTGTTAGTTCCCGTGGGTTTCCTATACAGGTTGGTCGTAATGATCCCATCCAACTCCTTTACAATCGTGAGGTCCAGGAACGTGATGTGATGTCTCTGGATGTGGAAATAGACCGAGTTCATTGATGTTGAGGGCTTCCACAAATGAGTGGAAGTGTTGTTCACTCTCTCTCCAAAGGATAAAAACATCATCAATGAACCGGAGCTATATATTTAAAACGTTATTGAAACAATCCAAAATTCATTGCTTCAAGTCCCTAGGCGGACAAAAAAGTGGGAAAAAAAGACTAAAGGGAACCTGTTGCGACAAAGTGCAATACAATCTGCAGGCATGTTATAGAGCAGGAGAAGCTGAGAAGATTAATGTTTTGTTTTATGGAAAAATAATTTGTAATATATACATTTAAAGCTCTGCTTTTTCTGAGCTCAGTTGTACATGGGGGTGTCTTATCAGTGACTGACAGCTATCTATGCTGTCATAAGATAAAGGCTGTCAGTCACTGGCAAGACAGCCTTCATATACAATTGAACTAAAAGGGGCATAGATTTGAAAGTCAAAATACAAGTTTTGCAGAATCTTTTCGTAAAAATTGATATATCAGTTCAGCTTCTCCTGCTCTATAACATGTTGTCGCAGATTGCACTGCATTTTGTGGTGACAGGTTCTCTTCAGTAAAGTTTAAAAAAAGGCCTCCTCCCCCTAAGAGAAAAGGACATAAAAAATGTTTGGAAACCTGTCATGTGTCACTTTATGTGCTAATATGGAATGCTTTTACTTATCCAATCAATTCTTGTACTTTATGTTAGTGGTAGATTTGGGTTGATATGTTTTACCTTCATAAATAATTTTTACAGAAATAATGGAAATATTAGCAATTTTCTAAATTAGAATTTCTCTGCTTTTTATTTTTGGAATATCTCATAAAATAGTTAAGTGTGTGGCACCTTCTTCAAGCCTAGGCAGCACACCCGCTGTCATGTTTGACACTGCACTTCAAAAATATCTCTAGAATCCACTCCTTTCTTTCTATGGAAACAACAAAAACTTAGGGGTATAGTGACCATTTTGACCCCAGATGTGAAAAAATGAATGCACAGCAGATGGTGCAAAGTAAAAATTACATTTTTTTTACACAGATATGCCATTTCAGTGCCCAATATGTTGTGCCCATTTTGACAAGTCAACCCTCTCATTGTTAGGACCCATTCACACGTCCGTAAGTGTTTTGCGGATCCGCAAAACACGGACACCGGCAATATGCGATACGCAATTTGCGGACCGCACATCGCCGACACTATAATAGAAAATGCCTTTTCTGATCCGCAATTACGGACAAGAATAGGACATGTTCTATTTTTTACGGGAACAGAATTGTGGATCCCTGAAATACGGATCCCAGAAATGCATCCGTTCCAGCCCCATTGAAAGTGAATGGGTCCAGAAATGCGGACCCAAATTATGGAAGTGTGAATGGACCCTTATGCTGTGTTTCCTGGTTGTAAAAACACCCTACATGTGGCCCTATTCTTTTGCCTGGACACACAACAGGGGTCGGGAATAAAAGAACACCATGTGCATTTGAGACCCAGTGTGGTGATTAATGTATCATGTGCTGAGAATTGTAGAAGCTTTGGGGGAAATAATAAATGGAACCCCCCAAGATGTGGCCCCATTTTGTAAACTGTGCTGATCAAGAAATTTATTAAGGCATGGAGTAATGATTTTTGAACCTACAGTCATTTAGCAAAAATTAATGCACAGCAAAGTGAAAATTGCAATGCCATTTCAGTGACCAATATGTTGTGTCCATTGTGTGCCCTCAACGTATTTATTAGGGGTTGAGTGGGCATTTTGACCCCACACGTATTTTGCAGAAATTAATGAGCAGGAGTGCAAAATAAAAATTGCAAGTTTTCCATATATATGGCATTTCAGTGCGCATATGCTGTTCCCACTGGTACCATATAAGACACACCACAAATTATTAGTTCTACTAGGAACTGAAATGCCATAAATGTGGAGAGCTGTTTGGGTTACGCTGCAGCGTTCAGAAGGGAACGACCACCTTTTAGCTTTCGCAGAGCAGATTTTGATGGATTTGTTTACAGACGCCACATTGCTTTTGAACAGCCTCTGTGGTACCAGTACAACCATTTTGTGAGAACCTTAAATTTCTTTCAGTGGAGCTAAGTGAGAGCTTTTTTTTGTTTGTTTGCGGGATGAGTTGCCATCATCATTAGGTCTATTTTTGGTTACATACGATTTTTTTGATCACTTTTTTATTTTGCTTTTTGGGAAGCAGGATAAAGAAAAGGCAGCAATTCTGTCACTGCTTTTTGAGTTCTGTTACTGCAGTTTACATCGTGTGGGCAAAATTATTATTTATTTACGCTTTATCCCTTTTACAAAAGAGTTTTTGAAAAACAAAATCAAGTTTTTGCATTGTCATTTTCTAAAAGCCATATTTTATTTTATTTTTTTGGTCGATGGTCTTGTGTGAGGGCTTTTTTTTTTTTTAGAGGATGAGTTGACATTTTTATTGGTACCATTTTGGGGTACGAATTTTGGATCACTTGACTTTTGATGATTTTTGGAGGCAAGGTGACCAATAAATGGCTATTCTGGCATAGTTTTATTTATATTTTTTTTACAGCATTCACCTGCCTGTATAGATCATATGATATTTTTATAGATCTGGTCGTTATGGATGTGGCGATACCTAATATGTCTATTTTTTTTTTACCATAGCAAATGGCCTGATAAGTGGAAAGGGGCTTTCTTTTACACAAGAAGCTTTAATTTTTTCTGTTTATAAAACACTCTTTACCTATCTTTGTCCACCAAGGGGTGGATTACAATACACACTGACATACCCATCAGGGCCTGATGGGCTTCCCTAGCTGGGCCCTAGTTGCAACATTGGGTCGTACCCTAAGGTCAGCATATTATAGGTATATATAAAAAAAATGCAACAGTTTTTTTTTTTTTAATAATAAAAGCAATACAGCAGACTAATAAGCAGAGCTGGAGTATGAGTCCCTATTCATCAATAATAATCCAGATGCCATTGTCAGACAGAGACAGAGAAGATCAGAACCCACTAGGATTCAATGGGCCAACCAGAAAAAAAAATTCTGAGGGCTTACCTTCCGTGTTTAAAGAACCTGTGCAAGTTCATGTTTAGTTGCGCTGTAAACTGTGAAACCATATTATCATTGCACAGTGCACATCATCAATAAGATCTAATAGGTCATTTGTGGATCACCCCATAATAGAACCTAGTGGCAAATGACTGGATTTGAAGTCAGCTCCAAACTGGGTTGTGTTCTGGGGGATTTTTAGAACCTAGATCAGGCATGTCCAAACTATGGCCCTCCAGATGTTGCAAAACTACAACTCCCATCATTCCTGGACAACCTACAGCTATCAACCTACAGAAGTGCATGATGGGAGTTGTAGTTCTGCAACACCTGGAGGGCCAGAGTTTGGACATGCCTGACCTAGATTGTCAGAACTGAGAAGCTTTAGTGGTATAGTCTGACCCTGTCTGTAGCTATAGTATGGAGCTAAGTATAATAAGATGTATATTTAGATTACAGTTTTGGCTTCATTTTTTTAAATATTTTTATATATTAGTCCACTCCAAGCCCTGTATTGGAACTCCAAATGTCCAGCTTTCATTCACACAGTCAGAAAATTCTGTCTGCCTGCCACTGCTGCCTGGAGGAACTTGGTGAGGACACATTCATAAGGCTCCCTCTGAACAGTCAATCCAAATTTAGTAAACTTGCTCAAGTCAGGAAGAGATTAGTTTATCTCTGCACATGAAGTGTGAGGCTATCATAGACTTTTTGTTGCCAGTTGTCATGGGATTTTTCATTAGACTTTGTCACCCCATTCCATACTTATTGATTTGTTGTGTGAAAGTTTCATAAACTCCTCATGAAAGTAGTAGACTTACATTTCAGGAGCCTGTAGATTGTCTGAGACCTTCGACTCCACTTATCAGCTAAGTATTATAGTGCCGGCTCTGCACCTTTCCGCTACCCCAGGCAGGCAAGGGCGCTGCTGCTCTCACCCTCCTGCTTCCCCGGCGGCTCAGACGAGCTAGTCTTACTCAGCTTCCCTGCAGTGGGTCCTGTCACCAGAGTCATCTGTATCACCTCCCCTGGCAGGCTGAAGCCTACTCTTACCAACAAAGTCTCTCTCCTCTGCCTGTACACACACTTCTTCCAGCTGCTAAAGAGCCAGCTCGCACCTTGATTCACACCCCATGGGAATGTGCCTGAGCAATAGGTCGTCTAGCTTGCCAGTTCCTGCCAAGGTGTGCTGTAATTATTTGTCTGCCTGTGTACCGACTTCTGCCTGGTTTCTGGATATTGATCCTCAGTTTCCTGACCTGAGCCTGACTTATGTAATAACCCTTCACTGCCCGCCCTGACTTTGGACTCTTTTATGGGATTGCCAGTTCTCTGCCTGCCCTAACCTTAGCCTGTCCCTGACTATGGTTTTGCCTGATCATTTGGTGCTCCGTACCGGTGTCTCTCGACCGCACAGAGACTACTCTAGGAGGTAACAGCCTGTTGGCTCCTCTGCAGTGAAGTTCAGATCCCTGTATAAGGGTTAAAGGGTGAATACCAGGGAACTGCCAGTATAACATCCTTAGGAATAGCCCAAAGTAAAATATTTTGATTGACACACTGGTTTCCCACCCACTGCTGTAACAATAGGCAATAAATGGCTTGTCTGCAGATGAATGAGGTGCTCTAGCACCCTCTGCATCCTTCGATTTATCACTCGCTGGATTTGCTTCTCTTATTCCAACTGCACTTTGAGTATACAATTAGCAAACACATACCACGATTTACATGAGTACACATTATTCAGTGAATTGATGTATAAATATTCACTTCAGTGTTCAACTTGCCCCCTATGGGTGCCTACTGTGTTACTGGTCACAGTTGCACAACTTACAGTCCATGTATGGCCAAAAATCATTAGGACACACAGATGTGGTTGACAAAAAACACCTGCATCTTTCCAAATTCCCTTATTTGGTAGACACTCTAGAGAAGGGCTGGGACACCTGCGGCTCTCCAGCTGTTGTAAAACTACAATTCCCACCATGCTCTGCTGTAGGCTGTCTGGGCATGCTGGGAGTTGTAGCTTTGCAACAGCTGGAGAGCCGCAGGTTGGCCATCCCTGCTCTAGAGGATATATGTGAATCACACAAGGGTACTGATGTGCATATTTTAGAACCTAGGGCGAAACGGTGCCTGACATCGCTAAGGGGACACTGTTGGTGTCACTGTTCTAAGGAGGTAAGGGTGGACTCTGGAAGAGTGCAGATCTTGGTTAGGGTGCTGTGGGATATTTGCAGTGATAAATACAAGGTATACTTATGTTGTATCTGGAATTTAACATTGATGGCCAATTCTCAGGATAAGCCATCAATATAGGATCAGTAGGGATCCAACACACTGCAACATCGCTGTTCAGCTGTTTCAGCGTAGCTCCAGTGCATCCATTGTGTAGTGGATGGTGTTGATAACCCTAGTGCTGCTCCCCTAGATGAGGAATTCACAATAGTTTTTTGCTAGTGAAAAATTCCATTCATTTTTTAGCATTTTTAAAGTGAAAAACACAGTTAAGACGGTCTGGTGGGGTTGGTGTCTCTCATATGCCAGATGTAGAACCACTATCCTTTGGTGGAACAGAAAAACACAAACACAGTTGTGAACTCGGCTAAATCTATTCAAATCAATAAAAAGTTTGCATCTGCCAAATTTAATGCCATTTCTTGTGCCCAAAACATGTTTGTGCAAGGCTGAACTCAACTAAGTCTGTATGTTTGCAGTCATTTAACCCTTTAAATAACACTCTTTGTGCCAGTTAGTTCTGTTTTCATGCCGCTTTGAACTAATTTCACCTCAGGGCAGCTCAGCGCAACATATTCATTACTGAGATACGTTCCCCTTTAATCCATTAATTTAAAAAAATCTAACGGTACATATCATGTGACTAAATAACTGGTATATAAAAAACATCTTCAGTCCCTAATAAAAAATTGGGCAAATATGACTCCAAGCTCAAGGGGCATAATGGTCGCAGGTGATGTAAACACGGGCGGGATGGGAAGGGGGCCTGTCCAGATCCCGGATAGGCACCGTTTTTAGCTGTATCCGCATCTGTGTTCACAGTAGAGGACATAACTATTCTAAAGGGGAACATTAATATTATAAGGGACACAAAGGTGAGCACTCCGATTATATGGGGACACAAAGGCAGGCTTCACTATTGTATGGGGATGTATAGGGGGACACTATGGGACATTCCTACTGTGTAGGTGCACAAAGTGGGACAGTACTATTTTAAGGGCCATAACTACTAAGGGTGCTTAAAAAGTGGGAAGCCAAAGATGTCTTTGCGTTACACTCTGCAGAGTCGTAGCTAGAGGAAGTCTTTATGGCACTCTGGGCTGGATGGCTAAGAAATGGAAGGTGAATGATTCCAATCTGAGAGGACATCACCTGTAAGCCACTGGATATTTCTGTACTGTATTCAACTGCATAGAACGTTTGTGTAGAACTGGTACCACTATTGGTATTTTGTGGTGGTACTTTTGATAATAGTACAGTTAGTCAGTATGGAGGTATTTAGTCACTAAGGGTACTTTCACATTTGCGGCATAGCTATCCGGCAGGCTGTTCCGGCGTGTGAACAGCCTGCCGGATCCGCCATGCTGCAAGTACCCGTGTGCCGCCGCTCTGTCCCCATTGACTATAATGGGGCGGGGGGGCGGGGGGGCGGAGCTACGGCGCAGCGCGGACTAAAAGATTGCCGGACTAAAAGTACTGCAGGTCCGACTTTTTAGTCCGGCGATCTTTGCCATGCTGCCATTTTCAGATTGGGTAGGTATGTTACCACCCCTCTGTACCCTTACTGCTGACTGCTAGTAATTCCTTCATAACTTCTAGATGAAATAATAGAGGAATGGGACGACAGAGAGACATAAGAATAGATGCTCCAGAATTGTTATTACATGAGGAATGCATGAAGCTATTAAAACAGACATGTCAGGAGTGGTGAGAGGTCCACTGTAAAGTGAAACTGCCGTTCTATTTTTATTTGTATAGGGGCAGTGATGCTGACTAGTTTTTTTTATATACATTAATTACTGAAATCATACATTTCTACTGAAAAAATTGCTTTAAAGTCGCCCATTTTGAGCCTTAGCGTCGCTCCTCTGTCTTCTGTTTACATAAATGTGGAGACTTGCTAAGGCTACTTTCACACTCTCGTTTTGTGCGGATCCGTCTGCATCCGTTCAGAACGGATCCGTTTGTATTATCTTTAAAGAGGACCTTTCACTTCGGACTGAGGTAGTGAAATACTTACACTACCTTCCTGGGCGGCCCCCGCTGACGTCCAGGCGACAGTTTTTTTTTTCAAAATATCCCCAGGTTCATCCGCTCCGGTCCCCGTTAGTTCTCACATGCGGGGATTTCTTGTATGAGGCAGGGAGTCTTTTGCCTGGGGAGTGGTTTTCCTCTCCCCGGCCTGGCTGCGAGTAGAGCTCTATGATTGGCCGCGCTCGCACCCAGGGAGAGGAAAACCACTCCCCAGGCAAAAGACAAGTCCCCGCCTCATACAAACAATCGCAGCATGTGAGAACTAACGGGGACTGGAGCGGAGGAACCGGGGGATATTTTGAAAAAAAAATTGTCGCTTGGACGTCAACGGGGCCGCCCAGGTATTTCACTACCTCAATCCGAAGTGAAAAGTCCTCTTTAACATAGCCAAGACAGATCCGAACACATTGAAAGTCAATAGGGGACGGATCCGTTTTCTATTGTGCCAGTGAAAATGGATCCATCTCCATTGACTTACATTGTGGGCCAGGACAGATCCTTTTGGCTCAGTTTCATCAGACGGAAACCAAAACCCTGCAAGCAGCGTTTTGATGTCCGCCTCCAGAGCGAAATGGAGACTGAACTGATGTAAACTGATGCATTCTGAGCGGATCCTTTTCCATTCAGAATGCATTAAAATGCAAACTGATCCGTTTTGGACCGCTTGTGAGAGCCCTGAACGAATCTCACAAACGGAAAGCCAAAACGCGAGTGTGAAAGTAAACACTGACTGTGTTATCTAAACAGAAGATAGAGCAGTGTTGCTAAGGCTCAAAATGGGCCACTTTACAGCTATTTTTCTAGTAGACGTGTATGATTTCACTAATTAAAGTAGATTACAACAATGGTCAGTATTCCTGCCCCTATAGATTACACAAATAAACATAGAATGGCAGTTATACTTAGGCTCCCAATCATCTCCTATAGACCACAGCAAGGCACTAGGTCTCCAGTGTGTATGCAGGTAGCAGTGGGGGACCAGCTTTACAATGTCCCGGAGACCACCAGATTCTACTTGTGCCCCTACCAAGGTCCTGGTTTTGACTTACAAATACTGATTAAAAACACTGACCATGAATGCAGCCATAGACTGTCTAGGTTTACACTAAGCCCCCTTTCACATAAGCGTGTTTTTCACACGGTTGCAATGATTGACGTGAACGCATAGCACCTGCACTGAATCCTGACCCATTATTTCAATGGGTCTGCACATGAGCGTTTTCTTTTTCACTCATCAATTTAGCGTTACGTGAAAAACGCAGCAAGTTCTATATTCAGCGTTTTTCACGCAGCCCTGGCCTCATAAAAGTGAATGGGGATTCAGTGAAAAAATGCACTGCATCCGGTTTTTCACTGATGGTTGCTAGGAGATGTTGTTTGTAAACCTGCAGTTTTTTATAACAAGCATGAATAACGCATGAAAACGCATTGCACCCACACAGAAAAACTAAACGCAATCGCAGACAAAACTGACTGAACTTGCTTGCAAAATGGTGCGAGTTTCACTAAACGCATCTGGACCTAATCGGCCACGCTGGTGTGAAAGAAGCCTAAGGATTAATTATACATCTGCCCATCCGTGCGCAGCCTTCTGAGCTCATTAAATAACTTACAACCACTGGCCTATTAGACAGGAAAAGAAAAGTACACATATTATAGTCATACATTTGTGGGCATACTGCCTTGAGGTGCACCAATAAGGCAGCAACCTACTACATACACAGTGGAGCACCAAAATGACTCCAGTCACGTGACACCGACCGCGCATGCTCACCACTAGGACAATGGAACGCCCAATGTGCGGCGCTTCTTTCTGCGTGAGCGTTTGACGTCTAGTTACGTGCTGTCTGCGCATGCGTACATCCGCCGGTCTGTATGCTTCTGTACTGAGACTCATCGGCAGACATGGAAGAACAGAGCCGGAGTCAACAGACAACCCCGAGCGGGAAAGGCAAGGAGGCCGGCGGCGAGAAGCGCGATCCGGCGAAGGATAAGAAGGAGGAGCAGGAACTGGTGAGATATGGAAGGGAAGGAGCTGGCTGAGAGCAGCAGAGAGGCAGCGGCCTAGATCGGCGAGAGCTGAGTCACCCCGGCCCATGCATAGCAGGTTCACATGGGGGTGCAGCCAGCTCATGTATATGCGGTGTCACCATACGGGGTGCTGGAGCAGACTGGTACTGGAAGTGGCACCAAGACCACGGACAACCAGGCACTCGTCTGATCGGAGGGGAAGCAGGCTCAGGATCTGTCCACACATAGGAGATATTTCTCATAGACTAGAATGTAATACCCTCAAAATACATTGCACCTTCTATCCCCTGCCCTGCTGACTCCCCTGGACAGCGCCACCGTGCCTGGCATCCATAATGGGTTAATGCAGAACTATTGTCACACGACCGGGAGATCCGGACATGACATACACACCAGGGCCCCTCAAAGCTGTATATTCAATTGTGGTTCCCTGTGTTTGAATACACCAGCACCCCCTGTGAGCAGCTACGGGTCAGCTAACCGGGGCGTGCGACAGCAACGAAATCAGATTCCTGTAGCTGTCCTAAACTGTGCCTGGCAGAGAGTGGAGGAGGGGTTAATGGGCATCATGACAGTAGCTACCCCCTCTGTGTTCATAACATGCAGGCCGCCAAGGGGACGTGATCACACCGCAGCAGCACCTCTGCCCATACACCTCGCACAATTCAGGAATCGCTGTATGAGCATGATTCCCGCAAGGGACACACTCGTGTGAAAGAGCCCTTAATGACTTGCACATTTTTGGAAGCTCCAGATAAGGCTACGGCTACACGGCAACAAAAAAAGGGTACAACTACATTACGACAGGTGTTGCTGAATAGTTGCGCAACATTTTTTGTGATGGTCAATGGTGTTGCGCAACATTATGCTGTGACTGCAACGCGTAAGTTGCACAAAAATCCAACTTCATGTCGCGCCATTGACTACGATGGAAAAAATGTTTGGCGACAAGAAGTTGCACGACACGCGTAGCCTAAAGATTGTCATATATATTGGACATAGCACTAAGATAGGTACAGGTCCTACCACTGGTACCCATCCCTATCTCCAGAATGGGACCCCCTGAACTCTTGCAGAGAGCAGTCATGCATGCACCGCCACCCTCCGTTCCTTTCTAAGGTACTGCTGAAAGTAGCCGAGCCAGTGTCTCCAGCAGTCCCATGTAAGCGAATGGAGCTGTGGCTGCCCTTGTGTGGTGCGTGCTCCAGTCATTTCTATAGGACCTTACTCAGCTATTTTCAGAAATGAATAGAGAGTATGCCGTATATGTATAGTGCGTTCTCCTTCCATTCCAAGGGCCCGTTCTTGAGATAAGTGCTGGTCCCAGAGGTGGCACCAGCAGCTATCTGACACTGGTAGCTTATCCTAGCGATTATGCCACCAGTGCGTACCATAAGACCACCTCTCTAAGCTGTCGTCTGCCTTGACGGGTCTGTATAATCTTGGCTGTGATAAGACCATGATGATGCCGGCCTGTTGTATGGATACGTAAGTGGGCTCACTCTTAGGCCTCTTGCACAGGGGCGTCATGTTTGACGCCCGGATAAGAGGCGGGCGCGTTGCGGGAATCGCCGCGATTTTTCCGCGCGTGTGCTAACGTTTGTAGTGCGTTTAGCACGCGCGTGAAAAAATCCGCATGCTTGGTACCCAGACCCGAAGTCAGACTTCATCACTGAAGTCTGGTTTCGGGATGAGTATTCTGTATGTGTAATTATTTTCCTTTATAACATAGTTATAAGGGAAAATAATCGCATTCTAATTACAGAATGCAATGTTCCCGGGCTATAAAGGGTTAAAAATAATAAAGAGTTAACTTACCTTCTCCCATTGTACGCGCAGAGCCCCAGAACGTCTTCTCTCTTGATGGTTGGGATGCTTGAGGACCTGTGGTGACGTCACAGGGTCACATGGTCCAATCATAGAAGCATTTGAGTGGACCATGTGATCCTGTGACATCACGGCAGGTCCTTCATACAACATCTGTTGGATGAAGGACCTGCCGTGATGTCACAGGATCACATGGGTCACATGGTCCACTCAAATGCTTCTATGATTGGACCATGTGACGTCACCACAGGTCCTCAAGCATCCCAACCATCAAGAGAGAAGACGTTCTGGGGCTCTGCGCGTACAATGGGAGAAGGTAAGTTAACTCTTTATTATTTTTAACCCTCTATAGCCCGAAGAACATTGCATTCTGTAATTAGAATGCGATTATTTTCCCTTATAACTATGTTATAAAGGAAAATAATAACGATCGGGTCCCCATCCCGATCGTATCCTAGCAACCATGCGGGAAAGTCTCAACGCATCCGCACATGATTGCGGATGCTTGCGATTTTCCCGCATCCCCATTCACTTCTATGGGGCCTGCGTCGCGTGAAAATCGCAGAATATAGAACATGCTGCGATTTTCACGCAACGCAAAAGTGATGCGTGAAAATCACCGCTCATGTGCACAGCACCATAGAAGTGAATGGGTCAGGATTCAGTGCGGGTGCAATGCGTCCTCCTCACGCATTGCACCCGCGCGGAAAACTCGCCCGTGTGAAAGGGGCCTTAATAAGTCCTCCGACAGTCTGGTCCTGTTAGTTGATTTTCTGAACTGCAGTTGTATTGGGACCATTGCCTATTTATTTGTAAGCCATACATCAGTGCCGGGTACGTAGCGTATCCTTCCAGTAATCTGCACTGGGGTCATGTAAACCAGCCATGTTCCTCCTACTACCCATCATATTGGTAGCTTCTGTCATGCAGGGTCTTGATTTAGAGGAACGGCATGTGACATTTTTTCCACTTTTATTGTGCTGATGACTACTTTGCGGCACTGAATGTGAAGGAGAACTGCTCATGAGTACCATACAACATTGCGATAAACCTGTCACTTCATATTCTTGTTTTCACAGTCGGAAGAAGACAAGCAACTGCAGGATGAACTTGAAATGCTTGTGGAGAGGCTGGCGGTCAGTATCCTGCTGTTTTATGTTCGCCATGTATTTACTGGGCAGCATCCCCATCAATTTGTCACTGTGTCAGTTTGATATATATGGTCCCTGCTCTGAGAAGTTCCTATTGCCATGAGGAATTAGAGTACCTGTCACGTCCTCCAAGGCTGTGGCCTTTACCTCGCAGTAGCCATTGCTTCACAGATTCTGGTGCGTTTTTTTTTTTTTCACCTAGGCACCCTATGTTCCAAGGCAATTGGTGCAAACGGTTTCAGATCCTGGTATCCTATTGAGTCCATGTACTGTGAAGGGGGTGAGATCAGTGGGAACCATAGATGTGACAGATGAGCGCAGGTTTACTCACAGCTGAGAATCATGTCCCCTAGATAGTGCATGGTCTCAAAGTGCCTGCCAAAACTACCGACACCGGAGGTAATTGCTTGGGAAGGGTAGGGTGGCGCCTAGGGGGGAAAAACAGTGTTGGAATCTGTAGAACAGTGGACACCGATGTTGGAGGACATGACAGGTCCTCTACAAACAAAAGGTCCTTTTTTGCATTTACACTAAATGTTTTTTTTCCACCTCTAGGAGAAGGATAGCTCACTTTACAAACCGGCTCTGGAGGAACTCCGTAGACAGATTCGCTCTTCCACCACTTCTATGACTTCTGTTCCCAAACCTCTAAAGTTCTTGAGACCACATTTTGGGAAACTGAAGGAGATATATGAGAGTATGGAACCTGGAGAAAATAAGGTGAGTGTTGAGTTGGTACTCTTGTTTTAAAACCAGTGTTATGGGGGTGTGGAGATCCCAAATACCTTTCATTAGGTATAATGGCTCATTTTTTTCTAGGGAGCAGTGATTAGCAGGAATACAATGTCTGTCGTCCTATTAGTACACACACAACTTGTCCTCACATAGGAGGACAAGTTACTTCAGACCACTGTACTTCATGTCGCCTCATGAACTCCGTTCCTACAGAGATTCACCTGAAGATCTTATCGGCTGTATTCAGGATCATAATCCCTGACAAGTAGTAGAGGAGGATGAGGCAGCTCTTTACCTCAGTGTTGTGAAGTAACTTCTCTTCCTGTATGATTAGGACAGGTTTTGTGTGTACTAAAAGGACAGCGGCCATTTTATTTCTCCTAATGATTGCTCCCTAGACAAAACGAGACATTACTAATGAAAGGCATTTGGAAATATACTTATAATAAAGTAATATTTAAGTATTTTCATTTTCTTAATTCCTGGAGATCCTCCAGATGAAGGTGGAAGAAGCCCCTTTTGTTTGTTTAGGTGGTTCTTTGGAGCTCTGCATGATTTGGGTTTAATAGGATTGATGCAGTAAATGCAGTTGATATTCTTGGTTAGTATTTCGATTACACTTGATAATGATTGCTTATCCTCTTTCCTCAGCGTTTTGCTGCTGATATCATTTCCGTTCTTGCCATGACTATGAGTGGTGATAGAGAATGTCTTAAGTACCGACTCTTGGGGTCACAGGAAGAACTGGCATCATGGGGACATGAATACGTAAGGTAAGGCAGGAAACCTTGTCTGGGTGTCTTCCACATGTCTTTACTGACTGATATAAGTGGAGGTTCTCCATGTTGGCTACTCCAGCTAACTAAATACAGGGGCCTAATGGGCTATGAGAATTCCATGTTTTTCTGCCCCCCTAGGCATTCTTCTTTCCTAAAGCTACAATACTCCTGTGAATTAATTTCATTCAGTTTGTAGCCATTATTTAAAATATATCTAAACACTGTATTAAATACACTTTGTTAAAATCTATTCTAAATGTGAGGAAAATTATTTTTGTAATACACTT
Organism: Bufotes viridis; assembly: GCA_033119425.1. Lineage (NCBI taxonomy): Eukaryota > Metazoa > Chordata > Amphibia > Anura > Bufonidae > Bufotes > Bufotes viridis. The sequence goes on from CM065592.1 coordinate 176,658,619, forward strand.
TTTTTTTTTTTTTTTTTTACTTTTCTTATTGAAATAGGCCCCTGAAGTTCAGGTGCCGTTCACACTTTGCAATCCATACTCCTGTACACTGCTGTGTACTGGAGAACGGATTCCCCTGCTATTGCACTGATCGCTGTACAGGCCAGAACATCTCTGCTCTGCCTGTGCCAGGCCTGGCATAACACATCGATACAGGATACTAGCTCTGCCTGTGCCCACTCGCGCCTCAAATGGGATCGATTTCACTAGGGAGCCAACCAGACACATCTATGCCAGGTTTGAGAAAAGCGCTGGTACAGGCAGAGCAGCGACGCTTCGGCCAGCGGTTTAACGGAATACGGATTAAAAAGTGTGATAGGCACCTGAAGATCAAATACCTATTTCACTAGGAGAAGTAAAATAAAAATAAAAAGGTAAACTATAAAAATCATTTGTAATTATGAAGGTTTAGGTACACTAGGTACACCCCCCCCAAGACTTCCTGAAATGTATCAGTTTTTTTTTATTTTGAGTGAATTTAGGTTCTCACTTTGCTCCCGTTAGGCACTTGGCAGGGGAGGTCGCCAAAGAGTGGCAAGAAGTGGAGGAATCTGATAAATCCCAGCGGGATACACTGCTGACGCTTGTGAAGGAGATTACCCCATACAATATGGCCCACAATGCTGAACATGAAGCCTGCGACCTGCTCATGGAAATTGAGCAAATGGATATGCTGGAAAAGTACATTGATGACAATGCATATGCTAAAGTTTGCCTCTACCTCACCAGGTGAGTATGTCAAATCTGAAAAATAAGTGACCTAAAGACGCACCAGTTTACAAATGAGTTAACTGTCAGGAAATTTTTTCACTCGTTACTTGGCTCCTGATACTTCAGATAATTGCTACTAACCGCACAACCATCAGTGGTTGGACCTGCTCAGTCTTCATGATTTATGAGATGTGGATGTTCATACTTGCTCCTAGCACTTCTGCCCCATGTATTTTGCAGGAGAAGAGGGACATGGGTCCTTAGGATCCATGCTCCATGTGGTAAGGTGAGGTCAGCTGGGAGGACATTTGGCATCGTGTCAGAAACCTGTCAATCTGTTGTCTGTAGCAACTAATATGAATTCTGCTATCATTCTGTAAAATGCAAAAGAGAAATCTGGACACCTTTTTCAGAGTGATATCACACCAAAGTAATTTCATGCAGTTTTGTCTGAAATGTGAGGAACGGTTGGTCCTTCTAGATGTTTTACAGATTCACAAAAGCAGTCTAGGAAAGTCATGTGTAGCGCAAAGGCTGAGTTGAATAGTGGTGGAAGTAGTAGTGAAGTGCCCGTGCTGCAACCTATTATTATTATTTTTTTTTTTTTATAAATGTCTTCAGAAGTTTCCTAATGTGCAGACCATGTGGTTAACCATTTCTTTACCTTCCATTCAGTTGTGTGAGTTATGTCCCGGAACCCGAGAACTCGTCCCTCCTGCGTTGTGCTCTGTCTATTTTCCGAAAGTTCAATCGTTATCCAGAGGCATTGCGCTTGGCGCTCATCCTTAATGACATGGAACTTGTGGAAGACATCTTCACTTCTTGCAAGGATGTGTAAGTAGCTAGCAGTTATTTGTTCATTTTACGTGTCTAGGAAACGTTTCTTATTGGACTTCAATCCATTATTTTTACTGAATAGTGTATCCTGCTTTTCACCTATACAAAATTAACCCTTTTGGCACTGGCATGGTCTTTAAACATGGCTCCTGCTCGCGCATGCTGCAGTCGCCATTGCTGGCGGGCAATGTCTGCGCCGATTGCAGGCATTTAACCTTTTAGATGCCGTGGTTAAGTGCGACCATGGCATCTAAATGAAGAAGTGTGTGTTTCTGGGTGAGGACCGGCTCCCCATGTGATGATCGGGGAAGCCGGTCCTTCATTCTAATAGGGCTGAGTGTCTCTGAAGAGAACCAGCATATTAGAGCTAAAGTTCCTATCTTGGTCTGCATGTGGCAGGCCAACATAGGATAACCACAAATGGGGCTTATACTGTAGTTGTATGGAACTACAGTATAAGCTATAAGATGTCTAACTACTGAATATTGTAGTCTTCTAGAGGGACTAAAAAAAAGTGGCAGTAAACAAACAGTCCTTGTCCTGTGCTATGCAGTGCGGGGTAAGGGGGAGCATCGGGTAATGCTCAGATTCTCCACTCAGACGTGATAAATGAGTGAAGGGGAACTTGTAACACCCCCTTTAAATGCTTATAAAACATTAGCCAGTATCCCTCTTTGGGTATGTTCAGACATCGGATTTTTGGTGTGGATTCTGCAAAAATCCACACCAAAAAAAACTTGCAGATCTTCATTGATTTCATTAGGTTATCTAACTACCTTTTATTTCAGTGTTTTTTTTTTTTTTTTTTTTTTTTTTTTTTTTTAAAGCGATTCTGTGACGAGGAAAAAAAGCTTAAAAACTCATGCGGATTGTGCTTCAGTTTTTTTCAGCACAGAAAATACTTTGTGTGAACATACCCTATGACTTGATCTGAGGCTCCTCCTAATGAGTTATTTCTTCATGCAATTTTCCTTTAGTCTTGTGAAATGAAAGATTCAGGGCTGGATATCAGAATTTCTGTATTATTGCATGAAGGGAGGAATGAATCTCGCAGCATTCCGATTTCACTATGTATTACATACTAAAAACTTCTGAACACAGAGATTGATGAATGAAGGTGAAATATGTCACTGTCACCATGGTTGATCCTGAATCTTTAAGTTCTGTTCCCACGGTCATTTGTAAATGTGTCCTTTTCAGGGTTATTCAGAAGCAGATGGCATTCATGCTTGGCCGACATGGAGTCTACCTCAGTCTGAATGAAGATGTCGAAGAGTATGAGGATTTAACGGAAATCATGTCCAACGTCCAACTTAATAGTAACTTCCTTGCTCTGGCTCGTGAGGTGAGTAATGTGATTTACCCAAAGCTTTTTCAATGCACTTCCTTTTCTACTGTAACCTAACTATATACCCCTCTTCTTCTTTTATTTTTCTTCTGTAGCTTGATATTATGGAGCCCAAAGTGCCAGACGACATCTACAAAACCCACCTGGAGAATAACCGTAAGTTGTGTTAATGGACTTAAAGGGGAATTCACATTTTAGACAGTTATGGCATATCCGAAGGATATGGGCCAACCTCCTGGACTCGCACTTATCTCGAGAATAGGGGTCCCTTGACCCTTGACTGCTGCATCCAGACTGTGATTGAATGTAGAGGTGGTCGGAGTTATGGACATAGCAGAGCTCGCTGTGCTACGCTGGATCTGTAATTCCCATAGACGTGAACAGGAGGAATAGAAATGGCATAGCTTGGGACCCATATCCTTTGCATACACCATAAATATCTGAGATGGCAACGCCCCTTTAATCTGTAGAAAGTGAGCATAAGTCATTTATGCATTGCTTCATATTGTATGTATTCATCAGGATTTGGAGGTAGTGGCTCTCAAGTGGATTCCGCAAGGATGAATTTGGCTTCCTCCTTTGTAAATGGGTTTGTCAATGCAGCCTTTGGTCAGGACAAGCTTCTTACTGATGATGGAAACAAGTGGCTGTATAAGAACAAGGATCATGGTGAGTGTTTAACCCTTTCATTGTGTTTTTTTTTTTTCCGGTCACTGCGCTATTTGTAGGTTTCTCACTTGTCACTATTTATGTAACTCTGCGTTAATAGGAATGCTGAGTGCAGCTGCTTCTTTGGGAATGATCCTCCTTTGGGATGTGGATGGAGGTCTCACTCAGATAGACAAGTACTTATATTCTTCTGAGGACTACATTAAGGTAAGACTTCCTTTATAGTTAAAGAATGTGTTTCAGGTTGTTATTAGGTTCTAAATACTTTTAAAATGATCATAGGCCATACAGATCATTTAAAGAGGACCTTTCATGGCTACGAACATTGTAAACTACTGTATCTGGACATGTAGAGCGGCGCCCAGGGATCGCACTGCACTTACTATTATCCCTGGGCGCCGCTCCGTTCGCCCGCTGTGGCCCCGTTACTGTCTCCCGCGCTGTATAGTAATCGCTACTGACTTCACAACAGGAAAGGTCCTCTTTAGTGTTATGGCCGCAGTAAGATCTTGGCGAGATTAGGGGGTGCTCCTGCACCCACCAGACAACCTTTAAAGGGGTTCTCCAGGAATAGCGACATTTTTTATTTAATTTTTGTAAGTGCCCCCAGCATGCCTCTGTAAACTGAAGATTCTTACTTACCTGCTGCCTCCCGTATGTCCATGTTCTGGTCCCCATGCAGTGTTTACATCTGTTGTAGCGTGGGCATGATCACATCCTTCTCTGAAGCCAGTCATTGGCTGCAATGGAGCATGTGACTATGCTCATGCTACAGCAGATGTAAACGCCGCTCGGGAACCAGAATGTGGACACACAGGAGGCATCAGGAAGCAGGTAAGTATGAATCTTCTGTATACATAGGTATACTGGGGGCACCTGCAAAAATATGTGTCCAATATGTTTTGGTTACTATCTGACGTGAACGTTTTTCCATCTCTATAGTCTGGGGCTCTCTTGGCCTGTGGCATCGTGAACTCTGGGGTGAGGAATGAATGCGACCCAGCTCTGGCTCTTCTCTCAGACTACGTCCTCCATAATAGCAACACCATGCGCCTTGGTGCCATTTTTGGGTGAGTGTCACACGGCATGTTAATGAGGACCCGTCACCTCTCCAGACATGTTTGTTGCAGTAACTACTTGCATCCTCCATGTAACAACAATTCTGGACCTTCTATTCTTATCACTCTATGTTCCATTCCTCTGTTATTTCTACTAGAATTATGAATGAATTGCCAGCAGCTTGCAGTAAAGGTACAGATGGGTGTTACCAGTTGGGGGTGTGCCCCTGCTAGTCTGACATTAGCAGCAATGATTGGACAGACAGACCAGCTACTTGCAACACCCAGCATTACTTTTACTGCGAGCTGCAGATCATTCATAAACTTCTAGTAGAAATAACAGAGAAATGGCACAACACAGAGTCATAAGAATAGATGCTCCAGAAATGTTGTTACAAGTCAAGACATGTCAGGAGAATTGACAGGTCCTCTTTAAGTACATCAGACAATCTGTGCTTGTATTGTTAACGTACTTTCACACTTGCGGATGGACGGATCCCGCAGGCTGTTCAGCCTGCCGGATCCGTCCTGCCGCAAGTGGCCGTGTACTGCCGTGCTGCCGCTCCGTCCCCATTGACTATAATGGGGCGGGGGCGGAGCTACGGACTGAAAAGTCGGACATGCAGGACTTTTAGACCGTAGCTCCGCCCTCCACCCCATTATAGTCCATGGGGACGGAGCGGCAGCACGGCAGTGCACGGGCACTTGCGGCAGGACGGATCCGGCAGGCTGAATAGCCTGCCGGATTCGTCTTGCCGCAAGTGTGAAAGTACCCTTAGGTTTCATGGCTATGAAGTGAGCAGCAAATTAGACGCTAAATTGGCCAGGTCATGATGTTGGTGAATAAAATACAAGCCCAGGTTGAACAGCTGGTATAAACTGGTATTCTACCTCCAGGGCTCTGGAAATATACCAATTCCAGAACTGGTTCCTTGCTGGTGCAAGAGTCTCCAAACCATAAAAGGGGGCTGTGTATTCAAGACTACCCCCTGCCCAAATACCTGATTAAGGAATGTGGGTGTCATAGGTTCACCGGGACTGTAAGCCAGGAAGGCAAACTATAGGGTAAAAGTTGGTTTGTAGGATTCAGCCCTTCCACTTGTAACATAGTTGCTGTTCCAAAATCTCAAAAGGGGAGCATATACTGTAGGTAATGTTTTCTTCATCTAAAATCTCCTTGTCTCCTATTTGCAGACTGGGACTTGCATATGCTGGTTCTAATCGTGAGGATGTTCTGACACTTCTGCTTCCAGTAATGGGGGATTCAAAGTCCAGCATGGAGGTAAGACTTTATATATTGTGACATGAGCCCCTGTCCTCCAGTTGTGTGGGGTCTGAGTTGATTACAATAGTCTACTTCTTAAGGTGAGGTGTTGGCCATTCTCTTTAAATTCTGAATGTGCTCAGTCTTTATTGTCCGTTTCCTTTTTGTTTTAGGTGGTTGGAGTCACAGCCCTTGCTTGTGGGATGATTGCTGTGGGATCGTGCAATGGGGATGTGACCTCTACTATCCTTCAGACAATTATGGAGAAATCCGAGCAGGAACTAAAAGACACTTTTGCTCGCTGGCTTCCACTTGGCTTGGGACTGAACCATCTAGGTGAGTAATAGTTTGGGTTGATGGTCAAAGTAATTTTTAAAAGCAGAAAAGTTTGTCGGAGTGCTTCCTGTTTCTGAGCGACATTCTGTTCTTATTTCTCATTCAGGAAAGGGTGAAGCTATTGAGGCAATCCTTGCTGCTTTGGAAGTTGTTTCTGAACCTTTCCGCAGCTTTGCCAATACTCTTGTTGACATCTGTGCATATGCAGGTAGGTTCAAAAAGTCTTTAGGATAAAGTACAGTAACATCAGTGACATGTAACTGTGATGCCCCATAGAAAAGTTGTAACAGGGCTCTGTTCTGCCATGAGCATCATCGGTGCGAAAACCGTTCATTGTGAAGCCAAGGACAGTACAAGGTGCCTCTCTGCACATGCGCATGAAAGTAAGGTGTGCTGTCTTCTGATTCATCTGCCAAATGTGCATGCAGCCACTATTGCTGGAGGTGAGTCCCAAACTCATCTCTTGCAAGTTCTGAGCTTTTACCAAACAAGGCGACTGGTTTTGATGTGGAAGGACTGGAACACTAAACATCAGAGTCTTAACAACATGTCAGTGGTTTAGTGGCCCCAAAAAGACCAGAGGCATAACAACATGTCAGTGGTTTAGTGGCCCCAAAAACATCAAAGTCTTAACAACATGTCAGTGGTTTAGTGGCCCCAAAACCTACTGAAAAATTACTTTCCTATGTCCGTGCAGGGAATTTGGGGCTCTATTTCGAAACACAGAGCTCCAACCATTCTGAAAATAAAACATAATTGGCACTGAATTTCAAACCTATAAATTAAAGGGGTTGCCGGGTTCAGAGCTGAACCCAGACATACCCATAATTTCACCCAGGGCAAGGGCCCTTTTGTTTCAAACAACAAACTGCTTGGCGGAAGCTTCCGCCCAGCAGTGTGGTCAGTGACATCACCGGCTCTGATGGGCGGGCTTTAGCGCTGCCCTAGCCGTTGTACAAGCTAGGGCAGTGCTAAAGCCTGCCCATCAGTGCCAGTGATGTGACCGGGCTTCCTGGCAGCCCCATGGAGAGCCCGGTTTGTGACCGTAAAATGCCTTTGCCCTGCGCGATTTAGCGAAGGGCAAAAGGAGAGCATCAGAGCATGAACTGCTCCGTTGCTCAAGTCAGGGGGGCTGCCGGGGTAAAAATGGAGGTATGTCCGGGTTCAGCTCTGAACCCGGACAACCCCTTTAACTAACCCATTGTTAGACATCCATTATAGGAACAGTGTAATCTCCTAACACTTTGTCTTCAGTTATCTTACTAGGCATAATTATCCATTGCCACATTTCTTTACTAGGTTCTGGAAATGTCCTCAAGGTCCAGCAGCTTCTTCATATTTGCAGTGAACACTATGACTCCAAAGAGAAGGAAGAGGAGAAGAAAGACAAAAAAGAGAAAAAAGAAAGTGCTGCCGACATGGGATCGCACCAGGTGCCACTTTACTCTTGCCTTACTACTCTTGGGGTACGGCCACACAGTCAGGTTTCCTGATGCAGTTTTGGAAGCCAACACCAGGAGTGAATAAAAAAAAAAAGAAAAGAAAAGAAGTTGTATCCGTCATTTATACTTTCTCTACCTTCTTGATTCACTTCTGATTTGGGCCTCCAAAACTGCATGCAGAAACCTGACCATTTGGTCATACTGTTGTTGTCATTTAATTTGGTGACCCTAGATACAGTATATGCAAAGGATACCTCCCCCATTAAAAACATTGATCTACAAGGGTGTGAAGAGTACGGTATTACTTCAGAAATTGAGATCTTATTTGGCCCATAATCGAACAGTCCTATGCTATTTTTGGGGGGGACAAGGTGACTAAAAAAAAAAATGCAAATTTTTTATTTATTTATTTTTCTGTTACGGCGTTAACCGCATAGGATATTTTAAAAATATTTTAATGGTTTGGACTTTTCAGACGTGGCTATATGTAATATGTTTGTTTATTTATTGTTTATATATGTAAAATTGGGAAAGGGGGTCACTTATACTTTGGTGTCTTTTTTTTTTTTTTAACTTAATAACTATTTCCCCCCTTAGGGGCTAGAACCTGGGATATCTTAATCCCTTGTCTTATTCACCCTAATAGACTGCTTGACTGGGGCTCGGGCTGATGCTGGGGAGGACACAAAACATTCAGGAGGAGGAGGCTGCCGTTTGCCGAGCTCACTAGCTCAGACGGCGCAGCAGTTTATTCCCTCGCCCGTCCCTCCTCCTGCTTTAATTAGCCACACATTCATTGGTGGCAGTGGTGTGGGCAGCTTCAGAGCTCGCTCACTTAATTGGGCTCGGCGGCGTCTGCGTCATAGGAGAGAGGGATTCCCTCCCTCCTTCTCCACTGTCTGGCAGTGCAGTATTTCTGTATAGTGATCATCAGTCCTGCTTATCTCTTCTTATAGGGTGTGGCAGTCCTTGGCATCGCTCTCATTGCAATGGGTGAAGAAATTGGATCAGAGATGGCACTTCGCACCTTTGGGCATTTGGTAATATATGATTTGCATCTATTCCCCTTCTGTTGGGTAACAATTGTAAGGCCTCTTTCACACTTGCGTTGTGAAGATCCGGCGTGCACTTCCGTCGCCGGAAGTGCACGCCGGATCCGGCACAACGCAAGTGAACTGAAGGCATTTGAAGACTGATCAGTCTTCAAAATGCTTTCACTGTTACTATGGCAGCCAGGACGCTACTAGCGTCCTGGTTGCCATAGTAGCAGTGGGGAGCGGCATACTTACATTTCGTGTGGCTCCCGGGGCGCTCCTGAATGACGTCAGAGCGCCCCGCGCGCATGGATCACGTGATCCATGCGATCACGTGATCTATGCACTGGGGCGCCCTGACGTCATCCGGGAGCCGCACAGAATGTAAGTATCCCGCTCCCCCTACTCTTTACTATGGCAACCAGGACTTTAGCGTCCTGGCTGCCATAGTAACCATTGACAAAAAGCTTTCCGGCGGAAACGACGTTTAGCTAAAGGCCGGATCCGGACTAATGTCTTTCAATGGGCATTAATTCCGGATCCGTCCTTCCGGCATGCTTTCAGGATTTTTGGCCGGAGCAAAATCCGCAGCATGCTGCGGATTTTGCTGCGGCCAAAAAACGTGTCAGTACTGAACTGAGGACATCCTGATGCATCCTGAACGGATTTCTCTCCATTCAGGATGCATGGGGATAATCCTGATCAGTAGCTTTCCGTCCTAGAGACCCGAGGACGGATCTCTAGGACGGAAAGCTAAAACGCTAGTGTGAAAGAGGCCTAACACGTTCTTTCTTGATATTGAAGTTACTTGTCTGAATTCTGTTGCTATTTCTCAGTGTGTTCACCATTTCTGACGTATGTATTTAGGCATTTTTAACACTCTTCTTCCCAATGATGATGATTAAACTAGATTACCAGTTGAGGTACATACCCCTGAAAAAAGTAAAATTACCTCCCCACTGATCTCTACTTCCTGGTCCCTCTCATGTTTTAGGAAATGGCTGCTCAGCCAATCACTGGCCACAGGGGTCACCCGCCACAGTCAGTGACTGGCCTAATTGTAATTTCCTGTATGTTGAGAGGGGCTAGGAAGTAGATATTGGTATGGTAAGTAAGAGTTATTATTTTGCACCATTTTGATTTTTTTAAATGAGAGTCTCGTCCCACTTTAACAACTTCTCCCCTACCCACAGGATAGGGAATTAGTATGTAATTGGTGGGGATCTGGCCACTGGGACCCTCGCCAATCAGAACAGTGGCGGCCAGTGCTCCCCGCCTCAATGGAGCAGCGGACAGGGATGCATGCGCCCTGCTCCATTTATATGTATTGGACTTCCAGAGATGGCCTACAAGCACTCGACTATCCCCAACAGCCGCCTAGAGATGAATGGAGTGGCAACACACGCGTGACTGCCGCTCCATTCAGACGGTAAGCACCGGCCACCATTCTTATGAATGACAGGACCCCAGTGGTCAAACCCCCACCGATCATACACTTATCCCCTAACCTGTGGGTAGTAGATAAGTTGTCCTAATGGGACCATATTTCAATGCAGTAGTTAGAATATGTATGGTGCTTCCAGTTCAACGTAGCATATTAGATCAAGGCTAGATTCTGGAAGTATCTAAAAGCATCAGTGGAATTGAGTTTGTATTTTTTTGCCCTGTTTATCACTGATGTCTTCTCGGTAGTCCCTGTGACAGTAACTCTGGCTACAATTGAGATGTGGATTGTGACTTGTAGAATTATGGTTAGTTTTGATCAAATACAGCTGGGAACACAATATGTTGACTCTCCTGAGTTTCATGTTTAAGATGACATGTTTGGACATTTTTATAGACCTACCTTAATATAAACTAGATCAACATTGACAAAGGGTGTTGGTAAAAAACCAGACTGAGATGTACAGTTGATTCAGCGCGTCACTTATTTGCCCCGACTCGGCATGGAAAACCTAAGGATTAACCCCACTGGTGAGACAGGGGCCAATCGTCATGCAGACCCACAGAAGTATCAACACCGAGGATCCGTCTCTGATTTCTGCCACAGAAATACATGCCTGGTTTGTTACCTGACATGGCTTTGAGTGTTGGGAGCAATTATAGAAAACTTTTTTTATGAGTTTTCTTTTAGTTATAATTAGTTTTTTATGCTTTTCTGCTGCAGCTAAGATATGGAGAGCCCACGCTCCGAAGAGCAGTTCCCTTGGCTCTGGCCCTCATCTCTGTCTCCAATCCAAGGTTGAACATCTTGGACACATTGAGCAAGTTCTCCCACGATGCAGACCCTGAAGTGTCCTATAATTCCATCTTTGCCATGGGCATGGTGGGCAGTGGTAAGCAATTGTATAGTAGGTTTTTTAATCTACTTGTTCAGTTTCTTGAAAAGTTGATTTATTTTTTTTCTACATTCTCATAGGCACCAACAATGCCCGTCTTGCTGCTATGCTGAGACAGTTGGCCCAGTATCATGCAAAGGATCCCAACAATCTGTTTATGGTGCGACTGGCACAGGTAGATAAAACCTTTACACTGCTTGAAGCATATTCCTTCCAGATAGGATGATCAGATGTGTGTGGTATTGTATAAAAACCTCAGCTTATGCTTCCACTTCTAGGGACTGGTTAGTCTCTAATAGTAGAACATGGCAGAAACAAACTTCGTCAAACTATGTGATGGATTGAGATGCTGTTTTTGATTTATGTCTTTAAATGTGCCTTTATTTCTCAGGGACTCACTCATTTGGGGAAAGGGACACTCACACTGTGCCCATATCATAGTGATCGTCAGCTCATGAGTCAAGTGGCGGTGGCTGGCCTATTAACTGTCCTTGTGTCCTTCTTGGATGTTAGGAACAGTAAGTAGGAGTTTATTAAATTCTGATATTTTTGGCTTGCTATGTGTTCCTTTACCTTGTACCTTCCTTTTTCTTTTTCTATAGTTGTGTTGGGCAAGTCACATTATATACTGTACGGTTTAGTAGCTGCAATGCAGCCACGAATGTTGGTCACATTTGATGAGGAGCTACGGCCTCTGCCAGTCTCTGTCAGAGTTGGACAAGTAAGTTTTCTGTTCTCCATATCTCCGGCCATGCTTGCTGATACAGAAATACTGGTTTCGGGTTGGACACAAGCCCACAGTTTTATACAGCAGAGGTAACTTAGGTGTAAAACGTAGACGAACAGCCATTGACTAGTCTACCTTTTAGGAGGGTCGCTTCTTGGTATTGCATTGGCACACACATAAGGTTCCTTTGAGGTACTAATGCTTAGTGGACCATATTATCAGCCCGTTGTTCATGTCCATGCTGTTAGAAGGTGCTATAAAAATACAAAAGGAAAGTTGTAGCAGGACTTACGGAAAAAATTGTAACATAGATATGGTGGCACACATGGTGATAGGTGCCAGCCTGTACTACCCCCAGTTGCATACTGAAGACTTGAGTGCTGCGGTCCTTTTCTACTTGTTAGAAGGTGCTAGGCAGCTCACCTGATAAAAGTACACTACACACTAATGAGATCTCATTATTGTGCATCATCACAAGGCCTCTTTGCACCCTGCACAAATAATAAAAAATGAGGTTCCAAATTAGAATTGTTTAGTTTAAAAAAAAAGACAGCTGAGAGGTGACCCTATATATAATGATATCCAACGTCAATACAGCAATTTCCCTCATGATCTATTTATACCCAGAAAGGAGACAAGACAACACCCTCTGAGTCTCTGCCGGTGATCTCACTAAAGAAATGATCCCATCTGCTTAGGAGGCTCCATTTTGAGTTTGTCACAGATTGTCTATAAGACCGGAACAAAAAGGCCTGTATGCAGGAATTGTTTTGTCTAGTAAAGAAGCTGCATCTAGTGTTCTGAATTGGGCACTTGTGTTATTTTAGTTCCTCTGCTCCTTTAACAGAGCAGAACAATGGCCATTGCTAATGCTGGTGGGAACCTAGCCTGAAAGAGTTTGAGAGGCCTGGATGTATTTCGGAAGTGTAATAATATTGCAGGTTATAGTTACTGGAGAAGGGTTGTTGACCCAGGGAGTTATTCAGATTTGCAGACTTGCAGTCGAGCAGGATTTTTTTCAGCCTTACAAACTATGTTACTATGAGGTGCCTGTTTTTTGCTCTTAAAGCACTGACACAATTTTTTTTAATTCTCTGACCTGTTAGGAAGGTACATGATGTAAACTTGTAGTGCAGGTAATCTTCTTAACAGTGACTGTATTTGTGAGTTATAACCTCCTTTCTGATCCTCAGCAGTGTCATGTGTCCAACACTCTGATCTCCAACTGACCTAGATCAGGAAGTCAGTTACTTCTCTATTCATTCCTATGACACTGACATTAAAACTCATATAGGAATACCTAACTTTTTACCAGGTCAGAGAATAAAAATTGTTGTTGGAGTGCTTCTTTAACCCTGCACTCATTTTAGGTTCATTCCAGTTATACAATGTGCACTACAATACACTTGAAAATGAAGCCTACAAATTAGTCTATTCAAATGTCCTCTCTTTTGCAGGCTGTGGATGTTGTCGGCCAGGCTGGCAAGCCCAAGACAATCACAGGATTCCAGACACACACAACGCCTGTATTGCTGGCACATGGTGAACGGGCAGAGCTGGCCACAGAAGAGTATCTGCCTGTAACCCCCATTCTTGAGGGATTTGTCATCCTTCGAAAGAACCCTAATTATGATGTGTAGTGCTTGAAAAAAGTGGTGGGAGGGAGTGATGTGGGATCGTGGGACTAGTTGTGTTTTCTTTTTTTGTTACTAAATCTTATTAAATAATTTGACAACCATCATTCTGGATTAATAATGCCTCCCGTCAGCAAGCAAAAACATTTCATTCCAGGCTTTGTGTACACGTGTTATTGGGTTGGGTCGAACAGAAGGAAATCCAGTTGGTTGCTGGTATTTATGTGCTCATTGGAGTTTGCTTATATCATAGGAGTGCCTGCCTCTGTGGATCCAATTAGACACTGAACATCACTGGATCACTTTGGTCTAAATTTTATCATTTTGTATATATATCGTATTTTACATGGGTTGTATTGGATTCTCAAATCCACACCATTAGATGCCCATACGAATACAATGTATTTCTTTGCTACATTTTACCCCTTCTATACCCCGGTCAAGTGAAATAAAGGAAAAGTAAAATATTCTAAAAAAAAAAAAACTAAGGGACTTTTCTGCTTATAAAAGAAAAAATTGTGTTTTGGTCCCTTTAAATCAACTGTTGCTCATTTACAGTTTCAGGAAATAAACTGAATTCCATTTCTTTGAGTCTACAGACAAAGTTCATGACTTTTATTTCAATGTAATTTTTTATAGTGGCATAATGTGGGAACAGTGACAATATGTTGACTCTCCAGTGATTTCTATAGTTTTTATACCCACAGAAGACCTGGGTTTTCCTGGATTTTAATAGTGATGACCTATCCTCAGGATAGGGCATCAATATCAGATCAGCAGGGGTCTTATACCCGGCACCCCCGCCGATTAGCTGTTTGAAGAGTAGGCTGCACTTGTGCGAGCACTGCCTTCCCTTCATTGTTTACCTGCTCACCGCTGCAATGTCGATGGCGATCAGGTAAACAAAGGAGTGCGAGCGCAGTGTTTTCTTCAAACGGGTGATCAGCAGCGAGCCAGGCTTTGGACCCCCCACGTTCTGATATTAATGACTTATCCGGAGGATGGGTCATTATTATTAAAATGCTGGAAAAATCCCTTTAAGGCCTCTTGCACACGAACGTTGTGTGCCCGTGGCCGTATTGTGGCCCGCATACGGCGGGTCCACAATACACGGGCACCGGTTCCTGTGCACTCCGCATCACAGATGTGGACCCGTTCACTTGAATGGGTCCGCAATCACGGAGATGCAGAACATAAGCACGGATCTGAACCCCACAGAAGCACTACGGAGTGCTTCCGTGGTGTTTGTCCGTGCCTCCACACCGCAAAAAAATTGAAATCTTTTGCGGTGTAGACGGATCACGGACCCATTCAAGTTGAATGGCTCTCGATCCGTCCCAGCCACCGTACGTTCGTGTACAAGAGGCCTAACTTGGATTGCATGTAGGTAGAGTAATGCACCTTATGAAATGTGTGTGTGTGTGGTGCCTATTAATAAGGATACAACCACACATGGCAGTATATCCTCCTGAGAGTTTGCCTTGATTTTGCAGCTAAATCTTCATTTGTTACATGTAGATTTGATGCGGATTAACCCCTACCAGGCCTCCGCCATACATGTACAGCGGAAGTCAGGTTTTGGAAGATGGTGCTTGCTTGTGGGTGCCATAACCGCTAATGTCTGCGATCAGCATTATCGGCGATTTCAGACATTTAACTCAGATGCTGTGGTCAAATGTGACCACAGCGCTAAAACTGGAAGCCATGTGCTTCCCGGCGCTGGCCGCCTTCCCCTTGCTGAGTTTAGGGAAGGCTTTTCTGTACTAGTTATAGGCCTGAACCTGTACAAGGCTTCCAGGCCGATTGCTAGCCTGCAGGTGGCAGCACTGCATTAGAACAGGGCTCGACAAATCCCAGGCGCCAGGGTATTTGTCAGCCTGTTTGCAAAGGTGGCCGGGCGCAGGGTCGGCGCGTCCTAGGATCGCCGGCCCCCTTCATGCTGCAGCCGCCCGAGCGCTCTATATAGAGCCTCAGGCGGCTGCAGCACTGCCCGGGCTGGCGCGTCCATGAGGGCGCACCTCCAGGGCGCAGCATGAAGAGAGGGACTGACAGGAGGGAAGCGCTCTGCGCTCCTTCCTGTCAGTCCCATATTGTAGCGTGGCCGAGCCCTGTATGGTCGGCGGGACAGGGAGCATCTGTCTCCTGTACCCGGCCGGACTGACAAAAAGTGCGCACACAGTGTGCACTTCCTGTCACTCCGCCCGGGTACAGGAAACTAAAGCTCCTGTACCCGTGGGACCATACAGAGCTCGGCCACTCTACACCAGAGGCGGGGAGGGAGGGGGAGAATGACAAGATGGGGAAAGATAATGACAAGGGGGGGGGAGAGAAAGTGAATGACAAGGGGGGGGGGGAGGGAATGACAAGAGGGGGAAAGATAATGACAAGGGGGGGAAAGATAATGACAAGAGGGGAAAGATAATGACAAGAAGGGGGGGAGGGAATGACAAAGGGGGGGGAGTGAATGACAAGAGGGGGGAAAGAGCTGGGCGTTGTAGTGATGCGGGGACTGCAGAGGCTGAGCGCCAGCTGGGGGTTGTAGTGCTCAGTAAAATGTCATGGTGCCCGCTGTGTCCCCTCTGCCCTCTCCTCCGGAGCCCTCTGCCCTCCCCTCCGGACCCTGTAATCCTTGTAAGGGTTTCCACATATAATGGCGGCCGCAAGTGGCGATCACTTAGATGCTGGCAGCGTCTGAAGTGTCATATAACCTATTGAAGAGGGGAAGCATTATGGGGGGCCCTATATACTCGCACATTATGGGGGGCACTATGAAGAACAGGGGAAGGAACACTATGGGGGCATCTACTGGGGGCCCTATGTACTGGCATGCATTATTGGGGGGCTCTATGGAGAAGTGGGGGGGGAGCACTATGGGGGCATCTATTGGGGGCTTTATGACGCGGCTCCGCCTGGCTCCTAACTTTTTTAGCTGGCTCCTAGATTCCAAGGAAATTTGTTAAGCCCTGCATTAGAATATACTGAATCTTGTATTCTGTAATACATAGAAATCCATTACAGAATACAAGTAGCTATCTAATGATTTCAGTTAGGGTGGGTTTACACTAGCGTTAGGGATTCCGTTATTGTTTTCCGTTATATAACATGGTTATAACGGAATGCCCAGACAGAATGCAAAAGGTGTTCTACTAATAAGGCTAGGGCTATACTGCGAAATGTGTTGTGCGACACAAAAGGTACAAATATATTGCGACATGCTGCTAATGCAAAACGACTGTCGCATAAAAATCCAACTTGGATGGATTTTTGGCAACTTGTCACAGCATGTCACAGTGCGCCACAATTGACTATCATAAAAATTGTTGCGCAGCAAATGTCACCGTGTAGCCCTAGCCTAAGGCTACAGCCACATGGAGCAAAATTCCCTCAGCAAAATTTTCACTGCAAATTTTAGATTTTATTTTATGCAATGTGTGTTGATGAGATTTGCTAAACTCATCCACTGTTTTGGCAAAAAAACAAATCTTGTTGCCCATAGCAATCAAATTTCACCTTTTTGTAAATTTTCAGAAGTGCGTGTCGTGTGTACACAAGGAATAGCATTATATCTGACAGTTATATGACTTGTATCTGGCAGACGCCTCTCCCTCCCCTGCCCAACAGCACAGCCATCTGTATCGCTGTCCTGAGGACGGCTATACAGGTGACTATGGCAATGGAAGCACTCCTCTCCCTGTGCCCTGTCACAGGCCCCCTTTCCGGCCGGGCCCTCGGACCACGTCCGACGTGCCCGACCGCTCAGTCCGCCCCTGCTGCTCTCTTAAAGAGGCAGAGAGGGGCTCAGCGGCCGCGGCCCCCCTAATATTGTAGACTTTGTAGTTACTTGCGGGCGGGTGGTGGGCTTGGGGGCCCCTAAGGACTTGAGGGCAATTGCCCCACTTGCCTATACAGGGAGTGCAGAATTATTAGGCAAGTTGTATTTTTGAGGATTAATTTTATTATTGAACAACAACCATGTTCTCAATGAACCCAAAAAACTCATTAATATCAAAGCTGAATATTTTTGGAAGTAGTTTTTAGTTTGTTTTTAGTTTTAGCTATTTTAGGGGGATATCTGTGTGTGCAGGTGACTATTACTGTGCATAATTATTAGGCAACTTAACAAAAAACAAATATATACCCATTTCAATTATTTATTTTTACCAGTGAAACCAATATAACATCTCAACATTCACAAATATACATTTCTGACATTCAAAAACAAACAAAACAAATCAGTGACCAATATAGCCACCTTTCTTTGCAAGGACACTCAAAAGCCTGCCATCCATGGATTCTGTCAGTGTTTTGATCTGTTCACCATCAACATTGCGTGCAGCAGCAACCACAGCCTCCCAGACACTGTTCAGAGAGGTGTACTGTTTTCCCTCCTTGTAAATCTCACATTTGATGATGGACCACAGGTTCTCAATGGGGTTCAGATCAGGTGAACAAGGAGGCCATGTCATTAGATTTTCTTCTTTTATACCCTTTCTTGCCAGCCACGCTGTGGAGTACTTGGACGCGTGTGATGGAGCATTGTCCTGCATGAAAATCATGTTTTTCTTGAAGGATGCAGACTTCTTCCTGTACCACTGCTTGAAGAAGGTGTCTTCCAGAAACTCGCAGTAGGACTGGGAGTTGAGCTTGACTCCATCCTCAACCCGAAAAGGCCCCACAAGCTCATCTTTGATGATACCAGCCCAAACCAGTACTCCACCTCCACCTTGCTGGCGTCTGAGTCGGACTGGAGCTCTCTGCCCTTTACCAATCCAGCCACGGGCCCATCCATCTGGCCCATCAAGACTCACTCTCATTTCATCAGTCCATAAAACCTTAGAAAAATCAGTCTTGAGATATTTCTTGGCCCAGTCTTGACGTTTCAGCTTGTGTGTCTTGTTCAGTGGTGGTCGTCTTTCAGCCTTTCTTACCTTGGCCATGTCTCTGAGTATTGCACACCTTGTGCTTTTGGGCACTCCAGTGATGTTGCAGCTCTGAAATATGGCCAAACTGGTGGCAAGTGGCATCTTGGCAGCTGCACGCTTGACTTTTCTCAGTTCATGGGCAGTTATTTTGCTCCTTGGTTTTTCCACACACTTCTTGCGACCCTGTTGACTATTTTGAATGAAACGCTTGATTGTTCGATGATCACGCTTCAGAAGCTTTGCAATTTTAAGAGTGCTGCATCCCTCTGCAAGATATCTCACTATTTTTGACTTTTCTGAGCCTGTCAAGTCCTTCTTTTGACCCATTTTGCCAAAAGAAAGGAAGTTGCCCAATAATTATGCACACCTGATATGGGGTGTTGATGTCATTAGACCACACCCCTTCTCATTACAGAGATTCACATCACCTAATATGCTTAATTGGTGGTAGGCTTTCGAGCCTATACAGCTTGGAGTAAGACAACATGCATAAAGAGGATGATGTGGTCAAAATACTCATTTGCCTAATAATTCTGCACTCCCTGTATGGAAGCGCCAGCCCTGCAGCTGGGAGCAGGGACCAGGCTCTCACAGCCCGGACAGGCACTTTACATGCCGCTGGCAATGGTGCCCACCGCATGTAATGTGCTGACAGAGGGAGCAGACTCCCTCTATCTCCCTTCGGCACCCCGCAAATACGATCGCGGGGTACCGATGTGTAAAGGCTGCCTGGGGTCTGATGTAGGCCCCAGACCAGCCTTCAGTAATTTCCAGCAGACTGCGCTTGGTCAACGGTAGGCTAGCATTGCCAAAAAATGCAATGCACTATAGGGATAGTGCATTGCTTTTTAAAACCAATTAAAAAGCTGTCTGTCATAGTCCCCTTTGTGGGACTATTACCGTAAGTGGTAAATAAAAAAAACAAAAACATTTATTTAATTAAAAAAATCCCATAAAAAATTACCCTTTTTTTTTCATTGAAAATACGCTTTTCAATAAAAAATAAAAAAATCCCCATATGTTTGGTATTGCCACGTCCATAACGACCCAGACTACATAAATATCATGTAAATTATCCCCCACGATGAACGCCGTAAAAAAAAAAAGAAGAAAAGACAGAATTTATTCTTAGTTGCCACCGAAAAAACGTAATTGGTAACGGTGTTGGGAAGCGGCAATGCAAAAACATTTATTTTCTTTAAAAGAAAAAAGGGGGTTTTATTGCAAAAAAGTAGTAAAATATAAAAAAAACTATGTATTTGGTATCACTGTAATCGTACTGACCCAGAGAATAAAAATATTATGTTATTTATACCGAAAAATGAACGCCATAAAATTTATAACGCAGTGGCAGTATTGCTGTTTTTCCCATCTCCCTCCTAGAAAGGGTTAACAAAAGTTAATCAGAAAGCTATGTGTACCCCAAAATGGGGCCATTAAAAACTACAACTTGTCCTGCAAAAAACGAGCCCTCATAAAGCTATAAAGACAGAAAAAATAAATAAAGAAAAAAATTTTCGCTCTTGGAACGCGACGATGAAAGAAGGAAGAAAAACGCTTGGTCAGTAAGGCCCAAAACAGGCTGGTCACTAAGGGGTTAAGCAAATTTGGGACATCAATTACAAAAGGAGCTACCAGCTGCAGATACTTATTATTTCTGTGCCCAAGTGCATTCAGCGTGGCAGAACATTCCTCAGACTAATATTAATAATCCCACTGATAGCATGTCAAGGCATGTAAGTGCGTGTATTTCTGCACGTGACCGCATTCTCGATACTGAATAAATCAAGGTTCTGTATGTATTCCAATAATGACAGCACTCTTGTAGGTCAGTGGCTTTTAGTGGGTGGCCTTCTTTAATCCCCTTCCACCAAGGGATGTGAAATCTAAGGGCCCTTTCACACTTGCGTTTTCAGGATCCGGCATACAGTTCCGTGGTCGGGGCTCTATGCCGGAAAGAAACGCTTCAGTTACAGATAATACAACCGCATGCATACATTTGAATGGATCCGCTTGTATTAACTTTAACTATTTTTTAACATTGCCAAGACGGATCTGTCATGAACTCCATTGAAAGTCAGTGGAGGATGGATCCGTTTTCTATTGTGGCAGAGAAAATGGATCTGTCACCATTGACTTGCATTGTGGGTCATGACGGATCCGTTTTGCTCCGCATCCCAGGACGGAAAGAATACCGCAGCATTCTGCGGTATTTTCTCCGTCCAAAAAAGTGAACTGAAGACATCCTGATGCATCCTGAACGGATTTCTCTCCCCGACGACGGAACTCTATCCCGGATCCTGAAAACGCTAGTGTGAAAGGACCCTAATACTGTTGAATACAGGACTGCACACCACAGATGCAATTTAATGTGCCAATTTATTGATTGAGCTGAAAAAGGGGAAATCCTTTAACATTACAGCAATGTTTCAGGCCTTGTAGCAATATGTGCCCTTTGAATAAATCATACAGAATATATACTGGTTATACATACTGTATATCCATTTCATTATTAGTACATAATTATCTTTTATCAAAGGAATTTCTAAGGATTGTCCACAAGATATAATAAAAAGTACATAGACACGAGGCACTGTAGGGTGTCTACAGCCATAATTCAATACATAGGATGTAACATAAAATATGGTCTGATTTAATATACAAGAATGATGTATTGACTTGGTGGCTGGATGGAAATATGACGTGGCAAATTCCCTGTGGACCTAGGTGTTCCTCAGTGCAAGTGATAGAAAAGTAATATAACCTTGTAAATGCACTGTAAAGTATGATAGGTATTGTAGCCATATTTATACATGGTTGCTAGATCCCCCCTCAGTGGTCTTTTTTCTAAACAGAATAACCCTAATTTTGATAATCTTTCAGGGTACTGTAGTCCATCCATTCCAGTTATTACTTTGGTTGCCCTTCTCTGAACTTTCTCCAGTTCTGCTATGTCTGTCTGCCAGAACTGTACAGAATACTTCAGTCATAGTGAACCTTTTAGAGACCGAGTGCCCAAACTGAAACCCAAAACCCACCTATTTATTGAAAAGTACCAACACGGCAATTTTACCTGAATGCTACAGTCCAATATAGTATATCTCCCATGTACTTTAATATCCTGCCTACATTCAATGCGCTGCCTGTGCTGTTCATAGCGTACCCTACGCTGATGAATGGAAGGAAAAGTCTAAGGCAAATTGGTATACCATAGACTTTTTCCAGGGTGTGGGTGCCCACAGAGAGGGCTCAGAGTGCTGCCTTTGGCACCCGTGCCATAGGTTCACCACCACTGCAATACTCCATGTATGGTCTGACTAGTGATTTGTAAAGTGGGAGGACTATGTTCTTATCCAAGCCATTATCTTACTGGCTTTGGCAGCAGCTGCCTGACTACAGTTTAGTTTGTTGTCCACAAAAATTCCGAAGTTCTTTTCCATGTCAGTGTTAACCAGTGTTTTACCAGTTAGTATGTACAGGTGACTTGTATTATTCCTTCTCACGAGCATAACCTTACATTTGTCAGTCTTAAACCTCATCTGCCACTTCTCTGCCCAAGCCTCCAACATAGCCAGATCCCTCTGTAGCAGTATATTGTCCTCTTCAGTGTTAATTACTTTACACAGTTTAGTGTCATCTGCAAAAATTGATTTTTTTACTGTGCAGGCCTTCTACAAGATCATTAATAAATATATTGAAGAGAATAGGGCCCAATACTGACCCCTGAGGTACCCCACTATTGACAGTGACCCAATCTGAGTGTGTACCGTTAATAACCACCTTCTGTTTTCTATCACTGAGCCAGTTACTTACCCGCATACAGACATTCTCTCCCAGTTCAAGCATTCTCATTTTATATGCTAACTAGGGTTGAGCGAACCCAAACTGTAAAGTTTGGGTTTGTATCGAACTTTAGGATTTTTGGTACCCGGATTTTCGGCGATTTCATTGCGCTTTTTGAAAGGCTGCAGTGCAGCCAATCAACAACCGTTTTACTAGTCTGCCCTTAGAAGCCATCACAGCCATGCCTACTAATGGCTGTGATTGGCCAAGAGCAGCATGTGACCCAGCCTCTATATAGGCTGGAGTCACGTAGCGCTGCACGTCACTCTGCTCTTCTCAGTGTAGGGATAGGATGCTGCTGCTGTGAGGGAGAGATTAGGGAAGAATTCTGTTGAACTTGGTGGTGTTCAATCTTCAAACTACAGAAATTATTGAGGGTGCTATGCTACATTTTACCAGTTTTGCCGTATACAAACCCCTCCTCTGCAAAGGTGGCAGGGATGTAAATTTGTAAAAATAGTCTGTTACATTATTGGGTGACATTAACCCAGTTTTGCCGTATACAAACCCCTGCTCTGCATAGGTGACAGGGAGGTAAATTTCCAAAATCAATCTGTTACATTGGTGGGTGACATTTTGCCAGTTTTGCTGTATACAAACCCCTGCTCTGCATAGGTGACAGGGAGGTAAATATCTAAACAATCATCTGTTACATTGGTGGGTGACATTTTGCCAGTTTTGCCGTATACAAACCCCTGCTCTGCATAGGTGACAGGGACGTAAATTTGTAAAAATCGTCTGTTACATTATTGGGTAAAATTTTGTCAGTTTTGCCGTATACAAACCCCTGCTCTGCATAGGTGACAGGGAGGTAAATTTCCAAAAATAATCTGTTACATTGGTGGGTGACATTTTGCTAGTTTTGCCGTATACAAACCCCTGCTCTGCATAGGTGACAGGGAGGTAAATTTCTAAACAATCATCTGTTACATTGGTGGGTAACGTTTTGCCATATACAAACCCCTGCTCTGCATAGGTGACAGGGAGGCAGGGCTGCCATCAGAAATTTTGGGGCCCCTTACACAGCTCAGGGCCTGGGCCCCCCACCCCATTGGCAGATCCAGAGCCTAGTCTCGGGAAGGGCAATAGGAGATCACAGGGCTTCTGTGTCCGGCAGCGTGTGATACCGCGAGACCCACCAGAGGTCACAGGTCTCGCGCGATAGCGTGCCGAAGTGACTGAACTTATGCCCGCTCAGCCTGCGAGTACAGGATCAGATCAGCGACACAAGTCAGGGGCAGACTGAAAACCCTCAGGGCCCCCTTCCAGGCCCCACCCATATCCCACTTCCATCCCCCCGTTCACACCGCGATCGTTACGCCCCTGATCCTATCACTACAGTAATACAGCCCCACATACCTCTTACATTCAGTGACGTCTCCTTTGATGTAGATGTTCTCTGTCCTCACCTTCTCCTTTCAGACCTTCAGACCAGAGAACCATATTGTGTCGCCATTTTCCGTCTCTGCAGTTTGACAATAAAAAAAAAATCCTAGTTTACTACTTTTCCATCATTCTCCCATCTTCTGGACAAATCATCCTACTATCCCAAATACTGTGCCCCTGTGGTCCCCAATAATATACTGCAGATAATACCCCTGATAATACTAGTACAACACAGAGCCCCCCTATAAAATACCCCTTCTTTGTGGCCTCAGCAGAAGGCCCCATAATAATATGCCAGTAACAAGTTCCCCCCAAAGATGCCCCCAATCATGTGCCAGTATCAAGTGCCAACCCCCCCATGTGCCAGTATCAAGTGCCAAACCCTCCCATGTGCCAGTATCAAGTGCCAAACCCTCCCATGTGCCAATGCACCCTCCATGTTCCAGTATCAAGTACCTCCCCCCACGTGCCAGTATCAAGTGCCAACCCCCCAGTTGCCAGTATAAAGTGCCAATACACCCCCCCCCCCCGTGTGCCAGTATCAAGTGCCTCCTGCTCCCCCCAAACTAATTTAAACCAGGAGCCAATAGCCTTTAGCTATGCCATTGGAGCAAGACTAGAACATGGACACAGGAGCAGGACTGGATCATGGACACAGGAGCAGTATAAAGTGCCTCCTGCTCCCCTCAATCCACCATGTGCGACTGTGTTGAAATAAAAAAACATTAGCCTCTTCCAGCCTGTGTCCCGCGCTGTACGGCTTAGGCGGTACGATGACGTAATCGCGCCGCCTGCACCGGCACAAGGCCCACAGCCTATCAGAGGAAGAGGGAAGGGAGACGCCTCTACCTCCCCTGCCGCAGCACAGCCATCTATATCGCTGTTCTGAGGAAGGCGATACAGATGACTATGGAGATGAACGCTTCCACAATGGAAGCGTTCATCTCCCTGTGACCTGCCGCCGCCTTGGACCCCCTCCCAGCAGAGCCAGCGCAAGGCCACAAAAAAAAAAAGGCTCTGGCCCAGCCGGCCCCCCCAGGGGGTCCGGGCCCCTTACTTGGGTACTGGGTGTACCCCCCTGATGGCGGCCCTGCGGAGGTACATTTCTAAAAATCGTCTGTTACATTCATGGGCCATAGAGTACCCCTGCACTGCATACCTGACTTGGAAATATATTCAGTAAATTAGGTGGCCTTCAGATTGTTTAGTGATCTGTACCCCTTCTTTATTTCAAAGTACCCCTGCACTGCATAACAGACAGGGAACTTAGTTCATTACAATTGGCGGTTACATTGTTGCCTGACATAAAGCCTTTTTTGGCTGTGAAGCCAAAGGTAGTCGCCAACAATGTGTTTTGTTTTCTTTTTTTTTTTATAAATTGGAGTAGACCCCAAAACATTGGGAAATATAAAAAAGAAAACAAAGCGTAATTGCGCTGTAGTATAACAATGGTTGGGTGAGGCCAGTATACATGTCTATTCTGCATAATGTACGAACAAGTCCTGTGGGATCCAAGCCTGGTTCTTTTTAATGAACATGAGATTGTCCAAGTTGGATGTGGACAGGCGACTGCGCTTGTCTGTGATAACGCCCCCAGCCGTGCTAAACACACTTTCAGACAATACACTGGCTGCAGGGCAGGCCAGCACCTCCAAGGCGTAAAGGTGAAGCTGAGGCCATGTCCCCAATTTGGAGACCCAGAAGTTGAATGCGGCAGACCCAGTGGCGTAGCAAATTTTTGAATGGAGCCCCCCTCCCCCAGTAATTTTTTCGCAACCCCTTCCTTTCATGCTGCCCACATTCCTGTGGCTACTAAAGATCGCTCTCTCAGACCAGGCCTGGCAGCTGTTCCATCCGTTTTCAACACTGTCTATACTGCTACTGTATTTAATTTCATTGTATAATACTGTTGAGGGGGCCCTGACAAAGTCTTTTAGTCCTCCTCCTCCTGGATAGGCCCCTTCTGGGTCAGGGCCCCAAAGCAGCCGCTTTCCCTGCTTCCCCTGTAGCTACGACCCTGGGCAGACCCATCACTTAGTACGTGTAGGCGTGTGCACAGATACTATTCCACCATTTTGCTGAAATGCTGCCTCTTGCTAAGACGTTCCATATCTGCTGGTGGTGCTGGTTGTTGTGGCGACAAAGCTTTTCCACATTTCAGCCATGCTAACCCTGCCTTCTGAGGTGCGAGCGGTGACCCAGCTGCATTGGCGACTTCCTCCTCCTCCTCTGCTTTAGCCTTGTGCTTCCACTGAGCCCCCGATGTCAGGTGTGAATGCCATCAGCAGCGCATCTACCAGCGCTGGCTTCTTCCGATCACGCTTCAGTGACAGAATTAAGGTCGGCACATTGTCCTTGTAACGGGGATCCAGGAGGGTGGCCACCCAGTAATCTGCACAAGTTAGAATGTGGGCAACTCGGCAGTCGTTGCGCAGGCACTGCAGCATGTAGTCGTCTGTGGGAGGTGTATCATCTGTGTCCTCCGTATCCCCCCAGCCACGCTCAAGTGATGGCCATGAGCTGCTTTGGGTGCCACCCTGCTGTGAACATGGTTTCTTCTCCTCCTTCTCCAGAACTGTGCCCTGGCTGGACAATTGTGTGTTGGTGCAGGAACCCACCCTCCGAGCCACTTGTATATGACTGGCCTTATAAGTTAAGAGTAAGGCATGTATATAGTTTTGTTTGTTTACTTAGTTTATCTAAAATATGTTTATAAGTAAATTTGTAAATAGTTTGTGAATGGGCATTAATGAGTGGTTTGAGTGAAAGGGGGGGGGGAATCTGGTCGGGTTAATTTTCTCTTTTTGAAATGTTCCTTGTATAGTTTTTGTTACGATTTATAATAAAAAGTCCTGATAACCGTGGAAATGTTACCCAACAAACTAACTGACAAATTTAATAAAATTATTTGCCTGTCACATCTGCAGCTCAGGCCGCAGGGGTCCTTGAGCACCAATAAAAGTGAATTTATCCCACCAGAATCTAAGAGCTGGATTAACTGAATTGATTTTCACTGTCAGGTGTTCAGGAATTTCTGCACCACCAAATTCAGCACATGCGCCAGGCAAGGGATGTGTGTCAAACCGGCTAGGCCCAGAGCTGCTACGAGATTTCACCCATTATCGCACATTATCACACCAGGCCAGGCTTGAGGCTCAGTGACACCAACCACTTATCGGTCTGTTGTTCCATGCCCGTCCACACCTCCTGCGTGGTGTGGGGTTTGTCCCCCAAACAGATGAGTTTCAGAACAGCCTGCTGTCGTTTCCCCCTGGCTGTGCTGATGTTGGACGTGAAGGTGTTACGCTAAGCGGATGAGGAGGTGGTAGAGGAGGAGGAAGCGGAGTAGGAGGAGGAGGCAACAGGAAGCAACTAGAAATGCCCTGCAATCCTTGGGGGCGGAAGGACATGCTATCTACCTCTGGCCCAGCCGCTACTACATTTGCCCAGTGTGCTGTTAGGGAGATATAACTTCCCTGCCCATGCTTACCGGTCCACGTATTGGTGGTTATGTGGACCTGGCCACAGATGGCGTTGCACAGTGCACACCTGATTTTGTCCGCCACTTGGTTGTGCAGGGAAGGGATGTCTCGCCTGGAAAAGTAGTGGCAGCTGGGAACCACGTACTGTGGGAGGCCACCGCCATAAGTTTTTTAAAAGTCTCCATCCATCTCCACCAGACAGAATGACAGCATTTCAAAGGACCAGCAATTTTGAAATCCTGGCATTCAGGGCCAGGGATCGCGGGTGGGTAGGGGGGTACTTCCTATTTCTATTTCTCTTTCTCTCCAGTGTTTGGGAGATGGACAGCTGAACGCTTCCATGGTATAGTGTGGAGATGCTTAGTGACGGTGAAAGATGTGGTGGCGTTGCTGCCACATCATCTGTTTGCGGGGTGGCAGGTGCCACTGTCACTCACTTGTGCTCAGGTTTAGAACATCTAAAGAATGCAACTCCTTTTGTTGTTCATCCTGAGGGTTAGGAAAGAAGGTCGGTAGAAATTACCTCTTTGTTCTCATTCTGCACAGAGGGAACCTTAGGGTGAAAAGTCGGTATTGTACGCAAGACGATGCCATCAGGCAAAACTCTCAAATAAGGATATATTGAGGATAACGCTTGTACTTCTCCTAGTCTCCTTGCTGACATGATTTTTACTAAGAGAACTTTCCGAGATAAACATTTGAAGTCCATCTCCTCTAGAGGCTCAAAAGGAGAATGAACCAAACAGTTCAAGACTAACTCTAAGTCCCAAGCAGGTAAGGGTTGCTTAATTTCAGATTTTATTCTCTTGATGGCTTTAAAAAACCTCATTATCAAGGGATGATTGAAACATTTACCATCCGTCATCACATTGATAGCAGACACATGCACTTTTAAGGTAACAATTGTGTTGCCAGGCAATAACCCAGAGATCTTCTCTTGAACAAAGAAAGTCATTTATCCCTTCTGGCAGAAAAAACCGAGAATACTTCACTATGTAATAAAAATCCTATAGGTTTACCTGAAAAAAAAGAAAAAAAAAAGAAATTAGTGTGGGCTAGGCAGATGCACACACATCTTCCATGAGGACAAAATAATACACGTGTGTCGTCAGGGAAGAGATTTTATAGAGGTGAATTAATTATGCTAATTGAATATGCTAATTCTTGTTGTTGTATTCTAGGTGGGCTGGTTCTAGTATGGAGACTGGGGACAGAATATCCCATTCTGTGCTGCCATAGGACGATGAGGAAATTAGAAATAAGGGCATGTCAATGGCATTGCTTAATTCTTTTAGGATACGGTGATGTATGCCATCTGGTCCCCGCGATTTGTCTATTTTATTCTTTTTAAGATGCTGCTGTACTTTTTTCTGGGTCAGACAGGGCACTTTTCTTTTCAATTATCTTTTTATTGATTTTCCAGAATTAAGAAATAGACATATAATATATTGGTTGAATTGTACAACAAACAGAGATGATCACATAGATAATCATGACGTTTCCTCACTAGGTCAACTCCCCCGATCCCCGTAGAGGGGGGTGAGGCGAGGCGATCCAGGAGGATGAACTCTTTTGACATATTGTTTCTTCGCTATGAGACAATGTCTGGTATAATAAACTGTAGTTGTCATTTAATGAACAATAGAGGAGGGTGGAGGGCAGAGAGGAGGGGGGGAGAGTAAGGGCAATAAATAACGTGTGCTATTATTTAACTGTGAGGACACATAATCGGAGAAGAGTCTGAAAGATTATAGAGGAAAGGGCTTGTTTTCCGGAATGAAGACCAGTCGACCCAAATCCGGTGGAAATTTAGGTGTGTTCTATCTTCCCAGGCTGATGGCTCCTCCATGTGGTAAATGTGATCCACTTTCTGCATCCACTGAGACAAAGTGGGGGAAGTTGTTTGGTTCCAGTGTTGCGGGATTAAAGATTTTGCTGCAAAGGTCAGATATAGTACTAGTTTGAACTTGTTGTGGGGAATATTTTGTAATCTAATGTTCAGTAATACTGAAACAGGGGAGAGGGGGGTTTGTGTAGGGAGCAGATTTGTTTGATCAACCCCATAACCAGACCAAAAGGGCTGCAGAAGCGGACAGGAGAACCACATGTGTAAGTAGGTGCCTTGTGATTGGCACCGGGGTAAGGTACCATCTTGTGAGAAGCTTAAATGAGTTTTCCTGTAGTCAAGTACATCTAGAGATGCCGTATGAGAATCGGTACAAATGTTTAATATCTAACTCGGTCCACATGTCAAAGTCCCTGCTCCATTCTTTAACATATCCCCTGTTGAGAGGGTATTTTAGCTGTTGGAGAAGGTTGTACATCTGGGATAGTAAGTGTCTTGTTTTTTTTTTTTTGCCATTAATTTTTCGAATGGCGTAAGGTCTCTCCCGAGATCAGTGTTTTTGAGGTGGATCCGTAAAGTGATTGGACATGTGCTTTTTGTAACGAATGTAGAGGTGTGGAGTCCAATGGGTCTTCACCTTCTTCGTTGTCTAAACATGAAATTATTGGGATATGCTTTAGATCTGCTACTTTTAAGGGTGTATTTGCAAATTTTGGGAGGTATAGTTCTGGGAGATCAGCCACAGACATTAGTGGGAATAGTGACGGGCTGAGTCAGTCTTTAAGTGTGTGCCAGATCTTAAGTGTTGATCTGGGGACCAAGTTCTGTGTGCTTAGAATGGCTTGTTGTTTGTCTTTGCCCCAAACTAAGGATCGTAGCAGGATACTTGTTCCGTGTTCTTCTAGTGGTATCCATAATTTACTCCCGTCTGCTCTTACCAAATGAATCAGCCTAGTGAGATGCACTGCTTCATAGTAAAGCTGCCAATCGCCATGCTACCGTGTGATTTATGTTGAGTGATGAGGGAGTGGCTGAGGCGAGGTCTCTTGTCTCTCCATAAATACTTGTTCGTTATTTTCCTGATTGACGAGAAAAAGGTAAGCGGTAGAGAGATGGGGAGGGTTTGAAATAAATAAAGTAGCTTTGGCAACAATATAGCCTTGATCAAGTTTTTTCTTTTCACCCAAGAGAGAAATTGCAAAGACCATGTGTTCTGTTTCAGTATCTTGCATTGTGTATTGGTATGCTCCTCTCTTCTCCTCCCCCCTCTGTTTCTGCTTCTAGTTGGTTCAGTCTAGCCACTTCCTGTTTACCCTGTCATGCATTGCTGTTTTGTGTGCTCTAATTCTGAGGAGATTCTGAGGAGAATCTGAGGTGAATCTGTGTATCTCATGTTCTTATCAAGGAGAATATTAGTGGCATAATTCTTTTACCATCTGGATTCCCTGCATATCTTGTAATACAATCTCCGTATTAAAAACTACTTGATTATCTCCTGGGTGGCTGATGCGTAAACTGTAAGTGGAGAATGTCTGATTCAACAAGTCACCTCACAGATGCGTGATTGTATAAGGCTGACATTTCGAAACGCCACAGTAAAAGAATTGTCTTAGTACTCTCCTTCACCCGCTAAGAAAAGAATATTCTCCTCTTCCAAGTAATAAGCCATCATCATTTGTCTCCGTTATGCTACAGTAGTAAAGTAATATCTTATACTGCCCAGTACTGCATTCACTTGGATCGCAGAAGCTTCTAGCAATTCCAGTTTCATACAGGCTAGGAACTGTATTCAGCCTGTTTTCTGAGGTAAATATTGTCTGCCTGCTGTGGGCTACTAAAAGACTGAACCACCACTAGAGGTCGCTGTTGTGTTACAGATGGAAATGCAGGACACAGCTAGAAGGATTTCTAAACCGTCATTAAAAATGAAAGAGGCCCTCTTAACTGACAAAATTGAGATATGTGATAATTTGTCCAGTTTGTGGGAAAAGACTGAACAATGTATGGATGCAGCACATGGATCAGGCTATAATGAAGATCAATTAAAGGCCATGTGTACAAAATTGAATAAGATCTATGATAGTTATAATAGACTGTCTGAAAAATTTTCTTCTCTGTTATCAAGTCTCAACTCAGAGGAATTCATCCTAGAATTAAAGACCCACACTGCACTTAATGATGAAAGATATAGCAGATTTATGGCAGTCAAGTCAATGCTAGAGGACAAGATATCAGAACAATATGAAACTGCGTCCCACCATTCTAACCTTTCAAGGCACTCCAAGGCTTCATCCCGTACCTCGAAATATATTGCTCAGTCCTCATCGCTAAGGTCTCGCTCACAGCACTCTTCGCTGAGTACCTCATTGGTGTTGGCACGCGCAAAAGCGTAAGCAGCAAAGGTACAAGCTCACTGCATTAGAAAGGAAGCAGCCATTAAGGCACAAGTCGCAGAGACACAAGCGCTATCCCGAGCTAATCAAGCAGCTATACAGGCTCAAGCAGCAGCTATACAGGCTCAGGCACAAGCGACCAAAGCCAAGGCCGAAGCTGAGTTGGAGGTCCTTCAGAAGGAAAGGGAAGAAGCAGCAGCCATGGCTGAACTCAGAGTTCTTGCAGAAGCTGCTGAAGAAGAAGAAGCTTATCATCCTATATCCAAGATATCTAATGACTCAGAAGGCCGTACCCTGCAATTCGTCCTAGACCAAAGCAAAGTCTATGCATTTGCATCAGAAGATTTGGGCTCTGCACGCCAGCCTGCTGAACTCATGCGGATAGAAAAAGAGGCAGCTGATAACCATACCGTTGACGCCAGTCCAGTGGACATTTCTCTTTCGTTAAAACCTCTGGCACCTTACACAGTATTTCAGGCGCCATTAGAGACCAAGCCGCTTCAAGCTCATCAAATCACATTAAAACCTCCTGAGACTAGTTACATAGCAACCAAGACGCTGGCGCCAAGATTACCAGATGTGAAGCCTTCATTTACGCTCAACCCAGCTGCCACTCCCTTCCATCTTCCAACCCCCAAACATAGGGTATCAGATGGTGCCAACAACACCAGCGAGGGAGAAGTTCCCATCGCCATGATGCATGAAGGAAATAACAGATCAGAAATCGCTAAGTACCTTATTTTCAGGGACCTGATCAGTACTAGCCTTATGAACTTTGATGATCGCCGAGAGAACTATAGAAGTTGGAAGGCCACCTTCAAGACAACAGTTCAAACCCTTGCTGTACCGCCTATGCAAGAACTTGATTTACTAATTAGATGACTAGGTCTATGGTCGTCAAACTGTGTTAAGAGACTCAAAACCGTTCATATCTACGAACCAGTCAAAGGCCTTTGTCTCGCATGGGAAAGATTAGAGCAGACATACGGCGGCTCGGAAGTAGTTGAACGTGCCTTATTTAAACGACTATACGACTTTCCTGGATTATCCAATACAGGCCAAGGGTTCCAGGAATTAAGCGATCTTCTTGAGTTTGAAATCGTCAAGGGAGACCCACAGCTACCAGGTCTCAGCTTTCTTGATACCTCCCATGGTGTGGGCCTGATTGTGGAGAAATTACCCCTCAATATTCAAGACCAATGGGCAACAACAGGTTCTAAATACAAGGAGCAACATCGTGTTCCCTTTCCACCATTTTCATTCCTCTGTACGTTCATCAAGGACTTAGCTAGAGCTAAAAACGATCCGAGCTTCAACACCTTGGGAACCAACATCTTTGGCTCTACTAAACAGAGACACGAGACTTTCGGTCCCAGAGACGGGGTCCCTAAAGGTCTAATTTCAGTAAAAAAGACAGGGGTTGTGCCCACTACTAACAATGGAAATGAAAGCCCCAAGGAACCCGATCATCATTGCCCTATCAATGATAAACCACATCCTTTAAGGAAATGCCGTGTCTTCATAGCAAAGTCCTTTGAGGAACGTAAGGAGTTCCTAAGGAGTCATAATATCTGCTTCAGATGCTGTGCATCCACTGAGCACTTCGCCAGAGACTGTAAGGTTCCAGTCAAGTGTTCTGAATGTAATAGTGATCTACACATGTCCGCTGTTCACCCGGGACCAATCAGGCGGAACCTAGAACCAGTTAACTGGCACAAGCCCCATTCCGATCAAAGCGGGGAGAGTCATGGCGGGGAGAGTGCCAACCGACCAATCACAACCGTCACGCCCAGATGCACAAAGGTATGTGGAGAAGGACTTGTGTGCAGTAAGTCTTGTTCTAAGATTTGCCTTGTGGATGTGTTTCCTACTGCACAACCAGAGAAGACCATAAGAATGTATGCTTTTCTAGATGACCAAAGTAATCATTCCCTAGCTAGCCCTAAGTTCTTTGATCTGTTCAGGATAGAGGGAGAGACTACACCCTACACCCTAGGAACATGCTCTGGTCTTGTGACAACCTCAGGAAGAAGAGCTAATGGTTTCACCTTAGAACAAAGGACATAAGAAACTCTCTCTTCCAACCCTTATTGAGTGTGACAAATTGCCGGACACAAGGGATGAGATTCCCACACCTGAAGCCGCACAGCATCACCTTAATCTCAGGAACATAGCCAGAGAGATTCCTCCCCTTGATAACCATGCCGAGATCTTACTCTTGCTAGGTAGAGACATTCTTGAGGCTCATAAGGTCCTTGAACTTCGCAATGGCCCTTTCAACGCTCCATATGCCCAGAAACTTACAGTGGGTTGGATCATCGTGGGGGATGTATGTCTGGACAGAACCCGCAGACCCTGCCAAGTACACTCCTTCAGAACTGAAGTATTAATAGGGGGGCGAACTTCTTACTTCAGACAGTGTCCTAACCACTACTATGTGCAAGATTTTGCCCTGCCCAAATATTCTAAAAACATCAGAAAGCAGCTTAAATCCCAAGGAGTCAGCTGCAGAAGAATGTTCCTGGACAGAAGGGCAGCTTGTAGAAAGGCCTTCAGGATTTCAATTGGAGCCCTCTTCAAGCCCTTCCCAGCTTTGCAGTCCTCACACAGTTTATCATAATGAATCCTATATCATCACTGACAACAAGCCTTCTGATTCATGTAGTTCTGATGAGATACAGCAGAAACTTGAGCCTTCCAGTCTACTGTTTGACAATGAGTTTAATTCTGTAAAAGAAGTATCTTCTGAATGTTCTATAAAGGAGGTTCCTTTAACATAGGAAGAGTTCATTTCAGATACTTTGCAAGAACCTTCAGTTCCATCTGCAGTTGTTGATTGCACTCAAGAGGATCACAGTTCTTCCCAGTCGTCAACGGATGAGCACCTTCATATTGCTCAGCCTTTTCTGAAAACCACAGGGAAAAGTTCACCGCCAATGTCCATGACAAATACTGCATGTCACCAACCCAAGTCCGTACGTTCAAAGACAGATCCAATTTCAGAAGTGAAAAGCAGACATGAGCATTTGCATTCACAATTCATAGACAGAAAGCAATCTACATGTGAATCAGCCTCACAAAATAAGCGCTCTCGCTCTAAATCGGTGACACAGACAGAGAAGTCACATTCTAAATCTTTGGTAAGATCAAGGAGAACCAAGTCTCGCTCAGCTTCTAATGAATGCAACAGACAACCTCCTGTAGTAAAAAAGAAGAAATCCACATCTGGGGTGCATAAAAGATCACTGAAGAATAAACCAAAAAAATATAGGAAATATTTCTGTGCCATCTGGCGTTTTCAAATTGCACAACCTTTATAAGTTTCAGTGGAAGCAGGTAAAACATCTCGCCAGTCAGTTCTGGAAAAGGTGGATAAGAAAATACCTCTACCTCTAGCAAGAATGCAGAAGGTGGCAAGAACCAAGGCCCAATATAAAGGAAGGAGATTTTGTTCTGTTAAGAGACAAACAAGTTAATGGAATCGACTGGCCTACTGGACTTATTACTAAAGTTGTTTCCAGTTCGGATGGAAAGAACTTCCATGTTGAGATTTCTTCTACCAGAGATGCACATCATCTTCTAGGACTGTTTCCAGTACCAGCTCTTTGGTCTGAACTAAAGATATATCCTTTTTTGGTTTGAATAAATGTTCATTGCATGTTTCCTTTTCAGGTTTATGGACATTATTCATTGTTATTTATACAATTCCATTGTATGCATATACATAGTGGTATCAACCGATACCAGACAGGGAGTGTTCTGTTTCAGTATCTTGCATTGTGTATTGGTATGCTCCTCTCTTCTGCTCCCCCTCTGTTTCTGCTTCTAGTTGGTTCAGTCTAGCCACTTCCTGTTTACCCTGTCATGTTGTTTTGTGTGCTCTAATTCTGAGGAGATTCTGAGGAGATTCTGAGGAGAATCTGAGGTGAATCTGTGTATCTCATGTTCTTATCAAGAAGAATATTAGTGGCATAATTCTTTTACCATCTGGATTCCCTGCATATCTTGTAATACAATCTCCGTATTAAAAACTACTTGATTATCTCCTGGGTGTCTGATGCGTAAACTGTAAGTGGAGAATGTCTGATTCAACAAGTCACCTCACAGATGCGTGATTGTATAAGGCTGACATTTCGAAACGCCACACCATGACTCCAGTGTGGACTGGAAGGTTCTAGGTATAGGGGCATAGTTGAGTGTGTACAGATCTTTCCAGGATGTAATTATTTTAGGACCTAGGTAGGTAATGTGAGTGGTGGGCCATTGGAAAGGAAACTGTGTTCGCAGGGTTTTATGCTCCTCCTCATTAATATTCACTCCAAGGGCTTCTGATTTGGAGGTATTCATTTTAAAATTGGATATGTGTCCGTATTCCTGTAGTAAGGATTGTAACGCCGGAAAGGCTGATAAGGGGTTTGTGATAATCACGTCATGACGTCTGCATATGCAGCTACACTGTGTGTGGTGTTCCCGCTTGGGAATCCCTTTATATCAGAGTGTTCCCTTATCTTTTGCAAGAGGGGTTCAAGAGAGAGTACAAATAGTATAGGGGAAAGCGGGCAACCTTGACTTGTGCCGTTGCAAATCTGAAACGGGGAAGATAAAGAGTGATTGATACGTAATCTAGCGGATGGGAACGTGTACATTGCGAAGATGGCTTCTAGGACTTCCCGCATGTATGTCCAATCCACCCTGTCGAAAGCCTTCTTGGCATCCATCCCCAACAGGACCAGAGGTTGTTTCTTCTGATAGGCTGTATGCAGTATTCTTATGGTATTATCCTTCCCCTGCCAGCCAGCCAGCCACAAACCCGAGCTGCTCGTTTGAAATTAGATTAGGCACTAGAGGTCCCATTATGTTTGCCAACAGGCTAGCGTAGAGCTTCAGATCTGTGTTTAGCAAAGATATGGGTCTATAGCTTCCGCAGTTTGTAGGATCCTTCCCTTCTTTGTGTATCAATGTGATGTAAGCTTTTAACGATTGCTTTGGGATAGCAACACCAGATAAATTGGCGTTAAACGTGTCTGTTAGTCGTGGTAGTAGGGCCGAGGAGAAGGATTTATAGTAGGAATACGGGACGCCATCTGGGCCTGGGGCTTTGCCTTTTAGGCATTTCGACAGGTTGGATCTGACCTCCTCCATTGAGAGGGGTTTTAATAGGTCAGCATGTGATGACGTTAAGAGAACTGGGAGAGACAATTGCAATAAAAAATCTGCAATGACTGACTTTTTTTTCTTGTGCCTGGTTGTTTGTATCGGGTGGTTTATTCTGATAGAGGGATGTATAAAACTTAATAAAGTCCCATTCAATCTCCGCTGGGTCTGTTGTGAGATGGCCTTCATTAGTCTGGATCTCAGCGATATGGGTGCGCGGTTTGCGTTTTTTGATAGGGACATCATCAGTTTTGATGCTTTGTCTCCATGTGCATAAAATGTTTTATGGACATGAATACCTTGGCAAGGTTTTTGTTTAATATATTGCGTAGTTGTATACGAGCATTAGTAAGTTGCTGTAGGTGGGATGTGGCCAAGGATTGTTTGTGCAGCTTTTCTAGTTTACCTATTTTTTGTTGAAGCTGTTGTATTTGTGAGTCTCTTTGTTTTGTCTGGAATGTGCCTATCGAGGTAAGCTTGCCTCTAATTGTAGCCTTGTGTGCCTCCTATACTATTGGGGTGTAGACCTCGGTGTTCGTGTTATATTGAAAGTAGCGGTCTAAGGATTCAAATATTTTGGTCTGTATGTCAGGTATAGAAAGTAGAGTCTCATTAAGACGCCAAGGTGATTTGGAGGGTCTGTGTTCAGAGATTTCTAATACCAGCTCCACTGGGAAATGGTCTGACTGTACACTAGACCTCATACTAATTTATTGAATTCTACTGAGAGATGACTGTTGAAGGAAAAAATAATCAATCGTGTGGTATGAATTGTGTGGGGTACAGTGGAGAGTGAAGTCTTTATCTGAGGGATGCGAGAAGCGCCATGCATCTTTGAGGGATAGCAGTTGTAAGGATTTTTTTTTATGTTTGAGTGCCTTATATGAAAGGAAAGATTTCCCCGATGAGGTGTCTAGGAGAGGATCCAACGCCAGATTCAGGTCACCTCCTACAATCACTTCGCCCTTCTTTAGGCTATCAAGTAGTGTCAAAGCAGATCTGATCCAGGGCGGTTGTTGGGTGTTTGGAATGTATAAATTGCCAACGTGACCAGAGAGCCATTCAATTTCCATGTTAATATAAGTATTCTGCCTTCTGGATCTGAGTACAAATCTGACTGTTCGAAAGATAGGTGTTTGGCTATGGTGATGGACACCCCCCTAGAATTTTTGGTGTTCGTGTATGAGTGATACCACTAGTTAGTAGTGTCTATGGAGAGAGGGGGTTTTCGATGCCAAGAAGTGTGTTTCTTGTAGCAACACGACATCCACTCAAGCTTTTTTTGAAGTGGTGAAGTATCTGACTCCTTTTTATAGCGGAGTTAAGGCCTCTCGCTTTATACGAAACCAATTTAATGTTGGCCATTATACATCTGGGAGAAGATTTGTCCGGGCTTGACCGGACAAAATAATAATGTTTGTCTATGTGAAGTGTCACTCACTGGTGCCCTAAGTGTGGGGTGTTAAGTGGGAGGGGGTGTGGGTTGTATTAAACTGCTACATTTAAAACAGCAAAATACGGAGTGAAACCTCTGTCAGAGAAACAGTAATGAGAACATGTAGGCTATCCAATCATCCAGCTAGCAACAGGGCCAGATCTGTCTTACTACTTTAGAGAGGAGGGGAGTGGTATGCAAGGTATCTTTGGTTAAAAAGATGATGACAAAAGAATTGTACCTTGCCTGGTAATTTAGAGTTTCAGAACAGGTCAGGGTCGCCGCAAAGGAAGACCATGGCAGTCTTTTTGAGTGAGCCAACAAGTAGCCAGCACCCACTGAACCTATCGCATTTCTGCGGCCTCAGGCTGTCAACAAAGATCTATAACTGCAACATTTCCACTCACAATAAGCAGGGCAAAATCACAGAGAGGTCTCATAGAGATGGGAACAGGAAACCTATTCTCTGCGGCGGGCGGTCAGGTAAGGTCTGTGTCCATCTTTCTAGGGGTCGACTTTCCTTGTCGTCTGCGGATTCTGTTGTATTTCTCCGCGCCCACCATTTCCCAGAAGGTAGGCGGTGGTATGATGGATAAGGTGACGAGATCTTGGATTGGAGACCAGCCCGGAATGTCGAGGTCGTTGATCTTTAGGAACTGCAGGAGTTCTGACAATTTTGAGTTGTTTCTCAAAATGTACTTCTTTCCTTCTACTGTAAGTGAGAGTCCAAAAGGAAAGAGCCATCTTATAATTGCTTCTTTTACTGGGCCACTGGCCCTTTAAATGTCCGAGCAAATGGACAGACCTCAGCCTGTTGAGTGCAGAAGTCCAGAGTTAAATATTAAGGATAGGCCTTGTATAGTGACTCCTCAGTATCCGTGCGTGGCTTGGGACACCCAGGAAGAGTCAGCGTATCTGATGGGGGATGTTGACAGTCTCTCCCAGGCCTGTAGCTGCTACCCAAGATGTCTGCTCATGTGAGCACTGCCGGGCTGCTTTAAGTAGGGTTCAGACCACCGCTTGTGCTGTGCTGGGCAGTCTGCTGATACTAAAGGGGGTCTCACTCGCTGCCCCTTGCTAATATGAGGTAATATTGTCATAGGCCGTGCCGTTATGCGCGCTGGGCAGACTGTAGTTGACCTGGTAAGTAGCGCTGCGTGATCGGGGGGCCTCTTGGTGTGATGGGGCTAATCACCTGTGAGCAAGGATCGTTGTCCTTTTTCTCCGATGCATGGTGTTAGGAGACCTGGAAATCAAGGCTGCGGATTGGTATTCCTCACTAGGCCTCAGTCTTTACTTGGTCGTCGGAGGTCTGCTGGATCTCGGAGAGGTCTCCTTATGCTGCAGATTATGTGCTGGCACTAATGGTAAGCAGTCTGGTTAGTTTGAACGTTCGGAGCGTGTCCGATGGCACTTGATGAGCTTTGGTGCTGGTTAGCTCACTAGAAAGCCGTCTACTCCGCTGCGAGCCATGCAGTCTCTTCTGCGAGCGAGCAGGCAATTGTCGGCACAATCTGTAGGTGTAATAGGGCCCTTAGTTTGGCCTATCTGTGATGGTTGTCTGGAAATTTCTTTTGCAAAGTCCTATATCTGATTTTACCAACATATCCTTGATGTTTCTTGGACATTTTATATGACATGAAGGGCCTGTTTTCAAAGGCCTATAGATTTCTGGTTTTGAGAATGTGCCAGTGTTTACTGTAGATTTGTGCAATTTTAGGACTTTCAGTGGTTTATGTGGTCACACAGGGGGAGTTCCCTATTCGAGGCATGATGTTTATTGGTTGGGGTCAGTGTTTCCTCTCTTGACCAACTATGTGTTTTTGTGCAGTGATCTCCTAAGATATCATGCGGAAAACCTCTATTGCGAAACCTCTCCACCATTTCACATAATCTAGTATTGGAGGTCTCTATTATAATTAGTTTCACTCTCATAAATTGTGAAAAAGATTTCATTAATTTAGGATGATGACATCTCTCAAAGCAATAGAGACTGTTCTTGCCTGTCGGCTTGGTATATGTATCAGACAGTGGGTGTGGACCCATTCTGCCAAACTAACCAGTTTGGCTTTGGGCTAAATCTAAGGGTGTTGTTCTGGCGGTCTCCTGGTATTCACCCTTTAACAGAAACAGAATTATCACATACTGCAGAGAGAAACAAATATGCAGGTGCACATAGTCATAGTTAAATGGAATGTCAGGCACAGCAGCATTCTATAAACATACAATATATGATCTATATATAAACTATCACCCCATCTAATGTACAATAAGAGGTTCTTAGAAAATATATTTTAATCAAAAAATATATTAGCCATCCACCAACAGCAAGGTGACCTCATTACAGCTGGGAACCTAACTCTAAACCTTTCTCTATGCAGTGACTAATTCTGTTTGTTTTTTGAGTTTGCAGCATATATTAGGTGGTGTGGCAGCCTCAATGTTGGTTGATATTATTCCATCTCCTTCACTTACTTTTTTAATTAGGTGATGTGTATAGCTGACTTTGCGCCCCTTCTCACAGAACGTTTGCTGCACAGAGTGATGCAACAGGTCATTGCCTGCTCACCCCGAGAGGTAATAATGTTAACAGTCACAGTTTTTATGGGTTCCACTCTCCTTTAATTTAGATGCACATGAACGGCATAGAGATAGGTTTAGAGTCAGGTACCCATCTGTATTAAGGTTACCTTGTTGTTGTAGATGGGAACAAATATTTTTTGATTAAAATAAATTAGCTAAGAACCTCTGATTGTACATTAGATGGGGGCGTTAATTTATATATAGATCATATATTGTACATTTATAGAATGCTGCTATGCCTGGGTCAGGCAATACTCATAGTCAAGCTGAAGATCAGAGCAGGGAGGGTTTGTGCATATCCATGAAACAGGTCCGAGGTTGGGTCAATACTATAAACAAACAAAGGTCAGGACAGGAGATGTGGAACAAAATTGGTAGTCAGGCAGGAATTCGGTACACAGGTAGTCAAACAGATAATAGCACCTTTACTTGGCAAACTAAAGACTAGGAACCTAAAGCTAGGTTCTCTTAGAGGTGGATGTTGTCTCATCGAGGTCCCAGCCGGTGCTCTACGATATACCTGGCCTTTCAGGTAGTCAAGTGCGTCTCTTAGGAATTTTGCCCTTTTATGTTCTTCCAAATTTTTATGTCTGATTATTCTGTCACCAGAAATACCTAAATTAAACTGGCTGACATTAGCGATGTGCTAATGTCAGCTGAACCTAAGCGTGCTTTCACACTAGCGTTTTTACTTTCCGTCCTAGAGTTCCGTCCTCGGGTCTCTATGCCGGAAAGATACTGATCAGGATCATCCCCATGCATTCTGAATGGAGAGAAATCCATTCAGGATGCATCAGGATGTCATCAGTTCAGTCTTTTTGACTTTTCAGGACGGTGTGGTAGGGTGCAGGGTGCCGTCGTGGATGGCAGGTATGTGTCACCGAGGTTCATAGCCTCGGTGAGGTAAGAGCCCGTTTTTGTTGATGTCAGCAGCAGCTAGTGCTACTGACAGAGTTAAATAGCATGGCTGCAAAGCCGATCCGGGCCGGCTCTTACCGGGAGCAGCTAAAGTGTAGGGTGGGTGGCTGCTCCCCACGACCCAGTCCTGGTTTTGGGGCTGGGTTTAAAAGCTCAGCCAGCTCAGCAGCTGGAGGAAGTGATTATCCTGGAGCTGCTAACAGGGCTGGGAGTTCTCTGTCCTGGAGGAAAGAGCTCAGCAAGGAGGTGTTTTGTTCCTGGCTACCTGAAGCTGGATTCTCCTGCGGCTGGGCCGACAGCGTGGTGCGAACCTGCACGTACACCTCCCAGGTGACTGAACCTGTGTTGGCCTGTTTTTGTTTTGCCACGTTATTTCCGTTGTGTGTGAACTGTCACCAAGAGACTGTTTTCATTTATGGTGTGCAAGTGTGAATAAAACACTGTTTGTTGCACAATCTGGACTACTTGTTTTGCCTCTAAACTGCACCCGCACCGCTGTCTACCAGAGCGACTCCCCACATTTGGTGGAGGATGCGGGCATGCGCAGTGAGGCTGGCGTGAACGCCGAACTTTGTTTTTGTGCTGAGCAAAAGTGACTGTCCTATATTAGGCCGGCAAAGTTGCAGCCTGTGATCTCTGGCAACATGGAGGCTGCTGTGAAGGCTCTCGTGGAAGCTAACGTGCAGCAGCGGGAGACCAACCAGTTACTGCTACAACATGTGATGGCATTACAGGCGGCCGGAGCGTCCCACCACGTCCATGATGCCCGGAAGCGGTCCGTGCGGCGATCCCAAAGATGACCCCGCAGACGACGTGGAGACATACCTAGCGGTCTTTGAGAAGGTCGCCGTGAGGGAAAAGTTACCCCGTGACCAGTGGGCCGAAGTGGTTGCTCCATTCCTGGCATCCGGACCCCAGCAAGTTTTTTTGATTTGGCAGACGACCAGGCTGCTGACTATTCCACGGTGAAGGGGGAGATCCTGGCCAGACTGGGGGTAAACGTGTTGGTCCGGGCTCAGCGTGTCCACCAGTGGGACTTTAACGTGGCTGAACCCGCCAGGCCGCAGTACTATGAGTTGCTGCACAGGTTGCAAAAATGGCTGCAGCCTGAGGTTCTGAGTCCGACTGCTATGCTGGACCGGCTGCTGGCTGACCTGTTTTGGAGGGCCTTGCCTTACCCCCTTCAACACTGGATCGGCCAGGTATCCCCCACCAATGCCCTTGAGATGGTCGACCTGGTGGAACGATATGAGGCCACCAGAAACCTGCAGGGGGGTTCTTTTGGGAGGGGGCCAGTCAAACCCCGGAAATCTCCACCCCAGTCCCGGCGGCCGGCCAAACCCGCCCGGGAGGTACCTCTTGCAGATCCGTCCCCAGTGGTCTGCTGGCAGTGTCGGGAGCCTGGACACATAAGGGCCAACTGTCCACAGTGGGAAGAACCCATGGAGACTAATTATGGGTACCGGGCTTCCATGTATGCCCGGAGACTGTGTGCGACCGGCATCCCCGAGACAATAGACAGTCGTCATCTGTGCCAGGTGCAAGTCGGGGATAACCTGGCAGTGGCGCTGTTGGACTCAGGGAGCCTGGTAACCCTGGTAAGTGCTGCTCTGGTACAGCCCACCCAGTATACGGGCCGGAAAGTTGGGGTGGTGTGCATTCACGGAGACTTAAAGGACTATCCCACTGCTGTAATGTCTCTGTCCACGGCGGCCGGCACCTGGACTTGTGAAGTGGCGATCCCAGCCAAACTACCGTATGAACTAATAATTGGGAGAGACTTCCCTGGTTTTCCGTCACTATGGCCTGAGGTGAAAGTGACTAATAGCCCTGAGACAGGGGTAACCCTAGCAGAGTGGCCTGGTTCCTGTGGGAGGCCAGAGCCCTGGGAGCCCGAGTCCGAAGGGCCTGCGGTAGGGGTGACCACCACTTCTGTGATAGAGGGGGAGACACCCCCACTGAGTGTAATGGTGGGAGACATGGAGGACTTGCCACCAGGTCCTGAGTTGGCAGACCTCCACGTCTCCGGAGATAATTTTGGGACCGCCCAACACCGGGACCAAACCCTAACCAGGGCCTGGGAGAATGTGCTGGAAATTGATGGTAAACCCCAGAAACCAGGGGCTGAATTAATGTTCCCACGATTTATTGTTCTGCATGATATTTTGTATCGGGTGAACCAAATCCGAGGTGAACCTGTTGAACAGTTGGTGGTGCCCACAGTGTATCGCAAGCTTGTCATGGAGCTTGCCCACCAACATGTTCTTGGGGGACACCTGGGGTGGCAGAAAACCCAGGACCGCATACTGCAGCGGTTTTATTGGCCCGGTGTGTTCAAGGAGGTAGAAGATTATTGTAAGTCCTGTCCAACCTGTCAGATAACTAGCCCCCAGCCACATTTCCGTAGTCCTCTGGTACCTCTGCCAATTATTGAAGTACCGTTTGAGCGAGTCGCTATGGATTTAATTGGGCCTGTACCAAAGTCTGCCAGGGGACACCAACACATTCTGGTAGTTCTCGACTATGCCACTCGGTATCCGGAGGCGGTGCCTCTGCGACATACCTCAGCTAGGCTCATTGCCAAAGAGTTAATGGAGATGTTTTCCCGTGTGGGCCTGCCTAAAGAGGTTCTGACAGACCAAGGGACCCCTTTTATGTCCAAAGTAATGAGGGAACTGTGTAAATTGTTGCGTATAAAGCAGTTACGGACGTCCGTTT
Organism: Bufotes viridis; assembly: GCA_033119425.1. Classification (NCBI taxonomy): domain Eukaryota; kingdom Metazoa; phylum Chordata; class Amphibia; order Anura; family Bufonidae; genus Bufotes; species Bufotes viridis. The sequence goes on from CM065592.1 coordinate 176,702,737, forward strand.
ACCATCCGCAAACAGACGGTCTTGTGGAGAGGTTTAACCAACCTCTAAAAAATATGTTAAAGAGGGTGGTGTCTAGAGATGGGAAGGACTGGGATCTGCTTCTGCCCTATCTCATGTTCGCAGTGCGAGAGGTGCCCCAGGCCTCTACTGGGTTCTCGCCCTTCGAACTGCTTTATGGCAGACACCCTCGGGGCCTGTTGGATATCGCCAAGGAAGCATGGGAACAACAGCCTGTCCCCCACAAAAGTGTCATTGAGTATGTCACCCAGATGCAGGAACGGATGGAAAGGGTGTTGCCCTTGGTCCGGGAGCATATGGAGGCAGCGCAACAAGCCCAGAGTAGGGTGTACAATCGTCAGGCTCGGGTGCAGGGCTTCAATCCGGGAGATCGGGTTTTGGTTCTGGTACCCACCCTTGACAGCAAATTCCTAGCTAGGTGGCAGGGCCCCTATGAGATGATCGAGAAGTAGGGAAGTAAATTACAAAGTACACCAGCCAGGCGGCGCAAGCCGGAGCAGGTGTACCACGTGAATTTACTTAAGCCGTGGAAAGATAGGGACGCGGCCGACGACCACAGTCCCCGGCCAGGGCTTCTAGGTGAAAAGGGTCCAGCCCCACAGTTCGAGGCCTGTGAAGCCGTAACCACGGTAAAAATTGCAGACAGCCTGTCTTCCAAACAAGTTCAGGAAGTCAGGGAGTTCCTCAGTCGGAACACGGATGTGTTCTCGGACCTCCCTGGCCGCACATCTCTCATCCGACATGACATCGTCACTGAGCCTCAGGCCAAGGTCCGGTTAAAACCATACCGGGTACCCGAGGCGCGGCGGCGGGCCATCGCGGAGGAAGTGCAGTTAATGTTGAAGCTCGATGTCATTGAGGAGTTGAAAAGTGAGTGGGCCAGTCCCATAGTCCTAATACCCAAGCCGGATGGGACGTTGCGGTTCTGCAACGACTTTCGCAAGTTAAATGAAGTATCCAAGTTTGACGCGTATCCCATGCCCCGAGTAGACGAGCTTGTTGAAAGTTTAGGACAAGCCCGTTATTTTTCTGTGCTGGACCTCACTAAAGGGTACTGGCAGGTACCCTTAACGGAGTCGGCTAAGGAAAAAACCGCATTTGTTACCCCGCAGGGCCTGTATCACTACAAGGTGTTACCCTTTGGCCTGCATGGCGCCCCCGCCACTTTCCAAAGGCTAATGGACATAGTGCTGCGACCACATCGTCGGTGCGCCTCGGCCTACTTAGATGATGTAGTCATCCACAGCACCGACTGGGAAAGCCATTTACCCAAGGTGCAGGCGGTAGTGGATGCCCTGAGGAAAGCCGGACTGACCGCTAACCCAAAGAAGTGCTCCATAGGGTTAGAGGAGACAAAATATCTGGGATATGTAATTGGGCGGGGAGTTATCAAACCTCAGGTAACTAAGGTAGAGGCCATTCGTAACTGGCCCGACCGGTCACCACCAGGCAGGTAAAGTCGTTCCTGGGGATTGTAGGTTACTACATGAGGTTTGTGCCCCACTTTGCCACAATAGCAGCGCCATTGACAGACCTGTTGAAGGGGCGAAAGTCTGGGAGGGTTAGCTGGAGTGAGAAGGCGGAGGAGGCTTTCTCCGCGTTGAAGTCGGCCCTGTGTGGGTCCCCGGTTTTGGTGACACCCGACTTCAACAAGGAGTTTGTCGTACAGACCGACGCCTCGGAGGTAGGCCTCGGTGCGGTACTGTCTCAGGAGGTCAACGGGGAAGAACATCCCGTTGTCTTCCTGAGCCGTAAGCTCAGTCCCGCCGAGTCCAGATATAGTATAGTGGAGAGGGAGTGCCTGGCTATCAAGTGGGCACTCGAATCTCTCCGCTACTACCTGTTAGGGAGGAGGTTCCGTCTGGTGACCGACCATTCCCCCTCAAATGGATGAGTCAGGCCAAGGAGAGGAATGCTCGGGTCACCAGGTGGTTCCTATCCCTGCAAAATTTCAAGTTCTCCGTGGAACATAGGGCAGGTCGCTTGCAGGGAAATGCAGATGCCCTTTCCGCGTCCACTGCCTCACATGTGTCCACCCCTCAGGGTTGAACAAAGGGGGTGTGGTAGGGTGCAGGGTGCCGTCGTGGATGGCAGGTATGTGTCACCGAGGTTCATAGCCTCGGTGAGGTAAGAGCCCGTTTTGTTGATGTCAGCAGCAGCTAGTGCTACTGACAGAGTTAAATAGCATGGCTGCAAAGCCGATCCGGGCCGGCTCTTACCGGGAGCAGCTAAAGTGTAGGGTGGGTGGCGGCTCCCCACGACCCAGTCCTGGTTTTGGGGCTGGGTTTAAAAGCTCAGCCAGCTCAGCAGCTGGAGGAAGTGATTATCCTGGAGCTGCTAACAGGGCTGGGAGTTCTCTGTCCTGGAGGAAAGAGCTCAGCAAGGAGGTGTTTTGTTCCTGGCTACCTGAAGCTGGATTCTCCTGCGGCTGGGCCGACAGCGTGGTGCGAACCTGCACCTACACCTCCCAGGTGACTGAACCTGTGTTGGCCTGTTTTTGTTTTGCCACGTTATTTCCGTTGTGTGTGAACTGTCACCAAGAGACTGTTTTCATTTATGGTGTGCAAGTGTGAATAAAACACTGTTTGTTGCACAATCTGGACTACTTGTTTTGCCTCTAAACTGCACCCGCACCGCTGTCTACCAGAGCGACTCCCCACAACGGAGATAAAACCGCAGCATGCTGCGGTTTTATCTCCGTCCTGAAAAGCCTGAACACATGACTGAACGCCTGATCAGGCCTTAAGTACTATTGACTTACATTGGGGCCAGATCCGGCATTAAAAAAAGACTGAAGGACGGATCCGTCCTTCAGTTGTGCGCATGCGCAGACCTTTAAAACAGTGAAAAAAATACAAGACGGATACGTCTCTCCGCATGGCAAACGGAGAGACGGATCTGCACTTGCAATGCATTTGTAGACGGATCCGCAATACGGATCCGTCTACAAATGCTTTCAGTTGTCATGCGTTGTGACGGATCCGGCGGGACGGAAGTGCACGCCGGATCCACACAATGCAAGTGTGAAAGGGGCCTAACTAGCCTATTCCTAGTTTTATCCATGCCCCCGTTACTCCATAAATGTAACTATTATAATATGCAAATTTGCCTCCAGGAGCAGGGGGGGGGGGGTTTGCTAACCTCTGTTAACTCCCTCAAAGTCTTGATTGACAGGGCCAGGCAGCGTTCGCATCCTTCTGCCGTCCCTGAGTGCATGTTAAATCTCGCACCTGCGCTGTGCCATTCAATGTTTGCCGCAGGCATAGTGAAGGAAGGACACTCACTGGCTGCCGGCTTCCTTACTGCGCCTGCGCTGAAAACTGAACGGCACGGCGCAGGCACGAGATTTACTATGCACTCAGGGCCAGCAGGAGGATGCGAAAGCTGCCTGGCCCTGTCAATCAAGACTTGGAGAGAGGTGACAGAAGTGGGAGAATGGAGCCTCTAGGAGCAGGAGCAATGCCCCCCCCCCCCCCACTTGCTCCTAGAGGCTAATTTTCATATTATAAAAGTTTAATTTATGGAGTAACGTGGGCATGGATAAAACTAGGAATAGGCTAGTTAGGTTCAGCTGACATTAGCACATCGCTAATGTTAGCCAGTTTAATTTAGGAATTTCTGGTGACAGAAACCCTTTAAAAGATGCCCTCTCTTCTGTTAATAGATTAAAATCTAAACTTTGTTCCAGAAATGTAATTTGTTCCTTTATAATTTGCAGTTGCTCATTAGTCTGAATCTTCTGTTACCTATCTATCTATATATCTATCTAGAATTAAAGTAGCACCCCCACAAAATTTTTTATTCTGTGACCTGTTAAAACAGTACATGATGAGAACTGTAGTGAAGGTGATCTTCTTACCAGTAACTGTATTTGTGAGTTATAACCAGAGATGAAAGAATCGAAGTTGACAAACTGGAATTTGATCCGAATTTCAAGGAAAATTCGATTTGTCTCGAAGTCAAATTTCCTTGCGCTTTGTGGTAACGAATTACATTTTTTCTAAAATGGCTGCTACACATGTCGCAAAGTGAGAGTAAGAAGCCCGGGAACGAGTCAAGGGAGCACCCATAATGACATGCAGACAGCCAATCAGCAGACAGCCAGCCCCTGTGATGTCACAGCCCTATAAAAAGCCTCCTCCTGCCCGGTCTCCGCCATTTTACAGTGAACTTAGTTCAGGGAGAGACGTTACAGGCACTAGGGACAGTGTTTAGGAAAGAGTTTATTCACAAAAAAAAAAACATTAAGCTGCTCTGGAAAAGATTATTCTAATTGCTGCACTAATTAGAGTTACTAAAAGTGATCTATTACAGATTTTAGGTTGTTTTAAACAGTAATTGCAGTAATACTAGCATCTGTTATTGGGTTGAAAGTGCGGTCTGATACAAACAGTTTTGGGGTATATCTATTTTAAATATAAAAAAGTACATCCATTAATCCTTGTTTTTGGGGTGAATTAGCAGTCTGATACAACCAGTTTTTTTATGTTAATTTTGAATACATAAAAGTACGTCCATTTATCCTTGTTTTTGGGGTGAATTAGCAGTCTGATGCAACCAGTTTTGGGGTGTGTTTATTTCATATATAAAATTACTTCCATTTATCCTTGATTTTGGGGTGAATTTGCAATCTGATTCAAACAGTTTTGGGGTGTGTTTATTCTAAATATATAAAAGTACTTCCATTAATTCTTGCTTTTGGGGTGAATTTGCAGTCTGATATAACCAGTTTTGGGGTGTGTTTATTTCATATATAAAAACACTTCCATTCATCCTTGCTTTTGGGGTGAATTTGCAGCCTGATAGTATTTCTCTTTTCCCCTTGCAGTTTCTTTTAATTTACAGTATGTCGGTCAGACAGGTGGCACACTGACAGGCCCTTCTAAGGGAAAGGGCAGTGGCCAAAATGTTTCTGGAGCAGGCAGAAGTAGCAGCAGAAGAAGGGGGGGTGGCAGCAGCAGTCGCAGCGACAGGCCTAAGCTGCCAGTGTCATCTAGCGGTCGTGTCTTGACCAGCAACCCAGCGGTCCTTGAATGGTTAACTCCTCATGCCTGTTTCCACCTCACCACTCTGTGACTGGGCCACTGTGTCGACTCCTCATGCTGTTGCCACCTGACCACTCTGTGACTGGGAAACTGTATTGACTCCTCATGCTGTTGCCACCTCACCACTCTATGACTGGGCCACTGTGTTGACTCCTCATGCTGTTGCCACCTCACCACTCTGTGACTGGGCCCCTGTGTTGACTCCTCATGCTATTTCCACCTCACAACACTGTGACTAGGCCACTGTGTTGACTCCTCAAGCTGTTGCCACCTCAACACTCTCTGACTCGGCCACTGTGTTGACTCCTCATGCTGTTGCCACCCTCACCACTCCATCACTGGGCCACTGTGTTGACTCTTATTGCTGTTGCCACCTCACCACTCTGTGACTGGGAAACTGTGTTGACTCCTCATGCTGTTGCCACCTCACCATTCTGTTGCTGGGCCACTGTGTTGACTCCTAATGCTGTTGCCACCTCACCACTCTGTGACTGGGCCACTGTGTTGACTCCTCATGCTATTGCCACCTCACCACTCTGTGACTAGGCCACTGTGTTGACTCCTCATGCTGTTGCCACCTCACCACTCTGTGACTGGGAATCTGTGTTGACTCCTCATGCTGTTGCCACCTCCCCACTCTGTGGCTGGGCCACTGTGTTGACTCCTCATGCTGTTGCCACCTCACCACTATGTGACTCGGCCACTGTGTTGACTCCTTATGCTGTTGCCACCCTCACCACTCTGTCACTGGGCCACTGTGTTGACTCTTAATGCTGTTGCCACCTCACGATTCTGTCACTGGGCTGCTATTGTCCCTGTTTGGCCTTGTTGACATCACCATTTATTTTACCCTTCTTCTGATCTGTTAGAAGGACGGAAGAATAAGAAACACAACGGAGCCGGTTTTTGAAACAGCCATAAGGCCTGTATCACACGGCCCCTATTGTGCATCAAGATTGGATGGTGATTTGGAAGCCAAAAGCAGGACTGGTTACAAAACAGAGATGACATGCAAATATTCCATTCACGTGTCATCTCAGTTTTAGATCCACTCCTGTTTTCTTTTTTTAGCAATACTGATGGATTACTGAGCAAATGCAGACCGTGTGAAGGGGGATGCTGAAAAGACAGGATCCATTTTTTGGGGGTTGTTCTTATGATGGATGAGAAGAAGGGCAAAATAAACTGTGACGTCAACACAAACTTATGGCTGACACCCTTTCCACTCTTTTAGGGTGACACTACTTGTCTCAGCGTGTAACAGAACAGGTTCTGTAGAAATCAATGTGGAATCAGCTGACAGTGTAAAAGCAGTGCACTCTTTCACTCTATAGTAGAATCTTGGACCACTGCACAGTTCTTTATACCTGATGCTGACTTTGACCTTTAAGGCTGAGTTCACACTTGAGTTATTTGGTCAGTTTAGACCCCATAAATGACCAAATAAATAAAGTGTGCCTTGATTCTAAGAGCGACGCCTGTCATCTGCATGTCATAGTGACTCACAGGTTTCACTAGCACAGCGGACTCTGTATGCATGTTTCTGAATCCTCAGCTGTGATCCTCAGCTGTGTTATGTGACCAACTCTCTGATTTCCAACTGTCACAGGACAGGAAGTCAGTTACTTATTCATTCCTATGAGACTAAGGTTCCCACAGGAATACATAGAGAAATTGGCTTCCTGGCCACACATAAGATGCTGTGGTATTTGGAAAGTCAGCGTGTCAGTCACATGACACAGCTGAGGATCACAAAATAGGTTATAACTCACAAATACAGTCACTGGTAGAAAATTACCTCCACTACAGTTAACATCATGTACTTTTCTAACAGGTGAGAGAATAAACAGTTTTGTGGGAGTGCTTGTTTAAAAGGATGATATCAAACACGGCTTTAAGATTTTTTTTCAAAATGTGAGAGGGGGTAGGTGGGGCAGCTGTGTAATTAAGTGCACCCAAATCACTATGTGCACTCTTGCTCCTCCTGCTTTCTCTGCCAGCCCTTACCTCTCCTTGATTCACAGGGCCAGGTGACATGATCAAGGCCTTCGATGTCTGAATATGCAGAACAAAGTTTCACCTTCTGGAATGTCACATTCTGAACAATCCTCCACACATGAATTTGGTCTGTGGTTTTTTTCCCGTTAAAAAAAAACACTGACAAAAATGCATGTTTGGTGTTTTTTTTTGGGTGTTTTTTTGTTGCATGCTGCATACATGACTTAATTATGTCTTTTAGGTAATTTTCTATACCGTTCTCTAAAAAACGCTACTGCTACAAGCTGTGCTTAAAAAAAAATCATGAACACAAAAAATTCATGCAACTAGCAAAAACTGTAAAAAAAAAAAAAAAAAGCCATAATAAACCTATGTATGAATCCAACCTAAGTGCTCATATACAAAAAATATGTTCAAGTGCATTAGCTCTAAGGGTGATTATTTATCTTTTAGGCCAATTTCACACAAGTATATTCAGTCTGGGAAACACTGCTCCTCTGAAGTAAACTCGCAGCGTTATAATGATTCATGATGCTGTGAATTCCCCTATCACTGTGGGTTTACTGTACTCATGGCCAGTGGTGTATCTTGGTTTTGTGCTGCCCTAGGCGAGACTAAACTCGGGCACCCCCCTAATATAAATTTGACCCACCCCTTCCTGTCAAGGCCAAACCCCTTCCTATTTAAACCCCACCCCTTCCTCTTTAGGCTCCACCCTTTCCTGTTAGAGCTTTACATCTTCCTTTCTGTATTTAAAAGTGAATAACGAAGGCCAATATCCCTATAACAGTGTCATCCACAGATCCCCCTCCCCATAACAGTGCCATCCACAGATCTCCCCATGACAGTGTCATCCACAGATCCCCCTCCCCATGACAGTGTCATCCACAGCTTCCCCCTCCCCATAACAGTGTTATCCACAGATCCCCCCTAAACAGTGCCATCCACAGATCCCCCTCCCTATAACAGTGCCATCCACAGATCCCCCCCCCCATGACAGTGCCATCCACAGATCCCCCTCCCATAACAGTGCCATCCACAGATCCCCCATGACAGTGCCATCCACAGATCCCCCCATGACAGTGCCATCCACAGATCCCCCTCCCCATAACAGTGCCATCCACAGATCCCCCCATGACAGTGCCATCCACAGATCCCCCCCATGACAGTGCCATCCACAGATCCCCCCCCATGACAGTGCCATCCACAGATCCCCCTCCCCGCCGATCAGAGGATTATACATTTATTAACTGAAATCTGTCACTTTAACTTTAAATGAGCGCTGGCTTATCTGGTTAGTAGGGTATCTTACTCTCAGTCTCAGGTCCGGTAACAGGCAGCATTATAAATGTATAATCCTCTAAACGGCGGGGCCCTGTATATTCTAACCCCCAGCAAGCGTCCCCGTTACCATGGGAACGCCTGGGGGTTAGAATATACCATCGGATTAGAGTTTTCACGATCTCACTGAGATCGTGAAAACTCAGATCCGATGGTATATTCTTGTCACGGCTGTATGTGAGCAACAAGAGCATACACAGTGAGTTAGCTACTGACCGGACCCAAACTAGGGAACATAAAGGGTGACCCCTGTCAGACCCTAAAAGCTCTCCCTATGCTGCTAAGCCCATGTCCAGATCCAGATGGTGGATCGAGACATGCCCGCGTACCTAAGGCTGATGACCACTGTAACCCCTACAGTAGTGGAAGGGGCACGGCCACCGGTGCCCTGCTCAGTATATGGACGGAACCGGGGTCGCCTCGGATCCAGTCAGCAAAACAAACAGAAACACACAATGTCTGCACACTTAACTGAAGGAGCTGCAGCAGCAGTGAAAACAGATCCAAAGTCAGCAGACAATGTCCGAAGTACTTGCTTCAGCAGAACACAGGTCCAGAAAAGATATCACACCAGTGAAGATACTCAAGCGAGAGATACAGGTCAAATGAAGTAGTATAATCCGCACCGTACAAAGGAAGAGAGGTGATTTAAAGGCAGAGCAATCAAACACAGGAGGGACAGCTGGGAGGAAGGAAACAGAAAGTAAAGACCTCATCACAGGGGCGGAGAAACAGAGCTGTGGGAACGTCTCAAAGCTCTAGTAGTTACATCATCACAGGGGTGGAGAAACAGAGCTGTGAGAACGTCTCAAAGCTCTGGTAGTGACAGTACCCCCCTCTACGGGTGGACTCCGGACACCCAGGACCCACCTTCTCAGGATGAGCCCTATGAAAAGTCCTGATGAGGCGAGTGGCTTTAATGTCCGACACCGGAACCCACATCCTCTCCTCAGGACCATAACCTTTCCAATGAACGAGGTACTGAAGAGAACCGCGGACAATGCGAGAGTCCACAATTCTGGAAACCTCAAACTCCAGATTGCCATCAACCAAAATCGGAGGAGGAGGCAAAGAGGAGGGTACCGTGGGCTGGACATATGGTTTTAAGAGAGATCTGTGAAATACATTATGTATCTTCCAAACCCGTGGAAGATCAAGACGGAAGGCAACAGGATTGATGACTGACAAGATTTTATAAGGCCCAATAAACTTGGGACCCAATTTCCAGGAGGGAACCTTCAGTTTAATATTTCTTGTAGACAACCACACCAGATCACCCACATTCAGGTCCGGACCAGGCACACGTCTCTTATCAGCCACACGCTTATATTTCTCACTCATCTTTCTTAGATTAGTCTGAATCTTTTGCCAAATGGTAGACAAAGACGAGGAAAATCTCTCCTCCTCAGGCAAACCAGAAGGAGCCCCTCCCGAGAATGTCCCAAACTGCGGATGGAACCCATATGCACCAAAGAATGGTGACTTATCAGAAGATTCCTGACGACGGTTGTTCAGAGCAAACTCAGCAAGAGGGAGAAACGAACACCAATCCTCCTGGTTCTCTGCAACAAAACAGCGCAAATATGTCTCCAGATTCTGATTGACGCGTTCAGTCTGACCATTCGACTGCGGGTGAAAAGCAGAAGAGAAGGACAGCCGAACCCCAGGCGAGAACAGAAAGCCTTCCAGAATCTGGACACAAACTGCGTGCCTCTATCGGAAACAATATCAGAAGGAATGCCATGCAATTTAACAATATGGTCGACAAAAGCTTGCGCCAACGTTTTAGCATTGGGCAATCCAGGGAAGGGTATGAAATGTGCCATCTTGCTAAAACGGTCCACCACCACCAGGATCACCGACTTCCCTGAGGAACGAGGAAGATCCGTGATAAAGTCCATGGACAGGTGTGTCCAAGGACGGGAAGGTATGGGTAAGGGGAGAAGGGGACCTGAAGGCCGTGAGCGAGGGACCTTAGCGCGGCGCACGTCTCACAAGCAGCCACAAAACCCTCCACCGACTTACGAAGAGCCGGCCACCAAAATCTCCGAGCAATGAGATCTACCGTGGCTCTACTCCCGGGGTGACCAGCAAGAACCGTATCATGATGCTCCTTGAAGAGTTTGTGACGTAACTCAGGAGGCACAAACAACTTTCCAGAAGGACAACGGGCAGGTGCCTCAGTCTGGGCAGCCTGGACCTCGGCCTCCAAATCAGAATACAGAGCAGAAACAACTACCCCCTCCGCCAAAATGGGACCCGGGTCCTCGGAGTTTCCTCCTCCCGGAAAACAGCGAGAGAGGCGTCAGCCTTCACATTTTTGATCCCAGGGCGGAATGTAACGACAAAATTGAATCTGGAGAAGAACAGAGACCATCTGGCCTGTCTCGGATTCATACAGCTTAGCCGACTCCAAGTACGCCAGATTCTTATGGTCGGTAAAACGGTTATAGGGTACCTGGCCCCCTCCAACCAATGGCGCCATTCCTCGAAAGCCAGCTTGATGGCCAACAATTCCCTATCTCCCACATCATAGTTTTTCTCTGCCGGTGAGAGTTTTTAGAGAAAAAGGCACAGGGTCGCCATTTGGAAGGAGACGGACCCTGGGACAAAACCGCACCCACACCCACCTCGGAAGCATCCACCTCAACAATAAAAGGTAAGGAAACATCGGGATGCACCAAGATGGGAGCAGACGCAAAACTCTCTTTAATCTTAGAAAAAGCTGCAAGCGCCTCCTCCGACCAAGAGGAAAAATCCGCCCCCTTTTTGGTCATGTCAGTGAGGGGTTTGACAACAGAGGAATAATTCAAAATGAACTTTCTGTAATAGTTTGCAAAACCCAGAAAGCGCATCAATGCCTTCTGATTCTCAGGAAGCTCCCACTCAAGCACAGCACGGACCTTCTCCGGATCCATGCGAAAACCAGAAGCAGAGAGGAGAAAACCCAGAAATTGAATCTCCGATACCATAAACACACATTTCTCCAGCTTGGCGTACAATTTATTTTCTCGCAGAATCTGCAGAACCTGAAAAAGATGATCCTGATGAGTCCGAACATCAGGGAAAAAATCAAAATATCATCAAGATACACCAATACAAATTTCCCCATTAAATGGTAGAAAATACTGTTAACAAAATGCTGAAAGACGGCCGGAGCATTCATCAAGCCAAAAGGCATAACGAGATTCTCGAAATGCCCCTCGGGAGTATTAAAGGCTGTTTTCCATTCATCCCCCTCTCTGACCCTGACCAGGTTGTGCGCGCCTCTCAAATCCAATTTGGAAAAAACCTTGGCCCCAACAATTTGGTTGAAGAGGTCTGGGATCAGAGGAAGGGGATAGGGATCGCGAATCGTGATACGGTTCAGCTCCCTAAAATCTAGGCAAGGTCTCAGAGAGCCATCTTTCTTTTTAACAAAAAAAAAACCCGCGGCGACCGGTGATTTTGAGGGACGAATATGCCCCTTATCGAGACTCTCAGAGATATAGGTTCGCATTGCGATTCTCTCCGGTTGTGAGAGATTGTACAGGCGTGCTTTTGGCAGCTTGGCGCCGGGAATGAGGTTAATGGGACAGTCAAACTCCCGGTGAGGAGGTAGCTCCTGCACACCGCTCTCGGAAAACACGTCCGAGAAATCAGAGAGAAATGATGGCAAAGTTTTAGTAGATACCTCTGCAAAAGTCGCTGTGAGACAATTCTCTCTACAAAACTCACTCCACTCATTTATTTGCCTTCCTTGCCAATCAATAGTGGGGTTATGTTTAGTGAGCCAGGGTAACCCCAACACTAGAGGAGTAGGCAATCCGTTAAGGACAAAACAAGATATATCCTCCACATGAGTGTCACCTACAGCTAACCGGATATTGTGAACAATGCCCTTCAGGGATCTCTGTGAGAGTGGAGCAGAGTCAATGGCAAAAACAGGTATATCTTTTTCTAATGTGCAAACCCGAAAACCATGCCTGGCTACAAATTGAGTGTCAATAAGATTGACGGCCGCTCCACTATCAACAAAAATTTCACAAGAAATGACTTTGCTCTCTAGCGCCACCCTGGCAGAAAGGAGAAAACGAGAACTGCAGGTCAGAGGAAAAGCCCCAATTCCTACATCAACTTTGCCCAAGGTAGCAGATGAAGCAGAGTTTGATGATTTTCCTTTGAGGATTTTCTCTTATTATCACTCTTAGTACAGTTCATGAATCTCCTAGAGGGACAAACATTTGCCAAATGACCAATGCCCCCACAACAAAAACACACCATTCTCTGAGGACTAAATCCTCCTTTATCAGGGGCAAGTCGACCTAGCTGCATAGGCTCCTCCTCAGAGGGGACCGAGACAGGATGAGACCCCTGCACACTGAATGAGTCCGCACCACTGCCCCTAGAGTGACAATGGCTGGACCGAGAGGTCTCGTTTCTTTCTCTTAGACGCCTGTCAAGGCGTACCGCCAATGACATGGCAGACTCTAAAGATGTTGGTCTCTCATGGAAAGCAAACGCATCTTTCAATCTCTCTGAGAGACCATGACAGAACTGACTCCGAGTGCAGCATCATTCCAACCTGAATCAGCTGCCCATCTCCGAAATTCAGAACAATAAAGCTCAGCAGACAGTTTGTTCTGGCATAAAAACGTAAGTTAGATTCAGCCAGAGCAACACGATCCGGGTCATCATATATCTGCCCCAGGGCCACAAAAAATCTTTCTGTGGATCGAAGGGAGGGATCCCCGATGGCAGTGAAAAAGCCCAAGTCTGAGCATTACCCCTGAGCAAGGAGATGACAATCCTCACCCTCTGCTCCTCATTACCAGAGGAACGGGGACACAAGCAAAAATGGAGTTTGCATGCCTCTCTGAAGCGAACAAAATTCTCACTGCCCCCGGAGAACGTTTCCGGAAGTGAGACCTTTGGCTCGCAACAGACTCCATGGGCCGGAGCCGAGCCCAATGCTTGAAGCTGAATCATAGATTGACGGAGATCCGCTACCTCCAAAGAAAGACCCTGCATGCGGTCAACCAGGTCAGAAAGCGGATCCATGTCAAAAAGGACGGTTTCGGCGGATTATAATGTCACGGCTGTATGTGAGCAACAAGAGCATACACAGTGAGTTAGCTACTGACCGGACCCAAACTAGGGAACATAAAGGGTGACCCCTGTCAGACCCTAAAAGCTCTCCCTATGCTGCTAAGCCCATGTCCAGATCCAGATGGTGGATCGAGACATGCCCGCGTACCTAAGGCTGATGACCACTGTAACCCCTACAGTAGTGGAAGGGGCACGGCCACCGGTGCCCTGCTCAGTATATGGACGGAACCGGGGTCGCCTCGGATCCAGTCAGCAAAACAAACAGAAACACACAATGTCTGCACACTTAACTGAAGGAGCTGCAGCAGCAGTGAAAACAGATCCAAAGTCAGCAGACAATGTCCGAAGTACTTGCTTCAGCAGAACACAGGTCCAGAAAAGATATCACACCAGTGAAGATACTCAAGCGAGAGATACAGGTCAAATGAAGTAGTATAATCCGCACCGTACAAAGGAAGAGAGGTGATTTAAAGGCAGAGCAATCAAACACAGGAGGGACAGCTGGGAGGAAGGAAACAGAAAGTAAAGACCTCATCACAGGGGCGGAGAAACAGAGCTGTGGGAACGTCTCAAAGCTCTAGTAGTTACATCATCACAGGGGTGGAGAAACAGAGCTGTGAGAACGTCTCAAAGCTCTGGTAGTGACAATTCTAACCCTCAGGCAAGCGTCCCCGTCACCATGGGAATGCCTGGCTGGGGATCAGAATATAATTTCTAGTGTTAGAAAGTAACTGGTAACTATAGCTATCAATAAGCAAACAAGGCATTTTGCCGCCCCTTTGGCAAGTGCCCCTTTAGGCAAATGCCTTGTTTGCCTTGTGATAGATACACCCCTGCTCATGGCATTATGCGACTACAGTTCAGCTAACCTGTGGTGAGACAGGAATTCACGACATCATAAATTATTATGATTCTGTGAGTTCACTTCAAAGGAGCAGTGCTCAGTCCAGGAAATGCAGGTCCCACATGGAGCATGTTTCCCAGACTGAACATGCTTGGGGCCAAATATAAAGCTTTAATGCGGTACTAAGACAGAACTAGTAAACTAGTATCCTCCTTTATGTTTTACATTTTATGTAGCGAAAAATGGGAAAACTGGACAAAAATTGCAAATTTCCTTTATTTTTTTCCTTTTGTAATTTAAAGAGGCTCTGTCAGCATAAACAACCCTATTAAACCAGACATGCTGATTAAAACAATATCTTTCTTTTGTCTGTATGGTAAACAGCTGTAGAGATATAGTCCCCCCAATCCCCCCAAAAAAACAAAGAAGAAAGAGAAGATTTTAGGATAATTTTGCCTTTTTCTACACAATATAAACAAATTGAACAAATAATTAGGAAACATTGGCACTTTATAATGCAAGATAAAATAATTGGAATGTTGTTACCAACAAAACCACAAATTACCTATACAAAGGCATCAAATTTAGGATTACAGGTAGCACCATCTATTAAACACAAAAATCCCTCTACTACCCAAAATTGGATGAGCCTAAAAGGGTTCTATAGATGTGGCAAATGCCAGGTTTGTAAAATTACTAAATTTCCTAGAAAAACATCTGAAGTAAATTCCACCCAGAATAATTTTTCTATGAAGATAAAAACCTTCTTGAATTGTGATACATCTAGTGTAATCTATTTGATTCAGTGTCCCTGCCATAGGCAGTATATTGGTAGAACAAAAAGACCATTAAAAGTAAGAATGGCTGAACATTTAAGGAACATCAAAAATGGCTATATGAAGCATTCACTTTCAAAGCATTTCAGAGAGAGCCATAATCAAGATCCAAAAGGCTTAACTTTTATGGCACTACAAAAAGTGAACACACATTGGCGAGGGGGTAAACATGTAGAGAGAATGTCGAGGGCCGAATCAAGACTCATTTTTGACTTTGGGAGTCTGATCCCTATGGGACTAAATGCCGAACTAGAAATTTTTGGGTTTCTGTGATTCTAACCCTGGGTTGCTTGCCTTTCATTCAATGTGGAGTCATATGTCCGGCTGTCTATCAGCACTATGACTCCCCCTTGAGGTCAGGCAAGCAGCCCTGTACTACTCATAAACAGCTTTGAATTATAAAATATGTCTATTATAAAATATGTTTATTATATACCAAAGAATTTATTATTCTATTATGTTTTTTATTTTACATATACACGGCTCATATTGATATTAAATGATTATACAGTAAGATTTTTATAGCCAAATGTATTTTAAAAGAAAAAATAGCAATCAAGCTCTGTATTTCAGATTCTATACATTTTCGAATTGTAGCAATCAAGTAGCACTTTTTCCTTTATTGGGTATCATTTATCACTCAAAATATACATTATATGAAAAAAACGCATGAGTATATATAAAAAAACGCAACAAAACCGCATCTATACCGCAATGGATGAAAAGTAATTCCAACTCTCAAGAAGAACATTCCAATCCATCTTTTATATGTAACCGGGATGGGCTATAAATAGGAAGGTTGAATGATGGGAAAATAGCTGCCACTGAGGAAGGGGAAAGAGGTCCCCGAAACGCGTCTGGCGTTGAGCTACATTTTCCATCTAATTATAAGATCTAAGGAGGCCTCCGAATGGACTAATACATCTAATGTCCCCACATATTGGAAGAAACTAAGAAAACTTTGGAAACAACTAATAGTGAACCAACTCCCGCGAGATTTTGATCACGTGACACACATCGTGATCCCGCTGCAAGTCACGTGAGACGCCAGCGCTGAACCTAGAAGCGCACGAGTACAGCGGAGATAGCGGAGAGAATTCCAGGTATGCCAACCCCCTGAAAATAAGAGGAGGTAAGCGCAACATATTGGTGTATATTACCTGAGAACTTCCAAGACGATCAGACTTTTTCTACAGGATTTTCAAGATCCAACATAATAGAACTAACAAAAGTCTCTTTGTATACAATGAGAGTGATGAATACAAATACCAGCTACATTTACTGCGCAGTGTAAAAAAGCTTGATGATCATGTGAAAGACTGCTCCATATATACATACTCAGGACTTTTTCATATGCTCTCTGCATAACTGCAGAGATTTTATTGATATCATTGCGAGTTCTATTTCTGTATTCAAATTGTTTTATATTTGCTTGTTTTATTTCAGATTGCTTTTATTTTATAATAAATGTATACTGTTTAACCAAACCTATTGATTGCCATAACCTATATTCACACATACAGAGTGCCAGCCCATCTTAATAATTTTTTCCATTTATGCTACTTTTTCTGTTTGGGTGAAACAGTTTTTTGGACATGAGCACCTGGTCCAGACTACTCTTAGGAGTGAGCTATTCCCATTATTGTAGTAACCTCTTTTTATTTTTATTCTTTACTCCAGCAGGTGGGGCTGAATGATTTGAGCTAGTAACACCCTATGTGCTCTGCACATACCCCTCCCCTTCATTGACATTGACAGTTATGGGTGTTGTAGACCCATAACTGGGGCTCCACATTTATTTTGCATATTCCTGTTTCCCAGGGAACTTTGCACTTCGGATTGCTGTGTTTAGACTCTTAAGTGAGGCTCCGCGGTGTTTTTTGTAGCTGTCTCCCTGAGGAGATCAGCTATTGTTGTGTTTGGGTGGTCTCCGAGGCATTGCTCCCAGTTAGCCAGAATCCTACTCCGCACTGATGAGGGGCAACACCCCGAAACAGCTGTCTGTGGATGGATAACTGGCTTAGGTTTTCCCCGTCACATCCTTCAAGATTGTAAAAAAAGCAGGATCTTGACATAGGGGCCACTTAATATGGTGGATTTGGTGATCTCTGTAATGGAGACACCCCTTTGCTCGGTTTTCCTTCCTTTGAGGGATATCTGGCTTTCATTGTGTTGTAGACCCATAACTGGGGCTCCACATTTATTTTGCATATTCACTTCATTGACAGGGCTAGACATCAACATGCTGAAGGCAGAGCTGTGTGCTAAAGCTGTGTTCTAGCATGTACATATCACATACACCAAATAGTATAGCCTTACCACCCTGAGGTATACTTAGAAAGCTAATACACATTACTGCTTTATTCTGAAGCACAATATATGATTATAATGAAACCAGTAATATGTGTTAGCTTCTAAACATAGAAATACATATATCTCTCTGCTGTTGTTTAGCATACTGATAAAAGAAAGGTATCATTTTAATCAGATTGGTGAGCTCTACACAGGCAGTATGTCTGGATTAATAGGGTTGATCCTGGTGACAGAGTCTCTTTAACATAATTAGTGTAAGCAGCCACATATGTATCAGAAAATAATCCCTGCATTCTCCCTTGTATAAATTAGTGTTCTTTGTCCCAACTACATGATTTTTGTCCCACATAAAACTTTGTTACTGTGCGAAACTATTAAAACATAAAATCAACTATAGGTGTGTGATATTGCCAAACAGTAAATTATATGTACTGGAAAATGGTGCCTTTAAAAATATCCTGTAAAAAGAAACACCCTCACAATGTGGATTATGAGCATTTTCTCCACTCAGATTCTCGTCCAGAAAAATCATTGTGTACAGAACCAGCAAAGTGTATGAGATTAGACAAATCTTATCTTCTATGCGGAAAATGAACTGACGTGGGGGATTTCTTTTAGTAAACCTGCACCTATGAGCAAGTACCATTACATCTACATTGACAGAAGAAATTGAAAAAAAGTTGTCGATCTTGGAATGCGACAAGGAAGCATTAAAGAAAGAAAGCACGGTCTAAAACAAGCTGGACCTTAATGGGTAAAGAACACTACACATTTGTGCTTTGTTTTAGATTGCATTAGAAAAAATTTCAGTATTTTGGAAAATTCCTAATGAGATATTTTCTTGACAGTCTTTGAGAGAAATACCTTACCGATCTTACCTTATCTGTTTCGACTCCTACTGGTCCCTCCTGACACACTGGAAACTGCCAAGACAACCCCTTTAAAGAGCCTCTGTCAGCATGATCAACCCTATTACACCAGATGTACTGTACAGCTTGGTACGGTTGATGATGCTGATAAAAAAAAGCACCTTGATTATGAATATCCGGGGCCCCATTGCGGAGAAAACCACATTTTTTTGTTATATGCAACTGACTTAACTGGAGCACCGATGGACTGGCCAGAGTCCTTGGAGCACCAGTTTGTTACACCCTGCACCTTCAGTCTCTCCCCCTTTCCCCTGGATTGACAGCGCTAGACATTGGGTATAGCCATGTCTTCTTGTGTCTGTTCTTGATCTCCTGGTCTCTGTCCTTGTTCTGTGTTCTCCTGCTGCTCTCCAAGTACTGAGACCTGTCATATGTGCCACACTATGGGGGAGATTTATCAAACTGGTGTAAAGTAGAATTAGATTCCTCCTTTCATTTTCCAAAGCTGTGAAAAATGAAAGGTGGAGTCTGATTGGCTGCTATGGGCAACTAAGGCCAGTTTCACACTGGCGTTAAGTTTTTCCAGCAGGCTGTCCCTCAAGGGGAACAGCCTGCCGGATCCGTACTACCGTTTGCACATGTGTGCTGCCGGAAGTCCGCCCGGCCCCTTTTACTATAATGGGGAGCAGCGGAGATCCGCCCGCAGTATGGCAGTAATAGCCAACTGAGAAAAATTCCCATGAGGGTGTGACTTAGGTTGATTATGGCCACCTAATTTTTCTCAGTTGGCTATTACTTAACCTTGGGCTGTTCAGTCTTTTCTTTGTCATGAGTACGGATCAGTACTATGTGATCTGAAACGCGTAGACATGGACTTTTTTCTTCCCTTTGGTTTTTAATGCACTATTTTCAATAAAAGCTGCCACGTTTATTAGAAGCTGGAAAGTCTTCCCTTTTTTTTTTGGGCCCATACAGTATCATCTGTATAACAGCACAGAGAACCTTTGTTAGGAGCTATTAGATAAACAACGACATTTATCAAAAATGGAGTAAAGGAACAGTAGCTTAGTAGCCCATAGCAACCAATCAGATTCCACCTTTTATTTTCCAAAGGCGCTCTGATGGTCAGCAGTTCATCCATGAAGATTTCTGTGAAGAATCCGTGTGTCCATTGTTTGCCATCTGCGTGTCATCTGTGTTCCATGGATACCACAAAGCTGAAAATTAATTTTCAGAACATCTCTTAATGGTCCATGAAACACGGATGGCATCCGTGTTTTTCACTGACCCATAGACTATAATGGGCTTGATGGACAAAATAGGGCATAATTCTGTGATGTGTGAATACACACATTAAAATTAATGGGTACGTGTGCTGTCACTAACATGTGAATTAAGCCTTATTTACATGTCAGTGATTGCGAGCCAAAAACAGGATTGGAGCCTCCACAGATATAAGGTATGACGCTGGGTTCAGACCTGAGCGTTTCTGAGACGCGCGTTTTACGCGCATTTTTGGCAATAGTAAACGCGCGTTTTACACGCGTTTCTGTGATTGACTGCAGTGTTGTCCAATGACTAAATATCACTGTCTATATGAAGTTTGGCCTTTCCAGCATGTTGCAAATTGATAAACGCGCGTTTTCAGTGTCGAAAACACGCAAAATACAAGCGTTGCGCGTTCCCATTGAAGTCTATGGGCCAAAACGCGCGACAAACGGCCCAAAAAAATCTCAAGTACTTGTTTATGCGTCGGGCGTTTTTCAGCGCGTTCTAACGCGCTGTAAAACGCGAAAATGTGAACCAGTCCCATAGGGAAGCATTGGTTTGCATCGGTTATGCGTTTTACAGCGCGTTCGAACGCGCTGTAAAACGCGCAAGTGTGAACTGAGGGTAAGGGAAAGATCTGCACCTGTTCAGGGTTTAGAGCCGCACCTGCACCTGGTTTGGGATCACAATTACTGATGGAAACCACTGACCAACACTGACTGTGCGAATAAGGCATAAGGGCTAATTTCATATCCGCAAAACACGGATACCAGCTGAAAGCCATCTGCCATTTTTTTTCTCCTGCAGAAATGTCCTATCCTTGTCCACAAAATGGACAAGAATAGGACATGTTCTATTTTTTTGGAGGGCTATGGAAAGGACTTATGGGTGTGCTGTCCACATCTTTTGCGCCCCCATTGAGAATAGTGGGTCCGCATCTGATCGGCGAAAAATGTCGATCAGATGCGGACCAAAACTACGGCCGTGTGCATGAGCCCTAAGGCCTCTTTCACAAGGGCATCACGTTTGACGCCCGGATAAGAGGCGGGTGCGTTGCGGGAAAATGTGCGATTTTTCCGTGCGAGTGCAAAGCGTTTGAATGCGTTTTGCACGTGCGTGCGAAAAATCGGCATGTTTGGTACCCAGACCCGAAGCCGGACTTCATCACTGAAGTCCGGTTTCGGGTTGAGTATTCTGTATATTTTATTATTTTCCCTTATAACATAGTTATAAAGGAAAATAATAGCATTCTCAATAGAAAATGCTAAGTAAAAAGGGCAATAGAGGGTTAAAAATAATAAAAAAACAAACTCACCTACTCCATTTGATCGCGTAGCTGCCGGTGTTCTGTTCTGTCTTCAGCAGGAGGGGGATGAAGGACCTTCAGTGACGGCCCTGGGTCACATGGTCCAATCACCTGCTTCCATCATGGCATGTCTTCCGGATTTTTGGACGGAGACAAATGCGCAGCATGCTGCGGTTTTGTCAACGTCCAAAAAACGTTCACATACTGAACGAAAGACATCCTGATGCATCCTGAACAGATTTCTCTCCATTCAGGATGCATTGGGATAATCCTGATCAGTATCTTTCCGTCCTAGAGCCCCAAGGACGGAACTCGCGCCGTCTCCTCATACAGCTGATTGGCGGGGGTGCAGGGTGTCAGACCCCCGCTGATCTGATATGGATGACTTATCCTAAGGATAAGTCATTAATATTCAAAGCCCGGAGAACCCCTTTAAACGGGTGTAAATGGCTCAGTTGCCCATAGCAACTAAAGAACTCAGAAAAATGTAAGGTGGGATCTGATTGGTTACTATGGGCAACTAAGCCAGTTTTCCATCACACCAGTTTTGATAAAATCTACCCTCCTGGGCCTCATTACACAGTGTGGGACAGTGTTTTTTGACAGTTTATTTTTCTAAATATATATATCACAATATATATATTGTGGGAATATTTTTGATATCTTTGATATTCCCAGACCCTACTACTCGGCAGGCAGAGCCATCTGTAGCTAAGCTTTCTTTTACCTTGGTATCTACATACCCTGTGCCCCTGACCCCAGTCAGTCCTTCTATAGCACAGCATTATGTAGAACACTAATTTTATTCATAAAGGCTAATGCAGAGTATATATGAGAGGTTAATCTGTGCATCCAATCAGATTCCACCTTTCATTTCTCGACAGATCAGAAAATGAAAGCGGTGATCCAATTGGCTTGCTCCATACCAGCAACACCGGCACTGCTGGTCTGCTCTAGCCTGTACCCATATCACAGTGCACGGTGCATACATTTATTCATACATACATATTAGACATGCACTCATCACTTCCGCCGGTTATTAGTCACGTGACATCAATCACGCCCTCTACACTGTTATGTCGCACACTCATCACGTGCCCGGCATGGAAGGCGACGCAGCGTTCCTGACGCCCCTCCCCTTCCGCTCATTTCGGTCACGTGGACAGTGTGTGCGCATGCGTAGTGTGGCGCCGGGATCCGGAAATGGACCATCTGGCTGGTGCGGCTGCGCCCGGCTGCGCGGACTGAGGAGAGCAGGTGAGACCTGGTGGGGCCCTGCTCGCAATCCATCACCATCCTTCGTCTCATACGTTCCCACAGGTCCGAGGCAGCTGTCCGCCTGGTATTGCTTGGCTTATGTGCCCAGTCCGGCATGATATGTGTGTCTTTTGTCGGTTATGTCCACCGTGTGTGGTCCGGGCCCTCAGCCCTGCCAGCCCTCTGTGTGGCAGCCGGCGTTTGTGCCCGGCCCCGGTATAGTAACTGTCATTTCGGCCGCTTTTTTCCACGTGTGTGAATAGTCTCCGGTGTGACCTCTGTCGCGGTTGGCCCCACCGTATGGCAGTGCCTTGCCATGCCTGCCGCGAATGAATGACATCACACGTCCACCATGACGTCATATGTCACCGCCGGGCTCTCATGGCTACACGGCTCCCCGCAGGCATTACTGTGACCCCCGGTGAGAAACAATGGGGGCGCCGCAGCAGGTGACTGTCGCCTCTGGTGGGGCTTGCCATCCTCGTTGCGTCATTTTCACTCCCGGGTGAGGCCGGTGTGGAGCACGGGGCAGTGGGTTTCGTTAGCGCATGGGCTGCCTGCTTGGCATCCTTTGTTCATGGTGACCTAGCTGACCACTAGTTATGTGCCAGCTGCCATGTGATGTACCTGTATGCCTGGTGATGAGGCTGCTGCCCATGGGCATGTGACCTTTCACCTCCTGCGTGCCCTCCAGTGGTATGGCATGGGCTGCCCTTTGTGTTCACCGTGTGAGGTGGGCATGCATGCCGGGCTGAGTATGTCGCTGCCCCCTCAAGTGTTTTCGGCACACGGTCCCTAGGCGTGCAGCGTGTAAATATGGGGGAGGGGGTAGAGTCCATGAGAATCTTCATTCTTTCACAATACCTATGATCAGGATGCGTCTGATGGGAGTCATTCTTCCCTAGTTTTGGCAAAGTGTTGTGGTTCATCACATGCCTGCTTCAGGGGAGGATGGAAGGATATTTGCTGCATCGGTTTTGCTTTGGTCAGTATGGCCGCCGTGGACATTTGGTGATATGGCGGTATATTGAGGATTGCTGCAGTGTATTTTCTTACATTTACATGTAAAGCTTTTCTTCCAGTCTGGATAGAACTCATTGCACTTGTCAGACTCAGCAGTGTAATGTGCACTTACCATTCATTTCCCTCCGAGCCATCCCGCTGCCTCCCCCCATTGTATTATATGTACTGTTATGTGTCTTGTGGCCTCTTCACTAGGGTTAAGCGAACTTGGTTTCCGGTTATCGAAGAATCCCATTATGGATTCCGCTATCACGGACCATAGCGGAATTTGGAATCCATAACTGGATTTTTCGATATCCCGAACTTTGGACGCAGGACTTAAAACCCAAGTTCGCTTAACACTACTCTTCACTTTTAACGTCTACCGCTGAAGCTCCCTTCCCATGACAGAGAAAAACGGATGTATTCCCACTTATTTTTTTGAATGGTCCATGAATACCAGCCGTCATAAAATAGGATTCTGACTATTTTTGTCAGTTTTGACGGACCCCATAAGAATTCAATAGGCTGGTTTATCAGCCGTTATAATGAATGTTATCTAAATGGTACATTTTTAACGGTAGTTTTTTTTTTCTGATAAAGCAGCCATTAGAAACAGTTCTCTTGAATTTTGTGGGGGCTCTCAGTCCATAAAAATGGCGAAAATAGGACGCATCCTATTTCTTTTGCTGTGAGAAGAACCCTAGACTGCAACAGTTCTGAAAACTGCTGTAAAAAAATCCATCTCACAGCTGTTTTTTCACTGTTAAATGTTTTCGGAACACACATTGCTGGTGTTTTCGGACCTCAAAATTGATGCAGTCGTGTAAATGCCCCTTGGGGTGATGCCGCGCATAGCTTAATTTTTCCACCAGGTTTGCACAGTGATTCCATTGCAGGTTTGTTACGTGGAGGTTTTTCCTACACGCTCGCCATAGTCCACCCCCCCTTATATACTGAATGGAGGAAATCCACCAGTGCAGCATTCGGCATGCTGTAGACTTTAAAACCTGCAGCATGTTGCTTGTAGACTGTGCTCACGTGGGCGAGATGGCCGTCAGGAAAAAGTCAATCACGTGTGGAATGCACAGAAGGAATCGAATACCGCTGATCTTTGGTTTACATGCTGCAGATCTAGCTGCAGATTTAGACCCATCCAGTGGGGCTAATCCGCGAGCAGCAGCTTATCAAGCTCTACGGCAGGAAAGGACGGCTAGTTCATTACTTATTCTGCACCGTGGGAACTTTGGCGCGCAGTCACACGGAGAAACAGAATGAAGGTAGTTTTTGGTGCAGATGCCACGCTGAGATCTGCAGCGTGATCATCCCTTGACGGGGCAGAATTTTTCCACTACTATTGGATGGCGGTTTCATAACCTCATCCGCATTTATTGCACTTGCGATGCTGAAACTCCAATGCAAATTCACAGCAAGCCCGTCACACCTGAGCTCACCCTAAATCCGAGCGCACGAGTGGGGGCATCTTGTGGGCAGAATTATTCAAACGGATGTTTCACAGAGCTGCACCCTGCCGACTAAAGTTCTCATTATTGGCGTCTTCAGCGGTCAGTTTCACACCTTGAGCGGTGGTTGTGGCCCTGGAAGGCTCCCTAGTTTTAGGCTTCAGATTGATTGCCTCCATTGTACGGCACAGTTTAAAAAAATTTTTTTTTATCCCCCAGCTGGTATTTTTACCAGAACCCCCACCTATGTAAACCTAGCCCGATTCTGTATGGAATATTGCAGTCTGCTGTGTCATTTGTTTCAGCAATTAAAAAAACAAAAAACTGCTGAATGAACATCCTTTTGGCCACCAACTAGTCCAGGGATCAGCAACCTGCGGCTCTACAGCTGCTGTGAAACTACAATTCCCAGCATGCTCTATTCATTTCTATGGGAGTTCACAGAAGAGCAGAGTAAGTATGCAAGCTGGGAGTTGTAGTTTCACAACATCTGGAGAGCCAAAGGTTGCCTACCCCTGAGCTAGTCACAGGCTCTGTGGATACCTTTGACATATGCAATTGGAGCTACAATTCCTTTGCAGGTGCTTCTCTATCTTGGAGGCTTAAAAGCCATGTACTCATTCAGGGAATTAATATTTTGTTTTAATTGCTTTTCACTCATTTTGGGCTAAAAATCATTTTTTCAATTGGTCATTATGAAAAATATTGAGCAGTTCTGTCACAGGGTGAACATTTTTATTTATTTTTTCCCAGCTGTGACTGGTACTTTCACTTTGTGCTGGTCATATAATAACCCTTATCCCTTAGGCTACTTTCACACTAGCGGCAGGACGGATCCAACAGGCTGTTCCGTCGGGTAAAGAGCCAGTTGGGTCCGTCCTGCCGCTAGTGTGTAATTAGCCTTACTAAGGGGTCAGTCACATTCTTATAAAGATTGAGCTATAAGGCCCCTTTCACACAGACGAGTTTTCTGTGGGTGCAATGCGTGAGGTGAACGCATTGCACCCGCACTGAATCCGGACCCATTAATTTCTATGGGGCTGTGCACATGAGCGGTGATTTTCACGCATCACTTGTGCGTTGCGTGAAAATCGCAGCATGCTCTATATTATGCGTTTTTCACGCAACGCAGGCCCCATAAAAGTGAATGGACCTGCGGAAAAATCGCAGGCATCCGCAAACAAGTGCGGATGCAGTGCGCTTTTCCCGCAAGGTTGCTAAGAGACGATTGGGATGGGGACCTGATCTTTATTATTTTCCCTTATTCTTCAAATGGATGAGACAGCACTTCAAGGTTTATATGCTGAATATATTTATTAGTTTAGCCGGACGTGGTGGTGAAAAAGTACAATGTTTCGGGCAATCAGGATGCCCTTCATCAGGCTAAGGCCTCTTTCACACTTGCGCTCTGAGGATCCGGCAGGAACTTCCGTACCGCCGGATCCGTCAGAACGCAAGTCGTCTGAAAGCATTAGAAGACTGATCAGTCTTTGAAATGTTTTCAGGTTACTATGGCAGCCAGGACGCTATTAAAGTCCTGGTTGCCATGGTAGTGCGGGGGAGCAGATACTTACAGTCCGTGCGGCTCCCGGGGCGCTTCAGAATGACGTCAGAGCGCCCCATGCTCATGGATCACGTGATCCATGCGTGTAGGGCGCCCTGACGTCACTCTGGAGCGCTCCGGGAGCCGCACGGATGGTAAGTATACTGCTCCCCCGCTCCCCACTACACTTTACCATGGCAACCAGGACTTTAGCGTCCTGGCTGCCATGGTAACCATTGAGAAAAAACTAAACTGCGGATCCGGCGATACGCCGAAACGACGTTTAGCTTAAGGCCGGATCCGGATTAATGCCTTTCAATGGGCATTAATTCCGGATCCAGCCTTGCGGCAAGTGTTCAGGATTTTTGGACGGAGCAAAAAGCGCAGCATGCTGTGGTATTTGCTGCGTCCAAAAAACGTTCCGGTCCTGATGCATCCTGAACGGATTTCTCTCCTTTCAGAATGCATTGGGATGATCTTGATCAGGATTTTTCCGGCATAGAGCGCCGAGGACGGATCTCTATGCCGGAAAAGAAAAACGCCAGTGTGAAAGGACCCTAAGTTACACGCTTGTAGGGAGCGGAGGACCGACATGGTTATAAGAGAAAATAATAGCACTCACTACAGAATGCTTAGTAAAATGTGGATGCAGGGGTTAAAAATAAAAAATTTTTACTCCCCTTATCCACTTGATCGTGTAGTTGCGATCTCTTCTCTCCAATCATTAGCTGCTGGCTAAAGGACCTTTGGTGACGTCACATGGTCCATGTGACGTCATCACAGGTCCTTTAGCTGGCAGCTAATGCTTGAAGAAGACAGAAGAGATCGCAACTACGTGATCGAGTGGATAAGGGGAGTTAATTTTTTTATTTTTAACCCCTGCATCCACATTTTACTATGCATTCTTTATTAAGAATGCTATTATTTTCCCTTATAACCATGTTAATAAGGGAAAGTAATAAATTCTACAGAATACTCAACCCAAACTTCAGTGAAGAAGTCTGGGTTCGGGTGTGTGTACCAAACATGCCAATTTTATTTCCCCATGCGTGTGCAAAATGCATTGAAACGCTTTTCACTCATGCGGGAAAATCGCGCATTTTCCCGCAACGCACTCGCATCCTATCTGGCCCCATTCCTCAACGCCCGTGTGAAAGGGGGCCTAAGTGTTTCTAAGGTCAGAGCTGAGATAAGGAGCCGTCAGCTGAGTGGCCTGGTGGGAGCAGAAAGAAAATTGTGCTAATAGAGCTTCGCAGCCTTGTACGGAGAAAACGGATCCATATTAATTTAAAAAAAAGATTAACAAATGATTTTTACCTCATAATGTAATGTAGTAATATTTAAAAAAAAAAAAAATTGCCCCCAGAGGTGTACAAAGCGTGTGAACTCTTGCCTAGAGGTTGATGCTTACCTCCAGTTCATGTGATTCGGGGAGCGGCAGGGATGGTGCAGTATGTCTGCTTGCTTGGTGTCCAGCCAGTGAGGTTTTCTGGCTTATCTTCTATATACGTTGTGCATTCAGTATAGTCTTTTGGGTTTCACTTATCTTACTAGCACAGTGGAGTGGCACGTGTCTGCTGATCCTCCCTAGGAGGATGGTGAAGACCACAGAGTGCATGGTCAGCGTGCCGGTCATATGGTTATCACAGTACTGCTAACCTAGGTAGTCAGTACTTGGCGTCATTAAGGGGTTTCGATAAAATGGCGGATTGCAGGGTCCTTGTTTCCAGCACTGCCACAAGAAATCAGCAGTACCATTATATAATACCAGTGTGTAGATCTAGAAGTTGGGAACTTTAGAAGGTTCCATCTTATAAAGGGAGGACACGGTCCTAGGATATGCTGTCCCTTTATTATCATTGGGGGTTTGACCTTTGGGATCCCACTGATCATGAAGTACCCCATTCAAACAAGCAAGACTGTGAAGGGGACCCACATGGGGCCCTCGTTTTTGTAATACGTCCTGAATAGAGGTGAGTAAATTGCAGAAAATTTGATTTGGTGGACTGATTCAGGTCCAGATCAATTCCACCTGAATCATAAATTGACCTGAGAATTTGTTTTTTTTCTCTCTAGTATCTTACATAGTGGGGAGACATATATGTACATTTTCCCCCTTTCTATTTGAAACTCCCAAATTGAATCACCAAAAATCTGGATTCTTTTGGAAATTTAATTTCAACTTGAGTCATTCACCTTTTAGGCTACGTTCACACGACGACATTTGTCGCGCGACAAAAAGTCGCACTATTGTCGCGTGACAATTTTTATAATGGGAGTCTATGGTGTCGCAGTGCGACATGCGACATACTGCGACACGACAGTTGTAAAAAATCCATCCCGGATGGGTTTTTCTGCAACTGTCGCGTCGCAGTCGCAGCATGTCGCATGCTGCATGTTGCAATGCGACACCATAGACTCCCATTATAAAAATTGTCGCGCGACAATAGTGCGACTTTTTGTCGCGCAACAAATGTTGCAGTGAAGTTGTGCCCTATTTGTCGTGCGACTTTTGTCGTCGTGTGAACGTAGCCTTAGGGTATGTTCAGACGACGACAATTGTCGCGCGACAAAAAGTCGCACTATTGTCGCGTGACAATTTTTATAATGGGAGTCTATGGTGTCGCAGTGCGACATGCTGCGACTGTGACACGACAGTCGACAAAAATCCATCCGGGATGGACTTTTTGCGACTGTTGTGTCGCAGTCGCAACATGTTGCATGTTGCACGTGCGACACCACCATAGACACCCATTATAAAAATTGTCGCGTGACATTAATGTGACATCAATGTCGCGCTACAAATGTTGCAGTGTAGTGGTTCCCAAATTGTCGCACGACTTTTTGTCGCGCGACAATTGTCGTCGTGTGAACGTAGCCTAAATCCCAGATGGTGGTTTCACATGTGGCATTTTTAGAAAAGTACCACTGTTGTTTTTGAATCCACAGCTAAAAGTGGATCCAGCAGAGGAGAAGCTCTTTTCTCTTTATATTTTCCATTCTTCTCTTTAATCTAATCAACTTTGGAGTTTTGCCTCAAACTGCAGTGGCATTTCCCCCCCAAAAAGTGGGTGAAAAGGGTGAAATCTGCACAAGAAACACAATTGACCTGTTGCAGACAAAATCTGCACATCAGGTCAAATTTTGCACCTAAGACAAAAAGCTAAGTGTACATGAGATTTGTCTAATTTCATCCACTTTGTTAGCACTGTATTGCATGCTGTATTAGTATATAAAAAAAAGTTTACATTACCACTTGTTTCTTCAAGCAGGGCCATAAAATGGATGTCTATGGGACAAAAGGGCCAAAAAATACTGCAATTCAAAGAAAACAAAACTATTGCCTTCAAAGAAGCAAACCACTTCGGAAAAAACACTTTTGTGTTTGTACTGTGCTGGCGTTTGTAGAAAGGCTAGGAAAAAAAAACCCTCAAAGCCATCTAAATTGCTTGCGTTATTTTAAGGCAAATGTATGGATTATTTTTCTTTTCTTTTTTTTCCTCCAAAAAGATATTTTTAGAATTATTTTTTTTTTTGGTTAAAGTCCCTTTCCCCAAAATGTACCATATTTCCCCCCCCCCTATAAGACGCACCGGCCTATAATACACACCTAGTGAGAAGGACAATAAGAAAACTATTTTTCATTAGACCTTAAATCAGACCAGCAATCGGACCCCCCAGTGTTAATAAGACCCTCAATCAGACCTCTGCTCAGATCCCCAATGTAAATGACCCCCAATCAGACCTCAGATAAAAGCCCCAATATAAATAAGAACACCTCCCACTTTCAGACCTCAGAGCAGTACCCCCCACATGCCTCAGTACAGGCCCCCTTGCTCAGATCACATACAATAAAAAAAAAATCAACTTGCCCCTCTTGCTCCGAACGCTCTGCTCTTCACCTTCAGCGCTCACTCTCTTTCCTGCTGCGGCTGTGCTCTCCTTCCAGCGCAGCAGAGCATAAGGTCACAGAGCGCCCTCACGCTGTGTACAGCATGGCAGAGGACCAGGAAGCGGTGAGTATAGAGCCCAGGGAGCACTGCCAGTACTAATCGCCTCCATAATGGAATCGCTCATTAGTATTCACCCCATAAGACGCAGTGACTTTTTCCCCCCCACTTTGTGTCTTATGGGGTGAAAAATGCAGTAAAAAAAATATACATGTGTATCTCCACGTGCAAAAACCCCCATACTTTTAAACTAAAGATACAAATTGCTCCAGAGATGCAGGGTCTTGCAGAATCGCTCCAACACTAGTCCAGTCACGTGTGGGGTAGGGCGGCTTCCCCACAGCCTCCCCTGGCTGGGTGGGGTATACATGTCGGCCAGTATACAGCCTCCCCTGGCTGGGTGGGGTATACATGTCGGCCAAGCTGGACCAGTATACAACCTACACTACTATTCACTTTGCCCGATCCTTCTCTCCCCTACAAGATCCTACAAGCGACCCAGGCGAGGGAGGAAGTGTTTTGTCTTTTGTTTTTTATCCCACAAAACCCCCCGATTTTCCTTTAAAACTATATTGTTGCCTTATTGCTGGTCATGAAAAACCCTAAGTTGGATTTTACTGACCTCCCCCACACACACACACTTTTATGACATTGTATAAAGGTATAAATCTTCAATACTCCTTAAGGAATTTCTAAGTAGACACAAAACCTGTAAGCATATAAAGGATTTGGGGATACACTGGCGCCGTCTATATGGTTATTGATATTTAACCTTCTCTCCCCTGATATCAGTCGTTGGGAGTATGGAGCTCCCCATACACATTACTGGGCCTGAAATAACCAATAGCAAAGCTCTGTATAACAAGGAGCTTTGCTATTGGTTAGTTTGGTCGGCTGCTGGAGTTGGAAGGAGGAGGGACCGGTTTCTATAGTAAGGACATTGGGGTGCGCTGAATCTCCAGCAAACATGGCGGCAGGGAGCTGAAGAGGGCTCGTCAGTGGTGAAAAACTACAGCCCCGGACAGCAAGGTGACCGCAGTGTGTAATCGCCACACTCTGATGTTTGTAGTGCAGTGTGTAATTAATGCAGACAGGCTATTATAGCCAAGTGGTAAAGTACAGGAAATATCTGCCATATTGGACTGTACTTTATCACTACGCTATAATGGTCTGCTGATATTTAGACCAGTAATGGTTCCCTGCATAAATCCCCACCTCTTAGGCACCATAATTTATTTCTGTTCTTCTGCTGTCCTCGGCTCACTGCGCCTGCGCCGAATACACAAGTGTACAACGCAGGCGCGGGATTTTGGAAGGCAGACTGTGCCGGAGGCAGGAGAGCTAGGCTGCCCGGCCTATCAATCACAAGAAGAGGGGCGTGGCCTCAGGTGGGAACACGGAGCCTCTAGGAGCAGGGGCAACACCCTCCCTGCTCCTAGAGGCTAATTTGCATATAATATAAAGACTTTTTTTGTCTTAAAAAAGGTCAGAGGGGCATATGATTAACATTATTAGGATGGTCTGACATTGGCACACAGCTTATGATGCCCAAATCTGGTGACAGAAACCCTTTAAATGTATGAAAAAGTGATGTGAACCCAAGAAGCTGAACAGACTCTGCCGACTACGATGGGATCTGTTCAACTTCCGTTCGGGGTCTGGCTTTTTTGTCTGGTCTTTTGACAGAATCTGCAACAGAGGCTCCAAACGCAGATGTAAACAAGTGCAGGCCTACGTATTATGTATTTGTATTACCGCAACTTTCGTACTCCTCCTCGGGTAAAAAATACTCCTCAATAATGGTCTGAGGAGTATTTTTACTCTGCTAGAAAAAACGTAGTGTGACCTCTGCTCCGTGGCAGAAACCATGGCCTTAAGTGGCATCCCAAGAAGGGACATGTCTCTTGGCACGGTCACTGCTTTAAACTGCCGGCCTGAGAACTGCTGTGCTGCCTCGCATTAAGAACAATGGGAGTCAGACACCTCTTGGCCACCGGCTGAATTTTGGTGCAGTGTCTGCACCAAAATTCTGTTGGCAAATTCCACTGAGTGGGCCACACTGTAGCAGGTATTTAAGGGCTTCAATTTACAAATTGAGATGGGTCATTACTTTTACCTATATAAACTCTAACTATCATCGGGCTAGGTCATCATTATCACATCGGCGAGGGTCCCAGTCCCGATCTACTGTTCCGGGAACCGCTGCCGCTCACCGGAGCTCTGCTGAGGGCAGCCGCCTCCCAGCAGCTTTCCAAGTACAGCGCCGTACTTTGTGTAGTGGCTGTGCTTGGTATTGCTGCTCAGCCCCGCTCACATCATTGGGGGTGAGCGGTACCTAGGCCATGTGACTGATGTATGGCAACATCAAATGGTGCTCAGAGTGCCAGCCTCTTGTAAAAGCTGATATTGATGACCCATCCTATTCATTACTAGTTTCTTGTAGCAGGCAATTCTTTAAGAAGTTGGCCAAGACTGCCACATAAGACATATGCTGCCTCTTGACTTGCTAGTTAAATCCAACTGCTTATTTGCCCACTAACAGAATGGCAGCAGCTGTGCCGCTTGGCATGCTCGATGCGTTCTCCCAGACGGTTGGAAGCCAGTGACTTTTGTGCCACCCACATGGATATGTTGATATGAGAGGACTTGTGAATTTTTGTCTCTGTTGTCAAAATGTGGTCGCTAATTAAGATACTTCAGTGGTGAAACTGGCACTCTTCTAATGGGGGTTCGCCGAATTTCCCTAGCCCCTGTGTTTACATGAAATACTCTTTGTAAAGGGTCTTTATGCACTTCTTTCCATCCCGTTTAGTACACAAGTTTATTATCAGCCTTGCTCATGAGTGTATATATGGCATACATCAGTGGCCAAGCAGATGTACATGACCTCCCGGTTAGTGGGGGCAGTTTTATTTTTTTTAAAGCTAATGTGAAGACTGGCCTCAGGGGTGATGCCTGAATGTATGACCCAAGACTGCTGAGGCCAGTGATTGGCTGCAGTGGTAATGTGGACATACATGATGTCATCGCTGCAGTACAGGTAAACAAAGACTTGGATTCCTACACATTTTTGAGGACTTTTGGAAAATGAAAGGACTAGTTTGGTAGAGAAGTGCAGCTTCTCATGTAACTTCTGAAAGGAGTTGTGCAGTGGTTTAATATTGATGACCACTCCTCAGGATCAGATCGATGGGGGGTCTAAATCTGGTTTCCCTGCTGATCAGCTGTATGAAGGGGTAGCACTGCTTGTGTCGAGTGCTGCTTCCTCTAAAAAATTACCTGGGTCTCCTTTGTAGAGGCAGAGCAGCTTAATTTCAACTGCTCGTCCCATTCATCGGTATTAGGGCCCATTCACACGTCTGTAGTGTGTTGCGGATCTGCAACACACCTTGCCGCCAGCCCCGTAGAGATGCCTTTACTTGTCCACAATTGCAGGCAAGAATAGGACATGCTCTATATCAGGGATGCTCAACCTGCGGCCCTCCAGCTGTTGTAAAACTACAACTCCCAACATGCCCTGCTGTAGGCTGATGGCTGTAGGCTGTCCGGGCATGCTGGGAGTTGTAGTTTTGCAACAGCTGGAGGGCCGCAGGTTGGGTATCCCTGCTCTATATTATTGCGGAGCCGCCGGCCGGAATGAATGTGTCCGCACCCGTTCCGCAGATTTGCGAAACGGTGCGGACGAACATTGCGGACGTGTGAATGGGGCCTTAAGCCACTGCACAACCCCTTTAAGGGTCCCTTTACACAGGACGATGGAGCTGCAGATTGTTGGGAAAGAAGTGTTCCTTCCCGACAATCTGCTCGCTGGTGGAGGAGACCCGCTCATTTACATGCAGCAATCTCCTCCAGAGAATGGGCTAGAGCGATGACTAATGCCATCGCTTGTCCCCATACTGTCTCATTGTTGGCACGATATGCCGCTGGCAGACGCCGATGTTTGTGTCTGCGCAAACAATTGGATTACCCGATGAATGACCGTCTCGCTTGTTCATTGGCTAATTGGCAGTGCGTTTACACAGCCAGTTAATCACTAACAAGTGTCCCTATGAACGCTCCTTAGAGCAGTGTTTCCCAACCAGTGTGCCTCCAGCTGTTGCAAAACTACAACTCCCAGCATGCCCGCACAGCAAAAGGCTGTCCGGGCATGCTGGGAGTTGTAGTTTTGCAACAGCTGGAGGCACACTGGTTGGGAAACACTGCCTTAGAGATTCTTTGATTCTTGGCCCATGTAAAGGGCCCTTAAGGCTACCTGCACTTGTGTATGTGTGTGTGTATGCACGAAGAGAATTTCTGGGTTTCCGCAACAAAACCTGCTGGTTTTACTTGTGGATTTTGTTGTGGGTTTGATGCGGTTTTGCCCCAAATGGTGACATCTGCACTAAAGATCCTCATAAGTAGTGTTGAGCAAACTTGTTTTTTAAGTTCTGCTTCCAAAGTTTGGGTCATCGAAGAATCCCGTTATGGATTCCGCTTCCACGGACCATAATGAAATTTGGAATCCATTCACTCAACACTACTAATAAGCCGTTGACATGCTGTGGATTTCAAGATCCCACAGAAGGAAAAAAAAGCAAAGTGCATGCATTCACTTTGCTGGTACGGTATTAGGATGCAGTTTCTCCACATAATCTCTACATAATCCGCAATGTGTGCAAGTAGCCTAAGGGTGTGTTCACATCTGGTAGATTTAGTTGCAGAAAATTTCTGCTACTGAATGAGACCTGCAGAAACCCATGTGCTTCCTGCCAAAACAACCCATTCAGATGAATGGAACTGATTTTTCGGCTGCTTGTGAAGACCCATCGGTCTCCGAGGAAATGCCTTTGTAGTGTGACCGTCTGATCTACACCTACAAGGATGTACATTTGAGTCTTATAAAATATGTAGAAAATGCTATATTTGGAGCTGGGATAAGCGGTGTTTGTGTGACATGGTCCATGTTGTGCCTTGTCGTCTAGTTGTGCGGCCGGAGTACAATGCACGCCTATTGTCATGCAAGGCTTTCTGTCCTATGTAATAATGGCCTTCTGTTATGTTGTACAGAACTTTCTTTTACAGCTATCAAAAGCTTTAGAAACTTCCACAAACACAACCTAAACCCCTTCATGCTTAACACGCATAAAGCACACGTTTGGGTGACTGCTTTCCCACTGGACCTTGCTCAACATTGTGAGGTCTATGGCGGTGGGCCGTGTATAGAAGTATAATGTATATCATGGGAGTCATTTACTAATCTGAAATACTCCTAGATTAGCAGATGTTTTACATTTAGAACTGGGCATCTAAAATGCTGGTCTTAATAAATGTGCCCCTATGTGTATTAGGGTTGTTTCGGGTATCGAACTTTCGATACCCAATCGATACTTTTCTCTGGTATCGCACTCGATACCAGGATTTGTATTTTATCGATACTGGGCTGCACTACTGCACAGCCCAGTATAGGAGAGCATGGCTGCGCCGCTCTCAGCGTGGCCATGTTCTCCTCAGCAGCACAGGGAGAAGGAGGCGGTCTCTCCCTCCCCCTGTGCTGCCGCTTCAACCAATAGAGGGAGAGGGGCGGAGCGGGGGCGGGAGCACTGGTCAGCAATGCCGAGTAGTTTCTTATATAAATGCAGGCAGAAGACACAGCCTGCCAGCACCTGCCTGTGACCCAGCACTGCGATCAGAGGCAATTAACCCCTCAGGTGCGGCACCTGAGGGGTTAATTGCCGCGGATCGCAGCGCTCTGTCACAGGCAGGTGCTGGCAGGCTGTGTCTTCTGCCTGCATTTATATATGAACGTAATTAGGCTGGCCAGTGCTCAGCCCCCTCCCCCTCCCTAGTGTTAAAACATTGGTGGGCAGTGTGCCCCCTCCCCTACCTAGTATTATAACATTGGTGGGCAGTGTGCCCCCCCCCCCAGTATTAAAACATTGGTGGGCAGTGGGCAGTGTGCCCCCACTGCCCTCCAGTAATAAAATCATTGGTGCCAGTGGCCACAGGGTCCCCTCAGCTCCTCCTCATTGGTGGCAGTGGCAGTGATCGGAGCCCCAGCAGTGTAATGCTGGGGCTCCGATCGGTTACCATGGTAACCAGGACGCTTCTGAAGTCCTGGCTACCTTGGTCTGCTCCCTGCTGCTGTGTGCACAGAGCAGCAGGGAGAGGGTGAGATCCTATTCACCCTGATAGAGCTGTATCAGGGTGAATAGGATGAGAAGATCCCAGGTTCTAGCCCCTAAGGGGGAAAATAGTTAATAAATAAACTGTAAAAAAAAGTTAAAGTACACCAAAATATTAATTATAAATCACCCCCTTTCCCAATTTTACATATAAAATATATAAACAATACATAAATAAAATATTACATATCGCCACGTCTCAAAAGTCCAAACTATTAAAAAATCCACTTTTATGCGGTGAACGCCGTAAAAGAAAATAAAAGAAAAAGAAAAAATGCACGATTCGCCATTTTCTTTTAGTCGTCTTGTCCCCACAAAAAAGTAGGATAGGACTGTTGTATTATGAGCCGGCGGTTTCATAAAATGTGGAATGCACGCGGATTTTTTTGGCGTTTTTATTTTTTTCGCATGGTATCGAGTATCGCAATACTTTTTTATGGTATCGATACCGAATCCCCCCCCCCCCCCCAAAAAAAAAAGTAAATTCTGCTTTTATGTATAGCTGGTTAAATGCGTCTAATAGCTGATGACTTTATGGCCGATAGCTACATCTCCTGATGCCACCATGTTTATTTTGATGACGAGTAGAATATGCCTTGTTCTTCAGGTAATTGTAGCTTTTGTGCAGCACAAAAGTCATTGTTTCCGGGTGGCAAACTGTGCTGTGTAAACGCGATCTACTGCTGGGAAGAGCGATGGCATTGGTGATCAGTCCTCCCCATACTCTGGAGGAGATCGCTGCATGTAAATGCACCGCTCTCCTCCGCTATCGATCAGATTGTCATGAAGGAACACTACTTTCGCAGCCATCTGCATCGTCGCCCCGTGTAAAGGGACTTGCCCTAAAATCACTGGACTGCTCTGCTGCTTTTCATGGTAGCCCTGTGATTTTGCGGCTCCTGCATGTCCCCCTGTAGTCCCTGCCTAAAGGTCCCTTTACACAGGACGATGTACAAGCAGATTGTTGGGAAGGAAGCTTTCCTTCCCGACAATCTGCTGATCGCTAATGGAGGAGACCATTGTATTTACCTGCAGCGATCTCCTCCAGAGTATGGGGAGGAGCGATCACTAATGACATCGCTGTTCCATGGCAGTAGATCGGGTTTACACATCTCCATCTGCCACTGGGAAACGATGATCTTTTGCGCTGCACAAAAGATACAATCACCCGATTAGCCAATGTTGGCGATAATCTGTTGAATTGTCCGCTCGTGTAAAGGGCCCTTAGAGTAGGAATTGCTTACACCACCTACTAGAATTTACATGAAACCTTTAGGCCTCCTTCACAAAAGCAGGTTTTCACATCTGGATTGACTCCTGACTCATTCATTACAATTAAGTGTTCATCTGGTCATATTGTGTATTTTTCACGTAGCCCTGGTTCCGTAGAAGTGAATGGGGCTTGTGTGAAAAACGGAAGGCATCCGGATGCAATGTGTGTTTTACTGATGGCTGCTAGGAGATGTAGATTATTTTTCAGTTTTTCTTCAGGCTCTTTAAAAAAAACACGTTAAAAACTGATTGTATCAGATTGCTTCTTATAAAGCATTTGTCTGCCTTTAGAAAAGGCGTCCAGCTCATGTGTGCTATATGGATGCAAATCCGCAGCATCCAAGATAAATAAAAAGGACTGTAGCCTGTATTAGATGGTCAGACTGTCGGCCAGATCATCGCTAACGAATGTTCATAGTAACGCTAGTTAGCGATGATCTGGCAGTGTAATACTGACACTGATTACCCGATGAATGCGCAATCACGTCTTCTAAATCTTTTAACAGGTTTAAAAGTCTGTTTGCCAGCGGCAGATTGTGCTGTTTCATCACTATCTCCTGCTGGCAAACAGTGATCAGTGTGGGGACGGGCGATGGCCTTAGAGATCACTCCTCCCTATATTGTGGAGGAGATATCTGCATGTAATAGAAGAGAATGCCAGGGAGGGAAGCATGTCTTACACAGCCTTAAAGGGGTTGTGAACCCGGACATACCTCCATTTTCACCCCGCAGCCCCCCTGACTTGAGCATCGGAGCAGTTCATGCTCCCATACTCTCCTTTGCCCTGCGCTAAAGCATGCCCATCAGACCCGGTGACGTCACAGAACACAAAATCTAGTGCAGGGCAAGGGAGCGCATCGGAGCATGAGATGCTCCAATGCTATTGTCAGGGGGGCTGCCTGGGTGAAATTATGGGAATGTGTGGGTTCAGCTCATGCACACAATCGTTTGTATTTTGCAGTCCACAAAACACTGATACGCAGCAAGATGCGGAATGGAACAGCCGGCCCCTAATAGAACAGTCCTATCCTTGTCTGTAATGTGGACAATAGGACACGTTCCATGTTTTTTTGGGCAGAATGGACATGCAGAAGTGGAATGCACACGGAGTCAGTATTCATAAAATGCCTGGGGGAAAAAAACTGCATCCACGGCATGCCAGCCCTTTGGATGCTGCCCGTTTAGATATAGTATACGTGTTTTTTCTAGCGTGGCTTTTTATTTCAGACCTTTTTTTTTTTCGCGAAATCTAGTCTTGAACGAATCGACCTTCGATTAAAATAACAATGTGAACTGGGCTTTGGTACTGGCTAGTACCTCGGTACCAAAGCCCGCTTCGGATTTCTATTTTAAATTTCTTTTAAATATGCACATGTGAATGCAGTAGGAATTCACCAAAGTCTCACGTGACTTCGGACAAGAAGACCGTTGGATCCATTGAGCCAATATATTTGTACTGAAACAGCATTAGAATTGAAGTATTTGAACAAATCGCCTTCAGATCTATGAGCCGGTGGTCAATTTGCTCAATCCTAAACAAGTTTATGGAAAAATGTTTTTTCCCGCTAAATTGCTGCATGCTGCGGGTGTAGCATTTTCTAAACGTGCTGCAAAAAGGTGCTTGTAAGGCATTTTATAACTCCCTGTTGGCCTGCGCGTATCCCCAAGCAGTACAAGACTGCTTAAGCTTGTGAGTGGCTGCGGCGGTGTGACAAGACGTCACACTAATGGTCCCCAGGGGCCTGGACCTTCAAACACACACTTTCCTTTAGGCCACACCTGCAGCAGTACAGGTATTGACAGCCTAGCCACCATGCTGCATCGGCACAAGCCGCCTGGCACACTGCATAGAAAGTAATACAACTGCCAACCACTGCGGTTGACAGTTGTAGTACGTCCTGTGCTGTCTGCCAAGTAGCATTTGCTGGTTCTGCTCTGTGGTCCAATCGTCAAGAGCAAGTCAAGCTTAGCTGTGATCTGACTGGAGGTGTCCAATTATCACTAAATCTTTGACTAGAAGATGGCAGTAATTTTTGTATATGACAGTTCAATTTGTGAGTTGGTTAAAGAGGACCTTTCATGGGTCTGAACATTGTAAGATAACTATCTGGACACGTAGAGCGGCGCCCAGGGTGTCCCTGCACTTACTATTATCCCTGGGCGCCGCTCCGTTCGCCCACTGTGGCCCCGTTACCTTCTCCCGCTCTGTATGGTAATTGCTACTAACTTCGCCACAGGGAGGAGACATCAGCTTCTCACCATGGGCGTTCCTTCTCCCTGTCTGTAGCGCTGTCCAATAGCAGAGCTCACAGCCTGGGAGAAAAGGGAAGTCGGTAGCAATTACCATACAGCGCGGGAGAAGGTAATGGGGGCACAGCGGGCGAATGGAGCGGTGCCCAGGGATGAAAAGTGCAGTGAGATCCCTGGGAGCCGCTTAACATGTCCGGATAGTTATCTTCCTTGTTCGGACCCATGAAAGGTCCTCTCTAGTTATGATTACTGCAGCTTCTTTTTTTTTTTTGCTTTGTGCTAGAAAATGTGTAATTTGTTTGTGCTTTAGGCGAGTGTCACATCGCTGTGAAACACCTATATTTTAAGGTTCTTAATTATTGTCGCACCACTTGGAACTCCGTTTCTACTTAAAAGGGTTTTCCGATAGGTCATCGGTATCTGGTTGCTGGAGATCCGACACCTGAGACCCTGACCATTTTAGTGAAGGGGGCTGGACAGTGATACCAAACACAGCCGCTGTACGATTTTGGGGGGGTCACTGGTGTCGGACCCTCACAATCAGATACTGAGGAAGATCTCAGAAATGTGCTGTAAGGATATTGATAACCTGTCCTCAGGAAAGGTTACCAGATGGTCGGGTATACTGACTCCCTGTGGCGCTTGTGTAGGTGCTGCCTCCTCCTCCTCCTCTGTTTGGTGTAATCACAACTTTGTCCCATTCATTTGACAGGGTCCCCAGGGATCTGATATTGACCTAACCTGAGGACAGTTCATCATTATCAAGCACAACCTCTTTAACCAAACTTTGATCATTGTAGAGCCCTTGGATGGTCTTTGGATCAATACCACTGTGGGGGATCTGGTTGTAGTGGTTTTAGAGGACTATTCTATGTGAATATATCCTTAACTGCCTTGGAAGTGAAGGCAATCGACACAGCCCCCTTCCCAGTGTCTTTTCCAAGGCCACAACACCATCCTGGATTCGGATTCCTGTTCTCCACATAGGTCCAGGTCTCAAAAAAAAGAACCCACATTTGAGACATTTAAGGCATATCCTGTGGATATGAAGTTGGTAATCCAGTGACATTCTTGGAGGGGCAGGGTTATCTGCAGTTTCTGGAGAAGGAATGCTTGCTCCGTGACTGTTTTGTTGGCCTAGATCTTCCATGAAATGTTTGTTTTTGGGATGGGGGTGGGAGCCATCTGTGCATATCCTGCAGCCCCTTTCATATGTAATGAACTGTCCCTACTGCTTCTCCTCCCAAGTGTTATCTGCAGGCTGTATAGGACTGGCTGCTGGGGGAAGGGACAGGCCTATATCAGCTTTCAGTGGATGAGTGGCCATTGTGGCCTCAGTTACACCGTGTGGAAGGAAAGATCAGCCCTGCATGCTGGAAATGTAAGTGTTTTCCGGATACTTATTGTATGTTCTGCGCTTTTCTCTCCCACATGGTGAACCTTGTATATAGAACAGCGGAGTCCAGACCCTTTTCTGTCTGATCTTAGAACCTGTCAAGCTGATATCTTGTGGGTTGTCGGGTCACGTATCCAGAACGTCTGCTTATGGGCACATGTTGGAATATGCTGCCATGTTCTCCAGCAGGAGCTGATGACATTGTCTTTTGCCCAGTTCCCATGTGTTCATACGTTTCAGGCTTCTCGTTGTAGGCGATGTCCTTGTTTGTCCCTATCACCAGACTGTAACTGACACAAATTTTAGATGCTGCTAAAATGTGTACAAGTCTTAAAAGTGATAAGAAATGGAGATACTAC
The DNA here is from genome assembly GCA_033119425.1 of Bufotes viridis. Classification (NCBI taxonomy): domain Eukaryota; kingdom Metazoa; phylum Chordata; class Amphibia; order Anura; family Bufonidae; genus Bufotes; species Bufotes viridis. The sequence continues at coordinate 176,744,317 of CM065592.1, forward strand.
ATTTTTGATGTGTGAAGATTTTTCTAGACTTCCTGTGAGTAATCCCAGTAATGACAACCATTAGACTAAGGTCGGCTGAACCCACTGTCTTCAGGTGCTGATCCTTCTGGGGGGAAAAGGGTCAGGCATGTTGAATTTCAGCATACCCGTTTCCTGGTTCTCAAGGGAGATGAGCCAGCTCATGGTCAGTCATCAGCTTATTCCCCTTTCACCATTCAGGACAGAGACATGGTCACCAGGGAGTGTTCGGCCTACAGCCGTGAATGTGTATGGCCACCTTCAGGCTGCATTGTCTGCACCCAGGGAATGAAAAAGAATCAAATATGAAGCATTTACAGTCAGGAGAGGAGTAACTTTGGTGTATCTTTGCATTACCTTTTACAGTGTTTTGTTGCCTTATGTTTTTATCTATTCACATGGACAGGTAAATGCACAATTCTGGTGGTTTCTTAATATCAGAGCTGTGATTTGTGGGAGCGCAGATGCTTTATTTAAGGGGTATATCTGTAAAGAATAAATCAAGGCAACTGGACTTTCTTTACAGATATACCATGACCTGGATAAATGAGAACCTTCCCAGACTTTATTTAAAAGGGTTTTCCTCAACTCATATTTTGATTACCTCTTTGCTGTGGCCTCTTAAAACAGCTGATTTGTGGGATGCCAGTAGTCGGGTCCCCCGCCAATCAGATATTGATGACCCCTCCTGAGGAAAGGGGAGGGCAACCTGCCACACTCCAGCTGTTGTGAAGTAGTTTCACAACAGCTGAGGTGCCACAGGTTGCCCACCCCTGGTATGAGTTCTGGAAAATCCCCTTTAAAGAGAGGTTCCCACTTTAGGCATTTATGGTCTTTTACGCAGGCCTGCACGTGGGCAGTGATCTGAAATGAAGTTCCCTCCTGATCCTTGCCCACCAGTTGGGTGCATTTACACGCAGCAGTGATCGGTGACTTATGGGGGTCACTAATGCGGTCATTCATGCTTGTATGTTGGCTGCACATCTCTATTTGCCCAGGGCCATGTGCTGCTCACAAATGAGTGTTTTTGGTGCCACGGTAATGCCGTGATTTCCCCTCAAATCTGCGACGCCTTTTATGTGAGCCAGATACCAGGAATGAATGTCCTTTTGCAAGTTGTAGTGATACTTTTTGGTCTAATTAGGAGTGTACGTGCTCCTCTTGGTAGGGGTTACAGAAATGGCTAACATAGATGGAAAGGCATGGGTGCTGTGTACAGCATTGAAGCGAGCTGATCTGGCGTGTTACATGTATGTCTTGATGAAGGGCTCAAAACTATAGCCCGAAACACGTCAGTCACATTTTCTCTCTCCATGTGATCATTTTGCCTCTCCGTCGGATCTTAAACTTTGCAAGCCTAATAAAGAACCATCCATTTTTTACGCAAGAAGCTGGAATTGACCTTTTGTTTGTGGTTGTAAATGGTATTTCTGCTGCCGGTGTGCCATGAAAAAGCATTAACTTATGAAGAAACATTAAGCAGCTGATTTGAGGGGGCGTGTCGCTCTGCTCTCGGCTCAGATTGGCTCACATTCAGGGGGTGTGTTCTATGCAGCGCTCGGCTCAGCTCAGTAGCAGAAGCAGGTCTGAAGCCCGCACGGCACGGGGGGGTTTATGAGGAGGCACGGGGGTTTAGGAGGCAGGGATGTATGAATAAACCTGTGAGCCCCTATGTTGCGCAGAAAACCGCAGGTCAATTCAGACCTGCGGTTTTCTTCGTGACAGTCTCTGATCCCCAGTGCCACTGCGCGGGGTTGGCACGGGTGTATGAATAAACCTGTGAGCACCCCCTTCATGTTGCGCAGAAAACCGCAGGTAAATTCAGACCTGCGGTTTTCTGTGCAACATTGGGGGGGGGGGGGCTCATAGGTTTATTCATACATCCCTGCCTCTTAAACCCCTGTGCCGCGCGGGCTTCAAACCTGCTTCTGCTACTGAGCTGAGCCGAGCGCGAGTGTAGAACACACCCCCTGAATGTGAGCCAATCTGAGCCGAGAGCAGAGCGACACGCCCCCTGAAATCAGCTGCTTAATGTTTCTTCATAAGTTAATGCTTTTTCATGGTACACCGGCACTTGGGTTTCTGCAACCGACTGCCTCATGTGAATGTTGGCTTCTGGACCATTATGAAGTGGCGTGCAGTAGTAGTTATTGGAATGCAGGTCAGTGTGGGCTCATTGGTCTTTGGCTCGACTGTGATGTCTGGTACCGGTGAAGTCTGAGAGGGAATTTCCACTTGTGATTGACATTGTATTAGATTTGCCACCGTTTAATATTTTTATATTGGGAGACACTCCCTTAGGTTGCTTTCACACTAGCATTTCTATTTTCCGGTATTGAGATCCGGCAAAGGATAAAAACTGGAGAACAGCTCTTCTGTTTTGTCCCCATTCATCCCACAGAATGGAATGCTCCAAAATGCGTTCCGTTTTGGTTGCCTTCACATACCGGAGAGCAAACTGCAGCAATCTGCGATTTTCTTTCTGTCATGGGATGCGGAGCAAAACGGATCCGTCCCCCATTGATTTTCAGTGGAGTTCATGACTGATCCGTCTTGGCAATGTTAAAGATGATACAACCGGATCTGTTCATAATGGATGCAGACGGTTGTATTATCAGTAACTGAAGCGTTTTTGCCAAATCTGGCAAAAAACGCTAGTGTGAAAGTAGCCATATTTTGAATTATTCGAAATATTGAGGGTCATTTTGCAAACGGCTCTAAAAGTCGCAGCGGCCTTTTTTGCGCCACGTTCGTCACTTGGGGGTGACGTGGGCTGGGACATCGGCCCTGATAAATATGTCAGCGTTTACTCCTGGAAGCAGTTGTAAATGTTAGCGAAAAACTACTCCAGGTGCATGGACTGCCGAAGGTGCTCCTAATTTATGACTAGGTGCACACAGCGCAAAACCTTTTTTGGATGCGCTGAGCTGCAGCCCCTTTCTCTCGACTTTGCAGTAGAGGTAGTAAAAGCTGTGCGGTATACGTCATGCATGCATGTAACCTGAGGGGGGAAGACCGCTGCCAGCGGACTGGGTAGTTGACCTACTGGTGCTGTGTACCGCTGAGTTTGGTCGTTTTGTGGATAACTTGACTTATGTCTGGAGTGTCTTCCATCCTGAGGTCTCTGCATGCTTCAGTGTACTTGTGCTGTGCCAGCTGAAGGGGACAGTGTGAACGCTGCTGTAGAGCTGATTGACTAGTGAGGTAGGGGACATGCTTACTGTAAGGAGATGTTTTTTGGACTTCTACTTCCTGCAGGATCCACTTCTGGTGTTGGCTAAGGAGCCTACAGGAAAATCTGCATCAAAACCTTCTTTAAAAAAAAAAAACATGAACCCTACCCTCTTAGTGTGGTTCCGGATATTTGCGGGGCATATATGTGTGTGTGACGGAGGAAAGGCAGAGCTCGCATGTGTGCATAGCATTAATAATCTGTCTGGCGGAAACATCTGTGGATGCTGCCATTTTTATATTTTTTTGTGTGATCTGCCAGCCTGAGAAGAAGTTCACAAGTCTTTGGTCCATTCACATGTCCGCAAAATGGGTCCGCATCCGTTCCGCAATTTTGCGGAACGGTGCAGACCCATTCATTTTCAATGGGGCTTTCCACATCCGCACTTTGGTTCCGTTGCCCTGCAAAAAAATAGAACATGTCCTATTCTTGTCCGCAGACACTGCATTTCCATTATAGCAAAATTCCATATTCCGCAAAATGTGGAATGCACGTGGCCGGTGTCCGTGTTTTGCGTATCGCAAAACACTTGCGGATGTGTGAATGGACCCTTATGTTTGGTTAAACTAGGATCCATCTTGGATTTCAATTTCAAGCATTTTCTACCTCCAAGTACTGCTTGCGGGGTGCTGCTGTTTGTGTGGTTTCTTGACAAGACTAGAAGTGGATCCACCAGAAGTATATTGGTGCTCTAGCACTCTATTGTGTGTAGACAGCCCATTATTTTCTATAGGGCCCATTTTGTGTGGATCGATCTGTGTGCTTATTTTTAAATTATGGCGCAAGTCCAGTTCTTGATCGTGCACCTCTTGTCCACTGCCGCTACTATAAACACTGCAGACTTTCCACATGTGAATCCACTGCAGAAAATATGTAGCATGTTCGCTTTGTGTAGTCATACTCTTCATATGTCTGGCGGTTACGGTCCACCATATGTTGATGAATCCGGTGCTGCTATGAAGCTCTGAGGTCTCCTCAGACTGGTTTGCCTGTCATAGCTCACTGCCAATTGTGTTAGGCTGGATTGTCGAACAGCGTTTTATTGCATTTATTTAGTTTGCCTTTAAAACGTTGGGACCTTAACGCTGGGTTCACACTTGAGCGTATTTGATACGCGCGTATTACATCGCGTTTTTGGAAATACGAAACACGCGTTCGTGTGATTGACCACTCTGGCGTCAATCACAATACGCGCGACAAAACACCCCAAAGAAGCTCCTGTACTTCTTCGGGCGTAGGGAGTTTTACAGCGCGTTTGTACACGCTGTAAAACGCTCAGGTGAGAACCATGCCCATAGGGAAACATGGGTTTTCGCCTGTTGAGCGTTTTACAGTGCGTAGGAACGCGCTGTAAAACGCTCAGGTGTGAACCTAGCGTAAAGGTTCGTAGCAAAACATTCAAGTCTCCATATGCAGTGCTTTGGCCTTGGGCATTTTTTTGGCGCCCCCTTTCCCGCAGTGCACTGGTGTTTTTTTTTTTTGTTTTTTTTTTTTTCAAAATTGGTTTCATATGTAGGCTGTTTTATAAAACTTCAGAGGTGCTGGGAAAAGCACACAATGCTACAAAAATCGGTTGTGGGATAAAAAAAAATTGAAAAAAGGCATTTTAAAATGATGAGCAAATAGGCATGTGATGCAATCTGTTAAAGAATAAAATGTATTAATCCTGAGCAGGTCTTTTATGAAGTCCATAAGTCGTCTTGGGGCATGAGGATGGGGTCTTTTCACGAGTGGATATATTGGTGAAGGCTTGCTTACATGGAATTTACTGAGCCTTTAGACCAGGGATCAGCAACCTTTGGCTCCCAGCTGTTGTGAAACTACAATTCCCAGCATGCTCCATTCATTTCTATGTAACTTCTTAGAAGAGCAGAGCAACTATGCATGCTGGGAGTTGTAGTTTCACAACAGCTGGGAGCCAAAGGTTGCCTACCCCTGATTTAGACAAATCTGTCCTCAGCTGCCAACTGCTGGAATTGTCCTTCTCGTATAACTTGGTGGTCATGCACATGAGATGACGTTTTATGCGATTCAACTTCGGATGAAGCAGTCATCCCTAACAGCGATCATCTCAATGTGGACAGGCATTCGTGGCCACGAGGAAATAATTTTTTGTCGTTTTTTTTATTGCTTGATGTTTTAAGACTGTTTTCCAAGGGACGATGATTTGGGCATTTATCGGTAAGGAGCCTTCTCAGTAGAGCTTGCTTACAATAATTGCCCTTTGTAAAGGTGCCACGCTTCTCCAGCATTATTGATGTAGTCACCAAAATCGTTGTTTCTGGGCCACAATACGTTCTGTTTAAACAGGTATCTGCTCCCCAGAAACAGTGAATCTGTATGAGAATTATTCACGGTAGCAATCGCTCGTCTCCCTACAGTGGGGGTGAGAGCTGCATGTAAAGTCATTGGGGGCAAACTGTTAATTCTTGATGACTGCCTGCACAGTTTGTCCTTGAAGAAGATTTATGGCATATTGATGGGACATGCTGAAAATGCCAGGTGCGGGTCCCACCTTTCTCCAGAATGGGGGCCAGAAAACAATCTGTACAAGTGCAGCTTTTATAAAGATAGGTGCAGGTCCCACCTATCAGTCATAAAGGGATATTTGTATAACAGCTTGTAATTGCAGTAAATGGGTCATATTGCCTTATTGTGATCTGCTGTCGGCTACTTTTTGCATGGAATTGGTAATGAGAATGCTTTGGGATATGTATGAAAGCCGCAGTGGAGCAGTACAACAGGTTTCTACTATCGTGTAGCATTTTTTTTTATTTTTTATATACTTTGTCTACATTGTTGCTTTTGCGATTTAATTAACCTTTGTTTGCAGATGCAAAACCTTCCCTTGTACAATAGCAGCGGGATGCCTTACACAAATGTTGTGTTACCATTTCTATGGCCAGGTGAGAGGTCACCTGCTGGGCTTCATTCAGTGGTCTCCGGCCCCGATGGTCTGCATGAGAATGGGCTCTTTGGTGAATTCCTAGTTTGAATGCACTGCTGTATAAAGGTTTTCTTCACTTACCTGTCCAGTCCTCTATTTCCATTAGGCGGAGCATTGCTTTTCATGGGTGTTTGGCCCTATATATTTGTGACTCCACGCGCTGTGATTATGCACACTATTCTGCCTCATGATGGCGTCCAGTTGTGAAGGAGGCGTGCGGAAAATGATTTACACAATACAATTATTTCATTTTGCGATCCTAACTACATTGTGGTCGCAAGTTCCCTAGACCCCAGAAATTCTGAATATATGCCCTTGATTGACACCGTCCTCTCGTGATCCTAATTTCAGAATTTTTAGCATGCCTCAAGATGATTACTGAACCAGTTGCATAAGAATGTTTATAGCCTCCCTTGGTGATTGGGTTTGGCTTCCTGAAGTATCTTTGAGATTGTTTGTTCAGGTTGGCTTTTAACCCCTCAATGACAGGCCTCCTTGACCAAATTTTTTTTTCTTCCATTTTTACTTTTGTGCATTTCAGCAGCCAACTTTTAGTTTTTACCATTAGTGTGGTGGTATTAGATTTGGTTGTATGCAAGAGAAGTTTAATTTTTTAATTGAGTGGGGGGAACATATAAACTACTATGCAATTTTGTATATATGTTTTATATGAATGTAGTGAAAAAACATTGTGCTCTTTTCTTTTAAATATTTTATATTTTTAGAACCCGTCCGGTTATTGTGGACAACAGCTTTTTTTTTTTTTTTTTTTCTTTTTTTTTTTTTTTTTTTTTTTTTATACAGTGGGCCCAGTGAAAATTGTGTGATTCACTTGGTCCACATCCGTGACTTGCAGGCCCCAAAACAGATACATTCATGGCACCCATGCGAGCGCTGCTTCCTCTTCAAAACTACCTTGGCGTTGGTGCCGTAGTGTAATAAGTACTCCACCCCATTCAAGTGAATAGGACAAGCAGCCACTGCAATGGAGACGACGCCAGAGTAATGTTTGAAGAGGGAGCAGCACGCGCTTGATCGGCTGTCATCAATATAACCCCTTTAACATCTTTATTTGAATTTGCGAATGTATTTACATGCTCGAGCATTACGATCTGTCACTGACACGCTGCTGGTTAGTGTGCCCTAACAGGCTTAGCGAGCAGCCCTGGGGTCCCTTCTAGGTCCCCGATTGTGTCACCAGGAAACCCTGTGACCTGATGAAGGGCGGGAGCCCTCTTTGTTCATGCTGGGGAGAGGAAACGGAGTTGTAGAATAACCGTGAAAAGGTGTATTAGTTAAAGGGTTAAATATGCACTTCTCGGGCTTCTTAGAATAGCACCTGTAGGAAGAACCTATTGCTCCAAATTTACCAACGTGTCTGCTAGGAATCGGTTGCGCGGATAGGGCATCTACAACTTTTTCAGACTTGGCATTTTGCATCACAAGGGGTTGGGTCCTAAGATGCCGTTTTTCATTACAATTCTGGCATGAAATTCGGTTTCAAAGTTAGGCTACTTTCACACCAGCGTCTTTTGCGGATCCGTCATGGATCTGCAAAAACACTTCTGTTACAATAATACAACTGCCTGCATCCGTCATGAACGGATCCGGTTGTGTTATGTCTTCTATAGCATAGCAATGGGGGGGTGGATCAATTTTCTATTGTGTGTGCCAGGACGGATCAGTTTTTGGCTCCGCTTCGTCAGGCGGACAGCAATACGCTGCAGGCAGTATTTTAGTGTCCGCCTCCAGAGCGGAATGGTGACTGAACGGAGGCAAACTGATGCATGCGTATTTATCATCCTGCTTGAGCGCCCGTGATAAATGTTGTGCATGGGTAGACAGCCGGTTGATGTTTAGACCACCTATAGGATTAGGAAATCTACCCCATTGTGTTACTTACTGTAGATAAACAAGAAATGGGCCTATCTGGTGTAAATGAAACTCTAGGAGCAGGCAGGAGTGTGTTTAAAAAAATAAATAAATAAAATAAATAAATAAAAAATTCAGTTTCGGCACCCTGTTCGTGCTGCAACTCCTAGCAGCCTCTGCTGGACTGGAAGTGACGGGATCCCAATCCTGGTTTCAACGACATTGCAGCCGGTCCATGGCCTTGGCGGTTACACATGCAAGGACGGCATGCCATTGCTGAAGCACAGCTGTCACATGCCATTCTTCCATGACTGATGCTGTTTTTAAGACCGAGCATTGATAAATCTGGACGATGCACTGGGTGAGAGGCAGTTGGGTCTCCCCGCCCCGCCAAAAATAAAAAATTCATGTTTGGTTGTATTTACATATACATCATTTTTGTGTTGATCTGTTAATGCTGGCAGTGCTTGAGTCCAGATTGACACTCCCAGTTCAGACTTGGTCAATAGTCCAGAGTCCTTGAAGAGCTGTTTGTAGATGTTAACAAAGTAAGGGTACTTTCACACTAGCGTTTTGGATTCCGTTTGTGAGATCCGTTTCAGGGCTCTCACAAACGGTCCAAAACAGATCAGTTAAGCCCCAATGCATTCTGAATGGATAAGGATCCGTTCAGAATGCATCAGTTCGGCTCCGTTCCGCTTCGATTTCGTTTTTGAGGCAGACACCAAAACGCAGCATGCAGCATTTTGGTGCCCGTCTGAAGAGGCGGAGCTTAACGGATCAGTTTTTTTTTTTTTTTTTTACAGTGTAAGTCAATGGGGATGGATCTGTTGTCAGTGACACAATATGGTGCATTTGAAAACGGATCCGTTCCCCATTGACTTTCAATGTAATTCAAAACGGATCCGTTTTGGACTTTGTCATTTTTATTTAAAACTAATGCAAACGGATCCGTTCTGAACGGATACAAACGTTTGCATTATAAGTGCGGATCCGTCTGTGCAAATAAACAGACGGATCCGCACCAACGCTAGTGTGAAAGTACCCTAAGATATGCACCGTTTTAGTGCTTTTCTTGTGCTGCATGTAAATTCTTTATCTATCTGGGATTTACAGAGAATCTGCAGCATGTTATGGAGGAGCTGAGCAGATTGAGATTTAGTTTTATGGGAAAATATTCAATGAAACTTGTAAGGGCTCTTTCACACTTGCGCTTTTGCTTTCCGTCCTAGAGTTCCGTCCTCGGGGCTCTAGGACGGAAAGATGCTGATCAGGATTATCCCAATGCATTCTGAATGGAGAGAAATCCGTTCAGGATGTATCAGGGTGTCTTCTGTTCAGTATGTGAACGTTTTTTGGACGTTGACAAAACCGTAGCATGCTGCGGATTTGTCTCCGTCCAAAAATCCGGAAGACATGCCGTAACGCCGGATCCGGAATTAATGCCCATTAAAAAGCATTAATGCAGATCCGGCTTTAAGCTAAAAGTCGTTTCGGCGCATCGCCGGATCCGATGTTTAGTTTTCTGAATGGTAACCATGGCAGCCAGGACACTACTAAAGTCCCGGCTGCCATGGAAAAGTAGTGGGGAGCCAGGGGAGAAGCTACTTACCGTCCGTGCGGCTCCCGGGGCGCTCCACAATTACGTCACAGCGCCCCTACATCACATGGATCACATGACACGTGAATAAGGCCTTACAGGCGGTGAGCTGAAGATGGCCTCATAGACTCTTTGAGCCAGTCTTCAGCAGCGAGGAGAGGCTGTGCTCTGAATGCTTCTAACATATCCTTTTAGCAGTCAGTCACTGACATATCAGATGTTTTTGGATATTGGTGGTCTATCCTCAGGACTGCACTCCCTGAATCTTATGGTGGCCATTATGGCACATAACAGGTATGATTTAGTGTTAGGTTCCCGTCTTATAGAGATCACCTTGACTTGTGGCAGATGGGCCCAAATAATTTTGTAAAAAAATGTATTTGCCAGGTATCTCAAATTTGCTAAATAAGCGTAGCGTTGGGACCGGAATGTTTTCTATAATTATGGCATTATTGTACTTTATTTGTGTTTGCAGAGTGCTGCTGGATTGTCTTTTATCCTATCCTCAGGATAGCTCATCAATATCAGATCGTCGGGGTCCAACACCCGGCAACGCGCTGATCCACTGTTCGAAGAGGCCGCTGTGGTCTCCTCACAGATTATCAAGCACAGCGCTGTACATTGTATAGTGGCTGTGCCTGGATTTGCAACTCAAGCTCATTCACTTGAATGGGTCTGAGCTGTGCCTATGCCAGGGATGGGCAAACTGCAGCTCTCCAGCTGTTGCAAAACCACAACTCCCAGCATGTAGACTACTTACAGCTATCAGCCTACAGCAGGGCATGGTGGGAATTGTAGTTTTACAACAGCTGGAGAGCGGCAGTTTGCCCATCCCTGGCCTAGGCCAAGTGACTGATCTAGTCATCACTAGCCTATGAAAAGGCCTAAATGCTCATGGAGAGCTGCGGTCTCTTTGAACAGCTGATCGGTGGGGATGCAGGGACATGGACCCCCCTGCTGATCTGATATGGACCTATCCTGATGATAGGCAATCAGTATAAGATTCCCAGATAACCCCTTTAAAGAAATCGTAAACCTAGTATTGATTACCTTCACCAAGGTGCTTGTCAGTTTGCATTCTCTTGGAAGCAAGGCTTCGTATAGCTGGTTATCTCCCCCAGACTTGGCGGGGGAGGAAGTCTTCTGCTACAGTCAGTTACCTTACAGTCAGACAAGTCTCATTTGGGCTTTTGTATATTTATCATGAGTTAGGATATCAGTGTTTTATAGGTCTTTTTTTTAATATGTAGCTGTATTTTATTATAGACCTAGTGGGGGACCCTATGCAGCAGCACATGAGATGAGCAAAACCACACAGCCTATAGGAGGACCCCCTACCGCCCCTTCCCCTGGACTCCCACAGGTATGTGTCCCTAACTTGCAGCAGCAGAAAAATCTTAAAGGGGATGACCCAGTAAAACAACTTATCACATAGTACAGTTGGTAGGTTTTCGAATTTGCAGCATAATGATGCCCTGGGGAAATGCATGCTTTTCTCTCAGTAAGGGTATTATCGGTCTACGTCCGATCCACATTTTTTGCAGATTGCATGCAGAGCCTTCGTTTTTAGGCCTTATTCACACGTCTGTTGTGTTTATGGATCTGCAAGTTGCAGATCCATAAACACACCCGGCCGGCAGACCCATAGAAATGTCTATTCTTGTCCGCAGTTGCGGACAAGAATAGGACATGCTCTACTTTTTTGCGGAGCTGCGGCCGTAAGATCGGCAGCACGCTCCGCAAAAACTGATGCGGAGAGCACAGTGTGTGCTCTCCGCATCGTTCCGTGCCCCATTCACAGTCAATGGGTCCGCATGTATTCCGCAGAATTGCGGAATACATGCGGACGACATTGCGGACGTGTGAATAGGGCCTTATGGGTGAGCAAAAAATGCGGACAGCACATGAATGTCATCTGTGTGCTGTCCACATCTGTGCACCCGAGCGGCAAATGATAGAACATGCCCTATTCTTGTCCGTTTTGCAGACAAGAGTAGGAACATTTTCAATCAGGCCTGCAAAATGCGCAATGCACACGGACCACATCTGTATTTTGTCGATCCCTGATTTGAAAACTGCTAAACTGATGGATATATGAATGCTTGTTACATAGAGAAGCCATACTAAATATGTACAGTGTGTGTACTTCTAAGAGGTGGGCTGGAGAGATGGTTCTCTTCCTTAGGAGATCCCTCTTTGCATGGAGCACTTTCAGTAAGTCTTCTTACAGGGCTGGTCTCTTTAAAGTGTAACTGCAGTTTTATTTTTTATACCCTTATGGTATAGTACACCCTGCTGTATAAATGCTTTTGTGCTTTAAATGTAATCCTTTTCAGTTTTACCTGACAACTCCCACAAATGTGTGCTACTTTCCCATTCTGCTGCCTCTTCTCACAGCGTAGTCATGTGCAGTACTATAAACCAGAGACGGGAGAGCACTGGGAGCTGAGCTGGGGCAGAATGGAGGGGGAGGGCTGCTTTAGACTGTAATATCTCCTGAATGGTAGCAGCTAGAAACATGCAACTGGCAGAAATCACTGTTAGGAATCAAGTAGGGTAAAATCTGCTTTTATTTTCACTTTGAGCTTCATTCCCAATTTCTATCAGTGATATCTTCCCCTGTACTGAATATATTGCTGTCATTCTGGTATTGTCTGAAAGCTTGGAATGCCAGCTTTCCAATCTCTCTAGCTGGTACCAAACAGAGGTATTAGCAGCTGAAGCAGACACCCCACCCCCCCTTGTCAGTGTGGAGGAGAATGAGGGAGCAGCTGCAGAGCTGACAGGCTGCAGAAGTTGAGGAGAATATTAGTTATTTTTACCACACAGTGAGCACCATAAAAAAAAATTTCACAAAATAATGTAAAAATTGCAGTTATTTATCTTTCCCCCTAAAAATAAATTAAGTTATTTAATACACTATATATTCCCCAAGATGGTTCCTAAAAAAAAAAATTTTTTTAATGTGACTATATTAAGAGGCAAAAAACAAATGCTTACAGATTTCATGTAATTGCAGGGCTTGTCTCTGGTTAGCTGTATGTGAGAGGATACACACTGCTCTGGGGTAGTGGGGGAGGTTATCTGCATTCTGATTGGTCTTGCTAGTTCATGTGAGGAGAGCAAGGGCTTATGGGAAGTGAGGGAAATACAGCATGGCCTTAAGGACAGGGCAAAGGTTGCCACAGGAAGTGCAGCAGAGGTGATCTTAGGAAGATGCTGAAATAGAGGCACAGAGAAATAGGGTTGCTAAGGGCTGAATATAGACATCAGAAAGGTAAAATTAACTGAAAAATAAAGCTTCATGAATATCTTCCATTCAGCATCACATATGTTAGGAATTTCACTTTTGGTAATTAAATGGCAGTTACACTTTAAGGAGATTCATCACCCTGTCTAAGCATATAATGAGTCGGGAAAGTTTATGGGAAATGGGAAAGTATCTCATTCTTGTGTAAATGTAATTTCTAATTAGTTTATTTCTCTTGATTTCTCTCAGTCAGCATTCCCCTCTGCACCCAATGCCCCTGTGGTGTTTGGGCCTCCACAAACTCCACAAATGAATACACAGTCTCAACCTCGACAGGTAAGTAGTTTGACTCTGGGGGTAGAATTTTTATTTTTTTTTCTCTGTTCCACATCCAAATTTTATGGTTGGAAAAAAATAAAAAATTTAGAAAGTGATAGAAATGTGGTTGGCATACTGTCAAACCTCCGTTTGTCTTCTCTACCCATGCTTCGATGCCAAGTCAGCCTGGAGCTTACATTCATCCCTTAAAGACCAGCGCCGTACATGTACAGCGAGCTGATCGGGCGGGTGCAGGAGCTGCGCCCACCCAATCAGCGGCAGGGTCCGGCAGTCACTGATAGCCGGACCCCTGCTGTACGTGCGGGTGGCCATTGGGTCTCCGCGCTGCTGTGATGGGGACCCGATGGCAGGGAAGGCAGCCCAATACCTTCCTTAGGCATCGTGGCTGCCTTCCATGACAGCCCCCTGGATCTCACAGGACGCAGGCTGAAGTGTATTACACTTACAGCCAATGCATTACAATACAGAAGTATTGTAATGCATTGTGAAGGGGATCAGACCCCCAAAAGTTGAAGACCCAGAATGGGACAAAAAATAAAGCGAAAAAAGAAAAAATAGTTCTACAAAAATGTAAAAGTTTCAAGTAAAAAAGTCTCCTTTTCCCAAAGTAAAGTTAAGTAATTTGGTTATCGCCACGTCCGTATCGACCGGCTTTGTAAAAATCACATGACCTAACCCCTCAGGTGAACACCGTCAAAAAATTAAATAAAAACTGTTACTTTTTTTTTGTCCCCTTACATCTAAGTGCAACACCAAGTGATCAGTCATATGCACCCCAAAATAATGCCAATCAAACTGTCCTCTCATCCCGCAAAAATGATACCCTACCTAAGACCGCCCAAAAAAAAAAAAAAAAAAAGGCTCTCAGAATATGTAGACACTAAAACATATTTTTTCTTGGTTTAAAAAATGTGGTTATTGGGTAAAACTTGGTGTACATTCTAGTTATCGCCTTGTCCGTAAGAACCTGCTGTATAAAAATATCATATGACCTAACCCCTCAGGTGAACACTGTAAAAAATGAAAAATAAACTGTTAAAGCAATTTTTTTAGTCACTTTACATCACAAAAAGTAATACCAAGCGATCAGTCATACAGACAACAATCGTACCAATCTGTCATGTCATACTGGAAAAAAAATGAGCCCCTACATAAGACAGTTGCCCAAAAAAATAAAAAAAGCTATGGCTTTTACAATATGGGGACACTAAAGCATTTTTTCAAAAATGCTTTATTATATAAAACAAACAACCCAAAAATTTGTATTGTCGCGTCCATAACAACCTGCTCTATAAAAATACCACATGATCTAACCTGTCAGATGAACATAGAAATTGCAAAAAATAAAAATGGTGCCAAAACAGCTATTTTTTTGTTACCTTGCCTCACAAAGTGTAGTATAGAGCAACCAAAAATCATATGTACCCTAAAATAGTACCAACGAAACTGCCACCTTATCCTGTAATTTGCAAAATGGGGTAATTTTTTTAAGGAGTTTCTACTCTAGGGGTGCATCAGGGGGTCCTCAAATGGGACATGGCATCTTAAAATTATTCCAGTGAAATCTGCCCTCCAAAAACCGTATGGCGTTCCTTTCCTTCTATGCCCTGTCGTGCGCCCGTATAGCAGTTTACGACCACATGTGGAGTGTCTGTAAACTACAGAATCAGGGCAATAAATATTAAGTTTTGTTTCACTGTTAACTCTTGCTTTGTTACTGGAAAAAATGGATTAAAATGGAAAATCTGCCAAAATTTAACCAAAGTTTGTAATATCAGTTTCAAATCCCTTGAGGGGTGTATTTATGGGTGGTTCCTAAGTGACTTCAGACCTGAACTGGTGCGTTTTGGAAATTTTCTGAAAGATTTCAAGATTTGCTTCTAAGCCTTCTAACATCCCAAAAAATGTCATTTACAAAATGATCCAAACATGAAGTGGACCTACAGGAAATGTAAACTAATAACTATTTTAGGAGGTATCACTATCTGTTTTAGAAGCAGAGAAATTGAAATTTGGAAAATTGCGAATTTTTGGTAAATTTGGTATTTTATAAATAAAAATGAAATATTTTAACTTAAATTTACCACTGTCACGCGGTACCATGTGTGACGAGAAAACAGTCTCAGAATGGCCTAAAGCTTTTAATGTTATCACCACAAAAAGTGACACGTCAGATTTGCAAAAAAAAAAAAAAAAACTTAAGGTGAAAATGGTTAAAACTGGAACCGAAATTTGAGCCCATTGTCGGCAGTTCTGGTTATGAGCTGACCCTCCACATGTAGAGGCAGTATTGATATCAGTAATCATTTTCACACACTTGGGAAAGAACAGAAAGCATTCACTCACGGGTTGGTCGGTGGGTGAATCTTTTGGGTTAAAAGCTGAATTTTTAGATTTTAAACGAGTTGTCTGAGAATTAAATCTTGGTTACAACCCCTACGATGTGTTACTCTCCTGTTTCATCAGCGTCGTTCTCTGGTGCTCCTGCTGCCGTTTTTCAGATGACGGAGGCATGCCTGGATATGGCACGTGACCACTGCAGCCCATCACTGTCCTCAACGTTCTGCATTTGAGGACAGCAGTGACGTGCTGAATCCAGATAAGTCACTGTGTACTTCACAGGCTGTCACGAGGTGGTCAGACACTGCTTCCCTAGTGAAATGGCAGGTGCTGTCAGACCTATGTTCACAGCCGCATCAGCGGTTCTGTTCAGCTCCTTCATTGCATTTTGTCAGTTTTGGTTAGGACATTAGCTCTCCAAGCAGCTGTGTATGGCCTGTAATGGTGAGCATCCAGTATGGCATTGTGATCTTTTTGACGATCACTATATTAACTTTTGTGGTTTTGCCTTGAAGACTTGCTATGTAACCTCTTTGATTGGGACATGTGCACATTATAGAAGGACAGAGCTCGAGGACAGTCCTTTATGAGCCTGAATGGGGAGATGCTCTGTACAAGTGGCTCCCATTTGAGCCTTCCTTGTATTACGTGTGGTGTAAGGGAATGGGACCTGGTACCTCCTGTCTCCCAACTGCTGTGAATGGAGCGAGCCTTGCGTGAGTGTCCACAGCCCCAATCAAAGCAGCTGCAAGACGGGGGCTAGGGATTTTCTCCTGTTGGGCATTTATCTCCGATTCAAATGTCTGAGGTGGCAGTGACCCTTTAATATCTAGCTTGCATGTGCTTTTCTCGGGGGCATAAGGTCAAGCATAAACAGGTTTCATAGCCTTCCTCTTACTGGTTAATGAGACCCGTCCCTGCCTCTTCCTATCCGAGTGGCTGTCATACTCTTTCTGTGCACTGTACTTTGTTTTTATCCTTTGTTCTTGAAATAGTTGTCTTTCCTTCCCAGTGTGATAAAAAAAGGATGCCTTTACACACTATATGTTAATTCTTTACTCTAGGACCCCTGATTTACTGCTTTGTCCCCTTGAAAGTTTTCCATGGCGTTCCCGGCTATGCAGGGAACTACAACGCACCAGCATTCGCTTGAATGGGGCCATGCTGCAGTTGTTGGGCGGCTGAGGGCCGGTGAAGGAGACACGATGCTAAACCAGCACTGTGGCCACCTTCACTTTCCGGTTATGTGGAGGCTCAACACTCAGGTCATACAGTGATGGCGTATCCTAGCAATGTGCGATCACTTTATAAGATGGAAACATCCCTTTAATTTGTGTATTGAGAGTCTAAAATCCTGGCTGCTTGCATTCTTAGCCCATGGCATCCCCACCGTTCCCTTGTTACTTATCTCTTCTGATTGCCCCTTTTTGTGTAGATATTCATGTTTGTCTCCCTTCACCCTCTGCTTCTTCCTTTTTTCCCGCTGCTGCTTCTAACAGGCAGGATTCAGATCTATTCAGGTAATGCTGTGATTTCTCTTCCGCTGTTCTCATTTAAGCCAAGCCATGGCTATTTTATGTAGAGGCTTTTGTCCATTGAGTTCAACGCTGCTCCCGCCACCAATATATAATGTTTATGGTGGGTGTGAATTGTTTAGAAGCTCATCCAATTAGCTGCTTCTCTACCGTGCCGCAGGTTGGCATGCAGTTGTCAGAACATACCCTAAGGGTGCATTCACCCATGATGCAAAGCAAATGGGGAAAACTGCATCCAAATATTCTGTGGTAGATTGATCTGTGAAAAATTATCCCATGTGGGAATCCATTCTTGCAGTTCGCACAGTCCTGATATTCTTCCAGTGATATACTTTTAATAGCTGGCAGTAGGGCATTTTAAAGGGAACCTGTCGTCAACTTTATGCTGACCTCACCGAGGGCAACATAAATTAGTGACAGAAATGCTGATTTCAGTGGTGTCACTCATGAGCTAAAAGTAAGTTGTGGCCGAGAACCAATCATTGCAGCACAGGCCTTGAAAAGAGTCAAATCTACTGAAGAGTCATGGTTTTGGCTTTCTGTTTGTGAGGTCCGTCATGGGCTCTCACAAGTGGTCCAAAACCGATCCGTTTTGCCCTAATGCATTCTGAATGGAAAAGTATCTGCTCAGAATGCATCAGTTTGCCTCCGTTCAGTCACCATTCCGCTCTGGAGGCAGACACCGAAACGCTGACGAAGCGGAGCCAAACGGATCCATGTTGGCACACAAGCAAGTCATTGGGGATGGATCAGTTTTATCTGACACAATAGAAAATGTATCCGTCACCCATTGACTTTCAATGGTGTTCAAGACTGATCTGTCATGGCTATAGAAGACGTAATACAACCAGATCCGTTCATGACGGATGCAGGCAGTTGTATTATTGTAACGGAAGGGTTTTTGCAGATCCGTGACGGATCCGCAAAAAAAACGCTAGTGTGAAAGTAGCCTTATTCATAATCTCCTGCTCTCCCGTCCATCTGCTGATGATTGGCAGTTCTCTCCTAGAGAGAAAGGGAGAAAACTCGGTAGAAGACTGTCAGTCATCAGCAGGTGGGCGGGAGAGCAGGAATTCATGAATAACCGGGACTCTTTTCCAGGCCCAGTCTGCAATGATTGTGATGTTGGTTCTCGGCAACCACTAACTTCTAAATGACAGACCGCTGAAATCAATTCACCTGTCTTTAGTATGGGCGGCATTACGTTGATGACAGGTTCCCTTTAAATTGGATACCATTAAAGGGGGTTGTCAAGTTTTCAAGTTAACCCCTTTCCACAGGACATGTTCGGTAGTAGTCCAACCACTGGGACACCCACCCGTTTCCCTGTCCTGAGGGAGAGACAGGCCACTCCATTTATTCTCTATTTGACCCTCAGAGATGGCCAAGTGCTGTACTCTGGTATATTGGGACCCTCCATGCTCTGGGTCGGAGGGTCCCAGTGGTCAGACTCGCACTGATCAGTCAGCCATGATCCTGTGAATAGTGAGTAACTTAAAATTGTGGCCCAATAGGTCATGATCCCATGTGGCAAATTACTTCCTGAATTTGAGTTGCATCTGCGCAAAAACTCTACGGTGTAAGTACAGTGTATAATGCATGTGAATGCCACTGCACATTTCAACAGGTTTTTTTCTTTACTCCAGTGACACCAGACCATTTACTGATCCCGTGTGTGAGCTGATGTCCATTCCATACTTGCTATATACAGTACTGTGCAGAACTTTTAGGCAGGTTTGGAAAAATGCTTCAAAGTAAGAATACTTTCAAAATAGAAGTGTTAATAGTTTCTTTTTCATCAATTCATCAAGCACACGACCGTATGTATTTTGCGGGCTGCAAAAAATACTGATAACGTTCATGTGCATTCCGTATTTTGCTGAACAGAACAGCTGGCCCCTAATAGAACAGTCCTATCCGTGTCCGTAATGCGACAATAATAGGACATGTTCTATTTTTTATTTTATTTTTTCGAAACGGGCATATGGAAACTGAATGCACACGGAGTTCCGTATACGGTTCACAAAAAAAAAAAACAGACCGGACACGGAAAGAAAATACGTTTGTCTGCATGAGGCCTTAATGACATTGGCTGTATGTTTGGGTTCATTGTCTTGCTGTGGAATAAACTAATAACACTTGTATTTTTGAAACCATTCTTACTTTGCAGCATTTCTCCACAGCTGCTTAATACTTTTGCATAGTCCTGTACATTAGGAAAAAAGTATGAAGAAGATGGAATGGAGTATTGACTGCATGATCAGACTACAAAGTGTTTCTGTTACCATGGAGACTCGTAGGTCTGCAGAAGACGCAAAGTGGTTTTATCAAGAACATTTGCGAAATTGACATTTTTATTTGAATTCATTTGGACTTGGTTGTCATCTGCAACATGCCCTGTGCAGTTGTAAAGGCACCCCTCCGTACCTATGTTTCGAAGTATAAGCCTGCTGTCCTGGAATTAGATTTATTTTATTTTTGTGGTATTTTGTTTAATAACCCTGTGGTAAAAATGTGAATCACCCGGGTATCGTTATTTAGTTTTTAAATTTGCGTGTTGGCCTCTGTCCAGCATGGAGCATCCAGCGGTAGCCATGATGTGGTGTAGGTGGCCACAGATGTTTAGCTTGTATAATTGGCCTGATTTTATAGAGGGGTAATTGGCACTCCTTTGTAGTTGCAGTGATTTCTCCTTTATCTGGTGAATGTTTCCTGATCATTCTACTCTTCTTCAGCATTATTATCCAAGCAGGACACAACCTGCGAGCACCGCTACTAGAGTTCAGACTGGATCTACAGCTCGTCCAGTGCCTCCTGCCCATGTGTACCCCGCTGGTTCCCAGGTGATGATGATACCCTCACAATTATCCTACACCTCCCAGGGCTACTATATTCAAGGACAGGTTAGTCTACTAGTTTTCTTTTCTTTTTTTCTTTCTCCATGTGGTAACCCTTAAGAATTTAAGTTAATCTGAATCATATTTCATTTCTAGGGTCGCTCCTATGTGATGCCCACACAACAGTACCCTGTACAACAAGGCGCCCCCGGATTCTTTCCTAGTGCCAGCCCCACAGAGTACGGCACTTACGGTGAGTGTTACACAGAGGCTTTGATTTTGGAGCCTAAAACTATATGAAAGCATTGGATATACAAAATATTTTTTTTTTCCCTCTGGGCTGGAGACATTGTAGTTTTTTTTATTTTTTTTGTTACTCCCTATACTATGGACCATAACGCAGTTCTATGACTGAATGTATAACGGAATGCCTTTAGAGGCATTTTGTTAATTCCGTCATAATAGAGGTCTATGGGCTGCAAAACGGATCCATCCTGTTTCCGTTATGTAGTAGAGGACTCCCCTGCATATAACGGAAACAGGACGGATCTGTTTTGCAGCCCATAGACTTCTGTTATATGCAGGGGAGTCCTCTCCTACATAACGGAAACAGGATGGATCCGTTGTGCAGGCCATAGACCTCTATTGCGACGGAATGTCTCTAAAGGCATTCCGTTATGTATTCCATCATAGAATTGTGTTATGGTCTATGGTAATGGGATCCATAACACAATTCTGCTTTTACCCCCAAACGAAGCGTGAACGAATTTCATAACCTGAAACTCGCTCCTCTCTAGTTGTGAGGTGTTGAGATCGCTCAGGGGTGTGATCCCGTGGTAATTGTAAATTTGACAATTTGAAAAGTGCTCTTTGTTGTAAGGGTAGGTTCACAGATATTCCTGCTGCTTGTTTCGGGTGAGAATGCTGAGGATTAGCCCTGTTGAATGACGATGGGGTTGATGTTCGTGTGGATCTGCTCCAAATTTGCTGCAGAAATCAAAGCATATGCCTCTGATTTCTGACGTGTTTATTTTGGAATTGCAATATGCAAATCTTGTGTGTGAACTTTTTCTTCAGGGCTTAACTGTAATTTTTTTTGAATGTAGTGACTAGACAAATAAAAAATACCAAATAAGCTTTAAGCACAAATTTATCATAGACTTGATTTAAGCAATAATTGCACTGGGCAGGTATCAGGCAAATTATCGGAAATGAACTCTCGTTCCTGATAACTGGCCCATGGTGCTGCCAGTCACCCGACAAATGAGCAAACTTTCACGCAGCACCTAAAATTGTAGTTAAATAGCGCTCAGTATTCATTTTGTATAAGGCCATGTGTGAGGCCCGTATAACAGGACCCTTAAAAGTGTTTTAGATAGGTCATCAGTATCTTATCAGTAGGGGTCTGACCGCTAGGACCCCTGCCAATCAGCTATTTGAGAAGGCATCGTTGCTCCTGTACGTGCCACGGCCTCATCGCAGCTTACCAGACGCAGTGCTCTACATTGTCTAGCGCCTGTGCTTGGTATCGCAGAATAGGTCTGAGCTGTATCAAGGGCACGTGGCTGATGACGTGTCGCCACTGGCATAGGAAAATCTGCAAGAAGACTGTCGCACTCCCTGGGCTGCTGGTGCCTTCTCAAACAGCTGATCAGCGGGGGTCCTGGGTGTCATGCCCCACTGATCAAATACTGGTGACCCTATCCAGCGGATAGGTCATCGATATTAAGTCTTAGAAAACCACTTTAAGTTGCCTATCCACCGTCAGTAGCTGTTGGCCAAACACTCGTTTGGCTGAAAGCGCTCTCCCAAATCCCCTATACATATACACACTCTGTCACGCGTGTTTTCAATGGGGAGATGAGAAAGCCGCTGCCAGGCTTCTGGCAGCATCTTATCTCTTGAGTACACAAGGATCGGATGTAACCCGTCTTATTCATGCTTAGTGCGATTGTCGGTATCATGTATGTATACCCCTGTACTCATATGTACAGCGCCATGGAATGAATGGCGCTTTAATAATAATGTTGCGTTTCAATGTGCCCAATTATTCTCTCTGGAGAGAGTTTGGAGATCCCCATACACATAAGATTGTCGTCAGATCCCACCGACCACTGTAGACTGCAGCCTAATGTATGGGGCCTTTAGTGATTTTCTGATTTAAAAGTGATATACTAAAAATAAGCCGTTTACCAAAGTGGTCATCTTTCTCTTCTTGCAACAAACCAAATCATCTTGCCTTTAAACTTGCCTGAATAGTATGCTGCACTGTCTGGGCTTTTGTAATCTGGCATCTGAAAATGAAGGGATTTTTCTATTTTAGTTCTGTTTAGTTAGATTTTAGTCCAAAACTTTATTTGGGGGCTTACCCATTGTGTTTGCGCTTTAGCTGTGCTCTACACCTCCCCCTTCCTGATGTTTATACGATCAAGCGTTGACTATATTTAGTTCAGTGTAGCTGGGATGTAGAAGGAGAGCTCGCAGTGTTTAGTGGGGGAAGTGATACAAGCGACTTACTGGATGTAAGTTTACCAGCTAGCAGATGGGCCTTCGTCTCATCTGTTGAGGGTAGAAACTTGTTTGAATTGGGGCATGTGATTTTTTTTTTTTTTTTTTTTTATAACTGTTTGATTTTCTAATTATTTGCCTTTTTCCCCTGTCTTTTTTTCCTTCTGTTCTTTTTATATAGCTGGTGCATATTACCCGGCTCAGCAGCAGTTTCCTCCCGGGGTGCCAGGAGCTCAAGTGATGATTAATCAACAACAAGCGATTCCTCCAAAGAGAGAACGAAAGACGGTAAATATAAGGGGTTTCAGAGCTTTATGGGCAAAGTCTCTTGGTGGTTTACATATGCACTGCAGTGACACGTACTATAGTAATATATTCAATTACATTTGTCAGTGTTAAACCTCATCTGCCATTTCTCTGCCCAAGCCTCCAATCTATCCAGATCCCTCTGTAGCTGTATACTGTCCTCTTCAGTGTTAATTACTTTACACCGTTTAGTGTCATCTGAAAAATAGATATTTTACTGTGCAGGCCTTCTACAAGATCATTAATAAATATATTGAAGAGAATAGGGCCCAATTAGGGCTGAAACGATTACTCGATTTAATCGAGTAATTCGACACAAAAAAATCCTCGATGCAATTTTTTTGCATCGAGGATTCGTTTGTGTCATGTGACCACGGAGCGGGAGGGCAGCACTTGCTATTACTCCCCGCTCCGTGGTTACCCGTCAGGTCATAGTGCACGTAAGCACGCCCTATGACCCGACACTGTGCAGAGCGGCTGGCAGCGGAGGGGGCGGGGCGCACAGGGGAGGAGTCGCTCTCTCCCTCCCCCTGTGCTGTGCTGCCAGTGAGGAGAGACGGGGGGCGAGGAGGGGCGGGCGCACTGCGCCACCAATGACAGGACCTTACATGGTCCGGCCTTACTAACTAGCAGCTAGCCCGGGATGTCCCCGCACTTACAATTATCCCCGGGCGCCGCTCCGTTCTCCCCACTGTGGGCCAGTTACAGTTTCGTGCTCCATGTGCCAATTACTATTATCGGACCAATGGGGAGTAGACATCACCTTCTCTGTGGGCGTTTCTTCTCCCTGCGCTGTCCAATCGCAGCAGAGAACGTCACAGTGCAGGGAGAAGGAATGCCCACAGAGCTGATGTCTCCTCCCTATTGCTCCGATATTAATAATTAGCATATGGAGCAGGACACTGTAACTGGCACACAGTGGGGAGAGCCGAGCCGCGCCCAGGGATAACTAAGTGCAGGGACATCCCTGGGCGCCGCTCCTTGTAGCTGCTAGTTAGTAAGGCCGGACCATGAAAGGTCCTTTGTAATCTTTAATACAGGAGGCAGGGAGCTGCGATCAGCGGCAGTTAACCCCTCAGGTGCTGCACCTGAGGGGTTAACTGCCGCTGATCTGCTGCCTGCCGCCTGTATTAAAGGTTAATTTTCATTGGTGGCGCAGTGCGCCCACCCCCCAGTATTAAAATCGTTGGTGGCAGTGGCCACAGAGCAGAGTCCCCTCCCCCCTCATTGGTGGCAGTGGCCACAGAGCAGAGTCCCCTCCCCCCTCATTGGTGGAAGTTCTGATTGGAGCCCCAGCAGTGTTATAACTGGGCTCCTATCGGTTACCATGGCAACCAGGACGCTACTGAAGCCCTGGTTGCCATGGTAACATTCTTATTAGATTACTCGATTAATCGTAAAAAATAATCGATAGAATACTCGATTTCTAAAATAATCGTTTACTGCAGCCCTAGGCCCAATACTGACCCCCGAGGTACCCCACTAGTGACAGTGACCCAATCTGAGTGTGTACCATTAATAACCACCCTCTGTTTTCTGTCACTCAGCCAGTTACTTACCTGCATACAGACATTTTCTCCCAGTCCGAGCATCCTCATTTTATATACTAACCTTTTATGTGGTACTGTGTCAAATGCTTTGGAGAAGTCAAGATATTTGAAAAATTGCAGATCAGACTCTGATGTAATGTATTCTATGGTGGCTGCGCAAGAGCAAGACTTCCAATGCACCACTTGAGTACAGGTTACCTGCAGTTGGTTGCCCACTGTTTCAGGATTGAAGGTGAACACCCTACACAAATGAAATGCAGTAGGGTTGTTGCGGGTATTGAAGTTTCGATACCCAATTGATACTTTTCTCTGGTATCGAGCTCGATACCAGGATTAGTATTTTATCGATAGTGGGCTGCGCTACTGCACAGCCCAGTATCGGAGAGCGTGGCTGCGCTGCTTTCAGCGCGGCCATGTTCTCCTCGGCAGCACGGGGAGGAGGCAGTCTCCCTCCTTCTGTGCTGCCACCAATAGTGAGAGGGGCGGAGGAGGGGCGGGAGCACTGACCACTTATAACTAGTAACGTTTCATTTATAAATGCAGAAGAAACACACTGCCGGCACCTGCCTGTGACAGAGCGCTGCAATCAGAGGCAATTAACCCCTCAGCAAAAGTCTAAAAAAAAAAAAAAAGTCACCTAGTCATATTACAAACTTAACCCGTTAAGGACACGGCCCTATTTCACCTTAAGGACCAGGCCATTTTTTCAAAATCTGACCATTGTCACTTTATGTGGTGATAACTTTAAAACGCTTTTTCTTATCCAGTCCATTCTGAGATTGTTTTTTCGTCACATATTGTACTTCATGACAGTGGTAAAATGAAGTCGAAAAATTTCATTTTTATTTATAAAAAAATACCAAATTTACCAAAAATTTTGAAAAATTTGCAATTTTCCAAGTTTCAATTACTCTACTTCTATAATACATAGTAATACTGCCAAAAAAAGTTATTGATTTACATTCCCCATATGTGTACTTCATGTATCGATCATTTTGGGAATGCTATTTCATTTTTGGGGACGTTACAAGGCTTAGAAGTTTAGAAGCAAATCTTGAAATTTTTCAGAAATTTTCAAAACCCACTTTTTAGGGACCAGTTCAGGTCTGAAGTCACTTTGTGAGGCTTACATAATAGAAACCACCCAAAAATTACCCCATTCTAGAAACTACACCCCTCAAGGTATTCAAAACTGATTTTACAAACGTCATTAACCCTTTAGGTTTTCCACAAGAGTTAATGGCAAATAAAGATAAAATTTCAGAATTTCGATTTTTTGAAAATTTTTCCGTTTGAATCCATTTTTTCCAGTAACAAAGCAAGGGTTAACAGCCAAACAAAACTCAATTTTTATTGCCCCGATTCTGTAGTTTTCAGAAACACCCTATATGTGGTCGTAAACTGCTGTATGGCCAAACGGCAGGGCGCAGAAGGAAAGGAGCGCCATATGGTTTTTGGAAGGCAGATTTTGCTGGACTGGATTTTTGACACCATGTCCCATTTGAAGCCCCCGATGCACCCCTAGAGTAGAAACTCCATAAAAGTGAATCCATCTAAGAAACTACGCCCTCAAGGTATTCAAAACCAGTTTTACAAACTTTTTTAACCCTTTAGGTGTTCCACAAGAGTTATTGGCAAATGGAGATGAAATTTCCGAATTTCTATTTTTTGTTACCTTGTCTCAAAAAAGTGTAATATAGAGCAACCAAAAATCATGTTTACCCTAGAATAGTACCAACAAAACTGACACCTTATCCCGTAGTTTCCAAAATGGGGTCACTTTTTTGGAGTTTCTACTGTAGGGGTGCATCAGGGGGCTTCAAATGGGACATAGTGTCAAAAACCAGTCCAGCAAAATCTGCCTTCCAAAAACCATATGGCGTTCCCTTCCTTCTGTGCCCTGCCGTTTGGCCATACAGTAGTTTACTGACCACATATGGGGTGTTTTTGCAAACAAGAGAATCAGGGCAATAAATATTGAGTTTTGCTTGGCTGTTAACCCTTGCTTTGTTACTGCAAAAATGGATTAAAATGGAAAATTTGCAAAAAATAGCTGTTTTGGGACTGTTTTTATTTTTGTTATTTACATAGTTGAACTGACAGGTTAGATTGTGTGCTATTTCTATAGAGCAGGTTGTTACGGACGCGACAATACCAAATATGACTACTTTTTGGGGTTTTTTGTTTCAGTTTTACATAATAAAGCCTTTTTGAAAATAATTTTTTTAGTGTCTCCACATTCTGAAAGCCATAGTTTTATTTTATTTTTTTGGGCGACTGTGTTATGTAGGGGCTCATTTTTTGCGGGATGAGATGGCGGTTTGATTGGCACCATCTTGGGGTGCATATGACATTTTGGTCGCTTGCTATGACACTTTTTGTGATGTAAGGTGACAAAAATGGCTCTTGACACCGTATTTTTTTTTTTTTTTTGCTGTGTTCAGCTGAGGGGTTAGGTCATGTGTTATTTATATAGATAAGGTTGTGACGGACGCGGCGATACATAATATGTATACTTTTTATTTATTTATATAAGTTTTACACAATAATATAATTTTTAAAACAAAAAATCATGTTTTAGTGTCTCCATAGTTTGAGAGCCATATATATATTTTTTTTGGCCGATTGTCCTATGTAGGGGCTCATTTTTTGCGGGATGAGATGGCGGTCTGATTGGCACCATCTTGGGGTGCATATGACTTTTTGATCGCTTACTATTACACTTTTTGTGATGTAAGGTGACAAAAAATGGCTTGTTTGACAACGTTTTTATTTTTTATGTTTACGGCGTTCATCTGAGGGGTTAGGTCATGTTATATTTTTATAGAGCAGGTACTTACGGACGCGGCGATATATAATATGTATACCTTTTTTTATTTATTTTGGTTTTACACAATAATATCCTTTTTGAATGAAAAAACATGTTTTAGTATCTCCATAGTCTGAGAGCCATATATTTTTCAGTTTTTAGGCAATTGTCTCAGGTTGGGTATCATTTTTGCGGGAGGAGGTGACGGTTAGATTGGCACTATTTGGGGGTCATATGACTTTTTGATCGCTTGCTATTACACTTTTTGTGATGTAAGGTGGCAAAAAATGGCTTTTTGACAAAGTTTTTATTATTTTTTTTTACAGTGTTTACTTGAGGGGTTAGGTCATGTGATATTTTTATAGAGCAGATTCTTACGGACGTGTAGATACCAAATATGTCTACTTTTTTTTTTTTTTTACATTTAACACTAAAAAGCATTTTGGAAACAAAAAATCATGTTTTAGTCTGAGAGGCATAGTTTTTTTATTTTTTGGCCAATTGTTTTAGGTAGGGGCTCGTTTTTGCGGGATGAGATGGCGGTTTGATTGGTACTATTTTGGGAGGCAAACGCCTTTTGATCGCTTTGTATTACACTTTTAGTGATGTAATGTGCCAAAAATGGCTTATTTACACCATTTTTTTTTTTTTTTATGGCGTTCACCCGAGGAGTTCAGTCATGTGATATTTTTATAGAGCAGGTTTTTACGGACGCGGCGATACCTAATATGTGTAGTGTATTTTATTTTTTTAGTTTTTATTCAGTGTTATGTGTTTGTTTCATTTTTACTTTTTTTCACTTTTTACATTTTTTGACCCAGACCCACTTGGTTCTGAAAGATCCAGTGGATCTGGTGTCTGTAGTAATACAGTACAGTACACTATATAGTGCACTGTACTGTATTTTGTACTTTAGAAAGTCTGAATAGACCTTTAGCAGGTCTATTCAGACTTTCAGCACCATGGAGAGCAGGACGCTCTGAAAGCGCCCTGTCTCCATGGTACCATCACCCCTGCCATAACTGGGCAGGGGGTGATGGATAGGGAGGAGGGGAGCACCCTCCCTCTTCGATCCCATCCTGCTGGGGGCTGCAAAGGCACAGCAGCCCCCGATGGGAGAGGGAGGGAGCGCTCCTCCGGTTAACCCTTTCCATACTGCGGTCCGTACGGACCGCGGTACGGAAGGGTTAAACGGCTGGCATCTGCAGCACAGATGCCAGCCGCTTTATCAGAGTGTCAGCAATGTGCTGACACTCTGATAGAACCACTAGACACCAGGGAAACATTACAGGGGAGGCGGGCGGGGATCGCACCGCGATCCCGCCCGCCGCACCGCCCGCCTCCCGCCCGCCTCGCGCCGCCCGCAACCACCCTCTGCACCCCCGCAGCCACAGTATGATTGGGGGCTGCAGGGGGTTAAAAACTATTTGGGGACATTAACTTTCTGATCCCCGCGGTCATAGACCGCGGGATCAGAGATCGCATGAGCGCTGCAAACCGCAGGTCTGAATTGACCTGCGGTTTGCAGCGATCGCTCATATGGGGGTCACAGGACCCCTGGGTATTGTAACAAGGTACCTGCTGAATGATTTCAGCAGGTACCTTGTTCCGATCACTGCCAGCTGAGCAGCAGTGATCGGAACAACTCATGACGTACCGGTACGTCATGTGTCCTTAAGGACTCGGGAAACATGCCGTACCGGTACGTCATGTGTCCCAAAGGGGTTAATTCAGAAGATGCCAGAGCTTAAAATAAATGCAGACCCCAGATGAAAGAGAAAAAAATAAAAATCATACCCTAGATGCAGCTTTTAGTTGGCCTTAAGAACCAGTGTGGCAGCTCTTTGCAGCAGTCTTATCCAATAAGCATGTGTTCTTCTGTGACTAGGGAGCTCCTAGTCTGTAGCTTTAAAGGACAGACAATCAATATCCAGTTGCTTGGTCTTTGACTCTTGGCACCCCCAGCAGCCAGCGGTTTGAAGGGACAGCAGTGTTTGTGCGAGAGCTGCAGTCTCTACAATGTTTACTTGCATCTTTTAGGTTATTCATACTTGACTGTAATTCATGGGGTGGTCCAAGGCAACCTTTTTGGCTCTGGTCTTTTTTGTGCCACCATATTTCCTCCTTTACTTTTGCACGTTAGGATTAATGCACAAGGCAGTGACAAATACCATGGTGCCATCATGTTCCTAGATGGTGTGTACATTTGTGACAGATCCACTTACAGGAATTGCTTACAATGAAGGGAATAGATTAAAGGAAAGACTAAGACTGCTTGATTTTATTATCCTTACCATTGTGAAGATCTCGGATGCGAATGTCAAGCTTCTAGATAATATAACATACCATAGACCGTGTACGGCTTAATTACATTATGCTGACACATTAATATTTGGTCAGGACAAATCTATTTTTTGAGATTGGCTTCCTGGGTGTGACTGTATCCAGCATTACTTAGACTTGTAAAGGTGACCTCAAAATAACTACTCAGGACAGGGGAATTTACAAGGAGAAGCTGTGCTAATGACAGCTGGTACTCCGCCTCATAGCATCGTAGACGCTGTCCATGCATAGGTACCTGCTTCAGCCGAGGGTGAGGTTCATGTGCTTTCTGTGCTGTCGTCTTCTGTTTTTGGGGGAAGTTTCTTTCCATTCCGATCGTTCAGGAGCTTTTTTACTTGACTTCTGCAGCCCTCTAGCTTTGTACTTGTTACTGATGGTTGCATTGTTTATGCTGGGAGTAGTGTGCTCTGCTTTTCTGACTCTGTTCACTGCACAGCTCTGTCGGTGCACAGTGACAGGGGAAACCGCTTTATAACGTCTTGCTCTGGGTTTCTTTGCACACTGCCGCCCTGTGCCTGAGCTTGGGATCTGGCAGCTCTCCAGAGAGACTTGGCTTCTGTTCATTCCCCTTACAGTATGTGGCAATGTTTTCTCTCCACGTGGCTGTTGCTGGGTCCCGGAAGTTTTTAGAATCTCTTCCGATGTGGCTTGATTAATTTAACATACTAACAGATGGCTTCATAGGCATCTGGAATTGGGCATATACGTAGTATGGTAAAGCTGGCACGGCTTTAATAGATTTATTTTCATCTTTGAATCAGATAAGGATTCGAGATCCCAACCAAGGAGGAAAAGACGTCACGGAAGAAATTTTGTCAGGAGGACGGACTTCAGCGACACCCACGCCTCCACAGGTAATCCTGAACTACTCATAAAAGCTGCATCATGGCATGCCATGCTTAAAGGGGTTGTCTCGCTTTAGTAGATGGCATTTATCATGTACAGAAAGTTAATACAAGGCACTTACTAATGTATTGTGATTGTCCATATTGCCTCCTTTGCTGGCTGGATTAATTTTTCCATTGCGTTATACACTGCTTGGGGTTACAGCCACTGCTGCAGAGCAGATACAAGGTGTCCGTGACGGGTGCTGCCTGTGTGCCCCACTGTCCTGAGCACCAGAGAGGCTGGTGCTTTTTCCTCTAGTGTGCAAGCACAACTACCGCTGCAGGATTGCAGCGTGGTCGTAATCCCTGGATACGAGCAGTGTATAATGTGATGGAAAATGAATGAATCCAGCAAAGGAGGCATTGGAACAGGGGAGACAGTATACAGTCATGTATGGATCATACATGACTGTATGACATTTTACAAAAATTACTCTGGAAATTTGCCAACCCTTTTAATATTAGCTTCTCCGCCTCCCTGTTCATTCTGCGTGTCTCACTTTGCAACTCATCATGCTCCCCTCCCTTCTCCATTCTGTAGGCGTTTGTAATCTGATATTTCATTGAGCTGACAGCTCATCTTGGTCTCTGAAGACGGATTTAACATAGAATTTGCAGTGGATGTTAGTTTGGGCGGAGCTGATAACTGGAGAGCGAGGCATTTGTTACAAAGTTTCTTATTTCTAACTGTACTTATGATTTATGCAAAGTTGTTCGAAAAGTTAGTGACCATTTGAGTATTGCTGGCATGTCCTTTGGTTTTGCCATCAATATTAGATGAGTGGGGGTTTGATTCCCTATGGCCCCACAATCAGCTGTTTGAATGGGCTGCACTGCTTGTGTGTGTGGTACTGCAGCATGGTCCCATTCAAAACTGGTTCAGAACTGCGTGAAGTACAACACACGGCTACTTCAGAATTTACAGCACTGCTATGATCACCAGGCTGCCTCACTCACCCAAGTGCCTCAGTCCTTTTAAAGAGGACCTTTCATCAGGGAAAAAAATATGAACTAAGTATGCTGACATGGCGAGTGGCGCCCAGGGATCTCCCTGCACTTACTATTATCCCTGGGCGCCGCTCCGTTCTCCCGGTATTGGCTCTGGTGTCTTCGCTCACTTGGTTCTACTAAGCGGAGCCTGCCCTTGTCCTCCGGGGCGTCTCCTTCTCCCAGGCGGTAGCGCTGGCCAATCGCAGTGCAGCGCTCATAGCCTGGGAGAAAAAAAAAAACTCCCAAGCTAGGAGCTCTGCACTACGATTGGCCAGCGCTACCGCCTGGGAGAAGGAGACGCCCCGTAGGACAAGGGCAGGCTCTGCCTAGTAGAACTAAGTGAGCGAAGATACTGGGAGAATGGAGCGGCGTGCAGGGAGATCCCTGGGCGCCGCTCTTCATGTCAGCATACTTCATATTTTTTCCCCTGATAAAACGTCCTCATTAAGCAAGTTGTCGTGGGGATGCTGCGAATTGAATCCTCACTAATCTGATTTTGATCCACATAGCCTAAAGGTCCCTTTACACAGGACGATGTACAAGCTGATTGTCGTGAAGGAAGCGTTCCTTCCCGACAATCTGCTCATCGCTAATGGAGGAGACCAGTTCATTTACATGCAGTGATCTCCTCCAGAGTATGGGGAGGAGCGATCACTAATGACATTGTTGTTCTCCATACAGACTCGTTGTCTCCCGGCAGCAGATAGTGTTTACACAGCCCGAATTATCCATTTATACCGCCAGATCATTGCTAAGTTTACTATGAACGCTCGTTGGCTATAATCTGTTAAATTCTTGCCCTGTGTAAAGGGCACTTTAGGATAGACCATTGGTATTAAAATCCCAGATAACCCCTTTGAGGAAGTACAAATAGTCATTGCATTTTTTTTTTTTCATTTTTTTTCAGTCTGTAGGCTCTGAAGTGCAGGCGAATGGGGAGAGTGTCCATGTGCCTATTGTAGTACGCCCAGGTAAGCATAAGAGTGGTGTTCAACTACTTATGGATGCAGGTGATTTGTGTTGGTTTTTCTTTTAACCCCTAATGACCAGGCCAGTAAAGGCCTTAACCCTTTCAGGCCCAGAGGTTTTTTTTTGTTTTTGTTTTTGTCGTTTTCTTTTTGTACCCCCATTTGCATTGGAGTCTATGATGATTTTACAACTTTCCTATGGAGCCCTATTACAGGCAAGGGCCCCATAGGAAATTCTATGCAGCAGCCTCCTGTCATTCACAAAGACGGTGGCTGCTGCACACATGCTTTGGCTCCTCCAATCACCACACGGGGGAGCTGGAGTATCACTGGAAGTGTGTGCTTCCAGTGTTTCTTGCGCTCAAATGCTGTGGTCAGGATTGACCACGGCATCTGAGAGGTTAAATGTCCGCGAACGGCATTACTGCCGGTTGCGGACATGAGCCGCGGGTGTCTTCTATAAGAAGCAGGCGGCCACCGACTGCTATGGAGCTTGCAGTGCTGAGGAGCAGGCGCCATCTTTAAAGACCCTGCCCAATGACATACATGTACGTCATCGGCGTGTAGGGGTCAATGACCTGTAAATGTTCGTGTTTTTTTTTTTTTTTTTTTTTTTTGCGTCTGTTTCAGCAGCCTTACCTTTATTTTTTTTTTATTGATGCGGCTGAAGGGTATGATACCTTGTATGTGGCTAAAAAATTTATAATATTTTGGTGCTGTTTGGGAGTACATATAAATTGCTGAGGGCTGCTCGTATTTTAACCATGAAAGGCTGTGTTTGGAATAACTCATTACACCCCACCGCTTTGTCTGTCCTGCCACTCAGATCTGATCAGCATGTGTTTACCCTGAGTTCTTTACATGGTTGTCATTAAATGCATTTATTTAGCGAATAGGATGTTGCGCAGTCTTCTAATATGCATCGATTTAAAATATTGTTCAGACTTTTATATCCATACAGTAACTTCTCTTTAAAGGAAAAAAAAGTTCAGCCCATTTTAGTCCAGTGAAGTTTATCCATAAGAGTGCTGAATAGTGCTAAACATGGTTAGCTGCCCAGAATAGTAATGTATTGAGGAGCAACTTAATGTACACTTACTACAAGCAGCAGCACCTCAACATCAGGAGCAGGATTCTTCATACTTTTTTTTTTTTTTTTTTTTACTAATTTAAGTTTATTTCTGTAAATTTTTGATAAATGACCCATGTTTTTTTTTTTTTTTTACTAATTTAAGTTTATTTCTGTAAATTTTTGATAAATGACCCATGTTTTTTTTTTTTTACTAATTTAAGTTTATTTCTGTAAATTTTTGATAAATGACCCATGTTTTTTTTTTTTTTTTTTACTAATTTAAGTTTATTTCTGTAAATTTTTTATAAATGACCCATTTTTTTTTTTTTTTTTTTTTTTTTTCAAAACATTGACTCATCATAGTAGATAAGACCAAAAAAAGACATTTGTCCACCCAGTTCGGCCTGTTTCCTACAAGTTGATCCAGAGGAAGGCATAAAACCCCAGTGAGGCAGAAGCCAATTTTCCCCACTTAAGGGGAAAAAATTCCTTCCCGACTCCAATCAGGCAATCAGATAACTCCCTGGATCAACGACCCCTCTCTAGTAGCTGTAGCCTGTAATATTATTACACTCCATAAATAAATCCAGTCCCCTCTTGAATTCCTTTATTGTACTCACCATCACCACCTCCTCAGGCAGAGAGTTCCATAGTCTCACTGCTCTTACCGTAAAGAATCCTTTTCTATGTGTGTACAAACCTTCTTTCCTCCAGACGCAGAGGATGTCCCCTCGTCACAGCCACAATCATGATTTAGCAATTTTTGCAAGATGCCCCACTGTGATCGATTTGATGCAGTTTCTCCCTGACCGGTTTGGCGGAATTAATCTCCCAATTATTTTGGACTGTACTAGGCCTAGATTTGTGTCTACTTAACATTCTGGTTTTATATACGTTTCTGTATTTTCATAGATGATGGATCAAAGCCCACCCAAGTGCTGACCAGATCATCAGAGAGTCCCTCACCCTCTCCTCCTGCAGAAGCTAGTTTGAACATGGCAGTTGTTTGTGAGCAAGACTTGACACTTGTTAACACTACACCTGAGGTGTCTGTACCTTTGCCAGGGACTCTTAATTCACAGGAAGTGCCCTTGCTAGAAAACCCGTCAACTCAGGTATCCATGCTGCCAGAGGCTCCT
This sequence comes from Bufotes viridis, assembly GCA_033119425.1. Lineage (NCBI taxonomy): Eukaryota > Metazoa > Chordata > Amphibia > Anura > Bufonidae > Bufotes > Bufotes viridis. The sequence goes on from CM065592.1 coordinate 176,778,859, forward strand.
ACAGCTATTCAGGAGAACCCAGATTCTGCTGAAGTAAGCATTACAGACATGACTGTTACACAAATGGAGCCGGTCTCTGAAGCTCCAATCATTCAACCTCAGCCGGAGCTTTTAATCCCTCCCCAGACTGCTGTGTCTGATTTACAGGAATCTCCTTTACCACAGGAGGAACCGTGTTCAGTTTCAGAGGTAGACTTTCCCTCACAGGCTCCTCCATCCCAAAGTTCAGAGGCAGAGCCTAGTTCTGTAGAAGCAACTGAACCTGATACAGAAGCTACACAAGAGCAAAGTCCTCTGGAGAGTCTGCCCTCTGAAGATCCTCAGCCTAATAATGGCCTCTCTGAAGAAGTGACTGTGCCACCCGCACAGCCAGAGCCATCTGCTGTTTGCCATTCTGTGCCCTCCTTGGAGTCTCCAATTGCTCAACCAGAGGAGCTTCTAACAAATGGAGAGGAGTCTTCTGACCCACAGGAATCTGAGGTGCAGGACACAGAAGAGTCTCATGTTAGCCCGATCACAGAGCCAGAAGAGACGCCAGTTGATCCTACACCAGAAGTTGAGGATGTCCGAAATGAACTCCCCTCTGAGCCAGAACCAGTTGCTTCACAGACTGCAAAGCCAGCAGATGTTCCTGTGGCAGGTAATCTTGTTGAATGATCAGCTTATTTGAAAATGATTAAAAAATAAGTTTAAGAGGAAATTGGTATAAGGGTATAGATGGATAACAACTAATTTTATGTGTGAAGAAAGTGTTTCCCACTGGTATACTTTAATACAGGCACATGATCTCCAGATACCGGTGCCAGACCTGACACCTTCATTTCTGACTTGGCCCCGACACAGGAGAAAGTTTCTTGTTGTGACATGTAACCAGTACTGTGTGAAGGAGGCGAGCTGACCGGCTCAGTAGCTACGAGCCCTTCTGTTAATGTATTGGTTGTTACATGGTAGCTTCCTTCACACTACAGCATTTAGCACTGGTCACATGCGGACATGGAGCAAGCTCAGTGAAGCTTACATGGCTGGAGCTGATGTTCTTTTATGTTACCAAAGAGTCGAGGGGCAGGGATTGAGGAGCCCGGGACACTTCACAGGAAGGGAATGCCCAGTGGACCCTTTACGTTGTGGCACAAGGCAGGCTAGAGCTTCTTGGTCATGCAGCTAGTATGACAATCCACCAAGATGTTTTATCTACTTTATACCTCAGCCATGTAGCACTGTCAGCATTTTGGAGGGGTTGAAACTGCCAGTAGGTCCAATGACATGTTTTCAGAGTGTGGGAGGAAACCCTTGCAAGCACAACAGCATGCAGTGTCCATAAAACTCTTGCCCTGGTTGGATTTGAATCAACAAAGTCTTATTTGTTTCCGTTACAAATTTGCTAGAGTTTATTTTTTTTCACTTCCAGTTGCCATATCTGCACCAAAGAAGAAGAGGAAAATGAAGGATTTAAACAAGAAAGATATAGGCGGAGATCTGTTGGATGCATTTAAGGAGGTAAGAGAAGTCTGCAGTCGTACTTGGAAGTCTTATTTCACCTTAAATAACACTTTTATTTTATTTGTTTTTTTTAGTCCACCCCTTCTACTAAAGGCGTAAAAGGATTTCTCAGTCATAGAATGCAAGTGTCTGTCAGATTGCCACCTCATTGTCCAGACCTATTTAGGTGCATTTATTAGTGTTTATGCCACTATTTTAGCGTAAGTCGCAAATTGTGACGCACGCCGTATTTGCACCCTAATTTGCGACTTTTAACTTGCCACCTTTTAATAGTGGGTGGAGATTAGCTTCTGGCATCCTTGATGCCAGAAACTGGAGGAAATAGTTTAAATGTACGCCAGCTCATATCTGCCGTGGATTGGTATGTCTTGTGCACGGACTGCCTGGAAATGTGCCCCTGCCTCTTAATACATTTGGCACATTTTGAGCCAATCAACTTGGTGACTGACCATTTATGATGCCAGCCTTAGTACAGCTCTCCCAGTGGACCCTTGTTTTCACACAGTGTGGTGAAGGCACCCTGGTGAGAGATAAATGGGCTGTGGCCATACGTCACTCTAACCCTCTGCCTAGATCCATTTCAGCTGGCAGAATAGTGGTCCGATTACCCCTGTTCTCATAATGTGAGGGCCCCAGAGGTAGGACTCCCTCCCCACTTGTCAGAAATTTGTGTAGCGTGTCTATGGCGGCACAACCACATTAATACGCTAAGCTCCAATGTTTACGCTTTGTCCCCCTTAGATGAAGGATGGTACTACTGATGCTACGGAGCTGCCTGCTAACCCACCTGCTGCTGCTCCTGAAGTTGAACAGACCCCCAGTGTCCCTGTAGAGGAGCAGGATGAGACATGGGAAGAGAAAGAGGACAAGCTGGATGCTGAAAATATAAAGCCAGGAGATCTCAAGTACAAATACAAAGAGGGTAAGGCACATTCATTGTGGGGAATTTATCATAAGGAACATTTTCCTTGAGTAAGTGTTGGAGTACTTTATGCCATATTTATCAAATGTCTCGTTACTGAATTTGACTTATACACCTAACACTTTTGTCTAGATATCTACTCCAGTTGTCCTCCTCCACCCTCCTCGTGTGAGATTGCAACTTTTTTTTAAAGTCTCTAAATCTGGAGTGAAACCCATTAACATAGCTAACCACACCCTCTTTTCCACCCACATTACAAAACTAGAGTGAGTGGTGTGAAAATGCAAAAAGTCTAAAAATTTTGCAAAAGCGACACCAGAACTTGCTTACATGGTTTAATGACTCTTCTAGTAGATCTCCTCCTGTCACAAAATTAGATTTTATTTTTTAGCACTGAGAGATTTATCAAACTGGTGCAAAGGAAAGCTGGCTTAGGGTGCTTTCACACTGGCGTTTTGGATTCCGTTTGTAAGATCTGTTTCAGGGCTCTCACAAACAGTCCAAAACGGATCAGTTCAGCCCCAATGCCTTCTGAATGGATAAGGATCCGTTCAGAATGCATCAGTTCGTCTCCCTTCCGCCTCTATTCCGTTCTGGAGGCGGACACCAAAACGCAGCTTGCAGCATTTTGGTGTCCGTCTGATGATGCGAAGCCGAACATACAATGCAAGTCGATGGGGACGGATCCATTTTCAATGACACAATATGGTGCATTTCAAAACGGATCCGTCCCCCATTCACTTTCAGTGTAATTCAAAACTGAATTACTTTTTCTTTAAAGCTAATACAAACGGATCTGCTCTGAAGGGATACAAACGTTTGCATTATAGGTGCGGATCCGTCTGTACAAATAACAGATGGATCCGCACCTAATGCAAATGTGAAAGTAGCCTTAGGTGCCCATAGCAACCAATCAGATTCCATCTTTCATTTTTCAGAGCTCCTTTGGAAAATGACAGAAACAATCTGATTGCTTGCTGTGGGCAGCTAAGCCAGTTTTCCTCTGCACTCGATTTCGTGAATCTCCCCATATGGCTTCTGCACTAGTAGTAACAAACACAATCTTTCCATCATGGGAGCGAAAGACATGATCATGGCATGCAAGCAGCAGTTGGTGCTCTACCAATGAAACTGCTAGATTATAGGAATTTCACAATGTTTTTTGAATCTCTTTTCAGAACAGTGGAAACCTTTAAATCCTGAGGAAAAGAAAAGTTATGACCGTGAATTCTTACTTGGCTTTCAGTTTATAGTGGCAAGCATGCAAAAACCAGAGGGTCTCCCTCAGATTACTGATGTAGTGTTAGACAAGGTAGGTACATTTTATTTTGTAGTGATTTTAGTTTTTTTTTTTAACTAGTATCTTCAGTTGTTGACTACCGTTTGTTCTTGCAGGCAAACAAAGCTCCCCTCCGACCATTAGATCCCACAAGATTAACTGGTATGAACTGTGGGCCAGACTTTACACCATCCTTTGCCAATTTAGGCCGACCTGCTATGGGAAACCGTGGTCCAGTGAGTTATCTTTAAAAAAAAATTTTTTGTGTAAAATACCTGAAATTCATCTTTATTTGTGTTTACATTGTTTTAATGTTTGCAGCAAGCAAATCTTGGACCTCGACGGTCTCAACAGGGACCCAGGAAAGAGCCACGCAAAATCATTGCAGCAGTGTCATTAGGTGAAAACGTCCAGTTAAACAAAGCAGAGAAGGCCTGGAAGCCGACCAACAAGCGACCCGGCGCAGAAGATGATCCAGAAAATATTAAGACCCAGGTGGGTTGGTGTTTGAAGGGTCCCTTGGAAAGGCGCACATGGCGTGACCTTTCCATATGTAGAATTGTACCAGTGTTAAATTATGCATTTTATTCCATATTTCACCTAATGCCAGAACATCATACAGGAGTGCAGTCCTAGAAGGGCTAGTGCATGGGTAATATGTTACTGTGACATCATTGTAGCAAATAATTTGTATTGCTCTTCAAGGCACAGCATTGGAAATTGACAGCTTCCCATTTGTACTCTTGTTACCTTTTTCCCAAATCTCTTCCTGTATGTATGGTGGATGTCTTGGCCCTGATTAGCATTGTGACACGTGTCGTCCCTTTACAGGAATTGTTCCGCAGAGTGCGCAGTATCCTCAACAAGCTGACCCCACAGATGTTCCAACAGCTGATGAAGCAAGTCCAGGACTTGGCCATAGACACAGAGGATAGACTGAAGGGCGTTATTGACCTAATATTTGAAAAGGCCATTTCTGAGCCAAATTTCTCTGTTGCATATGCCAATATGTGCCGCTGCCTTATGGGGGTAAGTCTGCTTTGCTTAGCAACATTAGGCTGTATGTACTATTAGAGCCAGGTTAGATCGCTGCTCTGTGGGAGCATCTTTTACAAACTTAAGCCAACCATGCATTGAATGATCGGCCATTCATTTGCTTGGCTGGGTGTAGGTTTACCTGGCAGAATCTGTTGTTTATTGGGGAGCTAGGAGCAGGACCCAGGACAATTTGCTGATTATTCTGGTTCCTGCGTTCTGAAAGGCGTTCTCTGATGGGACATCCCATTTAAAGTGTCACTGGATTGTAAAAGTCTCATGTTCTAGGGGGAGGTCTGTGTGTTGAGACCCCCACCAGTCTTTAGCATAAGGAGAGAAGCGTTTACATAGGGCAATCACTCTCCTCTCTGCAGGAGATGGGCTCAATAGAAAGTCTATGGGCTCATCTCGATTCCTTAGTGAGCAGAGATCACTTTACACATGAGTACTTCTGTTTCCTCATTCTAGTGATCTGTGGCGGCCTAAGCACTGAGACCCCCACAGATCAAAACGTTTGATATGTCACCGATATCAAAGGTTTTTTCCAAGTTCACTGACACTTCAAAGATCAACTGGTGGAGCTGACTGAAAGGCAAGTGGTAGATTTATTGTATCACTTCAGCGGTAGGAAGTCCTAGGGCACCAGGAGTGAAATATCATCTAATTTAGAAATGCCTGTCTACTTTCAGGGTTGGAGCCATATTTTTGGTTTAAATCTAGTTGGTGGTTGTTCCATCTGGACAAAGCAAGTTCTTTAAAGACTGTGAACACCTGTTGAGGCAATTTGTTTTCTCATTAAATTTTACTCATTTAGGCCTAAAAATAATGTTTTCATTTGATCTTTACCAAACAATTTCAGCAGGTTTTGTTCTGTAGCTTTTACTTTAAGTTTTTGTGTTTTATGTTGAATCCTTCAGATGGGCAGCCGCTTATCTTCTCCATGTCTATCCCTTATCTCTGGACTCCTGACAGGTCATTTAATCCATGTTCTTATCAGACTGCTAAAGTTTAGATAAACTGAGTATTTATGAGCTGTCAGGAGTTATGACGGTGGTTCACTGTTAAAGGGAATCTCACTAGTTTTATAGTGTCCTAACTAAGGGCCTCATGAACTAGGGTCGCTTTCTTTGACTCTTGTATTGAACAGCTCCAGCGCATGCTGAGTTCTTAATATTCTTCTCCGCCCCCCACTGCTGATTCAGCAGCATAAAACTGGGGACCCGTTCCCTTTAACGCCTCATGTGCACGAACGTGTTTTGGGTCCGCGTCCAAGCCGCATATTTTGCGGCTCGGGCGTGGACCCATTCACTTCAAAGGGGCCGCAAAAGATGCAGACAGCACTCCGTGTGCTGTCCGTGTCCTTTGCTCCATTCTGTGGCCCAGCAAAAAAAATAAAAAAATAGCATGTCCTTACATGGAAGATTCTGGTTGTTATACAGCTGTCACCCGTCTGCAATGCCTGGTCATCGACAATCCGGCCATTTAAACCCACAGGTGCAGCGGTCGATAGTGAGGCAGGTGTGCACCCTGCAATGCAGTAACTGGTTACGGATGTCATGGCTGTATAAAAAGATTGTCTTTTGACAGGCCCATTACATGCATGCGGCTGCTCCATTCATTTGTATGATTGCTGTACTCGGCTATCTTCAGAACTCCCATTGAGATGGAGTGGCTTCACACATTCTTCTCAGGGTGGCTGCAGGGGTTACAGGGCCCCCATTCTCCTGATCGGTTAGGGTCCCAGTGGTAGGACCCCCTACTGATCTAAGAGTTATCCTGAGGATAAAGGTCTATTGTCCAACCAGCTTGGGTAAATACATCATGCATGGTCAGATGTCCTTGCTGCTCTTTCCGTTTATTTTAGGAAATGTCTATTTGGACTTTGCTTAATCTATGATTTTTCTCCCCGTTTCACCCTTTGAAATTTCTTTTTCATTTTCCAGCTTAAGGTCCCAACTACAGACAAGCCGGGAGTGACTGTCAATTTCCGCAAGCTGCTACTGAACCGCTGCCAGAAGGAATTTGAGAAGGACAAAGATGATGATGAGGTGTTTGAAAAGAAACAGAAAGAGATGGATGCTGCTACAATGGTACTTGTTTAGCTTGTTTTCTATTTTTTTTTTTTTTTTTTTTTTTTATGCCGTGCGGTCAGCCTAGTATCTGAAAGTTTTATTACTATATGCTGTCACATTATAACTGTTCAGTACCTTATACTTCTTTTTTTTTTTTTTTTTCTCCACTATGAAGCCAGAGGAAAAGGCACGACTTAATGACGAGCTGGTAGAAGCCAGGGATAGTGCTAGGCGCAGATCCCTTGGTAATATTAAATTTATTGGTGAGCTTTTCAAGTTAAAAATGTTGACTGAAGCCATTATGCACGATTGTGTAGTAAAGTTACTAAAGAACCACGATGAGGAGTCTTTGGAGTGTCTATGTCGGTTGTTGTCCACAATTGGGAAGGACTTGGACTTTGAAAGGGCCAAGGTAAGACTGTTATTTCTGGTTGTGTGTGTGTAAAGGAAGCTGTGACATCAGGAAAAAAGATCACAGCCTTTTACTGCGTGGGGAAGATGCAAGAACTTCTTTTTATGTTATCCCCTCTCACTAATAACATTATTATTTTTGCCACATTCAGGAAGGGGAGGGGGTTGGGTTTTTTTTTATACTATAGAGCAGGCATCCTCAAACTGCGGCCCTCCAGCTGTTGCAAAACTACAACTCCCAGCATGCCTGAACATCCTACAGGTATCGGCCTACAGCAGGGCATTGTGGGGGTTGTAGTTTCACAACAGCTGGATGGCCGCAGTTTGAGGATGCTTGCTATAGAGCTGAGATCAGCAACCTTCAGCACTCCAGCTGTTGTGAAACTACAATTCCCAGCATGCTCCATTTATTTCTGTAAAAGTTTTGAGAACAGCAGAGGAAGTAGGCATGCTGGGAGTTGTAGTTTCACAACAGCTGGAGTGCCGGATGTTGCCTAACCGTGCTATAGAGTGAGGAGATCTGATCACCCCCTGCGTCAGACCATTTCTCAACTACGTTTGACCGCTTTTGGATCATTCAAATATTTTAGTTCTGGAGACTAATAATATATTCATGTAGGCAAAGGTGGTCTGTATGAACTCTGAGCTTAAACCTTTAAGGATTTATTTTTTGTTTTTGTTTATTTTTTTGAGGTGTTGTAAGTTTTAGGCACCGAGATGAATTTTTTATGGGTGCAGCCACATGGTAGACTATAGATTTGCAGCCTTGGATGTACAATAACAAATCTGTATGTAACACATTTCAGATTTTGTCACAGATTTTGCTAAGGAAATTCTGCCCCATGTGGCCATACTCTGCATTATTATAATTTTTTACAAAACTTTACATGACACAAAATAGCTTGAAGGTGTTTTACCGTAAAGTGTTTTCTTTGTGCCAGGTTTCTACTTTCAGAAAATGGGAATTGGGATGTAATATGACTGTTCACAAAGTGTAAAAATAGTCTAGATGGCAAAAGGGTTAACCTCTAGATTGACCCTTGTACATCATATACTTCCCTCTATAGCATTACCTAGCTGGCGTTTTGGCAGTAGTATTGTAACTTTACCGTGCAGCTAAATCTCCAGTCATTTCATGGTTGGTCATTAATGCAAATGTTTAATATTCAACAGCCTCGCATGGATCAGTATTTTAACCAAATGGATAAAATTATTAAAGAAAGGAAAACATCTTCTCGTATCCGCTTCATGCTTCAAGATTTAATAGATCTGCGATTGGTAAGGGCTTTGTTCTTCAGTTGTCATTTCATGCATGTATCCTTTTTCCCCCCTTTATTGTGCATGGCAAAAGAAACGTGTATGTAACGTATCACACGATATGGGAACATGCTAATATTCATGTACCGTCGGCATAATTTGCAGCACATTACACTTCTGTAAATTGCAGTGCAGCTCACTATAGTGTAAGGAAATGGTGACTTTACCCCCCCAAAAATCATTATGCAATAAAACATGAAGGTAAATGACTGGCTCTGAATAGATACTTTTAATAAGAGTGGGGCTGATTAACTCCCATATATGATAACAATCAATTGTACATACAGTTGGAATCAGTGAAGTAAATAACACCTATAGTTTATTACAGAATATGTGCACTAAATGTACAATGGAAACTAATCCGTAAAATAGGGCGTAATGAATAAAAAAGGTAAACATGCAAAGTGCAGTATACAGTCCTGGTCCAGACAGTAGCTTTACATGGACATACTGTTCCTGAGATCCCCCCCCAAAAATGACCTGCATTAGCCAATACAAGCCTGCAAGTCTCTCTTCATATCCCAACTGCCATACACACGGACACATGTCCCTTATCAGCCAATAGAAGCTCGCAGGCCCTTAGTCTCCATATACTCAGTTTGCTGCTAACAGCATTTGGACAGATGCTTTACAGCTGTGACATAGATCATAGACCCAGTGGACAGGAGGGGACCTCATTTACTTCTATGGGGGAGTTTTCTGGGCATGCTCTGTGATGTGTGCAGAGGTCAGGAGGGAGTAGATGAACTTTGACCATCAGTTTTCGTGAATGGTGGATCCTGCTTTGTCTATTCAGAGGTGCTATCTCATTCTAATCCTGCCTGTAATAAGGAGATAACTGCTGTAAAGTGATATGCATAGACCAAGAAGTGGCTAAAACTGGCAAAAAATTTTTTTTTAATTTATATTGACATGGAAATTTTAAAATGATCATTCTTTATAAACGTTTAACTTATAAATATTATTTAACCAATAGGTTATTTTCTGATGTCACATTCCCATTAATATATTATAACAAGAGACATTACTAGTGTTGCAGATGACTTCAAAATCACGCGCTGTGTATTAATATATAATTTTCTCTGTGTTTGTCATATAAATTTAATTTCCTTCTATAGTGTAACTGGGTACCTCGTCGTGCAGATCAGGGCCCAAAGACTATAGATCAGATCCATAAAGAGGCAGAGCTGGAAAAGCAACGTGAGCAGGTGAAGGTACAGCAGCTAATGTCTAAACAAGACAAGAGACGAGAGCCACCAGGACGCCCTGCGGGTGGACGTGGCGGTCAGACAAACGATGATGGCTGGAATACTGTGCCCATTAGTAAAGGAAGCCGTCCTATTGACACAAGTCGAATAAGCAAGATAACAAAGGTGAGCATATGACTGAAATGCTATGCACAGTTGCACAGATATTGATAATGTAGCACCCACCAGTAACTATTATCCTGTTTACCTTGGAAAGTCTGTCTTGTTTTATTATAATTTATTTTTTCCTCCCATATTAATTTTCAGATTAGAAACCTTAACACTTCCCTTGCCTTAAAATGGTATTGAAGGTTTTTTGATATTGATGACCTATGCTCTGTGTAGGTCATGAATATCAGTGGGGTCTGACGCCCGCCATTCTCACTAATCAGCTGTTTTGGACAGGCTCTCGAACCTAAACTGTGGATGGAGCCAAATGCAAAAGGCTCCCCTCCTATTCAAGTGAATGGAAGCTGAGCTGTAGCATGACGTGGAGGATAGATCACTAATCAAAAAGCTGACCTACCCCTTTAAAGAAATATACAATTCTTAGCCCGATCTATATTTTGACTGAGATTTGACTATTCACTGCTTATTCACCCAATATGGAGTTAGTGTTTTGTATATGTGTATATAGTTTGTATACTAAATTGTACCTTTTCTTCTCCTGTAAGCTTGGTGCAATAGATTCTAACCAGTTGCTGGCGCCTGGAGGCCGGTTGAGTTGGGGTAAAGGGAGCAGCGGAGGAACTGGAGCAAAGCCTCCTGAATCCAGTAAGTTTGTGTTTTGTAATACAATGTATAGAATAGTCATTTATCCGTGTATGATAAATCTAAAACTTGTTTCCATCTAGCACAAGAATCTGGCCGGCCAGCAACCAGCACGCTTAATAGGTTCTCTGCCCTGCAGCAGTCTGCATCTGCAGAGAGTCAGGACTCTAGACGAACGGTGCAGAGGTAAGCAGATTGTTGGCAGACATTAAAACTCTGTATGGGTAACATGCACCAGGTTAATTTGTGGTGTGATATCTTCTCAAATTGGTTCCTTCTAAAACCACACAAGAAAAAGGATGTTCTCAAGTCTACATTGCTCTAATCTGTGCCTAATTTGTCAGATGTTGCACCTTGATAAAATTTGGCGCATCTTTACAGAAGCGGTCATCACTTTTTTTTTTTTTTTTTACCTAGGTCATTGACACGCTGCAGCCAGTCGCCATTTTTATTTTTAAGTAAGGTTACTTTCACACTAGTTAATTTCCGGTGTTGAGATCCGTCATAGGGTCTCAATACCGGAAAAAAACGCTTTGTCCCCATTCATTGTCAATGGGGACAAAACGTAACTGAACAGAACGGCATGCTCTCAAATGCATTCCGTTCTCATACCGGAGAATAAACTGCAGCATGCTGCGGTTTGCTTTCCGCCCTGGAATGCAGAGCAAGACGGATCTGTCATGACCCACAATGGAAGTCCATGGGGACGGATCAGTTTTAACTGACACAATGGAAAACTGATCCGTCCCCGGGGACTTTCAATGGAGTTCATGGCTGATCAGTCTTGGATATGTTAAAGATAATACAACCGGATCCGTTCATAAAGGATACAGATGGTTGTATTATCAGTAACGGAAGCGTTTTTGCTGAACCCTGCCGGATCCAGCAAAAACCACTAGTGTGAAAGTAACCCAAGTCTCCAATTCTGTTTACAAGAAATCACACTTTTAAACTGTACCTGACATGAACTAAATGCTGTGCTTCGGGTTATGGAGTCCCTCCACAAGTCCATCCATCTTATGTTGATTGACATGCCCCTAGATGTGACTGCAATAACATGGCCATGATATGGTCATGTCCATCAGCTTAAAGGGGTTGTCCAGCCGTTAATATTGATGACCTATCAGGATTGGTCATCAATAACAGATTGGCAGCGGTACGCCAATCAGCTATTTGACATGGAGGCGCTGTTCCATGCGATCTCCGCTTCCTGGTCTCTACACTACTCTTAGTCTCCTATGAAGTGGTTTCGTAGTGTAATTATACATACTCTCTCCATTCAGTTAAATGGAGCGGATACTATCTGAGACGAAGTGCAGTGTAATCAAGAGGAAGCGGCGCTCACACGGAACGCTGCCTCCTTCAAATAGCTGGATATCTGACCGGTGGGGGTCCAACTCACGGCACCTCCGCCCGTCAGATATTGATTACTTTTACTGACTACAGGTCAGGAATATTAACAGCTGGACAATCCCTTTAAGATGAGTAGCTTGTGGCAATGACTCCACTATATTATGGATATTAGTAAATTAAGTGTTGCAAAGGAAAGCCCATCTTCAGCTTCTATGATAGGCTGAAGACTGTGTAAATGCACAGGCAGGCTTCTCAGCCTGCATCTTATTTCCCTACCTCAGCCCTTGCCCCCTATAATTGACCTGCCCCTGCATATCTGACTCATCTTCTTATTTCTCTCTTTCCTGCTCTTTGTTAGTTTTTGCGCTCAGTAAAGCGAGATTACAGGGCTGCCAGTGTTCAGCTCTCGACAGTGTTAAACAAAGGCTGAAAGATTCTTTTAATGCATCTGTCCCTGTATGCTTACTGTCAGTAATGATCGTTTTGCAGCCTGGGTCAGAAATATTGTAGGGGAACTGTAGAGAAGCAGGGGCTGAGGTAGGGAGATAAGAGGCGGGCTGCCATAGCTGTCTTCAGCGCATAGTAGATGCCAAGAGAGTGGGACCTAACATGTAATATTTAGCACAAACAGTGCACCACTGGCGTAAAGTTCTCTCAAAGTAAGCCAACTTATAGTTGGTAGAAGTTAGACAAAAATGTATAGCTATGCCCCAGGTGTATCATCCAGCCTGAACTACTGTGATAAATCTGGTACAGGACTAGTTTATTCCATCTGTAGTATTAGTAAGTCCTTCTCCAGAGTGTTGCTAAGGAGACACTTTGAAGGCTCTTTTTTTCTTATTAAAAATAAATTTCCTTTTTAAAGTAAATTTCAAAAAGAATTTAAATGACTGACCCGATACAGTATAAAAAATTTGAAATAAGTTGAGCTAAACACAGTACTATGTTCTTGAGGTCAATCCGGTTTTAGTATGCCAACGCCTTATTGGAGTAGTATTGTGAATGTGGTGTAAAATCAAACCTTTTTTGCAAAAATGGCGCGTGTCAAAATTTGTGTCTTTTCTGGTGCAAATGAAATAATTCCCTTCATCTGTTGAATTGTGACATTTTCTCATGTCGGTGTGCTTTGGTGTATTTGTTGCTGTTTCTTAGATTTTACCCCAGATGAAGAAATGTGTAATACTCTTCTTACCTGTACTTTTTGCAGACTCTAGTTTATAATATGCCCTATACTTGTTAACCTTCTTATCGTCTTATGTAATGGGGCTTTAAACAGGATGAACCCTTGTTTACCTGGAAATTTGGAACATAACATTGTTCAATACTATATAGCGGGGATGCTCAACCTGCGGCCCTTCTGTAGGCTGTCTGGTAATGATGGGAGTTGTAGTTTTGCAACAGCTGGAGGGCCGCATGTTGAGAATGCCTGTTGAAGTGGGTGCCTCCACGGTTTGCAGTATAACACCTTCTGTTCTGTTGCAGAGGAAGTTCAAGCCGTGACCGCTCTGAGAAAGACAGGGGAGGAGATAGGTTTGACAGAGGCGAAAGATATGACAAAGGGGACCTTTTTGAACGTTCTGGCCGCCCCGATCGGGCGAGGACTGTGCTTACAAAGAGAAGTTACAGCAAGGAGACAGATGACCACAGCAGAGAACGAGAGAGACAGATTCCACAGGAAGCAGTGAGAAAAGTAGCAAGTATGACTGAGCCAAGAGACCGCAGCAAAGACAGCAGTAAGGAGCAAGGTGAGAATCCAAATGTAAATTAAGCGATCTCGAGTCAGTGGCAGAAGTAGTGTATAGGGCTTTGGAAGGGGACTGATTCACTTCAAAGGTTTCTTATACTCTCCTTATAGCCTGGGTGCAATATCTTCATGCCTTACTCTCTACTTTTCAGTTAAGCGTGAGCCCCCAACATCTGCTGCTGCCCCGGTTGCATCCTCTACACCTGACCTGTCAGAGGAAGAATTGGAAAGAAAATCCAAATCTATCATAGAGGAATATCTACATATTAATGATATGAAGGTGAGGTATTTTTTTCAAAAGTTGTTTTTGTGACCCAGTTCATTGTTCCTCTGACAGTCGTTTGTCTCTACAGGAGGCTCTTCAGTGTGTACAGGAGCTTAGCAGCCAGTCACTGCTCTTCATCTTTGTACGAAACTGTATTGAATCCACGTTAGAGAGGAGCACCATTGCCCGGGAACACACCGGTCTTCTTTTTTACTCGCTGGTGAAGAATGGCACACTACCTAAGGAACAGTATTACAAGGGGTATTCACAATATATTTTGCTTTGTGGGAAGATGGTTTTTTTTTTTTTTGGACAGAGAATTATTCTCCAAATCAATTGCTTATTGTGTCATCAATCACAACTTGTTGTTACGGTATCTGCAATTATGTTGTGGTGGGTACTCAACCCGTTCACAACATTAGAGTACACGAATGTCCCCAGTGCCTGGTCTTTAAAGATGGCGCCCACTTAGCAGCTGAGCAGGCGCCAAACATTCGGAGGCAAAGTCCATGTTCCCTAATAACACACATCATAAACTTTCAACCCCTCAGATGCCATGGTCAATTGCAACCACAGCACCTGAGTTTAATTTCTGGAAGCTCTTTACTCCGAAGACTGAATGTATCCCCCCTTGTGAGATCAAGGGAGCCATTCAGTTGCTATCACAGCCTCAGGCCTTCTGAAGGCTCCAAGGCCTGCTACAGAAAAGTTCTTTCTGATTAAAGCGATAAGGTGAAATGTATAAAAATATGGAAAAAAATTATACATCATTTTATAATAAATTCGTTCCCATTTTAAAAATAAACAATGGTAAAAGTAAATCACTAGCATCACCATGTCCTAAAACACCCGAACTCTCAACATATAAATCTATTTATCTCGTACAGTAAATGCTGTAACAGGAAAAAAAATCTAAATGGCCCTCACACAGCTTTTTTTTTTTTTTATAAAAAAAAAAGTTATGGCTTTATTTTTTTTTTTAGTATTAAACACAAACTGTACATATTTTTGTATTGCTGTAATCGTACTGACCCAGAAAATGTCTTCAGTTTTGCAACCTATGGAACGCCATAAAAACGAAACCCAAAGAACTGGTCATATGGAAAGTTTTTCTAGCTTCATACTACATTGTATACAATATTAAATGGTGTCCTTAGAAAGTAAATCTTGTCCAGCAAAAAACAAACCTTTTTATCTGGTTATGTGAATGGAAAAATAAAAAAGTTGTGGGTGTAAAACCGAAAAACTGGAAAAGTTGCTGCAGCTTGAAGGGGTTAAAGCAGTGGTTGGACAACCTTTTTTGGTCTGAGGGCTGTACTGTCACTGCTTTATTTCAAGCTAAATAAAGTTGATTTGGCGCTCATTTGCATCAGCCTATTACTCAGGCCAATGTAAAGTGACTGCGGAGGAATGATCGCTATCAGTCATTCCTCCTTCATTTAGTTATATTGATTATGGGTAGCACATCCCCGATTACACAGAGGGATGTGTGGCGCAATTATACTGCCACTTATCATGAATGAACGTTCCTATGAAGACTTGTCCACAGTAAAATTTACTTTTAACAACTTCCTGCAACATGGCCCCTGAAACCAAAGAGTTATACTTACCTGCTCCCTGTTCTGTTTTTACTGGGCAGTTCATGTCAGTCACATGCAGCTCTCCAGCCAATCAGTGGCTTCAGCAGTGATGTGGCCACAAGCACCGTGTCACTGCTGAAGTCCGTTATTGACTGGAGCGGTTTATATGACCAGGCTTTACCTCTTCCTGGTCCTGCGGTATTAATGGAAGTGCTCATTAGTATTTGCCTCATAAGACACAGGGACATTCCTCCGAATTTTTTTTTTTTTTTTTATTAACTTCTTTTTTTATATATTTTTGCCACATAATTTGTCCCAAGAGGTCACTGAAAGACCTTTGGGGACACAGACTTTTTTTTTGCACTATTTCCACTGTAACTGGAGCCCCAGTTACAGAGGAAACCAGCTTGCTGTGGGGGCTTTGTACACAGGCAGAGCTGACCAGGGTCTCTTGACCCTGCAGCAATGCGCTCCTCTGACCCCAAGCCAGGTCCACCCTGCAAGTGCGCCACTCGCCTATCTGAGGAGCAGGCAGAAGCGCTGATCAACTGCTTCTACCTTCTCCACGCTTCCCTGCTGTCACTGACAGCCAGGGACGCGTCCTGCTACAGAGCAGGAGCTGTAATCTCTCTCGTTCGGTGGTGCGGGCAAAAACACAGCTGATCGCTCTATCAGCTGTGTTCGTGTCCTGGAGGACAGGGACCGCAAACTTTGGTGCTGTGGGCTGCATGCGGGCCGCGGGTTGTGCTCCCCTGGGTTAAAGGAAAACTAAAATGGTAAAATATAGTTGCCCACTCATTTGGCAGACTGAACATTTTTTTGCATGGTCCTGAAACGTTATTGTAGAAATACTGGAGGTCGACTGAGGGGTTGGGACTGAAGTGTGTGGGAGTTACAGAAGAATTTGCGTGTTCAGTGTTCCTTTTTAAAGGGAATTCGTCACCAGTTTTATGGTGCCACATAAACTGACCCAATCCCCCCTCCCCCTTTAGCAAAATGCTGGGTCATTTTCTTGAACTCAATATTCATGAGCTCCTGGCTGTCCCCGTCCATCTGCTGCTGATTCATATGGGGGGAAAAAATGTCAGAGGCAGGAAGAGCCGTGAGCTCATGAATATGGGGACTCATTGGCATGTGCTGGAGCTGTTAGAACCTAGCAGCGTAAAACTGCTGACAGATTCCCCCTAAGTATAGGTGTTTAACACTGGAATAGAGAACACTTAACAGTCTGACACGTTTTAATTTGATTTAAATTGTTGTTTTTCCCCCCCAGAGTCCTAGAAGTACTTGAAGTAGCTGAAGATATGGAGATTGACATTCCGCATATCTGGCTATATTTAGCTGAACTTATTAGTCCAGTCTTAACAGAGGGAGGAATTCCCATGGGAGAGTTGTTCAGGTAAAAAGCAGGCCCATTTTCTTGGACGGTGATTATCACTGTTGGAGAATTTCTGGCTGATGTAGACATTGCAATGCTTTTCTTTTCATTTAGAGAGTTGGCGAAACCTCTGACTCCCATTGGGAAGGCTGGTATACTGTTAACGGAAATTCTAGGTTTGCAATGTAAAGGAATGGTGAGTTTTGTGCTGCTATGATTTGAACACATTACATTAGATGATCTATGAAGCCGCTCTGACTCGTGTGATCGCCTTGCTTCTGTTTGCAGTCTCACAAGAAAGCAGGTGCTCTTTGGCAAGAATCCGGACTGAGCTGGAAAGAGTTCTTGTCAAAGGATCAGGATATGAACAAGTTTATCAGTGACAACGTAAGTTTCTAGAAAACGAGCCCTTTTACCTCTGCTACGGTCCTTTTTTATGCTCTTGCGTTTATCCACCCTGACGTCATTGCTCTTTCTCATTGCAGAAACTTGAGTACACCCTGGGCGAGGAGTCTGAGTCCGAGACGCCCAGTAAGAAAGACCTCTCCCCAGCCGAGCTGGACAAAATGCTCACTAAGCTTTTGAAAGAGAACTGTAGTAACCAGAAGATATTTGATTGTATTGAAGTAAGAACCTATGGGGTGGGGATTGTAAACTTTTTTTTTTTCCTTAATTCATAAATGTCAGTGAAGAGCAGTATGAAAGATCAATAATCTGTTCGCTCCAGACCTGAAGTTGCTGTTTCGGCACTCCAAATCTGTGACTATTTACAGTCAAACACATGTAGCCCATCTGCATGTAGCATAAAAATATTCATGGAAGCGAGCATGCTGCAAAGTTTCAAATTCACAGCATGCTCACTAGAGAAAATGATCCACCACATTTGGACCCAGTCTTCTGGCTACGAAATCGTTCCCCATAAAACTAGGTCAATATCAGCTCCTCCTGGTTTGTCACATGCTGCCGGCAGATAGGACCGCATTTCACGGTGACAGGTTTCCTTTTAGTGTGCAATAGTGCACCAATAGTTTTCACTTAATTCTTTTTAAATGATTACTTAGGCAAATTTCACACAAGCGTGTTCGGTCTCGGAAACATGCTCAACGTGATGGTGTATAAATTGGGAATCAAGCCAGCACTACCCGTATAGCCTCTCGTGTCGGGACCCGGTCCAGTCGGTAAATCCAGAAAAAAAAATGTCCAGCACGGCGGTGAAAGTAAAATCTTCAGTCTTCATGTAAAAATATACCTCCACATGGAAAGCAGTAACGCAACCAACTTGTTGGTGAACTCACAGCATCTTATAGCTTTATAATGCTGTGAGTTCAGGTGAAAGCAGCAGTGTTCAGTGTAGGAAATGCATGTCACACACCTCATGTTTCCCAGATTGAACACGCTTGTGTGAAATTAGCCTTAAGAAGCGATGAGACCCTAAGTACTACTTGAATTCCTCTTTTCCCATAGGGCATCTTGACTGACCAGCAGTTGTCGTCTAATCAGTTTGTCAGAACTCTCATGAGCTGTGTGTGCAACTCTGCCATTATCTGTAAGTATTTGGGACCTTTCATACCTGCTTCATTTTCGTGGTTCACAGACCTCTTTCTGGAAGCTTCTCAAACTGACTTGGTTTTTCTTTTGTTACTTTGTAGTTGAGAATCCTTGTCGAGTTGATGTTAATGTGATCAAGAACAGAGCTAAGCTGCTTCACAAATACCTGAATAACGAAACAAAGGAACTACAGGCTCTGTATGCTTTGCAGGCCCTGGTTGTGAAACTTGATCAGCCCCCAAGTAAGTTGTCTTTTTTTTTTTTTAATGTTTGGCTAAGTGGCCGTTAAATTTAAACATCCACATTTTTCCCTCCTATTGGTAGCATCATAAAGCATATTGGACATGCAACGCTAGATGTTTACCTGCCCATTGTCGACATTGCAGCGGTCCTGCAGCGTAATTACACCTGCTCCGTCCTTTTCTCATGAATGGGACGGAGCGGCTGCAATGTAGATGGTGAGCAGGTAAACGGTGAAGAGAACGCAATGCTCGCCGGAGTACTGCGGTCTCTGCAACAGCTGATCGGTGGGGTGCTGATCTGATATTGATGAGCTGTCCTGAGTATAGGTTATCCATGTGATAAAATTGGAAAACCCTTTGCAAGTTGCTCAGAATTAGAAAAACATTCTTCCACTGGGAATTTCGTACTCTGTACCAATAGCAGTCTGATTTGAATAACACGCTGTACACCTGTGTGATGCTGAATGGTATCAATAATATTAATAAAAACTACTTTGATTGAAAAAAAAGAAAAACATTCTTCCGGAAACAGTACCCCCATGGACAGGTGTGGTTATATTTATAGAAGAAAGCTTCTATGTTTTTCTTAACCTTTTCAACCCCTTCAAGTCACTTACTGTTGAGCCAGGATGGCAAGTTCTTAAAGGAATACTAGTCCTAGAAATGAATGCTAAAGTCTGTCATCCTAAAATATACACTCGCATTTTGCAGAGAACACAAGAGTTAAAGGGATTCTGTCACCTCGTTTTAGCCTATAAAGCTGCGGACATGCACGGCTAGATCGCCGCTAGCATGTCCGCAATATGCCTGTCCCATATCTGTGTGCTTTTATTGTGTTTTTTTTTTTTTTATATGTAAATTAGCCAAGTAAGGTGCCCAAGGGGCTGTACTAACTTTCTTGGAGCACCGCCTGAGTTCTCCAAATCTCCTCCTTGCTCAAAGTTATAGATCACTGTAATCTCACGATGCACGAGCTCGTGCATGCACAGTGACTGCATCCGCCTCAGGGAAGGAACTGCACAAGCTTGCGCATCGCGAGGTTACGGCGATCTAACTGTGAGCAAGGAGGAGATTCGGTGACGCAGGCGGTGCTGGGCTCCTTCACAGGGGGGCGTGGCTGGGCTCCAAGAAGGTTAGTACAGCCCCTTGGGCTCCTTAACCAGGCTGATCTATAAAATCATTTTTTTAAACAAAATAAAAGCGCACAGAGATATTGGACAGGTATATTGCGGACATGCTAGCGTCGATCTAGCCGTGCATGTCCGCAGCTCTATAGGCTAAAGCGAGGTGACAGAATCCCTTTAAGCTCCTGCTGATCTCTTCCACTTTCCAGGCCAGCAGGGATACGATGCATCTTTGTAGAGCGGGCAGAGCAGGGAAGCTCCAGCCAGATAGTGAGGAGGTGAACCTGGCTGAGAGCCTGGAACAGCGAAGATTTCCTTATGTATTTCTCAGTTTTAACTGTACTATGACAGTTACCAATCGGTATTGTTAAATGACCCCTCTATTTTTTTTTTTTATCAACCTAGTGTAAAGTAGAACTGGCTTAGTTGCCCATAACAACCAGTCAGATTCATTCCACCTTTCATTTTCCAAAGCAGCTGTCTAAAATGAAAGGTGGAATCTGATTGGTTGCTATGGGCAACTAAGCCAGTTCCACTTCACACCAGTTTGATAAATGATCCCATTTGGAGTATTTTGTTGTGAACGGATTTTCTGTAGGGATTACATTTGTGAAATCTGCTAACCAGTGTCGTGTTTCTTGACAGATCTGTTAAGAATGTTCTTTGATGCGCTATATGACGAAGATGTGATTAAGGAAGAGCCATTTAACAAGTGGGAATCTAGCAAGGACCCAGCAGAGCAGCAAGGAAAAGGTGTCGCCCTGAAATCTGTCACCGCCTTCTTTACATGGTTGCGGGAAGCAGAGGATGAATCTGATACTGAACACAAGGACTAGAAATTCGCCTTTATGCTTGCTCTTGTTTTCTTTGGGGCTTCCAGTTTTTGTTTTTTTTCTTTTCCTTTTTTTTTTTTTTTTTTTGTTCTTCTTCCCCTGCAGACTTTTTAACAAAGAAACACATGAATCCCAATGATTTTGCATTTGTGAGAATGTATTGACTCTTGCTGAATGATGAAGCCTGACAAAGGGTGGGAGGTAGCCTGGCACAAAGAAATTGAAAGTCAAAGTGCCTAGCATAGGCGGTTGCTAGAAAAAAAAAGCCTTGGCGCATGGGCAGGCGGCAGTGGTTGTTGGATGTTTCCCCCCCCCTCCCCCGATTAATGCAACAGTCTCTTGAGGTTTAACTTCATAAGAGAACTTGAGGTATTTTGGGACTGCTGAAAGAAGGGCGGAAAGCGGTGTCCCACTTTCTTCCCCTCATCACAAAAGTGGGACTCACACACACAGACCTTTTCACTTGTGCAGACTTTTTTTTTTTTTTTTTTTCCCCCCCAAAGAGCAGTTGGAGCCTATATGCTTCAGTGGGACGGAGCACTTGAGCTTCTCTATTGCTCTTTATGGCTGAAATATAGATATATAAATAAATATATATATAAATATATATAATTATTACAAATTGTTTTTGGTTTGAAGATGGCAGCAAGCCGTTTTTGAATCATGTGTTTTTGCTCTCCGGCACATACCTGGAGTTCAAGACACTGACCGAATATTTTTTTTTTTTTTTTTTTTTTTTTTTTATTAAACTAAAACAATGAACTTCTAATCTGTAATAATTCATGTTGTTGGATGCCCTGCCAGCAACTGGATCTTTCCCCCTTTTTTGTTTTTTTTTGTTTTTGACAGATCTCCCCTCTCAGCGGAGTAGAGAATTTTTATTTCTATTCAGATCACCATGTGTTGGAAAGAGGCATCTCTCAACCCTAGCAAATTCTGTATTTATAGAGAAAGCAAAGCCTTTTTGGTTATGTCCTTCCAAAATGTTTTGGAGGTTCTTGTAATTATTAAACCAAGTAAGAATGAAATTTGTAAATACTTTTTGCTTTCTTTATTAAGTATTTAATGATTCTGACATACAAAATCTCCCCAAAACCTCTTTTCACAGAAACTGGAAATAAATGAGAACCTTAAGTAATGTGTTGTGTTTTGTATACTCTAAATTGGCATCCGCCTCCCATGTTAATGGATGGAAAGTGAACACAATCTTGGCTTGAAGTTTTCAGATTCTGTTCATGTATTACCCTTAGTAATTTACTTATGCTTTGATGCAGCCATCATTTCAGGGGAAATGATTAAGAATAGTTTTTCTGAAATATCTACAGTATTTTATAACTTGTGTCTTGGGCGTTGTGGAATATAGACTTTAAAAATTGCCTGTCGGCTCTCCTCATATGCCTTTTTTTGTGTAGATACTTATGTCCCCCAAGAAATAATTCAGGAATCTTTTTTCTTTAAACTATGCATTGCATCATTCCTGTGTTATTCCTCCTTAAAATGAATTATTAAATTGGATACTGGGCATCACCTCCATCCAGTCTATGTAGCATCGTGGAGGAAAAGTCGCCGACCCATGTAACACAGAAACAAGTAACTTTGTTTGGTCAAGTAGACTGTCTTTGGTCTCGCCCCACATGCATAGCTGTTGTGACTAATGTATAACAGCACAAAAGATGAGCACCTATTGTTACTAACGGTATAATTGCCAAGTGTTACAGTACTACCCTGTATGGCACTCCTTTCTTTCTAATAGTTCTCTGCACAGCCTGACACTGTTAACTCTGATTGGACAGTGAGAAGGTGGAGACCCCCACCCAACTGGTATCAGGTTGTCAATTTATTTGTAAGTTTCCCCTACGAACGATAAAGGGGTAGCACAACATTGAGTTCCTGGATAAGACTCTCCTGAAATGTATTTTGGGCAGTACAATTATTTACCAAAAAGGACAAATCTGGAGAGCTCTTCAGACCTCTTTAACCACCCAACTGTTTTGCCTGAGTCCAGCTCGGGCAGTGGGAAAAGTAGCTAACCGGAGGGGGGAGGCTTCTTTAGATGGTGATATCTCCTGAATGGTAGCAACTAGAAACGTGCAACTGGTTTTGTTTGAAAGCTGACATTCCAGGCTTTCATACAAGAGAAATGGCAGCTAAAGTCCAAGCAACAGAGGCGAAATCACTGTCGGGAATAATTGCGGGTAAAACCTGCTTTTACTTCCACTTTTAGCTGCATTCACAGTATCCCAATTTCTATCAGTGATATCTTCCCCTGCACTGAACATATTGCTGTCTTTCTGGTATTGTCTAAAAGCTGGACTCGGGAAGGGGGGGGGACAGTTAGTGGTTTGAGAGGTCCTCTGTAAGGGGTTGTTTTAGATTTTTAATCATCTCAGACAACCCCTTTAAAATGTCTTTAAAATACAACTCCAATTGCAAAAAAAAAAGTTGGGACGCTGTGTGAAATGTAAATAAAAGCAGAATGTAATGATTTGTAAATCTCTGACCCATATTTTATTCTCAATACATCATGGAACACATCACATGTTGAAAGTAAAACTTTTATCAGTTTTTAAAAAACAATGTAACTCATTTAGAACTTGATGGCAGCAACATAAAAGTTGGGACAGGGCAACAGAACACTGGAAAAGTCGTACTCATAAAAAGTTAACTGGAGGAGCAATTTGCTACTAAGGAACATGACTGGATATAAAAAGAGCATGTTAGAAGCAAAGATGGGCCGAGGTTCACCAATCTGTGGAAAAACTGCGTGTAGAGATTGTGGAATTTCAGAAAAATGTCCCTCAAATTGTGAACATTGGACCATCTACAGTACATAATATCAAGATTCTGAGAATCCAGAGAAACTCATATGTGCAAAGGACCAGGCAGGATGCTTGTGATCTTCGAGCTCTCGGGCACCGAAAGCAGACCTGATTCTGTACTGGAAATCACTGCATGGACTCACTGCAGGAACACTTCAAAAAATCATTCTAATGCGTTCTGAATGGAAAAGGATCCGCTCAGAATGCATCAGTTTGCCCCTGTTCAGTCACCATTCCGCTCTGGAGGTGGACACCAAAAAGATGCCTGCAGCGTTTTGCTGTCCACCTGGCGAAGCGGAGTCAAACGTACACGTACACAATAGAAAACTGATCCGTCCCCCATTGACTTTCAATGGTGTTCAAGACTGATCCGTCATGGCTATAGAAGACATAATACAACCACATCCGTTCATGACGGATGCATGCGGTTGTATTATTGTAACAGAAGCGTTTTTGAAGATCCATGACAAAGTAGCCTTACACAGTTCAATGTGCAATCCTCAAATGCAAGTTAAACCTCTGTCATGCAAAAAAAAACAATCATATGTGAAAACAATACAGAAATGCCACCATTTTCTCTGGACCAAACTCGTTTAAAAGGACTGAACCAAAATGGGGAAATATAATCAGGTTTATCAAAATTTGAAATAATTTTTTGAAACCACAGACACTGTCCTGCGGACTGAAGAAGGGGTATCATCCAGCTTGTTAATAGAAAACTTCAAATGGCTGCATCTGATGGTATGGGGTTGCAGTACACATCTGAAAAGGCACCATCAATGCTAAACTTTAGTATATAGAGGTTTTGGAGTAACATATGCCCCCATCCAGACCACATCCCTTTCAGTGAAAGCCTTGCATTTTTCGGCAAGACAATACTAAACCACACAGCATCCATCACAACAGCATGGCTTTAGAGAAGAAGAGTCTGGGCGCTGAACTAGCCTGCCTGTAGTCCACATCTGTCACCAATGGAAAACCTCTTGCATTATGAAACTCAAAATCTGGCAAAGACTCAGGATTGTTGAGCACCTAAAATCCTACATCAGACAAGAATGGGACAACATTCCTCCCAGCAATTCCAGACTGTTAAGAGAGGAGGCTACACAATGGTAGACATGGCCCTGTCCCAACTTTTTTTGAATGGTTCACTTTCAACATCTGATATGAGTTCTACCATCTATTGTGAATAAAATATGGGTCTGAGATTGGTAAATCAGTGTATGTGGTATGCGGTTCTCTACAGTGCTCATCCGCTACTCCCACTGCTGTGTTTTCAAATGGCAGCGGTGACCTGCCTTGATACAGTATGTGAGCCAGTGATTGCTAACCTGTGCTGTGGTGAAACTACGACTCCCAGCATGCTCTATTCATTTCTATGGAGTTCTAAGAACAGCCAAGTAAGTGCATCTTGGGAGTTGTAGTTTTACCACAGCTGGAGTGCCGGAGGTTTGCCATCACAGACCTAAGCCAATCTCTGTCTTCAGAGGTCTATAGCTGAGGACAGTGGCTGCAGCAGTGACGTTCAGAATTCAAGCGCATCACAATAGTTGATGACGTATATAGTCCTGTGCCTGGATCTGGCACCTCACTGCTGAGGACGGTCACATGCCATATGCATCACTACAGCTATTTGGAAACAAACAGATGGAGTACCAGAAGAGCGCCACAAAGAATTGCACTGGAGTAAGGGATGAGTACATGATGGGTTTTTTAAGACATTCTAAGACAGGGGTTCTCAAACTTTTTAAACATGGGGCCAGTTCACGGCTCCTCAGACCGTTGGAGGGCCGGACTATAGTTTAACTATGAGCAATTATATATATTCACCAGTATTTCAATGGGAATCATTCCCCCCCCCCCTTGTCACTCTCTTTCTCACGCCCCCTCCCTTGTCACTCTCATTTCCCCCCTCCCTCCCTTGTCACTCTAATTTCTCAGCCGCCCTCCCTCCCTTGTCACTCTTATTTCTCAGCTGCCCTCCCTCCCTTGTCACTCTTATTTCTCAGCCACCCTCCCTCCCTTGTCACTCTAATTTCTCAGCCGCCCTCCCTCCCTTGTCACTCTCATTTCTCAGCCGCCCTCCCTCCCTTGTCACTCTTACTTCTCAGCCACCCTCCCTCCCTTGTCACTCTAATTTCTCAGCCGCCCTCCCTCCCTTGTCACTCATTTCTCAGCCGCCCTCCCTCCCTTGTCACTCAATGTCACTCCCTCCCCCCCCCCCCTTCTTGTCACACTGTTTTTTTCAGCACCCCTTCCTCATCACCTTGTCACTCATTCATTACTCACCCCCTTCCCTAGTGTAGCATGGCCGAGCTCTGTGAGGTCCACGGTACAGAAGTATTTGTTTCCTGTACCCGGCCGGACTGATAGGAAGTGCTCACTTAGTGTGCGCTTCCTGTCAGTCAGGCCGGATACAGGAAACAAAAGTTCCTGTACCGCGGACCAGACCGAGCTCGGCCACGCTACACTGTCAGTCCCTCTCTTCATCCGCAGCAGCCCCCTCGCGTCTCCCCTGGGAGGAGGTGGCGGCACCCTGTTAAGCCGTGAGAAACGGCAATAACACCCGGCAGGCCGGATCAGTTTCCTCGGCGGGCCGCAGTTTGAGGACCCCTGTTCTAAGAAATTGTCTGAAACTTTACTCGGACAACAAATGGTCTTTTTCTTTTCAGGACATTTAAAGGAAACCTGTCACCAGGAAATTCACTGATAAAGCAGGCATGCTGCCTTGTAGGGCTCACCCTGCTGAATATAATGATACCTTTCACTTGGTGATCTGTTGCTTCATTGTGGAGAAAAAGTACTTTTAATATATATGCTAATGAGCTGATTTGAGTCCAGTAGTTAGAGTCCAGCGTTTTTTCTATTCAGAGCTGTAGCCACTCCCCATTCACTTCTTCAGATGTAAAAGGGGTCTGGTTTATTACATCCTTAATTTAATAATAATTGTTTGTTCATGGGGTCATAAACACATGTTTGATAAACAATTATTATTGAATTAAGGATGTAATAAACCAGACCCCTTTTACATCTGAAGAAGTGAATAAGGGAGTGGCTACAGCTCTGAATAGAAAAAACGCTGGACTCGTCAACTACTGGACTCAAATCAGCTCATTAGCATATGGATTAAAATAACTTTTTCTCCACAATAAAGCAACAGATCACCAAGTGAAAGGTATCATTATATTCAGCAGAGTGAGCTCCACAAGGCAGCATGCCTGGTTCATCAGTGAATTTCCTGGTCACAGGTTCCCTTTAATTTTGTTAAAATTAGGGCATGTCCCAGCCTCTTTGCAACCCCCCCCCCCAAGCCATTGCATCATAGGTGTGCACTTCCACTTGTCTGCCGCTGATTCTGATGCCATTAAGTTGTCAAAATTGTCACAGGGACATGTGACATTATTGCTTAGTTTCCTGAAAGGATAAAAAGGAATGCCTCTTCAGTTGACAGCAAGCATGCGTTCTGCAGGGTTTAGTCTGTTCTTAAAGGGAATGTGTCATCAGAAAATGACCTATTGTTTAAATCATGTATTAATGTTTATCATTTTTAAGAATTTTTGATGGTTATATTTCAAATATCTATATTTAAACAAAAACTCCTGCAGTTTTTGCACTGGCCACTATTAGGCGCCACTTCTTGATCTGTACTAATCACTTTACCGCAGTTATGTACCGTTCTAAACATGCCTGTAATGTTAAGGAGATATCACCTCGGTGTATAGATAAGACGCGATCCACCAATCGCAGCAGGTGATAGTCAAAGCTTATCTATTCCTTCCTTGTACAATGTCCTCTGCACAGGTCACAGAACATGCCTAGAAAACTCTCCCAAAGAAGTCATTGAGGTCCCCTCCAGACCATTGTGTCTATGGACCGAGGGGCTGTCATAAAGCAATCTTTTCTTTTTAATGCTTTCCAGATGCTGTTAAGAATAGCTCAAGCAGGATGGCTGCCTCCATAATCATGTTCAGAAAATAGAATTAAAAAAAAAAAATCTGTAATCGGAAAATAAATAGATTGGAAAAAAGGCTGTGTTACTATCTGGCTTTAACCGGCAGGTAAAATTTTTTGTGACACATTTCCTTTAAGGACATTCAGCTGGAGTATGGCGTCATTAAAAGTGGTGCTTCCTATTATGAGCCATGATACGACCAAAAGACCATTTTAACTGATGGTTAAAGGGGGTTGCTACGTTTTTTGTTTTTAAATTGGCATGGATCAGGGGGCAGTATAAAATAATTTCTTGAATATCATTAGACCTGCAAATATTTAAGATGTATGTGTTAGGTTATGCTATGTTTAATGTAAATTAAATGTAAAAAAATGAAAAGCAGGTCTCATATAGGACATGGCAGTCTCTTTCTAAGGGCACATGCACACGACCGCTGCCTCTATTGTGGCCCGCAAACAGCGGGTCCGCAATATGCGGGCACAGGCCGTGTGCACACCGCATCACAGCTGCGGACCAATTCACTTGAATGGGTCTGGAAGCTGTGTTGTAATTCAATGGTGCAGGATCTGTTTTTGTCTCGGCAAAAAAAAAAAAAAAAACTGATCCAGCACCCATTGACTTAAAATGATTTTCATAACGGATCCGGTTTGTTCAGTTTCTATTTAATACAATGGGACTAAACAGAAGCGCTTTATTCAGGTTTTGAGATAATTTTTTTGATGATCTCAAAACCTGAAGAAAAAAAAACGCTGATGAGAAAGTAGCCTTAAATAGGCATATTAAGAGAATCACAAGGAGTTATTTTAACCCCTTAAGAATGCAACCTGTTTTTCATTGTTGCATTATGTAGACAATAACTTATTTTTGCACCCGTCTGGCTGAATGAAGGCTTGTTTTTTTTTTTTTTTTTGCAGGGTGATTTGCATTTCTCATTGACTCCAAGCAAGAGTTGATAAATTATATGCATCCAAAATTGAACGGGATGAAAAAAAAATAATAATCTGGCCCCACACCTTTTAAAAACAGTTTCTCTGGATGTTTTGCTTTGGAGACTTGAATGGTCAGTTTGTATTATACTAGTAATGCTGCCTCGCAACAGGAGATGTCACTGCAGCATTACAGATGCAGAAACCTCATCTCTGGTTTATGAGTGACCTAGCTACACAATACTACTTATTGCATTAAATAGGCTTCTTTAATTGGTTTATTCCGTGCTTCTTAGGTCGCCCAAACAGGTTTGTGGCAAGAACGACAATGTTTACTGCAATTTATTGGGCATGTATATGTTAGAGGACCTACCATCACAAAATGCAGTGCAGGCAGCATGTTTTTAGCAGGATGAGCTGAGTAAAACCTGTAATTTACATCTCTGCACTTTGTATACTTGAGCCTGCCCCCATGCCACAGCTATTGGTAAATGATACCGCCTGCCCCTGTGTATGGCTGAAGTCGGAGAAAAAAAAAACCATAAATGTAAAAATGACAAGTTTACAATTGTAAATTCATATTTGATTATATACTTGCAAAAAGGGGTATTCCCACCTCAGACAATGGGGGCATATGGCTAGGTTATGCCCCCCATTTTCTATGTGTGGGTCCCACCTCTGGAACCTCACCTACATTGAGAAAGGATCCCTGAAAGTTGTGGAGGGCGCATGCGTTGCTGCCCTCCATTCATTTCTGTGGGGCCGGCGAAAATATTTCCATATGACCCATAGAAATGAATGGGAGCGTGCTTCTATGGGGAGAGTGCTTGGTTCTGGCTGTACCCTGGAAAACCTGGGGTCCCCCACCCACCACCTTCCCTGCTGTGTTCTCAGTGTAGGATCTGGTCCCCCCTCTGGGATCCACACCTATCAGGCAATGGAGGCATTATCTAGCGATATGTGGGAATACCCCTTTAATGCTTTCGCTACGGTGCTGGACCGATGTTTAAACATGGCATCCGCCCGCTCGCACATGCAGTGGGTGCCAAAGCTGGCGGGTCTCTGCTGTTTCAAACAGTAGAGGCCTGCGGCTAATGATTGGCATTATTGCCTTTTAGCTGATCTGATCAAGTGTGATCACAGCATCTTAAGGGTGAAAAACCCTTAAGTGCATCTTGGCTAATACTGGCATCCCGTGTGTCGATTGGGGATGCCAGTAATTAGTTTTAGTAGGCTGGGTCTCTCTGAAGAGACCCAGTATATTAGAAGTGCAGTTCCTATTTTTGCCAAATCAGTAATTCATGTAATACTAACAGTGTAGCCTTCTAGACTGGCTACAAAAACATAAAAAAAATGTAAAATAAAAAAAAAAAATCTAAATTTAAATTGCCCCCTTAGAATAAAAAAAAATTCATAAATAATATAAATATCATGGGCATCACCACATCCGAAAATGCCTGTACTATTAAAATATAAAAATATTTTTCCAATACAGCATAAAGAAAAAAAGTATCAAAATGGCAGATTTGCCATTTTTCCTTCGCTTCTTACCCAAAAAAATGTAATAAAGTCACACACTCCAAAATGGTATCAATAAAAACTACAGATTGTCCTGCAAAAAATTGATCCCCCACACAGCTCAGTAGACATAACTATAAGAACGTTATGGGGTTTCGAGTGTGGTGATGTAAAAAAAACTTTGCACCTCATTCTGTCATCAGATATGTCAAAATGAAATCTTACCTTAGATGTGCGATTGACAATTTAACATCATGGTCTTGGTCCCATCTCCCTTCCCTTCTTTAGAAAACTGATGTTCTATTACAGGCATCCTCAAACTGCGGCCCTCCAGCTGTTGCAAAACTACAACTCCCAGCATTCCCGAACAGCCTACAGGTATCAGCCTACAGCAGGGCATTGTGGGAGTTGTAGTTTTGCAACAGCTGGAGGGCCGCAGTTTGAGGATGCCTGTTCTATTACATGCAAATTAGCTCCTAGGAGCAACAAGGGCAGTGGCATTGCACCTTGCTGCTTCCTTTGGCTACACTCACTTCCCTTCACGCTACGCCCCTACCACTGACTGAAGTCTCTCTGAGCTTGTTCAGTGCATGTGCTGGACAGGCATGGAGGCACTTGTCATTTACATTTTTAAATGTGTAGGAACAGCGATTTTGATGTAACTTTTGTAAGGTACATTATAATGAGCTCCCTTGTCAACACTGTAGAGCAGTGTTTTTCAACTCCAGAGCCAAACGGAGCCAACCTGCCGTTCATGGTTTGAGAATATCCCACAGAATAAATAGCTGCCTGTGTAAGTCCTGATGCATTGACACTAATTTTATCATCTGCCCAATACTAAGGAAATCCTGAAAACAATCACCAACAGGTGGGTCCTGAGGACTGGAGTAGAGGAACAATGCTCTAGAGCAGGCATGTTCAACCTGCGGCCCTCCAGCTGTTGCAAAACTACAACTCCCAGCATGCCCGATCAGCCTACAGCAGGGCATTGTGGGAGTTGTAGTTTTACAACAGCTGGAGGGCCACAGGTTGAGCATCCCTGCTCTAGAGTGTTGCTAAGGAGAATCTGTCTTCAGCTTGTTTTATACCCTGATGATGGCTAACTGAAATATGCAGAGGCAGGCTTCTCAGTCTGCCCTATCTCTCCCTGTCAGCCTCCCTATATATACACTATCAGAAAATGAAAAATAGGAGTCCTGTCCTGGACAATGTAATGCAATTGAGCTGAAATTAACAAAGTATAAACTGCTGGTGGTGTTTGGTGAATGACCTGTAGTTCAGCCAAAGTGGTTGTTGGCTTCTGTGCATGGGAGATCCGTCACCCCTTCCAGGCTGAGACATTTTCAATGGGGAGAGATATAAAGGCCAGGGGAGTTGCTGGCTACCCTGAAGAGTACATTGTATGGCATGGGTAGGCGTTATCTTGTTAAAACACCACTGGGATCATTCATCAAACTGGTGTAAAGTAGAACTGGCTTAGTTGCCCATAGCAACCAATCAGATTCCACCTTTTGTTTTCCAAAGGAGCTGTCAAAAATGAAAGGTGGAATCTGGTTGGTTGCTATGGGAAACTAAGTCAGTTCTACTTTAGACCAGTTTGATAAATGACCCCACACGTCTCCTAACAGGGTCAAAAAAGGCAGTAGGACTGGTTCCACAATGTTCTGGACATACCAAAAGCTGGTCTATATTTTCTCCTAAAATACCACATGTGACTGGGCATGTCAGTTAATGGCACCCACACCATGACATCTAGTTGTTGGTCCAGTGTGTCTCTACACTCTGATGCAACCATCATTGGTAAGAAGACAAGACCTGCTTTCATGATTGAACATATTGTTTGCCACTAATGGCTGCATCAGATTTTGCAGAAATGTTGGAAAGCTCTATTGCCATAATGCACTGTGTGGAGACACACAGGGCCAATACGACAAGTGATCCAACTCAAAATCTCAATCATCCAAACAATAAGCAAAGAGGAAACATCACTCCAGTGCCTTCAAAATGGCTGCCTGGAGCAGCTGAAACATTGCATTGTGGCTGAATAAACACCATTGACACTTTACTGTAGTGCTGCTTACTCTTGGGTTTTTGTCAGGACTAACTCCAGGTGTCATGGTATAGGGTGCCATTAGTCTGGTATTCGTGGAGGTAACCTTAACCAGCCTTCGGCATGCCAGGATATCATGGAACCAATCCTACTGTTTTTTGTTTTGACATGTGGTCTTTCAACAAGATAAGACCCACAAATTTCACCACTACACAATGTGCTCTTCCGGCTATCCAGAAGTTCCTCCAGCATGGTACCCTCACAGTTAAGCCCTGTGCAGTGTGGGGCTATACCGCAAGCAGATCTGTAGCATTCAAATTGAAAAAGGGCCGCAGAAACCGGAGTGCTTTCTGCCTTTGCAAAATCCACCTTGTGAACTGGCCCTAAGACTGGACTCATACATGCAGATATTATGTCTGTTTTCAGAGAAGTTTTTAGACCATAGCCAGGAGTAGAAAGAAAGTAGCAGGTCCAGCACTCGGGTCTTGAAAAAAACCATCAGTCTTTTATTTCAAATATATAAAAATTGTCCAAAATGGCACCCAGCAGGACATCTCCCCACACCAGTCAATGAATTAGCCAGGACCGGATACAGAAGAAAGAACATCAGTTTATTCTTCACACTTTCTTTTTGAATCTTCTCTTGGCTTTGTCTCATAAAACTGCAACAAAAACTTCTTGTGTGACTCCTGGGCAAAAGTGTAATCCCAATGCTTCTCCACCATCATTCCAATATCATTTTCCTACGTTTCAATCTTCAGTGAAAGATTTCATTGTGTACCTATAGATATGTTGTACCTTTTTTTTTTTTTTTTTTTTCCTAACCCTAAGCTAGATTTCTGCAGAATTGTTGCACGGCTAATAGCAGATGTAGTGCATAGTAAAACACAATCTCTCCAGTTTTTCATGCATATTATTCAACTCACTTTAGAAAGCAGATGGCTCTTAGGTGTCACTTAAACAGATGACAAGTACCTTCAGCCTGCATAATGCTCCAGCACTGCCTTATCAGCAGGCAGCCTGTCAACATGGCATCAGTTGTAGTAAGTGACAAGTAATCACTATTACTTATGATCTTCGAATGACATCTAGATGCTCTGGCTGCACCCCAAAGCAATGCCCATGAGATACCAGCAAGACAAGGGTAAAGGGTCATCAAAGCGTGGCAGCTCTTCTATGTGACGTGAAGGCATGATGTGTCTCTAAATAAAGTTTCTTGAAATTGGATGGAATTTGTTTAATTATAAACTGGAATATTTAGTATTTGGCTGGCGCTGTGTAACGGAGTGTTATGTCTGAATGTTCATGTGAAATCCCGCTATTATTAGTTCCTTAACATGCCCAAAGCTAAGCGAAACTGCTTCCTAAAAACTTGGATATGATCTTAAGTGACCCATTAAATGCGCCTGATTCCAAATTTAGACAATTCACAGATTGGTTTGCGATGCCGTTAGGAATCGGCTCGGCAGGTTTCAGAGTTGTTTTATGTAAGTGTGAGAAGGCAAATTGTAAAGACAATTCTACCCTTGAATTCTGTGGAATGCTTCAGTCATCTCTAGAAGCATATAGCTGGCCATACACGAGGGATCTCAGATGGCTGTTGGCTTTCACGGTTGTATTGGATGTCATTGCCATACATTAAAACACCGATCAGTTTCTGCTGTGAGATGGAAGGCATGAAGATGTCATCCAGCATGTTAGACGTTTCGACAGACAACTGCCATGCTTGTTCGTGCCATGAAAGGGCCCTGAAGGTTGACCAGAAATGGTCTTTTAAGACATCTGGAACACAGGGTGTGAAAAAGCAATACTACTAGGGCTGCAGTAAACGATTATTTTAGAAATCGAGTATTCTATCGATTATTTTTTACGATTAATCGAGTAATCTAATAAGAATGTTACCATGGCAACCAGGGCTTCAGTAGCATCCTGGCTGCCATGGTAACCGATAGGAGCCCAGTTATAACACTGCTGGGGCTCCAATCAGAACTTCCACCAATGAGGGGGGAGGGGACTCTGCTCTGTGGCCACTGCCACCAATGAGGGGAGGGGACTCTGCTCTGTAGCCACTGCCACCAATGAGGGGGGACTCTGCTCTGTGGCCACTGCCACCAACGATTTTAATTCTGGGGGTGGGGAGGCGCACTGCGCCACCAATGAAAATTAACCTTTAATACAGACGGCAGGCAGCAGATCAGCGGCAGTTAACCCCTCAGGTGCGGCACCTGAGGGGTTAACTGCCGCTGATCGCAGCTCCCTGCCTCCTGTATTAAAGATTACAAAGGACCTTTCATGGTCCGGCCTTACTAGCTGGCAGCTACATAGGGCGGCGCCCAGGATGTCCCCGCACTTACAATTATCCCTGGGCGCCGCTCGGTTCTCCCCACTGTGGGCCAGTTACAGTCTCCTGCTCCATATGCTAATTACTAATATCGGAGCAATAGGGAGGAGACATCAGCGGTGTTCCTTCTCCCTGCACTGTGACGTTCTGTGCTGCGATTGGACAGCGCAGTGAGAAGAAACGCCCACAGAGAAGGTGATCTCTCCTCCCCATTGGTCCGATATTCGTAATTGGCACATGGAGCACGAAACTGTAACTGACGCACCGTGGGGAGAACGGAGTGGCGCCCGGGGATAAATGTAAGTGCGGGGACATCCCGGGCGCTGCTAGTTAGTAAGGCCGGACCATGTAAGGTCCTGTCATTAGTGGCGCAGTGCGCCCCCCCGTCTCTCCTCACTGGCAGGGCAGCACAGGGGGGAGGGAGAGAGCGACTCCTTCTCCCCTGTGCGCCCCGCCTCCGCTGCTGCCAGCCGCTCTGCACAGTGTCGGGTCATAGGGCGCGCTTACGTGCACTATGACCTGAAGGGTGACCACAGAGCGGGGAGTAATAGCAAGTGCTGCCCTCCCGCTCTGTGGTCACATGACACAAACGAATCCTCGATGCAAAAAAATTGCATCGAGGATGTTTTTGTGTCGAATTACTCGATTTAATCGTTTCAGCCCTAAATACTACTAAAGCAAAAATATAGAAGATACAGTTGCAACACTCCAGTATATTATGCCCATGTTAAAGGGGTTGTCCCATGAAAACAAGTTATCCTGTGTCTGATCGGTGTGAGTCTGACTGCTAGGGCCCTTGCCAGTCACAAGAGTAGGGCCTGTTCTCCCTGTTTAAATGGAGCAGAAGCAGGGCTTTTTTTTCTGGCGGAACGGCGCTTCACCACCTATTTTCAGTCAGTGCTCTCCCCGTCTCCCGAGTAGTCCGACTCCCACAGCCACAAACTCGCGGGCAGCGGCTGCGTTAGTTGCGCCGCAGATGCCCGTCTGCCTCAGCCTCACTCCATCCGCCGCTGTCCCGGCCCCCAGCAGCTGAGCTCCGTCCCTGCGCTGCGCCCCGGTGGCTCCACTCACACAGCACGTGGACATGGGGGGCATCACTTGTGAGTGGCGGCGCCGCTGGCACAGGCAGGCAGCTCAGGAGGACAGATGATTTCCCGCGGCTCTGCCTCAAGTCACCTCAGAGACTCACCCTATCTGGTAGCCTGGTGGGTGGTTTGTTAAAACTTGAAAGAAACTTGGGGGGGATACTTTGGGGATGAGAAGAGTCTCATGGATCTATGCCATGGGGGGCGGGGGTGTAGTGCCAAATGCTAGGTGGTGGTGAAAGAAACTACGGGGGGGGGTGGGGGGTTAGGGATGAGAATCTGGATCATGGATGGATCTGTGCCATCGGAGGGAGGGGGGGGGGCTGGGGTGAAAGAAACTAGGGGGGGGGATGGGGGCGCCAGAATGTAGCATCCCTGTTCTCTAAAGGGGCGGTCCTAGGGGTGGGTAGGGGAGTGGCCAGGGGTGGGTAGGGGAGTGGCCAGGGGAGGGGGGTGAGTTTCACCACCTTTTCTCTGAGAAAAAAAGCCCTATATATACTGAGGGCACTGGAGATCATTACTTATAGAGGGGACACAAAGGTAGTCGTCACTTATAGTGGGGGGTACTATGGGGGTATTATGTACACTGAGGACACTGCAGGGGTTTAGATTAAAAAAAAATATAAATAAAATTCATACATTTTTAACAACCGTTAAAAACTGATTAAAAATGGATAAATGGCCATAAAATTTAATTATATATACTGAGGGCACTGGCGATCATTACTTATACTGGGGACACAAAGGTAGCCATAACTTATAGTGGGGGGTATTATGTACACTGAGGACACTGCAGGGGTTGAGATTTAAAAAAAAAAACTATGAAATTCATACATTTTTAACAACCGTTAAAAACTGATTAAAAATGGATAAATGGCCATAAAATTTAATTATATATACTGAGGGCACTGGCGATCATTACTTATACTGGGGACACAAAGGTAGCCATAACTTATAGTGGGGGGTATTATGTACACTGAGGACACTGCAGGGGTTGAGATTTAAAAAAAAAAAACTATGAAATTCATACATTTTTAACAACCGTTAAAAACTGATTAAAAATAGATAAATGGACATAAAATGGAAAATGTATCCATCTTTAATGGCCGTTTTTTTCATGTGTGCTTGTACCCTATAATAGATTTCCTGCAGTCAGTGAAGTGTCTGTTTTCTCCCTGCTTCTCCATCTTCGGCTGGAGATAAACTCTGTGCACTAGCGTGAGCTCACGGGCAGACAGGAAGTTCAGGGTAGGGGCGGGGCGTAACTGCGTTCACTTCAATAGACACAGCACTATGAAAGAGGTGGGAGCTGCGAAACTTCAGCAAATTCTTACAAAACCTCCTTTGTATGTGTGCAGTATACTAGACAGAACCACTGACACTACAGAAAGCGCTAACCAGCTTTCCCAGGCGCCTCAGAGTC
Organism: Bufotes viridis; assembly: GCA_033119425.1. Classification (NCBI taxonomy): domain Eukaryota; kingdom Metazoa; phylum Chordata; class Amphibia; order Anura; family Bufonidae; genus Bufotes; species Bufotes viridis. Next base: position 176,815,594 of record CM065592.1, read on the forward strand.
AAGTTTGTCTGTATAGTATGGGGGGAATTATTCAAGGTCTGTCCAGACATTGTGGATCGATACATATTGACCATATAATGTTACCCTTACGTGGTGCAAGTAACCCAGCTTTCCCAGGACCCTGAAAGCCAAATCTGCCTGGCTATGGCACTATATAGGAATGAGGAGGGGGCTTTATCTTAGTAGATTTAGTATTCTGAATACTCTGTTACAGCTCCACATGGTGGTAACCCAGCTTTCCTGGGACCCTGAAAGGCAAACCTGCCTAACTATGGCACTACTTAGGAGTAAGTAAAGTGATTTATTTAGGTAGACCTATTATTTAATGGTGCCTATTACAGGTCTAATTTATTTTACTTACTTATACAGTGGTCCCTCAAGATACAATATTAATTGGTTCCAGGACGACCATTGTATATTGAAACCATTGTAAGTTGAGTAATCGGTTCCAAAGCCCCAAAATGTCATCCAAGATAAGAGAAAATGAAGATGTGCTTTGCAAACATTATCATCATTAATTTGTTACCCAGCTTTCCTGGGACCCTGAATGACAAATCTGACTAGCTATGCTAGTGTATGGAGGATTTGTCATGGAGATTCTTACTCAGCTTTTCCAGGCTTCTGGAAACTAGGAGACTCCTTCCAACAAAATGACCACGTTCACTGTGTAGACAAAGATTATCCACAGTAAATCCAGGCCTCTCCTCCTAAATCTCCTTGCTCATGTGCACTAGCATCAGAGGAGGAGAGGGAGGAGAAGAAGTCATGGCTGCAGCATGAAAGAACAATGCACTGCTTTTCTAGTTTATTTTCTAGTGGTCTGCAATTGTGATATCTGACGACACAAGAGCAAATAACAAAGACACATAAGCTTGCTTTACGTTTTTGTTGGTTAATATATTTTCTTTGGTTGGATTCTGAGTTTAGTGGCCCTTCAAAGGAACACGGCAGACATACCGTGTACATTATGTTATGCCTAGTAAAGTGTCTGAGGGGGTGGTGCATCTCACAGTTATGGGTCCCTGTGTCATGCTCCGCCTTCTCTGTTCCAGGCATAACACTAAATACTAGTTTTGCCTAGAGTATTCCTTTAAAGACTTTAGAGAAGGGGAACCTGAGCATAACTGTTAGATGAGCCCTGTAATGTTCTGTATGATGCAACTACTTAGCTGCCAGCAGCCTTTCCTTCTATGACTAGCATTAAGGTTGCTTGATAATATTTAACACTGCCAGTTGCATCTGTTAAACCTGTTATTTTGTGGAGTGTTCATTTGGTTGGTATAGCAGTCAGTGAGCTAGCACATCAGTGTTAGAAGTCATTCCGACCGCCTTTCCATCTATTTCAGTTTTGTTTAAGGCTATATTCGTTCAGTAACTAGGAGCAGAGAGACTGTTCTGTGCGGCCCACTCAGTTATTAACCATCTGGGATCCTCCACAAGTCTTTCTGGTTTAATGCATGCTGTAGTCATGTAATATTGATCTGTAGCTTCAGAACTTTGTGGAGATGGTTGGGCTATTTTTTATGAAATTAAGTTTAACCCCTTAATGAAAGCTGATTAGCTTTCGTTTTTTTTATGGCAGTCATTAAGGGGTCTTTTACTGCAGTTTAATCTTCTTCGCTGCTCGGCTCTGTTATGAAAGCTGGGCTCCTGCTCACGGCCATTTGCCCGGCCGTGGCCGTATTGCGCCCCTCATGAAGTGGGTCCGTGCACACCACATCACATATTCTATTTTTTTCCGGTGCTGACGAATCACGGACCCAATCAAGTTGAATGGGTCTCGATCCGTCCTGGCCACTACACGGATGTTGCCCGTGCATTGGGGACCACAAATTGCAGTCCCCATTGCATGGAACAGTCGGACAACGGCCGTGTGCAAGAACCCTAATGGCCTGGATCGTCAGAGGCTGATCCTGGCTATATAACCCCTTAGATGCCACAGTTAATAGTGCCCATGGCATCTAAGTGGTTTCTGAGGGAGGGGGCACCCTCTGTTACCCATTGGGACAGCTGCATTTGAGATTGCAGGGTGCCAATGTCTTCACTGCAGCCAAGGGTCCAATGAAGGCCCCCAGGTCTGGCCTCTGTCTATGTCTATTAGGGCTCATGCCCACGGTCGTTGCTCTGCCGTGGCCGTATTGCGGCCCGCATACAGCGGGTCCACAATACACGGGGCACCGGCCGTGTGCATTCCGCATCACGGATGCGGACCCATTCACTTGAATGGGTCCACAAATCCGGAGATACGGAACAGAACCACGTTCAGCAAAAAAGTAGTGCATGCGCTACTCTTTTGCGGTGCGGACCATCGATGCGGATCGAGGACCCCATTCAAGTGAATGGGTCCGCGATCCGCATGCGGCTGGCCCATGGTCGTGCCCGTGCATTGCAGACCGCAATTTGTGGTCTGCAGCACGGGCCCGGCCGGCACACGGCCGTGGGCATGAGCCCTTAGGCTGTGCTAGATGCGCAGCCTAATTGCCTGTCATTATCTACTGACAGCATAATACACTGTACTGCATAAGTAGTACAATGTACTATGTGAGCAATAAAAGGATTGCATGTTAAATTCCCTTTCTAGGACGTGGTTCAATGAATCACTGAATAAAGTGTAAAAAGAAAAAAATCCAGGTTAAAAAAACACACAATTTTTCCATGACATTTCTTTTCAATGGGAAAAAAAATGAAAAAATAAAATCCCCTACGCATATTTGCTATCGCTACATCCATAATCGCCCAAACTATTTTTTTGTTTATCGGCTAACAAAAAGATGGAATAGAAAGCAATCAAAAAGTCTTACCCTGGGTTCAGACCTGAGCGTTCTACGCGCGTTTTTGCAAATAGGAAACGCGCATTCGTACGCGCGTTCTTGTGATTGACTACTGTGGTGTCAATCACAAAACGCGCGACAAACGCCCCAAAAAAAGCTCAAGTACTTGTTTATGCGTCGGGCGTTTTACAGCGCGTTCAAACGCGCTGTAAAACGCTCAAGTGAGAACCAGGGACATAGGAAAGTATTGGTTTTCATGTGTTGAGCGTTTTACAGCGCGTTTGAACGCGCTGTGAAACGCTCAGGTGTGAACTTAGGGTTAGGGTGCCTTCACACGCTGCAGATTTTGTAGAAGAATTTTCCTTGACTATATATATATTTGGTATTGCAGTAATCAATCATACTGAACCAGAGAATAACATACCACAAAATAAACGCCGCAAAATTTATAACAAATAAAGGCAATGACTGTATTGCTGATTTTTTCCATTCCTCCCTATAAAGCTAATCAATGATTATGTGTAGAGATGAGCGAACTTTAAAAAAAAGTTTGGCGTTCGGGTTGTGGTAATCGCCGCATCCCGTTATGGATTCCACTACCGCGGACTATACCGGCATATGGAATCCATAAGGGGCGGCTTCCACGAACCCGAGCTGTTGAACAGCCGAAGGACCTGGGGTGACGTCACCATCATGTGATTAGTGCAGGGGGCGTGGCTCAGCACTGGATTTGATCCCGTGCTGAGCCACGCCCCCTGCACTGATCACATGACGGTGACGTCACCCCAGGTCCTTCAGCTGTTCAACAGTTCGGGTTCGTGTAAGCAATATCAGATCGGCGGGGGTCCGTCACCCGGCACCCCCACCGATCAGCTGTTTGAAGAGAAGGTGCGCACCGTGCCAGTGCTGCCTCCTCTTCATTGTTTACCTGCTCGCCGTCGCATCTGCAGCGGTGAGCAGGTGTAATTACACCCAAGCCGTTCCATTCATTTCAATGGGACGGCTCTGTAGTATACACTCTGTTACCCGTCGCATCTGCTCACCGCTGCAGATGCGACGGCGAGCAGGTAAACAATGAAGAGGAGGCAGTGCTGGCACGGTGCCCACCTTCTCTTCAAACAGCTGATCAACGGGGGTGCCGGCTGTCGGACCCCTGCCGATCTGATATTGTTCACCTATCCTGAGGATAGGTCATCAACAAATATAACTTGGACAACTCCTTTAATGCCAAGGCTCCTTGCCTCTTTCTCTGTAATTTAAACTTGATGAGTCGACCAGGAGGAATCAGAACAGACTGGTAGCTGGGAACATGGATTCCTGAAAACCCATTTAAGGCCCCTTTCACACAAACGATACGGATTGGCTCCGGATGCGTTGAGTGAAACTCGCACAACTTTGAAAGCAAGTTCAGTCCGTTTTGTCTGTTGCACGTGGGTGCAATGCGTTTTGATGTGTTTTTCATGCGTGTGATAAAAAATGAAAGGTTTACCAACATCTCTTAGCAACCATCAGATGCAATGCGTTTTTCACTGAAGCCCCATTCACTTCTGTAGGACCAGGGCTGTGTGAAAAACATAAAATATAGAACATGCCATGTTTTTCACGCAACGCAGAATTGATGCGTGAAATGAATGGGTCCGGATTCAGTGCGGGTGCTATGCATTCACGTCACGCATTGCACCCACGCTGAAAACTCGCTCGTGTGAAAGGGGCCTTAAGGTCGCCACCAAAATAAAGTTAATCTGTCGCCAGATTAACTTTAGGGGTGCTCAGTCATTGATCACACAACCAAGATGGTGCCCCCTTTTTTGGCTTCTGCATCAGGGTATATGTTGAGGTAGAGTCACATTAATACTGGGTGTGATCTCCCCTTGCTGTGATACAGGCCTCCCCCCCCCGGCATGGTAACGGTCATACAGATGCTGGATATCCTCCTGTGGTTTGTCCTTCCAAGCTCTTTCTATTTGGACCCGTGGTTCAGACAAGGTGGATGTTGGCTGTTTTGTAAGGGAGATCCGCCACCTCGTCCAGTCAATTTAATTGGGACTGGATGGGGCAGAACTGGATTGGGTAGTACCAAGGCAGAACCTGCTTTCATCACAGAACACAATTGTTTGTCATTGATGGCCGCATCAGATTTCGCAGGGGGGCTGGAGAGCACCTACTGCCATCATGCATAGAATCAACATCAGGTGTTAAGGTGTGGGGCCAGGGGACGACTGGCCATAGACCCTACATGGAAATTTTCCGTTGGTCCAATGCCCAGGGAGCCACCCGAGCCCTCCTTACAGCTGATGGCCATGTACATAACGATCATAAGTTCTCAGCGTTAATTAATGCTAGGAGTATCAGGTACTTATGTACCCAGCCAGCAGCTGGAGGTGCCCTCTTGAATCCAACTGCACTGTCATATTTGGTTTTTATGGGGCGGTATTTCTGCATTACGGTATTTGTCGCCCTGCCTACTTGTGGCCTGTGTTGGCCCTGCCTTCTATTAATGTGGACTCGCCTACAACATGGGGCCACTTTTAGTTATTTTTTCCAGGGATACTTTAAGTTCCCAGTCCGCCCCTGTGTGGGGCAGCATTAGCTACCATGGCCATTCCCATCTGGTATTCATGGAGCTAACATTGACCAGCCTTCGGTATGCCAGGCCATTGTGGAACCAGTCCTACTGCCTCTTTTGACTCTGGAGACGTGGTATTCCAACTTCCAGGTCCGCAATCGCTTTCCCGAAAAAAATAGAACATGTCCTATTCTTGTCCACAATTGCGGACAAGAAAAGGCATTTTCTATATAGTGCCGGCGATGTGCGGTCCGCAAATTGCAGAACGCACATCGTCGATGTCCGTGTTTTGCGGATCCGCAAAACACACACGGACGTGTGAATGGACCCTAACACCTGCTCACAGAACATGCTATTCACAGTATCCAGTAGCCCCCCTGGCCAGCTCGATCTCCAGATCTCTCCCCCATCCAGAATGTCGGGGACTGGACGAGGTGATGGATCTCCGTGTACAGCAGCAACAACCACCTTGTCTGAACAACGGGTCCAAGTAGAAAGAGCTTGGAAGGACAAACCACAGGAGGATATCCAGCATCTGTATGACCGTTACCAGGCCGGGGGGGAGGCCTATATCACAGCAAGGGGAGATACCACCCAGTATTAATGTGACTCTACCTCAACATATACCCTGATGCAGAAGCCAAAATAAAGGGGGCACCACTGGCAGTTTTCAGTCTCATCCCAATCACATTAGGTTTTCCAGGTCTTCTTTTTCCATTTTCCAGTAGCGTATTAGGTGGAGGGTATATACAATCTATAGTCGTAGTTGTTCTTTCGCATTAAGCGCCATTCTCCAGTTTGCCATATGCAGAACACATGACTACAGGATCAGACAGGGTTTGTTGTCTGTTACCATGGAGACACATAGGTATGCAAAGAGCTGTAGACATAAAAGGTAGGATATTTTTGCAAAGTTTGCACTAAGACACAGTACCCCTACCCAGTGGGCACGGTAGCTGAATATATGACTCCCTGTTGCACACATCATGCCAACTTTCTCTCTTCCAAGGGAGGCAGGCAGAGGGCCAGCAAATGTCATGGGGTGCAGAGGAATAGGAACACCGGGTGGAGGGGCCCCATTACCATATTGTGCCCCCTGGCTGACCACTATATCTCAGGCCAGGTAATGAGCAGTCATGCAGCGAGGTAAACACATCATGGAGATGTACTGGCCCCTCATTATCACAGGCTTCACATTGGCCTGTTCTCCATGAGATGCCATCATCTGCTCTCTCCGTGAGGAGCTTCCTCGTCGTGCTCACTGCTGTGTCCAGCCATTGCCTCTCCTCTAATTACCCCAATCTCTCCCCCCTCACTCGCAGGCCCCCTCTCTCCCGCCCTGACAATAAGGCGGCAGCAGGGTGTTGCTGTGGATGCTGTAGTCGTGGAGGGGCAGTGACGTCACAGTCTCCGCTCATCAGCAGCTGCAGCTCCGGGGAACATAACGGGAGCAGGGATACGGCAGTCACCCGGTTATCGGCGCCGGCCCCTCAGTAATCCAGAACCGGTGCCATTCCTATAGCGCCCGGCTCCTGTGCACTGTCGGGATGTGCCCGGACTGCTGAGGATGACTATGGGCTGTATCGGGAGCCGGAGCAGCGGGACCGGTGAGAGGAGGAGGGATATGTGTATGTATTCTGCTATGTGTGCTGCATGTCTGCGGGGCTGTGCTGTGTATAGCCCGGTGATACACCTGATGAGCGGGACCTCATAACCAGCTCCCTCCGCAGTGCTCCGTATACCGATCTGCAGGCTCTGGCTGCACTACTAGGCAATGCTCTGCAGGCTCTGGCTGTGCTCTGCCTGCACTACTAGGCAATGCTCTGCAGGCTCCGGCTGTGCTCTGCCTGCACTACTAGGCAATGCTCTGCAGGCTCTGGCTGTGCTCTGCCTGCACTACTAGGCAATGCTCAGCAGGCTCTGGATGTGCTCTGCCTGCACTACTAGGCAATGCTCTGGCTGTGCTCTGCAGGCTCTGGATGTGCTCTGCCTGCACTACTAGGCAATGCTCTGCAGGCTCTGGCTGTGCTCTGCAGCCTCTGGTTGTGCTCAGCAGGCTCTGGATGTGCTCTGCCTGCACTACTAGGCAATGCTCTGCAGGCTCTGGCTATTCTCTGCCTGTACTACTACGCAAAGCTCTGCAGGCTCTGGCTATGCTCTGCATGCACTCCTAGGCACTACACTGCCTCAACTACTAGGCAATGCTCTGCAGACTCTGGCTATAATGTGCTTGCACTAATAGGCAATGCACCACTTGTAGGCTCTGGATATGCTCTGCCTACACTGTTTGGCAGTACTATGTAGGCTCTGGATATGCTCTGCTTGCACTATTAGGCAATACCCTGCAGGCTGTGGCTATGCTCTGCCTGCACTGTTAGTCAGTACTCTGTAGGCTCTGGCTCTGCTCTGCTTGCACTATTAGGCAATGCACTTGTAGGCTCTGGCTGTGCTCTGCCTGCACTTTTAGGCATGGCACTGCCTCAACTACTAGGCAATGCTCTGCAGACTCTGGCTAAGCTCTGCCTGCACTACTAGGCAATACTCTGCAGGCTCTGGCTATGCTGTGCCTGCACTGTTATGCAGTACTTTGCAGGCTGTGGCTATGCTCTGCCTGCACTTTTAGGCAGTACTTTGCAGGCTCTGGATATGCTCTGCCTGCACTGTTATGCAGTACTCTGCAAGCTGTGGCTATGCTCTGCCTGCACTGTTATTCTACTCTACAGGCTGGATATGCTCTGCCTGCACTGTTATGCAGTACTCTGCAGGCTCTGGATATGCTCTGCCTACACTGTTATGCAGTACTCTGTAGGCTCTGGCTATGCTCTGCCTGCACTGTTATGCAGTACTCTGCAGGCTCTGGCTATGCTCTGCCTGCACTGTTATGCAGTACTCTGCAGGCTGTGGCTATGCTCTGCCTGCACTGTTATGCAGTACTCTGCAGGCTCTGGCTATGCTCTGCCTGCACTGTTATGCAGTACTCTGTAGGCTCTGGCTATGCTCTGTCTGCACTGTTAGGTAGTACTCTGCAGGCTCTGGCTATGCTCTGTCTGTACTGTTATGCAGTACTCTGTGAGCTCTGGCTATGCTCTGCCTGCACTGTTATGCAGTACTCTGTAGGCTCTGGCTATGCTCTGCCTGCACTGTTGTGCAGTACTCTGCAGGCTCTGGCTATGCTCTGTCTGCTGCACTGTTATGCAGTACTCTGCAGGCTCTGGCTATGCTCTGTCTGCACTGTTATGCAGTACTCTGCAGGCTCTGGTTATGATCTGCCTGCACTGTTATGCAGTACTCTGTAGGCTCTGGCTATGCTCTGCCTGTACTGTTAGGCAGTACTCTGTAGGCTCTGGCTATGCTCTGCCTGCACTGTTATGCAGTACTCTGCAGGCTCTGGCTATGCTCTGCTTGCACAACTAGGCAAAGCTCTGTGTGGCATACCCCTTTCAGTGGGTGAGCAGCATGTCACTTCAGACCATATAAATAACATGCTGTAGGATCACTCCTGGTATGGTTACCCTCATAGACACCTTGCAAATTCTAGTAGTTGCTGGGCTGCAGGAATTAGGAAAGGGTTAACTGTACAGGTGACATAGCACCAAGACGGTCCACGCCAGTAAACAGTTAAAGGACAGTATGGTAGAATAGGACCGGTCACGGACAGGCCAGAGCTCCAGCAATGTGTGGGTAGAGATGGGATGGACTTTGAGCTCTGTCAATGCTGTGCCTTCCTGAGTTTCCACGGAACAGACACAACAGGTTTTATCACTTGGGCCAGTGGAGGGGTAGCATTAGAGATGAGCCAATTTCCAGTTATGAAATTCGTTTGCTATTCGTTTACTGGTAAAAGCAGAATTACGTTATGAATCCCATTACCACGGACCATAACGCAATTCTATGACGGAATGCCTTTAGAGACATTCCGTTATTCATTCCGTCATAATAGAAGCCTATGAGCTGCATAACGGATCCGTCCTGTTTCTGTTATGCATGGAATTGCGTTATGGTCCCTGGTAACAAAATCCATAACGCAATTCTGCTTTTACCACCAAACAAAGCGTGAACGAATTTCATAACATGAAATTCGCTCATCTCTAGTAGCTATATTACACCATATATAATATACAGTATATTACAAGTATACAGCTATACTATGCACTATATAATATACAGTATACAACAAGCATATAGCTATATTACACGCGTAATAATATACAGTATATTACAGGTATAGCACTATGCTATACACTATATAATAAACAGTATATTACAGGTATAGCGCTGTACTATACACTATATAATATACAGCAGATTACAGGTATACAGCTATACTATACACTATATAATATACTGTATTTTACAGGTATACAGCTATACTATACACTATATAATATACAGTATATTACAGGTATACAGCTATACTATACACTATATAATATTCAGCAGATTACAAGTATACAGCTATGTAATACACCATATAATATACAGCATATCACATGTATACAGCTATACTATATAATATGCAACATATTACAGGTATACAGATATACTATATAATATACAGCAGATTACAGGTATACAGCTATACTATACACTATATAGCATACAGCATATTACAGGTATACAGATATACTATATAATATATAGCAGATTATAGGTATACAGCTATACTATACACTATATAATATTCAGCAGATTACAAGTATACAGCTATGTAATACACCATATAATATACAGCATATCACATGTATACAGCTATACTATATAATATGCAAAATATTGCAGGTATACAGATATACTATATAATATACAGCAGATTACAGGTATACAGCTATACTATACACTATATAATATGCAGCAGATTATAGGTATACAGCTATACTATACACATTATAATGTGCAACATATTACAGGTATACAGATATACTATATAATATACAGCAGATTACAGGTATACAGCTATACTATACACTATATAATATACAGCATATTACAGGTATACAGATATACTATATAATATACAGCAGATTATAGGTATACAGCTATACTATACACTATATAATATGCAGCATATTACAGGTATACAGCTATACTATATAATATGCAGCAGATTACAGGTATACAGCTATACTATACACTATATAATATACAGCATATTACAGGTATACAGATACACTATATAATATGCAGCAGATTACAGGTATAGCGCTATACTATTCACTATATAATATACAGCAGATTACAAGTATACAGCTATACTATGCACTATATAATATACAGTATACAACAAGCATATTATAGGTATACAGATACACTATATAATATGCAGCAGATTACAGGTATAGCGCTATACTATACACTATATAATATACAGCAGATTACAAGTATACAGCTATACTATGCACTATATAATATACAGTATACAACAAGCATATTACAGGTATACAGATATAGTATATAATATACAGCATATTTTAGGTATACAGATACACTATATAATATGCAGCAGATTACAGGTATACAGCTATACTATACAGAATATAATATACAGCATATTACAGGTATACAGCTATATAATATATCACAAGTCTATAGTAGGTGTGCATCCTGTGGGTTAGGAGTATAGAAGCCCTGGTGCCGAGCCCTTACAACCATATACACCATGGAGTATATACAGCTGTTGATCGGACACTCGGTGGACATGGTGACTGGGCGCTGACCACCACAGAGGTCTTGCACAAATGATTTCATGGTAGATCTTGCTGCATTTAACCCTGGCTGAGCTGGGTGCGAGTCTTGTGCTGCCGTACAATGGGGCTGGTACTCTGCAGGCTGTGTAGTAACTGCTCTGGCTGAACGGGAATTGGCTTTTTAAGCTGGGTATGCTTTGCAGGCTTTGGCCCTAGCATTGGAGGGGTTAATGCAGTGCTGCAGCAGTGGGCATAACAGGGTGGAGTATATGCTGTGTAGGTACAGGCAGGATGTGATACGTTGAATGGCACACATATGGATTGTGGTAGTAACAGCAGGGTCTTTTCTCTCTTGTTATTTTCCTCCTTGCCCACCCGGGTCCTTATGCTTTGCATATTTCACTTTTATAGACTTTCTGCTAACTGAGTGATGTAACATTTCTGGGCTCATTCGCCGTCGCCCCCTGTTGCCCCCAGTCCCCTTGCCCATAGCTTATATAGGGGCCTGTATTTCTTCAGCTTCAGTTACCTTTAATCGGCTGACGCCCGGGGCCCTTGCTGCCCTCTTCTCCTGGGGCCTTCTTCTCCCTCATGTCTCCTGGGACCTTTTTGTCTGCACTACAGTAGCGAGGAGGATGACTGCATTATATTTGTATGCTTTTCTTCCCTCTTGTTTGACATGTGCAGCAGTGCTTATGTTTGCTCACAGACTTCAGGCGTGGATACCGATTTGCCCGCAGGTCCAGGTGATAAGAGCCGTAGACATATGGGCCAGATTAAGGGCTCGTGCGCACAACCGTATTTTTCTTCAGTGTGCTGTCCAATTTCACCAGATCTGTGTGCCCGATGCATGAATTTAACTGCAGGTCCTATTCTGGTCCATTTCTGCAGATGAGAATAGCCTATCAATGGGAGAGAGAAAAATAATGGAAATGCACACGGAAGCTAGCCTTTTTTAAAGGGTTTTTGCAGACCTGATGACTTCTCCTCCCGGCCGGCGATGCTCTGCTGGGCTCCCTCAATGTAGACATCTGGTTTGATATCACTTCCCTTACGTTATCACCATGGCCAGTGATTGGCTGTGGCGATGTCAAACTGCATTTGTACATTGAGGCAGCCTAGCGGAGCATCGCAGGCCAGAAGGCAGCCCAGTAAAGTGTGGTTTGCCAAACACCCCCCCATTCTTGCACAACCCTTTTACGGATCCATTTTTGCAGACCAAAAATCAGATGCGGCCACATATATGAGCAATTATTAGGAACTCTGGAGGGTGCAGACCAGGTAGACTTCAAAGCTTGTGTTACTTAAAGGGGTTGCCTCATCTCTAGGATATGCCCCCCATTGTCTTATAGGTGCGGGTCCCACCGCTGGGAACGGAGTCCCGCAAGGTGGTGGTTGGAGGACTCTGGTCCGGCCACTACCAAGCCAGCTCCCCATAGAAGTGAATGGGAGCGCACCACGCATGACCCACCACCACTCCAATTCACTTCTATGGGCTCGACGGAAATAGCTGATCGGCTATTTTTGCCGGTCCGATAGAAAATGAATTGAGTGCGGCTGCGCATGCGCAGTGCGCCCTCCTTCACTTTCGGGGCTCCGTTCTCTATTTAAGTGCAGGTCCCATGGTGGGACTCACACCTATAGGACAATGGGGGCATATCCTAGCGATTGATGAGACAACCCCTTTAAAGAGTAGGTAACCGGAGTAGGTAAAAGTAATCCCCTATCCACAGAATAGGGGTTTGCTTTCAGATTGGCGGGGGTACTACCATATCACTGGAATCCCCAGCGATCACGAGAACGGGGGCCCTGTGCCCCCTGCTGGTCCCCTGAAATGACGGGACGGGACACGAGCACGGCTGCACCATTCATTTTTATAGCAGTTCTGGAGATAGCTGAGTACAGCGCTCTGCTACCTCTGGAACTCCCATAGAAATTAATGGAGCGGCCGGGCACATGTACGACTGGCCGCTCCCGTCATTTCAGGGGAGCAACAGGGGGTACGGGGCCCTCATGATCGGTGGGGATTCCAGAGGTCGGACCCCCCACGATCTGATAGTTAAAGTTGTAGAATCAAAGGCCAAAGTTCATTTTAATGCTGTATGGAGACGGGTCTCCGTACAGCAATAAATCTTGGCTCCGAAGCACGATTTGCTTACCCCTAGCCCTGGCCCTACACCCCTCTAGGCAGCTCTGCAGGTGGAAGCAACCAGTCCTACTCATATTCTAGTACCGTTTGCTGGCAGCCATATAAAATTACTCCTGTAACCCATGTAAAGCGGTTGTCCCATTGCGCTGTTTCCATAGCTAGGCATAGGACTAAGCGCCAGCCCCGGGTGGCCGGGCTTACGGAAACGGCAGAGTGGGCTTCTGCTCCGCCGTTTCTGAAGCTCGGGAGTTACGGATATAGCGGATCACCGACCTGCTCAGCAGTTTCTGTAAGCCCGACCTCCCGGGGCTCTAGCTTTGTCACATCTCGCTGGGATGGGACAGTCCCTTTAGGTTGGCTATATATGCCGTTGCAAAGATTTGATAAAAATATAAAAATGCATAATTTTCCTGCGACTCTCACCAGTCACGCCTTTAAATCTTTTGCAGCAATTTGTACGTTTTAGTTTTTTTTTTGTGAAAGCCTTTTTCAATTGTAGTCAGCAGAAATCAGAGTCCACAGTAGAACGTGCCGCCAGCAACTGCACATAGACATTCATTTACATCAAGACAGAAAATCATTTCCATTAGATACTTTCTCTCTTGTTCCCTAATGCACGTCTGTAGCTACATTCATTGCCGATCCCTGTCCATGGGCTGCTTCTGACTACTATAGTACATTTCTAACAGGCCGGGACGCTCTGCCTGGGGTGCGGTGCGTCTGTAAGCTTGGTGTAGGGTGGCGTGCATTCACAAGGTTTTTCTGCAGTTCTTTAGAGCTCCAGGTTACCAAGCACAAAATCTACGCTGTTTGCTATACATTTATGTCCCCGCATAGATTGACCGCCCAGAATTTATCATTTATGTTTAATTTGCCTTTGCAGGCGATATATAAAAATCAAGCGTTCATAATGTACACAAAGCAATAGAACCGCTCCATAGTAATGCTGCCACACCTTTATTACCAGCATCTCTGAATGGGATTTGGCTTAGGTCCCGTAGTGTAATCAAAGGGCCGAGAAATATTCTCCTGCTCTCCTGCCTCATGCACAGGATCCGATAAAGAAACAGTACCCATACGGCTCGCTGCTCGTTTATGCCCCTTCTTATAACCACTCATAGTATTGCTTTCAGCCAGTATATGTTAAATATAAGCATCTAAAAAAATCATAGTACGGGTACATTCACACTGAGTTTTTCGGAGCAGATGTTGGAGCGGATTCTGCTCCCAAAAACCACACCCAAAATTCTGGCAAATCAGCTCCATTGATTTCAACAGCTTGTTTATATGGCACATTTATATATATATATATATATATATTTATTTTTATTTTTTTTAAACCACAGCTTGGAAAAAAGAAGCCACATCTCCATTCTTGACATGGATTCCACGCGGTATCTGCATTCAGATTCACGTTAAAATGGGCAGGATTAAAAACTGCATTATAAAAAAAAACTGCGCCAAAAATCTATGTGGAATCCTGAAGCTGAATCTGTATCAGTTTTTTCAGCACAGAAAAAAAAACTCTTAGCTTTAGGGCTCATTCACACGAACTTATGTGTTCCGTTCCGTGAGTTTGGGCCGCAATTTTCCTGACCCAAATGCACGGAGAGGCCTCCAGGACAGATCCAGACCCATCCAACTTGAATGGGTCCGCATCCCTCCGTTCCGCAAAAAGATAGGACATGTTCTATCTTTTTGCGGTACTGAACAGAACCCCAAAGAAGCACTCCGTAGTCCTTCCGTTCTGCACCGCTCCACATCTCCTGATTTGCGGACCCACTAAAGCGAATAGGCCGTATCCGTGATGCGGAATGCACACTGAACAATGTCCGTTTATTGCGGATCTGCCTATGCGGTCCGCAATTCGGAAATGGAACCCATACGTTCGTGTGAATGAGCCCTTAGTCCTCTTTCACACGTCAGTGAATAAAATGTATTTATTTTACACTGAGACATGAAGTGGTTTGGTTTGTGATGTGGACCAAGCACCCCCATTGAACGCTGTGGGTCCATGAAAACCACTGACACAACAGGCATCTGTGTTCTGTCAGTGATTTTCATGGAGCATTGGTAGGAGGTGCTCTGGAAATGAATTTGAAGCCTAGCAGTGTACGGATGACACATGAAGGGCCAAACACAGATCCTTCATGGACATGTTCACAGATGAACCACTGACTGTCCTGTCACAGGTGTCGGACATGTGAATAAGAGACCTTAGGCTGTTTTCACATCCGTGGCGGATATAAGTTCAGACAAAAGTGCTGGACAAAATACCTTTCGAGCAGAATGATGGACACCCTAACAGAAACCTGCAGACCCCAGCAGAAAATACGCCAGGGATGTGAGCCTAGCCTTAGATCTTATTGTAAGGCCTCACGTACCAGACTGTGTCCATTTTGCTGTCCACAAACCGCGGATCCGCAAAATACGGAGGCAGTCTGTGTGCCGTCCGCATTTTTTATTTTTTTTGTAAACCCATTGATTTCATCCATGTGCTTTCCACATCCATATGTCCGTTCCACAAAAACATAGAGCATCTCCTATACTTGGCCGGCAAATACAGACCACGAACCCATTGAAGTTAACGGGTCCATCTTTTGCGGATCCGCAGTTTGCATGTGCATGAGGCCTAAATGTGAGAATGGATCTCTTTTAAAGGGCTTATCCAGCCCAATGAATAGTTGTTGTTTTTTTGCAAACAGTTTATAATGCAGTAAAATAAGAAAAGGAGTGACATACTAGTCCCCTACCACTCCTGTGCTGATGCCTCCCAGGTCCATCACCGGTCTCTGCTCACTGGACGCACTGATGATGTGTCGACACCACTGAGGTCAACTCTGTGGCCAGTGATTGGCTGCATCGGTCACATGTCAAGTCAACGCGTCATCACTGCTGAGTGTTGGCTGCATCGGTCACATGTCAAGTCAACGCGTCATCACTGCTGAGTGTTGCCACTAGGGCTGCAGCTATCGATTACTTTACTAATCAAGTTTTCTACCAATGAATCCAATGGTTAATCAAGTACTCTAATAAGAAAAATCTAATTAAAAAAACATTTTCTATTTTTATCAGCCCCCCGTGCCATCAGTCCCGTCCCCCCCCATGCCATCAGTCCTCAGCATTATCAGCATCCCCCAGTGCCACCAGCTCCCCCCAGTGCCACAAACTCCCCCATGCCATCAGTTGCCCCTCCCTTGTGCCATAAGTCCCTCCCCCAGTGTCACCAGCTCCCCCCACTGCCATGAACTCCCCAATGCTATCAGTTCCCCCACTCCCTCTCCTAGCCATCAGTGCCCAATTAGTGAAAAAAAAAGACTTATTTTTCCGGTAGGGGCGCTGCCGACACTCCGCAGATCTTCCATCCTCTTCTTCTCGTGCTGCACTATGTCCTGACAGTGCATCGCGGTGCGGCTCAGTGGGAGTCTGTGGAACGCGAGGAACAGTAAAAAAATTTGTGTCGAGTTGCTCGATTAATTCGAGTAATCGCTTCAGCCCTAGTTACTACTTTGTTATTTTTATCGTTGTAAGCTGTGGGTCTGGACAACCCCGTTATCTTGTGCACGTGTAATACATTGGACGTGTGTTCATGCGACCACCATAGCTTCCGGTCCTATCATGGCGGCCATGACGTATTCATTTTCAGATAGATCCCTTCACTAATAATATAGGGTTTCGTTTTTTTGTTTGTGAAAGAGCTTTGTTGTAGATTTTTGCAAAAGCCTTGCAATGATTTGACTATTTTTAACGTTAGAATATTTGTACATGAATATGCTTAAACGCTATTATCAGTCTTTTTCGGATTTGACAAGGGGGCTGTCTAGGAAGAGATGCAAATATATTTAATCTCAGCGAGTACAGCATGGCCTGCCCATATTATTTTTATCCATCCTACATCACTTGGCACTGTCACTTCCTGTCACATAGACCTCGGTGGCTATGGAAGAGCTTTGAGAGCAGCTGGTCAATTAATGGCTACAGGCATGAGCAGGACGACCTGACTGTGATTATTATTATTGAAGGTCTGTGCCATGAAAAATGCAGTCATCGCTATGCCCTTATTGCACTGCATGACACCGGCTTTCTCTTCTCATATGCAATGTTCCTTTCCTTTCCCATTAACGTATACAGACTTCACTTTGCTTGCACTTCTCATACAATCGCCAGCCTTTCCTTACTATGGGACATCTTTATGAAATAGTGGAGCCAGCGATCCCTGATCCATGTTTACTAATCTGAAGAGCAAGTGTCACCTGCCCCTTAGGCCTCATGCACACGTCCATTCCGTGTATTGGGGACTGCAACAAATGCACGGGCAACCTTCGCGCGGCAGCCGGGACTGATGGAGATCTATTCAACTTAAATGGGTCCGTGATCCGTCCGCACTGTACTAAAATAGAACATGGTCTATTTTTTTGCGGTGCGGAGGCACGGACAGAAACACAGTGCCAAGTGAATGGGTGCACGCGGCCGGTGCCCGTGTATTGCGGACCCGCCGTATTACGACCACAGCCGGGCAACGGCAGTGTGCATGAGACCTAAGCGCATGAATTCTTTTTTTGCTGTGGTTTTTATTGTGTTATTTTGCACAAAGGCCTACCACAAGCCGGTCTTCATATCTGCTGCGCTGCCACAGGAGGCACCTCATTTATGGCAAGGCACCATATTTTAGGCACATCCTCCGGCAGTTCGTGTGCATAAACTGAAATCTACGGCAGCTCCGAGCTGCTGTAGATTTCTGTCTTCATAAAAACTGGCGTAAACGAAGATAATTGTGCCCGCTGGCCCCTCCCTCACCATGCCCTCTTTTCAGAAAGTTGCAAGGGCGGCGTAAAAACATGTATTTTGCGACTTTTCCCACAAGAAAACTAGCATAGAGATAGTAAATCTCCCCCATTATGTCTTACCGTTAGCCATTTTCTTTAAGACGGTTTTCCCTATAGAGAAGATGTTGGCAAAACAACTGAAGAAATGCCAAGAGCTAAAGAGTTCTGTGTTTTTCAAAAGAGGAAAAAAAGTAAAAAAAAAGCAATTTCCATGACCTGCGTTTCATATTTCCAATAGACCTTCGGCTAACGTCTGTACAAAAAGTGCTCCGAGAAACGTGACTAAAAGTGCAAAAAAATGGCCCTAAAAGACTTAATGTGAAAGCAGCCTAAGGGTCCATTCAGATGTCCGTGTGTGTTTTTCGGATCCACGGATCAGCAAAACACGGATACCAGCAATGTGCGTTCCACATTTTGCGTACTGCACATTTCCGGCACTCTCATAGAAAATGCCTTTTCAATTGCGGACAAGAATAGAACATTTTCTATTTTTTTCGGGAACGCAATTGCGGACCCGGAAGTACGGATCCGCAATTGCGCATGCGGGCGTGACATAGTGTGTCCACATAGAAATGAATGAGTCCGCAATTCCGTTCCGCAAAATGCATAACAGAATTGCCGACGTGTGAATGGACCCTAAGACCTTATACAAAAGGCCATTGCTGTTTTTGCAGTCCGCAAATTGTGGATCCGCAAACACAGATGCCAGCCATGTGCGTTCCGCATTTTGTGGATCACTACATCCTGCCCTCTGTTAGAACTGCCTATTCTTATCTTTTTTTTTTTTGCGGGGCCGCAGAACGGACTTGCGGATGCAGATAGCATACAGTGTGCTGTCCGCATCTTTTGCGCCCCATTAAAATTAATGGGCCTGCATTGGATCTGCAAAAAATGAGGATCAGATGCACACCAAAACCACAGTCGTGTGCATGAGGCCTATGGCGGGTGTCACACAGTTTGTTTGTTTTTTGTTGCATATTTTTGGCTGGGTTTTCTGTGACTTTTTGTTTTTGTAAAAACACAAGATCTAGATGTTAGATGTGTGGCATCAGTCTAACTCTGGCTAAGCAGGTGGTCATACACTTCCTACAGCTATTCTAACTGATCACCCCATACACATGCATTCATGGATTGGCTGAGCGTGCATGTCTTGTCAATAATCAGATGGGATTAAAAGTGGTCATGCTGGAACCCACCAATTTCTGTGGAACTTGCTGACTAGGTAATTTGTATTACATTTTCAGCTGACGTTTGTTCTGCAGAGGTTGGCTGGGAGAAGGATTGGGCATGTTGAGCTTCAAAATGCCTGATCCTTGTGTTTTTAAGGGACAGCATTTTTGTTTGACGGCAACTTACTCCTGACTCCTTATTAGAACATGTGCACACTCGGCAGGAAGGAAAGTGCATGTGTATGGGAAGACGTGCGTTTGGTTGACGCATTGAAGATGCTTGGTGTCTTAAGCCAGTGTTTCCCAACCAGTGTGCCTCCAGATGTTTCAAAACTACAACTCCCAGCATACCCGGACAGCCTTTGGCTGTTCAGGCATGCTGGGAGTTGTAGTTTTGCAACAGCTGGAGGCACACTGGTTGGGAAACACTGCCTTAAGCCACTACCAGACACCTCTGGTTGCAGCTTAAAGTGTAGATATGCCTTTTTCAATTGGTCTCCAGAGTCACGAACGTGCGTATGACGGCCGTGTGAATGTAGCCGGCCCCATGATAGAAATGCCTATACTTGTCCGCGATCGCGGACAAGTATAGGACATGCTTTATCTTTTTTGCGGGGCCGCGGATCGGATCTACGGATGCGGACAGCACACTGTGTGCTGTCCGCATCTTTTGCGGCCCTATTGAAATGAATGGGTCCGCACCCGTTCCGCAAAATTGCGGAACGGATGCGGAACCATTTATACAGTCGTGTGAATGTAGCCTTAAATATAGAACATGTCCTATTCTTGTCTCTAAATCACGTTCAGTGGCTCCATTCAAGTCAATGGGTCCGCAAAAAACGGAAAGCATACGGAAAGGCATTAAGACCAGCCCAATTTTTATTATGGAATTACTATATACTGTATATGCCATACGGAACCGAATTGGAAGCAAAAAACGGATCCGATAAAAGCGCCCCGCAAAACACTGAAAAAGCCATATGGTCGTGTGCAAGAGGCCTAATACACATTAGAGTACTTTCACACTGGCGTTTTGGATTCCGTTTCAGGGCTCTCACAAACGGTCCAAAATGTATCAGTTAACCCCCAATGCATTCTGAATGGATAAGGATTCGTTCAGAATGCATCAGTTCGGCTCCGTTCCGCCTCTATTCCGTTTTGGAGGCGGACACCAAAACGCAGCATGCAGCATTTTGGAGTCCGTCTGAAGATACAGAGCCGAACGGATCTGTTTTGAATTACAATGTAAGTCAATGGGGACGGATCCGTTTTTAATTACACAATATGGTGCATTTCAAAACGGATCCATCCTCCATTGATTTTCAATGTAATTCAAAACGGATCAGTTTTGGACTTTCTCAGTTTTCTTTAAAACGAATGCAAACGGATCAGTTCTGAACAGATACAAACGTTTGCATTATAGGTGTGGATCCGTCTGTGCAAATAAACAGACGGATCCGCACCAACGCAAGTGTGAAAGTACCCTAAGATGGACAATCAGCCTTGCCAAAATAGAGAGGTTCGGCCAGCTTTAGTCTAATTTGTACGGCCAGCTTTAGGCTAGGACTACATGACCACAATTGTGGACTTACATGGCACGTTGACATTGCAGGTAAAAATTGCCTATAGAGAGTCATGGTGTTGAAGGTATACTTCTGTGAATCTGTGATGTCTCCTTGTAAATAATGTGCCAGGTCACCATTTGAAAGAAAAGCTTCACATGAAGAGGTTTTCTGAGGATTTTAAAACCTGGCCTTGAGCAGGGGGGCTATGTAAAAATAATAAAAAAGCATACTTGCCCTTTAACTGCCCCGCTGGTCCAAATATGACTGCTGCACATGTCTTCTGCATCCAGTCACTGGTCTCAGTAGTTATGTGTGAATGAATGACTGCTGAGGACAGTGATTGGCTGCAGTTGTCATGTGAACGATGAACAGCATGTGACTGTTGCACGGACTGGGCTGATGAACCACTAGGACAAAGGTGAACATATTTTATTTTTTTAACTTTTCATAGTCCCCTGATTTTAAACAGCCTGAAAAACCCTTAAATATTTTGTAGATCTTTGAACTCATTAAAAAATATAACTATCTATCTATCTATCTATCTATCTATCTATCTATTACAGTATAGATCAGCTTTTGCCATTTTTGTGAACAAGTTGGTCAGATAGCCTCCTCCAGTTCTTCAGAGTAGTACATTGGGCACTGTGACCACCAACTTAACCAAGGATGTATATAAAGTTCTAAAAACTACAATATGTATCATCAATGACATAAACAGAGCCCTAGACGGTAGTAGCAAATTTCTACATCAAATAATTGGCACTGGGTATCAATGCTTAAATAGTCACTAACTTTTCACACAAATTTGCATAAATCAATAGTACAAGTGACTAAATGACCATAAAAATGGCTCTTTTTCCACTTATCAGCTCCCCCCCAGCCCACCAACTAATATTCTCCTTTTGAAGACTTCTCCTCCCACTTCTCCTCCCCCTCACCAGCAATTTTAGAGACCATTTCCGTGGGCTGATGCACAGGGTAGTTATGGGGAGCAAGCCATTAGTTTCTGATTATTGCCCACTTAATCAGCTATATTTACATGCAGCAATTGTCCCCTCTTCATGGGGATGAACTATTGCTACTACAATCATTCATTCCCATGCAGATTCATTTTCTGTCTGTGCCACCTCTATGCATAACAGGGTGACATGCTGCTGACAAATGCCAATTTTCGGTGCTGCGTGAAAGATGCGATCACCTGGCCAATGACCGTTTGCTCTTTTGTCCGGTGGTCTGCGGCACCTTTTCGTGGGACACTTACTGAAGTATGAATGTTTGCCCCCAAAATTATCCTGATCCTTGGTCCATGTGAAAGAGCCTTTAGTTTGGGAAGGGGAGAGTGAAAGAGCTGATAAGTGGAAAAAGAGGCATTTTTCTTTGATAAGCTATATTGCAAAAAAGTTAGGGCCCTTCTACACTGGCCGAACTTTGAGTCAATTATCGGAAACCAACGCTCCTGCAGATGCTTGTTCCTGATAACTGTCCCTTGTAAAGGTGGTGCCGATCACCCGACAAATGAGAAAAATGCTTCTTTGTCAGGTGAGTGCATCTTTAATATACCCTCCAAAATTGCTGTTTGCCGTCGAAACTATGCAAAGTGAATGAGGGGCAAACCATCATAATAATGATCGATCATCTTCCTTTCTCTGCATTGAGCTGTGTGGAAAGCCCTTTTAATGTATCTTTCTGTTTTAATGACTTAGTAGTGACCGTTAAATGACTGCAAAAAGAAAATCCTATTGATTTGTACAGTGATATTTTGCCGACGTGCCGCTGACTCCATGGGTTACGTTGTAGAAATGACACTATGGTTATTTCTCCGAATCCTGGTAAGCATTGCCTGCCTAGTCGCAATGCAAGCAGTTGTCCAGGGCTGTGCAAACAATACTGTTGCTAAGCTGCTTTTATCACTTACCTCATTTTTCTTGCCACAAATTTCTTGACAACGTATGAAGATGATATTATTTTTATGCGTTGTACATTATGCAAGCTGAACAGGTTTTTGCCTCTTTTTCCATGACATTTGCAATAATCATAAAAAAATGGCAGTATTTTATAGTTAACTCTTAAGTGGAGTCTAGCTAGACAAAATTCAGTCGCCGTGATGAAAAGGAAATTGTGTATATACCTGGTCTTACTGCCAGCTCTGTATACATTGGGAAGAGAAGTGCTTACACCCCCTGCAGAATACAGGGGAGCTGGGCCCTCACTGGCAGCATCCAACTGCTTTGCTAACTATTAACAGAGTGATGCATTCAGCAGCCAGGGAAGGGTAATAGCAGCTCTCATGTAGCTGCCTGCCAGCTGACTGCTGTTTCAGAGAGGTAGAGTGGGGGAGGGGTGCTGTGCTGTACTTAATGCCAGCAGATTGCGGCTGATGGCTGGGGGTCCCAGCAAGGGGTAGACTACCTGATCAGGCTTTGGTCAAGGGACCTCTCTAGCAAATAGAGGTTGTACAAACTATAGGAAGATACTATGATAACTATTGTTACAGGAAGGGGCACTCCTGTCACTACTTTGTGTAACTCTAAGTAAATTTGCAGTACCCCAGACCATGGGGTATCTGCAAATGTCTTGTATATAGTTATAATATTGCAATGTGTTGGACGTGCATTCCAGCAGTGGAGGAGTGGATGGCAAATGTTGGCAGGAACAGGGCTAACCTCCCTGTTCCTCCCCTGATGCTACTGGTCCTGGAGTTGCTGAGTAGCTTCTTACAGGAGATGAAGCACACTGCTGAGCTCCTGTACCTTGGCAGGATTCTCCAGAGAGACCAACTCTATTCAGTCTCAAGGAAGCACTTGAGAGACAAGACAGCAGAGTCAACAGCAAAAACTGCGTTACAGACATTGTTGCAAGGTGAGGGACTACGGCTCAGACACCCATCACCCAAAACTACCACTAGGTTAGATAAAGCTTAAGTCTGAACCTGACACCTAGACCCACAAGGTACCATTAGCAGCCATCCAACCTGCCTCCATACCTCCTCACTCCCCACTTTGAATTTGCTGCTATTGGATGTACTGCAAGTTATATTTTGCACTTATTTAAAATAGACTGTTATATGTTCACTTCTGGCCTCATTGTTCCAACTACATTTCCACTGCACCGATCCCCAGAGAACAACAGCCTGAGGGAGTACACTGTGACACAAGACTACATCAGGGCCACTACCACTCCCATCCTCTGCACCGACTCCTCAGGGGCTCGCTGCAAATTCACAGCATGAGTACAGTTCTCTTGGTCCATATAGCAGATACACATGTATACATTTAGTACATATACTAACATATAATGTAACATAGCAATAGTTGTCTGTAGCACAAACAGATACCAAAAGCATGCTCTGTTGGAATATCACTTTTGCTGTACTAAAATAGATTCCTTGGAATACTATTTACAAATGTTTATGAGCACTTTTTTGTAAATTGTATGTTTAAACCCTTAAAGTTTTCCACCTTGGAAGCAGCATAATTTTTTTTCCCTGACATTGCTGTGCAGGGTTTTTTTTCATTGTATTTTTGGGTGTGTTTTTTCTCTTTTCGTATACTTTCTCTAGTACATAACATTTCATGATCAATTTATATCAGCTATTTTTAAGTAGAATGTGCACAAGATTAAATTCCAAATTTTTTATTTGTTTGTAGTTCTCCTAACACCGTACATTATTATGTTTTAACAATTAGTGGTTATTTATATATATATATATATATATATATATATATATATATATATATATACAATGGCAGTGTCCTTTACTCACCAATGCGACTTTTCAGTCCTCGTACTGGGACTTTTCTCAAACAGTACCCAGTAAGAGGACTGAAACGACGTAAAAATACAAGTTGTGACTATATTTAGTTTCAATACCATTTAAAAAGTTGCAAAACTGTTTTTTGTGACTTTTGAACACCAAAGACCAGGCAAGTATGCATATTGTATGGGTTGTTGAGAAAAGTAACTGACGCCGATTGAGTGTTTAGCCATCATCTGTTGAAGGTTCACTTCTGTACTTGATCCTAGAGAGATCTTGTAGGAAGCTCTAGATAGGGACCCCTCATTTGACTCTTCTTTGCTGACGATGCACTGTTAGGCCTAATTCACACGTCCGTAGTGTGTTTTGCGGAAACACGGATCCGCAAAACACGGACGGCTGCAATGTGCATTCCGCATTTTGCGGACCGCACATTGCTGGCACTATATAGAGAATGCCTTTTCTTGTCCGCAATTGCGGACAAGAATAGGACATGTTCTATTTTTTTACGGAAACACTGATGCGGAAACACGGATGCGGAAACATAGATGCGGACATCACATAGTGTGCTGTCCACATCCATTCCTGCCCCTATGAAATGAATGGGTCTGCAACCCTTCTGCAAAATTGCGAATGGGATGCGGATCCATTTTGCGGACGTGTGAATTAGGCCTTAGACTGATAGTCAACCACACCTCTCTGATATTTTTGAGCTTTCTTGCAGTAATTTCCTTCTTCCACATGATAACATCTTGGGACAATTCTTGTTCAATTTTGTGTCATTTTTCTGCTGTTAATTCTTTTTATATTTGTCTTTGTATATCTGTTGAAGGTGTATGGGCCCCATTATCCCAGACTACATACTGTACAATACAAACACTGTGTCCTAGAAACTTGATGTTTGAGGAACATTATATATGATATGCTACTGATGTGTTACATAAGTTGGCATGCAGTGTATTAGACCATGGTTTCTGGTAGCATTGTCAGGATGATGAGCAGCAGAGGACTGCTGAGACCTTCAGGAATATGGGAGAAGGTTGAAATGTCCTCCTTACCATTGCTGAATGGTCATATTCTGTATTTCTTGGTTTGCGTCCCATGTTTCCTTCGTAGGAATGAGTGTTGGCAGCAGCGCGTCCTGTTTGACATCCTTTCATCATGCTATATTGATGGACTTCCACTTGCAGCTAAGGACACACACTCTTTCGTGTAGTGCTGATTAAGTGGTTGTCAGCGCAACAAACCAGTGAAGAACATTTGGCCGCGTTCCACCCTGGAGTCTAGGGCTTTGTGCCTTAGGAGAGTATATCCAATACAAAGGGCCTCCAAAGGCACACATGAGAAGTAACAAATGAGAAGAAACAGAATACTGTATTTCATCACAGGCTTTGTGTTGGGATGTTGCAGTGCCCTGACAGTCAGGTGGCTTATAAAAGATTTTGGTCCCACAAGTAATTACCAGCTGTCTGTGAAGAGTGGCAGCTATATGCAGTCACATACAGAGTCTTCTAATGCCAAAGGGGACTTACTGGTACAAGACATAAGGAACACATTAGTCAATGCAATAATCACTGCGATCCCAAGAGAACCGAGAGGACAGACAGCTGCAGTTATATAGTACTTTTCTGACCGGTTCTGTGATATCTCCAGCTTTGAGTTGGGACACGCCATCATTGTATGTTGCATTTAGGAGCAGATGATTACTGTACACCCTATAAGAATTAGTTATAGGGAAGGGAAAGGTTACCACTTCTGCTTTATATTGGAAAGTCTTTTGATTGGTGGGGGTCCGGATGTGGACACACTCACAATGACTAAAGCAAGGAGCCAAAATGAGAACAGTCTTTCCGGGCTAGCTGAAGATGGACACATAGACCTTCTACTGAGCCTGTCTTCAAAGCTTGTCTGAGTGTGTCTACCTCCTCATTTTAGAGATCGGCCTGTAAGTGACTGACGGTTACACTTTAATCTTGTTCATACCAGTGTTATCTGCCAAAATCAAACCGTACATCGTGCTCTCCATAATAACTGTTCTTTAACACGCCAATGTGGCCAGCAGCCCCATCCGAAAGGTTAGAATAATCCAGTAATAATAATTCAAGCAGCAATATTGCTTTGATATCGGGTAAATCCACCTGTCCGCTGACATTTATAGGAGCATATCCCAAAATTGTGTTCTTTGGGACTTTAGGATTTGTATAGTTATGTAGTTGATATCTTCGATGCAAATCTTCCTCGCATTTAGAAGATATAATACGTCTTACAGTATCCAAATTTATCCTTCGTGGGTCTCTGCCGAAAAATTCTGTATTGCTATAGAAACTATGTATTTCTGCTCTATTTGAACAGTAATTGTACTGTGGGACATATTTATCCAGATAAGACTAATGCACAGTAATAGGGAAGCTGAATGCCCCATGTATTTAACACAGTTTAACACGAAAAGCATGAAAGTTTTTTTTTCGCTACTTGTTAGAAGGGTCCCTTAATAATCAAATCATAAATTGTCCCCCCCCCCCCCAAGTAATCGGCTGTGGATAAACTAGGAAGGAAGTTTTCAATTTCCCTGCAGCGCCCCCACAGGGCATGTTAAACATTACACATGCCCATTTAAACAGATGAGCTGTCTGGGTAATGCAGGGCAGGACAGGTCCTCCAGGGTGAGAGACGTTTTTTGTAGCCATTGTACAATCTGGCCAGAAGATGAGGATCTTTGTTATCCCCATCTACAGGGACTCCCACTAATCCCAAGAACGGGGTCCCATTTTCCCGGCCTGATGAAGCTGCAGGGCGAGCATGCACTCTGATGCTCAATTCTTTCTCTATTGGACTGCCAGAGATAGCCGAGTACTGGGTTCAGCTATTTCAGGCAGTCCCATAAAGAATGAATTGAGGGGCAGGGTGCATGCTCGGCCTGCCACTCCATAGGGATGGGAACAGTGTCGGACTGGGGTACCTAGGGCCCACCAGTATAGTTTATTTTGGGGGCCCACTGCACAGATACATTCAAGTATAATAAATAATCTAACAAGTTTTTTTATATGAACATAGGCTGGTTGAGGTGCTGTACATTGAATACATGTATGTAGTGCAGTAAATCTAATGTGTTATGTGCCACTTGTGCAGGGGGTGGGAGACAAGGGGCCCACCCTGCTCAGGGGCCCACTCGGGGATTCCCCTGTACCGTGTTGGCCAGTCCGAACCTGGATGGGAACATGCACAGTTAGTTTCTTTTCTATCCCGTGGATTGGAGAAAACTTTTATACTTGGCACAGCCTCTTTAGGGTCCATGGACATGGCCGTGGCCTATAGAACAGTCCTATCCTTGTCCATAAAACAAGTATGCAGATCGGATGCAGAGAAAACAGAATGAGCCCTTAACAGAAGACCCCCACCCATTAACTCAGAATTCTATAATCCTTGATATGAAAATATGTTTTAAAGCTAGACAGCCCCTTTAAGATAAGAGTAATGTTTTCTCCATAAGTTTTAATTCTCACGTTTTTAGTCTTTAGCTCTATTGAATTCTGAACTAGCTCTTCCGCACAGGGCGATGTATAATGGCACCCAGCTCACACGTTGTGTTAGTATTAATTTATTCTGACCAGTGTAGTAACGAGAGAAGAGACCTTGCTGGCACTGATGAGATATAAGGAGGCTTCATCCTTTATTCTATACTGCTTGCACTGGTCCCTGGCTCACAGCCCAGTTAATCTTCAATATTAAAACGTGACGTTAATAACCTAAAATTCAGTCCAGGTGAAGTATAGTGTAGTTTGGCACTGTTTAATATGGAAACCCCGGTTTAAATGTAATAGGTGGGTGTCATTGTTATAGTGCAGCTATTTTTATCATAATTTGTGGCATCGGAGAGCAGAATGGGCTAAGTGCTAATCTTGATGTCACCGTGGCATTAAGGCTTCGCAGCTTGTACTTACTTTCCTTTTGTCATGTAATGGTCAGCCTGTATTTATTTGTACAGTCAACTAACTTCTTTTATTCAAGTTAGCATTATTTCTAATGGATATGTGTGAAGTCCTGCATTTTGTCTTTTATAGCTTTTCGGTAGTGTATTGTTACAGGGGTTATCCCATGCCTAATGTAAAAAATGAAAATCGGACTTCGTATAGTACTTGACGGTCTCTTTCTAACAAAGCTGGAACCAGCCCTGTACCTCACATGGATCCAGAGATTTCCCCATTCATTGCTCTGGCAGCTGAAGGGGGCATGTCCACTCAGGGGGCGTGTCTCACCTCTCCCAATCACACCTCAGGAGGCAGTTGAAGGATGAAACTGAGCATGTGCGGCCATCTCAGTGAGCAGGTCAAAGAAATAAGAAAAAAAATAAATATCTTTTTTTATACTTTGCAGGTGCCAACATACCCCTGTTTCAGCTTCCCCCGTGTTTTTTTTTTTTTTTTTTTGTGAATAATATTTTTTTAGGAGGCTGAGAGGTATTGGTTTAAAGTGGCTCTCTGGAATTTTCTGGATAGGTCATCAATATGAGATCAGCGGGGGTCTGACTCCTGGCACCCTTGCTGATCAGCTGTTTGACAAAGCAGCAGCACCCCAGAAGAGCCAAGCACAGCACCGTCCATTGGATAGTGGGTATGCTTGATATTGCAGCTCAACCCTATTCCCTTGAATGGGACTAAACCGTGCCTAGGCCACATGACAGATGAACCTATGGCCTAGGAAGAGGCCTAAGCACTCATGGAGCGTCACGGCCAATTTATACAGCTAATTGGCAAGGGTGCCAAGAGTCGGACCCCTGCCGATCCTATATTGATGGTCTGTCCTGGGATAGGCCATCAATATAAAAATCCCAGAAAACCCCTTTAAGGCCTCATGCACACGAACGTATTTTCTTTCCGTGGCCGTTCCGTTTTTTTTTGAGGATAGGACTGTTCTATTAAGGGCCAGCTGTTCCGTTCTGCAAAATACGTAATACACACGGACATCATCCGTATTTTTTGCGGATCCGTTTTTTGCAGACCACAAAATACATACGGTTGCGTACATGTGGCCTTAGGGTACTTTCACACTTGCGTTATTCTTTTCCGTCATAGAGTTCCGTCAAAAGGGCTCTATGCCGGAAAAGAACTGATCAGGCATATCCCCATGCAATCTGAATGGATAGAAATCCGTTCAGTTTGCATCAGTATGCCTTCCGTTCAGTCACTGTCAGGCGTTTTGGCCGGACATAATACCGCAGCATGCTGCGGTATTATGTCCGTCCAAAATGCCTGATCAGTCACCGGAATGCCGGATCCGGCATTAATTTACATTGACTTGCATTAGTGCCGGATCCGGCATTGCAAAACAACTGAAGGACGGATCCGTCTTTCCGGTCTGCGCATGCGCATATCGGGAAAACTGAGAAAAAAAACTGCAAGACGGATCTGTCTATCCGCATGACAAGCAGAGAGACGGATCCGTTCTTGCATTGCATTTGTAGACGGATTCGCACCTGGATCCGTCTACAAATGTTGTCAGTTGTCACACTGAACGGCGGATCCGGCAGGCAGCTCCGATGACGGAACTGCCTGCCGGATCACACTAACGCTAGTGTGAAAGTACTCTAAGATCTCTTGCACACAAAAGTTGTGCATCCGTTCCATGCATTGGGGGCCGCAAGTTTTCACTGACACAATCTGGCACAATAGAAAACGGATCCGTCCTCCATTGACTTTTAATGGTGTTCAAGACGGATCTGTCTTGACTATGTTACAGATAGTACAAACAGATCTGTTCTGAGCGGATGCAGACGGTTGTAATATCTGAATGGATCCGTCCATGACGGATCCGCACAAAACGCGAGTGTAAAAGAAGCCTGAGTTCATGTGGATGTCGCTGTGTCAGGTACATAAGGCTACTTTCACATCTGCGTTTTTAATTCAGGTTTTGACATTCATCAGAGGATCTCAAAACATCAGTTTTGTCCCCATTCAGTGTCAGGTTGCATCAGTTCAATTCAGTTGCGTTTTGGGGATGGACACAAAACCGCTTCTCCATATCGTTGCACAAAAAAAAAACGGATCAGGCACCCATTGAATTACACTAATTTTCATGCCTTGTTTCCTCCGCTTTGTTCAGTTGTGATTTAATACAACCGGATCCGGCTGAAACTGAGCCACCAGGATGTATTAAATGAAATGGATCCTTTTAATTCAGGTCTTGCGATCCTCTGCCGGATCTCAAAACCTGGATCAAAAACGCAGTTGTGCAAGTAGCCTAAGCTTTGTTCTGCTGATCTGTGGGGGTCATGGAGATGTACAGGAAACCCCATGCTGCCTCCAAAAGAGCAGATGGTAAAGCTGGCGAGTGTTGTACTAACGGGGGTATTTTGACTGGCACTTGGAGCACTACACTACACTGAGAGTTGTAGTGTCTCCGCGGCAGGCGGGCCTCCATTATATAAGCTGCTCAGTACCAATAGATCTGTATCTCCGTAGAGGTCCTCATAATATGGCAGCTACTGTATAATCAGCTTTCAGGGTATACAGGGATAGCTTAGCGCTCTAGGTATACAGAGCTTCCTGGAATAAAAGCTGTTAATATTATTTGGCTTTGTTGCTTAGCCATACCATGACGGATTACAATTAATTCCACACGAGCTGAGTAAGCATAGTTTTATTGACTATTTTGTACAGTTATTCCCAGTCATATACCTCTAGACGCATACATTGATAAAAGTGGCTACGGTAAAATTCTTTTAATCCAGCATCCGAGAGACTGGACAAGTGCTTTATTATCAGATATTCTGAATTACCAGATGGTTATAGAAAAACACATAACTTGGTATAAGTATAGTATGTTGTGAGACTTGGTCCTCATGCCAGAGAAAAAGTAGATTCATTGTTTCATGAAGGGGGTTGTCTGACATCCGTTAAAATTTAGAGGATGGGTGGACGGCGTTTAAAACAACCCAAAAAAACACTCGCCGTTTCACCGCCGTACTTTCCCAGTGCTGCAGCCCCCATCCATACCATTTCTAATCCCTGTCAGAAAGAGATAGAAGTGAACGGCGGCGCTACATTATGGGTTCAAAAGCTGTCCCCGTATGTTTTCGCCATACTGGTTTTAATTTTTATCCCCAGGAAAGGGGCGCCAAACCTTATTACAGCAAAGTAATGATGATTTGTGGTACATAATAGGATGAATAGCCTATTAAGGTGATAAAGTCATCGGTAGTAGTGGAAAATAGGCAGGTCTTAACGTCGCTAGGTGATGTAGGTTGTAGTAATTTTGTATATATTTAATATCAACCTTCTTAAACCAAGGATAGGTTTCAAATAGCAATTATTACAAGCCGTAAAAGGAATATAAAATAAAATTTAATCTTTTTGACTCACTGGGGGGTGGTCCGTAGGATAAACTCAAGACACCTACGGAACCCAATACGCCCCTAGCCAGAATCGCCAATCGTAGAATGGTAGATATTAGGCCTGCACAATATATCGCGAAAGCAATCGTAATCGCAATTAATCGCAATCGC
Source organism: Bufotes viridis (assembly GCA_033119425.1). Classification (NCBI taxonomy): domain Eukaryota; kingdom Metazoa; phylum Chordata; class Amphibia; order Anura; family Bufonidae; genus Bufotes; species Bufotes viridis. The sequence continues at coordinate 176,847,579 of CM065592.1, forward strand.
AATTTGCTGACCCAAAAATGCTGCAATTATATTACAGTACATTTTGCTTTATAAGACACACTTTTTTCCCCCCAAAAGTGGGGGGGAATGGCAGTGCGTCTTATAAAGCGATGGTTGACTTTCTACGTGACACTGACACTGTATCTCCAGCCGCTATGCTGCACAGTGCGGCCAGCGATACATCAGTTACAGTGCGGGGAGGGAGGAGGAGGCTGGTGGAAAGTCGTTATTTTAATGAACACATGTTCTTATATCTATTTTATTTATCTGTTCTGTGCAGGGATATTAGGAAAATGGCAAGTTTTGTATTTTGTACTTTTGCAGTAATGCAAATATGTATTTTATTTTGAAAATCACTATGCATTTCAGTTCTTGAGTTCAGCATAACCACATTTCACATTACCAGTCATCTGTGTGTGCTTTTACCTCGAAAATCCAAGCAGATAGACCTCTAGCACAATTCCCTTAAAATATCGCATCGCATATCGTTATCGCAATTTTTAGGGCCCTAATCACAATCGCACAAAATTCCCATATCGTGCAGCCCTAGTAGATATCGATGTCAGCCCAGTCCGTGGTGGCTTCAGATCAATTTCTTTATTTCAAGATTCTGCCCCATCGGGTCCGGCGAAAAAGAAAGAAGGGCAGAATCTTGAAATAAAGAAATTGATCTGAAGCCACCACAGACTGTGGGCTAAAACGTTCATTCACTGATACATTTCATCCATTAAACAATTGTTTTGGTTGAAATTGTCCATTTTGATTATCTTTAGACGGGCACCATTAGTGGTTTGGAGATTACATAAAGGATATCTAACATTGCTTCACAAAACCTGCAATACAGAGCCTGTAATACAGTCCAGAGCTCCATTCAAAAAAGACAATCTGACTTTATAGTCCAACTCTTCCAGCATTCCTTAATTGCTCATGTCAGTTGCATTTTGGGAAGTGTAGCCCTTTATATCAATCAGTGTATAGTAATCTGACGTCTAATGCATTGTAGAGCAGGGGTAGGCAACATCCGCACTCCAGCTGTTGTGAAACCACAACTCCCAACATGCATACTTGCTCTGCTCTTCTAAGAACTCTCCTAGAAATGAATGGAGCATGCTGGGAGTTGTAGTTTCACAACAGCTGGAGTGCCGAAGGTTGCTGACCCCCGGTTGTAGAGGCTTGGCTAAGCTGTTAGAGACCCTTCTATTAACAAGCCTGTCGACCGTTTCCAATTGCAACCAGGAGATTTGTGACTGCAGCTTGGGCCGATTACAGACATTGGAAACCAGAAGCGTTATAAGATAAGTAATGCAGTGAATATCACAAAGAACTTCTCGTAATTGTATGCGCTGACAAATGGCGTTCAAAGCTACTTTGGCACGGTGATGGTTTTCTTACGAGTGACTGGATACACAATATAGACTAGTTGTTAGCATCGCCTCCATCACACAATCGTTTTATGTTCAACTGGATTGAATTAGAATTTTGAAAATATTAATATTGATATTCTGGTTCCCTGATGCCGTATCACATGTAATATCGTCTAACAGGCGCTTGAATGGTGAGTTTTCCTAGGACATATTGATGAAAGTGCTAATGCTAATTAGTTTCTATCCATGATATGATTATCTTAAAGAGTCGTCCAGGATTTTGATATTGATGGCCTATCACTTCAATGGGAGCAGCACTGCTGTTACCAGCGAAATCCACTACACAATGGATGGAGCTGTGTAGGTCTGGCACCAGAGCTACAAGGTAACAACTGATCAGCGGGGTGTTGGAACCCCGCCAATCTGATATTGATGGCCATCAGTTTCAGAATCCTGGACGACCACTTTAAAGTGCACATTAGATGAACGTCAGATGATGAACCTACCAATTTTGGCAGCAGCAGCTGGCCGTCTAAAGCCTCATGCAGGCATCCGTGAAACACGGTCCGTGAGATACCGGACTGGCATCCTGCTGAGTGCAGGAGCGCACGGCGTCATTGGTTGGTATGACGCCGTACGCTTCGTGACGCCAATGATACGAGTGTATTAGATCATACTGTACAGCGGCGGCGTCACAAAGCGCACGGCGTCATAGCAACCAGTGACGCCGTGCGCTCCTGCACACAGCTTATTTGCCTCTCCATCAAGAACGCATGCATGCTTGGAGCAGAGGGGATTGGGAGGAATAGCTCTTTTGTCCAACATCTCTCTAAAGTGCATAGCCCCCTTTAGGCATAGGTTGTTTTTTTTACCTTTGTTTGTGATACGTTTGCATTTTGTGTATACAGCTATGTGGTATTTAGTTTCTAATTGGCTTTGCACACTATTCTACCAAAAATTGCAGTGGTTTCAACCTATTTTGGCCTTAAAGAGAACCTGTCACCACAAAATGCAGTGCAGTCTGCAGGCAGCTTGTTGTAGGGCAGGAGGAGCTGAGCAGATTGATATATGGTTCTGTGGGAAAAGATTTATCAAAACTTGTCATTTATACTGTTACAATGGCAGTTCATGGCTGCCACTGTCCTGTGCGCACAGGCTCTTGTAGCTCTTGTATTCATTGTATCTCTGTCTTCAGCACTGATAGGGTTAACCTTCCTGCTCTGTGAGCTGCTGCATGTGTGTCCAACTGCTAATCAGCTGCTCCTATGTATACCTAGCTGTTTCCATCACTCCTGGCCTGAGCAATTGGTCTCTACAGATCTTGCTAGGTCTTTCTAGCTTGCTAGAGCTCGTTCACCATGCTGACCCTGCTCTGACCTCTGGACTCTTCGGATTTGCACGTATTCTGTCTGCCCTGAACTTGCCATGTTTCCTGACTATATGAGTAGTGCCTCATCCTTTGGTGTTCTCCACCAGTGTCTCTGACTCCCCTGGGTCAGCTGCGAACTACATCGGAACTATTCCAATAGGTGCCTCTTCCACTGCTTGCACTAGCTGCTTTCCAGAATTGGCCCACCAAAGTGAATGGAGAGCAGCCACACATGTACTGCCACCCTCTATTCAACGCTATGGGTGTTCTGAAAATAGCCAAGTGCTGGCTCAAATATTTCCAGCATAGAAACATAGAATGTGTCGGCAGATAAGAACCATTTGGCCCATCTAGTCTGCCCAATATACTGAATACTATGAATAGCCCGTGGCCCTATCTTATATGAAGGATGGCCTTATGCCTATCCCATGCATGCTTAAACTCCTTCACTGTATTTGCAGCTACCACTTCTGCAGGAAGGCTATTCCATGCGCCCACTACTCTCTCAGTAAAGTAATTCTTCCTGATATTACTTTTAAACCTTTGCCCCTCTAATTTAAAACTATGTTCTCTTGTAGCAGTTTTTCTTCTTTTAAATATTCTCTCCTCTTTTACCGTGATGATTCCCTTTATGTATTTAAAAGTTTCTATCATATCCCCTCTGTCTCTTCTTACTTCCAAGCTATACATGTTAAGGTCCTTTAACCTTTCCTGGTAAGTTTTGTCCTGTAATCGATGTACTAGTTTAGTAGCTCTTCTTTGAACTCTCTCCAAAGTTTCAATATCCTTCTGCAGATATGGTCTCCAGTACTGCACACAATACTCCACAATACTCCAATACAAGTCCCATAGATGTGAAAGAAGAGGGGCCCGCATGCCATGGTGCTCTCTCTATTCACCACTATGGGGTATGGAGAAGATAGGAAAGCACACTTGTTTGACTTTACAAAACTCCCAAAGTGATGAGTTCTCTTTCACTTTAGGGGCAATGTTCTAGAGATAGGAGTGGGTCCGAGAGCCGGACATCAATCTATAATATGAGACAATCCCTTTAACCCCTTCCCAACATCTGCCTTACAAGTACAGTGGATGTTGAATCTTTGAAGATGGCTTCTGCCTATATTTGTATTAAAGGGAGTCTTTCACCCCAAATGTGCACTATCTCACACTAACACCATTGCGTCGATAAAAGTCCCCACATTAAAATCCTTCTTACCATAGGGTTGTCAGTTGCATAGTTCGTCTAAAAAACACTTTTATTGTATATGTAAATCAGGGTCTGAAGGTGCCCAGGGGCGGCGTTCCAACGCCCCGTGCTGATTTCCATGTGCAACCACTCCCCTTTCACTCATTTGGCCCGCCCTTTCTCTGGCTGATTACCTCCTCCTCTTCTTCTGAAATGCAGCGCCTGCACCGATGACAGCTCTCTGATGCAGCGTTGGCTGGAACATGACGTATGGGTCGGCGCATGCGCAATGTACTACCCATTACTGGCAGATGCCTCAGAGTATCCAGTGCGCATGCACCGGCCAGTGCGTCACGCTCCAGCCGACGCTGCATCAGAGGGCTGTCATCGGCGCAGGCGCTGCATTTCAGAAGAAGAGGAGGTAATCAGCCAGAGAAAGGGCGGGCCAAATGAGTGAAAGGTGAGTGGTTGCACATTGAAATCAGCCCGGGGCCTGGGCACCAGTCGTTGAAACGTCGCCTCTGGGCACCTTCAGACCCGATTTACATATACAAGTAAAAGTGTTTTTTTGACGAACTATGCAACGGACAACATTATGGTAAGAAGGATTTTAGTGTGGGGACTGTTATCGACGCAATGGTGTTAGTGTGAGATTTGGGATGAAAGACTCCATTTAAAAGTTAAGTTATCTTCATTGATGGCACACAGTGCCCCCCCCCCCCAACCCCAGTATTATAAATTATAATCATTGGTGGCGCAGTGCGCCCCTCCCCGCCAAACCCCCAGGTTTAATAAATATTGGTGGCAGTGGCCACGGGGGTCCCCCGCTTCTCATGGGCGGTGCAGTGGCAGTGGTAGCTTCCGATTGGAGCCTCAGCAGTGACATCTCGGGGCTTCGATCGGTTACCATGGCAGCCCAGACGCTACTGAAACCCTGGCTGCCATGGCAAGCTCCCTGCTGCTGTGTACACAAAGCGCAGGGCAGCAGGGAGAGTAAAGACCTATTCACCCTAATAGAGCTCTATTAAGGTGAATAGGACAAGGGATTAAAAGATCCCAGGTTCTAGCCCCTAAGGCCTCTTGCACACTACCATATGTCCCGGAGCGGCATTAATCATACTCACTGGAGCGCACAGCATCATAGATTACAATGATGCTGTGCACATCGGGCCGCCCGCAGGGCTATAGTCCCGCACTCATGAGCCCCGCGGGCGGCCCAACGTGCACAGCATCATTGTAATGTATGATGCTGTGCGGTCCTGTGCGCATGATCAATGCTGATCCGGGACATATGTCTCGGAGGGCATACAGTCGAGTGCAAGAGGCCTAAGGGTACTTTAGCCGTGATAGCCAAGCCATAAGTGTGAAAATACCCTAAGGGACTAATAGTTATTAAATAAAAAGTTTAAAAAAAGTTTAAAAAGAAAATGCCAAAATATTTAGTTTAAATCACCCCCTTTCCCAATTTTACATATAAAATATATAAACAATAAATAAATAAACATATTACATATCTCCATGTCCCAAAAAGTCCAAACTATTAAAATATTAAAAAATATCTCCTATGCGGTGAACGCCGTAACAGAAGAAAAATAAAAACTGCTCGATTCGGCATTTTTTTTTTGTCACCTTGTCCCCCCAAAAATAGGATAGAACTGTTCTATTATGGGCCGGACGTTCCAAAAAATGTGGAATACACACCGCCTTTTTGGTGCTTAATTTTTTCGCGTGGTGTCGAATGGTTTCGATTATCGCAATACTTTTTTATGGTACCGAAATTGAATCGAAATGTTGTTATTGTGACAACCTTAAAATATATATATATACAGTATATATACAGTATATATGTATAACAAGAAAAATAGCAGGAGCAGCACCATAAAAAATCAAGAGTCAAAGAATATAAGGAGTGCAAACAGATATGGATTCCGACAAAGTCACCTGATTCAAATATATAAGAAATTCCACAGCACCTCCATATGGTGAAAAGATTGTGTCCTTTATTCACCTGTGCAACGTTTCAGTCCACTTGCTGGGACTTTTTTCAAGAAACACTTGAAGTCTCTATCACTTGAAAACAATCCCAGCAAGTGGAACGTTGCACGGGTGAATAAAGGACACAATCTTTTCACCATATGAAGGTGCTGTGGAATTTCCTATATAAATATCACTCCATATAAAAATAATATCCTACTTTATTCCCCCATGCGAGCAGTGCGATGTTTCGGCTCCAAACAACTGAGCCTTTCTTAAGCTTGAGAAAGGCTCAGTTGTTTGGAGCTAAAACATCGCACTTCCCGCATGGCTGAATAAAGTAGGATATTATTTTTATATGGAGTGCTGCCTTATTTTTTCTGATTTATATTTGGGACTAGCTGGTCCCTGAAAGGCCTTGCACCCGACTTTGGACATTGTTACGGTGTTGACATTTTTCTATAAACTATAACAGTGAAATCTATAGTACCCTTCCCCTTTAACAGTGACCTCCACAGCAGCCTGCCCCCTTATCAGTGACCTCCACAGCGCCCTCCCCTTTAACAGTGACCTCCACAGCGGCCACTCTTTTATTAGTGACCTCCACAGTACTCTGTCTCGTTAAGTGATTTCCACAATAACCTGCCTCCTTAACAGTGACCTCTACAGTTCCGTTCTCTTAAAATGTGACCTCAACAACACCCCGCCCCCTTTACAGTGACCTCTACAGCACCCCGCCCCTAACACTGACCTCCATAGCAGACCGTCCCCGTAACTGTCACCTCCACAGTTCCCTGTCCCCTTAACAGAGACCTTCACAGCCCCCGCCCCTTTAACAGTGACCTTGACAGCATCCCACCCCCTTAACAGTGACCTCCACAGCAGCCCTGAGAAAGTCACCATCCCTCCCACCCCTGCAGCTGACAGAAGTTGATTTTTACCTTCATTTTTTCAATTCTTGTCGGCTGCGGAGTGGGAGGTGGGAGGGGGCGTGGCTTAGAGGGACCTGGGGCGGGGTTTTTAAGTCCGTCTTTTGAGGGTGGCCTGAATAGCCACCCTACCTGCCCCCTGAATTGTGACCTCCACAGTACTCTGCTCCCTTAACAGAGTCATCCACAGCGCCCTGCCCCTTTAAAGCTGACCTGCAGCAGTGAAGAAAAATGGCTGGGTTGTTATGGAAACCTAGTGTAAAATGTGTGTATGTGGAGACTAAGGATCTGCAAGCTTCTATTGGCTGATAAGGGACATGTGACCGTGTGTATGGCAGTTGGGATATGAAGAGAAAGACCTGCAGGCTTCTATTGGCTAATGTAGGTCATGTGATGTGCCATATTTGCATTTTTGGGGAATATCTCAGGATCGGTACGTGCTAGAGTGCCGGTCTAAAACCTTCCCAGACACCAGATGTATCTGTGTGCCAAATTTCGTGATTGTAAATGCGGCAGTGCGGATTCCTTTAGCGGACATACATACATACACACGCATACCTTCACTCAGCTTTATATATTGTGTGTGTGTGTGTAGATAAATATATATTTTTTTAAAATCAGTTTTCTTTTTATTGAAATAAAGAGTATCGCATAAAAAACAATCAGAAGGACGTAGTCTTTGTCCATTGAAATGAAGTACAAAAGGATAATAAGGTGCTGGTGTACGCAGACACCATAAACAAATCAAGTATACCAAAAAAGCACATAACCAGTACAATATTTCTGGTCATAATTACTTCAAGATAACCAGTATTACTTTAGAACTCTTTAACTCTGTAATACCTCCCCACCCCCTTCCCAACCTGGGCAGAGAGACAGCACAATCGGGCTATTAGGAACAGGCAGTCCAACTGGATAACACAACAGCGCCATTCAATTATAGTTACACACTGCAAAAGCTATCCTACAAAGCTATACAGAGGTCCTGGGTAAGGACTGCTTCAATTGTAGATATATATATAATGGTATCGTTGTAATTAGGGATGAGCGACTCGACTTCGGCTGAAACACCCGAAGTCGATTCACATAAAACTTCGTTCTAATACAGTACGGAGCAGGAGCCCTGTACAGTATTAGAATGTATTAGCTCCAATGAGCCAAAGTTATTGCAATAACTTCATAAATTAATTTGTACTGTAAAAAAAAAACATTTCCCGAACTCAGGTTTGGTTCCAAGTGGTACCTTATAACAATAACTTCGGCTCATCAGAGCCAATACATTCTAATACCTTATGGAGCTCTTGTAATCCTGTAAGACCAGAACTATTACATGGGTAATACATGAAGCTATTAAAACAGGCATGTCAGGAGCGGTGAAAGGTCCTCTTTAACCCATATTTACTCTTACACATAAGAATCCAAAGATACAAAAGAGTAAGGCCCCTTTCACACGGGCGGGAATTCCGCACTGAATCCGGACCTATTCATTTCAATGAGGCTGTGCAGATGAGCGGTGATTTTCATGCATCACTTGTGTGTTGTGTGAAAATCCCAGCCTGTTCTATATTCTGCGTTTTTCACGCAACGCACGCCCCATAGAAGTGAATGGGGCTGTGTGAAAATCGCATAGCATCCGTAAGCAAGTGCGGATGCAATGCGATTTTCACGCATGGTTGCTAGAAGAAGATGTAAGTAAATTGATAAAAGTCAATTTACTGTATTATTTTCCCTTATAACATGGTTATTAATGAAAATAATAGCATTCTTAATACAGAATGCTTACTTAAATGTGGCTTAAGGGGTTAAAAAATAAATAAATAAATAACTCGCCCCATCCAATTGATCCTGCAGCCGGGCATCATCTTCTTTCTTGTTCTTTCAGGACCTGCCAAAGGACCTTTGATGACGTAATCGTGCTCACCACGTGGTGAGAGCTGTGACGTCAGCCCAGGTCCTGCTGAATGAAGAGAGAAGGATCGTCTATCTTCATTCAGCATCACCTGCGCTGACGTCACCTGAGCGCGATTACGTCATTAAATGTTCTTTGGTAGGTCCTGAAAGAAGATGATGCCCAGCTGCGCAATCAATTGGATGAGGTGAGTTAATTTATTTATTTTTTTAACCTCTTAAGCCTCATTTAAGTAAGCATTCTGTATTAACAATGGTATTATTTTCCCTCATAACCATGTTCTAAGGGAAAATAATAAAATCTACACAACACCTAACCCAAACCCGAACTTCAGTGAAGAAGTTCAGGTCTGGGTACGACATTCAGTTTTTTCTCACGGCCGTTCAAAACGCAGTGCAAAAAACTGAACAACGCAATCACAGTCAAAACTGACCGAAATTGCGTGCGCACTTGCACGGGTTTCCCGCAATTCACCCGGGGCGCATCTGGAGCAAATCTAGAACGCCTGTGTGAAAGAGGCCTAATAGTAATTATGTCTTGTGGTACAGAATGAGTTGGTGCCTATTTAGCAAAGAAGGTTTTTTGCAAAACTTATACTTTTAACTTAACTGATTTGATATTGTGATATATAAAAGGTTTAACTGCTATAACTCTTCATATGCTACAACTGTAACACTTAAAGGAGGTTCCAAGGTAATACAAAATGTAGAAAAAAAGTTATATGTCGTCTGAATGCTCACCAGGTGATGCCACTGCAGAAACAGTTATTTTTCTTTTTCATTAACTTGCCCAGCTCTGTGCCGCACCTTTGTTTTAATGCTCCTAGAACTTGCAGTGGACAGGATTAGTGGACATATTAGTATAATGGTTCTTATAGGATATCCAAACAAACTTCAGTTCCTTAAAGCCTAAAACCTTAATATTCACACTCATAAAGCCTAAGAAGCTAAGATATAGAGAGAGTAAAAAGGTGCCCAAACTGAAGAGATTTGTGATTTCCTAACCCAGAAGCAGGTAAAAATCTATGTTTAACTACTTGTGACTATTTTAAATTTGATAGTGCAGCGACTAGGAAGCAGGATACACCGAATCCCAGTGGGACCCACAGCTATGAAGCATTTATAGCATATTACGTGGATATGCCATAAATTTGTAAAATGGAATGATGCCTTTAAAGAAGAGTTTCTACTAAATCTACAAAAAACATCGAGTAACTTTTCTATGCTAATTTTGTTCTAATATTGTATATGCGTTGGTGTTTGCATAGATACACATATAAACTCAGAATTCTGCTGGTTTCAGGAAAATCTCTGTATGCACGGAGAAACTAACGTAAAATAACTCAGAATAACTGAGCATGAAAAGTACAAAAGATCACGGTTTTGAATCTTAGACCTCTTCAAGTAGTTTAGATGGGTAATAAATATGGAAAATGATATTCTATAATGATTAAGGTAGTTAATACCTTTTTCGGGCTATTAAAGCGGATCTGTCAGCTGAATTTGCTGCCCTGTGGAAGGGCAGAATATTACAGATACAGGTCTGCCCAAACAATAATGTACAGTTTGGCTAATAGAAGGGATCAATGAATACAGCGGATTTAGAGTTGGGAGTCCACTGTATTCATAAAGGGAGCGCTTCCTCTGCTGCGCCTCTCTGCGACACCATGTATATGCATAGAAGGAATCTGTATCTGTAATATCTTACCCCTACATAGGGCAGCATGTTTAGCGGACGAATCGGCTTTATAACAGTATCTTTTAATGGAGTCTATAAAGATTGATAGCAGCAGTAAACAATAGCAGCTTAGATTGGAGATCAATTAGTCATGCTCCTAGGACTGCTTCTATGGAAACCACATCATGGTGACAGCTTTTACATGCCATGGTTCTGCAGCAACTGCTATACTTAGGGCATGCTGTGCTGTAGTTCAAGAAAAAATGTGCGCACTTCTGCCTTAGGCTACATGCACACGAACGTATGTGTTTTGCGGTCCGCAAATTGCGGATCTGCAAAAAAAAAACGGGTCCATTAGAATATTGCCTATCCTTGTCCGCAAAACGGACAAGAATAGGACATGCTCTATTTTTTTTTGCGGGGCTACGGAACGGATATACTGATGCGGATAGTACACTGTGTGCCGTCACATGAAATTAATGGGTCCACATTCTATCCGCAAAAAAAACCGGAACGGACACGGAAACAAAATACGTTCGTGTGCATGTAGCCTTTTATTTTATACGGTGTTGTTTACAGTGACGAAACCGCCGCGAAAAAGGAAAAAAAAAAGCAAGCTTTCAATTTGCAAATAAAAAGGACCTGACTACATCTCGGGAAAAAATGTCATCAACTGCATCTAGCCTGCTCTGGTGTAATATTAACCCATTTACTGGACCATTTAATCATATCAGAACGTAAGGGTAAACTGCAGTCGGAAGATAGTCTCAGCTGAGTGCCATCAGAATTTAACTCCTTAATGACGGGACCAATTTTTGTTGCTGCGCTTTAATTTTTTCCTTCCCGCTTCTAAGAACCATTATTTTTTTTATTTTCTGTTCATATACAGTTTGAGAGCTTATTTTTTGGCAGGACGAGTTCTATTTTTCAATGGCACCATCACTGTTATCATATCTTGTATTGGAAATGGGGGAAAAAATCTTTGTGGGATGAAACTGAAAAAACAAAATCGTTTTTGGGGCGTTCACCGTGCACTAAAAATGACATGATGACCTTATTCTGTGGGTCAGTTTGATTACGGCGGTACCATATTCATATAGGTTTTATTATGGTTTACTACTTTTAAACAAAATGAAAACCTTTGGAAAAAAGTTTTTGCTTCACCATATTCTGGCATCCATAACTTTTTTTATATATTTCCATCTACAAAGTTGTATGAGGGTTTGTTTTTGCAGGGCAAGCTGTAGTTATTGTTGGCACCATATTGGGGTACTTACAATTTTTTTTATAACTTCAATTTTTTTGGGTGGCGAGGTGACCAAAAAGCAGAAAATCGGCTATTTTGATGTTGTTTTCTATTACTGTGTTCATTGCTCATATTTTTATATTTTAATATAGTATAAAGGCATAACAGGCAGCTTATCATAGTAGGCCTGGGGGCCTTTACAGGGCCCCAGGCTGTTATTATAACCAGTTGGAACCTCACAATTTTGCTGCTTCCCCCCTCACTCTGTCTAACCTTTCAGATGCTACTGGCGGTATTGACTGTGGTATCTGAAGGGTTAAATGACTGGGATTGGAGTCATCTCCGATCCCAGTAATTGCACCTGGGTGCTTGCTGTATTGAATAACTGACACCCACCATGCAGGGAGCAAGTTCAGCTCGTGAGCCCACTCCATACATACCCAGCACCTGCGTGAAAGATATCAGTCATGTGTAAGGGGTAAAATTCACGATGCAGCCTAGACACAGGATTCTCATGTGAATAACGTCTAATTGGCTGCTATTGCCATTGCACGCAGTGCAGCCCAGCAGTCGTAGCCGCGTGCAGATTACCCCTAAATTGTACTTGTGTTGTGTTTGGCGCGCTCTTAGGATTTATTTCCACGTTCAGGTTTTTTAATACTATGTTAGAAGCCAAAGCCAGGAGTGGGTTCAAAAGGAGGAAAATACTTAAAGGGGTTGTCTCAATTCGGTAAGTTGCATTTATCATGTAGAAAAAGTTAATACAAGGCACTTACTAATGCAGTGTTTCCCAACCAGTGTGCCTCCAGCTGTGGCTGTGCGGGCATGCTGGGAGTTGTAGTTTTGCAACAACTGGAGGCACACTGGTTGGGAAACACTGTTCTAATGTATTGTTATTATCCTTTGCTGGCTGGATTCATTTTTCCATCACATTATACCAGGGCTGTGGAGTCGGAGTCTCGGAGTCGGAGGCAATTTTGGGTACCTGGAGTCGGAGTCGGCAAAAAATGGACCGACTCCTACTAGATTTAAATTGGAATAAAAAAAAAAGCAAGTTTAAATGTCCCAATTCAGATAAAGTTATAATTAATTACTTCTCTACTGTAAGAATAAAGGCCAATGCATGCAGCGCGTCACGTTACCGCTAAACAAAGACGTTAAGTGACCATGAAGAAGCATGCTTTTTATATGCTTTACTATGCAGTTAAAGGGACACTGACAGGCTGATTTACCGGCTAAAGATATATCTGCTGGTATTCATCAGAGGATTAGGAATACAACTAGACGACTGTTACCCCCAGTTGAGGTTTACTTGTGTTTAAAAACGTTTTAATCAATATGCAAATTCTCTACCTTTGTGCCCAAGGGGGCAGGCGCACATGTAGAGTACTGGCAGCACTAGACAGGACTAGGTAGCGAGGAGGAAGAGAGAAAGCTGGCACAGCCTCAGCATAGCCAGACGAGGCTGCTGTCAGCACTCTACACGTGCGCCTGCGCAGGAATTCAGCGTTCGGCTAGCCTGAAAAAAAAGGCCAGTGCAGTGAATAATAACGAGGGGAACAGCGCTGGGAAGCTGTACTTCGGGCGCGGCTGGGCACAAAGCCGCAGGAGACGCTGCCCCATTGGGCACAAAGATAGTGAATTTGCATACAGATTAAAATGTTTTACAAAACACAAGTACAGTTTAACTGGGGGTAACATTAGTATAGTTTTATTCCTAATTCTCTGATGAATACCAGTATATATATATATCTTTAGCTGGAAAATCAGCCTGTCAGTGTCCCTTTAAGGAGCGGCAATACTTACACTTTCCATTGTCTTGTGGTCTGCTGTTACAGGGAACCCATGGTTATCCTCGCCTCTCACTGATAACTGACTAAGGACTGGAGACACTTGTATAAGTGAAGGGAATGGATAGTCAATAGTTCAAGACTGAAGCTGTAAACCATGTGAAAAACTGCTATCATTCAGCTAAGGCTATAAAACATGTACACTCAGATTGTTAGCTTAAATTTTAAACATGACTATGGGATTCTACTAGGAAAATCATGTTTTAAAATAAATGCCCCTTCCCCTGCCCCTTCCTGGATCCTCCCACTGCTCTATCTTCAGCAGAAGATCAGCACACAAAGGAGAAGACAGCAGCTTCTGCTCAACTACCTCTCTGTGCTAGAGGAGATTAGAAGAACTTGGTGGAACAGCTTCGTATTTGCATATTATATACAGAGGAGTCGGAGTCGAGGAGTCGGAGTTGGAAGTTTCAAAATCTGAGGAGTCGGAAAATTTATCTACCGACTCCACAGCCGTGCATTATACACTGCTCGTTTCCATGGTTATGACCACCCTGCAATCCATCAGTGGTGGTCGTGCTTGCACATAAGGGTAAAAAGCATCAGCCTCTCTGGTGGCCGGGACCGTGGGAGCGCACATAGGCAAGTGCTTTTTCCTATATTGTGCACGACCACCACTGATGAATTGCAGGGTGGTCTGTAGCCATGGAAACGGGCAGTGTATAATGTGATGGAAAATTGAATCCAGCCACTAAAGGAGGCAATATGGACAATCACAATACATTAGTAAGTGCCTTGTATTAACTTTCTCTACATGATAAATGCCACTTACTGAAGTGAGACAACCCCTTTAATAAAGTCTTTCCTTTATACATTTATGATCTGTGTATGATTCCTTTACATGTATATGATTCAGTATTTCCTTCATACGTTTATGATTCATTACAAACTGCAAACAAAAAAAGGGGGTCAGTAAGCACATTCCAATGTGCAGGTGCACGTTGCTATGGCCGAAAACACAAGGTAAAACATACAATGCAACAGCGCTCTGCAAACCAAATAAAGTACAAGATAGTATTCTAATGCTAATGCTATGCTTATTTTGTAAATTAGATGCTTGGCAAATACATTTTATACAAAATTATTTGGGCCCGTCTGCCACACGACAAGGCGATCTCTGTAAGACGGGAACCTAACACTAAATTCTACAAGTTATGTGCCGTGACTGCTACCATAAAATTCAGGGAGTGCAGGTTCCACATACATGCTGGGCCCACCTCAATTTTTTTCATTTTTGGTACTGAAGGTGTGGCTGACACTTCAGTCGTGCACTCCTGACCAGCCTGTCTGCCCCATAGGCTGATTTTAATTAGTGTGAGTATAAGCTTAGCCTGCTCTCCCTCACTTACTGGAAGCCGGTGACACCAGGAGAGGTGCATGTGGAACCTATACTCCCTGAATTTTATGGTAGCGGTCATGGCACATAACAGGTAGAATTTATTGTTAGTTTCCCGTCTTACAGAGATCGCCTTGACATGTGGCAGACGGGCCCAAAAAATTTTGTACAAAATGTGTTTGCCAAGCATCTCAATTACAAAATTAGCATTAGAATACTTTCTTGCACATTATTTTGTTTGCAGAGTGCTATTTTGATTTATGATTCATATATGATTCCTTTATACATCTATGATCCGTTCCTGGTTTTGGCTTCAGAAAGTGCATAAAAAAGCCTGAACCTGGAAACCTACCTAGTCTTATCTGTGAAATGGGCTTTCCAGACTGCACAGTTGATACCATTTTATTGTGTATCGTTGTAATAAAGTGAACTGAATATTTAAGCCTGAAAACGGCAAGGCTACTTTCTCACTAAAAGCAAAGCTAAGACTCGAAAATAGTGGCTCGGGGTCATTTTGCTTGGGCAGAGCCTTGTTTTCAAACCCATTATGTACAGTCCTATTTTTTCTTTAGGGTGGTACTTTTATTTTTACACGTCCTTTCACTTCTTGATGCATGCCTAACCTCCCAGTACCTCTAGTGTTGACTTTGCATAGGACAGTGTACAGTTGAGTAACTGGTCACTGCCATCTGGTGTCTGACGTATAATATTGTCATGGCTGCACATTTCTATTTGTAGTAAGCGGTGCAGCCAGGAATACCTAGGATTTCACCTTTTGTTTTATATTTTAAAAAAAAGCGATTTGTTGGCATGCTCCTTGGCCTTTGAATCTCCAAGTATTTGCCGAGAGTACTAATTCAAAAAACCCTATTTCTTACCCAGAATGTTCTATAGATAATTCTGTTGCAGAAAGAAGGTTAGAAAACTAAAGTCATTTGGCTGAATTTTTTTTAACTAATTATTATCCTTCTCTTCTTGAGTGTGTCATTCCTCTTCTCGTGTCATGGTTGTAGGTCATACGCAGGGGTGCACCACCAGTGAGGCGATTGCCTCAGGCAGCGCCAGGTAGGGGCAAGAGGGGGTCAGCGGAAGGTGGATTATCTGTTTCTTCAGTATAGTATTGGAAAGCACAGTGGGCACGGTATGTAGCACTGTATGACCCTGTATGTTTTGTAGCGCTGTATGTAATGTTTTCCAAGTATGTCTTTAACAGTAGGGCTGGAGGGAAGGGGTTAGGTTGGGAAGTTGGCATTGGGGGGGGTTAGGGCACCGTTTCAGTTTTCGCCTCAGGCAGCAGAAAGGCTAGGTGCACCCCTGGTCATGCGGCAGTTGCCATCAAACGTACATATTGCGTTACTCAATAGCACTTTACCATTGTTACCAAGAGTTTGTGTTGAATTTAATACGTGCATCTATCTGTCTTGTGTAGATTTCCTTTTGCACTAATCACATTTTTCTAAAGTTGTCAGAAATGCAGGGGGAGACACCAATGGGGGAGTGAGTGCATACCGCCAATACATTATCTGTGCATGTATGTCCGTTTTCTCCTCTAACTGTCCTTTATGTTAAATGTATCTCTGTCTTCTCCAAAAGACCCTGCTTTGCTACTTGTGAATAGTTCATCAGCCATTCACAATCTGAGTGTCCGCATCACTGCATGCCAGTACCACCAGCACCAGGTCATGCGGTTCTACCTACCCCATGATGGTTGTTGTTGTTATATCTGCTTGTCCTCACTAATTCCTGCGTGTTCCCATCCAGTGGATGCTCTGCAAGTGGAGTGGCGTGAGGGGAGGTGCAGTGCTGCTTTTTATCCTCAGAAAAGGCCGTACCTTGTACGAAGGTTTAATCTACGAGTCCCATCGGAGAGCCAGGAGTACCTAGAGGTGACACGTGCTTTGCCTTGCTGTGACACATGCCCTCTGTTACAATGCACTGACAACTTCTGTAATCCCAGCAATTGTCTGCATGAGCAAGCATGTTTAATTCATCTAGGGCTTACTGCCATGTGACAAGTGACAATGTCACCTCCGCATGATTCATGTTATCGCTCTTAATACTGTAATGTTTTATAGCAGCAGTGACATGTTTAAAGTGCCTCATTAACGTCGTCATGTAGGTAGGGGCCCACAAATTGTTTATCTCATTTCAGCAGCCATCATGTAAAAAGGCCTACTTAGTCTGCGGCAGTCAGGCCTGATCACTCGGCTCCTGTCTACGTAGATATGCAATAGCTATGACAAGAATTAGACAACTGTAATAACTGCAGATGTGTTTAAGCATTAATTAGGCTTTTGATATATGCATGCGGCTGGAGCGAGACCTGGTTGCGTAGAAAAAGGATTTTAACAGAGATGGACAAGATTGTGTATGTTATGAGCCAGATTCATCCATAGTTGCCTGGCACTAAGGCCTTGATTTATCAAGACTTAGGTCTTGATAAAGCCTGTGCCGCTTGAAGAGACATTTAATTGATCATGAGGCACAGGCCTCGTCATAAATTAGATTCCGCCTCTGGCTGCCCGACTGAAATGTACTCCCGCTCATAACTGGCTTAAATTTCAGTCATTATTTGCAAAGTTTCTGGCGTAAATAATGATGAATATGCCAAGGCTGATGGTCCCGTCCACACCCCTTTTTCAGAAACTGGTGAGGGTACAGGTTAACCATTCCCACTAAAATTGAAGTGAGTAGTGTAAAAATATAAAAATTTTGAGCAAATAAGCACTATTTTGAGACTTTTTGAAACCAGAATTGTGGAATTCAGGGCCTCCAGAAATGCAGAGGATTCCAGAAATGCAACTCTGGTCAAGTATTTCAGTCACTGGTCCACTACTGCAAGGCATATTACCTTATCTGATCCATAAAAGTAGAACTTTGCAAAAAAATGTATTCTCTGACCTGTTAGAAAGGAACATGATGTGATCTGTAGTGAATGTAATCTTCTCATCAGTGACTGTATTTGTGAGTTATAACCTCCCTCCTACTTCTCAGTTGTGTCATGTGACCAACTCTCTGATCTCCAGCTGACACAGGACAGGAAGTCAATTACTTCTCTATTCATTCCTATGAGACTGAGAGTCAGGCTCCCATAGGAATACATAGAGAAACTGACTTCCTTTCCACACATAAGATGCTGT
Organism: Bufotes viridis; assembly: GCA_033119425.1. Classification (NCBI taxonomy): domain Eukaryota; kingdom Metazoa; phylum Chordata; class Amphibia; order Anura; family Bufonidae; genus Bufotes; species Bufotes viridis. The sequence continues at coordinate 176,865,559 of CM065592.1, forward strand.
GTCAGTTGGAGAGTCTGATTGCTGGTCTCATGACACAGATGAGAAGCATTAGGGAGGTTATAACTCACAAATACAAACACTCATGTACCTTTCTAGCAGGTCAGAGAACATTTTTTTTTAAGGGAGTTCTTCTTTAAGGACCAAAAAAGCATGTCTATATATAAAATAAGATGCCAGAGCGTGACTGGAATTGACTTTTGTATGTTCCAGTTGGAAAATGGGGAGTAGTAGTTTGCTTCAATTTCTGGGGTTCGCCCTGGGTGATTCGAGTTCTGTAACAAAGAATCTTTTTTTTTTTTTTGTGTGCCTGCAGTAACTTGTGAATCTTCAGCTCTAGAGAGGAGAGCCACTGCTTGTACTTTCACTGCATTGCTTTCTATATTTTCCGCATGCACCACATAGAAGAAATTGATTTTTATGATGGTGGAACAAAGCTGCTGTAGCTCATATTAATCATTTAACAAAAATGATTATTATGAGCGACAGTAGCTGATCACAACAAATAGCAGCGCAGACTAAAATCATTTTCAGGAAGTACCAGTATACAACATCTATATTAAAATCTTTAACAGACATGACATACAAAAAAGCCCAGAACAAATGTTTGTTTTTTATAGTCAAAAGAATATGCTGGTAACATATAGAAATAAAAATCTATGCATTTACCAGAGAAAAGTATCGATTGGGTATCAAAACTTCGATACCCGAAACAACCTTAGTTGGGACCCGAGTGGAAAAGCCCTCAACCACACTGAGCACAGTGGAGAAGGCGACATGACAAACGGGTAGATACTGACAAAACTATCTTTCCTACACAGGACAGAAGATGCTAAGATTTTATAAAAGCCTGGAGAAACCCTTTAAAGGCCATGGACACCATTGGAGCCATTTTTGTATTATTAATTTACATATATTTTACGCAAAAAAAAAACACAAACATTTTTGTAATAGGTGTTCGTTAAAAACTCAGCATCTTTTGGCATCTGCAGCATCCATGTTTCACAGTACTTAGCAGCTGCAGAATAATGTTGGCTGTCGAAAAGCTTGTTCTCCAGCTCCTCTCTGGCCTCTGCTGAACGATGAATCAAAGTTTATATATAACATTCATACATAGGTCACATGTGAACACACACCATTTGTACATAGGGCATATGCAACAATGGCGTGCAAAAGTTGATCAAAATTACTGTTACTGTGAACAGTTAAAGGGGTCGTCTCACTTCAGCAAATGGCATTTATTATGTAGAGAAAGGTAATACAAGGCACTTACTAATGTATTGTGATTGTCCATATTGCTTCTATTCTTGTTTTTCATCTATTCTTACTTGCAAAAGTCTTCCAGTTCTGTGAGATTCCTGGGCAGTCTTGTATGCACTGCTCATTTGAGGCCCATCCACAGATTTTCAATGATGTTTAGATCAGTGGACTGTGAGGACCATGGTAAACCCTTCAGCTTGCACTTTTGAGGTAGTCTGTTGTGGATTTTGAGGTGTGTTTAGGATCATTATCCATCATCCTCTTTTCAACTTCAGCTTTATTACAGTTGTTTTTATGTTTGCTTCCAAAATTTGGAATGTTCCCTGTGCCATTGGCTGCAACACAACCCCAAAGCTTGATTGATCCACTCCCATGCTTAATGGTTGGAGAGGTGTTCTTTTCATGACATTCTGTGCCTTTTTTTCTCCAACATACCTTTGTCAAAGAGTTCCAGAGGACTTGTTTCCAAAATGCATCAGGCTTGTTTAGTCCTCTTTCACACTTGCGTTCTGAGGATCTGGCAGGCACTTCCGTCCCACCGGATCCGTCAGAACACAAGTCACCTGAAAGCATTTGAAGTCTGATCAGGATCCTGATCAGTCTTCAATATGCTTTCAGGTTACCATGGCAGCCAGGACGGTACTAAAGTCCTGGCTGCCATGGTAAGTACTCCGCAGCAGTGTACTTACCTGCGCTGCGGCCTCCGGGCGCTCCTTCATGACGTCACAGGTCCCCGCAAGGCATAGATAAATGCGCCACCCCCGGTCCTGTGACGTCATGAACGAGCGCCCGGAGGCCGTAGCGCAGGTAAGTACACTGCTGCGGAGTACTTACCATGGCAGCCAGGACTTCAGTACTGTCCTGGCTGCCATGGTAAACGATCGGAGGCCCAGCTTACACTGGGGGCCCGATCGGAACTGCTGCTGCGCATGCGCAGCGCTAAACGTCGGATCCGGCGATGCGCCGAAACGACGTTTAGCTTTACTCCGGATCCGGATTAATGCACGTCAACGGGCATTAATTCCCGATCCGGCGTTACGGCATGTCTTCCGGATTTTTGGCCGGAGGAAAATCCGCAGCATGCTGCGGTTTTGTCAACGTCCAAAAAACGTTCACATACAGAACTGGAGACATCCTGATGCATCCTGAACCGATTTCTCTTCATTCATAATGCATGGGGATAATCCTGATCAGTATCTTTCCGTCCTAGAGACCCGAGGACGGAACTCTAGGACGGAAAGCAAAAACGCAGATGTGGAAGGGGCCTAAGATGTTCTTTTACAAACTTCTGACGCAAAATTTTTTGGTGAGGATGCAGGAGAGGTTTTCTGCTGATGACTCTTCCATGAAGGTCATATTTGTGTAGTAGAGCAATGTACCATATGTTTGCTCTATCTTCCAGAAGGTCTTTAGTAGTCAAACAGGAGTTCTGATTTGCCTTTCTAGAAATCCTACGTCTCTAAAAATTTTCTTGGACTTCCAGATCTTCTCCTGGCCTCCACTGTTCCTGTTAACTGACATTTATTTTATTTTATTTTGAACTGAGGCAACCTGAAAATGCTTTGCTATCTTCTTATAGCCTTCTCCTGCATTGTGGGCCTCAACCATTTTTATTTTCAGATTGTTGGGCAGCTGCTTAGCAGAATTCATGGCAGCTGTTTTTTGGGACAAGGTTAGAGGAGTCTGAGTATCAAGTTTTGAAATTTGCATTACCGGCCTTTCCTGACTGTGAAAAAGCCCCAACCCTAACAGGCTATTTAAGGTCTGAGACCTCTGTCAAAGTTATCTGAACACTCAAATCTCCTTGGTTTCCCATAGTTTTGCAAGATGCTCCTTTCCTTTTTTCACTCTAAAATTGTACAAAACAAAAATAATACATTGCTATTGCTTAAAATGTTGAAAAATGCGTTTCATCTTTATACATAGAGCACACACCCCACAAACACTTCTTGAATGAAAATTGTAAATAAATCTATATCCGGAACAACCCTTTAAAAGTAGACCTGTAGGCTCCACTGACATGTCTCTCTCAGTAAATATTCATATTCCCTATGATATAGTAATTCTGCAGCATCTTTTTTGTAACTCTGCATTGTGCCATTACTCTGTTATAACTCCTAGAAATGTGTGAATAAATTGACAACTGGCTCCTACCAGTTGGGGGTGTGTCCCTCTGCCTTTGGCCAGTCTGAGCTACCAGTGTCAGGGACATTGAAGATCCCTTAGACAAGCGGAATAGTAGGAGGGATATCAGGAACGGCAGAATGCAGAATTCTAAATACTGATGCTCCCCAGTTGTTATTACATGGGAATGCATGTATTTACAAAATCAGACATGTCAGGAGCGTTGACATGTGCACTTTAATTACATAATGTACCTGACCCCCCATCCTGATTTTGGACAGAAGTCTTATTGAACGTCGCCTCTTGCCCTCTTCACATATTCTCCTACAGTTGACCCCTGCTGAGGCTGCAACCAGCAGAAATCTATCCCCTGACCTTTAAAATCTGCTCAGCAGCTCATTATTGTAATCTCTTCTCCTGGTAGGACGGAAGGATGGATGGTGGAAATCTTCACTTGCCAGTAGCCCATACTGACACCTACTGGACAAAATAAGTATGCCCCCTCCAAAACTAGGGAGATGATTATTACAGTGCTCTGAGGCAGCCAGCCATACCTTGGGTATTCACTCTGATCCCTTGTACACTGTTTTTTCTGATCAGTTGCAGCCTGCATTTTGCTCCAAAGCTGCATTCATAAAATTGCAACTTTTGGACCTGAAACCTTCCACCATTCTTCACTGGTTCAGTGTCTGTTCACAGCTTGCGGTAGTGATACATTCTAAGAAGTTTCCTATATACCAGCAGTCATTATTCAGTAATCTGATGTTGGAAAAAACACTGAATAGGAGCTCAGCTCAGCTATTAGGGCTGCCTGTATGTCTGTTTCCACTGACCACCAGCAGAATTTTCAGTGCAGCTCTATGGCTCTGTTCACACTACATTTTTGCTGTATAGTTTAGGCATATATTTTTTACTGCTACAACAGGATGCAACTGGGCACCTATACAGTTGGATTTTGTTGCTATTGATTTCCATTATAAAAAAAATTGCTCCAGCCCCTCTCCTCCTTTGTCCATCACAAGTGAAAATGGATCCTGGTGTTGCCCCGTTCCAGCCAACAAACCTGCATGTCCATTAAATGGGAGCAGTTTGGGGCGCCCAGGCTCCACTTATTTCTGCAGCCTGTCCGGCATTGGTTCTTTATCTCTGCCTGGCCCTGTCAATCAAAGCAGTGAGGGAGTGGAAGGTCACCGAAAGGAGCGAAGCTTGGGTGCAACAAAAGCAATGATGATGCCCTCATTGCACCAAACACCTCATTTGCATATTAAGAAAATGTATCATAACTTTGTAATAATTTGGATATTTGTAACATTGTTCGCAGGCTATACAAAATTCTCAAATTAAAAATAAATTTAAAATTAGACTGCTATATTTGGTCAAACGTATAATTAGATCAGACCCCAAAATCAGATCTCCAAGCTCCATCAGCCTCCATTGGCCTCAGATCGACTCCAATCAGCCCCCAGATCAGATATAATCAGTCTCAGATCGGACCATCCAGCCCCTATCGGCCTCAGATCAGACGTTACAAAAAATAAACTTACCTAGCTTGCTCCAGGCGGCGCTGCAGATGCAGGACTCCCCTCTCCCCACATCGCTTCTTCTGGGTCCTGCTGTGTATTATAACCTGACAGCGCATAGTGTCAGGTCATTGCATGCACCTATGTGTACTAATTCCTGACGCGGGGTCCGGAAAAAGACCAGGGAGGGTGAGTACAGCCAGCGCAGCGCTGCCTTCACCTCCCTTGCCTCCCACATGCTAATGACTACTTCCATAATGGAAGCGGTCATTATCATTCAGACTATAAGACGGGGGGGAAAAAGTGCATCTTATAGTCCAAAAATACGGTATGCTCTGGCAGGGAGCTGGGGGCCATATCAAATGATCCTACGGACGTTCCCCACACCTAATGTAGACATTTGGATAGGGAGGTCACTGGTGACAGATTCCCTTTAATGGTGGATTCAGTATTAATGTTTGGGCTTACTAAAAAATATTTTATCTTGACACATAGTTATTGCAATTTCCTAATCCCTTAAAAATGACCTGTCATCTCTCCTGACCTGCTTGTTTTCGTTGATACTCCCATGAAACAATTTGAGAATTTCTTTTTCAAAATCTTTGCTATGATTTTCTACTGTTTTCTACTGAATATTCACGAATGAATTGATAGCCATTCTCTTGCCAGTGGTTATACCTCTACACAGTCTATCAGTTCACAGAGCTATAGTTGGCAGTCCTATAGAAGCCAATGTTGCAGTGGTCACACCATTGTAGGTGCACACCAGAGCTCCATTCACACGGTGGACCCAGTTCTCATGATCGGTGAGTGTCCCAGCAGTTAGACCCCCAGCAGTCACTCATTCCTTCTCACCTATCCTGTGGATCAGTGATTAATGTTGTTCCAGGGCCACCCCGTTTCCAGTCACTTCCGGGAGGTTTTTGTGCATCATTATTATAGACTGGTGTCATGCTTCTACAAGGCTTGTCTTACAATGTCATACATGTGGAGTACATTTATTGTGGTAATAATATTCTTTAGATTGAAGAATAACTCGCACATCTGCCTGTATTGTAACATTTGGTGACAGCTTTCTAGCATGCTTTGTGGTGATTTATTAAGTTCTCACATGTAAACAAGGCAGGTTGCCTGTTAATGCTGTTTCTTTGCTTTTTGCCTACTTTTTAGCTGTTTGGGTTCTGGTGAAAAAAAAAATGTAATTTACAATACAATGCCCCTGTTTATTTGGGACAAGGAAACCTTTTCCTTCTCTCTCAACCTCCTCCTCCTCCTCTCTTTGCTTTCTATCCCCCTTATTTATTCCTCTCTCCCCCCACCTGACGTGTTCTCTTTGTATCCCGGGAGATTCTCTCCATGCTGAGGTTTCCATAGAAATTCACCTTGTTGGTGTTGGCTCTCAATGAGTAGGTGGAAGGAGGGGGAGATTGGAGTGAGCACCACCTGTTATAAAACTGAATGTGATGGAAAAGTGCAGTGCATGTTGCGCTCCCCCTTTTTCTTTTTTGCATAGCATGAATTGCCTTTCTGTCTTCCTGGCACTTTGCATTGCAGAGCACTATATGCATTCCTCTCTCTCCCTAACAGAGCAACGCGTGTGTGTTGAGTTGGGAAGATCTGCAGCAGACCAGAGGAACAGCCAAAAGTTTGGGCAATTCTGGGGTAGTGGTATGTGCACTGGGTTCCATGATCAGTGTTTGGAGTGCATTTCTATATGTTTTTGCCATTGTCTTTTGTGCCCACTCTCCATCCCAGAATTCGTTTCTGTGATATTCCTACTTTTTAGAAGTGAGTTAAGCTTAGGGATAAGAGTGTGTTCGTATGTGGTTATGTTCGAAAATTAAATTGCTTTTTTTTCTTACATTTCAAGAATGTTACATTCATTTTCAGTAAAAGAGTCAGTAAATTTGCATTGTAGTTCAGTATACAAAACTGGCATGAACTAGAAGCATTGAGTCTGCTTGTAATGACACTTTACTGTCTCACTTTTATGTGTTTTAAAGCACTGCCTATGAAATAAAAATACAGTTGACTGTATATAATATGTTAGTCCTTCTGCTGAGATATGGCTGACTGCATTAATTTATTTAAATAACATTAGAATGGAGCCATGTATATATACTGATCATCTCGATATCAATATTATATTATTGGGGTGGAACAGTCAGGTCTTCAAGTTGATGTGTTTGAAGCAGGAAAAATGGATAAGTCTAATGATCTGAGGCCATGTTGTGATGGCTAGACTACAGGAGCCAGTCAGAGCATATTCAGATTAGTAGGTCTTGTGGGATGTTCCTGGTGGTTAGTACCTACCAGTAGGACAACTGATGAACCAACAACAGGTCTTGGGCACCCAAGGCTCATTGATATGGAAGAGGAGCAAAGGCTAGCCCTTTTGTTCTGATTCCACAAAAAGCTACTGTAGCGCAGATTGCTGAAAATACTGGTTATGGTGGAAAGATATTAGATCACAGAGATCGTTGCAACTTGATGTGTATGGAGCCTCCCATACTGACCACTGTCCACCACCAAAAGTGCTTGCAGTCGATATCAGAACTGGACCACGTCTCGGTGGAAGAAGATGGTTTGGTCTGATGAATCCCATGGAGGCACATTCCACCCTTCCATAACATCTTAAACCTATAATAGAATAAATAAAGACGCCACAACCTGAATTGGATGAAAAATGGCGGCAATGCTTTATTATGGGTTACCTTAAATAAATTAGACACCACAATAAAATTTTCATAAATAAATAATTAAATATAATAAATTCCACGATAAATAAATAATTAACTAAACCCATAATCATATTCAATTAATGAGAACTAAATCCAACCAGCTCCATTGAGTGATTCTGCCCCACTAACAAAGAAACATTTTTTATTTTTTTTATTTAAAAGGGGGGGGCGATGCTCCTCTTCTTCTTGAAACTGGCCCCGAACCCCTGAAGCACCTGAGAACTAAATCCGCCCCACCTTAACAAGGAGAGGCCCCCCCAAATTGTAAATATCTAGCCCAATCTCACAGAGATCAACATTGTCAGATCTAAAGAGACCAGGTAATGAACCCTCTAGATCTATGTGCCTGTATGAAAAGTCACCTAGCAAAGGAAAGAACTTCTCCATTGCTCTATTAATTCTTTTGCGATTTTTTTATTTATTTCCAGATATAATTGGCCCTTGGCACAATTTTTGAAAAAATCAGGTTAACCCCTGGCAACATGCATCTTATTAAAGCCAAATCCCTTTTCATTTCCCAAAGTAATTCACACATTTTAACCTCGCCTAAATCATTACCCCCTAAATGAATAATTAAAACAGGCAAAGGCAACCTTGAACAAAGTTTGCGGATTTCAAAAAGTAGCCTCTTCCAACACAAGCCTCTAACCCAGGGGTAGGGAACCTCCGGCTCTCCAGCTGTTGTGAAACTGTAACTCCCAGCATGCATACTTACTCTGCTCTTCTCTGAACTCCCATAGAAATGAATGGAGCATGTTGGGAATTGTAGTTTTACAGCAGCTGGAGAGCTGGAGGTTCCCTACCCCTGCTCTAACCCCTAGCCAAAAGATATGTAACGCTGAAGAGTCAAAAGTTAGGTTTTCAGAATAAACTCTTTTCTGCTCTCTTCTGAGCCCAAAAAACATATGAATGGCCCTCAATCCATACAATCACTTGGCCTCCTGTAAAACAGAAAATTGATTAGTCTGAAAGAATTAGATCTGGCCTAATATATAATTTGAATCCATTAGAATCCCAACGACAATCCTTTTTAACTACTGACCCATCTAAAGCCCATCTAGCCGCCTCTGTAGCTGCCCCAATTCTAATGGAATGGGAAGATACCGTATATTAAAAGAACTAAGACCTAAAGCTCCCAAACATTTCTTAAGAACAGAACAAAATTGAAACTTAGTCAGAGGAGACCCATTATTATGTATCAAAAAGGGGCCCGACACCGCAGGACGAACTTCAAGCCATAATCAACAGTATCAACCGGGCATAATGTTGACCCTTCCCAAGAATGTAAACAAATTACCCGCCCCCTACCATACGGATCAGTTTTTGAACGTCTTAGAAAGATCTCAACAATCTTACCTCTCAACTATACCTCCGAAAAATCCAACCCAGTGCAAGAAGATCGGCAACCAGCTCACTGATATGTAGCGCACCAAAAAATGCTAATATGAAAGTACGTCGTACTTTTACTCCGGCCGCCTCTCGGCATGTTTGCCGTTCTGCCACTGGAACTCTGGCCCGCCCCCATTATAGTCAATGGAGCCGGAGCGGTAGTCCAGGGGCACGCGTTTACTAGCGGCAGCACGGATCCGACAGGCTGTTCACCCGATGGAACAGCCTGCCACCTTCCGAAGTAGTACACCTTCTGAAGGAACTTGAGACTGAATCACCCAGTTAATAAATGTGAAAAAAGATTAAAAATAATAACAAGATAACGAAAAAACCCATTGGAAGACATTTATTGTAATAAAAACTTTCATCAAACGGAAAACCTAAAGAGTTAAAACCTGAAGGATTAACCGGAAGTAGACGAAAGGCTGATTTTATGTCAGCCTTAGCAAGTGGAGCCCCTGCACCAAAATGCCTCAGTAACAACAATGCGTTATCAAAAGAAGAATGTTCTACTGCAACATTAGACTTATCCACCACGTCTACCACATTAGAATTATTCCCATTAGGGATCCAGACATCAGATGCTGGATGAACCACCTGCCTGGTGGCTACATCAGCCAGCAGCTTAACCAAACCCGACAGTAACACAACCTCAGACAAGGATGATACATGAAAGTTTTCACCATCAGCATCTCCCTCCTGCACCGACCCAAAGGCAGAGGATGTTGCCGGCATAGATCTTCTATGAGGGCCCAGAGATGGCTCAACCACAGAATGTGGGAAACTCTCACCAGGCTGCCCCATTAACTCTTCCCCTGCTTGCACTCCTGTGCCTCAATTGTGGCTGTCTGCTTCCTTCTTCTCTTGGTCACGGTGGCGTCGCTCCCTGAAGAGACCAGCGCTTTCAGTCCTGGCAGGCCGGCCACTCTGTACCCCCACCTCGCTGCTCCTAGAGGACTTGCTCCGCCGTCTCCTTCCAGCAGATGGTGCCGCCTCGCTCCCACTTCTGCCGGCTCTGTTCCGCTGGCGCCCCTCCTCAGAAGGAGGAATATAAGCGCTCCTAGCTCTTTTGCAGGAAAGCGCAGCCAACTCCTCCGCTGACAGGCAGCTGGCTCTTTACTGCGCACATCCGGCACGCTGCTGGTTTCTTTATCCGGCTCTTTCTCTAATGGCAGCGGTTGTTTCAGGCACTGTCGCAGCCAGTCTTCTCCGCCGGCAGTCCCTGCCTTCTCAATCAGCTGGGGCAGCAGGACGTCCATGGCGCGGGTCCATCGATGCTCCTCTTCTTCTTGAAACTGGCCCGAAACCTCTGAAGCACCTGCAATATAAAGGGGCCAGGCTTCCCGCCACAAACATGTCAACAAATCCCAGGGCTGGATTTCTCCCCCAGAAACCAAAAGCAACCAATCAGAATTGGATCTCCAGAGCCCAGCATTGACAGCGAAACTGGAACCAACCGGTTATCTCATCCCCTCAGAACAAATTTCAGGTAATTCTAAAACTAAAAAGAGCGGGAAAGGGGGGAGGGGGGCAAACACTATATATATATATATATATATATAAATAAATATATATAGATATATATATATATAGATATATATATAGTGTCTGTGTCCCCCAAGCTAAATGCTCTGGCGGACTCTGGATTTGGTTTACATATTTTGAACGGCTGGGTGCATGTGCATCCCTTACCTTGGAAAGGGATGGTATCAGGAAGCTTCATGGAAAGAAGGCATGCTGGTGGAGGCAGTATGATATTGCAATGTTCTTCTGGGAAACTTTGGGTCCTGGCATTCATTCTGATGTTACTTTGATAAATACCACCTACCTAAACAGTACCTTCCGCCATTGTGGTGGTATTCTCTAATGGCAGTGGCTTCTTGCAATAGGATAATGTGCCTGCCAAATTGTTCAGGAATAGTTTAAGCATTGCTAAGAGTTTGAGGTGTTGACTTGGGCCTCCAAACTCCCCAGTTCATCATCCGATCAAGCATCTATGCGAAGTGCTGGAAAAACATGTCCGATCCTTGGAGGCCCCAACTCTTAAGTTACAGTACTTAAAGGAACTGCTGCTAAAGTCTTGTAAGCAGTTACCACCGGACACCTTCAGAGACCTTGTTCAGTCCATGCCTCAACCAGTCAGGGCTGTTTTAACAGCATATGGGGGACTTGCACAGTTTTAGATTTGAATGTTATGACTGAACAGTGTATTTCACAAATAATGTATAATTATAAATCTAATAGACTACCAACAAAGGCCCAAAGTTTCTTCTTAAAGATGCCCGAGGCATAACAATATTGATAACTGGCAAGAGCCCAACAAAAATGGTTTAAGGTTTATTCTGTGTAGCCATAGCTGCTGTCAGCGGTGGTCTTCATGCTGGTAGGAAATATGTGCTACAGAGCATACGGTACAATTTTATTATATATATAATGTTGGCCCCAGAAAGATCTTACATTTCTTGTGTAAGCATATATACTAGTGGTAGTCAACTGGTGGACTGCAGCTGTCAGGACCCCTGCATGTCCCATTTTCAACTGGATCTGTCTCCTCACGTACGATGTCACCGCACTTGCTGGGCTAAGCCACTTACAGCACGGAGCAGACCTGCTCCACTCTGTCAGTTAGGAGAGCGTGGGGTATTTCAATTGGAGTCAATATAGGGCATCACTAGTTTATAAAAACTACTTGAATATCCCTAGTATAAACCTACTTTCTAGAACATCCCTTCACATGTTCTGTGTCTCTGGATTCTTGGTTAAAGAAGGTCATGTACTTTGCTCAGCATAATAGGGTTGCCGTGGAGGTTATAGTTTTTTTTGTACATATTGGCTTGATAAGTTATGGGCGTAGCATGACATAATTAATAATTCATGGAAATTTTACTACAGTACAGTACTCATTTGGACACTAAAGTACATTATGCTTTGATTTCCATGTGTCCACAAGTATTCTCATCCCATTTTAGGTGTACTGCATGTGGCAGCAAAGGAGTGAATAGCCTTGGAAATGCAACAAGTGCTTTGGATTGTGTCCACAAAGGTCTGACCAATACAGTGGAGGATTGTAACAAAAGTCATTGTATTGCTAGGATCCTAATACACTTGGGCACCAAGTAAAGTGGGGGTTCATATTTACGTTGTAAACTTCAGGCTTTCGGTCAGACCAAAAAATACTACATGAAAGCCTACATATATGCCAGAAAGCTGCCGTCTCCCAATGTATTGAATGGAGATACAGTGCACAGTCCTATGCCTGATACTATGAACTCCGGCAGTCTGTTTCTCCTCCGGAACATACTGCCAGAGTTCACAACACAGATGTGATTGCCGCCTAAAGAGGAACCCTGTGCAATAGTTTTAGGCATGAGGCTCACTTTAACCTAGCTCTCACTGGTTTACACATCTAACCAGCACCTCACCCAGTCACAGAATATGCACAGCATTTCCCATCAGAAACCTTTATTACCATTTATCTCGTTTTGTGGTATCCGGGTGTTGTCGAGAGTTTCAGTCAGATAAAACCATGTACTTCACTTTCAAAGGCTAATTACTCAGATGAGTGTGTTCACTATGTGAAACATAATTAATTCCCCTACAGAACTGTGCCACTTTTGATCGGACCACACAGCATTATAATGATTTATAATCTTGCGTGTCTCTGCCCAACCTCAACTGTAATCATTGTACTGTACTGACGGCATTATGTGAGTACAAAGCATTACTCTAGAGGTCGGGTAGAAACACACAGCATTATAAATCATTATAATGCTGTGCGGTCCAGTCAAACAGCAAAGTTCACTACTGGAATTCCTGCTCCCACACGTGTTTCATGCAGTGAACACACTCGTCTGAAACTGGCCTAAGAAAGTAATTGTTCATTCATTGGACCCATTATTTTCAGACAGGGAGCAGTGTAAGTTCCACAATCTTGCTGTATGCTAGGTGTGAACTACCTTTATACCTTTAGGGTAGAAATTAAAGCAAATTCTATCCAAAACACTGGGGCAGATTTACTAATACTGTCTAATAGTAAGATTATTAGTCTTAAACTGCTCCAGATTTATCACAGTGGCTAATCCACATTGATAAATCTGGCTCACCTACAGTCTGAGTACTCTAACTTTACACCATCTATTGTTTGGCCTATCCTGGCAAAGCTATGTACAGCTGATTGGCGGGGGTGCTGGGTGTCGGACCTCTGCTGATCAGATATTGATTACCTATCCCGAGGATTTAAAGTATCTAAAACACAATAAATGCGGTGCAAAGAACCGTTTTTTTGTGCAAATTGCACTAAAAACTGTTCCATTTTCAATAGTAAACCTGCCCTATTATGTATTGTGGGAATTTTTCGGTTAACCTTATTCAAAATGTACATGCACCAAATGTTCTGTTATGTTAATGAGGCAGAGCAGACTGTTAAAAGAGGTTGTCTGATGAAAACAGCCACTTGAGAGCCAGTTCTGATAAATGGCCGACCATAAATGACATGCATTGGCAGCGTTGACCAGAGCAAGAGCCACATCTGAGTGGCTTCCTGTTATGGCTCCAAGTAGGGGACCCCTAATACAACATATGGACAGGGGCTGTCTTTATGAGACAGCTCCTTTAATTATATTTTTATGTATAATCATTCTGGAATCTTTTACGAACCTAAAGGGGTTGTCCCTTCTGAACATATATGGCATATCTACAGAATATGACATAAATGTTTGATAATTCAGGTCCCACCTCTGGGACCTGCTCCTCTGTCAAGAATAGGGCATAACTCGCGCTGCTGCGCATGCACACCTCTCCATTTACTTCTATGGGACTTTCAAAAAATAGGCAAGTGCACTGCTTGTGTCCCACCAGACATTTATGGCATATCCTGTGGGTATGCCATAAATGTTCCGATGGGAATACTCCCTTTTAAACACTTTTTATAGTTAATGTAAATGCAGTGGTCCCTCAAGTTACAATATTAATTGGTTCTGGTACAAAAACCATTGTAACTTGAGTCCATAACTCTATGGAAAAAAATGTAATTGGTTCCAAAGTCCAAACATGTCATCCCAGAATAAGAAAAAGTGATGTTTTAAGAAAAATGAGCATAACCAAGACATAAAGTAAGACATGAATAGATATTGGAAGCTGTAAATGACTTTCTATGGCGAGGGAAGGATCTTCTTCAGAGTCTTGCATGGTACCTACATGTACCAGAAAAATAAAATGGAGTTGATGCTCAACTGGTATCCAAAGGAGCAGATCATCCTGGCACAGGAGGGGGCAGGGGGCAGTACAGAAAACTTAGTACCACAGAGGAGCTACTAGACAACCAATAATGGCCATGTTGATTAGTTGGATCTGTGTATGAGACACTGTATGCCGAGTCTAGTTTCAAATTACGATGGCCCAAAAATGAACATTGTATGTTGAAAATATTGTACCCTGAGGCCATTGTATCTTGAGGGATCACTTGTACTGTCAGTAGTTTTACAGTCTGGTATATACAAACATTAGCCTATAGCAAAGCCGGGTCCATCCGAGACAAAGCCACTCATTCTTAGGGGCTCTCCACTTTGGCTCGTAGAAGGTTATCAATTGCATAGTGGCAGACCCCCTTTATGAGATCGATATTTCTTAACACAGCATAAGTACAAAGTTTGTTGTAACAAGACAACCGTTTAACAAGTTAAATACCTCAGGACTACCCCTACCCCACATCACTGCAGCACAGGGCATCAGGTAGGGGGGCAATGTGGTAGTCAATGAAGGCTGCCAAGATGAGCTGAGGCACTCACACATGAAAGGCCAGAGTGCTGTCATTAATATACAATGTGTATGCTAATGACAGCACTGACCTGCGATGTGTTTTACAGCCCCTAATAGACATAGCACTGTTGTGGCCAGAGGCCTAACTTAGGCCTCTCACCCAGGTAAGCCAGTACTCTCTGCTCTGCAGATGAGATGCTGGCTTATTTAATATCCGAGTCATGTCTCAAGGCCTATTTAAAGGGTTGAACATTGACTTATAGGATAGGAGAGCTTGTTAAGAGCTCATTTGCCTACCCTTGTCCCAGAATTTCAGAGTAGCTTTGCCTGGCCTATAAGACTCCTCACTCTGATTACGGCCTCGTCAACATTTCTGTTTTTATTACTGATGTGTGTTGTCCGCATTTTCCACGGACAGCACACATACCCATTGATTTAAATGTGCCTGTTCATATTTCAGTATGTTGTTTTTTTTTTTTTTTTTTTACTGACCATGGGTCAGTAAAAAAAATCATGGAGACATGCACTACTTTGATCCGTGATGCGGATCAAGCATGCCCATTGAAGTCTATGGATGGCATCCATGGTTTTTCACTGAAGACTGATAGAAGATTCTTTGGAAATTAATTTTCAGCTGAGCAACGTCACTGAATTACGGATGACACACAGATAGTAAAAACACACGGACCAACCAGGGATCCGTCACAGACACAGAAATGTGGATGAGGCCTAAGGCGCTCTCTTCCCAAAGAGAGAGTAACACCCCCCACCCCCCCCCCCCCCAACACAAGATAAAAGATTAACAGCCATATAAATAAGACCACTTTCACACCAGCGTTTTTGCTTGATCCGGCAGGGTTCAGCAAAAACGCACCGGTTACTGATAATACAACCATCTGCATCTGTTATGAATGGATCCAGTTATATTATCTTTAACATTGCCAAGACGGATCCATCATAAACTCCATTGAAAGTCAATAGGGGACGGATCCGTTTTCTATTGTGTCTAAGAAAACAGATCCGTCCCTATTGACTTACTTTGTGAGTCATAACGGATCCGTCTTGCTCCGCACCACATCGCATACAGAAAAACACTGCTTGCAGCATTATTCTGTCCGCGATGGGAGCTCAACCGAACGGAACGGAATACATTCTGGTGTATTCTGTTTCGTTCAGTTTTGTCCCCATTGTCAATGGATGGGGACAAAACGGAAGCGTTTCCCCTGCTAATAAGATCCTATGACGGAAAGGGAAAGCGTAAGTGTGAAAGTATCCTAAAATGTATTACCTTTAACATTTTATGTGACTTGTAAATAAATATATAAGTGTATTGACAGAGTGATATGTGTTTTATACGTGTTTTACACCAGTACCCCAGCTGTAATCACACAATGGCTAAGGGTACTTTCACACTTACGTTGTTTGATTCCGGCAGGCAGTTCCGAGGACGGAACTCAATACCGGAAAAGTTTAACGCTAGTGTGAAAGTACCCTAAACGTTTCTAATATACCCACATGATATTTGTTCCTGATTTTATGCAGAGATCTTCATGAATGGCTTCATTAATTCTATTTTAGAACACAATACCGTATAAATGTCCATTCTATATATAAGACCCCTACTTTTTCAGTTAATTGTAGCAGTAGATATTGTCAGACCAAGTTATTTTCTTTCACACTCAAATGGGACGAGGGTTACCAGAAGGGGCAGAGTCCTACAAGTGTATGGATGTGACTGGCAAAATCACATAGTGTTTCTCTGTGGACAGTTTTGTAGAGCAAAATGTTTGATAGCTATTTATATGATAATAGGTGGCGGGCAAGGATGATTTCAGATGCAGGCTGGGTTTACACGTTCAGGTTTTCTAATGTAGTTTTATGGATCCAAAAGTAGGAGTGGATTAAAAAAAAAATTAAATTCCGGTAGTATCTGTCCTTGATGCTTATTCTCCCTTTTATGACCTACACCTGGTTTGGGCTTTAAAAACTGCATTAAAAAAAACTGAACATGGAAACCCAGCCTTAAAAGGGTTGATTGCCTTTTTTTTTTTTTTTTTTTGGGGGGTATTCTTGTAACCCCATCCTCCTAGGCAGACCTGCAAAGGAAATTATTCTTACCTGCTTCCCACCACTGGGTCCTGGCTCCTTTGCTCCCTGGCCTCAGCTGCAGGCAGTCGCTGGCCGCAGCGGTACCTGCTCTCCTTGTGTGCTGTCAGTAGGTCACTTGAAGGGTGGGCACGTCACCACTGCAGCCAGTCACTGGCTGCAGCGGAATCGAAGTGGATATTGACAGCAGGGACCCAAACTCGGCAGCCAGGACCCGGAGGGGAGTATATAAGTATGGTTCCTTTTGCAGGTCTGCCCAGAAACAGGGTTTGCAAAAAATAAAATAAACCCAAAAAGGTGGCCAACCCCTTTAAATGGTTTGTCCATCCTCTAAGTATTAATTAAATAATCCCCCACCCAACAGGACCTATACCTACCTCACTCTGACACTAGATTCCGGCTACGTGGTACCACCTCTGCCTTCACTGCACTTTATTCCTTGCATGTAAACTGCTAGCACGGATTGGGGTCACACGCACTGCAGCAGCCAATGACTGGCCACACCGGTGATGTGTCCCCAAGCAGCATGTCACTGTGGTCACATGCCATTTGGAGAACATGTCTCTGCTGTGGCTTTTTCTGATGCAGTTTTTGAACCCAAAACCAGGTGTGGATCATAAAGTGAGAGTAAGTATAAAGGACAGACACTACCTCACCTTTTTCTTTTAATCAACTCCCGTTTTTGGCTTCAAAAACTATATCAGAAGCCTGATCTAAATCAGTATGTGCACGGTCAGCCTAGAAATTCGGATAGGTTGTGCAATACTGGCCACTTAACAGCAGAACCGGTAACAATGTAAAGAATAAGTCCAGGGTGCCAAATGGCTTTATCTGTTCCAGCTAATCTAAAGCTGGAAATACATATTACGGTGCGGGCCACACAGTCAGGTTTCTTCATGTAGTTTTGGAAGCCAAAATCAGGAGTGGTTCATAAAAGGAGAGAAAGTATAAAGGACAGATACAACTTCTCTTCCTTTTTTTGTATTAACTCCTAGTATAGACTTCCAAAACTGCGTGCAGAAACCTGACCGTGTGGCCATACCCTTAGGCTGCGTTCGCATCTCCGTTTTGCATGCAATGGTTTCTGTCTGGCCAAAACCCGGCGTTTATGCTGGAAATCGACTGTGTCACCACTAGACTTCATTGCAGTCAATGGGGATCTGGCGGTGAAGTAGAGGATCTGGTAGGCTGCTCTGTACTGGAACAGCCTGCCGGATCTTCAAGTGGAGATGTGAACGAGGTCTTAGATTAACCCGCCTCCTCACCTCATCAGCAAATGCTCAGGCAGTTGGATTTCACTATTTGGTGCTCGTGTTTTCAGGGAGATAAGCTGCTGACAGAGACCTCTCCTTGTTCAGGGTACATGCATACCCCACCGAGCCATCTGTGCACATGTATGTTGGTCCCAGGAGAATGCTCATTTGACGGATTGCCATGTGTATGGCCGGCCTACGAGTGTTGGAAAGTTGTACGTAAACATGCACAGATTCGTTTTTCCAATTGTTTTCATTATCAGGATCATTTACCATCTACGTCACGGTGCTCTGCGTCTACTGCATACTGAATATGGCATTTTGTTACACTGTAAACGTATTGATAGATATTCCTATCCCCTAATGAACACGCCACTATGTCATCTTACTGAATAATTCCTAGGGTACAATATGGGAATATTAAATGTGTTCCACCTTCAAGCTGATACCTAGCTTCCAATGACTGATCTTTGATAAGTTAAAAGAAGTCTGTCCACAGTTTTGACCATGCAAAACTGCTGACAGCACTAACTGGAGGTCGGGGAGACCATAACACATATACTTTTCGTGGAGCTTATATTATAAGGAGTATTATTCTGCTACTGCAAGTCACTTTATGGTGCTCTCCTCTCTGCACTGAGCAGCTTCTTCCCTCCCCATGCTCTGAGTGACATCTGTAGCATCCAATCAGGAGGCTACTACAGCTGTCACTCAGAGCAGAGGGAAAAGCAGCTCAGTGTAGAGAGCACTTTACAGTGAAGCTCCTGGGCACTTGCAAGAGCAGAATCTGGCAGAAACAAGTTCATATTCCCACTACTCCTGATAATGAAAGTTCCTCAAAAGATATGTTTGTTATGCTGTCCCCAACTCTTACCTAGCAGAGCCAGCAGTTCAGCATTGTCAAAATTGCTGACACACTTCCTTAAAAGATTAGTTGTCACCTTTCCCAACAAGTCTGTTTTAGTAAATACTTATATTACCCATAATATAACAATTCCGGAGCGTCGTATCTTTTGACTCTATGTTGTGTTGTTCCTCCTAGAAATGTACAAATAAATTGACCCCTGAGTATGACCACATTGGGTGTGTCCACTTATACTATAATATTGTCCATTCAGTGCTGACAGTGCCAGACTTGGGGCACAATCCTTTAAAAAGGGGAATGATAACACCCAGTTATCAGTTTATTTGTAAAACTCCAGTTGGAATAACAGAGGAACAGCCCTATGCAGAGTTCTAATGATTTTCTGAAAAGCTGACCGGTCCTCTTTAAGGTACAGTGCTGCAAAATGATTGCCCTATGATTTAGTGACTTTTACCGTAGGCATGCATTCCTACCTTGGAGGTTTTAGTTTATTAGATGTGCAGCTAACCATTTTCTAGTTTAGTACTGTTGTTTATCTAGATTCTCGAATGGTCTTATCATTCATGTGCACCACCCTCAAAGGGGCTGCCTCACTTCAGCAAATGCCATTTATCATATAGACAAAGTTATAGTGGTTGTGCAGCGATTTATATTGATGACCTATCCTCAGGATAGGTGATCAATATCTGATCAGCGGGTGCCACTTCCTGTTCATTATACTGCCCGATGTCTCGGAAGGGCAGTGTAATGACGAGTACTCGCTCCATTCACTTTAATGGAGCGAATCCTTGTTATTACACTACTCCATTGCTACAAGGGAGACGGTACTTAGTGTAATGACCAGGAAGCGGCACTCGTATGGAGTGCCACCTCCTCTTCAAACAGCTGATCGGCGGGGGTGGCAGCTGTCGGACCCTCACCGATTAGATATTGATGACCTATACTGAGGTTAGATCATCAAAATAAATCGCTGCACAACCCCTTTAATACAAGGCACTTACTAATGTATTGTTATGGTCCATATTGCCTCCTTTGCTGGTTTGATTCATTTTTCCATCACATTTTACACTGCTCGTATCCAGAGGTTACGGTCTCTGCTGCAGCACGGATACGAGGAGGCCAGGACAGGAGCTGCTGCTCATGTGTGCCTATGTGCGCTCCCTCTTTCCTGGGCACCAGAGAGGCCGATGCTTTTTCCTATAGTGTACAAGCACGACCACCGCTATTGGATTGCAGGGTGGTCGTAACCCCTGGATATGAACATTGTTTAATGTGATGGAAAAATGAATCAAGCCAGCAAGGAAGGCAATATAGACGATCCCAATACATTAGTGAGTGCCTTGTATTAACTTTCTCTACATGATAAATGCCATTTGCTGAAGCGAGACAATCGCTTTAATGATCAGTTCAAATAGCAGATGTTCCGTAAGATATTTTAGTTGCTTCTTCACACCTTGTTATCCCCCTGGTGTCGTGCAGCCACCTGTAGGCAGAATAAGCTCTGCCGAATATGTAAACGCCAGCCTGTGTAGACAACGTTATGTGTTCCCTTTCTAAAGTAGACCATCATCACTGATCCATTCTACTAGAAACTGAGATTGGACAGAAGATGTGACGCATAGACTTCTTTTATCCTCTGAAATGGTTCAGAACATGAAGTCTCTTTTTAATTTGGAGAGAAGTACAGAAACAAATGAAAAGCCGTTGCCTCTGGCACCTAGTTAGACGCGTGCTTACTTTTCCTGCATTGCCTGTAAGGTAACAGATTGCTTGCTGGGTTCTGATTTGCACTTTTAAGAGAGCACTAGTGAGTGAGCAGCGCGGTCTTATGTGCTTGTTTTTATGACTTCCCTGGAAACAATGCTCACAGTCTGAGGAAAATGCCCTCCTTTCAGCCGTAAGCGCTTTTTATTTTTTAAAAGCTGCATTAGTTAAGGATGTGTCACATGGTATAACTTGGATGCTGGGTTTTTCCATGTCGAAGTACACAGCCTTCAGGAGAGCGGAATCTCTGCCCTTGTGACTGCCTGGGAGAAGTGAAGAAATAACAATTTGCTTCTGTTAGGTGACGAGTGCCCCAGCGTTACCCCATAACTCTCTTATATCACTATGGCACTACCTGTAAGCAACATGTGCACTGCTGCCCACCTCGCTGCTAGTGTCTTACTGTGTTCTTAATGTCTCCCCGTCTCGAGTAGTAGTCAGATGTCTCCGCTGGAACACGCTAACCTGTTTCTTTTGTGATAGTTACACCTTGAAGACGCTGGTGAAATGTTACCCAAGTCTCGACGAGCCCTCACTATTCATGAAATCACAGCCCTCGCTCGCTCCTCTCTACACGGTGAGTTATATGTCTTTCCACCATTGTTACTATCTGTTATATACGTATATGATGATGTAGGACACAAGTCAAACTTCTTACCCCGTTTCCTTAATAGGTTATTTTGTTCACCTCAGTTACGATTTTTTTCTCTGTCAGCAAAAATTCCCCTTTATGATATTGTTAAAGAGGTTGTGTGATGAAAAATATTGTACAGTTTTCAAACCAGCACCTGGATCTGAATACTTTTGTAATTGCATGTAATTAGAAATTTAGCATAGCCACTGTGTTAGTCAATAAAATGCATCCGTATAGCGCCACCTGCTCTTTGTTCTTCTCCTTTTTTCTCCGTCCGCCTCACTGAGGTGGTCACATGAACTCAGCTTTTAAATCTTTAACTGCCACCAGCCATATCTTCTGTTAGAAGCTGTGACAGTTATAAGGAAAGCAGGTAGGACATGCCCCCGTGAAAAAGGGCACGCCCCCTGAGAAAGGAATACTTCTGAGAAAGGGCTGGCTCTAGCTTTGTTAGAAAGTGATTGCCATGTACTACATGATGTAAAATCAGACATAAATCATGACATAACCTCTTAAATATTTATATGCTATTTTAGTACTATGGAAAACATTTTTTTTTTATTTTTTTGTGAGGACTAAATACTGAAGGCATTGCATGATTCTGTTTGAAGTGGTTATATCATACATCCCAGTGGATTGGATGGGATACACAAATTAATGATTTAAGCGATCAGACGTTCTGAGCTGACAAAGGTGGGCACGTGATTGCAGGGGAGCCAGTTAATGACACGACTGAGGCTCACTCCACACAATTTCCACTTTATTCCCAAACATGACTCAATTCTCAGTCTTACATCATTGTGTTAAATGTAGCTGATGGGGCCTGAGAAAGAAGAAGATCACTACTGTCTGTGGAGAAGAAGAACAAACTGCGGAAGGCACTAAAATGTGGCCACTGGATGCGGTGGGTCTTGAGGTGGGATGGACCATGAAAGCCTACAGTGCTCATAACCTTATACATCATTCCCTGCCGCACATGTAATTGTATAGGTAGGATTGTAGATGATTGTTTTGATTGTTAGATGATGGGAGGTCAGCCACTTACATGGATGTGAACACACATAGATTTAAATGGCTGTAAACATATACTGCGCTGTGTACCAATATCATTAGACTGAGACACCTGTGTCCTCTGCCTTCTCTCCATGTACCAGGAATCTCACAGGTGGTAAAGGATCATGTGACCAAGCCTACAGCAATGGCTCAGGGACGCGTGGCTCATCTGATTGAGTGGAAGGGCTGGAGCAAACCCAGCGACAATCCTGCAGCTCTGGAGACTCACTTTAACTCATACTCACATTTAAGTGAGGGAGAACAAGAGGCCAGATTTGCCGCAGGTACAAGTGAGCTATGAAAGCAATTGATGGTTATATGGATGAAGGAATATTTTACTCACCCCTTATCTTCCCTCTGCTCTCCCACCCTTGTGGCTCGCCATTATTTTATACATTTTTTGTGCTTCTTTACGCTGCTCCTGAATATTTGTCACTTTTGCTGCTGTTGCCTGATTGTTTATGGGAGTGTCATCTTTTAACGTCCATCCTTCTTTGTTTACCGCCTAACTGTGCTAATGTCTTTGTGCTGTATTTGTGTCCATGCCGCTCCATGACCCTCTTCCATTGCTTTCTCTTGAATTCTGCTCCCTGCTATCCTGTCACTGTTTTTATTTCTCGCAATCCTGCATTTTTTTGAACCATGCATCATTGCTCTCTATTGTGCTCTATGCGTGTTCTCTTTGCTCTTCCCGTTTTCTGTCTCCACTTCAGGAGTAGCTGAGCAGTTTGCTATAGCAGAAGCCAAACTCCGTGCTTGGTCCTCTGTTGATGGGGAAGATTCCACAGACGATTCTTATGATGAGGATCTGCAGCCTTCCTTGGACCATTCTCAGCCTGCAGGTCAGTCTGTGCAATTGCTTGTGCATATATTATAAATACATGGAGATAACTGAAAAAGAGACATCCTCATAGAAACTGTTACCTGAATCACCTGAGAGATCAGGTCGACAGAAGATTTCCATGAAGTTCATTTTTTGGGCTAGACTAGCAATCACAATTCTCAGTATTATTATACTGATATATAAAAGGCAAACCATGTTGCCAAAGACTCGTTTCTTTTCTCATTTGCTAGAGCGGTCACATAGTGTAATTGCTTCAGCCAATCAGTGTTAACTGTAAGGCCTGTTTCACATCTGCGCTTATGTAGATCTGGCAGGCTGTTCTGGCCGGGAACAGCCTGCCTGATCCCTCGCTGCCGGAATTCTGTCTGGCCCATTCACTATAATGAATGGGTACCGATGGAGATCCGGGGGCAACCCGGCAAATATGCCGAGAAGTGGCCGGACAAAGACCACTGCGGATCTGCATAAACACAGATGTGAAACAAGCCTAAGGCTTCTGAGCCTGCCTCTCATCTCCCTGTTTTACATGTAAACTGTATTTAGTACATTACACATGTTCAATATCTTCTTTCTGTACTATATATGCATTGCATTTGGAAAGTCTTGAGATACTTTCACATTTTGTTATGTTGTGGTCTTGTGCTAAAAAAATTTTTAAATTCAATTCCCCCCCCCCCCTCTCATTTCGCACTCAGTACTCTGTAATGAGAACGTGAAAACAAAATGTTCAAAATCTTTGCTAATTTATTGAAAAAGAAAAACTAAAATATTGCATTGACAGATGTATTCAGACCCTTTACTCAGTACTTAGTTGGAGCACTTTTGGCAGTGATTACCTCCCCAAGTCTTCTTGGGTATGATTCCACATTTTGGGAATTTTTTTGCCATTCTTCTCTGCGGATTCTCTCAAGTTCTGTCAGGTTTGATGAGGGTCGTCGGTAGACATTTCCAGGTCTCTCCAGAGATGTTTGATTGTGCTCAAGTCCGGGCCTCTGGCTGGGCCACTCAAGGACATTCCCTAAGCCACTCCTAGGTTGTTTTGGCTTTGTTCTTTTGGTCGTTGTCTTGTTAGAAGGTGAACCTTTGGCCCAGTCTAAAGCACTCTGGATTAGGTTTTCATTAAGACTATCTCTGTACTTTGCTCCATTCAGCTTTAACTCAACCCTGACCAGTCTCCCTATCTCAGCTGCCAAAAAACAACCCCACAGCATGATGCTGCCATCACCATACTTCACTGTAGGGATGTTATTGGGCAGATGATGAACAGTGCCTGATTTCCTCCATACATGATGCTTAGAACTGAGGCCAAAAAGTCCAGTCTTGGTTTCGTCAGACTGTTTTTCTCACAGTCTGAGAGGCCTTTAGGTTTATTTTGCAAACTCCAGATGGGCTTTCATGTATTTTTTACTGAGCAGAAGCTTCTTTCTAGCCACTGCCATAAAGCCCAAATTGGTGGAGTGCTGCAGTGGTGGTTGACCTTTTGGAAGTTTCTCCCATCTGCATACAGGATCTTTTGGAGCTCACCTAGAGTGACCATTGGGTTCTTGGTCGCCTCCTTCTCCCTGATTACTTCGTTTGGTGGGTCAGCCAGCTCTAGGAAGAGTCCTGGTTGTTCCAGACTTCTTCCATTTAAGAATTATGGAGGCCATTCTTGGAAACTTTTAAGTGCAGTAGAAAATGTGTTGTACTATTTTCCAGATCTGTGACTCCACATAATCCTGTCTCAGAGCACTACAGGCAGTTCTTTCCTCCCCGTTGCTTGTTTTTTGCTCTGATATGCATTGTCAGCTGTGAGACCTTATATATATATTTGGGTATGTCTTTCCAAATCATGTCCAACCAACTGAATTTACCACAAGTGGACTCCAATCGAGGTGCAGAACCATCTCAAAGATGATCAAGAGAGATGGAAGGCTCCCAGAGCTAGATTTCATAGCAAAGGGCCTGAATGCAAAACTGTATTTTTCCCGTTTTAATAAATTTGCAGAGATTGCTAAAATTCTGTTTGTACTTTCTAATTATGGAACAGCTCAATATTTTCAATAAAGACCAATTGAAAATATGATTTTAAGGCAAAAATGAGTAAAGTGCAATCATAAACAAAAACTGTGTAAGGTGTACATAGCCTTTAAAGGGGTATTCCCATTTTAGCAATTCATGGCTACGATCAGAATAGACGTCTTATGCAGTAGCCAGTTAGTCAGGATTATGGCTATTGGCATAATTCTGTTTCCATATCCCCCATAGAAGTGGATGGGAGCTACAGAAACAGTGTAAATCCTGTCAACTTCTATAGGAGTTAGCCTAAGGGGCTGTCCTACAAGGTTTCTTTTTCTGTAACCCTGCCCACCACATACAGTGGGTATTCCTATCTCCATCATGAATGCATGAGAAGGGAATATCTCTTTAATTATTTTCTTTACACACTTTACAATGTCCCCTCATCCAAAACACAATTCATGAAAGAAATCGTTCACATGCCAGTTCTTTGTGTTGTCGTATATATTCATACATGTAAGCGAGGATGGTACTTTTAAACACGTAGACAGACCTAGGTAACTGTATGCTTATACAGTTGCATGCATGTGCTATTAGAATTTATATATTTTTTTTTTTATATTGTAATGAAAAGGGCAGTCAACGATGCTTTTTAAGTTGGGCACGATGTACCCTATAAATAGGTATTAACAAAAGATATCTTTGGGCAGATGTATGCCAACTAAAGTCTATAGGCAAATCAGTGTAATTGGGAGATTTGTTCTAGTATGTCCTAGTTACATTTTTTCAGTGTTTAATTATAAGAAAGGCATGGTGGCATATTACAGACTCATGTTGACTGAGGAAAAATGCAAAGGGAAGGCTTATGCTTTAAATGTTGCACTTATATAGATGAAGAAAAACAATGTTTAATTATAGTATATCATGTACAGTGGATATAAAAATTCTACACACCCCTGTTAAAATGTCAGGTTTCTGTGCTGTAAAAAAACGAGACAAAGATAAATCATTTCAGAACTTTTTCCACCTTTAATGTGACCTATAATCTGTATAACTCAATTGAAAAACAAACTAAAATCTTTTAGGTAGAGGGAAGAAAAAATATTAAAATAAAATAATATGGCTGCATAAGTGTGCACTAATACTTTGTTGAAGCACCTTTTGATTTTATTACAGCACTCAGTCTACCAGCATGGCACATTTTAAATTGGCAAGATTTGCCCACTCTTCTTTGTAAAAACACTCCAAATCTGTCGGATTACGAGGGCATCTCCTGTGCACAGCCCTCTTCAGATCACCCCACAGATTTTCAATCGGATTCAGGTCTGGGCTCTGGCTGGGCCATTCCAAAACTTTAATCTTCTTCTGGGGAAGCCATTCCTTTCTTGATTTTGATGTATGCTTTGGGTCGTTGTCATGCTGAAAGATGAAGTTCCTCCTCATGTTCAGCTTTCTAGCAGAAGCCTGAAGGTTTTGTGCCAATATTGACTGGTATTTGGAACTGTTCATAATTCCCTCTATCTTAACTAAGGCCCCAGTTCCACTGAAGAAAAACAGCCCCAAAGCATGATGCTGCCACCACCATGCTTCACTGTGGGGATGGTGTTCTTTTGGTGATGTGCAGTGTTGTTTTTGCACCAAACATACAAACATGTCCACAAATATTGGGACATCGGCACAATTCTAACATTTCTGGCTCTATACACCACCACAATGGATTTGAAATTAAATGAACAAGATGTGCTTTAACTGCAGACTGTCAGCTTTAATTTAAGGGTATTTACATCCAAATCAGGTGAATGGTGCAGGAATTACAACAGTTTGCATATGTGCCTTCCACTTGTTAGGGGACCAAAAGTAATGGGACAATTGGATTCTAAGCTGTTCCATGGCCAGCTGTGTGTTATTCCCTCATTATCCCAATTACAAGTTCATTTACAGTGTGCTATTTGCATTTGGGATCCAAAGAGCTGTCACTATCAGTGAATCAAGCCATCATTAGGCTGAAAAAAACAAAGCAAACCCATCAGAGAGATAGCAAAAACATTAGGCGTGCCCAAAACAACTGTTTGGAACATTCTTAAAAAGAAGGAACGCACCAGTGAGCTCAGCAACACCAAAAGACCATGGAAAACAACTATGGTGGATGACCGAAGAATTCTTTCCCTGGTGAAGAAAACACCCTTCACAACAGTTGGCCAGATCAAGAACACTCTCCAGGAGGTAGGTATATGTGTGTCAAAGTCAACAATCAAGAGAAGACTTCACCATAGTGAATACAGAGGGTTCACCACAAGATGTTAACCATTTGTGAGCCTCAAAAACAGGAAGGCAGATTAGAGTTTGCCAAATGACATCTAAAAAAGCCTTCACGGTTCTGGAACTACATCCTATGGACAGATAAGACCAAGATCAACTTGTACCAGAGTGATGGGAAGAGAAGACTACGGAGAAGGAAAGGAACTGCTCATGATCCTAAGCATACCACCTCATCAGTGAAGCATGGTGGTGGTAGTGTCATACAGTGTAACGCAAAGAAGATTATGGCACTCTTGTTCTGGCGGGTTCCTTTCTTTATTTCACCAAAAGTGTAGGAACGTTTCAACCATAAGGTCTTTATCAAGCTTGATAAAGACCTTATGGTTGAAACGTTGCTACACTTTTGGTGAAATAAAGAAAGGAAGCCGCCAGAACAAGAGTGCCGTAATCTTCTTTGCGTTACACTGTATGGACTGAGGACCCATGGGCCGGGACCTGACATTACAGGCACCACCACTGAACGATCATCTGTTAAGGAGCAGTGAGTAGTGCTGCCCGAACCGTTCCAGTGGTAGTGTCATGGCGTGGGCATGTATGGCTGCCAATGGAACTGGTTCTCTTGTACTTATTGATGATGTGACTGCTGACAAAAGCAGCAGGATGAATTCTGAAGTGTTTCGGCCAATATTATCTGCTCATATTCAGCCAAATGCTTCCGAACTCATTGGACGGCGCTTCACAGTGCAGATGGACAATGACCCAAAGCATACTGCAAAAGCAACCAAAGAGTTTTTTAAGGGAAATAAGTGGAATGTTATGCGATGGCCATGTCAATCACCTGACCTGAATCCGATTGAGCATGCATTTTACTTGCTGAAGACAAAACTGAAGGGAAAATGCCCCAAGAACAAGCAGGAACTGAAGAGAGTTGCAGTAAAGGCCTGGCAGAGCATCACCAGGGATGAAACCCAGGGTCTGGTGATGTCTATGTGTTCCAGACTTCAAGCTGTAATTGACTGCAAAGGATTTGCAACCAAGTATTAAAAAGTAAAAGTTTGATTTATGGTTATTATTCTGTCCATTACTTTTGGCCCCTTAACAAGTGGAAGGCATATATGTGAACTGTTGTAATTCCTACACCGTTCACCTGATTTGAATGTAAATACCCTCAAATTAAAGCTGACAGTTTGCAGTTAAAGCACATCTTGTTCGTTTCATTTCAAATCCATTGTGGTGGTGTATAGAGCCAAAAATGTTAGAATTGTGTCGATGTCCCAATATTTATGGACACAACTTGTATCTTTTGGAATTATGGCCAAAAAGTTCAACCTTGGTTTCATCAAACCATAACACCTTTTCCCCCATGCTTTTGGGAGACTTCAGATGTGTTTTTGCAAAATGTAGCCTGGATTGGATATTTTTCTTCGTAAGAAAAGGCTTTCGTCTTGCCACTCTACCCCATAGCCCAGACATATGAAGAATACGGGAGATTGTCTTCACATGTACCACACAGCCAGTACTTGCCAGATATTCCTGCAGCTCTTTTAATGTTGCTGTAGGCCTCTTGGTAGCCTCCCAGACCAGTTTTCTTCTCGTCTTTTCATCAATTTTGGAGGGACGTCCAGTTCTCGGTAATGTCACTGTTGTGCCATATTTTCTCCACTTAATGACTGTCTTCACTGTGTTCCATGGTATATCTAATGGCTTGGAAATTCTTTTGTACCCTTCTCCTGACTGATACCTTTTAACAATGAGATCCCTCTGATGCTTTGGAAGCTCTCTGTGGACCATGGCTTTTGCTGTGGGATGCTACTAAGAAAAATTCAGGAAAGACCAACTAGAGCAGCTGAACTTTATTTGCGGTTAATCAGGGGCACTGTAAATGATGGCAGGTGTATGCTGACTCCTCATTTAACAGGATTTTGAACGTGATTGCTTAATTCTGAACACAGCTACATCCCCATTATAAGTGGGTGTGCACTCTTATGCAACCACATTATTTTAGTTTTTTTTGTTTTCTTTTCTCCACCTAAAAGATTTCAGTTTGTTTTTCAATTGAGTGGTACAGTTTATAGGTCATATTAAAGGTGGAAAAAGTTCTGAAATTATTTTGTCTTTGTCTCATTTTTTTTAAAGCACAGAAACCTGACATTTTAACAGGGGTGTGTAGACTTTTTATATTCACTGTAGATGGTATTCATGTAGGTAATGGGACTTAACAGATAAGACTTTTTTTGTGTTTGTGTTTATACATTTTCTTTTCTTTTTTAATCTGTGTAGATTTCCTCAGTCCAGTACAGAAGGATTTGGTGTCTTCACGTATATGCTGCTGTGACAGCGACTCCTCACGTACCCTGTCTCCTGAAACTGTTTGCTCCAGTCTCTGCAGCTTAGATGAGGAACAGCTCCTCTTGGGATCTCCAGCTCAGATGGTTGAAGAGTCTTTACTAATGAAACCACAGTCAGGTCTAGGTCCATACGATCGTCTCCAAGATCTGGAATGTGAGGACTCTTCATATTCCATGTCCTTTTCTGAATCCTGTTTAAGTCCAAGCGAAGACGAGCTGATTTCTTTCCCTACACTGAGTCGAGGTTCTGGGGTTCTCACTCTGCGTAGGAAGGGCTCTGATGTGGTGTCTTCTGGTGTGGTATCACTAGATGAAGATGAGGAGGAACAACCCTGACCTAAAATCAAACTGCCACTGCCACCCTTTCACTTTTTCAGTCTCCTTTTTACAGTATCCCTTGATTTCAGAGAATCATGGACTAACCAGAGGGCATTAACTCATTAAACCATTCTCTCCACATGCTTAATTTAATTATTATGGTTTATTAAATCCAGCCATCTTGATTTCTCTTTTTGATTTTATTTCCTTATACTGTATTTTTTTTATTTTTTTTTGTAATTTCCTTTCTCCTTTTATGTTTTTATTTATATACCCAAAATTAATTGCCTGTTTGGTCTATTTTGCATGATCTTTGCCCTAGGGCAGCGTGCTGGTTCAGTGGAGGGCCTTAAAGCTGTTGTCTGCATGTCTTGCACCCCATCTTATGCCACCTCCAACTAATGCCACCTCCAGCCTGATTTATGTGTTGGTTGTTGGATTTTGGGTTAGGAACAGTGGCAGCACGGCTTGTCCCTGTCATCTCCTGGATCTGCTCGCAATTCTTTGGTTCCCACTGCACCTCAGAATCCAGGTACCAGATCTGAGGAACATGGGGGTATGTTATGGATTCTGAGACATTAGTGCAGCCTCAGGACTGTACAAGGACTCGTGGAGCTCCGGTGACACTGTGGGGACCCTCCTCCCTGTGGGCTCTGTGGGCGCATGCTTTGTGCAGGGGAGACCCTTCTTTTCTAGCATTTTGTACGTGTCTGTTTGCTGCTCTTGGAAGGTCTTGTGCGGTAACATCAAGTTTGTAACTCATTTTCCTGCGTCTATGAAAATATACGACCGGCTGTGTATATATAAATATATATTAAAAGCAAACAATGGTGTTTTTATTTGCTTGTTTTGTATTGATGATGGGAGATTATAAAGCAAACACTCCGAAGATGTCATTTTCCATATTTTCACAGATCTGTATAACATAATTATATAATTTTACCTACATGAACCACCATATAATTCATGGTCTACATATAACATTACACTTGTTTTTTGTTTCAGTATTTAGTACTGCATTTTCATTCCAGTTTTAAGGTATTAACAGCATTATAGTTTTTGTTTTTGTTTTTTATATCTGCTTTAAGACAGTTCAAGTATTGAGGCCTCATGGTAAGTGCTTTAATTCTGCCTTTTCTGTGGAACGACACACTGCCACAAATGCTGGCGTATTGATCTGGGGAGTCATTGCATACGATGGTCACCCCTAGTAGTGATATGAGGGACACTAACTGCTAAACAATATGTTCAGGACATCCTGTGGCCAGATGTGTTGTCTCTCATGGCAAGTCTTCCAACCAGACTAGGACTAGCTCCCCGGGGAGGCGGGGGATTCCTCAGTAGGCCCCCAGTCTCCTGTGCTGGGAGATAAGACGGAGGAGTAATTATTTCTCTTGTTTCTCAGGAGAGATAATTATTGTAGCCACTAGGTGGCAGTGTAAAACAGTGATGCAGACCCCTACTGGTGTACATTGTACAGGAGGCCCCACAATATCTTCTAAACTTCCCGGGCTGCTGGCAGTGAAGGAGGAGAGAATATGTCTGGTCATCCTCCTGCCCTCCCTGCTGTCAGAAAACTGTGGTTGCTGGAGAGAAGGACTCCTCTGCGGTGCTAGGCTGATTTCTCAGGTGTGTGATCGTAGTGAGATGTAGGAGACTGTAAGGGGGAAAAAGGGGATTTGTTTATAGCAGACACAGATCTATGAATGTGTGCTGCTCTCTGTAGAGTTCAGAGTTGGTCCCCCCAATGCCTCTGCTTTAGGTGTACCCCCATTAATGCCACAGCTCCAGATGTGCACAGTGAGTCACATTCTCCAGTATTGACACGTATGGTTTACATGGCGGTAATGATGATATTCTGTATTTACAGGCATCACTGCTGCAATGTAAAGAGATACTGGTGGTGGAGGATTTAAAGGGGTTGTCCAGGTTTTTTAAGTTGTCCTCCCCACACCATAGGGCATAACTATATGATTAGTGGGGTCCAATAATGCGACCCCCACTGATCCCAGGAACGGATCCTATTCCCCCTTTTTGATGGTGTGGCAGGCCACACATATGCCCTGCTGCTCCATTTATTCTCTTTGGGACCACTGGAAATAACCAGCGCTGTACTCTGTCATCTCCAGTGACCCCATAGAGAATGGATGGAGAGGCAGGGCATATGCTCAAAGGGGCTCCAGTGTTCAGACCCTCCCGACTCACATAGTTTTCCCTGATCCTGTGGATAGAAAATAACTAGAAAAGTGGACACAGGTCCTTTAACAAGCGAGCATTTCTATTTTAGTTTGACACATATTTTGAGACAGATTTTAAATTTTTATTTTATTTTTACATCCAAAGAAAACCTTTAAGGATAGGGAATGTGAAAAGGTCCAACAGCTATGACACGACAGGTGATAAGTGTTTGATTGATGGGGTCTGACTGCTGGGACCCCCATGATCAAGGGAACGTGGTCTTAAGACCCTTGTGTACATAGATTAGTGGTAATGTAATTGAATGTCTCAGGACCCCTTTTTTCATGATCAGTGAGTGTTCCAACAGTCAGACCCCATCAATCTGATATTTATAACCTATCCTGTAGATAGGCAATAGGTCATTATGGTAGGACAACCCTTTTAATTATAATGTAGATTATGTACAATATGAGGAGGTTAAGATTTGGTAAATTTCATGCAAGATATTTATGCTTAAAGGGTTATTATCACCGTGTAATCCAGCAGCGGTGGCCGTGCTTACACACTATAGGGAAAGGCTGGAAGTGCTCATAGGCCAACACCTTTACCTATAGTGTGTAAGCACTGCCACCGCTGCTGGATTGCAGAGTGGTCAAAACTATGGTCACGTGCTGTGTATAATGTGATGGAAAAGAGGCAATATGGACAGTCACAATACATTAGTAAGTGCCTTGTATTAGCTTTCTCTACATGATAAATGCCAATTGCTGAAGTGAGACAACCCCTTTTAAGTGAGCTACACTTAATTGGGTTAGGCATAAATGTCTTGGTGTGTGCATTGCTTGTTTCCTATGTGTGATTGGTGTGTAATATATATGTTCTATGTATTAGTGGTGTATGTGCAGCATGTGACAAATGCATCGGTGGCATGTGACCCATGTATGTTTCTTGTGTGCCACATGTGTCCAATGAGTGATTGGTGTGCGCTGCATGTGTCTTGTTTCTGACTAACTTAAGTGCAGGATTTACATATATGTGTAAATTCTGCCACATGTATCTTTGTGCATTTTGCTGTGAGTGTCTACCATCATACTTCATCTTTAATATTTCTGTTATAACTGTAGGTGCTCATGAACACGACCGTTGGATGTTTTGCAGTCCGCAAATTGTGGATCTGCAAAACATGGATACCAGGTGTGTGTGGGGAACAGAACAGCCGGCCTCTAATAGAACAGTCCAGTCCTTGTCTGTAATGCCGACAATAATAGGACATGTTCTATCATTTTGGAGAACGGCCATACGGACATAGACACAGAATGCACACGGAGTCATTTTATTTTTATTTTTTGCCGCCCCATTGAAGTAAAGTGAACGGTACAGACATGGAAAAAAAATAAGCTAGTGTGCAGGAGCCCTAAGGTGGACCCCCAGAATCAGTTACACTGGTGGGCCCTAAGTACCCCAGTCCGACACTGTTATTTTTCAGCAGTTGTGCGCGCCCACACACAGCAAGGGTTTCCCAGGAATGTCTCCGCCAGATTGTAACACTTCCTTGGCCTGCCCGGCGCTGAGATTTTTTTGCCAATCAAGCATGTATGGGACCAGCTGAGATGCCAGCTTCAGCAACCTACGAATGTGCAGAATCTACAGGCCCAGCTGCAACCTTTGTGGGCAAATGGACCACAGGATCCCATACAGAACCCGTATGCCTCAATGCCCAACCATATCTCATCTTGTACCCAGTCTAAAGGTGCCCAATAGGGTACTATAGTTTTCCCCAATACACTTATCCTTTCACTCTAATATTGTAATTATTCAATCAGCATTACATTCACACATAGAAAGTTTCTTATATGGGCTGTCAGTATGTTGGTTAGGATGGTGAGTGTTTAGTCTATGCTGTGTCTGACCACAAAAAGAATATTATATTTAATATTAGAAATTATATTACCGGATCAACTTTTAAAAAGTAGATATCAATTGGATATGATGTAAGAACATTATGTGGACGCCTTGCGATATAACAGCCAATTAACGTGATCATTGTATAGCTTTTTACTCTTGGTTTTCCAGCAAATATTTCACCAGTTTATCTGCTTGATCACAATCCACCAACCTGATACATTATTCTCTAAAGAAAGTTGGAAGTGTTGCTATTTATGTGTTTTTGTGTTATGGTGGAGCTGAGGCCCCCATGCCTACAAGGCCCTCTCTGTTACATTGGTACTATTAAAGTATATCTCCACCCAATATTACACTTGACAGTGCTTTTGAAATATGTGTAGTAACTATGTGCAGCTTTTACCCCAGGCTTCAGTTCCTGAGACAAGAAGCAGCTTAATTGTTTCAGCCATTATAGCTCTCATGGACCTAAAAATCTCAGTCCTTCACTCACAGAAAGCCACAGCCTCCCTCTGTCAGCTCACCCTTGCATCCAACAACTTGAGCAATTGACTGCCGTGAGCCCATGGCGCTGTGATGTCATTGCATTCCAACAAGAATGGGACGCTGTTGACTATTGCCACCAATTTTAAAGTATATTTTGCTTGATTTTTAAGGGTTGAAGTTGAACCCTACTCTTCTCTCAATGAGAATGTTTACAAAAAACTTCAGAACCACATCAAAAGGGTTGTTCTGTGGCAGAAAAAGTAGACGATACTAGGAAATGGCCTAGAACAGTGATGGCTAACCTCCGGCATTTCAGCTGTGGTAAAGTAATGACTCCCAAGATGCCCCCTTGCTTAGCTGTTCTAAGAACTCCTGTAGAAGTGAATGGAGCATGCTGGGAGTTGTAGTTTTACAACAGCTGGAGTGCCAGAGGCTGCTGACCCTTGGCCTAGAACAATAAATGCAGAATTAGGGTAGGTCTACACAGCGACAAAAAGTCACGAGACACATAGGGCACAACTCCACTGCAACATTTATTGCGTGACATTTTGTCACATCAATGTCGCGCAACAATTTTATTAATGATACTCTATGGTGTCGCACTGCGGCATGCTGCGACGCAACAGTCACAGAAAAATCAATTTTGAATGGATTTTTTGCGACTGTCGTGTCACAGTCATAGCATGTCGCAATGCGACACTATAGACTACCATTATAAAAATTGTCACGTGAAAATGTTGCAATGGAGTTGTGCCCTATGTGTCGCATGACTTATTGTCATGTAGACTTAGCCTTAATGACCTAGTAGATCCAGCACGGCTGTAGCTGTTCTGCCTTCTGGGCATTGTTTACCACACGTGACCTCTATAATAAGTCGCTGACCAGAGTGGTCAGCCAACTGACACTAGTAGTCGAGACTGAAATATGCCTTACCTGTGTGAATAGCATTCATGAATCTGGACACATACAAATTGTCTTGTCCTCTGTGCCTAGATCAGTAGGTGCGCTGTAGGTACTCCTGTCTAGATATACTTGTCTACTTTCTGGGGTATGTTTTTAGTTAGAATCTATTTGTAGTCCACTTTGACGTTCTTTAATAATTCTGAAATGTGACTTTATACCACGACCTGGTCTTTGTGTTAGGACAAATGGACATGACCGTGATCGGCCCGGAAACAGTCCGTACTAGATCATGGGGCTATTGCTGTGTACTCCCTGTGAGTACACTGTTAATAGCCTCTTTATTAGATAAATATACAGTCAGTTTGGGTTAGGGGAGCCGCAGTTGGCCCGGGAGATGTGGCCAACATAGACCATATTTTCTCATCCTCATCACGTTCATGTCAATCAGCCCTTAGTATTAGTGTTTGACATACCGTAGCGTAATCTAGAACCAGGTTGACAAAGGATGGATTGCAGTTACTGTCACCATGGTTACTGATGGTTCCAGAGGATTCTTGGATATTCACATCTTATCTTTAATATTTTTCGGCCACAGACTCCTAGCAATGGAAAATAAAATCACATTGGGAGGGACAAGAGCAAAAGAATTGGAGACGTAGTCACTGTGGGGCTGTCTTGTCTATCCATTTTATAGCTCATGTATACATTCTACACGCACAACTTGTATAGCCACCACAGATGCAATACACATCCATATTCATGCACCATAACTAATAACATTAAAGGAATATTGGGCACAACTGATACATTTGTTGCACAGATTTATGAAACGTTGTCTTTGTTGCCCATCTCGAGAATGAATCTTCATAAGAATGCGCACTGCTGTTCCATTAATTCTATTTGGCACTACCAGAGATAGCCAAATAGAGTGCTTGTCTATATTAGGCTGTCTCGTAGACAGTGAATTGAGCAGCAATGTGCAAGCATGACCTGTCCATTTATACGGTGGAACGGGATCCACATTCTTAGGACTGGTGGGGGTCTCAGCTTTCAGTTTCTTTCTGTAAAAGTTGGGGATCACCCCCTGCCTGTGCAGCCCTCTTTTCGCAGCCTACAAACTTGTGGTATTCACTGCCTTCTT
Source organism: Bufotes viridis (assembly GCA_033119425.1). Taxonomy (NCBI): domain Eukaryota; kingdom Metazoa; phylum Chordata; class Amphibia; order Anura; family Bufonidae; genus Bufotes; species Bufotes viridis. Next base: position 176,902,399 of record CM065592.1, read on the forward strand.
ATGCTCAGGATGATAGGATTAATGGGGTGGCGTGATACAGCATCAGGATGCAAGAGCGAGCACATCAGGGATAGAGGAGAAGAAGAAAAAGGTCAAAAGATGGAAGCCAGTTGTGCAGTTGAAAAATTTGTGGTAATTGTGTGTACTGCTTCAATCATGGAAAATGCTGTTATTTGATTAAACTGCCAGTTTATGATTTATTGAGGTCAAAAAATAACTGTAGTGCTTCTTTCATGTGTTATCTTGTTAAGTCTGAGTGGATGGTGCATGACTGGTATTTATTCTTTTATTTCCTTTGAATCTCTGTGTCATTCACCCTCCTCTCAGGCATTGCAAGAGAAATAACAGGGTTAAAGAGCCTCTGTCAGCATGATCAACCCTATTAAACCAAGAATACTGCCTGGTAGGATTGATCATGCTATACTTAGAAAGCTAATACATATTACTGGTTTCTATATAATCATATATTGTGCCTGTGAATAAACCAGCAATATGTATTAGCATTCTAAGGATAGAAAGCCTCTATTCTCAATATTTTAAGGTTAAAACCTGTTATTATGGGTTAAATGAGGGAGAAAAAAAATAACTAAAGAAAAGAATCTAGAAGTCTCCTTGGATTTGAACCTGGGGCATCTTCATCTAAGGCTGACCATTTACCTCCAGGCTACAGCCTTATCATATTCTATACCTAGAAAGCTAATACATAATACTGGTGTCTTTATAATCATATATTGTGTCTGTGAATAAACCAGTGATATGCATTAGCTTTCTAAGTATAGGAAACCTCTATTCTCAACGTGTTACGGCTGTAGTGACTGATGTATATGATATGTACATGCTAGGACACAACCCTGCCTTCCATATGCTGATGTCTAGCCCCATCAATCAATTGAAGGGGGGATTGTACAGGTGACAAGGGTGTTTCAAAAGCACTGCTCCAAGGATTCTGCCCTCCTTTTGGTGCTCAGACATGCTCATTTGTAGGGATGAGCGAATCGACTTCGGATGAAACATCCGAAGTCGATTCACATAATACTACGTTTGAATTCTGTACGGAGAGAGCGCTCCGTACAGTTTTAGAATGTATTGGCTCCTATGAGCCAAAGTTATTACTTTGCGAAATCAATTTCTACTGTAAAAAAAAACATTTCCGGAACTCGGGTTCGGTTCTAACTGGTACCTTGGAACCGACCCCGAGTTCAAGAAATGTTTTTTTACAGTAGAAATTACTTCACTTCGTGAAGTAATAAATTCACTTTATGAAGTAATGGAGCCAATACATTCTAATACTGTACGGAGCAAGTATTCAAGCGAAGTATTATGCGAAACATCCAAAGTCGATTTTCTCATCCCTACTTATTTGCTTATGAATAAAAATACAGATGTCTCTGCAGCTATTTAACACACAGACAAAAGAAAGGTATCTTTTTAATCTGCATAATCAATCCAACAAGGCAGTATACCTGGTTTAATAGGCTTGATCATACTGACAGAGTCTCTTTATATGGTACCATATGAGCAATAACTCCTATAAAGTATTAACCTTAACTTTTTTTTTTTTTACCAAATTTCTTTTTATTCAAGGAACAGATATAATAATGAGAACAAAGATTCACCAGGCAGATACAGTGAGCGAGTGTTACAGCTTTAGAGAGCAAGACATAAATGGTGCTCACAGAATTGACATTAAACATAAAATAAATACAATAAAGTAAAGTTGCAACTTGTCGTGTTATTCTAATAAGGCGGGTAGACTTTATGCACCGACCTCCCAACATAACAGGATATAGATCCAGGAAAGTACTTATTCAGTACAAAACGACAAGTCTCACATAACAAGTCGAATAACACCCCTCTGTTGTAGGGTGGGGGGGGGGGACTCACTAGTGCTCACAGGGGAGCTCCATCTTTGTAACCAAGGTTGGTTCGCTCTCTGCTGTGTGCATACAGGATAAGATGTATGCCTCGCATCATGCATTCTCCTCTGGGCCAGCCAAGGCGACCACAGCCGCAAAAATTTAGGATGGGACCTAGATGCCCAGCTCGTCAGCTCTTTAATACGACAAATTTGGTCCACTCGCTCCCTCCACCTGGCCAGGGATGGAGGAGATTCACACAACCACCCGAGGGGGATTAACAGCCTCGCCGCTTGTATTAGCTGAGTGGGGAGAACATTACATTTGGGTGACCACCCGTTAGAGGGGAGCCAGAGCAACACAGCCCGGGGGGACAGGGTAATGGAAGTATGACATATAGAGTTAATTTCACGCTCCATTTGAGACCAGAACTCATTAATTTTGGCGAAAGACCAAAATATGTGGAACAATGTCCCTTCACCCCTAGAGCAGCGCCAACAGGTGTTAGTCCCTCCAAGACCCAGCGTAAAAAGTTTACTCAGGTCATTGTACCATCTGGTAAGGGTCTTGTAAGAGTGCTCTTGTATCTTGACGCACCTTGAGAACCCATGAGACCATAGATGTATCTGATCTATGTCCGCTAGGCTGAAGGAAACATCAAGATCCTTCTCCCAGTGTCTCATATACGCTGGTATGAGTGTATTAACCTTAACTTTAAAGATAAAATAATGACACTTAACCGTAATGTGGTAAAATAAAGGCCGCAGCCCTTTATTAAGGGTTAATTTACATACCATAATAAACTCATAAATAATTAATTAATCAAATTAATAAATAACCATTAAAAACCAGTACTTCCACAACTGTCCAACCTCCACCCCAAAGCTGGGTGACTAAACCGCCTCTAATTCTGGACTGCGACTTTAACATGGGGGAGGTGGGTGGGACGACATCTTCTTCCATTGTTAAGCGACGGACAAGCTCTGGATCTGCTGACCACTTGTATAAATACCCGAATTTCCCGCCACTGGAACTTGAATGACCAATCACTGATGGGCAGAAAACAGGTACCCAGCAACAGGTAGGCAACCAAAGCACCAATCACAGCCTCTCACTAGAATTCACCTCAGACGAGCTGTAGAAATAACTGCAAGATAGAGAAAAAGGGGGGGGGGGTGTCAATAACAGTATGCAGTACAACCCTCAATATGCTCAATGGTGGTGACTTCGGCATATGCCTACGTGCCCACTAACATTGCGCCATATGAGCAATAACTCCCATACATAATTAATCTTAACTTTAAAGATAAAATAATGACCCTTAACCGTAATGTGGTAAAATAATGGCCACAGTCCTTTATTAAGGGTTAATTTGCATGCCATAATAAACTCATAAATAATTAATTAAATTAAAGGGATTCTGTCAGATTTTCAATAGTGAGTTGTTCATATCGTCATATCAGTCTCCTCAATTTAATTAAAAATATACTAGTTTTACCCCAACCTGTCTTGTCATTTTTGATACAAAATCAGTTTTATTCATATGCTAATTACCTTGCGATTGTGCCCAAGGGGCTGTCCCTCCTGCCGTTTGTGCCCATTCTCGCCCAGCCCTGTGCCGCCCCGCTATTAATTATTCACTCCTCTCCTCTTTTTTTTCCTAAATGCGCCATAATCTAGCTTTCCCCGCTCTTAACTCTGCCCTGAAAGGAAGAACAGAGTGGCGCATGCTGGTGCATGTGTGGTTACACTGGATGAGGCTGCTGCCAGGACACCGCGCAGGCCCGGACATGAGTAAGAGTGGCACTTCTATCGACTCTCTTTCTGATCCTATTAATGAAACCAAACTGCTCACCCTTCCAAACAAAGCGTTGGATTATTTCAGAAAAAATTAAAGTAACCTTAGGTAATAAGGATTTTATGTAGCTCAAATCTGATTTTATCTGATGTAACAAGTCTAAAGTTCTAACTTTCCCCAAATCATTCCCCACAGCATGAATAATCAAAACATTAGGCTGAGCTCTCCTCTGAAACTATAGCTCTTCTCTGAAAATTTTAATGATTTGTTTCCATTTTAAGCCTCTAAAGCCTAACCAAAAATCTGAAATGAATAAAGAACCAATAGCGATATTTTGTGAATAATTATGTTCGGCAGCCCTTCTTTCCGCTCAAAAGACGAAAAAATGACCCAGAATCCAAACGATCATTTGCTTTTGACCTAAAATAAATTAATTTCAATTACAACAATAAATTAGGCCGAAAATATGATTTGTATCTATTAGATTCCCAACGTCCAATTCTTTTAATTATTGCCTCATTCAAACTTAAATTGGCAACTGTCTCTGCAACAATTTGAAATGAATGAGACGAGTAATGCTCGGCACTCAAGTTCAATGACAATAAACATTTTTTTAATATTGCATTGAATTGATAAACAGACACGCCTAAACCATCCTCATGCATTAAAAAAGAACCATCCTTTGTGGGTCAAATTTCAAGAAATTCTTTTACTGTCTTTACTGGACACAAAGAAGATCTGGGCAGACCCGCTAGCTTAATCCACAAACCTTTTGCTAATTGATCCGTTTTAGACCTCCTAATAAAAATTACTAACAGGTTACTATTCAATTTTACATCTTCCACCCTCAGTGGGGCCATAGAATGTTTATTAGCTGCTACCAGTTTCCCTATACGAGTAGCCCCAAAAAAGGCCAATACAAAAGCTGTTTTAAATAACACTCCTTCATAAGCAGAAAACGTACAAAACGGACACAATGCTGTCTAATAACTCAACCAAAATTGGTCGTCTAATATCAGCACGGGTTACAGATCTCCTAACTCCTTTAAGAAACAGTTTTACTATAAACTGATTCGAGAACGACTGACAACCTATCAACTTAAAGAAAAAAGAAACTCCGGAGACAATTTTATGAACGGCTGAATGGCCTAACCCGTCATAAAAACTGAAAAAATGAATTTAAATCATAACTAAAACAAGACACATTCCTGACAACACAAAAGTGATGCCCTCTCTTTCATGCTAGTGAATATCCATTCCCCATCCGAGGAGCTAAAGACTTCTGAATGAACATGTTCATCATTCCCGGATAAGATTCCAAACCTGTTCTGGATAAGGAATTCCCACTCTCTCTGATTGTGGCACTAGAGAAAATAATCTTTCCCACTGTGCGCGGGAAAGAGAATCAGCTATATCATTGTCTTTACTTGCAATATATTTAGCTTTCATCCACACATTTAACTCTAAACAACAATGAACTAAATAACACAATAACCTCACCACAACCTCACTATGAAAAGACAAATAATTAATTGCAAAAAGAACTTCTTTATTATCCGAAAAAATCAAAACTCTTTTATTCCTAAAAACATTACCCCAAATCACTAACGCAACAATAGGAAATAACTACAACAAAACCAAATTTCTGATCAAACCAAGCTCCCTTCACCAATCTAGCCAAGGTTCAGCCGACCACTGACCATCCAAAAAGGCTCCATAACCCAAAGCACCTGATGCATCAGTGAATAAACCTAAAGCACCACCCTCTTTAAAACCTTCCTGCCACGTACTACGACCATTAAAGTGAATTAAAAATTCTTCCCAAACAGCTAAATCATCCTTTAGGGCTTTAGTAATTCTAATGTGTGAGTGTGGAGATTTTAACCCTTTAGTCGCCATATATAATCTCCTCGAAAAAACATAAACAATCCCTACAAATAACAAATCATCTAAATAATGTAAAACACTTGATAACCCGACCACCTGTGTAACTACCCAATGTAAAAAGGAAGAAAACGTCTCAAAATAAAAACAAGACCAGAAAAAAACCATTGGGAGACATTTATCAAAGAAAAATTGACAAACCCAACGAATTAAGTCCTTCCCGATGAACTGGTAGCAACCGAAAGCAGCTTTGATATCTGCCTTAGCCATAAAGCTAACTTTGCCACACGAACGCAATAAAGAAACTGCATCATCAAAAGATGTATCAGATACAGATGCTGTCTCTTTAGCCAGTGTATCATTGAGGGATTCCTTTAATGGGTAAGATAAGTGGTGAATCTATCTAAATTCATTAGGATCTTTCCTTGGGACTAAAAAAGGTAGAAGCCTAAAATCGGGGAACGATGGAGAACCAAAAGGGCTTTCAACCCTACCTTCCCTAATTTCTTTGTCAATCTTATTGTTAACTAGCAGAAGAACCCAGGGTTGCACAGGTATATTTCATCTATTTCATTTAATGTTTGTGTGTGTGTTGTTAAAATATATTGACAGTGTCCACTATAACAGTGACATCTACAGTACCCTGCCCCTTTAACAGTGACCTCCAGAGCAGCCTGCCCCCTTAACAGTAACATCCACAGCACCCTCCCCTTTTACAGTGACCTCCACAGCGGCCGCCCTTTTATTACTGATCTCCACAGTACCCTGTCTTGTTAACAGTGATTTCCACAATAACCTGCCCCCTCAACAGTGACCTCTACAGAGCTCTGTTCCCTTAAAATGTGACCACCACAACACCTTGTCCCCTTAACTGTGACTTCCACAGTTCCCTGTCCCCTTAACAGAGACCTCCACAGCACCCTCCTCTTTAACAGTGACCTCCACAGCATCCCACCCCCTTATCAGTGACCTACACAGCAGCCCGCCCCTTTAACAGTGACCTCGACAGCATCCTGCCCCCTTAATAGTGACTTCCAAAGCAGCCTGCCCCTTTAACAGTGACCTCCTCAGTGGCCGCCACTTTATTAGGGACCTCCACAGTACCCCATCTTCTTAACAGTGATTTCCACAACACCACGTCCCCTTAACAGTGGCCTCTACAACAATCTGCCGATTAACACTGACCTCCATAGCGGACCGTCCCCTTAACGGTGACCTCCACAGCAGTTTTGTCAGTCCAGTTTTAGGCAAGACAGTCCTGCTTTCAGACACCGGGTGCAGGGCCTGGACAGACACAGGGATGTCCTTTTGAACAGCTCACTCTCAGACAGCAGCATTGTGCTGTCTGAGCGTGAGCTGCACTGAGAAAGTCACTGTCCCTCCGACCCATGCAGCTGACAGAAGTTGATTTTTACCTTCATTTTTTAAAACCGCGTCGACTGTGGAGAGGGAGGGGGCGTGGCTTAGCGGGACCTGGGGGCAGTGTTCTTAAGTCCGTCTTTTGAGGGTGGCCTGAATGGCCACCCTACCTGCTCCTAAACTGTGACCTTCACAGCACTCCGCTCCCTTAACAGTGTCATCCACAGCGCCCTGCCCCTTTAAAGCTGACCTGAAGCAGTGAAGAAAAATGGCTGGGTGTAAAACTGTGTGTATGTGGAGACTAAGGACCTGCAAACTTCTATTGGCTGATAAGGGACATGTGACCGTGTGTATGGCAGCTGGGATATGAAAAGAAAGACCTGCAGGCTTCTATTGGCTAATGTAGGTCATGTGATGTGCCATATTTGCATTTTTAGGGAATATCTCAGGAACGGTACGTGCTAGAGAGCTGAGACCCGGTCTAAAACCTTCCAGGACACCTAATGTACCTATGTGCCAAATTTTGTAAATGTGACGATGCGGATTCCTTTAGCGGACATACTGTCACGGATGGAGTACAGTTAGCAGGAACTGATAAATAAATACAGACTGGCTTGATCCCAAACTAAGGAAAATATAGGAGGGCCCTATAAATCCCTAAGAACTCTCCCAAACTACTGTGCACATGTACAAGTCCCAGTGGTAGACAAATACATGCCCTCGTACCTATAACTGAGTGACACCTGAATTCCCTATAGTAGTGAGGGGAACGGCCACCGGCTCCCTGCACAGAATACGGAGGGAGTCAGGGTCACCTAGAATCAAGCCAGCAAACAAAACACAAAGTAAACGGAATGCACTTATCTTAGAGCAAAACAACTGCAGCCTCCAGCAGCACACACTTCATCCAGGAAGTAATATAAACCGCACAGAGAAGCAGTAAGGGAGGGAATATAAAGCAAACCAATTAATCAAGATAAGAGGCAGCTGAGGGAGAGAAAGGAACTGAACAAAGTGAAACCAAAACAAAGAAGGTCATACACAAGACAGGGAGGAACCTCTGACCGACCCTCTCCCAGAATCGGTGGTTAAATCCAACTTAGAAAAAACTTTAGCCCCCCACAATCTGGTTAAACAAATCCGGGATCAGAGGAAGTGGATAGGGGTCATGAATCGTGATACGGTTAAGCTCCCTGAAATCCAGACAAGGTCTTAAAGAACCATCTTTTTTTTTAACAAAGAAAAAACCAGCAGCAAGAGGTGATTTCGAGGGTCTGATATGTCCTATTCTCAGGCTCTCAGAGATATCAGTACACATGGCGTCTCTCTCAGGTTGAGAGAGATTGTATAATCGTGATTTAGGCAGCTTGGCGCCTGGAATGAGATTAATTGGACAATTATACTCCCGGTGAGGGGGCAACTCCTGGACACCACTCTCGGAAAACACATCAGAAAATTCAGAGAGAAAAGAAGGTACAGTCTTGGTAGAAACCTCTGCGAGAGTTGCCGTGAGGCAATTCTCTCTGCAAAACTCACTCCAACCATTTATTTGCCTTGCTTGCCAATCAATAGTGGGGTTATGTTTAGTGAGCCTGGAAACCATGTGTTGTAGCAAATTGAATATTAATGAGATTGACAGCTGCTCCACTATCTACAAAAATCTCACAATCAATGTTCTTGCTGTCTAGCGCCACCCTGGCAGGTAGGAGAAACCGGGAACTACAAGCAAACGGCAAATCTTTAATTTCTGCATTAACCTTGCCAATTGTAGCAAATGGAAAGTTTTTAGAGGGTTTCTTTTCCCTTTTCTTTTTATTACCCACAGAAAACCCCATGAACCTACTAGAAGGGCAAACTTTAGCTAAATGGTTAATACCTCCACAACAGAAACATACCCGCCTCTGAGGGCTGAATCCTCTAGTATCAGAGGCAACTAAACCCAGCTGCATAGGGTCCTCCACCGAGGGTATAGAGACAGAGTGAGACTACTGCGCACTGAATGAGACAGCCCCACTGTCCTTGGACTGAATATGACACAAAAGAGTTGTCTCCTTTCTCTCTCTAAGGCGCCTGTCAATACGAACAGCTAGAGACATGGCAGTCTCTAACGACACTGGTCTCTCATGAAAAGCAAATGCATCTTTTAATCTCTCAGAAAGACCATGACAAAATTGACTTCGGAGTGCAGCGTCATTCCAACCAGTATCAGCTGCCCATCTCCGAAATTCAGAACAATATATCTCTGCGGACTGTTTACCCTGGCATAAAAGACGCAGTTTAGATTCAGCCAGAGCAATACGATTCGGATCATCATATATCTGACCCAGGGCTATAAAAAATTAATCTACTGATCGGAGGGAGCGTACCCCCGCTGGCAGCGAAAAGGCCCAAGACTGAGCGTTATCCCTGAGCAGCGAGATGATGATCCCCACCCTCTGCTCCTCATCACCAGAGGAATGGGGACGTAAGCGAAAATTGAGTTTGCAAGCCTCTCTAAAACGAACAAAATTCTCACTACCCCTGGAAAACGTATCCGAAAGAGAGATTTTAGGCTCGGAACAAACTCCATGAACGCCAGCAGAACCGGTCACCTAAAGCTGAGAAACAGTCTCACGGAGATCTGCTACCTCCAGAGAAAGACCTTGCATGCGGTCAATCAAGGCTGAAACCGTATCCATGCTTGAGACGGTTATGGCGGTTTATAATGTCACGGATGGAGTACAGTTAGCAGGAACTGATAAATAACGACAGACTGGCTTGATCCCAAACTAAGGAAAATATAGGAGGGCCCTATAAATCCCTAAGAACTCTCCCAAACTACTGTGCACATGTACAAGTCCCGGTGGTAGACAAATACATGCCCTCGTACCTATAACTGAGTGACACCTGAATTCCCTATAGTAGTGAGGGGAACGGCCACTGGCTCCCTGCACAGAATACAGAGGGAGTCAGGGTCACCTAGAATCAAGCCAGCAAACAAAACACAAAGTAAACGGAATGCACTTATCTTAGAGCAAAACAACTGCAGCCTCCAGCAGCACACACTTCATCCAGGAAGTAATATAAACCGCACGGAGAAGCAGTAAGGGAGGGAATATAAAGCAAACCAATTAATCAAGATAAGAGGCAGCTGAGGGAGAGAAAGGAACTGAACAAAGTGAAACCAAAACAAAGAACGTCATACTCAAGACAGGGAGGAACCTCTGACCGACCGTCTCCCAGAACCGGCGGTGAAAACCACTAAGCATTATTTCTCCCTTCAATCGGTCTGGAAACAATTCTAGCCAAGGCAATATTCTTTCCAATTTCTCCGGCGTCTGGGCTTTTTGAAATTTCTCTGATATTTTGACCTTGCAGTGTGGATTGATTTGATTTTTTAATGCATCGAGAAATAGGATGCGAACTAGCACAAAAAGGCGGTAGCTACAATTGCTCAACCACTTACAGGCTGATTCATTTTATGCAAAGCATACCTTTTTTTAAATTAGCACCAGCCAGCAATTAATTATTTGGCTTAGCCTGAAAACCTGATCTCTGAGGTAACATCAAGCTAAGCTAAAGTCCAACATCCTTGGATCCCTATTTTATATTGCTATGTACCACCAACTTCTGGCGGAACGTTTCATCATATGCAAACCGTGCAAAGCCACCAAAATTACAATAGGACTCTAAAATGGAATCCATATGTTGGAACAGACCAATAGAAAACTGTGGATGTTTTGCACATAAAACTGACGAATATATGAAAAAGGCCTGCAGCCAATTATTAAAAGACCGCAGTACAGACCTCTTTCTATTATCTTCCTTATCCTCACCTTTCTTTTAATTTCTAAATGACTCTTTGGTGGAAGGAAGCAAAGATAAAATATCTATATATTCCATCCTCCAACTTTTTTCTTTCATGGATTGAGAGAAATGAAACCCCAAAGGAGAACCTTCGCATGTCATGGCTTCCTTTAAGCAGGTTTCAGATACTCCAGTCCCAAAATCTGCCATAATCTTATATTGAGAACTATCACCCACTGCAGCAGCTGGAAAATCACACCACACTGCTGCAGGCTGATTATCCTGACTGGGCAATGAAGAAAAAAAGCTTAGCTAGGCTCAATAGCAGGCTAGTATTGCTATTCCCTATGTTGGTGGGCAAAGCATTGCTATCTCCATGTCACCTCACCTACATCTTGGGCTGGGTCCGGGGGGTTGTACTGGAAGCTGGCTGTACTCAAAACCTGCGATGCAGCCAGTCCAGGGGAGGAGCACCTGCTGCCACTTCTTCTAGCTGGTGCTTCAGCCAGGAGTAGGATCTCCTCGGCCTGTGTCCTCCTTGATACCCGGCTGGGCTCTTCAGCGCCATGTGGAGTGCTCTCTGATGACGCTGATGTCGCTTCCTTGATGACATCACTCCGTTGCTTGACGACACATGGCCCCGCCTCTTCACTCAGCTCCAACATGCCTTCTGCTAAACAACTCTGTAACAGTCCTCGACTCCTCTTGACTCGCGCGCAGAATAAGCTGCTTTAAGAGCTCCTCCATCCTGCTCCGCGCCGGTAAGTAAATCTTCTTCTACAGCTCTGCAGGCTCCGCTCCTGGAATCTTCTCCTGAATACCGCCGACCTGAAACTTCAGCTCTTCCGCCCTCTGCCTCTTCAAAGCCAGTCCTTGTTACTTCTCCGCCGCCGCTTGGAACTTCAGCGCCGCTTCAGCGCTACTGTCTCTGATCTGCCTTCTGCCCAGAAATGCCTGCACAGCTAGTAACAGCTCTTTTGCAGCTATGCTGGCAAACCTCTGGGTCTTCACACGACGTCTTCTTCTTCCAGTGTTGAGCGACGGACAAGCTCCCGACCTGCTGAACACTTGTATAAATACCAGTATTTCCCGCCACTGGAACTTGAATGACCAAACACTGATGGGCAGAAAACAGGTACCCAGCAACAGGTAGGCAACCAAAGCACCAATTACAGTCTCTCACTAGAATTTACCTCAGACGAGCTGTAGAAATAACTGCAAGATAGGGAAAAAAGGAGGGAAGGGGGCAATAACAGTATGCAGTACAACCCTCAATATGCTCAATGTCACCATGGTGGTGACTTCGGCATATGTCTTCGTGCCCACTAACAACATCCCTTAGTAGTTCAAATCTGTAGCCCTGTTGTGGAGAAATATGCACATTATTCAATATGCTAATTAGGTGTTTGGAGCAGCGAGGGTTGGACCTAGCCCTTTGGAGCACCACTTCACTGAGTGACTGAGCCAGGGATTCTTACTGCCTTCTTGCCTGGCCCTGTATTTTTGCTGCATGCACAGATCATATCTCAGCATTGGGGAAAGTGTACTTTCAGTAATGCTGAGATCCGAAATGCACATGTTGGTTAATGTTGAATCGATGCATGTGCAGTAAAGATCAATGCCATGAAGAAGGATGATATGTTTAATCTAAAACACGTAGCTGTTTTTGGAGAAGAAGATTTGGAGTTTTTAACCACAAGTGCAGGAAGATTTGTCCAGGATTTACAGCATAAGAGCTCATGCACACAAACGTATTTTCTTTCCGTGTCCGTTATGAATATGCAACAGCAACATCTATGCATAGAAGCATTAAAAATATATATTTCAATTGAATACTGTAATTGTTTTGTGTGTGATTAAGAGATTAATAGAATATTTAATCATAAAACAACCCCTTTTTGTGCAAAAATACAAGTAAATCCAGAGATAGATAATTGCTGCTCAAAGGTATAGTGTGTTATTCCAGCTCACGTGTGTTATAACTATGGAGGTAGGTAATGGGCCATTACCATTATAGCCGGGGACCACGCCTGATCCCTGCAGTATCTGCTACTGATGAGTATGTCTTTCACAAGCTCAGCAGATTTATGTACCAGAATAAATCATGTAAATGCACCAGAAAGGAACTTATTTTGTGCGCATCAGCCAATTTATACACAGCCCACACTACTGAAATAACACATTTTATTTTTTTTCAATTGAAGTACGACATTCACATTTCAAGATCCAATAAATTTTCAGCTAGTTCCAGCTACAAAGGGCCTCATTAGTGTACTTCTGACACTTTTATACACTTAACACAGCCAGTTTACAATAATAAGTATCACTTACTGTATAAAAAGCCATTGTACATTGCTCAGGAATAAAAAATGCCTTATACCGCAGCAAACTAGGGGTCTATCTAGTGAGATTAAAAGATTAGAAATTACTAAATTTAAAGAGATCCTCTCAGCTCCTCCAACATGTTTGTTTTTGTAAGCACTTGCATTCTCTATTAAAAAAAAATGATTCAGAAGCACCTAGTCTTAGAACTATGCTGTCACGAAAGGGAGCAGTGAACACTGAATTCTCCCATCTCATTATCTGCTAGCACGACCCACCCTAAGCAGTGGCCAACAACTGGTCGACAGTCCCTTCGTAAATACATGCAGAGGTCTATAGAGGAGGAAAGACCAGGAACAAAATAAACTAGTGACAGATCAGCAGCCACAATACTAGAAAAACTGCAGAAACATAGCCAGGTCAGACCAAGAGAGACAAAACTAAGCCGAATCAAGAACCATAAATCCGAGTCAGAATCGCATCAAAACCAGGAGAGCTGACAGGGTAAACCAGAAGTAGAAAAACCAAATACAATAACAAGGCAGGGTCAAAACCAGAAAGAAACATCAAGGTCCAAATTATCAAGCTATAGTCAGGGTCCAAATCAGAGGTCAAGAATTCAGTATAAGGCAAGCAGTAGAAGGCTAGTGAGTAGAGTGAATTACGTAATGGATTCCATTCTCACAGAATCCATCACGTAATTCAATGCCGGCATACCGTATAATTCAAGTGTATGGCCGGCCCCGAGGGTCCCGTTCTGCTGGCCATAGACTTGTATTATGCAGTATGCAGGCATTGAATTACGTGATGGATTCAGTGAGAATGGAATCCATTACAATTATTCACCTAAAACCCAAACCTACCAAAAGACAGGTTTGCTCAACTCTACTAGTGAGGTTATCCAGAAGATAATACCAATTACAGGCAACCTGTGACTAGCAGATTGCCTGTTTAAATAGACCGCACTCATAGACCGTGCTTCCTGGTCACATGACAACTGGACATGCCATAACCCTTTAAATATGACAATTATATATTTGTTCTGGCCGCTCCCAGCAACCCCCTCCCCCCATGCAACCCTCACTCCTGTGGCTAATCGAGAAAACTCTCAGGCCATCCGTTTCCTACACGTATATACTGTATGCCATGTCACTCTATATACTGTCATTTTATATAATCTCATTGTATAAGACTGTTGAGGGGTCTCTGAGAATAAAATCTTCTCCTCCTGGGCAGGCCCCTTCTGAAATTGGTCCCTGGTTCTGGCCTAGTTCATATCCATTTTCTCATTTTGATTGTACATTTACACCGCCAGATAGTCGCTAACGAGCGTATTTGTGAATGCTCATTAGCCATTATCTTTAAGATTTTTGACCCGTGTGAAGGGCCCCTAAATAATTTGTGAGGCAGAATATTTATTTCTAGTCACAACTTTAACTGGATTTATTAGATGCATGTCAAGTTAAAGATTAGTTGAGTACCAAGAATTTTAATTCCAAAGGATATAGACATTCTGTATTAATAGACCCTCTAGAGAATAATTACATTTCCTAGGGTATAATACCTAAAAGGCCAATGCTTGTTTTAATGGGATTTATGTAAAAAAATAAATTTTCTCTTTAGGAAAACAAGATCTAACATGATGGAATTTCACATCCACATTCCTTTGTTCTCTGGTACAGTATATACAGTGGAAAGAGAGGTGCCTGACAGCTGCTATAGGGTGTCTCCTTATAACATTAAACTGCCCTGACCACCAAATATTTTCTTGTTAGCAGTCTGTCTGATAGCACATCACTGCTCTGTTCAAGGAGAATGGAAAAAAGCATCCCTGGAGAAGAGGAGGGCCACCTGAGGGAGAGCTACGCAAATGAGGTAATTAGAGATTTAAGAAATGTTTCCAGAATGACAGGGTCAAAACCTACCTTCATGATACTTTGTTTACAACATTATAAATGTATAAGGGCGTATTCACATGACAGGCGTTTTCAGAAGCATTGCAGTCTATGGGAGCATTCATATGTTTTTTTTTTTGGGGGGTTTAACGGCCAGTGAATAGCAGCAGTCAAAAAATAGGACATGCACTATTTTTGGCCATTTTTGACAGCCAGACGGAACCCGTTGAAATCAATGGGCCCATTATAAATCATCATTAAAATGGGTAAATGAAAAAAAAAACTCGTGACTTCACATGATCATGCAGGTCTTGCTACCTCCAGTGGGAAGTCAGTGCAAAGTTTTTTTTTTCTTTCTGTTACCATGATTAGAGATGAATGAATCAAAGTTGACGAATTTCCTCACGCTTTGTGGTAATGAATCAAATTTTTTCCTAAAATTGCTCCTGCACGTATGAGGACATGGAGCAAGTGACTCTGGGAAGGTGGGATCACCCATAATGCCATGCATGCAGCCAATCAGCAGCCAGCCAGCCCTGTGATGTCACAGCCCTATAAATAGCCTAAGCCATCTTGGATTCTGACATTTTCCAGTGTACTTAGTACAGGGAAAGACATCAGCAGGCGCTAGGGACAGTGCTAGAAAAAAAATTCATTGTGCTAAAAAAAATGATTTACAAGTTCAGGGAAAGATTATTCAAGGTGTAGGGAAAGGATAGGGAGGAATCATTCCACTGCATTTATGTTGATCAGGGTTTAGTAGGGAAAGTTACAGCCTAGGTAATAGGAACAATCCGATTACACCTTGCTGCACTGACTGGGGATCCAAATTGCCAGCTCTGTAATTCCAGCAAACCGTTCTTGTTATTGGGGTGCAAGTGCTGTTTGATACAGCCATTAACAGGGTTTATTACAAGGAAATATTTCTACGTTCTATTTGCCCTTGTGCGGTGCAGTTATATGTTCTAAAGCATTTTGTGGCTTGTATTAGTGAGAAAAAAGGGTTTATTAGCCGTTGTGTGATGAAGTGCAAAGAATTCCAGCCCTTTTTAGCATGTATTAGTGGCAAAAAACATATATATATATATATATATATTTGCCTTTCAGTGGTGCAGTTATATATTCTAAAGCCTTTTGTGGCATGTATAAGTGAAAAATATATATATATATTTGCCGTTCAACGGTGCAGTTATATGTTCTAAAGTCCTTTTTGGCGTGTAATAGTGGCAAAATAAAAATGGATTGACGATGCTCACCTTATTGGAGCCCGGCCTCCTGGTCACCCACCAGTCACAAAAGCTTTTAACAAATGTATATATATATTGTAGATCCCCCAAAATATACGCAATAAACAAATGAATTAATAGAACTGGTCCTATAATGCGGAGCTCACGTATAAAATATGAAAAAATATGAAAAAATAAAAAAATGCAGTTGTTCACTTATATTTGAGAGTGTGAATCCGAATTGAACGGTATGCTTTTTGGCAATATGTTTTTTTATGAAGATAATGCTGTTCATTTAATATGGACAGGCAATATGATGTCCGTATGCTTGGTTGCAGTCTGTTCACATTAGTACAATTTGTCACTATTAGTTCAAATGCATGTATTAGAATTAGACTGTTAGTGACAGTCAGCCTATTAGATAATTAGAATGATCGAAGCTTGCAGATTACGATATTTGGCCGTTAGTCCACAGCAATATCAGCTATTACTCACATCCTCCTGCAGCTGTTCATTTGGCATATGCTCCGGTCTCCCCTTGTTTCAGTGTAGATGACCGCTGTACTTGTTACAGCCTGCTACGGACTACTAGCTGCTATCGCTCTGACTGCGTAGCGCAGGTCTCCGCTGTCCCCTTTTTCAGCTGTTTCTTTTTCAGGGCGTCCGCCTTGAGATTACCGGAATGCCGACTTCAGTTAGTGATAATCTCCATATATGCCTTATTTGCTATATGTTCCCGTACACACTGTCCTTTTCCAACCGCCAGCGGTGCAGTTATATGTTCTAAAGCCCTTTTTGTCATGTATTAGTGGCAAAAGAAAAATATATTTGCCATTCAGCGGTGCAGTTATATGTTCTAAAGCCTTCTGTGGTGTGTATACGTGGAAAAAAGAAATATAAATTTGCCGTTCAGCGGTGCAGTTATATGTTCTAAAGCCTTTTTGGGATTGATTGGTGGCAAAAAAATATATATATTTGCCGTTCAGCAGATATGTTCTAAAGCCCTTTTTGGCGTGTATTAGTGGCAAAACAAATGTTTTGCCATTCAGCAGTGAAGTTCCATTGTACTACAGCCACTTACATGGTGTATTAATAGGATAGATACATACATCCTATTAGCCGTTCTGCGATGAATTGTGATTGTTATATTTATTTTTTGGGGACGTATTAATAGGAAAAAGAATAAGGGAAAATTGATGGGTGATTGTAAACTTTCTACTGTATGAACCGAATTACGTCTATTAGTCATTCAGTGGTGACTTTTTTTGTAATACAGCCTTTTTTGGGAAAATTGGTTGGTTGCTGTAACTATGGTCAAGGACAATATATGTCCTTTACAGCCCACTGGGTAAATGTGGTTCCTGCCCAGCCACACCAGCAACTTGGCCAGGTGACGCTACTTTCCGCCTCCACATTCTCACGCTGCTGGTCCTGCAACAATGTCTGCCTCTGCCTCCTCATCCTCCACCGTGTCCTTAACCTCCACTGCAGGGACAATTCACAGTGCCCCTCCAGCATATCACATATGCAGGGCACAGCGGTGTCACGCTGTTCTGCACCTCGTTTGCCTGGGCAGGTCTGACCGTGGGGGCCCTCTGTGCTGACGTTCCTCTGCTATGGCTACTGTGGCAGGGTGGGGGGTAGAAGCAGTTCCAGCTCCATCAGCAGCAACTTGAGTCTAGAGTCGCTGATGAGCAGTTTTCTTCACCCGCCTAGTAAAGAAACTACTCACCAGTAGCAGCAGCTAGACCTGGAGCAGGACCGCAGGTGGTGGTATACTTGGACAGTACCCTGCCACCCCACATTGAAGATCCGTTGGACTACTGGTCAGCCAAACTGGATTTGTGGCCGCAACTAGCAGAGTTTGCCCTGGAAAATCTGTCCTGCCCAGCCAGTAGAGTGGCATCAGAGTGGGTTATAAGTGCGGCGGGGGCTACAATTACCCCAAGAAGAACTCGACTGTCCAACGAAAATTTGGAGAGACTGACCTTTGTCAAGATTAATCAGGCGTGGATCAGCCAGGATTTCCACCCACCAATGCCTGATGCATCAGACTAGTTCATTCATGGTGCCACACCAACACTTTTACAAAAGAGACAGGTTACTTTTGGCTACCTGCCTCAGCTACTATTCTGATGCTGCCACCCACCTGATGCCACACATCTGATGCCAAGTGCTCCTTCTTTCACCCACCATCTTCAGCTGGTACTGGTATTGCCACCCACCTCCCTACTCTGTCACAGGGTCATTCTGTGGTCTCCTGATGCTGCGCCACCTCCACACCATGTCACCTTGCCACTCTGTGGTCTCCTGATGCTGCTGTCACCTCCACACTATGTCACCTTGCCACTCTGTGGTCTCCTGTTGCTGCTGCTACCTCAATACTATGTCACCTTGCCACTCTGTGGCCTCCTGATGCTGCCGCCACCTCCACACACTGTCATTGTGCCACTCTGTGGCCTCCTCTTGATGCTGCCGCCACCTCCAGTCTCTGTCATTGGGCCACACTGTGGTCTCCTCATTCATGTGTCATCTCTGTTTTGGATCCACTCCTGTTTTTTTTTGGCATTAGCAATACTGTTGGATTCCTGACCAAATGCTGACCGAGTGAAGGTGGATGCTCAACAAAATAAGGAGGAAGGGCAAAATATTCAGTGATGTCAACACAAACTTACTGCTGACACCCTCTCTACTCTGTCGGGGGGCTCTACTTGTATAAGCGTTTAATAGAACAGGTTCTGTGAACATCTATGTGGAATCAGCTGACGACGGTGTAAGGGAGTGCACTTCTTCTTGGCGCTAACATCGATCTGTAAGGCTAAGTTCCTACTTGAGTTATTTGGTCTTATTTGGTTATTTGGTTTTGGCCCCGTGACTGCCCAAATAAGTGAAATGTGCAATGTGCAATGATTTGAAGAACGACGCCTGTCATCTGCATGTCATACTGACTGACAGTAATATTTCACTACCACTGCAGACTCCCTATGCGTGTTACTGCAAGGCACAGTGTTCTACACCACTATAAAGGCTCTCTGAAGCCAGGAAATAGCCTTTTTAATACGATTAGCTACGATTACATTTGGCAAACCGGCAGAGTCGAATTTTTGAAAAATTCGCTCATCTCTAACCATTATATATATATATATATATATATATATATTTTATATATAGGCACAAAGAGAGTCTAACAGATCGACGGGCACCCCGACTGGGTACCTCCGTTGAACGATGCTCCTAGCGTTTCTTGAGGATTCCAAGCGCTCTAGCCGACACCACAACCACCAAATCGGAGAAGCATATGAATGCGGTAAACAGCCGAATAGGAAAAACCATACGAAGAGGTTTACACTCCTAGCAGTCAAACTGGAACAGCATACAATAAATCCCCCCCCCCCCCCCAATAACGAGATGACACTTCGTTTTGAGGGTCGAGCAGGAACTCTTTATTGGATGGCAAGGCTTGGTCTTTTATGCAAGTCTTCCAGCCAGGGCTACTCCCCCGGGGACCTGATTGAGGACAGGCACACAAAATACAGCGAACAATCAACATACAGCCAGATATATCCCACCCCCACATGCATGGTCCATTGTGCTTGCTGATTAGGTCACAGGTAATGTCCATTGTGGATGTTGATTAGGTCACAGGCAATGTTCATTGTGGATGCTGATTAGGTCACAGGGAATGTCCATTGTGGATGTTGATTAGGTCACAGGCAATGTCCATTGTGGATGTTGATTAGGTCACAGCAATGTCCATTGTGAATGCCAACTGTCACTGGGGCCATAGTCACAGGGTAAGAGGCTGACAAGCATGCCTCTCCAACTCCCCGTGACAAAGGTGCTTTTGTCACACATCTTCCCTCCCAGGGGAAGACTAACCAGGTACCTGACCTCCTGTCGGTCAGTACCTGAGTTAGACGAGCAGCCCGCCCACAACCGAGTACTGCACCTGTAGTTTGTGAGTGTCCAGCTTTGTTGGGTCTGTCCTAGGCTGCAGAGGGTACGTCTGCTGCCCCTGATCTCCCTTGTGTTCTCAGGCATGGAGCTGTAGGTACGGGGTGGGCAAAGGCCGACTGCACTCTGCCAAGATGCCAGCTCTTCCGCTTGGGTAGCCTGTGGGTAGTCAGGTTCAGGACAGGAGGAAAGGGGAGGGCAGGGGCCAACTGCACTCTGCCTGGATGCCAGCTCTTCCGCTGGGGTAACCTGTGGGTAGCCAGGCTCTGAACACGAGGATAGAGGGGGGCGGAGGCCGACTGCACTCTGCCCAGATACCAGCTCTTCCTCTGGGGCAGCCTGTGTGAAGACAGGCTCAGGACAGGAGGATAGGGGAGGACAGAGGCCGACTGCACTCTGCCCAGCTGCCAGCTCTTTTACTGGTATAACCTGCAGGACCTCAGGCTCTGGACAGGGGACAAAGGGAGGGAAGAGGCCGACTGCACTCTGCCCAGCTGCCAGCTCTTCTGCTGGGGGGCTGGGAACATAGTCCGGCTCAGTAGCCAGGGGAACATGGGCGCCAGTGGGGGTTAACATCGCCTCTGTTAACCCTGGGGCCAAGTTAGGTGTTAGCTGGGGAGGAGAGTTTGTACTTACCCCCTCCTCCTGTTGTCCCGGTGCGGCTAGTTGGGGATCTGGACAGGCTGTCCAGCATCCCTGTAGGTCAGGCACAGAGACCACGGTCCCATCTGCGCCGTCTGGGAGATTGGTGTCTCCCCTTGTTAGGGTAAGCTGCCGCTGGGGAGAGGGGGTGCTGTGTTCCTCTCCCTGAAACACAGGCTGCCGCTGGAGTGGGAGACCGCCTGTCTCCACTCCCGTAACATTGTCCTGCTGCTGGAGAGAGAGACCAACTGTCTCTGCTCCCTGTAGGACACACTGCTGCTGGGGGGAAAGGACGACACCTTCAGCCCCCTGTAACTCACACTGCCGCTGGGGGGGAAGGACGACATTTTCGGCCCCCTGCAACTCACACTGCTGCTGGGGCGGAAGGACGACACCTTCGGCCCCCTGTAACTCACCCTGCCGCTGGGGGGGAAGGTTGACACCTTCGGCCCCCTGTAACTCACACTGCCGCTGGGGCGCAGGGACAGAATACTTCGCCATCTCTGCCCGATATTCTGCTTCCTCCTGCAGCTCCTCCACCAGTTGTCTCCTTATTTTCTGTACCAGTTCCTCTCTCTGAACTGTAGACTGCCGCTGGGGAGAGGGGGTAGCAGGCTCCTCTCCCTGACCCTCTCTCTGCTGGTGGAGGGGGGGGACCAACTGTCTCCCCTTTCAATATCTTGTCCTGCGGCTGGGGTGCGAGACTGACGGTCTCTGCTCCCCGCAGGACACTCTGCCGCTGGGGAGGAAGGACGACACCTTCAGCTCCCTGGGGTACACACTGCCGCTGGGGAGGAAGGACGACACCTTCAGCTCCCTGGGGTACACACTGCCGCTGGGGAGGAAGGACGACACCTTCAGCTCCCTGGGGTACACACAGCCGCTGGGGAGGAAGGACGACACCTTGAGCTCCCTGGGGTAAACACTGCCGCTGTGGAGGAAGGACGACACCTTCAGCTCCCTGGGGTACACACTGCCGCTGGGGAGGAAGGACAACACCTTCAGCTCCCTGGGGTACACACTGCCGCTGGGGAGGAAGGACGGCACCTTCAGCTCTCTGGGGTACACACTGCCGCTGGGGAGCAGGACCGACTGTCCCTACTCCATGAAACTCCGGCTGCCGTTGGGGATCTGAGCCGACTGCCCAGAATCCCTGTAGGGCCGGTGGAGAGACCTCGGTCCCATCTCCACCTGCCGGTTGGGGTTCCCCCAGGACAAGTCTATGAGGTCCCCTACCTCTGCAGCTGGTAGTGCAGCAGGGGATACCTTAGTTCTTAGGTCTTCCCAGCTGTAGGGGTGTAGGTCTGGGACTGCCACACAGCTCTCCGGCAGTGTATATTGGGGCCGAATTGAGCTGAAGAAGTATTGGTACTCCTGCTCCAGCTCCCACTCCCTTGTCACTAGAGATGCCAGGTCTTGTCTCTCTCTACCTCTCTCGCTGTAGCCCAATCATGCATACCCTCCCGGTAGTCAAAGATATCCCAGAACCGAGACTCTCCAGCATCTCCGAACTCTGGTTCTGCGAAGGCTTCAAAAAACAGGCCAGGGCCATCGTAATCCTCACCCTCGGGTCTGTTGTGCTCAGCCATCCAGGGGGTGTGTCGTATCAAGTACCACCAGAGGGCCTGGTAAGAGTCCTCCATCCAAAGCTCCTTAAATACTGGGGAGACTCCTTAAAAACTGGGGAGACTCTCGCCTGCCGCCGCTGGGCATTTTCCAGGGCCTCATACCAGACTTCCTTTCTGTCTGCATCCCTGTAGTCCGCGGCTGTCTCCTCCTCATCATCATGGAACGCTGTCCGAAGATTAGCCGATTCCATCCTGCTGTAGCCAGGGGCGCTGTACGGATACTAGCGTTGCCCTCAATCCACGAACGGTGTCTCCGAGCTGCTTCTCCTCGCACTAGGACGCCATCCCACTGCTTGCCACCAATGTAACGGATCGACGGGCACCCCGACTGGGTACCTCCGTTGAACGATGCTCCTAGTGTTTCTTGAGGATTCCAAGCGCTCTAGCCGACACCACAACCACCAAATCGGAGAAGCATATGAATGCGGTAAACAGCCGAATAGGAAAAACCATACGAAGAGGTTTACACTCCTAGCAGTCAAACTGGAACAGCATACAATAAATCCCCCCCAAAAAACGAGACGACACTTCGTTTTGAGGGTCAAGCAGGAACTCTTTATTGGATGGCAAAGCTTGGCCTTTTATGCAAGTCTTCCAGCCAGGGCTACTCCCCCGGGGACCTGATTGAGGACAGGCACACAAAATACAGCGACCAATCAACATACAGCCAGATATATCCCACCCCCACATGCATGGTCCATTGTGGATATTGATTAGGTCACAGCAATGTCCATTGTGAATGCCAACTGTCACTGGGGCCATAGTCACAGGGTAAGAGGCTGACAAGCATGCCTCTCCAACTCCCCGTGACAAAGGTTCTTTTGTCACAGGGAGCAAATAATATATAGGGACAAAAAGGGGGCCAATATATATACCGGGGTCACTATAATATATATACTGGGCTTTAGGATTTAAAAAAGGCAGTGAAATTAATCAGTTTTTAACGTCCATTTTTAAATGACAATGCATGCACACACTGATGGAAAATGACCATGAAAAACTGACAGCTTATCCAGTTTTAATGTCTGTTTTTTCACTGTCATGTGAATATACCCGTATAGGATATCGTGACAAACCTCAGAACATAAAGAATCAGTAGTGTTCTATGTGTCAGAACCCAATCCTTTCCAATTCAGTACTTAAGGCCTTTATGTATAGTTTACATAAATACAATCAAATTGGAAAATCAATGCACACTGTGAACAATTGAGATAATGGTGGGTTTAAAGAAGAAAATTCACATTGTGCAGACTTCATGGTCCACACCACCAGAAGATGTTGTATATAGCTGCACTCACTACATATTTCTTTTTAGAGTAGTTTCATGCAGTCATGGAAGGAGCTGATAAATCATACCTCCAGTCAAAAATAAAAGTTACCGATGCATTTCGAATCAATTCATGCACTAGCCATATCTACAGTCTTTGAACTGCAGATCTATCCAAAAGTTCTGCAGACTTCTCCTATCTTCTTTTTCTTAAACATGAGAAAGAGTCTTCCTGTCAGCCACATCAGCCAGATGGGACTAATGTTTCTTTCCGATGGCCATGCCCAGAGCTTAAAAGCCTTTAGTAATTATCTTCTCCAACTTCCTTTCCTCTGACAGCTCTATGTACCTGGCAACCTATCAGCGTGAAAAACTATTGCTCTATAAAAAAAAAATCATTTTCTCAGTGTTACCAAACTCAGTGACTCACTATCTGTTTAGAAGCTACATGCCCAAGCATGGAATTGGGGGCTTATAGTTTACAAAAATGTGAAAGCCACAGGTTGGAGATGACTAATATAATAGTATAAAGTCAACCCAAGAACAGTTAGTCAAGTGAAAAAAATAATTCAAGTGAACACTGAACGCACACATTTAATAATACATAGACAGATCCTAATAGCATCATGGAGAACTTTATGGCACTTAGGTACGATGGGCAACATAGTTTAATGATTAAGGGATAAAGTTACTGTATGTAGTGGATTTAGATTGACACTAGGATCTTCCTATCACCGCCACTGACATGCATGGCTTGTGCAGCCTGGTGTAGTAGAATTTAAAAAAAAGGTCAGATGAGGGATAAAAAAAGTAACAATTAACTATAGTGGTTTTCTTTTCCTCTGAAAATTGAAACTTGAAATATACCATTTTATATGACATTTCTTCCTTTTTAGGTCCATGTTATTAAAGTGGGAAATAACTTAAAGGTAATCTGTCACCTCTGGCAAGCCCTATTAAGTACAATAATACATGTATAGAACACCTGCCACTGACTCCAGATCAGTCATTTCTATATTGATACTCACCCCTATTCCCCCACTGTGCACCCACAAACTGGATCGGGAATGCATAGAGAGGAGTTTTCTCCATAAATGTTTGCATGCACAGGAGTCCTCTCAATGCATTCCATGGCTGGTGGCTGGTTTGTGGGTGCACAGCGAGGGAACGTGGGTATCAACATACAAGTTACTGATCCAGAGTAGGGGATCTATACATGTATTACTGTATTCATTACGGCCTGTCAGAGGTGACCGGTTCCTTTAAAAGGTGACAACTGTTTTCTGAGTCACCTCTTTTTCCCTACTCCTATTATCTGCATATACCATATATGAGTAGATGGGAACTATGAGAACTTTTTGGTAAGAATAATGTAAATCTACTATCCACCAAGGGACACAAACATTTGTCCAGGTCTGCTATTTATTGAGTTCAAAGATTACCATGCACAATGCCAAGAGTTATCTGGAGTGGGAAATAGGACACCACCACTGGACTATGGACATATGTTCTCTGGATAAATTATGTTTCACCCTGGAAGTTCAATAGACAAACTTGGATTTGGAAGATTCTGGAGGGTGCTAGTTACCAGAATATATAGGAGGTCATTTATTAAACAGAAATACGCTTAAACTAGGTTCACGGTTAATGTGGTATGTGACGTCATATATGTGTGCTTTTTTTCTATTTCACAGTACCGTAAAATTTGGTGGTGAAAGAATATACTATGAGGCTTATTTATTAAGACCAGTGTTTTCGATACCATGTCTCTGTACTGCTGGAGGAAGTGCCAAAGTTAAGTAGAGGCGCTGGCGTGGAAAATTATGAATCTTTCCTGCTCCAGCATGATTGTGCCACGGTTTTCTCAAAACAAGGTCCCTAAAGGCATGGTTGGGTGAGTCTGGTGTGGAGGAACTCAAATGGCCTGGACACAGCCCTGATCTCAACCCACCAAACACCTTTGGGATGAATTGGAACACTGGCTGTGACCTTCTTTTACATTATCAGTCTCTGGTCTCAAAAATGGCTGATTACCCATGAGTTCACACAGATAGTACAATATCTTGAGGAAAGCCCTCCCAGAAAAATGGAGGCTGTTATAGATGCCAAAGAGGCCCAATTCCATATTAATAATCATGGTTTTGGAATGGGATGCCCAACAAATTGATATGGGTGTAGTGGCCAGGTGTCCACATACATATAATGCATGGCATAAAAAAAATCTATTTAACAACTTTTAAACTACTTTTTTTAAAGTCTTAAATCAAGCGCACTGCCTTCATACCTGGGCCTTAGGACTTAAGGGTACCCAATGACCATTCTGCAGCACAGGA
Source organism: Bufotes viridis (assembly GCA_033119425.1). NCBI lineage: Eukaryota > Metazoa > Chordata > Amphibia > Anura > Bufonidae > Bufotes > Bufotes viridis. The sequence continues at coordinate 176,928,349 of CM065592.1, forward strand.
CAATACCACTGTTTATTCTCTGTCCCGTATAAAGGAGAAGAAAGGTATTGCTTTGGCGCACGATGATCCAAGACGGCTGGAGGATATATTCAGAGCTTCTCTTTATTGGAAGTTGAAAATAAATTAATAAAATAAAGTAAAACAACTTGTTTTGGCGATCTACAAGTATTCTTCTTCAGGTTCCAGTTGCATACTAGTTCATACAATTATATGGATATAAAAAAGGTCACAATGAGGGGTTGTTCTTGTTTCCAGGGATCCTCCCCCTTATAAATAATAATTAGAATACACAAAATATAAGTAAAAACAAATACAAAAGGAGGTGAAGACCATAGCAAGCATGGTTGGTGAATGAACTAACATAATTTATTTGAAAAAACACTGACAGCATGTGTGGTTTATGCGCTAGCAGTGTTCTGAGTGATAGTCACATGACCATGGGCATGTGTGGATAAAGCAACTGCTGTAGGGATGCTGTGTGTTGTTTTACTTTATTCATTTTCAACTTTCTTAAGTCATTACGATACCAGAGGTTTTTTCTTTTTTGCATTTGCATTTTTCTTGCCTGTCTTCCTGGAGCCATAACTGTTTTATTTTTCTGTTCATATATTCATATAAGGGCTTGCTTTTGCACTTGGAATTGGAAAAAATCCACAGTTTTATGGGTTTTGTCCCTATAGCGTTCCCGTTGAGGCAAATCTGACCTCTGCCCTTTATTCTCTTGGTCAGTACGATTACAACAATACCACATACGTATAGGTTTTAAATGTCTAAATACTGAAAAAATAAATTAAAACTTTGAAAAAAAAATTATTTTTACATCATCATATTCTGACCCACATAACTTTTGTATAATTATGTCTACCTACTGAGCTGTGTGGTGGCTCATTTTTTGCAGGATAATCTGTAGTTTTTTAATACAATTTTGGAGTGTGTGTCTTTTTGGGGGTAAAAGAAGCAATGAAAATATGGCGAATAAGCCATTTTGATACTTTTTCCATTATGCCATTGGCCGTATTGTAAAAATATTTTTAGATTTTAATCTACGGGCGTTTTTGGACCAGGTGATGCCCATGATGTTTATATTTTTTATGTATTCATTTTTTTTTTTTATTCAAAATTAATTGAAATTTTAATATTTTGTTATATTATTTAACTTTTTTTTTTTTTTGTAGCCTCTTTTTTTTTTAAATATATTTCAGTACTCCCAGAGGAAATATAGAAAAGCTTAGATTGATGATTTCTCATGTTGGCCTTCCACCTGCTGGCCAACATAGAAATTGCAGCTCTAATACACTGGGTCTCTTCAGAGAAACCCAGCCTATTTGATTTAATTACCAGCATCCCCAACGCTGCATGGGGATGCCGGTATTAACCCGGAAGCACGCACTTCTGGGTTTTTCACCATATAGATGTCGTGATCACACTTGATTATGGCATCTAAAGGCTGTAATGTCCGCAATTGGCATTATTGCCAGTCATGGACATTAGCTATGGGCCTCTGCTGTTTGAAAGGATTGCACCTGTTTAAGGATCACACCAGCACCGTACATGTACGGCTCTGGTAGCAAAAGGGTTAAAGAGAAGCTCTGAAAATATCCTCCAGCCGTCTTGGATTATTGTGCACCAAAGCAGTACCTTTCTTTACCTCTATACCTATTCTCTGGAGGGGACTGGGCATCTACACCAGAGGCACTGGACTTACGACAGCACTCCTTGGTATACTGAACTTCATCTTTAACAAGTCTATCCTAGCACAACTCAAACATTACTACCCTATGTTGCGCCTTTCTCTGTTCCTTCAGTAACCTAGTGCCTACGATACGACAAAAATTTCTGTCCCATGGCATAATTGTGTGCATCATTTTTTGGCTTTATCACCATGTATAATACCATGTATAATAGTATGTATTGTGAAATCACCACATTAAATGGATTTTCTCATCATAGGAAGTGAGGGTGGAGCATTAGGATCAAAACAAAACATTTTTAATTTACAGTTTTGTCCTCTTAGGGGTTTTGAACATGCGATCCCATGACCGCTTATACCGTGACTGAAATAATATACTTTTGTAATTTATTGGATTCTTACTGACTTCCTATTAAGCCCTGACACGGGTAGAGCTTAACAGGAAGTTTCCATAGGATCCCCCATTGCATACTTCCCTTGCACGCAAATTAAGTACAGTTGTATCATTTTGCATTAAGCTAAGAATTAGCTAAGAATAAGGAGCTTTATTATTAGTCATGTCAGACACTATTATTATCATTGTGCTGGTCGGAGTACTCCTCAATACAAGGAAAGTCTCATGCATAGAAATATGCATCAGGCTCTTTGCAAAGTGTAAAACTGTTTGTACAGGTGTATGTTATTGTGACCTCTGGTTGTGGTGGCAATTGCTCTGCAGTAGGTCAAGTATTATTATCCATTACTTTACACTGGCTGACAATTGAACAGACCATCGCTAACCAGTGCTACTAGTGCTAGATCGTCGTCCTGTGTATCAGACTACAGATGGAATGTATTCAGGGCCGGTGCAAGGATTTTTGCCGTGCTAGGCAAAAGAAAAGTTTGCCGCCCCCCCATGTGACATCACAATGCCCCACCCATATGATCTGCCATATTAAAGGGGTTCTGCAGTTTATTTAAACTGATCGGCAGGGGTCCGACACCCGGGACCCCTGCTAATCAGCTGTTTGAGAAGGCAGCTACGCTGGCAGTATTGCCTCAGCCTTCTCGCAGTGACGTCACGATTAGTATCATTGGCCTGGGTGGGGCTAAGCAGGGGCATAACTATAGGGGAAGCAGGGGAAGCGGCTGCTTTGGGGCCCTGACCCAGAAGGGGCCCATCCAAGAGGAGGAGAAGTACTAAAAGATTTTGTCAGGGCCCCTCAACATTATTACACAATGAAATTAGATACAGTGGCAGTATAGACACAGTGTAGAAAATGGATGGAACAGCTGCCGGGCCTGGTCTGAGAGAGCGATCTTTGCTAGCCACAGGAAAGGGGGCGGCATGAAAGGAAGGGGTTGTGAAAAACTTACTGGGGGAGGGGCCCCATTCAAAAATTTGCTGTGGGGCCCAGTCATTTCTAGTTACGCCACTGGGGCTAAGCTTCATTCAAGTGAACAGAGCTTAACCCCGCCAAGGCCAGTGATACTAGACGTCACTGCGCCTGCGGTAAACAGCGAGAAGACCGAGTCGCTACTGCCAGCGCCGCTGCCTTCTCAAACAGCTGACCAGCGAGGGTCCCGGGTGTCGGACCCCGCCGATCAGTTTAAATAAACTGCAGAACCCCTTTAACTTACGCCAGTTCTCTCTTCCCCCCCATGTCATTCTCTTCTCCCCATTTCATTCTCTTTCCCCCCATTTCATTCTCTTTCCCCCCATGTCATTCTCTTCCCCCCAATGTCATTCTCCCCCCCCCCATATGTCATTCTCCCCCTATATGTCATTCTTTTCCCCCCATGTCATTCTCCCCCCCCATGTCATTCTCTCTCCCTTTCTCGTCATTCTCCCCCCCCCCCACTCTTGTCATTCGCTCCCCCCCCCATGTAATTCTGTCCCCTGCCCCACACCCCAAATGTCTTTCTCTTTCTCATTCCCCCTACCTCTGGTGTAGCGTGGCCGAGCTCTGTATGGTCCGCGGGTACAGGAGCTTTAGTTTCCTGTACCCGGGCGGACTGACAGGAAGCGCACACTGTGTGCGCACTTCATGTCAGTCCGGCTGGGTACAGGAGACAGATGCTCCCTGTACCCGCGGACCATACAGAGCTCGGCCACGCTACAATGTGGGACTGACAGGAGGGAGCGCTGAGCGCTTCCCTTCTGTCAGCTCCTCTCCTCTTGCTGCGCCCGGGCAGTGCGCCCTCATGGGCCCGGGCAGTGCTGCAGCCGCCAGAGGCTCAATATAGAGCACTCAGGAGGCGGCAGCATGAGGCGGGGCCGGCGCTCCTAGCAGCGCCCCCTCCCAAGGGGCACTCTACGCGGCTGCCTAGTCAGCCTATAGGACGCGCCGGCCCTGAATGTATTCAGTTTGCTGCTTTTTTTAAGGAAAATTAAGTTGATAATTTAATTAAAAAAATGCTAATTAAAGAAAATGCTCATTGGAATCTATTACTTAATTCTCTTAACAAGAGTGAAAGGGAGAAGATGAAATGGCTCATGTCAGCTGCCATGTACTATCTCTATGCATATGAGCTCTTTTCTGTCTATGTGATACTGTTATTTTAAGCTCTTACTCCTTTATAGATAAAGCCATCTCCATGGAGCTCTGAGTCGCACAGCTAGTATCTCATTAGTTGTGTAATTGGCCAAATTCTCTCCATTTTAGCTCATAAGATAAGAATAGAACCAGATGACTATACAATTCAACAAAGTTGCTTTCATCTGTTAGACACAAACTGAGCATATTTCTGAGCATGTTTAAGAGAATGGTGATGTTTTATGCTATTTAACAACATTTTGATTCACTATGTTTTTGCAGGTAGAAATAAATCTAATCTTTAGTAGATATACTGTAACTGTCTAATCACACACATCTTTAATAACAGTTCATTCGAATCATAAGCTCAAGTATATTGCTTATAGGTTGTAACTGCATGTGCACATCAAGCTTCTCTTTCTATGGACTCAGAAAATCTATGTTCACTTTCACAAACATTATTTTATTTCTCTCAACACATATAAAATGAAAAGGCAATAGGTATTAATTAAAAATGTCCTACCATTTTATTTTTGTAGTTCTGTAGACTGTGTCTCCATAGTAACAGACAGCAAACAAATTATATGTAGTCTGATCGTGCCGTTACATTTCCTTTATCTGTACTTTGCTTTGACTAAGCTATCAAATGTATCTTTGCACAAAAATTGTGACAAATGGAAGAAGGTAAGACTGCAGAATTATACTACACAGAATTGGTTTGTCAGTTACAATGGAGAACTAGATAGAAGTAGGTTACTGGTTGAAGAACCATTATAGAATGATCAATTTGCATATACTGTATAGCCATACATGCTTTAGACCAAACTGACTGTCGCAGTAGTTCAAACGGACCATACAAGTTAATGGAGGAGAACAATCTTTTGTCTGCAAATAATCTTTCTTTGAACAAAAGATCTTTCGTCCATCTATAGACTAAACATTTCAAACACTATCAACTTCTTTTAAGACAATAAAGGTCTTTCATTGATCAGCTATAACAACTTTTTGGTGTTAAATTTCACCCAACAATTGTTTTGATTGAAATCCTCCATTTTGATCAACTTTACATTAATATGTATGGGTACTGCATATTGGGGCAATAAACAATGTCAGCAAGGGTGTTCATAGCCATTAAAGTGTAACGGTTGCTTGAAGTAATTTTTCAGAGTAAGCTACCGTGTGTGAATAGAGGGGCAACAGTGGGTACAAACCACTGGCATTAAGGTAATTGAACGCTGGTGAGGAAAATCAGGAGGAAAGCATGGTTTACCACAGAGGTTACATCTCAATGCTTTTTCCTGAAGAAGGTCTGGTGACTGAAAAAGTTTGGCTATAATTTGATTTGCCCCAATAAAACCAATAAAAATGTATTGAACATGAGTTTGGAGTGTGCAGAAGTTTAAACTATCTGCTGTTTATTAAAGAGTCCACCAACATGTAGTCTTATATTAGAACAGAGAAGCAGCATGGAATCCAATCTATGCCATAGTCCTGTTAGTACAATTGCAGATTACTGGCTGCTGTTTTTGGTGTCCTTTATGCTGAATGAGATACAGGCCATTGTAAGAGACTGAGTTTTGCTGATGGTTTGGGGGAAAGTAATGGGAAAATTGATCGCACTACACATAATGCTTTATAGAACCAGAAATTGTATTTAAGATGTTAAAAATGAAGTTACAATCTGAAAGCATGCAATAAAACAAATTGCCTTTCAAACTGATGTTAACACTAAAATTCATTAAAACTGTCATGCAAATGCTACTGTAAATGAGATTACATTAAAGAGAACCTGTCACCACAAAATGCAGTGCAGTCTGCAGGCAGCTTGTTGTAGGGCAGGAGAAGCTGAGCAGATTGATACATAGTTCTGTGGAAAAAATTCTGTAAAACTTACAATTTATACATTTACTGTATATCTCTGCTCTTTCTGAGTTCAACTGTACACAGGAGCCATCTTATCAATGATTGATAGGATTGTCAACGTAAGCGTGTATACATAGATAGCTGTCAGTCACTGATAGTTGTACACAGGGGAGGTGTTATCAGTGATTGATAGTATTCTCTGTGTAAGTGTGTATACAGAGATAGCAGTCAGTCACTGATAGTTGTACACAGGGAGGTGTTATCAGTGATTGATAGCATTCTCTGTGTAAGTGTGTATACACATAGATAGCTGTCAGTCACTGATAGTTGTACACAGGGGAGGTGTTATCAGTGATTGATAGCATTCTCTGTGTAAGTGTATATACATAGATAGCTGTCAGTCACTGATAGATGTACACAAGGGAGGTGTTATCAGTGATTGATAGCATTCTCTGTGTAAGTGTGTATTCATAGATAGCTGTCAGTCACTGATAGATGTACACAAGGGAGGTGTTATCAGTGATTGATAGCATTCTCTGTGTAAGTGTGTATACAGAGATAGCTGTCAGTCACTGATAGATGTACAAAGGGGAGTTGTTATCAGTGATTGATAGCATTCTCTGTGTAAGAGTGTATACATAGATAGCTGTCAGTCACTGATAGTTGTACACAGGGGAGGTGTTATCAGTGATTGATAGCATTCTCTGTGTAAGTGTGTATACACATAGATAGCTATCAGTCACTGGTAGTTGTACAAAGTGGAGTTGTTATCAGTGATTGATAGCATTCTCTGTGTAAGTGTGTATACAGAGATAGCTGTCAGTCACTGATAGTTGTACACAGGGGAGGTGTTATCAGTGATTGATAGTATTCTCTGTGTAAGTTTGTATACACATAGATAGCTATCAGTCACTGGTAGTTGTACAAAGTGGAGTTGTTATCAGTAAATGATAGTATTCCCTGTGTACATGTGTATACAGAGATAGCTGTCAGTCACTGATAGTTGTACACAGGGAGGTGTTATCAGTGATTGATAGCATTCTCTGTGTAAGTGTGTATACACATAGATAGCTATCAGTCACTGGTAGTTGTACAAAGTGGAGTTGTTATCAGTAAATTATAGTATTCCCTGTGTAAATGTGTATACAGAGATAGCTGTCAGTCACTGATAGTTGTACACAGGGGAGATGTTTTCAGTGATTGAGATAGCATTCTCTGTGAAAGTGTGTATATATAGATAGCTGTCAGTCACTGATAGTTGTAAACAGTGGAGTTGTTATCAGTGATTGATAGCATTCTCTGTGTAAGTGTGTATACAGAGATAGCTGTCAGTCACTGATAGTTGAACATGAGGGCCATCTTATCAGTGATTGATAGCATCCCCTGTGTGAATATGTATACATAGATAGTTGTGCTTGAATGCTGTCTTATGATCAGAAAGAGCAGAGATGTAAAGCGAACCTGTCACCTGCATTTCACTTAATAAACTATTAAAAGTACTTTATAGTTCATCCTCAGTGTGTTTTCATACAGTCTTTTCCCGCTTTTCTGCCATCTATATTCATGAAAAAATCGCCTTATAAAGATCTGTTCTCCAGCTTCCCGAGTCACGATAGAAGTCAAGGAGGCGGCCCTTCCCTGATTCCAGGCTGTGCCTCCCCTGCCCTAACCCCACCTCTCTGCAATATAATTGACACCCGGCTCAGCCGTGAGGAAGAGAACACAGGACGGCTTCGGGGACGGAGCATGCGCGTATCAGTTAAAGGATCGCGCTTGAGTCCGCACGATAGACGGCGCCATTTGTACAAGCGCGGTCCCGGCGACTGAGCCGGGTGTCAATGTGCGCTGTGATTGGCCAGCTCTGCAGCAAGGGACACACCTGATACAAAGTCCCCGCCCCATACAACAGAGGGAGCTTGGACACCGGAGCCTATATCGGGCGAACAGAGCGGCGCCCAGACATACTAGTAAGTGCAGGGGGACCCCTGGGCGCCGCTCTGCCCACAGATATAGTTAGTTTTTAGTTTTTAAATAGGTGAAAGGTCCTCTTTAAGTCTGGTGATTACGATGGCCACTTCAACATGTTCCAGCCTTTAATCTGCAACCATGCTGTAGTGGACTTGGAGGTATGCTTGGGATCATTGTCCTGTTGAAAGGTCCAACGTTTCCCAAGCCTCAGGTTTGTGACGGACTGCATCACATTTTCATCCAATATCTCCTGGTACTGAAGAGAATTCATGGTACCTTGCACACGCTGAAGCTTCCCTGTACCTGTAGAAGCAAAAAAGCCCCAAAGCATGATTGACCCCCTCGCCATGCTTCACAGTAGGCAAGGTGTTATTTTCTTCATAGGCCTTGTTCTTCCTTCCACATAGCGTTGATCCGTGGGCCCAAACAGTTCTGATTTTGTTTCATCAGTCCACAGAACACTATCCCAAAACTTTTGTGGTTTGTCCACATGACTTTTGGCATACTGCAGTCGATTCTTCTTATTCTTTGGAGACAGCAAGGGGGTGCGCCTGGGAGTTCTGGCATGGAGGCCTTCATTACGCAGTGTGCGCCTTATTGTCTGAGCTGAAACTTCAGTACCCGCATTTGACAAATCTTTTTTCAGTTCCTCAGCAGTCACATGGGGACTTTTCTCCACTTTGCGCTTCAGGTAGAGCACAGCAGTCGAAGTCAGCATCTTCTTTCTGCCAGGTAGTGTTTCAACAGTGCCCTTTGCCATGAATTTGCGAATGATGCTTCCTATGGTGTCTCTTGGTATGTGTAACATCTTTGCAATCTTCTTATAGCCATTGCCCTTCCTGTGAAGAGAAATCACCTCTTCTCTTGTCTTCCTGGACCATTCTCTTGACTTCACCATGTCTGTAAACACACCAGTAAATGTCTAGAAGGAGCTGAGTATCACAGTCATTTTACATCTGCCTAATTGGTGCTTATTATGCTTGATTGCTGCTCCTTGACATCCATAGGTGTTTTCAATACCTGATCGAAAACACTTGAATGAACCTCTGTTCTTAAGAGTGGTAGTCTTTAAGGGGTTGAATAATTGTGTCAATGAAGAAATCACAAAAAAAAACATTTAATACTGTTTTACAAAAACAATTGATGTCATTTTAGTTGCATTTGGTTCTTTAAAAAGTCCTTGTAAGATTTCATTCTGAACACAATTACAAATGTACACTAAATTCCCTAAAACCATTTACAGCATTGGGGGTTGAATAATTTTGAACACAACTGTATATATATATATATATACCGTACATACATATCAGTCTGCTCAGCATCTTCTGACCTATAACATGCTTCTTGTTATTTAGCTACTGTATTTAGTAGTGACAGATATAAATAAAAAGCAAAATCTTACCAGAGGCTAAAGGTTCCTTTACGCTGGCCAAGAGTTGGGGCAATTATTGGGAAGGAGTGTTGTTGCTAGGAATGCTTGTTCCCGATAATTACTCTGTGTAAAGATGCCAGCATTCACCGAACGAACAAGCAAATGCACATCACGTTTCAACGGACGAAAGCATTGCTTATGTGGTCACAAAAATCATTGATTCTGGGCAGCATATCATGCTGTGCAAACAGCGATTTGCTGCCCACAAACAATAATTTTCTATGGGGACAGGAAATTGCATAGTCGCTTTACAGAGGAGATGATTGCTGTATGGAAATGCATCTCTTACCTCCTCTGATGAGCAGGTAATTATTAGCAGATTGTTCCCAATACTTTCCCGAGTGTGTCTGTCCGTGTAAATGAAACTTCAGTAGCATAGTACAATATATGCACTATATCTATCGTAGAAAACAGTCACAGAAAATAATCAGAACAAACAAGCTGCTAGTATTTTCTTAGATATGAAGATGGTTGCTAAGGTGGTGGTTGCTATGCATTTTATAGTGTCAAGACCTTCTATTATTTCTTCATAGTTACACTGCAGATGTCATATCTGAGATGATTAGAAATCCCTGAGGATCTTAGAACCCTGGCCTTTCTGGATAGGAGATAGGTCATCACATATTGTTATGTGTCACATCTTGTTGAAAATGCCATAGGTCCTCACTAATTGGACAATTATATGTGTAGTGGGGATGTAGAGTTGAGAAAAATATTTCCATTCTTAAATAACCAGATCTATTAATGGACTGGCATATTAGAAAATGTTTTTAGCTTATTGAGCAAGAGCAGTGATAACCTGCAAAAGCAGACTCCATAACTTATTCTATGTCAGTTTAACAACTAAAAAAACGAGCCCATGGAACATATAAGTGTGCCACCTCTTGAAAATCTTGAAGAGAGCTGTTATAAAGTATTTATAAATGCACAGCACGATATGAAACAAATAATATACGCTTACATAATACATACTCTACACCCACACACACTGCATACCTGCCAACCTTTGAAATATTATAAGTGGGCCACTCTAGCAGACTATGGGCCAGATTCTCTGAGGGGAAAAAGAAAATAGAAAAAAAATACATGAAAAATAATAATAGTAAAATAATTAACAAAGCTTCCAAAAGTCATAAACTGCTAAAAGATACAAATATGAATGGTGAATTTCTGGACAATTATTCAAGGCAGAAAGTGCTGAACTGTTCCGAAGAATTTATGTCAGAGGAAAATAATTCATGCACTGTTTAATCCAATGAATTATAATTATTATTGCTGTTACTACTACTTTAACTACATCCCACAGAGCCATACAATCAGAGGAAAGCAGTACACACAAATGAAAATTACATAGACTATTACATTTTTAATTAGTACAACAGCCTTTGAAACTAGCACATGATAATTAGAGCTTATAATGCAAAGAAGAAAACACAAAAAAATTAAAAAGACAATTCTTTTTGTAGATGACATAAAAATAGAAATAAATACATCTGTGTGAACTAGTTACTAAGCCGGTGTGTATGTAAGGCGCACCATGGCACGGAAATTGTGGAATAGATAGAAATGAAAACACGGACGTGAAGCATATTAAACCCATTAACTAATGTGGAAACAACTTAAACGACTTAAAGCAAGATTGTTAAGACTCATCCGTTTGTGGTAGTGTAATCTGTATGGGTGCAGTACAGGAGGAGATTTGGGGATGATGATGTGCAGATTTAAGATCATAAGTATAAACAAAAGGTGAGAGAAGTGGAGTGAAGTGAAGTCAAACATTATGGAAAGCTTTATAAATAAGGATCAGATTTTGAAATTACATTAAGCGATAGTAAAGAATAATCAGAATGATCAATATCAGGGAGAAATATCAATATGGTAGATGCAGTCAGAATAAATTAAAGATGAGCCAAATTGCTGGCTAAGAGATTACTACAGTTAATAAAGCATTAGAATTGTCAATGTGATAAACAAGGAGGGGGGGGAGGATTTTTAGGGGGGGGGAGGGGATTTATCATAAGGGGAATTTTTAAAACTCAGGCTTACAGGAGTACGTTGGGTCCACCTCTGGGATCCGCTCTTATCTCGAGATCGCTGACCTCAAAGCAAAGGACAGCACATCCCACATGCACGGCATGCTCTCCATTCACTACTATAGAAGTTCAGAAAATAACTGGTGAGCGTGGATTTGGAAGTCCCATAGAGGTGCATGGCGAGCGCACGATGCATGCACGATCACCTCTCCATTCAACAATATGGGACTGACAGAAATAGCCGAGCACTAGCTATGAATCCATCCTCACAGATCACAGACACCCATGTCTTCCCTGGGGTGGATAGGATCTTCCAGCTAGACAGTTCAACGGCACACAGCTAGAAATGTCTGACATTGATTAGAAGAACATGACCAAGACTTCCAAGTACTACCCTGGCCCCCTAATTCCCCAGACTTGAACCTAATTGAGCATCTGTGAGACCACCTCAATTATTGTGTTCACACTATGGATCCTCCCCACACACCCTCCAGCAGCTGTGAGATGCACTGCAGTCAGCATGGCTCCAGATACCTGTGACAACCTACTAGAAACTTATTGAGTCACTCCTATCCTGTCTAGCTGCTGTCTGAGGTGCACACAGTGGTTACTCTGGATATTAGCTGGTGGTCATAGTAATGTGAGTCGAATGTATATATTCTATAAAAACAAGAAAAAAGCAGACATTGGGGAAAAAAACGCATTAAAAAATATACCGTATTTTTCACCCTATAAGACGCCTCTGCCCATAAGACACTAGGTTTTTAGAGGAGGAAAATAAGAAAAAACTATTTTTCATTTGACCTCAGTTTAGACGCCCAATGTGAATGACCGCCAATCAGACCTCAGATCAGAGCCCCAATGTTAATAAGACCTCTAATCAGACTCCCAATGTAAATGACTGCTAATAAGACCTTAGATCAGACCCCCAAATTAGACTTCAGCTCACACCCCAATGTGAATGACTGCCAATCAGACCTCAGATCAGAGCCCCAATGTAAATAAGACCCCCACATTCAGACCTCAGATCAGACCCTCAATATAAATGATCCCCCAGACCTTAGATCAGAGCCCTAATATGAATAAGAACCCACCTCATTCAAACCTCAGCTCAGACACCCAATGTGAATGATCACCAGGCCTCACATCAGAATTCCATGCTCAGAGGAAATAAAACTGAACTTGATGGACAGATGTCTTTTTTCAGCCTTACATGTCACTATGTCACTAAGTTACCATGTTACATATTATGCAAGTGAAAAATTGAAATACAAAAAATGTGATGTGTAAATATCCACTATAAATGTCATAATATGTAAAGAAAAAAATCATATCATATATAATAGGATAATTACTAAATCTCTCTAAAAAAAATGGCCCAAACATTTTTAGAATATGCCTGAGGGGTGTATAGCTAATACTATAACAGACAAAAGCACTAAAGTTAAAATAAACACACAAATATCTTTAAAAAAAAATCTTATCATGAATATAGACAAATAAATATACAGTGGCAGACAAAAATTCTGGAAGCAAACATAACACAAACTGTAAAAATGCTGAAGTTGAAAAGAGGAAGGCTGGATAATAATGATCCTAAGCAAACTTCAAAATCCACAATAGATTACCTCAAAAGGCGCAAGATGAAGGTTTGACCATGGCCCTCAGAGTCCACTGATCTGAACATCATTGAAAATCTGTGGCATGCAAGACGGCCCAGGAATCTCACAGAACTGAAAGACTTTTGCAAGCTAGAATGGATGAAAATCCCTCAAACAAGTAGTGAAAGACTCTTGGGCTGGCTACAAATAACATTTACAATTTGTGATACTTACCAAATGGTAGGTAGGTACTAGGTACTAACCATCCAGGGAGACCAAAGTTTTGCTTGGGGCCTTTTTTCCTTTTTTGTTGTTTTGAAAATGTAAAAGAAATGTTTTTGCTCAAAATAAAAAGGGAATGAGGTGCATTTCCCTTTCGTCCTAACCAGCAGCACAAGTGGGGAGTTCTCCCCTGTGAAACTGGTAGGACAGGTGGAATTTTTATTGCTAAAAAATTACTACCAAGCTAATTAAACAATTAACCCACCCCTATAAAGGGACGCCTGCCCTTCTGCCAGTGCTTTTTTCTCTGTCCTGTGAACATAGGACAAGTTCAGGCAGAGCTGCCTGTTACCTTGTTGATATTTTACTGCCAACTTGGACCTTTTGTCCTCTCTTTACTTTTCTGGCCGGGGATGCGGCATTCTGCCGCCTCGGTCCTGGATGGTGTGCGGAGCTTTCCCGTCTAGTTTGAGCATTGGCTACAATTCCAGCGCCTCCGGTAATGGTGCTGTGCCGTGCCGATGTTTCTTGCTGTGAAGGACGCTGGCCTCCCGCCTTGTACCCCTAGGACGTCGCTGCGGCCATAACCCGGAAGTGCGTCAGATGATGACTTCCGGGTCGGCGCGCGGTGTATTCAAAGGCATAGTTTCTGCTGTGTGTACCCTTTTTTCAGGTTCCTAAACCTACCGGGTATACAATACCCTATATGGGGAGACCTTTTTTGTTTTTAATGAATTTATAAGGTAGTGACCGTGGGTCACTTCCGGCGGGGGGCTTGGGTGTGCCCAGCCACACTAGGCGTGGTCGGTCAGCTATAAAAGCGCTGTCAGACGCCATTATCTCCCTCTCTGCCCTGCATTGAGTTATAATCTAGCTTGTTCTGTGTTTGCTCACATTTCAAGTCTCTTTCTTTTAGATGGCGTCTCCGAATGGTGATCAGCATGGGAAATCCTCCCATAAACAGAGGCACCTAACTTGTGCCAGCTGTGAGATGCCGATGCCAGACTCCTATGAATATAATAGGTGTCCTTTATGCCGTCCTCCCCAGACACAACCCACGATGGGTGACATGTTCGGACGGATGAAGGAATTTATGGGAAATTCCATTATGGAAATCAAAAGTGCCCTTTCTTCTAAAAGTAGTATCCTCGCCAGGTCCTACACCAATGACGGAAGACATCATTTCTGTGCAAGACCGTTCCTCCTCCCTGGATGAAGAAGATGCCACTTACCTTTTTCCTGTCGAGAAGACACAAATGCTTTTACGCTCCATCCGATCAAGGGATCACGATGTTGAGCAAGGGGAAGCTCCACCGTCCATCTCTAGGGGACCAAGGGCTTTTAAAGTGGATGAAAACTTAAGGAAACTAATGCTAACTGAATGGAAGCATCCTGTAAAGGGTCCGGTCCTCACTAAGAGATTTAAACTGATGTTTCCCCTCCAGGAGTTGGAGTCAGAGCTTTAGGTACTGCCTCCGAAGGTTGATATGGCAATCTCCAAGATATCTAAAAGGACCTTAGTTCCTTCTGATGATGGAAGCAACCTTCAGGATCCATTAGATCGCAGAGCTGAATGTACTCTGAGATGCAGCTATTCTGTAGCTCCAGCCTCTGCTTCAGTTGCAGTTGCTTCCTCAGAGGTCGCAGATTTAGTTCATTTCCAGAACTGACGTGTTAGACCAGTTCAAGACTTTACTCCTAGGAACGGAGGAAAGTTTGTTTGGACCAAAACCCTAACCCAGGCCAAACAGTCGATCTTAGAGGACTCTGTCCTCCTTCATGTACAGAAGAGGGCCCTAGAGGAAGTCCCTCCTCACGAACAAGGACTGGGAGTATACTCCCCCATTTTTCTAGTCCCGAAGCCGTCAGGCAATTGACGCATGATTATAGACCTCCGTTACTTAAGACGGTTCATAAGACCAAAGCGCTTCAAAATGGAGACCATTTGATCACTAGTCAGTGGATCTAATGATCACCATAGATCTGAAGGATGCAAACCTTCACATCCCCATTCACCCAGCTCACATGAGGTTTCTAAGAGTTGCGGTCTCTATAAGAGGGGTGGTAAAACATTACCAGTTTGCTGTGCTGCCCTTTGGCATTTCTTCCACTCCCTATACCTTCACCAAGGTTGTGGCTCCAGTTGTCGCCCAACTCAGACTTCAAGGACTAGAGATCGTGCCATACCTAGACGACTGGCTTCTAAAAGCCGCTACTCTAGACGTTCTTTTATCTCATCTTCAGCTGGCTCTTCAGTCTCTCCAGCGCTTGGGCTGGCTCATAAATTGGGAAAAATCGGAGATCCTTCCATCTACCTCCAGAGAGGAAGGATCGAGTGGTAGGAGCCGCGCAATTCCTCAAGGTACCTCAGTGGGTGTCCATCAGAACTCTCATGAAGATGTTAGGCTACATATCAGCATCTGCGGAAGCAGTTCCTTGGGCACTATGAGTCGTTGATTCAACCTCATTGGATCACGTTGACCACAGACCCCTTCTAGGTTGGGGAGCCCATCTGGACGAGAATCCAGTACAAGGTACATGGAGTCCGCAGGAGAGGTTTCTCTCGTCCAATCTGAGAGAATTGAGAGTAGCGCGTCTTGCTCTCTATCATTTTGCTCCTCTTATCTGTGGGAAAGCGGTGAGAGTCTGCTCGGACAGTACGACAGTAGTCGCTTACATCAACAGACAGGGAGGCACAAGATCTCAACCTCTCCTCCAGGAAGTTGGTCTAATTCTTTCTTGGGCAGAAACCAGACTATCCCACCTTTTGGCTGTTCACATCAGAGGGAATCTCAACATAGTTGCAGATCGGCTGAGTCGGGGTCTGCCAGTTCCAGGCGAATGGTCACTGAACAGAGACGTCTTCACCCAGATCACTCTCCGGTGGGGTACTCCAGAGATCGACTTGATGGCGACCTGGTTGAACGCCAAGGTGGACAGATTCTGCTCCCTCTACAAGGAGGACAATCCTCTGGCGATAGACGCTGTGTCCATAACATGGAGTTTTAGGCTGGCTTATATATTCCTCCAATTTCCATGATACCAAGGGTATTGATGACCATCAAACAAGACCAGACCCCGGTCATTACGATAATACCATTCAGGCCGAAGAGGTCTTGGTTCACCCAGCTCATGAAGATGAGTCAGGGCATATATTGGAGACTTCCCCTAATACAGGATCTAGTGTATCAGTACACAGGTCCCTGCCTAGATCTGAGGAGACTCAGTCTGACAGCCTGGAGATTGACAGGTCCCTACTAGAAGCTAGAGGGCTTTCTGCGGAGATCTTGGGAACCATTTCACATTTCAGGGCGGAGTCTACAAACAAAGTCTAGTCAAGGATTTACAAGATCTTCCTTCAGTGGTGTGCTGTTAAAGAGGTAGTACCCTCAGATCCTCCTTTTTCAGCTATTTTACAGTTTCTTCAGGATGGCCTGGACAAGGGTCTAAGCCCGCCAAGGCTCAGAGTTCATACCAGTGCTCTTTCTGCCTTGTTAGGCAGACCTTTAGCTCAAGACCCCCTACTCAGAATCCTGAGACCTATCCCTGAATGGAATTTATCTGTTGTTCTAAAGGGGCTATCCTCTCCCCCCTTTGAACCCTTGGAAAATGTAGACCTTAGATTTTTATCCTTAAAGGTCACATTCCTATTGGCCATAACTTCGGCCAAGAGGATTGGAGCACTTCAGGCCTTGGCGGCCACTGAGCTTTATACCCTCTTCCTCCAGCACAGAGTCCTGTTGAGGTTTCTACCGACCTTTTCCCCAAGGTTCCATCATTCAGGAATACTAACCAGACTGTCACCTTACCGGTTTTGTGTCCCTCTCCCTCATCTCCTGAGAAAGAAACCCTCCATTAAAATTAACGCTTATTAAGCCTCTTACGCCACTATTGTGGCATAAAAAAGTCTCACATTATGGTGCAGAAGTGAGGGGCTTAGCAGAAGTGGGCGGGTCTTCACGCCGCCCGCTGCATTTACTATAACTTTTGCCAGAAAGTGGCAGAAGTTATAGCTGAAGTCTACACCAGCCTGTAGCAGATGTAGACTTCAGTTTCTGGTGCAAGGCAGGCAGAGGTGTGCCTGATTTGTTAATAAATTAGGTGCATCTCATGCCAGTGCAGGGAGATCAAGACTGGCGTATGGATGCACCAGTCTTGATATATCTCCCCCAATGTGTCATCTTTATTGTTATGTCTTTTGGAGATCATATTCAACTTGCTTAACTGTTCACAGTAACAGTAAGTTTGACCAGGTGGTGCCCAAATTTTTGCATACTACAGTACATATACAAAAAGTAGGTGTATATGCAATCTTCTCTGAGTTGGGGAGACATGTCTTTCTCAAGGCTGTGATGTCATATCTCATTATTTATCCTGGTGATGACAGCAATCTACTAATGTTCCAGGCAGGGTGAGACTGAGGTTCCTTGGGCACACCGGAGGAAATTATTCTTGGGGCCAAATATTGTATATCATAAATAAAGTTTAATAGGTTTTAATTCTAAGAAATAGAATAAATAAAAATTATTGTACCCAAAGGCAGCTTTAAATGTTTTTTTTTTCTCCTGGATCTTTGGGGCCCACTGTGGTATCACATTCTGGACCAACAGGAGGATCCTCTAGTACTTTGATGCTGGTTCAGGTGGCACATTTCATTGGTTTTCTTTTCTATTAACATCTAAATGGTGATCCTGCCAAGTGCGCTATTCAGGCTAAGAGAGAAATAAAGACATTACAGGTTTAGGTAATCCTTTCTAGCCCTCTCCTCTAATAGAACGTGCAGAGGAGGTGCTGCTGCTGCATCCAACCAAACAGTCTTGATAAGTCAGTGACCGGTGACATAGGACATCACATTACAGTCATCTTCATACATAGCTTTTGTGTCAACATGTCGTCTTACGCCTGTTCTGTCATTGAGGACTTAAAGTTTTTTTTTTACTGGTCATCAATATCAGATCGATGGCGGTCAGATACCTGGCACCCCACTGATCATCTGTTAGTCGCAGCTTTGGGTTTAGAAAGTAAAGAGTATACTGAGTATTGGTTATTCTCAGGTACTGTAGCTCAACTCTTATTTAAGTGAATAGGATGGCAAACCCCCACTAATGTAATACAGATGACCCATGCTATGAATAGTTCATAAATAAGTTAGTCCAAGAATAACCCTTTCAATGTTGGATTGCTGTTATTCTGGAGCCTGATCCTATACCTGTTTGCCATGAGTGGCCCAGCAGAAGTACAGACTCAAAGTGACATACAGCAGGTTTTGGATTCAGCTCTTGGATGTTACACCACCACAGCAAAGTTGCGATTTGAGGGAAGAAATGTGTTTCTTTTATGTGTACCAAGATTATGGTTAGCAGGGTGAGATGTCGCTCCTTCCCATACGGACTCCTTGTTTGCTGACAGCAAATCGTGTTTACCCAACACTTTCTTCTCCCGGCAAACGCTGATTTTTGTGTACGCGCAAACAATCGGATTACTTGATATACGAGCGTTTCTATGAACGCTCGTTAACAATTATCTTTAAGATTCCCAACCCGTGTAAAGGGCCCTTTAGCTAGTAATAGCTCTGGTGGGTCCAATTAAAGACAAAGATAGTATTGAACTTCACACCTCCCTGTATGATGCGGTTAATATCTATTTGAAGGAGTGGAAATTAACCCTTTCATGCATTTGGATGTAACTGTAGAGTACGTCCAAATTGCAAGTGACTTTCTGCATTTGGACATACAGTCACGTCCAATTTGCTTACCGGGGCTGTGACACTATAAAGTATCACAGCCACGGAGTCTCCGCTCTCCCGGAGAGCAGAGACACTGGGGAAGCCGGCAAGGGACCAATCAGAATGGTCCCTTGCCGGCAAGCGCTCCGATTGGTTAGCCTTTGCAGAGCCTGAAATCACCATGCCCCAGTGCCCCTGATAAACGTAAGTGCCCCCCACATGCCCCCTGCTGCCATGTCCTCTATGTCGGCTGTGATGGCATTGGCTCAAGAAACGGAGCCGCTGCCATCAGCAGAGTCTGTGTATCCATGGGGCTGAGAGGGAGGGAGCTCCCTCTCTCTTGCATCGGGCCACTGCTGCTGCGATGGCAGTGGCCCGATCGTTGCCATGGCAACCGTACACCTTACAAAGGAGTCTGGGTTGCCATGTACCTTTAGTGTAGCACTGACTATACAGTGTATTGCAATAGATGACTATTGCAATGCACTTTATACCCATCAGGCCCACTGAATCTTCAAGATCCAGATAGGTCTTGATAAATAAATAAAAAAAGAGTAAAAGAAAGTGAAAAAAATGTCTTTTCTCATATCTGTTCATTTAAGTAATTAAAAAAATGAAATAAATAAAAATAACTACACATAATTTGTAT
The DNA here is from genome assembly GCA_033119425.1 of Bufotes viridis. Classification (NCBI taxonomy): domain Eukaryota; kingdom Metazoa; phylum Chordata; class Amphibia; order Anura; family Bufonidae; genus Bufotes; species Bufotes viridis. The sequence continues at coordinate 176,948,048 of CM065592.1, forward strand.
CAAAGCGTCCGTAACGACCTGATCAATCAAAGTATCATAATACTAATCCCGCGCGGTGAACATCGTAAAAGATAATGTAGAAAAAAATTCGGAATTGCTATTTTTGTCACCTCACATCCACAAAAAATAAATAACAAGTGATCAAAAAGACATATGTACCCCAAAATGATACCAATAAAAACTACAGCCCATCATGCAAAAACCAAGCCCCCAAATAGCTACGTTGGTGAAAAAATAAAAAAGTTATGGACTTTAGTATATGGCGATGCAAAATATAATTTATTTTTAACACAAAAGTGATTTTATTGCTGAAAAAGTAGTAAAACATAAAACAACTACATACATTTGGTATCGCCATAGCCGTATTAAGCCACAATGAAATAATCATATAATATTTGCCACATAAGTCTCCACACAGTGAAAAAATACAAATATTATGGGCCCTAAACAAATTTCAGCAAATTACTTTAGAAAAGACCAATGCCGCTTTTACCCTTCTCAATGCTGCCATGCCCCCAAACAGCGGTTTATGACCATGTATGAGGTGTTGCCATATTCAGGAAAAAATGCATAATAAATTTTAGGGTGCATTTTCTCCTGTTACCCCTTGTGAAAATGAAAAATGTGGGACTAAAACAACTTTATATTGGAAATAAAAGTAAATTTTTCATTTTCACAGGCATGTGTTTCTAAATTCTATGGAACACTTGTTGGGTCAAAGCATTCACATTCATCACTAGATTTATTCCTTGAGGGGGGTAGTTTCCAAAATGGAACCTGAAAACCATTCCAGCAAAATCTGCCCTCAGTTAACAATATGGCCCTCCTTTCCCACTGCACCCTGCCGTGTGCCCATGAAGCAGTTTACGACCACAAATGAGGGGTTTCTCTAAATTGCAGAATCAGGGTAATAAATATTGAGGTTTCTTTGGCTGCTAACCCTTGCTGTGTTACAGGAAAATTAGATTTAAATGGATAATGTCCCCCAAAAATTTGCAGATGAAAAGCAGGCAGATTTAAATTGGAGTTTATACACCTCCAAAAATATATTACAAACCATTAGGGCTACTTGAGAGACCTTGACGTGGTGTCCGAGCTTAAGACATCTCCTCCTAGTAGGATGTGTCGAACTAACCTCTCAATTTTAACATCAGTGTGAGGGTTTAGTATTGCCGCAGATTGCACCTACCTTTGCAATTGTTATGTTTTTGATTGTTCTCCACATCCACATTATCGTTATCGTATGTAGGATGGTTATTGTGGTACTTGTAGTCCGTTGCTGGCATCTTCCATTGTATGCATTTTTTGCTGTTGATTGCCCCTAGCAACGGACTACAAGTGCAGGATGTGCTCCCCTATATATATGCACAACTGCATATGGGTTAAGCATACCCTGCTTGTTAAACACCACACCCCGCTTTCTAATGGTTTGTATAATATGTTTGGAGGTGTATAAACTCCAATTTAAATGTGCCTGCTTTTCATCTGCAGGCTACATTCAGGTGCACCTGGGAGGCTCTGGGCCATATCAGCTGGCTTCAGGTGGGGCTCACAGGCACCTCCCATTGCAAGCATGGTTACATGCTGGAGGTCACTGGTAAGCTGTTTGTAAGTCAGGCCTTACGCTCCCGTAATGCCCAACGGCCCCTGGTATCGCCCATACGGCACAGGTAGGTTGAGTGGTAGGGTCTCGGGCTACTTGAGAGACCTTGACGTGGTGTCCGAGCTTAAGACATGTCCTCCTAGTAGGATGTGTCGAACTAACCTCTCAATTTTAACATCAGTGTGAGGGTTTAGTATTGCTGCAGAGTGCACCTGCCTATGCTATGGTTACACATATCAGAGTCCTCAAGTACTTCAGCCAAAAGAAAGGAATTAGCTGAACAACTTGCTGTCAAGAGAGAAGAAATTGAGACGGAATCTGCCATCGAGGTGCAGCGTCTACGGATAGCCGAAATGGAAGCTGAAAAGGATGCACAACGCCATCAAATGAAAGCTGAAATGGAGGCACATTGCCAACAGATGAAAAATCTAGAAAGGCAGAAAGAAGTTAAGATTATAGAAGCCAGACTCAGAATACACAAAGAGGATATGAATCAGAGTAGCCATAGGTTCAAATCGGTACTAAGTGAAGAAGCAGGCTACTACTTTCCTCCATACGCCCAGGATAATAGAATTAAATCTCCAGCATTTAGTGAGAAAATAAGTCGTTATCCTTCCATCCCTGCTCAGAAAGACAAAGAGAGACCTAGTAAAGTGTTAGGATAAAGGTGTGTGAATTTACCCTCTATCTCTACCGGAAAATATGAAGAAAGGGACTCACCTAATTCAGAACTAAGTGACAAAGTAGAATCGGGTGATTCCCTAGATGTCCCTGCAATGGTCAAGAAGATACTACAACTATTGTCCCAGCAAGAAAAAATAAAGAGTCCTAGTTAAACTTCCCATTCCGGAACCTACTGTATTTTCAGGAGATGTACTGAAGTTCATAGAGTGGAAGGCAAGTTTTGAAATGATCATTGAGCATCATTGCTTCAGTCCAGTCGACAAGTTATTCTACCTTCAGAGATATGTTGGTGGAGAAGCAAATAAAGTTCTTGAAGGTAACTTCTATGGAAAAGACAAAGAAGCCTACAAGCAAGCTTGGGAAAAATTAAATGCAAGATATGGTTTCCTTTCTTAGTACAAAGAGCCTTTAGAGAGAAATTGAATAACTGGCCTAAAATAGGCCTAAAGAATGCTTCAGACTCCAAGAGTATGGTGACTTCCTGCAAGCATGCAGCAATGCTATCCAACATGTTCAAGGACTAGAAGTACTGAACGACTATCTAGAAAACCACAGGATGCTAGCCAAGCTACCTGAAGAGGTGGCTTCTAGAAGGAATCGCTATGTGACTGAACAGTTAGATCTAGGCAAGAACTTTGCAAGTTTTTAAAAGTTCTCTGAGTTCGTCAATAAGGAAGCACAGATAGCATGTAATCCAGTAACATCATCTTACATCTTAAAATCCTTAGTTGAAAGGCCTGCAAGAGAGATAAGACGCGCAAGAGCAACTAGCTTTGCAATCAACACGGCAGTTAAAGGTCTAGACGCCTACGAAAGCAAGTTCAAAGTCACTACTGGGATCAATAGAGAGACAGAACCGACAAATCTTCAGACTACCTTCAAGTTTATGTTCTGTGGAGAGAACCACTCCATACACAAGTGCCAACAATTGAAGGAGAAGTCCCCAAATGAAAAGAAAAGGTTTGTACTTGATAACCAACTGTGTTTTGGATGTCTAAGAAAAGGCCATGTTTCTAAAGAGTGTAAGAAAAAGGCCACATGCAGCATTTGCAAAGGACGCCATCCTACACCACTACATGAAGAATGTCCAAAGAAAGATAAATCCTCAATACCTTAAGATGCTGAGGAAGAAAAGAAGTATTGGTATCCTCTTGCAGAGTGAAGGAAGGAGAAAGCAACGGCACATCAATGGTTGTACCAGTGTGCATTTCAAATCCTAAAAGGAGGAACAAGAAGGTATATGCCTATGCACTACTGGATGCCCAAAGTGACGTCACCTTCATTGATCAAGAAATCTGCAAGAAATTGCCAGTGGCTACAGAACCAGTGAAGCTCAAACTCACCATAATGATGGGGAGAGACACATTAGTGAAAGGACTGAGAGTTAGAGGACTTCATTCAAACTGCACATTAAATCTACCTCCAGCTTATACAAAAGATTAAATACCTCTAGATCGAGATCACATACCTACCTGTGAAACAGCCAATGAATGGGAGCAACTATCTGTCATATCTCATGAAATGTCCCCACTGAAGGAGTTTGGTGTTGGACTGTTGATAGGTTACGATTGTCCCGAAGCTTTGGTACCATGAAAGGTAATCACAGGAGCAAAGGGTGAACACTACGCTGTTCAAACTGATCTAGGATGGGGTGTTGTTGGAGGAAAACAGCAGAACCCAAACTCAAGACAGGTGACAGGATTGTGTCATCGAATATCTGTTCCGATATCTGTTCTGATATCTGATCCTTGAATCTGACTTTGCAGACATAAGTTCTAAAGAAAACAGTGTATCCCAAGAAGACATAAAGTTCGTACACACTCTAGAAGAAAGTATTCAGCAGAATCAACAAGGTCATCATGAAATGCCCTTACCTTTTAGAGAACGACCTTGTCTGCTAAATAACAGAAATCTTGCCCTAGCAAGGTTGAAATGTTTGAAGAAAAAGATGGGAAGAGATCCCAAATTCAAGCAGGATTATTTGAAATTCGTGGAAGGCATCCTTGAAGAAGGACATGCTGAGAAAGTTAATAACCAACCTAAAGAAGGAGAAGTGTGGTACATCCCACATCAAGGTGTTTACCACTCAAATAAACCAGATAAGATCAGAGTAGTATTTGATTGCTCAGAAAAGTACGATGGTGTTGCATTGAATGATCATCTACTAAAAGGACCAGATCTTACAAACACTCTGCCTGGAGTACTCTGAAGATTCAGAAAGTATCCCGTAGTAGTCATGTGTGACGTTGAAAAGATGTTCTACCAGTTTCATGTTAAGAATTAAGATAGAGACTTCCTGAGGTTCTTATGGTGGGAGGATGGAGATACAGATACAAAGCCAGCAGAATACAGGAAAGTACACTTGTTTGGAGCAGCATCGTCTCAAGGTTGCGCCAATTATGGTATGAAGTACCTGGCCAATCAAAATGAAAAGGATTGCCCCTCAGCAGCAAATTTTCTGAAGAAAAACTTTTATGTAGATGATGGTCTTATAAGTCTAGAGTCCACAGAATCTGCAATCAAACTAGTGCAAGAAAGTCAAGAGTTATGCGCAAGAGATAACCTGCTCCTTCACAAATTCATCTCAAACAACAGAGAGGTACTGGAATCCATCAGTGACTCTGAACGTGCATCAACAATGAAGAATGTAGATCTCAATTATGATCATCTTCCAGTTCAGAACATACTTAGATTGGGATGGAATGTAGAGAACGACAAGTTCTTCTTTGAAGTATCTATTGAAGAGAAAGTTGCAACTAGACGTACCATTCTTTCCGCAGTGGCTTCTATATATGATCCATTGGGATTCTTGGCCCCAGTGATCCTCAAAGCAAGAGAGATACTGCAAGAATTATGCGGACTGAAGTTGGGATGGGATGAACTTGCAAAATTTGAGAGAAGTTCGGATACCCTGATGTTTTTTACCTCATGATTTCGGAGAGTACAAGAAAATAAAATTTAATCCCTTTTTAGATGCCAGTAGTTACGGTTATGGTCAGTGCTCCTACATCAGAGTGATAGTAGAAGAGGAGATACTGTGCCCTGGTTATGGGAAAGGCCAGAGTTGTTCATACCAGTATTCAGACAATATCAAGACTTGAACTGACAGCAGCTGTTGTTTCAGCATCAGTAAGCAAGTTTCTGAGAGAAGAATTGGAGTTAAAAATAGATGAAGAATATTTTTGGACAGACTCACAAGTTGCCCTAGGATACATAAACAACGAAGCTCGAAGATTCCATATCTTTGTCGCCAATAGAGTTCAGAAAATTAGGGAAATAACAAATCTGGAACGTTGGCATCACATTGACACAAAGCATAACCTAGCCGATCATGCTTCAATAAGCCTGAATGTAACAGAATTAAAGAATTCAAACTGGTTCACAGGCCCAGAGTTCCTTTGGGAAAAGGAAATCATACCCAGTAAAGTTCATACAGAATTGTCTATGGGTGGTCCAGAAGTAAAAGTTGTTTAAACATTGAGCACTGCTGCCAAGTGTCAAGATGACATACTTCAAAGACTAGCCAGATGTTCAAAATGGAATACAGTCATAAACGTAGTAGCTCGAATTCAACATTTGGCAAAGGGAATCAGAAAGAAGGAATTGTTGAATGTAGAAGAAAGAATGGAAGCTGAAGAAACAGTCATAAGACTCATTCAACAGAGATTCTACAGTGAAGAGTTGAAGAGACTTAGTCAAGAACCTAAAAGGCTTCCAAACCACCAATTGTACAAACTTAATCTTGTTCTGCAGGATGGTATACTGAAGGTGGGAGGGAGACTGGAAAATGCATTGTTACCTAGCAGAGCACTCTGCTAGGTAACGATGCATTTTCCAGTTCTTGTTAAAGTCTTACTATTGAGAACACAAAATTATAGGTAATATTAGTAGGAGTGTAGCTGGCCAGCTAAGACCTGTCTTAGGTTGCTAATATGACTTACAGGTTTATACAGCTAGACCTGCTAATAACCTTAACCCCTTCAGGACCTGGCCATTTTTCACCTTAAGGACCAGGCCATTTTTAGCAAATCTGACCTGTATCACTTCATGTGGTAATAACTTTAAAACAATTTTACTTATCCAGGCCATTCTGAGATTGTTTTCTCGTCACATATTGTACTTCATGACAGTGGTAAAAAGTGGAGTCAAAAAATTTCATTTTAATTTATAAAAAAATACAAAATTTACTAAAAATCTAATAAAATTTTTATTTCTCTACTTTTATAATAGATAGTAATAACTCCAAAAATAGTTATTACTTTACATTTCCCATATGTCTACTTCATGTTTGGATCATTTTGTGAATGCCATTTTACTTTTTGGGGACGTTAGAAGGCTTAGAAGTTTAGAAGCAAATATTGAAATTTTTCAGAATATTTCCAAAACCCACTTTTTAAGGACCATTTCAGGTCTGATGTCACTTTGTGAGGCTTACGTAATAGAAACCACCCAAAAGTGACCCCAATTTAGAAACTACACCCCTAAAGGTATTCAAAACTGGTTTTACAAACTTTAAAAACCAACAAACAAAGAATGCCGAGATTGTAAGCTGCACATCTAAAAATGTATAAATTTATTTATGCAAACAGACACAAAAGGACACTATTAAAAAACGTTGTATACAATGTATGCAATCCACATAACCCTGTCCAATTACCATGCAGAGGATATGAGCATAATCCCACAGTAAAACATTCTTATCAAAAACATGGAAAAGATTATAAAGTGATCCATCAGAACAGAATGTAATCAAATACTTATCATGAATATATGGGGATGCGCATGGTGGACAAGGGAAGAAAGAGCCTGACGCATATCGCCAGACTCTGCTGGCTTCCTCAGGGGTGCCTGTTCACAATTGTAAATGTAATCTTAAATAGCCTCACTAATCAAATCAGTAATCGTTGATAATAATAATCACCTATAGTCATGGTTGGCGTTAAACTTTGTTAACCCTTTAGGTGTTCCACAAGAATTAATGGAATTAATGGAAAATGGAGATTACATTTTAGAATTTCACTTTTTTGGCAGATTTTCCATTTTAATCAATTTTTTCCAGTAACAAAGCAAGGGTTAACAGCCAAACAAAACTCAATATTTATTGCCTTGATTCTGTAGCTTACAGAAACACCCTATCCCTGGGTTCAGACCTGAGCGTTCTTGAAACGAGCGTTTTTGCAAATAGGAAACGCGCGTCATACGCTCGTTCGTGACTCTGGAGACCAATTGAAAAAGGCATATCTACACTTAAACGCGTGTTAAACACACGTTTTACGCGCGTTCCCATTGAAGTCTATGGGTGCAAACGCGCGACAAAACTCCCCAAAGAAGCTCAAGAACTTCTTTGAGCGTAGGGCGTTTTACAGCGCGTTCAAACGCGCTGTAAAACGCTCAGGTGAGAACCATGCCCATAGGGAAACATGAGTTTTCTCCTGTAAAACGCGCAAGTGTAAACTGAGGGTATATGTGGCCGTAAACTGCTGTACGGACAGATGGCAGGTCGCAAAAGGAAAGGAACGCCATATGGTTTTTGAAGGGCAGATTTCACTGGTATAATTTTAAGCTGCCATGTCACATTTGAAGGCCCCCCTGATGCACCCCTAGAGTTGAAACTCCAAAAAAGGACCCCATTTTGGAAACTACTGGATAAAGTGGCAGTTTTATTGTTACTATTTTAGGGTACATATGTTTTTTGGTTGCTCTATATTACACTTTTTGTGAGGCAAGGTAACAAAAAATAGCTGTTTTGGCACAGTTTTATTTTATTTGTTATTTACAATGTTCATCTGACTGGTTAGATCATCTGGTATTTTTATTGAGCAGGTTCTTACAGATGCGACAATACCAAACATGACTACTTTTTTGGGTTGTTTGTTTTAGTTTTACATAATAAAGCATTTTTGAAAATAAACATTTTTTTTTGTTTCTCCTTATTCTGAAAGCCATAGTTTTTTTTATTTTTGGGGAGACTGTCTTATCTAGGTTCTCATTTTTTTCAGTATGAGATGACGGCTTGATTGGTACTATTTTAGGGTGCATATGACTTTTTGATCGCTTGGTATTACACTTTTTGGTGACAAAAAATGTATTTTTTGGCATAGTTTTTAATTTTCTATACGACTTTTTTGATCACTTTTATTGCCTTTTTTGGGAAGTGAGGTGAGCAAAATTTCAATTTCATCATAGTTTTTCTTTTTTATTTTTGCGTTCACCATGCAGGGAAAGTAACATGACTATTTTATAGATCAGATCATTACGGACTCGGTGATATCAAACATGTATAGTGTATTTTTTTTTATCAGTGATAAATGTGCGGCTATAAGAAGAAAAAGAAGAAATTCATCTTTTTTATTTTTACTTTTTTTTTACCCAGACCGACTTGGTTCTTGAAGAGCTAGTGGGTCTGATGCCTATATAATACACTACAGTAAAGTATATAGTGTACTGTACTGTAGTGTATTGTGACTTTAGGCTGATCAGGCTGCTGCTGTCTTTAGCAGAAGCCTGATATTAACCTTACTATGGCAAGCCGGAAGCCTGTGAAGGCGTTTGGTTGCCATGGTAACCATCAGCCGCTGCCACAATAGAGAAGCGGCTGATGGAGGAAGGAGGGAGGGGGGCCCCCTCCCTCTGTGTCAAGTATCAGGTGGCTGAAATGGCTCCCTCCCTGGTAACCCCTTCCATATAGCGGTCCCTATGGACCACGGCATGAAGGGGTTAAACGGCTGACATCTGTGCCAGCAATGGCACAGCAGCCCCCGATGGGAGAGGGAGGGAGCTCCCTCCCTGGTAACCCCTTCCATATAGCGGTCCCTATGGACCACATCATGAAGGGGTTAAACGGCTGACATCTGTGCCAGCAATGGCACAGCAGCCCCGATGGGAGAGGGCTCCCTCCCTGGTAACCCCTTCCATATAGCGGTCCCTATAGACCACGGCATGAAGGGGTTAAACGGCTGACATCTGTGCCAGCAATGGCACAGCAGCCCCCGATGGGAGCACAGATGTCCGCCGTTGGGCTGTGGGCTGACACTCTGCTAAAACCCGCTCGGCCATCCGGAAAATCGGAGGGGGGAGGGCGGGGAATCGTGCAACTGCCTGACCGCCCGGTGGGGCCATCAAACTGGGGCACATGAAGGGCTTAAGGCGGGAAGGGGGTGGACATTCCATATATATTTTAGAAGGTTTTGATCTTCACAGTCACGGACTGTGAGGATCAAAACCTTTCAGCCGGCATTAGAAGCCTCTGATTGCCTAGTCTGTACAGACTAGCCAATCAGAGCGATCGCTGGCCTGGGACCGCCCTCATTGGTCCTGGGCCGGTTAGCTGAGATCCCTGGCTGTGTGTAACAGATGGGGTCTCAGCGCAGTCACCATGTCTGCAGACATGGTAACAGTTTAATGCCATGACGTGTATACTCGCCATGGAGCGCCAAGTAGCGCCAAGTAGCAGTGCTCCATGACGAGTATACATGTCATAGGTTGGAAAGGGGTTAATACAGTTCATATGTTTATATGTTAAATACGAAAGCAAAGTTATTTACTGTGACTTCATGTGTTTGGATGTCATGTAACAGTTATATATTGTGTTCACAGAAGCAGAAAATATAATATGCCTTTAAGATGAATTATATGACTGCAAGGTAAGCTCAATGACACAGCAGAATTAGCAGAAAGCACAGAGTTAAACTGTTGTCACTGCCCAGGAGTCTTAACCAATCACAGCCAGTCTCACACTGAGCAGGAGTCTTGGCCAATTACAGCCAGCCTCACACTCTGCCTGTCTGGGAAATTCCCCTAGCAGGAGCTTCTAGAATTCATTACACCAGAGGAGAGAAGCTGAACAGACATTCACTCCACTGAGAGTTCCGTTTTATGGAAGCAAAGAGGCCAAAATAGGTGTTTACCATATTTTTCGCTTTATAGGACGTACCTGATGATGAGACACACTTAGGTTTTTGAGGAGAAAAGAAAAAAATCATTTTGAACCAAAATGGTAGCTTTTGGTGGGCTTTAAACTAATGGGGATCTGTGGATGTCACTTATGGGGGATCTGTAGATGACACTTATGGGGGATCTGTGGATGACACTTATGGGGGACCTGTGGATGGCACTTATGGGGATCTGTGGATGGCACTTATGGGGGATCTGTGGATGGCACTTATGGGGGGATCTGTGGATGGCACTTATGGGGGATCTGTGGATGGCACTTATGGGGGATCTGTGGATGGCACTCATGGGGGATCTGTGCATGACACTTATGGGGGATCTGTGCATGACACTGTTATGGGGGATCTGTGGATGACACTGTTATGGGGGATCTGTGGATGACACTGTTATGGGGGATCTGTGGATGACACTGTTATGGGGGATCTGTGGATGACACTGTTATGGGGGATCTGTGGATGACACTTATGGGGGGTCTGTGGATGACACTTATGGGGGATCTGTGGATGACACTTATGGGAGATCTGTGGAGGACACTGTTATGGGGATATCTGTGGATGACACTGTTATGGGGATATCTTATGCTATATATGTGTCATCCACAGATCCCCCCATAAGTGTCATCCACAGATATCCCCATAAGTGTCATCCACAGATCCCCATAAGTGTCTTCTAGTGATGTATCAGTGGGGAGGCAGGAGGCGGGGACACTCGCGGCGGGGCTGGTGAAGTGACTCTACTCTAATACACCGACCCGCACACAGCTGTAAAGTATACAGTATTCATGTAAATCTTAATCTTTGTAAAAGTAGCCCAAACCCTGCTGTAGTACTTACTAACTACTGTGGCATGCAGACTCGCCACCGCACTGGCAGCTTGAGCTTAACATCTCTCCCTCCGTCATGCACCTCCTGCCCCGCCTGCCTGCTTCATTCATAAAGTGGGAGGAGCAGACAGACGGGGCAGGAGGCGCATGACGGAGGGAGAGATGCTAAGTTCAAGCTGCCGGCGCAGCAACAAGTCAGCATACCACAGTAGTTAGTAAGTACTACAGCATGGTTTGGGCTACTTTTACAAAGATTAAGCTTTACATGAATACTGTATACTTTACAGCTGTGTGCGGGGCCGGTGTATTCAGGGCCAGCGCGTCCTATACGCGGAATAGGCTGCCGCGTAGAGCGCCCCTTGGGAAGGGACGCTGCTAGGAGCGCCGGCCCAGCCTCATGCTGCAGCCGCCGAGTGCTCTGAATTGAGCCTCTGGCGGCTGCAGCACTGCCCGGGCTGGCGCGTCCATGAGGGCACACCAAGAGGAGAGGAGCTGACAGGAGGGAAGGGCTCAGCGCTCCCTCCTGTCACTCAATTGTAGCGTGGCCGAGCTCTTCATGGTCCGCGGGTACAGGAGCATCTGTCTCCTGTACCCGGCCGGACTGACATGAAGTGCGCACACATTGTGCACTTCCTGTCAGTCCCCTCGGGTACAGGAATAAAAAGCTCCTGTACCCGTGGACCATAAAGAGCTCGGCCGTGCTACAATAGAGGTAGGGGGTAGAAAGAGAATGACAAGGGGGGGCAGGAGTGAAGGGGGTGAAGAATGACAAAATGACAAGGGGGAGAGAATGACAAGGGGGAGAGAATGACAAGGGGGAGTGTGAAGAATGACGAGGGGGAGAGAATGACAAGAGGGGGAAGAGAATGACAAGGGTGGGGGGAGTGAAGAATGACAAGGGGTGGGAAGGAAGAATGACAAGGGGGGGGGAGTGAAGGGGGGGTGGTGAAGAATGACAAAATGACAAGGGGGGGAGAGAATGACAAGGGGGGGAAGAGAATGACAAGGGGGGGAGTGTGAAGAATGACGAGGGGGGAGAGAATGACAAGAGGGGGAAGAGAATGACAAGGGGGGGGAGTGAAGAATGACAAGGGGGGGGAGTGAAGAATGACAAGGGGAGAGAAGGAAAAATGACAAGGGAGGGGGGAGAGAGAGAACTGGCGTTAGTTAAAGGGGTTCTGCAGTTTATTTAAACTGATGATCTATCTTCTGGATAGATCATCAGCATCTGATCGGCAGGGGTCCGACACCCGGGACCCCCGCCGATCAGCTGTTTGAGAAGGCAGCGGCACTGGCAGTAGTGCCTCGGCCTTCTTGCTGTTTACCGCAGGCGCAGTGACGTCACGACTAGTATCATTGGCATTGGCGGAGCTAAGCTCTGTTCACTTGAATGAAGCTTAGTCCCACCCAGGCTCCTACTGCCAGCGCCGCTGCCTTCTCAAACAGCTGATTGGCGGAGGTCCCGGGTGTCGGACCCCTGCCGATCAGTTTAAATAAACTGCAGAACCCCTTTAATATGGCAGATTATATGGGTGGGGCATTGTGATGTCACATGGGGGGGGGGCAAACTTTTCTTTTGCCTAGGGCGGCAAAAATCCTTGCACCGGCCCTGGGTGTATTAGAGCAGAGTCACTGCACCGGCCCCACCGCGAGTGTCCCCTCTTCTTCCCTCCCCACTGATACTTCACTGGCTGCGCTGTGCAGCATAGCGGGCAGTGAAGTATCAGTGTTTGTTTTATAAGACGCACTGCCACTTTTGGGGGGAAAAAAGTGCATCTTATAAAGCGAAAAATACGGTAATACAGTTATAGATGTTCTTATTGTTAATAGTGTGATTAGAGCTACATATTGAACTAGTTATATGTGTTTACTTGCAGTTCCACCAAATAAACAGTATGCAAATAGCAAATTGCAAATAGCAAATACCAAATTGCGACCAAATTGCATAAAAGTATTCAAACTATGCAAACAACGTACAGTCTGCGAACTGCTCATACCAGATCATATAGAGCAAGTAAAACTATTGTTTAAGCCTCAGATATACCTCTCAGAGAGATCATAAAGTGCTTAAATAACTTAAAGTGAAAGTACAGATACTGTAGAAAGAAATATATCCACCATTTTATGTTGAATGACAAAATTAAACAGTTGAACCGCCATTTTGTTATACTTTATTCCACACGTGCTTTGTACATGGACTGTCTGCTGCGGAGGCAGCAGCGTTATAGATTAAGAAAAGTTGAAGTTAATAAAAAAGTTATTTCAAGCATTTGGTGTGCTCTTTAAACCTACTGCTTCCATAAAACGGCACTAGAGGAATCACAGAGTAATAGACAGTCTGGTCAGACTAGAAAAGTCAGAGATACAAAAATTCTTCTAATGCCACAGCGCATAAGGCACTTCATTGTGCTGCGCCTGCCACATAACCATCTTTCAGTCTGAGTTAAAGTGCTTCTCCCTGGTAAAATTCATATACTTGCTTGTGTATATTAAAGTCATGTCTCAATATATACATATATATATATATATATATATACTGTATAATATGGCATGCTTCACATGAAAAAACAAAACAAAAACAAAGGCTCCAACTTGCAATGTATATATTGCTAAGTACTCAAAAAAAGATTAGAAGAATTAGGGTCTGCTGACATTAGAACATCGCTAATGTCAGACAGTTTAATAGGGTTAAATCTGGTGGCAGAAACCCTTTAATCCATGTGAAAGATGATGAGAAGTAGAAAACTGGTTTGAATACTGGCAAAGGGCACAATTTAGTTTCCCCAGAATTTCCCTGGACACTGTATAAATGTGGTATGTATTCAGAATATTTACTATGCTTAAAATGACCCTGCAGTTCAAGAAAAAAAAAAAACACAGTAACTGGGAAACTAACTGAATACTTACCTGGTGCCTAAATAACAAGGTTTCTTGATTCAGTGGCTTTATTTTGTGTGTTGTTTTTTTTCCCCCAGACTGTTTTCTGTCTACACTTTATAATTACTGCCTTCTCTGACCTGTATCTAAGTTTCCATTAATATGTTACCATTTTGTACAACCTTTGGAAAACCATCTGCAAGCTGTCAGATGTAGTAGAATGCCCCGTGAGCATGACCTGGAGATTTCCTTTGCAAAGTCCATACCTACATGACAGGAATTTTACAGTGATGCTCCAACAATCACATAACCTCAATCCAATAGTAATGCAGTAGGTTTACTCTGTCCAGAGGCCTATCAATATCTGATCCTGTCGGATCAGCTGTTTAACCCTTTCAGGACCCTGCAATGTTCTGTTTTTGCATTTCGTTTTTATTCCCTGCCTTTCTGGAGCCCTGGCTTTTTTATTTTTCTGTTCACATAGCCATATGAGGGCTTGGTTTTGTGGGACAAGTTGTACTTTTAAATGGCACTATCTCTTATTGCATACAATGTAGTGGGAAACTGAAAAAAAATAATTTTGGTTTTGTTTTTACAATGTTCCCTATGTGTTAAACTGACCTGTGCCCTTCATTCTCTGGGTCAGTATGATTACAGCGATACCACATTTTTTTAAGAGTCTTTAAGAGTTTTTGCTTTAATACTGAAAAACATTTTAAAACTTTTCTATAGTTTTGTCTATGGAGCTGTAAGAAATCTATTTTTTTGCAGAATGATCTGTAGTTTTTATTGATACCATTTTCAAGTGTGTACGACTTTTTGATCACTTTTTTTTAAAATTTTTTGGGGAGGTAAAGTGACAAAAAATTTGTAAATCGCCATTTAGATTTTTTTCCATTATACCGTTTGCCATATGGGAATATTATTTTTATATTTTAATAGTATGGGAGTTTTCGGGGGCAATGATGTCCATGATTAATTTGTTTATTGTTTATTTTTTATTCTAGGAAAAGAGGGGTGATTTGAACTTTTATATTTTTTTTATAATTTGAAAAATAATTTTTTACTTTTTTGTCACTATAACAAAGAATCATTAGATTGCTACCTGTATTCTGTAATGTATATATTTCCATTACAGTATACAGGATTCAGTATATTCCAGCCCAGGCCCTGAGCTGTGTAAGGGGCCCCAAAATTCATGATGGCAGCCCTGTTTTCAGTCAATCTGCAAACCAGAAGATTCAGGTATTATAACAACTCATTCCATTTACCCTTCCCTGCCATTATGGCATGTGACTTGTTCCCAAATCACGTTCATGACAAGTCACTTCCACCTTACCAGTTTTGGATACCTTTAAAATATTATTGTTATGCCAAGCTCAAACTTTGATGCTGTTTTTTTCCAAAATATGAAATGGATAAAAGACAATGGCAGTAAACACTTCCCAGCTAAGGCCTCATGCACACGACGGTTGTTTGATTCCGTGTCGGTTGCTCCGTTTTTCATGATTTTCTGCGGACCCATTGGTTTTCAATGGGTCCATGGAAACCTCGGCAAATGCACCGTTTGTCTTCCGCGTCCGTGATTCCAGTCCGTCAAAAAAATATAACCTGTCCTATTCTTGTCCATGAAAAACGGTTCACAGACCCAGTCAAGTCAATGGGTCCGTGAAAAAATGCGGATGGCCATCCGTGTGTCATCCGCGTTCCGTGTCCGTTTTTTTTGCGGATCCCTTGGCAGGCACTTGGGAAAAATTGTCAGCCTGTCTTTTGGTAAAATCTTTTGGGTCATCTCCGCTAAAAAAAACGGAAGACACACGGAAACACAACGGAAGGCAAAAACGGACACAGATCACTGAACAACGGAACCCCTTTTTGCGGACAGCATAAAAAAAACGGTCGTGTGCATATCATCATATGGTGAGGAATCACTGTGATTCATTTTGCCACATCGGTCAGCCTTGTGGGAAGGTGGGGCAAAAGCCTGAATAATATCAGACGGCCCAGAAGGCTGGACCGAAAGGCGGGAGGTTCCCTCACAGCCCCCCCCCCTCTCGGCTGAGGGGGGATAAAAATGGGTGTTTGGGAACAGGTAAGTGTCAGCCATTTTGGGGATCCACATCGTTTGGAGTGACTGCCCATATCTTCAGCTGTCCCCACAGCCGGAATATAACTGCTGCATCTCAGTAAGCAAATACTCTGTATTTTATCCCTTTTATTTTATCTGTTTTACTGCATTGTTATTGTATGTATATTTTTGTTTTTATCTTTTATCTGACACTCTCTTTTGTATTCCACTGCTCTATTGTGTATCAAATTTAAACATTAATAAGTCCCTTCCTTGTGGTCTTATAGAACTTGCTCTTTCGAAGGGAATAGCGTTATCGGTGGTGTTTCCATATAGATAACTGGTGCTAACGGTGTTAATGTTGGGTTGATAGAATATAGTATGAGTATAGGCCCCTATTGCCTTATAGTATAGGTGGTGGCAGCGATTGTGATAGAAAATATTGGGGGTGTTAGAATCTAGGAGAGTAAGTTAGCATAATTCCGTCATCTTGAATAGGTGGGTGGGAATTTATGTGGTAACTTGTTGAGCTCCTTAGTATAATTCACCCCAGTGACGTGACCCGAGAGTAGGGATCGTCACAATCCGCAAGAAAAAAACACGGATCAGCAAAAAGGGATGTCATCCGTTTTTGTTTTTGTTTTTGCGGATCCGCAATTTGCAGACTGCAAAACACATACGGTATTTTGCATGTAGCCTAAAAATCGTGTAAGCAGGCTGTCCACTCACAGAGCTGAGGTGCAGAGGGGGTGAGTACACAGGCTAAATTGATGACAAAAAGGTTTTAGAACAGGTATTTTGGAGTCATTAGTGGTCCATTTATGAATGATGTTAATGCAGAGACGTTTTTTCTTGTTTTGGGATTTGTGAGATAAAACCTTTAACTTCTATCCATAGTCAATCTATGAAAATTAACCTATTTAATAAAAGGTCTCCTATAGATGAGCTACAAGTAAACACTGGTAGTGTGGGTAAGTAAGGGCCTCATTCGAACAGTGCAGTTTTTCAGTGCGTTTTCTGCTGAATGCTTTTTCTGTAGCCTAACCCAGCAATGAAATCGAAGTAGAGAAGAAGCAGAAAGCAAAGATCTTTTAATCTCAGTTTTTCAACTTTCTGACCTATGACGATAATGCAGTTTTCATGGTGACTTCCTGGGTATACTCATGGGATCAGCTGCCGTAACGGGGCTGTATTACACAGCTCTACTCCTACTGCAACTACAGGAATCAGCCATAACTCTGATCTCAGCAGTTTAACCCCTTAAGTATTACAGTTGATAGCAACTGTGGCACATAAGTAGCTAGATAGAGGGAGGGAAATCCTGCTGCCATGCTGTCACTCCCTTGAATATGATTGCAGGGTGCAGATATTTGCTATGGTTCCCTAGGTCTGCCACAAAAACATGACTATTAGGCCTCATGCACACGACCGTTTTTTTATGCTGTCCGCAAAAAGGGGTTCCGTTGTTCAGTGATCCGTGTCCGTTTTTGCCTTCCGTTGTGTTTCCGTGTGTCTTCCGTTTTTTTTAGCGGACATGACCCAAAAGATTTTACCAAAAGACAGGCTGACAATGTTTCCCAAGTGCCTGCCAAGGGATCCGCAAAAAAAACTGACACGGAACGCGGATGACACACGGATGGCCATCCGCATTTTTCACGGACCCATTGACTTGAATGGGTCCGTGAACCGTTTTTCACGGACAAGAATAGGACAGGTTATATTTTTTTGACGGACTGGAATCACGGACCACGGACACGGAGGACAAACGGTGCATTTGCCGAGGTTTCCACGGACCCATTGAAAACCAATGGGTCCGCAGAAAATCACGAAAAACGGAGCAACGGACACGGAATCAAACAACGGTCGTGTGCATGAGGCCTTAAACATGGCACAGTCTAATAGGTTGCCATTCAGTATACTATTGGCAGAAATTATAAACTGCAATAAAGAAGTATTACTGTGTATTACAGAAGTGATTATGTCACTTACTGTTCACTCAGTGACTTTTTGGAATGAAAAAAAAAAAAAGTAAAATAAAGTGTTTAAAAGTATTTTTTTTTATAACTACACCCCCTCCAAAAAAAAGAACATAACTGGTATTATTGTGTTTGTAACCACATGAACTATAAAATTATCATGTTATTTAACCTGCAAGGTGAACACTGTAAAAAAAAATAATAATAGCAGAGTTACTGTTTTTTAGTTACCTTGACACCCCAATAATGGAATAAAAAGCAATCAAAAACTGAAATGTATGCTAAAATGGTAACAATGTAACTGTTGTGCAAAAAATGAGCTGTATGAAAAAATAAAAAAAGTTATGTCAGAATATGGTGACTAGAGATGAGCGAATCAAAGTTGACAAAGTGGAATTCGATCCGAATTTCAGGAAAAATTTGATTCGCACCGAATCCGAATTTCCTCATGCTTCGTGGTAACGAATTGGATTTTTTACTAAAATGGCTGCTGCACGTGTTTAGACATGGAGCAAGGAACTCTGAGAATGAGGGATCTCCCATAATGCCATGCATGCAGCCAATGAGCAGCCAGCCCTGTGACATCACAGCCCTATAAATAGCCTCAGCCGACTGCTATCCGTACGGATTCATTTATCTTGTTTGAGAACTCCACCAATCTTTCTCTCTATTCTGAACTCTGATGGACCCTTGTATTCTATTTCCTCAGCTGGGAGTTGGGTGGGTTTGTGGGTTGTTTCTCTGATATATATCACCTGAAAAGACGACAAGCTGCTGTACTACTGCTTGATTGCTATCCCTGATATTGTTTTTTTGTTTTTTTTATACTTGTCCTGATTGTTTATATGTCTGGACGACTCGTCCTTTGTTTTCTGCACAAACTGCTTTGTACCATTTTATTGAAAAATCTAATAAACACCTTTGAAACATAAATAGCCTCAGCCATCTTAGATTCAGCCATTTTCCAGTGTACTTAGCGCAGAGAGAGACGTCAGCAGGGGCTAGGGACAGTGGTAGAAAAGACGTTAAAACTTTTATTTTGCTGTATAGAAGTTCAGGGAAAGGATAGGGAGGAATCATTCCACAGTATTGAAGCAGAACAGGGTTCAGTAGGGGAGTTTACAGCCTGGGTAATAGGAACAATCCTATTACACCTTGCTGCAGTGACTGCAGATCCAAATTGCCATTATACAGCTCTGTAATTCCAGCAAACCCTTCTTGTTATTGGGGTGCAAGTGCTGTTTGATACAGCCATTAACAGGGTTTATTTGCCCTTGTGCGGTACAGTTATATGTTCTAAAGCATTTTTTGGCTTGTATTAGTGGGAAAAAAGGGCTTATTGGCCGTTGTGCGGTAAAGTGAGAAAAATACAGCCCTTTTTGGCATGTATTAGTGGCAACAAAAAAAATATATTATTTGCCGTTCAGTGGTGCAGTTATATGTTCTAAATCATTTTTTGGCTTGTATTAGAGGGGGAAAAAAGGGCTTATTAGCCGTTGTGTGGTGAAATTACAGCCCTTTTTGGTGTATATTAGTGGCAATAAAATATATATTATTTGCCGTTTAGCGGTGCAGTTATATGTTCTAAAGCCCTTTTTGGCGTGTATTAGTGGCACAAAATATATATTATTTAGCGTTCAGCGGTGCAGTAATATGTTCTAAAGCCCTTTTTGGTGTGTATTAGTGGCAAAAAAAAAATATTATTTGCCGTTCAGCGGTGCAGTTATATGTTCTAAAGCCTTCTGTGGCGTGTATAACAGGAAAAAAATAGGGGGCCCTTTTTTGCTGTTCAGTGGTGCAGGTATATGTTCTAAAGCCCTTTTTGGCGCGTATTAATGGTAAAAAAAAATATATTATTTGCCGTTCAACGGTGCAGTTAAATGTAGAGATGTCGCGAACATAAAATTTCTGCAAATGTTTGCGAACGGGCGAACCGCCATAGACTTCAATAGACAGGCGAATTTTAAAACCCACTGGGACTCTTTCTGGCCACAATAGTGACGGAAAAGTTGTTTCAAGGGGACTAACACCTGGATTATGGCATGCCGGAGGGGGATCCATGACAAAACTCCCATGGAAAATTACGTAGTTGACGTAGAGTCGGGCTTTAATCCATAAAAGGCATAAATCACCTAACATTCCTAAATTGTTTGGAAAAACGTGCTTTAAAACATCCAGTGTGTGTATACGATTAGGTATGATGTTGTATTGATCAGGTAGTGTAAGGGTTATGCCCGCTTCACAGTGACAGACCAAACTCTGACAGACCAAACTCTCCGTTTAACACACCACAAACAACCGCAAACTCCCCATTTGCACAAGGTTGGATACCAAGCTAGCCATGTCCCGTTACTTGTCCTCACTGACGTCATTGAAGGTCTCTTCCTCCACCCAGCCACGTACAACACCAAGGGCCCCTGAAAGGTGACAACAAGCAACCTGGGACTCCTGCTGTGGTTGGGCTTCCACTTCCTCAAAGCAACCTTCCTCCTCTGACTCCTCTTCTTCACACTCCTCTCTCTGCGTTGCCGCAGGTCCAGGAATAGACGATGACAAGGCTGCTTCTGGTGGTGATGGTGACCACAACTCTTCCTCTTCATGCTCATCTACAGCCTGATCCAGCACTCTTTGCAGGGCACGCTCCAGAAAAAACGCATATGGGATGAGGTCGATGATGTTGCCTTGAGTTTGACTGACCAGGTTTGTCACCTCCGCAAAAGGACGCATGAGCCTACAGCCATTGTGCATGAGCGTTCAGTAACGCGGCCAAAAAATACCCAGCTCCGCGGAGGCTGTCCTCTTTTTTTTTAATTAAAAAAACCTGTTCTTACCAGTTTAATCTCTGTTTTGTCCCCTATCAGGGGCCGGTGTATGGAATGGATTTTAGGAATCGGGAGATGAAAAAAGATGGTTGGTCGGTCCTCTTACTTCCAATTTGGGGCACTGCGCATGCGCCGCGCAATGTACTGTGCCACCAATACAAATAGTGTGAACTACTATTCTTACCATTTTAATCTTTGTTAAGTCCCCTATCGGGGACGTGTATTGAATTGAATCCTTGCATGGGGAAAAAAAAGCTTGCTCTGTCCGCTTCCATCTAATTTTGGGCACTTGCAATGGAATTTGCCACCAATGCAACTAGTGTTAACTAAGTACAATTCCTATCAGTTTAATCTCTGTTTTGTCCCTTATCAGGGCCAGGGCCGATGTAGTGAATAGATTTTTGGAACCGGGAGATGGAGAAAGACCCATGCTCGGTTAGTGGGCTTGACACACACTGGCAGGCAAATGCAATTATATTAAAGGGTAACAATTAAATTACTTTTTTATCTGCAAGGTACTGTGCCACCCGATATGAGTGGTGGGCAGTGGTCACAGTACAGTCAGTGGGCCTGACACACACTGGCAGGCAAATGCAAGTATATTAAAGGGTAAAAATTATATTACTTTTTTTATCTGCAAGGTACTGTGCCACCCTATATGAGAGGTGGGCACTGGCAGTGGGCAAAGTACAGTCAGTGGGCCTGACACACACTGGCTGGCAAATGCAATTCTATTAAAGGGTAAAAATTATATGACTTTTTTATCTGCAAGGTACTGTGCCAACCTATATGAGTGGTGGGCAGTGGGCACAGTACAGTCAGTGGGCCTGACACACACTGGCAGGCAAATGCAATTATATTAAAGGGCAAAAATTAAATTACTTTTTTATCTGCAAGGTACTGTGCCAACCTATATGAGTGGTGGGCAGTGGGCACAGTACAGTCAGTGGGCCTGACACACACTGGCAGGCAAATGCAATTATATTAAAGGGTAAAAATTAAAATACTTTTTTATCTGCAAGGTACTGTGCCACCCTATATGCGGCCTCTCACACACGGGCAGGCAATTTATATATAAAAAATAAAAAAAGCAGACTGATGTACCAGCCCTAAAAAGGGCTTTTTGGGGTGCTGTAAGGACGCTGTCCTTACAGCAGATGAGTCTTTGAGGACTGGAGTGGACACAGAACACTGGCCTAGCTAACGCTTTCCCTAGAATCCCTATATTAATTCAGCAACAGCAGCACTCTCCCTGCTCTAACTAACACTGCAGCTTCAGAATGAATCTAAGATAGATGCTGTCCTTGCTTTTTGATAGGAGGTGGGAGGGTCTGGGAGTGGGGGGAATGCTGATTGGCTGGAATGTGTCTTCTGACTGTGAGGTACAGGGTCAAAGTTTGCTCAATGATAATGTATAGGGGCGGACTGAACATCGCATATGTTCGCCCGCCGCAGTGAACGCGAACAAGCGGTGTTCTAAAGCCTTTTGTGGAGTGTATTAGTGGCAAAAAAAATATATATTATTTGCCGTTCAGTGGAAAAAAGTAAGGGCCTATTTGCCATTCAGCGGTGCAGTTATATGTTCTAAAGCCTTTTTTGACATGTATTAAAGGGCTTCTGTAACCCCCAAAAGTCATTTTTCATTTTTGGGCTTACTAAAATCCTTATAGTGCGATTATTCAATATATAGTGTTCTTACCTTTTTCTGTGGTTTATTTTCCTTAAAAATCGCACTTTTACAATATGTTAATTACCTCGCTACTAGCAAGTAGAGTGGTTATTTGCTGGTAGGTGGTGAACATGGCCATTTGTAGAATCTGTGGGCACAAGGTAAAGCGTGGCCAGGGTGCCAATGTTGGCACCACGGCCCTGCTTCAACATATGCAGCGTCACCATAAAGTGGCCTGGGAGAACTGTGGCTCCAATGTAGTGGGGTCCAGCCTGCCGCATCAACTGCTGCATCACCCAGTGGCATGCACCTGGTTTCAGGCAGTCAAGGCTCTACCACTTCAGGCGAAAGGAGCTGTCTGTCCTTTCCATCATCTGCTCATCTTGATGCTTCTGCTCCTCATCAGTCATTCCGTCAGCAATCGATCACCGACGCGTTTGCCAAGAGACAACATTCTGCGTGCACTCATCCAACGGTGCAGAAGCTGAATTTGCTCCTGGCCAAGTTGCTGGTGCTGCAGTCCCTCCCTTTCCAATTGGTGAACTCTGCACCTTTCAGAGAACTGATGGCTTGTGTCCTTTACGGCCCACTGGGTGAATGTGGTTTCTGCACAGCCACACCAGCAACTTGGCCAGGTCATGCTGCTTCTGCCTCCACGTTCTCACCCCGTTGGTCCTGCAACAATGTCCGCCTCTGCCTCCTCATCCTCCACCATTTCCTCAGCCTCTACTGCAGGGGCAATTCACAGTGCCCCTCCAGCATACCACATTTGCAGGGCACGGCGGTGTCACGCTGTTCTGCACCTCGTTTGCTGGGCGAAAGGATTCACACAGGGGTGGAACTGCTCCATGTCCTTCATCAAGAAATCAAATCCTGGCTTTCTCCACGACAACTCAAAATCTGAACAATGGTGACCGACAACAGGAAGAACATGGTGTCGGCGCTGCATCAAGGATGGCTGAGCCATGCGCCCTGCATGGCACACGTGTTCAATCTGGTTGTCACACGCTTCCTGAAGTCTTCCACCCATCTGCAAGACATCCTAAAAATGGTCAGGAAACTTTCCTTGCACTTCAGCCACTCGTTCACCACCAAGCACACCCTTCTTGAGCTGCAGCGGCAGAATGGCATCACCCAACATAGGCTGATATGCAACGTTTCTACCCGTTGAAATTCCACCTTCCATATGTTGGACCGACTATACGAACAGAGAAAGGCCATAAACGATTTCTTGATGATCCAAGCAGACACGAGTACTCCCCTGTGTAACTTCAATGTCAAGCAATGGCAGCTCATGCGTGACAACTGCCGTTTGCTCAAGCCCTTTGGGGAGGCCACATTATTTGTCAGTTACTAGGACTACGGGATGAACAACTTCATTCCACTGCTTCGTGTCCTGGAACAGATGCTGGTAAATCTGGCTGGTCAGGGGACTGGAGACGTGGCGCTTAGATCTCACGGCCAAATGAGCCCTGTGGGGGCTGAACTGGAGGAGGAGGACATTGGTTCACAAGCAATGTGTAGTGACATGGGTGTTTTTTCTACATAGATGACATAAGAGGAGGAGCAGGAGCAGCCAGAGGAGCTAAAGGGCGATGAGGAAGATGAGGCAGAGGACCCAGACACACCGTGGCAGTATGCAGTGGAGATGGAGGCAGGAGTTCTGGCTCTCCACCTTGTTGGACCCTTGTTACCGGTCCAAAATAGGGGCCTTTTTTACACCCGCTGAGAGGGAGGACAAACTGAACTACTATAGAGACATCCTATGTAGTTAGTCGGTCGCTGCCTATCTGCACCATCGTCTATCCTCTCGCAGGTCTGACCAGGGGGCCCTCTGCGCTCAAGTTCCTCTGCCATTGCTGCTATGGCAGGGTGGGGGTGTAAGAGCAGTTACAGCTCTGTCAGCAGCAACTTGAGTTTAGAGTCGCTTATCAACAGCTTTCTTCACCCACCTAGTGAGGAAACTACTCAGCAGCAGCAGCAGCTAGACCTGGAGCAGTACCTGAACCGTCAGGTGGCATACTTGGACAGCACCCTGGCACCCCACATTGAAGATCCGCTGGATGACTGGGCAGCCAAACTGGATTTGTGGCCACAACTGACCTTTGTCAAGATTAATCAGGCGTGGATCAGCCAGGATTTCCACCCACCAATGCCTGATGCATCAGACTAGATCATTCATGGTGCCACACCAACACTTTGACAAAAGAGACCGGTTTCTTCTGGCTACCTGCCTCAGCTACTATTCTGATGCTGCCACCCGCCTGATGCCAAACATCTGATGCCAAGTGTTCCTTCTTTCAGCCACCATCTTCAGCTGGTACTTGTATTGCCACCCATCTCCCTACTCTGTCACAGGTTCACTCTGTGGTCTCCTGATGCTGCTGCCACCTCCACAATATGTCACCTTGCCACTCTGTGGTCTCCTGATGCTGCTGCCACCTCCATATTATGTCACCTTGCCACTCTGTGGCCTCCTGATGCTGCCACCTACAGACTATGTCATTGGGCCACTCTGTGGTCTCCCCTTATTCTGCTTCCACCTCACCACTATGTCATAGGGCCACTCTGTGGACTTCTCATGGTGTACCCACACTCGCCACTTCATGACTTGGCCACTATTGCCTTTCGGCCTTGCTGACATCATCTTTTTTTTTACCCTTCTTCTGATCTGTCAGAAGGAAGGAAAAATGAGACGTACAACGGATCCTTTCTATGTAACAGCTGTAAGGCCTGCATGACATGGTCCCTATTTTGCATCAGAATTGGCTTATGATTTGGTAGCCAAAAGCAGGAGTGGGTACAAAACACAGAAGACATGCAAATATTCCATTCACGTGTCATCTCTGTTTTGGATCCTCTCCTTTTTTTTTGGGCTTTAGCAATACTGATGGATTACTGACCAAATGCTGACCGAGTGAATACAGATGATCCACAGACAGGATGCTTTTTTAGGGGTTATTGTTCGGATGGATCCGAGTAAGGGCAAAATAATCAGTGACGTCAACACAAACTTATTGCTGACACCCTCTCCACTCTGTCAGGGGGGCTCTACTTGTATAAGAATTTAATAGAACAGGTTTTGTAGACATCTATGTGGAATCAGCTGTCGATGGTGTAAAAGGAGTGCGCTTCTTCTTCACGCTAAAATTGACCTGTAAGGCTGAGTTCACACTTGAGTTATTTGGTCCGTTTTGGCCCCGTAACTGCCCAAATAAGTGAAGTGTGCAGTGATTTTAAGAGCGACGCCGGTCATCTGCATGTCATACTGACTCACAGTATTACACAGAAACACAAGGGGGGTCAGTCAGCACGTCCCTGTATGCAGGTGCACGTAGCCATGGCAAAATATACATACAAACACAGAAATGCAACAGCATTTGCAACCAGGCTGGTTTTAAGCAGAGTAAGTATAAAACTTAATTTGCACTCATAGTACCAACTAGTAGCCATTTGGCTCCAGGAGGAGTACATAGTGGGCTCAGCATGCATTTGGTACCTGCATCCCTGGATTTAATGGAGGCTGTTATGGCACTAAAAAAGTTAAAAAGCAGGGTTGATCCAGCAAGCATGCTGGGCCTACACTCCCTGGATTTTATGTGGCTGTCATGGCCCACAACAGGTAGGATTTAGCGTTAGGACCACTCATAGAGGAGGCCTTGGCGTGGCGAGTGGCTTATTACTTTTTGATGAAAATGTACACTAAGGCCTCTGATAACTTCTAGTATAGAGGCGGGGCAGAGTGCTGGTTGCAAAGTGCTGTTGCATTTCTGTGTTTGTATGACTCACAGTATTGTTTCACTACCACAGGAGACTCCCTATGCGTGTTACTGCAAGGCACAGTGTTCTACACCACTATAAAGGCTCTCTGCAGCCAGAAAATTTGTCGAACCGGCCAAATCGAATTTTTTTTTAGAAATTCACTCATCTCTAAGGCCCCTTTCACACGGGCGAGTTTTCCGCGCCGGTGCAATGCGTGAGGTAAACGTATTGCACCCGCACTGAATTCGGACCCATTCATTTCTATGGGGCTGTGCACATGAGCGGTGATTTTCAAGCATCACTTCTGCGTTGCATGAAAATCGCAGCATGTTCTATATTTAGCGTTTTTCACGCAACACAGGCCCCATAGAAGTGAATGGGGCTGCGGGAAAATCGCAAGCATCCGCAAGCAAGTGCGGATGCGGTGAGATTTTTCCGCATGGTTACTAAGCGACGGGACCCGATCTTCATTATTTTCCCTTATAACATGGTTATAAGGGAAAATAATAGCATTCTTAATAAAGAATGCTTTGTATAATGTTGATTAAGGGGTTAAAAATAAAAAAACTTAACTTACCTTAGCCACTTGATCACGTAGTTGGACCATGTGATGTGACGTCATCACAGGTCCTTTAGCTGGTAGCTAAAGCTTGAACAGAGAAGACAGATCACCAACTACGCGATCAAGTGGCTAAGGTAAGCTAAGTTTTTTTATTTTTAACCCCTTAATTAACTTTATACAAAGCATTCTTTATTGAGAATGCTATTATTTTCCCTTATAACCATGTTAAAAGGGAAAATAATAAAATCTCCAGAATACTCAACCCGAAACCGGACTTCAGTGATGAAGTCCGGCTTCGGGTCTGGGTACCAAACATGGCGATTTTTCCAACGCGCGTGCAAAACGCGTTCCAAAAGTTTTCACACGCGAGGAAAAATCGCGCATATTCCCGCAACACACCTGCATTCAATCCGGGCGTCAAACATGACGCCCGTGTGAAAGAGGCCTAATGGTGACACAAAAAAAATGATTTTGAAAAATGTTTGATCAAAAAAGTGTTTTATTGTGCAAAATAGTAAAAAACATATATTCTATAGCCGTAATCATCATGATCCACAAAATGAAATTAATGAAGTTGTCATCTATACAGGTGAAACTCGAAAAATTTGAATATCATGCAATGTTAATTTATTTCAGTAATGCAGCCTAAAAGGTGAGACTAACATATGAGATAGACTCATTACATGCAAAGCGAGATATTTTAGGCCTTTATTTGTTATAATTTGGATGATTATGGCTTACAGTTTATGAAACCCACAAGGCACAATCTCAGGTACCCTTTGCTCAGGGGGTATGGATTAATTAGCTGACTAGAGTGTGACACTTTGAGCCTAGAATATTGAACCTTTTCACAATATTCTAATTTTAAGTTGCATTACTGAAATAAATGAACTTTTGCATGATATCCTAATTTCAATTCAAGTTTCACCTGTACAGCATGGTAAACGCTGTAAAAATGAAACCCTCCAAAACTAGAAATAAAAAAAATTATATAATTGCTGCTTTTTTCACCCCCACTCCCACAGAAAGTTAAAGGGGTTATCCAAGACTAAAAAATGTCCCTCATACGCCTGGACCCCTCACACTGAATATACTTACCCCATTCCCGGCACCGCTCCTGGTCCCTGCACCGCCACTGCAGCTTCTTCCCGTGCGTGGATGAAAACATCCGGTGTCGAGGAGCAGCCAATGGCAGGCGGTGATGGGGATGAGTCTCCCTAGCGTCACTCACGGGGAGAAGCAGCTGTGGCGGTGCGGGTACCAGGAGCGACGTGGGAAGCCAGGTAAGTGTAAGGGGTCCGGGCATATGGGGGACATTTTTTTGTCTTAGATAACTCCTTTAATTCATAAATTAAAAGTATCCTAAAATGATGCCATTGCCAATTTACAAAAAAAAAAAGTTATGGCTCTTGCAATGTGAGGATAAAAAAAATTAATAACAGTACCAGGTCTTTAAAACCCAGACCTAGTTTTGGCTATAGAAAACACATTCAAAACTGCACTTTATGAATAAAGCCTAATGGGAGGCTAACATGGTTAAATTGGTTGACATCAATGATGCAGCTAGACCTTTGTACAAACAGAACATTAATTTATTTTAATGGCACATAAAATTAGTGGCAGCATTAACCCCAAGAAGGTCATAACTGTAAATTAAAAAAATATCACTACTGATTTATGTCAGTCCAGTCTGTCTAGTCGGTACATTGCACCCAGTTCCAGTGATCATCACAAGCTTAGAGTTCACATTATTGAGAAGGTGCAGGGCACTTCTGGAAAGAAGGCCAATAAAGGCCACATTAAAAATACCCCAACTCCTACTTTTTCTTCTAGAGTTGGAATGGAAGACTCACGATTCAAATGTTCAGCTTGTGCATTCAAGGTTTTCTGTATGAAACAGATGGCAGTGCTGATATGAAATCCCAGAATCCTCCAGGTGTATGTTGCTTGATGGCTGACTTATCATTAAGGTCACTTGTCATCACTATCAGAGGGACTGGATTCACGAGGTAGTAGATGCCGATGGCTTCTTTCCCATAATTTACTGATATTGGCAGTCTCTGTCTCGCTACTGCTTGTGAAACTGTCTCTGAAGCTGGCTAAGGGAGGGCGTAC
The DNA here is from genome assembly GCA_033119425.1 of Bufotes viridis. NCBI lineage: Eukaryota > Metazoa > Chordata > Amphibia > Anura > Bufonidae > Bufotes > Bufotes viridis. The sequence goes on from CM065592.1 coordinate 176,976,959, forward strand.
TTTAGCACCTTTAGCGTTCACTGAGCCTTCAATAGCCTTACGAAGCTGACAAAAACAAGATGATTTGGACTCTTAGAAAACAAATATACTTGTTGTCAAATTGCCTCTACTATATCTATTGGTAGCAGTTACCTCTCTCAATGTCACCATTCCAATGAGTCTTCCTATGGAGGTGACATAAGCATGGTCCATACCAAGCAAGGAGAACACGGTGTGTGCCTGAGAAAAGAATGAACAAAGTAAGGAATACAAAAAACCTACACAATATCTGTTAATAATATTAATTGCATTCACCAGCTTGATATCAGCGAAAGTATAGCCAAAGGGGGTTCTCCTTTTAATAATTACATGTTTGTTGAAAAATGTACTTCATAGGCTATGGGCACTTTGGGGGGTATTTATTATTGCATTCTCCTTATCTTGGGGTAACAATCATATTTTCCAGTCAACAGTTTGTCCTCTGCAGTTTTCTGCTTTCCCTCTCTGAAAGCTGCTCTGTCATCTTCATCTGTACAATTATTCTCACAATCACAGTACAGCACTCATACTTTAGATACAATTAAAAGTTGTCTTTATAGAAGAAACCCCACATCGAGAATTTCACATTAAACAAGCGCAAGTGTGACGTTTCAGGCCATACAGGTTATGCCCTTTGTAAGGCTCAAAATAGTATATGATACAGGCAAGTATTGGAAAGTATAAGACACGAGGCACATTAGAGTGAATGCATATTCACAGATATCGCACACCTGGCGTATTTTGTATATCCTATCACTTAAGGCTCATGCACATGACTTTATGTTCAGTCTGCATCCGTATGTGTCTGGTACTTGTTTGTTTTTCAGACCGATATAGGACATTTCTGCAGGAGTTAAAAAAAAGAAATGGCGGCACGAGCTCAGATGGTATCTGTGTTTTGCGGACCGCTAAATGGATAGGGTCATGTGCAGGAGGCCTTAAGGAAAAGGGGTCTGTCATGAAATGGAGGAATCAACTTGCCTAATCGCATTAACACAGTATTGAAGTCACATAGGATGTGACGGTCACTCACATTTTCTTGTTGTGTATATCCAGTTTATCTAGCTAGTTGTAATCTGTATATCTAGCCCAGACATATATTCCAATAACCAAATCATGGATATGTAGCATGTTATTTTGTGGATGTCACTTTCACTTTTGTGTTAATATACAGGGCAGAACATGTGATAGAGGTGCTGAAATTCACACTGGCACTTAGGGGCACATTTATTAAGATCTGCTTTTTAGATGCCGGTCTTAATAAACCCCTAAGCTGGCAGTGGATCTGCTGAAGTTATGAAGAGGCGACCCCTTCGCCGCCATGCCCACTTTTTTAGACCTGGCGTGACTGGGGAGAAGTTGCAGATTGCGGCGCAACTAACCTTTGGGCTGCAATCTGCACCTGAAATATGCCTAATATAGGCGTATTTCAGCATCATAAATGACCCCCTTAGTCCTTTAATGGATGTAAGAAAAACCCTTCACTCAGTATGCTACATGGTAACCATTAATATCCAAAATACAACTGCTGTATATATATATATTCACATATCTTGTTGGCTCTGAATAGTTTGGCTCCAAAATGAGCCCAGGTACAAGCTTCAGTACTATTGGATTCAGAATGGCCTAATTTAACGAGAGACCCATTCTCCGTAAGTAATATGTAATATACTAAGTACACTAGGTGTGCGAGATCTGTGAATATCCATACTTATTAGTACTTACCTGTATCATATACTATTTTCAGCTTCACACAGGGCACAACCTGCCGAAACTTCAAACTTACTTTTGATTAATGTAAAATTCTGAACGAGGCAGTTCTTTAAAAAAGACAACTTTTAACTGCATCTGAAATATGAGTGCTGCCCCATTATTGTGAGATGGATTGGTAAGCTGCAGGAGGGATCAATTAGGGACGTGCACCAAAAAAAGAGGATAAGACAGTGCGGTCACACTTGTGTATACGCCATCTTGATCTATAGCCCTTATATCTTCACTCATCTTCACTGACAGCTCACAAACACTCACCTTAGCTGAATTATGACCATACTAATAAGACTTTGTTTATGAGCTTTTAGGAGTGAAAATATAAGTGCTACAGATTAAGATGACAGAGAAGCATTATGACGGATTTTAGTGAAAAGCAGAAAGAACAGTCTGCAGAATACAAACTATTGAAAATTTTTAATAAACTTCAACTTGAATTTTTTTTGTTAACTCAAAATAAGAATGGCATAATAAAAAAAATATTCTCATCTGTATAAGTTCTGCACTAATAAGATCTTTGAGACTAGATTTTGTAGACCACATCTACATGGGAAACTAGCAGCGTATCAAATGCAAGGTAAGCACCAGGAGTTATTTGTACCAGGGCATGTGGGATATCAGCAAATTACCACATTCAATGTATCCGTGGAGCCCCAAAACTGCAAGAAGAATGCAGAATACTTGGCGATGAAAAGACTTCTAGATCTATAGGAACATATCTTTTTTGATATCTTTCCCAGATATTTTTTAATTTTGTAGACTGGAGAACTCTGGTCTATTTTGAACTGACAGACAGAGACAGAAAAACAGATAGATGCATTGTACTTTATGTAGAGATGTTCTTTCCACCAACTGGAATGGTGCAGGGTCAATTTTTAAGTTGTTGAAATTGATTGTTTCATCCAGCTGAAGCTCTTCCCATTCTAAAATCTAATGAAACGAAAAAGAAGTGATAGCTTTCCAATTATATCATCTCAGCTTCACAATATGCAGGCTTTCTTTATTAAAATGACCACATACAGCACATTTAAAACTATTCCCAGTGCCCTGTAGTTGACATAGAACATATCCCAAACATACCTTTATTTCCTTTTGTTGATTTATATAGCCTCCAAAAAACGACATTTGATTCACATACTGTACAAATTTAAAAAAAAAGAGCCATAGTGGTAGTATCCATCACCAATGGAAGCCAGATGCTCCCATTTGAATCATGCTCCGCTCCTTCCCTGTGTGCCTCCTCTTCACCTCCGACCACTTCTGGCATCAACAAGACACCTTTTGAAATCTTTCACAGGCGTACATCGATGCTCTGTGGACAGTCTGTGGACAGCGGCATCATCAAGTCTACTACAGCACAGACGATCTGGATGAGGAGATCCAGCGGCGTGAGATTTCAAGCAGTGGCTCAATGATGTTGGGAGTGGAGGAATATAGAGAAAATGTGCAGGGCTCGATTTAAATGGGTGCGTCTGCCTCTATCAGTGATGGGTACTGCCCCTTGGGCTCTTTTCTTCTAATTTGCATATGAATGAAAATAATTTTGGAGGCTATAAAAATCAACAAAAGGAAACAAAGGTACGTCTGGAATATGTTGTATGTCAACTACAGAGAACCTGGTACAGTATGAAATTGTGACAAGTAGCATTGCATCTTTAAATACTTTAAATACCCATCAAGAAATGCATGTGTGAAGATATCGCATCTTCTGTATTACACAGGCCGGTTTTAGCTTGTGGGATACCAGGTGTTCTCTTTTCATGCAGGATGTCTTAACGCAGTGATATCATTACATCTGCTTGTGCACAGTTGCAGTCACCCAGATCTTAGACTGAAAGATTGTAGGCTGCACTGCTGGATGCTGATCTATGGATGCTTTTCAGAAGACTGTCATGGTGACCAACACTTTCTAGCTACGTACCTGATGAGATGCATGTGCCTCACTCTACTGAAATGCATGGCCATCTTTTCTATATGTTTACTCTGGTCCTATACAAGGGTTTCTATGACAAATCTGCTGTTTGTGAACTTCATTTATGAATTATTTAGAAAGCAGTAGCATTAAAACACAAAGGTCCATTAAGGCCAAGGAACCAGTAGGAAGAGCCTGGTACCTGGGAAGCACCAGTACGAGAGCGGTAAAGGATTACTAGGTGGAGTATAACTTTTTTTGTTCAACATTCTAACCTGTTTTCTAATAGATTTTTCCTAGCTGGAAAACCCCTTTAAGGTCTGGGCTCCACAATGATTAAGTGCATACAATGTGATTCAATGCAATGTCATGCATGCATGTGACAAGCTACATCCATCAGAACGCACAGGGAAGGTGTTCAATTGGTTTTATGCTATCATATTTTTTTTGTGAATACAATCCTGCAGATAACTTAAGCCGGGTTCACAACTGCGTTGTGAACTCTGGAATTGTAATCCGGACGCAACATTTTTTTATCCGGCCAAAAGTTGGCATATACTGTATGCCGTAAAGCAGACGGATTACCGCCGGATTCCATTACAGCGAATGGGGATCCGGTAGAGGGCAACTGGAACAGACTGCCAGAGTTCACAGCACAGATGTGAACCCAGCCTTGCATTGTACATGTGATACCAATATATTGCCCCACATTTACTAATGTCAGTGCACGGCGTAAATTGTGCCAAAATGTGGAACAAGCTGTCGAATCTAGGTTTACAGAAATTATTGTTGCCTTAGCCTGAAAACTGGATGTGACTTACCAGCAATGGGATGTGGTGTGGGAAATGGAGCTGGCCTAATTTGTGACATTTATGTGACAGCAAAAATGGACCACAATTCTGACATAAAATTCTGTCCTAAATTAAGTCAACTAATAGTTGGTATAAATCTAAATAAAAGTGCCTAGCTATGCACCAAATTTACCACCCAGCCTGAGCCACTATGATAAATGTGGTACAGGTCTGGACAGCCCGTCTAAGTTTAAGCTATCTCTGCCTGAGGAAGTGGTGATGGTGAGTTCACTAAAGGAATTCAAGAGGGGCCTGGATGTATTTCTGGAGTGTAATAATATTACAGGCTATAGCTGCTAGAGAGGGGTCGTTGATCCAGGGAGTTATTCTGATTGCCTGATTAGAGTCAGGAAGGAATATTTTTTCCCCTTAAGTGGGGAAAATTGGCTCTACCTCAGTTTTTTTTTTGCCTTCCTCTGGATCAACTTGCAGTATAACAGGCCAAACTGAATGGACAAATGTCTTTTTTCGGCCTTATAAAGTATGATACTATGTTACTATGGGATTAGTAAATTTGCTCCAATATTTTCTTTATTGCAATGAGTACCTTCAGCCAATGCTGTTTAGAGTATGAACAAGGGAAATGTATGTATCATGCTGTGTACTTCACTAGTGCAACATCCAGTGAAATTTGCATTTCCCACATTAAACCTAACACTACTCCTGTATTGAGCAACCCCAAGCAGCTGATTACTGACAAAATGACTAAGGAATATGACAGTAATCCTATCCTTCATTCATAAGCATACAAAAGCAGGAAGGCAATTTATCTAAAACATAATTTAATAAAATAAAGACAACCTTTACAGTGAAAATCTAATATCAAATCCGGCATTATTCATGATGGTCCAAGTTCTGATTGTGGCCTCTTTTACATGGTTACAGATGTACTTGGTGACTTGCTATAAGGGTGCATTATCCTATTATATAATAAACTGGTATCTCATACATGATTAATTATCAGGTTAATGTATAAACATCTGCCCGATTAACCAAAGTCTCTTCCCTACATGTCAGTTTTGACTTAATACGGGGATCCTATAAAATAGCTCCATGATTGTGCTAACTCTTAAAAGTTGGCAGTGTAGCTTCATGGAGGTGGGCGTGGTTTATCAGTTTGGGGGCGTGGACGGTGAGGTCCGGCTTTCTGAGTTGAAACCAGTGGCCACCCTAATGAAGACTAGCAGACTATGCATCTCCATGGTAACAGACAACAAATCAATTCTGTGTAGTCCTGTGTTCATACTCCCTTCTATCTGTTCTCTATTTTGGCTAACCTACCCAATGTATATTATCACAATGTGGGGGAAAAATGGAAGAAAGTATGGGTTGCACTACACAGAATTCATTTGCCGTCACTGTGTACGCACACTGCATAGATGCTACAAAACTGATCTATAGGGAATTTTTTATTAAGACCCACTGCATTGTTGTAATAGTGTACACAGTTTTAAATCCTGCAACGGAACTTCTTACTGGAACAACCAATCCGATGCAGACTCACCTGTGATTGTGTCATTGTATCTATCTCATCCATATCTTCCCCCTAAAACAAAACATCTATCTTATATTAAGTCACATGGGGTATCACATAAATAATTAACACTTATCTTCCGTAGATGATTTCATAATAATGGGTGATGATTACAATTTGATCCATCACATTACTGATGCAGGCAGGTTGCGTTTCCATGCACTAAACAAGCACATACCAGAAGTTGCTGTTGATTTGTGGCAATGTGAAGTAGAAGCACATGGTAAGGGTTAGTCGTTTACCTACCGTCCTACGTGGCCGTTTCCGTTTCAACTTAATCTTTAACGGTGATGTAGGATTCTTGGCAGACTTAAGTTAGCAACAACATAGAAAACAAATATGAGCACTGCATGGTGAGTAACACAATTGAGTGAAAGGGCAAAGAGGGATGGTTATTGGGTGAGTATCAGAGTCAGAAGCAGGGAATACATAGTGAATACATGCTCTGCGCTCAATATGTGGCAAAGGAGAGTGAGAGTAGATGTATGGATGCCTCCTTACCTCCATAGTTTCACTGAAGTCTTTGGCACAGAATATATTTTTCAAGGCGGCTACGGAATTATCTGAATCATCTGTAAGTAAAGGATAATAGATATTCCACTGTTCCTTTCTTGCTGCAAATCATACCTACTGAGTATCAAGTACCTTGAGAATGTTCCATCAGGCTACTCTGGTTGCGTTTCAGAGCTGGTTTAAGGGGTTTCCGAATTTCACCTACTTTTGGTGGAGAAAATGAGGACTCCTCTGTTTCTATCTAAAGAACAACAGCATTTCAATAAACGACTCCACTAACACATGGAAGAAAAGGTACTTGTATAGCACATATAGAATCCTAAAAGGGATGAGTATGAAACAATACTGTGACCGTAAAGACAGTTTCTTCAGTACAGATATTTAGATTATCAATCAAAAGGTCATTACTGCTTGGACTGGCCAAAAAGGAAAATGGGACAGCATAAAGTAGTGACTGAAATCCGCGGTCTGCTGAAGAAGCACCGCTGCTGAGAACTTACTGGTTAATCCTGGCAATGCATGCGGAAGAAAAGGTATGTGCTGCCAGAGAAGAGTCCGGCTTATTTATCAGTTCCCCTCATCGATGACTGACACTTCTCTGTAATAACTGTAAGTTCTCAGCAGCGTTATAACTCCAGCACATAAGTAATAGACCAGTGTGTCTGTCATTACTCCATCTGTGTGCGCCTGATTTTATATGGAGTATTGCTTCCACTGGAGAATTCAGTGCATGGTGCAATGGCACATAAGCATTTATACCACCATTAGCAGGAGACTACATATAGGTTGAAGGCTACTTGGTCTCAGTTTAAGTTCTGAGATCACATGGACAGGTGAGTTCTAGACATCCTTTCACATGGTGCAGTACTGCGTAGTTATTGCTGTAGCTTTGACGCAGTGTCTGTGGGGGTTCGTGGGACCCAGTGCTGAGGGGGCTCAGTTTGACAGGCTGTTGGGTCTTGCCACCTCTGGGTGCTGCATTTTGGCGGCAACGATTGCCACGTGGTGTTGCGCCAAATTAGAGTAGATCCCTTTCAAAAGAGGCAACCTTGATGTGGTGAGTGGGCTTATGCACGTTGATCAAAATGTATGCAAATGGTTCTGTAAACATTAGGTGGACTATGGCGCTGTATACTAGTAATTATGCTGAGAAGCAACAGATCAATGCAGAGCTTGTGTATGTGCGATGCATGTTTTTTCTCTTTTTGGAATTTTATCAGGTTCTGCCCTTGGTGCACATCTGCATATGGATTAAAATGACTTTTTCTCCAGTATGGAGCAATGGATCACTAAGTGAAAGGTGTCATTGCATTCAGCTAAGCTAGCCCTACAAGGCATTGTACCTAGTTGAACAGTGAATTTCCTGGTGACAGATTCCTTTAAGCATTGACATCATCAGTATAAATTGCATCTCTTCACCTGGAATCGCACACTGCTCTCTACTTCTTTCTTTCCCCCATTCTCTTTCTCTCTCAGCTGCTGCAGGCGACGTTTTCTGCCGAGCTGAAACCGCAGCAAAGACACCAGCTGAGCGCAGTCAATGGAGCCCAGCAACACCATGGACTCTGGAGAAAGAGACAATCACTGCATCAATATTTAATTACTCCCTCTTTCACTGCACACACTTTCACATCCTTAATATTAATGATGTATAAAAAAAAAAAAAAAGACGCCAGAGGAAGGCAATGATTTGGATTCACATGAACAGTACTGTAAGCAAGAGATGGGACATAAATTACCAAGACCTACAAAATACAACCTTTATTTGAACAGCATTGTCAGAAGTAAGAGACTGCATATCACCCAACAGCCAGAGATACTGTATATAAGCATACTTCTATACTAATATACAAAAGAAGCGAGCACAGTTCCATCAAAATCACCCAAGTACGACTTGTATATAAAACAGAAGTAGTGTTTTGGCTTGGAAAGTAACCAAAAAAGCCCTTATACTTAAATGTATTATATGTATTCTATTATTATTTTGTTTTTATACTTTCCTTGGTTCAACAGTTTCACATTTTCTGGTGCTGAGATGTACCATGAAAATGAATAAGAGGTTGTCCCAGCCCCATCCCCGTTATATAGCCTCACAGAACAGTAATAGGATCTAAAATGTTACCGTGTATGTATAATTCAAATACAATTCCACAAAAATATCTAGGTCACTAGATAAGATCTTTTTTAACGGTTTCTGGATGGAAGTATCCTTTAACCCGGTAAGGATCAAGCCAATTTTGGCAGCGATGTTTCATTTTTTCCTCATCGTCTTCCTAGAGTGACAACTTTCTTTAAGTTTTTCCATAGACATAGCCATATGAGGGACTGCGAAATATAAAATATACCTAAATGAATCCCTATTCTTACTCCAAAATACCATGCAACAGTTTCCCATATTTGTCTTTCATGGTCCTGACAAATCTGAGTATCATACCATGTGGAGCTGTACTGGGGACTACCAAACCGCGAATCTGTAAAACATGGAAGCTGCTCCGCGTTCCGTTCCGCAATTTGCAGAACGGAAAGCGGCCCATTATAGAAATGCCTATTCTTGTCTGCAAAACAGACAAGAATAGGACATGCTCTATTTTTTTTTGCGGGGGCACGGAACAGAGCAACGGATGCGGACAGCACACGGAGTGCTGTCCACATCTTTTGAGGCCCCATTGAAGTTAATGGGTCCACGCCCGAGCCGCAAAATATGCGGTTCGGACGCGGACCACAACAACAGCCATGTGCATGAGTATGCAGCAGCTCCAGTCCTGACCTCCCAGCACTGCCGGGGGTCACATAGCATTATATTGATTTATGATGCTATGTAATTTTACAGTTTTGGAATGTATTGTATAACACTGACATAATGCTGCCAGTGTTATACAATACATTCCAGACCTCTAAGAGTTACATAGCATCATAAATCAATATAATGTTATGCGATCCCTTCAGTGCTGGGAGGTCAGGACGGGAGCTGCTGCATGCTCACGCTGCGAGTCCAGAGTGTGAAACTCACTTGCCTGAAAGGGGCCTAAAGTTGAGTGCCATAGTTACTTTCACTATCCCAGGAAAGCTGGGTAATATAACATGGGAAGCTGTAATAGGGACTGCTGGATACAAAATATAGCCAAATAAATTCCCCCATCACATTATGTGACAGCATCCCATATTTTTCTTTCAGGATCCCGGAAATGCTAGGTAGCATAGCATGCTGACCTGTATTAGGGGCTGCTAAATGCTGAATGTACCTAAATAAATCCCCATTCTTGCTCCAAAATGTTGCAAAATTTGCCTTTAAGGATCCCCGGAAAGCTGGGTAACATGGCATGTGGAGCTGTAATAGGGACTACTAAAGTAGCCACAGCTACTAGCTTGCAGGTCTTTTTTTTTCTCCTTTAATTTTTACACTAAAATGCTACAAGATCTGACCACAAAATAACAAACATACAATCCGATCTCTGTTGTCATTGTTGCTTTCTCTGGTCCCCTCCTGCAGATCCTTCATCACTATACATGTTATGGACTTAATTATAGTCAAGGGTGACTAAGCCTGGGCCCTTTTCTCCAAACTTCTGGTTTTGTGATGTTATGCTTGTGCACACAGTCCGTCTCCAGCCGGAGATGGTGGAAGCAAGGAGAAAAGGACTCCTCTCTCCCTGCAAGATTTCAGCTGAACTGCTTGCTGTTGCAGCTTGCTGGCAGTCTTGTAGGCATATCCAAGGGACATTTTTATATAAGGGTCTAATTATTTTGTGTTTAAAGGGAGTCTGCCACCAACCTGTCCAGTTTTAAACCGATTACATAGTTCAGTGGGACACAAATGTTACATTTGTTTAGTTTTTCAGATCCTCCAAAAAAGTCATTTTTATCATATGCTAATGAGCCATCGCAAGTGCCCGCGGCGGAGACTTTGCTGCAAGTGCCCGGCGAGCCCTGTGTCTGTGTGACATCATCCTGAGCATGCGCAGTGTTCTGCCCACCGTGGGCACAGAGATATGCAGTGCTCATGTGCCGGTTACTGCTGCGCCACTTCTGTCACTCCGATTTTGCACCAGTAATTAACACATGCGTCCCTGGGCACTTGTAAGTGTTCATTAGCATATGACAAAAAACGATTTGGAGGATCTCAAATACAAAACAAAGGTAACATCTATGTCTTTGTGCTCCACCGAACTATGAGATCGGTCTACAACTGGTCAGGTTGGTGGAAGACTCCCTTTAAAGGTTTAGTGTCTAATTAACCCAAGATGGTTCTGATTTGGCTCTGTTCACATTTCATTTTGCTGCATATTTTGATGACGTTTCAATGACACCTCTTTTACTTTTGGTGAGAGAATACATGAAGTTTTCCAATAAATTGCAGGGCCCTGGATAAGGCATCATCACACTGTTCTCAGCACTGCTATGCACGTACTCTTCTCTTACAACCTATTTAACACTTAAGTAATATTTCCCGGATTCACTGAATGGTTAACAGTGGCGTCCTCCCGATTTATCCGTGTGCTAAATCTCACAACATCACAATGGAGCTAATGGCACAGGCCATCTAATCCTTATTTTACTTCCCTCGTTTCTTGTTGCTGTGGAAACTAGGCATCTTCAGTTGCTATGGTTATGAAACTGGTTAGGTAAAAGAGAAATGAGGGTAATACTGGAAATTGGCACTTCCCTGACCAAAGAGATGGTGTGACTGGCGGAATAAGGCTTCGTTTACATCAGCGTTCAGCCATTCCGTTCTCCTGCTCCGTTTAGGAGCAGGAGAACGGAAAGGACAAATTCGGCACATAACTGAGCTGAACAGAACCTAAGGACCCCATAGACTATAATGGGCTCAGTTAGGTTTCCGCTCAGAGGAAGATTTTTGAAGCGGAGACAAAAGTCCTGCTTGCACAACTTTTGACTCCGCTCCAAAATCATCCTCTGAGCAGAAACCTAACGGACCCCATTATAGTCTATGGGTTCTGTAGGCTCAGTTCGGCTCAGTTATGTGCCGAATCCGTCCTTTCCGTTCTCCTGCTCCTATAACGGAAAGGCTGAATGCTGATGTGAACTCAGCCTAATAGATCATTACCCCAGACTTGTCACTTGAGAAGGAGTGAACAGCACCATTACCTGGCATTTGCAATTAAGCCTCATGTCATTTTCTGTAGGAATAATTTTTGTTTTGCCTGCCATTATATGTTTGGGTGCTGGTAACTCATAGGCGTCAGTTCACTGAACTGCAAGAAAATGACACTTTATAGCTAGGGTTTTCATGTTCAGGTTTCTTGATGGAGTCAGGAGAACATTCAAAAAGAGAAGTCTTAGGCTGGGTTCACACTTGAGCGTATTTGATACGCTCCTGTACTTCTTTGGGCGTAGGGCGTTTTACAGCGCGTTCGTACGCGCTGTAAAATGCTCAGGTGAGAACCATGCCCATAGGGAAACACGGGTTTTCGCCTGTTGAGCGTTTTACAGCGCGTAGGAACGCGCTGTAAAACGCTTAAGGCTGGGTTCAGACTTGAGCGTTTTACAGCGCGTTCCTACGCTGTAAAACGCTCAGCAGGCGAAACCCATGTTTCCCTATGGGCATGGTTCTTACCTGAGCTGCTTTACAGCGCACTGAACGCGCTGTTAAACGCCCTACGCCCAAAGAAGTACAGGAGCTTCTTTGGGGCGTATTGTCGCGCGTATTGTGATTGACGCCACAGTGGTCAATCACACAAAGCACGTACGACGTGCGTTTCCTATATCCAAAAACGCGCTGTAATACGCGCGACAAAAACGCACGTAAAACGCGCGTATCAAATACGCTCAAGTGTGAACCCAGCCTTAGGGGTGAATTTATTAGGACCTCCAGTTTTAGGCCACATGCACACGACCGTATCCATTTTGCGGTCTACAAACCGCAGATCCGCAAAATACGAATACTGGCCATGTGTATCCTGCACTTTCCGCAATCCCTATTGTAGAGCTGCCCATTCTTGTGTGCAAAACGGGCAAGAATAGGACATGTTCTATCTATTTTGTGGAACAGCCACGCAGACATACCGATGCGGACCGCACACAGTGAGCTGTCTGCAATACTGAAATGAGGTTTGCATCTGGTTCGCGAAAAATGCGGATCAGACGCAGAAAATAGATACGGTTGTGTGCATGAGGCCTTAATAAAGAAAATATAAACTGGAGTAAGAAGTGCCGCATTATAAAGGCCTCTTTATAAATATGCTGCATCTTCCTGGAGCCCATGCACCAAAAAAATAAATCAATGCCAACTATGAGCTGGCACATATTTGCGCTATGATTTATATCAGTTTCTAGAGTAAATGATAGTAAATCTGTTCTCTTCCACTAAGAGAATTGAAAAAAAGTTGCATATTTGCATAGAAATTCACGACATTTCTATGCCAGAAAACTGCTGCACAGGCTCTAATAAATTACCCCCATAGTTTTATCTTCATGCACGTCCTTCTTTTATGACCCGTCCTTGGCTTTGGCAAAAGATGCAAATGAAAGATTCATTCTAAAATCTGCTGCTGCTTCCTAACAGAAGCCTGTATCAAATGCAATTTACTGGAGGGCTGAATCTCTTCTGCAGTAATTGGTGTAAGAACCCAGACTGCATGCAGGGGTGCACCTAGCCTTTCTGCTGCCTGAGGCAAAAACTGAAACGGTGCCCCCCCCCCCTTCCCAATTCAAATTTCTTAACCTAACCCCTTCCCTTCAGCTGCCCTTTTGCCCCTACCTGGTGCTGCCTGGGGCGATCGCCTCACCTGGCCTCATTGGTGGTGCACCTCTGACTACATGACTGCCATTACTTTCAGGAGGAGTGAAAACTGGAAATGGATTGCATGAACGGGAACCTTGGACTGAGAAGCTGCTTTAGTTGTCCCTGTGGCTTTAGTACTGACACAGAGGGGACACTGTGGTAACTGGTGAATTTCTTTCCATGTAGTCTAAATTATAGTTATATGTAAATCTGCTGAGCCACTAGTTATTACTTAGAGAACTAAATTTACTTGAGATCACAGTGTTCCCTCTGTATCACAGGTATGTGAAGGACACCTTGCAATGCAACTATACCAGGCAAATGTTCATATCTTAGCTTCACTGACCCCTGTGAGCATGAGTAAGGGCCCTTTCACACTTGCGTTTTTGTTTTCCGGCATAGAGTTCCGTCATCGGGGCTCTATGCCGGATGAATACTGATCAGGATTATCCCCATGCATTCTGAATGGAGAGAAATCCGTTCAGGATGCATCAGGATGTCTTCCGTTCAGTATGTCAACGTTTTTTGGAAGGAGAAAATACCACAGCATGCGTGCTGCATTCTTTCCGTCCTGGGATGCGGAGCAAAATAGATCCGTCATGAACTCCATTGAAAGTCAATGGGGACGGATCCGTTTTCTCTGGCACAATCTGCCACAATAGAAAACGGATCCGTCCTCCATTGACTTTTAGTGGAGTTCATGACGGATCCGACTTGGCAATGTTAAAAAAAAGTTGAAGGTAGTACAAGCGGATCCATTCAAACGGATGCATGCGGTTGTATTATCTGTAACTGAAGCGTTTCTTTCCGGCATAGAGCCCCGACCACGGAACTCTATGCCGGAAAACAAAAACGCAAGTGTGAAAGTAGCCTAAAGGATGAGTGGGAGGTTGTGCTTAAATTGCATTTCCAGTGAGGACGATATACTGTAAGTCATTCTGAGTATGTGTTAGGATAGGTCACCAATATCTAAGCACTACACTACCCTCCAGAGTAGTGGCACCAAAAAGTCACATACTTTTGTGAATTTTTGCCTATTTACACCGCATATCTAAAAAGTGAGTGGGAGAGGGCATGGCATAAGTGGCCTGCTGGATTTAACAAAAGTTGCACCCGAAAACTGGCATAAATCACCACTGAAATCTACACCAACTCCTGGCTGAGATAGATTTCAGTTTCTGCCACATGGACCTCCCAAGATGTGCTAAAATTATTAAGAGGCTCCTAATAGATTACTGGTCTGAGAGACGCCAGTTTTAATAAATTCCCCCCTTTGTGCCATGTCCATTATTCCTGCGGCTCTTCTGTACAAATACTAATCAATATTCTCCATTAGTCAATCCTGAGGCAGCGTGAAAGAAGTGTCTGTTACTGGATCTGCAGTTCCTCTGTCCTGCTCCCCCCTCAGCAATGATTCATTCACCTAGTAGAGTGATTAGAAGTAAATTTCCTTCGAGCTTATGAACTACTGTATAAAATGCTGTAGATCGCCAAGGAATTCAGGGACGTAGTTTTCTAATGGTGGTCTCTTCCTTCACCACACGCCTGTGGGCTTGTACACAACAATGAGAGTGTGCAGGCTCTTATATCTGGGCTGACCACATTCGGCATGGATTAAACTTGACAGCCATCAGGTCATGTCATTCTGCTTTCATTCTCACATGGCGTCATTTGTCATACCTTACTAATAAGACACTTTTGGGATTTGCGTAGGACGCTGTCACTAAGAGGCCTAGGACCCACCAGTAAAATGCATTCTGGGGCCCATGGTACAGCTACATGCAAATATTACCTGAGCCCCATTCGCAAATCCCTAAAAGTGCCCCAACACACATATATTTTCACTAGTAGCTTGCTACCTAGCCTGTGCCCTGGACTGATCTGTCCTGGAGACCCTGCTTCTCTGCCCATAGATCCTCTCAGCCGCCTGGTGCATCTAAAATAACAAACTGGGTGGCTTCTTAAATACTCTACCCTGAATAGCTGTATGTACTTTGGCACGTTTCACTTGTGCTAGGGGCCCACCCTGGCTCAGGGGCCCTCTAGGGGCTTCCCGTTTCCCTGTGGGCCAGTCCGACCTTGTGTCTGCATGGCAGAGCTGCTGTTCTGATGCAGCCAAAAGCAGCAACGCCACGCAGACTACTAATGGAAGAAGCGGTAACCCCTTCTAGTTTGCCAAGGACAGCAAGGTTTGCTAAAAGTCCTCGCCATCATTAACTGCCACTTCTTTCATTAGTGATCTGCAAGGACCTGCTGCTCCTAGCAGCATCGCAGCCGTGTGACAAGACCCTTTAATAGAGCCCATAAACGGTGTGGGCAAAAACCTGTGCGGCACTAATTGCCATGATTTCTATGCAAGTACAGACGAAGCACATAAAAAGCTTCACCTGTAGTTTTAGCAAAACCACATAATTGCGGTAAACCACGTGTGGTTACTGCTCTTCAGCCTCACCATGTACGGCATCTCTAAAGGGGTTCTACATAATTAGGGATTAGGACTACATGCTGCAAACTAAGTCAAATATCTACAGCAGGGCTAATTATTATATTTTTTTTTATAACATACACTTTCTTTTATATTTGGTAGTGGACAAGCGTCATCACATGCTCAAGGTTTCCTACACATTGCAGAGGATGACTATCATGAAATGCTTAGCATACTATCTCATGTTTAGTTGTGTGTATTTCCCCATTTTAAAGTCATTGTATCAATTATTCCAAATTACTTGGTGGTTCACACCTTGCGGTATCCATTTGTGACCATTTTCTCCAAGTATCATGCACCTGAACGTGTAACTGTCAGAGAATGGCTAAATAGGCTCTTGCACAGGTTACACAGTGATGTCCATACTGTTCTCTCTTCTGGTAATAATAGTAGTGCTATCACCATGTGGCACACCGTAATACTGAAAGAATGGCTAAAGCAACGTGCTGTCAAATAGTTGCTAGGGAGATGAGAGCCATGGCACCTGCAGTATTCAGAATATGCTGTTACCATGTGGACAAGCGAATAATAGTACAGCGGGTAAGTATTTTAATGAGATCATATTACTGGTGTATTAAAATTATTACTCTCATCCAGATACCAATTAGCCAATGTCCTGCTATCGTCTTGCGTGTGAATCATAAGTAACTATTCAGAATGGTAATGGGCAAAACTTTTCTGTAAAAGACAGTGAGGTGGCGTTTACATTTCCGTTTCATTTTTCGTTCTTCTGATCTGTCACACATAAAAAAAAAATCAGGATCCTGTAAAAAACAAAAACCCAGATCCTGTGCATCAGTTAGCCATTTCTGTCTGAGATCCATTTTCTAGATGGGGGAAAAAAAGTCCTGCATGCAGGACTTTTTTTCCATCTAAAATAACGGATCTCTGACAAAACGGCTCAAACAAATGCCAAATGTGCAACAGGATCCTTTAATAAAACGCATCCTGTGGATAACTGATGCACAGGATCTGGCTTTTTGCTTTTTTTACACAATCTTGTTTTTTTCTGAACGGAAATAAAACAGATGTGAATTCTCCCTTAGTCAGCACCTCCTAACAAGTAGGCTCATGTGTGTGACTGCAATGCAAAAGTGACCAAACACCAAATGAAGCAGCACTCTACGGACACTAATGTGTAATACTTTTATAATTTTAAAGGGGTTGTCTAGGAGTTTTCTAACTTCACCTAAAAGCAGGAAATGTTATAAAATGAGGGGAAAAAAACAACAACTGTTGCCCTGTTAAATTCCCTATCACTCAAGCACCAACGCTCCTGTGGTCCCCTTCTGTCTTTTTGTTTATTTTCCTGCAGTGATGACCTGCTGCACATCCATATGACCACTGCAGCCAATCGCTGGCATCAGCAGTCTAGTGTGCTACATGCTAGCATCACCGCTCTTAACTGCTGTACTGCTAAGGTACATTTACTTTACATTACATTTACTTATACATTGAGGTTCTCGGTGCACATTTAATGAAGCTGTGTGAACCCACCTGCAACAATGCCTTGTGGTGAGATCGCTTTGTAGTGGGCTGGCAGAGTAGCTGCCCATTTATGTTCTCATGCTCAGTTTGCTATCTATCCTCTTTAAACTAATTTGAGAATGTGGAGATACATACATAGTCTTCTGTATACTAGTTGTTTGAAATAAATTTCTAGCCTTGCAATTTCCCACTAAGTGCCAATATGGACTGGATTTTTTTTTGCACATTCTGAAATGCCAAATTCATTATCAACTTGATCTAGAGGGATGTTCTTAGTGGAAAAAATGTGGGCAAGCATCAATAATAAAAAAATGTTTATAAAAGAAAGTCTGCCTAATTAAATTGAATTTTTACTGGCATCCATTCACTTTCTATCAGGTTCAGTCCCAGAAAAAGGAGGCATACAAATGGGATATTAATCTCCCAACTGCAGATCAAAACACCATCATTAGGTAAGTTATTTTATTTACACTTGATTTAAAAGGATCACTTGTCCTTATTTATTTCCATTAATTCATTAAACTTTACTCCTAAATGAAATATAACTAAAGGGCCTTTTACACAGGCAGAGAGTCCACCAGATAATCGCTAACAAGTGCTCAAAGGAACGATTGTTAGCGATTATCTGGCAGTGTAAAGGTGCTGCCGATTACCCGATGAATGAGCAAAAAGCTTGTTCATCGAATAATTGGATCATTTGTGTAGGCAAATTGCGGTCAGCAATGCACAGACACCAACTGTAGGGCCGCTGTATGTGGGAGGTGCGGAGGCACGGACAGAAAACCGCATCGCGCCTTCTGGATTGCGGACCCATTCAAGTGGGCCACAATACAGGCACCAGCCAACAACGGTTATGTGCCTAAGCCCTAAAGCAAAAAGTTAAATTGCAAAAATAGTATTTTATTTTTAGAAAAATAAAAAAGTTGAAAAACATGAAAAAAAAAAAACATACAAATTTGGTATCAATGGGAGCAGCACTGCAGTGATGAGCGCTGTCCACTACAATATTGTCAGTGCTGTGAAGTCCTGGCTAGACTTTCAATGATGGAGCCATACCTGATCTGACTGGCAGGAGAAAGAAGTGTCAGACCCCCACCGATTAGCTAGTGATGGCCCATCCTGGAGACAGGCCATCACATAGAACAAGGGTCAGCAAGCAACCTTTGGCACTCCAGCTGTGGTGAAACTACATCTCCCATCACACTTGCTTGGCTGTTCTCAGAACTCTCGTAGAAGTAAATGGAGCATGCTGGGAGTTGTTGTTTAACCACCGCTGGAGTGCTGGAGGTTGCTGACCCCTGACATAGAAAATGCTTCACAATCCCTTTAAGTTTCTTTAACTTTTTCTTCTCAATCTTTTTCACCTTTTTATTTTTTGCTCCACAGTAATTCATAAAAGATAAACACATGCTGTGTAGACATTTTGTGATTTCAGCAGTCTAATGTTCAATAACTCCCTAACTCTCTAATCATTTTACCTGCAGTCTCCACCAAAGCCAGGTTCTTCAACCGACAGTCTGTTAGCAGTTCTTGAAGCTCTCGGTACTTGGTGTTTAACGATAAAAAGGGAATATTTCTCAGCATAATGTCCTCAACCCGTACATTGTACCTCCTAGAACAGAAATATAAAAGAATAATCTATCTGGTAGACTGCCTTAAACACATGGTTATAGTCATATTACATTTCAAGACGTTGGCTATTAGGCAGTGCGCCTTTACCTATGTCAGTACAGGATGAAGGAAGAGGGAATAAATAAGATGCTGAATCTGATGGATTATAACTAGGGATGAGCGAATGTCATATTTTCGTGTGCGGGTTCGTGTTGTGGTATTTACTGAATTGCGTTATGGATTCCGTTTCCACGGACCATAACGCAATTTCATGACAGAATGCATAACGGAATACCTTTAGAGGCATTCCGTTATTCATTCCGTCATAATAGAAGTCTATGGGCTGCAAAACGGATCCGTCCAGTTTACGTTATGTAGGAGAGGACTCCAGCATAACGGAAACTGGACGGATCCGTTATGCTGGAGTCCTCTCCTGCATAATGTAAACTGGACGGATCTGTTTTGCAGCCCATAGACTTCCAATAGAAGAAAATTGTGTAATCTATAGACCCTCTAACATCACAGAAGAGATAGCAACGCAACTGTATAACCAAATAGAGCAGCTGCACAGGCTGGCACAGTGGTCATAATGGGAGATTTTAACTTCCCAGACATTGGCTGGGGTCATGATTCTGCCTCAACCGCAAAGGGGAGAAAATCCCTCAACTTGCTGCAGGACTACTTTATGGCCAGTTTGTAGAAGCTCCCACTAGGGGCAATGCTCTGTTGGATCCGGTAATTTCTAATGATGTAGAGCTTGTTGGAAATGTTACTGTTCGAGAAACACCAGGTAATAGTGACCACAATATAATTATATTCCCCGTAAACTACAAGAAGCAAACTCTGTCAGGCAGAGCAAAGACACTAAATGTTAAAAAGGTTAATTTCCCTGGGTTTAGGGCAGTATTTCAGGGCATAGACTGGGAGCAGCTACTGTCACATAATAATAGGATAAATGGGAGAGCTTTAAATCCACATTGAGTAATTGCACAAAAAAATTTGTTCCTTTAGGTAACAAGTATAAAAGGCTAAAATTAAACCCCCCATGGCTTACAGCTACTGCAAAAAGGGCAATAAAAGACAAAAAAGGGCATTTAAAAATACAAATCTAAGGGTTCAGCTGTAGCGTTTGAAGATTACAAATGGCTTAATGAAATCAGTAAAAAGGAGATAAAATTAGCAAAAATACAAAACAAACAGCAGGTAGCAAAAGAGAGCAAAACAAATCCTAAAAAATTCTTTAAATATATAAATGCTAAAAAACCTAGGTCTGAGCAGGTAGGTCCACTAAATAATGGTAAGGGGGGGGGGGGGGGTAGTCACTGAAGATAAGGAAAAGGCAGGGTTAGTAAATGTTTTTTTTAGCTCTGTATATACAAAAGAAGAGAAAGGAGATGATATCTGTGGTGCTGCGTCTGTTAGTACATCCAGTAATATACTCAATTGGCTAACTGTAGATATGGTCCAGGACAAGTTAGATAGGGTAAATGTGAACAAGGCTCCGGGTCCAGATGGATTACACCCAAGAGTGCTTAAAGAGCTCAGTTCAGTCATTCTCTAGGTACCAGTACAGTGCCAAGTGATTGGCGCAAGGCAACCATGGTGCCCATATTAAAAAAAGAATCAAGGTCCAACATAAATGCTTATGAAAACGTGTAGAAATCTGAGTCTCAATTCCTTCTGGGATTCGCGTTCCCACCTATCCCTTGGTTGAACTTTATGGACTTATGTCTTTTCAACCGTATTAACTATATAAATATGTACAAAAAGCTACTAATATATCTGAACTGGAGCAGCTCTGCCAATTATTGACAAAAGACAGTATAGTTTTTTCCCCCCCTTTATGTAGAGACGTTTTTCCTATGACCCCTATCTTTTTAAGGTGGCACACCCAGTTACATAAGTATATTTATTTGGGTTCTTTTTGGCCAATATCACATTTCTATTTATTCACTGTGACACTGCATATGCAATACTAAGGCAAGTCTGTTCAGAGTCCATGCCAAAAAAACAGTATCCAGATGTTACGTGTGAGTGAAAAGTAAAATCTGATTTTCTATTCAAACACTCAGCTATTTTAGAAACACAGAAGACTGAGGGCAGAAAAGACCACATCTAGTTGGCCTTTATATTATTTTCTTGTTATTTTGCTCTTAGGATAGATACAGGCAGGTTTAACAAGTTCAAGAACGGGCAATTTACCCCGACTAGGCGGATCATTCTGTCAATGAGTCTTTGAAAGCCTTAACTTTTTTTTCTGTTGGGTTAAGTAAATAATTTTTGTGCCTTTTTTTCAGTCAAACATGAGACTTTATTTTTATGTCATTTTTATTTTAGCATATTTTTTTTTTCTTTTATAACCTTGAAGATGTAAAAAATTTTTTTTAAACAACCCAACATGGAACTAAATTATATATTTTTTTTACTTATGTCTCCTTTCCATAAGGCTACATTCACACAAACGTGTTTTGTTTCCGTGTCCGTTCCATTTTTTTTTGCGGAAAGGATGCAGACCGATGCTGGCGCATACAGCAGGGGTCCGGCTATCAGTGACTGCTGGAGCCCGTTGCTGATCGGATGGGCGCAACTCCTGCACCCGCCCTATCAGCACGCCGTAATAGTACGGCGCTGGGCGGTAAGTCACGTCCCGCTGCACCGAACTATTACGGTGCTGGGCGGGAAGGGGTTGATAGAACAGGTGTTTTCGGATGTGGGGATGCCTATGAGGTTTATATTTTTCATTCTGGGAAAAGGAGGGTAATTTTTATATTTTTTTCTTATATCATTAAAAGCTTCTTTTTTTTTTTTACTTTTTTTTTTTTACTTTTTTGGGCATCCGAGGGCCTAACAACATGCAACAATCAGACTGCCACTTCAATTTAGCAACTGAATTCGGTCCATTGATGAGTCAAGATTCAGTATATTCCAATGTAGTGCCACCACCAGCAGGCCTACATTGAAATATACCCGAGAAAGACATAGGAGCAGTGAATGAATGGCTTCCCCAGTCGCCGCATGGGGGAGCCATTCCAGGCTCGGAAGTGCAGCACTTCCGGGATTCGTGCTCTCAGATGCTGTGGGTTAAATGCCTGCAATGGGCATTAACGCAGACATTAGGTAATGCGCTGTTTTTCTTTTGTTGATCTGTGGCTCCGTTCCCAAGTTAAGATACTTTTGCTTAATATGCAAATATGCCCTTGGTGTAATGAGGGCATCACCTCATTGCACCCAAGCTCCACTAATTTCTGTGGACAGTCCCTCCCTGGAAGCTTTGATTGTCATGACCAAGGGCATCACCTCATTGCACACAAGCTCCACTAATTTCTGTGGACAGTCCCTCCCTGGAAGCTTTGATTGTCATGACCAGGCAGTGGCAAAGCAGCAATGCATGGTCTGACCACAGAAAGGAGTGGAGCTTGGGTGCGACAAGAGCAATGGTGATGTCCCCATTGCACCAAGGGCCTGATTTACATATAAAAAAGTATCATCACTAGGGAATGGAGCCTGGGATCAACAAAAGAAAAACAGCATTTTAATCAGGTGAACTACAGCTAAGTCTCTATGCAAACAGTTGGACAGGGAGGTCGCTGGTGACAGATTCCCTTAAATCCTAGATAATCAATTAGATATTAGTTAGTTATTAAAGAGAAAAATCCCTTTAAATATTACTTGCACTCACAGGTACTATTTTTGGTCTTATTTGAGGACCTATATATAATCAATTATTAAAAATTAAAGGGGTTGCTTACTCATACCCCTTGATATGCGTTTGAGATTAAATTGGTGTCATATCAGAGGCGGTATCCTTGCTCATGACAGAGGCTCTAGTTCAAGTGGACCCAGCCTATCATATTCATGGCCTGTATGTAATACTGTGTTTCAGCTGCTGCTGGAAAAATGGATGCTCAGCTCAGGATAACAGGCGATCTGGCGATCATTCTGCTGGTTCTAACATAACAAGGGCTTCTCTGCATTTTGTTCTGATGTGGAAACTGGTTTCCAATTTAATGCAAACAAGACAGTATAATTTAATACAACACATTCAATACTCACTCTTGGTGCCCAAAGCCCAGCTCTGGAAGATAAGGCAATTTTTTGATGCGAATAATACTGTCATACAGGGACGGCTGCAGACTCTGAGCCACTGCATTAGCCAGAATGACGGCAATCATCACTGGTAATATATGAGAAATCTGTCCGGTCAGTTCAAAAACAATCACTGCTGTAGACACAGTATGAGTGACTGCTCCCGAAAGCGCTGCAGCACCTGATGGAGGGAAGGATGCAGAGGTATAAGAGCTAAACCTGGAGAATAATAAAGCAATGAGGCACAAAACTATTTCTTACCTACAACTGCATAGCCACCAGGGACAATCCGATATGTGCTGCCATCACTGTGAATACCATCTGGGAACCAAGCTGCCATGCTCTCACCAACTAGCCTGCCAAATGCAGCACCTAGTATAAATATATTTTAAGGGTGTATGAAGTATGAAATATTTTGCAGTATAAATATGATCACAAGAATGTAAAGTCAAGATGGGCCCAGTTCCTCTGAAGCCAAAGAAATACTGCACTATGGACTAAATGTGCTGAACAAGACTCATTGATATCGTCTGCCAATTACTTCTAGTTGAATAGTAGTTTGCCATCATTTAAGTGAGCCCAGTAACAGAGAATTCCAATGACTAGATGACTTTATATGGTGACCATTATTGTGTCTTGTAGGCAATCACTAATCCTAAGTTACTTGGCTCATAATGAAAAAGAAATGTCAAGGTATGTGAAGATACAATGACATTTCTTACTGATTGCCCCTCTGTCGGAAACAGTCAGCCTCCCAGCAATTTCAATGCAGAATAACAATATTGTCAGATTCCTTTTTAAATGGTATATCTGACAAGAAACCTTTTGTATGGGAACGTGTGGGACATAACATATACTTATACACCACACATTAGGTTTGGTCTGCCTTACGTCTATCCACTGGACCTAGTGTTTTAGTCTAAGGGTAGGTCCATGTAGAGTTTTTCGAGGAGGCTTGGAGGCAGTAAGAAGGAGAAATATAAGCCCTTCTTTTGTACTTCCAATTCTTTTTGAATCCACTTCTGGCTTTGGCTTAAACCCTGCAGAAAAATCTGCCCCAAATCCTCCTCCAAAAAAACTCCATGTGAACCTACCCCAACATTCTGAAACGCCTGAAGAAAGTTCATCGTTTTTTTTTGTTGCTAATGGCTTATTATTTTTTTATCACTCCAGTCTGTGACTTATTTGTGAGAAATTTGAGTACTATGTGAAAGTTTCCCTGGCAATAAGAACTCTGGGTTGAAGTGTTTTCTTAAATCAGGCTCGGTTGTGACAGATGTTATTGTAGAAAACAATGGGTACTGCCGAGCTGCCAAATTGGATGTAGTGGTCATTTGTGTAGGAGGTCCGAGAATAGATGACTTCTGTTATGTCTGAAATTCTAAGGTAACTCATAAACAAAGAGATCAACACAAAACACCGACTCTTATGTAAAATTAAGCTACAACTTTATTCAGTATAATACAAAATTCATAAAAATTCTCTATACCAAGGTATTTTCAGATCAAAAAACGGTGAGGTATATGATAGTGTAAACAACTTACTGCGGGAGGTCCAGGTTCCTGAATATCAAAAAGGTCTATTTGATTTTAAATTAGCTTGACCCAGATATATAACCAGTATTGGCCATAAGCATGATATAAAAAATATCACATATAATTAGAAAATTTCACCCATAAAAATCAATCAGGGATAAATCAAATCCAAACCATGACTATAGCCAATATTCCCATGATGGGCACAAGCATCAACCATGCAAAGCCACAGTTCAAGGTGGCTATAATATGAAGTTTAGATATTGTTAATGATCTTCAAGCATGATCTAATAGAGTGGTACATACCCATATCAATGACACACAGGGCCCGGAACCCCCACAGTGCAGCACCTCGACACGTGTTTCGCTATGAAAAGCTTCGTCAGGAGGTGTGATAGTTTCCACTATCATATACCTCACCGTTTTTTGATCTGAAAATACCTTGGTATAGAGAATTTTTATGAATTTTGTATTATACTGAATAAAGTTGTAGCTTAATTTTACATAAGAGTCGGTGTTTTGTGTTGATGCTTTGTGGATGTACGGCTCTTGGGTTGATTTTGTGGGGTATGTAGGCTAATCATAAACAAAGAGAGGCAGAAATGTCTAAAAACTGATTTTTTTGCAATAAAATGTAACTGGGATGCTATGAGAAAGTGGGGGAGCATCTCTGTTGTGCCATGTAAGATGGGGATTGGCTAGCTGTGAAATACCATATTACAGCAATAGATCATGAGCTCGAATTCTGAAAGTCTCAAATTAATAGTTTAACTTTTAAATCAAAGTCTTCAAATGTAAGTTTTGCCTAAAGAGAGTTACCTCCAAAATCAGTTTTAAAGTAAGCATACTGCCATGTAGGGTTGGTGTCCCGAAACATAACAAGACTTTTTTTGTGAAAATTCAGTCTTGAAATCCTGAGAAATACTCATTTTATTTTTATGCAAAAAGTTTTTCAATGCTCCATGGACAGAGCCGTTGCATTCGGTGCACCTGGCTTCCACGGAGTCATTGCTATCAGCTCTGAATACTCTAGGACTGTTAAGTAAACAAGAGTAGAAGCAGCTGGGCGACATTATGGCAAAGCAATAGTGCACCAAAGAGAGCTGCCCATAGTGCATCGAAAACCTTATTTGCGTAAACATGTAAAACCATTTCACAAGAAAGGTATGGTTATGTTTAGGGACACCTACCCTACATGGCGGTGTGCTTACTTTGAAGGGTTTGTCCGGGCTTTTACCATTGATGACCTATCCTCAGGATAGGTCATCAATATTAAAAGCCTGGAAACCCTCTTTAACTCCTTCCCTGTACACAATTTGCACTTTAGTGAACAAGCAATTTTTTTATTGCGTTCCAAGAGCTATGACTATTATATTTCAGTTGATGTAGACACATGAGCCTTGTTTTTTTTACAGGGCAAATTGTATTTTTTTTATACCATTTTGAGGTACACATAACTTACTGATACACTTTTATTAACTCCTTTTGGGGAAGAATAGATAAAAATAGCAATATTGCTATTTACTTTTTACATTGTAAATTTAGCAAAATTCACTTTGCGGCATAAATAAGATGATGACTTTATTCTCTGGTTCAGTACAATTACAGCGCTACCAAGTACATATAATTTGTTTTAAGTTTTTGCACAATGCAACCCCTTTTTTTTTTTTTTTTTATAAAATGTTTTTACATCACTGCATCCCAAGACCCAAAACTTTTTTATTTTTCTTTCTACGGAGCTGTGTGAGGGCTTGATTTTTGCAGGACGGTGCTGATGCCTGACAAAGGGGCCCCCTACCTCTAAAATTACTTAGAGGCTGTGCTTGCTATTGAAAGCTTCTGCCAATCTGGGCTATTATAGCAGAAGTCCAGCTGTCATGAAAGAGATGAGCTCCTGCTCTCTGCTGCATGGAAGACCCTTGCACTGCTTTTTCTAGGTCACTGTACAAAGGCGAAGGTCTAGAATAACGCCCCATATTGACTGCCATAAACAGGCATATCGTTATTAAGGGGTTAAAATCTATTTTGGAGATGACAAACTCCCTAAAATCCCACTTGTTACTAGACTGAGGCTATTATTCTGGACATCACATAAATCTTTAAAGGTATACTCCTTGACACAGCTACCCAAAACAGCAGTGAAAAATGTTTTTCTAGAAGTGGGATTCTCTAAAAGAATAGCAGAAATGTGCAAAAGATATAAAGGAATTGAAAAAAAAAAAGCCACAGAAACATCTGGCCTACATCACGGACGTTCTTTTCAAAGAGGTAGTCTTTCAGTGTACCTATCCATGCAGTACAGATGACGTGTGTACACCAATGGCTTGGAGGCCATTGATCTAAAACCACACATTAGAGCTCCACTGGCAGCTGTCAGTCTGATTTATTTAATTTTAATTACAGATAAAAATGCTAAGTTTATTAATCATACGTCAGTTAGTGATTTTCATAAATGTCCTATCACAACTTTCTCCTGGCCAACTACGTTGCTGCTAAAAAGAACATTGTGAAACTCACCAATTACAAATACTGGCATGAACGCTCCACATGGAACTGGAAGTGTAGTGGCCAGTGCAGACATCCAAAACTGAGAGAGAAAGATGGTCGCAAACACAAGGGTAAGACAAAGAAAAGTAACAAAGAAAACAAGAAGCAATGACGCATGCATCGGCAATAGCAAAGAGTAAACTAAATATTGTACACATGGTACATATTTATACCAGGTTCAACCTACCTTCATTAGAATGAAGACCACCAGAGTGACAAACACATTGGTTCTCTGGCTTTTCCATGCGTTGGAAGCACCTCTGAACATGAAGTCCTCAGAGACCCCTTGTTGAGCCCATGTACAGTTATCAAACAGTGATACCAAAGTCTCTTTTTGAGTTAGCTGAGGAGAAAGGAGGATATAATGAGTGTAATACTTATTAGACTTTTCAACTGTGTTGTTATAATACTACCACCATCCACCACCAGCAGACTTACCTGACCAGCCATGAACTGACCAAATCCTGGTGGGAAAGTCAGAGTAGATATGAGTAAAGTGACCACAGCAGGAAACAGAAGACGCCTGCAGGTTAAGTTTCAGCAATCAGTGTGCTACTCAATAAGAAATCTGCAAATCTCACTTTAAGGGTGCATTCACACGACCGTATTTTTGGGTCTGCATCTATTTGGCAATTTTGTAGGCCAATTTCATTGGGGCCGCAGAAGATGCGGACAGCACACAGTGTTCTGTCCGCATCTGTAGTTCCGATCCGCTGCCCCGCAAAAAAGATAGAGCATGTCCTATTCTTGTTCGCAATCGCAGACAAGAATAGGCATTTCTGTCATAGGGGCAGTTACATTCACACGGCCAGTATCCATGTTTTGCAGATCTGTAATGTGTGGACAGCAAAACATATATGGTCGTGTGAATGTAGCCTTAGGCAAATTTCACATGAATGGGTGCTGTCCTGGAAACACACTCAGTGTGATGGTCACATTTCCCAAACGACCACTGCTCCTCAGACCTGAACTCACAGCATCATAATGATTTACGATTCAGTGAATGACTGCCCAACCAAAAGTCTACTGTACTCGCATAATTCCATAAGTATTACAACAGACCTGCGGTCAGACATGAACTCACAGCACCATAAATCATTATTCAGGTCAGAGGAGCAGTGTTTACTGTAGTTCAGAAAATAGGGCCATGACACAGAACGTGTTTCCCAGACCATACACGCTCCTGGGAAATTAGCCCAGAGGTAAAGCCAAATGGGGCGAACTGTGGTTTTTAATGTTAAGTGGATGCTCCAGTTTGCCAGTAAAACAGGTGTGGGTGAGACGACTGTTTTCCGTTAAACTAAAACATCCACTTAACATCCAATCGGAAAACTACAGCAGCTTTGCAACCACATCGGGCCACATCACTGTTTCCCCATTTGGCCTAACCCAAAAAAACATAATCCTCAATAGGTTACAATAGCATGTCATCAAAAAGTTTGTGTTGAATTTCATTTTTTTGCCCATTTCTGTTCCATTAAAATACACGGCATGTTATGCATTGCATAGTGAAATTACATTAAATGATTTACAGGGTTAATTAAACATCATGGGATGGGCACCACTAAGTCATAAAGATAAACATGGGTGCTATCAGCATGTAAATACAGGAAAGTAGACGAAAAAAGCAAACTACATGTCAAAAACTGATGCACACTGTATGACAAAAACATAAAGCTTCATTGGACAAGTTAAAAGATACCAAAAACACAACACACCTGGAGGTCTCAAACTAAATATGTATGAGAACCTCCCCCACAGCACAATGCATTAAATAGTTACAGAGGTCAAATACACAAATAAATCAGGTGTATAAGATACAATAAAGAAAGATCAATAATAAATAGCCGATAATAAAATACTGTATTAATAATCCATCCAATTATTTACTAACCCGCAGTGTGTAAGGAAATCAAAACTGAATAAATGTAACCCTAAAAATGAATGTGCAATGTGATATTGCATGATCAAAGAGCAAATAATCTCCCAGTCCCCAACCTGCTTCGATCCTCCTCCATCCCACACTTCCTCATGTTCCCTTTCCTCATTTGTCCCTATATCGGAAGACAAAGTCTCCAGGCTTTCCTCTTCTTTAGGACCTATGACCTGCAGCAGTGATCCCATTCCCTTACCTCTCCTCCAGTCCCTCTCCCCGACTGTCATTACTCACCTAACTACAAATATTTAACCCCTCTCTTCTGGCATCTTTCCCTCCTCTTTCAAACATTCTTTTATAACCCCACTACTAAAAAAAACCACAAATATCTATTGACCTAACCTGTGCTGCTAACTACTAACCTGTTTCTAACCTCCTCTTCCTATCCAAACTTCTGGAACATCTTGTCTACTCTCTCTTAATAAGCTTTCTGCAAACTCTCCTCTTGACCCCTAACAATCTGCCTTTCACTCTAAAGAAACCGCCCTTTCCAAAGTGTCTAACGACCTCCTGATAAATGGCAACTATTCTCTACTGATTCTTCTGAATCTCTCTGCAGCATTTGATACGGGAGACCAGAAACTCCTCCTCACCATACACCACTCAATTGGCCTTAAGGACACTGCTGTCTCCTGGTTCTCTTCCTATATCTATGGCCACTCCATTAGATTATCATTTGTTGGCACTACTTCTGCCCCTCATTCTCTTGATGTTGGGGTTCCTCAGGGTTCGGTTCTAGGTCCTCTCCTTTCTGCACAGCCGCTACTAGACTAGACTAGACTATCAGTAAATCTGGTTTTCAGTACCATCTCTTTGCTGATGAAACCCAACTATACATCTTATCCCCTGACATCACTCCTGCTTTACTGCAAAACACCAGTGATTGTCTGGCCCCTCTTTAACAAAATGTCCTCTCTCTATCTGAAACTAAACCTCTCAAAATCTAAACTTGTCTTTCCGCCATCTACTAACCCACCTAAACTTGATATTTTATATACTCCTGGGCATCACGTCCACTGTCTTGGGGTAATGTTTGACTCAGATATTTTCTTTGTTCCCCATAATCAATCACTTGCACACTCTTGTCGCCTGCACCTCAAGAACATCTCCAGAATCTACCCTTTTCTCATGGTGGAAAGGCCAAAACTGTTGCTTTGACTGATTCTCATCTTGACGACTGTAACTCATTACTAATCAGTCTTTCCCTCACTATTCATTCCCCACTTCAGCCTGTCCTAAATGCAGCAGCCAGACTAATCTCTCTTCCCAACAACTACCACAATGCCTCTAGCCTATGCCAGTTACTTCACTGGTTTCCATTCCACCACAGAATACAGTTCAAACGTCGCACCCTTACCCACAAAGACCTCCACAGCGCTCCGTAGAACCTGCATTGCAAATGTACCAAACGGAGCATACACAAGATAATGAAGTCAGATGGGAGCAGTACCTACAAGTCTGGCACTGTCAATCACCAAGGGATAGGATGGGCTTAGTAAACAAGAAAAAGAGGCATAGAGAGGCAAAGGTCCATCCAAGGTGCTCTGAATATCTTATCTACATATGTGTTCGAACTTCTTTTTCTACAAACTGAAGCAATGGCTTACCATTCAAATGTCTCTGATAGCACTGTCTGAAACATGCTAAGTTTACTATCTAAAAACAAGGTGACAGACTCCCTTCAAGAAAGCAACCTTTCTCATTACAGTGACCTTCAGTTGAAGAAAAAACACATTAACTAGGGAACAAACAGAACACTTACCTGGTGGTCTTTTCAGCTGCAGATCCACCAATTCCTGGGCTCTTCTTCTGCCATTCGAGATGGCTGCACCAGTTCTTAGACTACAGTACCTGGTGCATGCTGTGCATTTGGTGGTCAGAGCCGCCTCTTGCTCTCCTTGGGCTGGCCAGTACTGCTCATCTGGACTTCTGATGTACAGTATGCAGTCTGAGAACAGGTCCAACCATCTTGAATGACAGAAAAGAAGCCTGGGAAACAGTAAATCTGCAGTTAAAAAAAATAAAAAATATAGCTGAGAATCAGAGTTGCTAAGCTCTATCTCTCCGTGCAGCGAAACCTTTAATTGCATAAAGAGTAAAGGTATTTTTTCTAAGGAATGCAATAGCTGATTTTCACAAGATGGGTATCATTTTAATTCAAAGGATCAACCCTACCAGGCAGTATGCCTTGTTTGATAGGGCTGCTCCTGCTGACGGGTGCTCTTTAAAATTCTATTCTATGGATGGAAATGGCATAAAAAGCCATACCTAGATTATTCTGCACCTTGGTGTTCAAAAAAGTCAAACCCGCAGTGTTTACCAGTGGTGAATTAAAAAAATTCAGTAATGCAGGAGATACAATTTACAGTTGTTTTCATGTTATCACATCGCAGCAATGAATAACAAAATATAAAGTCATAAATGACAAATAAATATACAAACCTACTAAAAATGAATTCTTACTCTACTTTGTTTGGTTCCAAGCATCCAGCTATAATTTATACTGCTTAGCTCTTACAAATGTAACCAGATCAGTACTTGGCTGAAATAATACATTGTGTCTTTCTGGGTTTTTTTTTATCATTACTGGCTAACTTTATTTTTATTTTACTAAAAACCCGAAGTCTGAAAGGAATATGTAAAGCATACCTGTTAAAAAAATGTTTGCATAATGGCTATGTATCTTTGCACAATAATAAATGTGAAGGGATTGGTGTTTTTTTGGGGCTTCCCTATGTCTCTTTCAACCGTATTATTCCCAGTTTCAGCTGCACAGCTAGATGCATTTCACTCAGATGCAGTGGGTGTCTCCCTACTGTTCAATTTGCAGTTACTGTGTGCAGTGGCTTCACTTTATTTACTCCCCACTAGGTTTGTCTTCTTCTAGGAACCTCAGGAAGCTGCTAAGGAGGGAGACATCAGACCTACAGGAGATTCTCTGCTCCTCAGAAGCAGGCTCGGGATCTCAGCTTACTCTGACATGACCCCATTTTCTGTGAGCCATCTTCTGAGTCTCTGTTACCAGGAATGGATCACGCCTGACAACAGGCAGTAGACTGCAAATTAGGTGGAAGGGAGACCTCTAGTGGCCATGATTTTACAGCTTTTTGTCAAGTGGATGCAGGCATATTTTTTAAATGAAGTGATTTAGAAATTTATTAGTCACACCATTCTATATTAAATTAAATTGTGCGAAAGTACAGTGACTTTAAAAAAAACAAAAAACTATAATATGGGATGTCATGTCACTGTGAATAATACATAATCGTAGCCACATGATATTACAGTGGATACAAAGGGGGAGATTTATCAAAACTGGTGTAAAGGAGAACTGGCTTTGTTGCCCATAGCAACCAATCAGATTCCACCTTTTATTTTTAAGGGCTCCTTTGGTAAATAAAAGGTGGATTCTGATTGGTTGCTATGGGCAACAAAGCCAGTTCTCCTTTACACCAGTTTTGAAAATCTCCACCAAAGTCACTGAGATCTACATGAGCTTATGAAGATTAGTGGTGAGGGGGCCAGAGAAGAATTTCAATAATAAGTATATTTGAAATTTGAGAAGTCTTTTTGTCCCAGTTTCTTTCTGGGTTTGAAATCTTGTCTTTATGTGGATTTGTGTCTGCAATATATTTCCGCTGAAGTCACACTAGGTGTAGGAAATGAGTGCAATGTGTTTTTTTTTTTTTATGTAAAACAGTAATTAAATTTATGGTAGAATTGCCCTATCCAGGTCAAGGATCAGCGCTCAGGTGAAAGAAATTTCCAGACGTACTCACTTTTTCATAAGGAATTTGTTAATTGCCTTCTGTTTCCTCATGAATTGTACAATCTTGCGATTGAGGTAGACAAATAGCGCACCTCCAAATCCACTAGCGATCCTGGAGGAAAAAACTCAGTAGATCAACAAGGATGCAAGCTAAAAAGAATGTGAAAGAATTTGGAAAGAAATACAATGTTGACAATACAAAATTTCTGAGAATTGGTGGGAGTGCCAAAAGCTGGACCCTCTCAGAAGAGAGGGTGATGGCATATCAAAGCTATATTTATATCCTACCTACACGTTCCACAGACCTGTGCATAGATTACACTCACATCTGCAGAGGTGGCAGATAAGCCTTTAGCCCTGTATTCTAGCCCAGCTCTGCCCATGTCAGTATTCAGAACTGGTTGGCACTCTTAGACTGTTGTGGTGCTTGTGGATTGGCAAGTCCAACAGTGGTAAAGATGCATTCCTGGGACTTACTACTAGACATATTTAATTTTTTTCAGGGATAGTACATACAGTACAATAGTAGTATGTGATTCAGTTTTACAAGGTGCCCTGCTATTGTACCGGTGGCTGTAAATGTTGGCACCCCTGAAATTTTTCAAGAAAATGAAGTATTTCTCACAGAAAAGTATTGCAGTAACACATATTTTGCTATACACATGTTTATTCCCTTTGTGTGTATTGGAACAAAACCAAAAAAAGGAGAAAAAAGCTAATTGGACATAATGTCACACCAAACTCCAAAAATGGGCTGGACAAAATTATTGTCACCCTTTCAAAATTGTGGATAAACAAGATTGTTTCAAGCATGTGATGCTCCTTTTAACTCACCTGGGGCAAGTAACAGGTGTGGGCAATATAAAAATCACACCTGAAAGCAGATAAAAAAGAAGAGAAGTTCACTTAGTCTTTGCATTGTGTGTCTGTGTGTGCCACACTAAGCATGGGAAACAGAAGAGGAGAAGAGAACTGTCTGAGGACTTGAGAACCAAAATTGTGGAAAAATCTCAACAATCTCAAGGTTACAAGTCCATTTGCAGAGATCTAGATTTGCCTTTGTCCACAGTGCGCAACATTATCAAGAGGTTTGCAACCCATGCCACTGTAGCTAATCTCACTGGGCATGGACGGAAGAGAAAAATTGATGAAAGGTGTGAACGCAGGATAGTCCGGATGGTGGATAAGCAGCCCCAAACAAGTTCCAAAGATATTCTAGCTGTCCTGCAGGCTCAGGGAGCATCAGTGTCAGCGCAAACTATCCGTCGACATTTAAAAGAAATAAAACACTATGGCAGGAGACCCAGGAGGACCCCACTGCTGACACAGAGACATAAAAAAGCAAGACTACATTTTGCCAAAATGTACTTGAGTAAGCCAAAATCCTTCTGGGAAAACGTTTTGGGGACAGATGAGACCAAGATAGAGCTTTTTGGTAAAGCACATCATTCTACTGTTTACCGAAAACGGAATGAGGCCTACAAAGAAAAGAACACAGTACCTACACAGTAAATATGGTGGAGGTTCAATGATGTTTTGGGGTTGGTTTGCTGCCTCTGTCACTGGGTGCCTTGAATGTGTGCAAGGCATCATGAAATCTGAGGATTACCAACGGATTTTGGGTCACACTGTAGAGCCCAGTGTCAGAAAGTTGGGTTTGCGTCCGAGATCTTGGGTCTTCCAGCAGGACAATGACCCGAAACATACGTCAAAAAGCACCCAGAAATGGATAACAACAAAGCGCTGGAGAGTTCTGAAGTGGCCAGCAATGAGTTTAGATCTAAATCCCATTGAAAACCTGTGGAGAGATCTTAAAGTTGCTGTTGGGAAAAGGCGCCCTTTCAATAAGAGAGACCTGGAGCAGTTTGCAAAGGAAGAGTCCAAAATTCTGGGTGAGAGGTGTATAAAGCTTATTGATGGTTATAGGAAGCGATTGATTTCAGTTATTTTTTCCAAAGGGTGTGCAGCCAAATATTAGGTTAAGGGTGCCAATAATCTTGTCCAGCCCATTTTTGGAATTTGGCGTGACATTATGTCCAATTTGTTTTTTTTCCTCCCTTTTTTGGTTTTGTTCCAATACACACAAAGGGAATAAACATGTGTATACCAAAAAATGTGTTACTGTATAAATTGTCTGTGAGAAATACTTTACTTTCTTGAAAAATTTTAGGGGTGCCAACATTTACGGCCATGACTGTATGTACCTCGCCTGAAAATAAGTAAAGATATATCAACAGCAGTGAGAGCCAGCAATAGTTCTTTACTGCACGTGTGTCAAGGAGATTATTTCTCATCGCAGCTTGTCGTGTTTTTTACCTAACTGGCAAAAAATTTGACAAATCATGCGTTGTTCCCTAGGAAAGGAAGTACGCAGGAGATGTAGGAGGAGTTGAACAGATAAGTATACACAACACCAATGGGGCCAGGTGAGGCGATCGCCTCAGGAGGCACCATGTAGGGGCAAGAGTGGCGCAGCGGAAGAGCCATGGCTAAGGAGCGCTTTCATTGTGGCAAAGGGGTTAGGTTAAGAAATTGGCATTGGAAGGGGGGGTTTCAGTTTTCGCCTCAGGCAGCCGATAAGCTAGGTGACACAACCATATCTTTTCAGGTCTTCAGGCCAAGGATAAGCATTTCAACTATTACACAGTCTTGGGGCTCATTCAGACAACCGTATCCATTTTGTGGTCACAAAAAACGGATGCCAGCCATATGCACTTTGCATTTTGTGGAACGGAATGGCCAGCCCTATGATAGAAATGCCTATTCTTGACCGCAAAAATGAATGAAATGAATCGGTCCGCATCCGTTCCGCGATGCAGAAACAAATATAAAGTTGTCTGAATAAGCCCTTACTCATGATTAAAGGCGTTATCAGGGTTCATCTCTTCCCCCACTCAGGCCCTCTGACATTCATGCTCCGTTGCTCTCCCTTGCCCTGAGCTGAATTGCGCAGGGCAAGGGCTTTTTCTGAAGACCCAGTGATGTACTAGGATCATCATGGTAATCTAGGGCTAGGGCAGAGCTAAAGCCCACCCATCGGGGACACTGCTAGGCAGAAGCCTCCGCCTAGCAGTGAGTGTAAAAATATAAAGAGAAAAGCCCTTGCCCTGCAACCTTGGAATTCAAAACCCCCAAAGACACACCCTCCATAAATAATTGCCTAGTTTTTTGCTGAATAGTGTGCATAGAGTCCTGAAGGATCAAATGATAAATGATGTCCCACTCACAGCAGGATGATCCCTTAGTGCCCCCACACAATGTGAAATTCCTTTGGAGCCCCTGACACAGTGTGATGGCTCCTTAGTGCCTCCCCACCGTATTGCCTGCAGCAAGGTTCCAGAACTCTTAAAGGCCCTTTACATGGGCTGAGAATCTGTCAGATAATCGCTAATGAGCGTTCATAGAAATGCTTGTTAGCTATTATCTGCCGGTGTAAAGGTGCCACCGATTTTCCAATTAATGAGCGTAAAGCTCGTTGGTTGGGTAATTGAATCGATTGTGCAGGCACCTAAATCGTCGTTTACCGGCAGCAGATCGTGCTGTCTAAACAAGCTCTGCTGCCGGCAAGCAACGAGTCTGTATGGGCAAAGTGATTGCATTAGCTATCACTTGTCCCCATACTCTGGAGGAGATCGCTGTATGTAAATGCAGCAGTCTCCTCCACTGATGAGCAGGTGCTTGCCAGGAAGGAACGGTACTTGTCCCCATACTCTGGAGGAGATCGATGTATGTAAATGCAGCAGTCTCCTCCACTGATGAGCAGGTGCTTGCCAGGAAGGAACGGTACTAAAGCCTAAAGAGGTCAGTACACCAGTTACTTGACAAAAAATGTGTCCACTACCCATTCACTTCCATACACCACCAGGGATGTTCCTATTAACCCCTTACTATCAATTACCCAAAGATTGTATAATACTGTATGTAGTGGAAGGTTTCTGCCGAGGACGAGCCACAAAAATCTGCAGCAAAATCAGAATGTGCTATCCGTGTATTTCGCTGTAGATTTGTCCTTGAATTTGACACATTTTGCATTGCAAAGAGGGAAATCTGCAAAAAATTCTGCAAAATATGTACCACACTATATATACACTGTGGATTTTTTTTTATGTTACTTGAATGTGATTCTAAACAGGATTTCAGAAAACATGCTGTCCCAACAGGATGTCCCCCATCTATGTACCTTGTTAGGACATATGGACATCATAGAGGGTGTCTCCTGCTTGTTGTCCTTCTACCACAGAATGGAGCTGCTGCAAAAACTAGAAAAAATCCTGCTCTGACTGACCTGGTGCAAATGTGTCCTCCATTATTTGAATACATTGGCTCTACAGGATCAAACCCAAAGAATCACAGCTGGTCACTGGGGATTCAGCGACCAGATCCATGGAAGTCAAGCTTATCGACGGAATGCTTGCTTTAGAAAAGAGGTGGTCTAGTTGGGATTACTCACTTAATGAAGATGTGTTTGGCTGCCAAAATAAAAACTGCATTATTTGCTCTATGTATTCAACATTATGATTTGGGGAAGAGTAAGGTCATCAGAGTGGCAGAAGAGGCATTGGAATGACAAAAAAAAAAATAATGAAGTCTGCATGCACGGCTTTCCTCAGGCTGGCTTGAGTTTATACCCAGATGTGTAAATCTGCAAGACTGACATTTAGGATAACAATAGAACATTTCAGTAAATTCCTCTGTTCATGGGTGGAAAAAAATAAGTGGGAAGTGTGACAATTTAGGATGTTTGCCAGATCAGATTGGATAGCATTCCAGCCTGCCCCAAAAAAACTGGTCAATGGGACATACAACAATACTTTTGTTTTTGCAGTTGCTCGCAGACAGAGTAGGCTTCGTTTTATATAAGAGGAACAAATGTAGCCTCTTTCTATACCAGCAATTTG
The DNA here is from genome assembly GCA_033119425.1 of Bufotes viridis. Lineage (NCBI taxonomy): Eukaryota > Metazoa > Chordata > Amphibia > Anura > Bufonidae > Bufotes > Bufotes viridis. The sequence goes on from CM065592.1 coordinate 177,014,651, forward strand.
CGTATTTGATACCATGTGGCTTTATGCTATAATCATAGCAGTAACTAATCAGAGTAACAGAAAAACTGCTCAGACATTTAGAAAAAGAGTATATCAGAATAATGAGTCATAAGTGGAAAGAGTGTTTGGAATAATTAGGGTACTCAACTGGCCGACCACAGTCCGAATCCTCAGGATGTAGATACAGTTGAATACAATGGTGAAGCAGGGAGCCATCAGTACCCTACTTCACCATTCCCTGCTGCCCGGACTTCAGCACAAGCAGACGTGATGTTTTGATGTCATTGCGCCCGCTGTTCTCTGCCACAAACAGCACAGCGCGGAGGAGACATGCTCCGCTCTGTTCATCGGGGGAACATCGGGTCATTAAATGGGCTTAACTGTGTAGGGGCCATCTAAGGGGGCAGAACTCTGTAAGGTGGCCCAACTAGGTGACATAACAGAGTGGAGGGCCATAACTCTGTGAGGGGGCCACTAAAGGGGGCATAACTCAGAAGGTGCCATCTAAGGGAGCATCACTGTGTTTGGGGCATCCAAGGGGCTATAACTGTGGGGGGCTCCATAACTGTGTGTGGGGGGCCACTAAAGGGAGCATAACTATGAGTGGGGCATAATTTTGTGGGGGCCATCTAAGGGCGCATAACAGTGTGGGGGGCCATCTAGAAGGCATAACTTTGTGTGGGGGAGCCATCTAAGGGGGGGGGGGTAATCTATGAGGGGGCATTAGTCTGTGTGGGGGGGCCACTTAGGGGGGCATCACATTGTGTAGGGTGCACTTAAGGGAGCATCATACTGTGTGTTAGTCACTTAAGGGGACATCACTCTGTAAGGAAAGCATTTAAGGGGACATCATACTATGTGAGTGGGCACTTAGAGGAAATTATTTTGTTCTGGGGACACTTGAGGAACCTTGTTATGTGTGGTCCCTTGTTAAGGGATAATCCGATTGTGCAGTGGCACTTTGGGGCATCATACTGTGTGGGGAGGCATTAAGGAGGCATCACACTGTGTCAGGGGCACTAAAGGAGCATCACATTGTGTGGGGGCACCACGGGATCACCTTCTATGAGGGAAACATCATACTTTGTGGGGGACACTAAAGGAATATCATACTGTCTGAGGGGCACTAAGGGGTATCATTACTGTTAGTTGGCACTGAGAGGACATTCTTACTGTGCGGGGAGGCACTAAGGGGGCACTATTGCTGTGTGGTCATCAGAAAGGGGATTAGAGGTGTGGTCTATTGTAGGAAAAAATTTCTGCAGTGCTACATGCCACTGGTGGTGTCCCTTCATTTTTTTGCAAGTCGGACATTCACCCGACGTCAGAATCAGGTATGTGGGCCTTTACAAAATGTCCTTGAGTATCCTTGCTTTAGGTTAAGACCACAAATAGTCCCTTCTGATCCAAAATAAACTAAAGTAATTACTGACACTCACCCAATTACTGCAAATGCTGGAAGTTCTTGGAGGTCAAAGGGAAAGTCCAGGCGAAAACGGGTTTTAAACAATGCAGTGATCGTCTCTGCGAGAATAAAGAACAAGATGGAGCTGAATGAACATCAGTGAAACGAAGAGCACAGAGAACATGGTCAAGTGATCGACATAAGTGGCTTCATCGGGAAGGCTCCCCCAAGCAATCCTTTGCCTATGGAAATTAATAACAAGACAACTCATGCCACTAACTCCACAGTGCCAAGGCTTTTATTAGCACAGTGCATGCTAGAAGGAGTAAGTATTGCGATATGCAATTGGTCAGAACATGGGCAGTATTCCAGCAGCGGTACCTCCTGTCATTGTGTATCACAGACAAATTCATCAAATGCTTTACAGCAATAGTGACAGGAAGTATTTCATGTGCTTAGCCTCCCTCTGCAAAATATCTCGTTATAGTCATCAGTAAACCAAAGATCACCCATGTCACACATACACCAGAACACTTATTAGTGCTCATTCACACTTCCACTAGACAGGTCGATTTACCTTTACATTTTTTTTTTTTTAACAAAAACATTGGAAAGGATCACAATGAAGGTAATTCAAAAGTGGTAGCAGGATAATTGTGCAGAAGAACCACAGTGACAGAAATCCCCAGCTCAATATAAAGGGACCGTGGTTTCTTTACTTTGGGAATATAAGGACCTTCATCGCAGGTGGCTTTTGACTGGTCTCTGACATTTTTGTTGGAGTTCCTCTTTGAACCAACTACTGTGTCTCTTCTGGTTGACAACAAACGTCCTCACGTCATAAATTACTATATCAGCATCCCCAGTGGATTTGCCTCCTGGTGACACCCATACTGGTATACATTCATTTACGGTATTTACCTTGCCCTCTCACGCCATAGCTCAACTCTACCTGCCATGCATGCTACTTCTATATCCCAAAAGAATTTGTGTTCTGAGCCTCACATTTGCTTTGTTTACTTATTTTAAGCCTATATTCCACCTTTTAGACATCTGATGTATGTATGTGACCTTCCCCCTTTGTTCACCAGTGTGACCTACCACCATATTAACACAAACCACATGCACACTTGCAGCCAAACTAATAACCAGACCTGAATATGATACTGACAAGGTTGTGCAGAGCAAAGGAGATGAGATTGCGAATAGAATTTTAGTAAAAAATCAAAACAAAACACTATTTCGTGCTAGAATTATGTTTTATGCACTTCATTTGTGCTTTTATGCCAACTTTACTGACACACAGCAAGTTGCAATTCACACATCTATGTTCTTATGTTTCTTGACTTGATTTTGGAAGGTATTGGCTTTCCTTGTGGAGATCCAGTGAGTGTATGCATTATTACAGGTAATGATCCCCAGGAAAATTAACTGTAAGCTGGATCTCTGCAAGGAGACCCTGTATCTACCAACAGCTGCTTCAAGAGCATCCCACTGGGCCAACCAGAACCCTATTCTGGACCGATGAGGGGCAATGGCAGAAACAGTGCTGCCTGTAGATGGGTATATCTGGTTTGTCTGATGCATCAAGGGTCATTAATGAGTCGGACACTAACCTACAATGTAGTTATCTGTATCTGGCACATGACAGACAGTTTTCTTACTTCTGGAGAATATTGTGGATTAAGCTAGAAAGCACAAGGTTCTGTCCACTGTGTAGTAGCTGTGTCAGGATACTGTAGATCAGCTCCCATTCAGGTGAACAGCAGTATACAGCTCTGGAAACTATACAGTACACAGAGCCTTCTGTCACCCTGTACGCTCCGGCACCCGGGCTGCCAAAGGGTACTTCACACTTGCTTTGTGAGGATCCGGCAGGCAGTTTCATCGCCGGAACTGCCTGCCAGATCCAGAAATCCGTGTGCAAACGGAAAGCATTTGAAGACAGATCCGGATGTGGATGTCATCCGGAAAAACGAATCCGGCATTTATTTATTTTTTTTATTTTAAAAAGGTCTGCGCAGAACACTTGGTGCCAGATCCAGCATTAATGCATTTCAATGGAAAATAATGCCAGCATTCCGGCAAGTGTTCCGGAATTTTAGACGGAGAAAATACCACAGAATGCTGCGGTATTTTCTCCGGCCAAATACTGTAAGAGTGACTGAACTGAAGACATCATAATGCATACTGAACGGATAGCTCTCCATTCAGAATGCATTATGATAAAACCGATCAGTTTTTTTCTGGTATTGATCCCCTAGGACGGAACTCGATACCGGAAAACTTTAATGCAAGTGCGAAAGTACCCTAAAACAGCTGATCGGTGGGTGTGCTGTGTGTTGAACCCCCACAGATATGGAATCCTGCGGACAGGTCATCAATATCTAACAACTGAAAAACCCCTTTAATTTACATTTGGCAAGTTATGCACTAATAGGCTAGGCCCTAATTCCAAAGCTGTCCTGCATACATCTCATTCTGGCAATGTTTACCTTCATCTTTGTTCCATACGGCGAGGACGCGAAATATAAAAGCACTAAAGGTAGCGGCAAAGAAACCACGCCAATAATTTCTTACAGCAAAAAATGTGGAGGTGACCTCAATGCTAAACAGGACTCCTAGATTAGAAAGAAGCAGAAAAGTAATGAATCAATATAACCTTACCAGGACCTAAACATACACACCTAAATGTTGCACGAAATTGTACCTTTTTCATAACAGAAAACATGTATTTGAAAGAAAAATGACCCAGAAGCTTCAACCACTAAATCGAATCCATTATCATTGAGACAATTCTACGCTCACGTCACATCTCACGTGCAAAGGTTACCTTTTTACAAGCCAACAGTAAGTAAGGGAAAATGAGTTTATGGTTACATTTCCAAACCGCCAATGTATTTTTCATTGTTATCATTGCATAATTATAGAATCAGGTAAATGTCACGCATATGCTTCAAGCAGCCTGGATCTTCCCACTCACAAATCATTTACATTCTCGTCAAGAGCTTTTCCCATAGCTTGTCGCTTCTCCCGGATCCCTATGAATCACTCAACCCTCTTACCTCCAATAGGGGCAGCAAAGCAGCACCCAACTCCAACAGCACAAGCAGCAGCCAGCATCTCGATGTTGCGGGACTCATTCTACCATGTAAAGAACAACTTAGGGTTACTGTTATCAGCAATATCAGGCAGTCTCTGCCAGAAACTCTACATAAGCTGCACAGACTCGCAATGTAGACGGATTTTAATGTGTCTGTTGTCTGCTAAACATAAAACTACACACCACCACATAACAACTATTTATCAGGTTTAGCTGGGGTAACATAACACTTATTCCTAGAGATTCTACAGTCAGTACATTGTGACTCACAGCACTCTTAAAGGGGTTGGCGCATCTCGTACATTGCGGGCATATTGCTAGGATATGCCCCCAATGTCTGATAGGTGTGGGTCGCCCCTCTGGGACCCGCACCTATCTCTAGAATGAAGCCCGTAAACTGAAGGAGAGCCAACTGCGTACGCACGGACGCCCTCCATTCATTTCTATGGGAGTGGCGAAAATAGCAAAACAGCAAGCTTGGCTATTTTCGGAAGTCCCATAGAAATTAATGGGAAGCGCGCCGCTGAAGCGCAGCCACTGGTCTATTCACTTCTATGGGGCTGATGGAAATAGCCGAGCAGCACTCAGCTATTTTCGGTGGTTCCGGCTGCGCATGCACAGACGACTTGCCTTCACTTTGTGGGCTCCGTTCTAGAAATAAGTAAGGCTCCCAGTGGTGGGAACGGTACCTATCAGACTTTGATATGCCCCCACTGTTACCTGTACACAAATTATGTTAAGAACTCCAATTTCTCATGATACAAATTGAATATATAATTTTGACAAGCTAGCAAAACCCTGGACAAGCTGCAATTCACATTACAACCACTGGGTGGCTACATATAGACAAACGTAGCATATAAATCACCAGGGGCAGTATTACAAAATCAGACATATTTTCAAATCTGGTTATCTGGATATGGCAGGACACATCTGTAAGTCTCATAAGACTGTCATTAGATATAAGATTCAGCAGTACTTGTTTCTGAATTCTGTCATTTCTCCTAGTTATGCAAAAGGTGAAAGCCCATGGAAACTGACGCAAGCTGTGACTGGCAGCCAGTAATAGGACAGTCACACCATTCTGCATAATGGCCCAGGTCTGCTTCGTGCACCAGAAACTCTTCCACGAGAGTAAAAAAAAAAAAAGCCACCGGGGAGCGTCACCTTATGTACTCACCTCGTATATTCCTCCAAAGAGAGACATGAACTTGCTGAGCAGAGCAGCGCACATACTGGCAACATGCACAAACGGGCCCTGAGGAGATGAGAAGGAGAAGTGTCAGCTTATATTCAGTCACTAATACATACTGTAAGTGCATGTGCTGCGCTGGCAGATCGCTGAGTGAAACAGATTCGCTTCAGACAAATAAATGCAGTCTTGAATCACTTTCGCAGGTAATCCTATTTCCGGATTATGCATGCGTCATTTGTGCTCGGTGTGTTGGTATTAGCAGCTGCATTTATCTGTCATACATGAGGCCCACCACTCCCTGCGCATCTTCTGCCAATACCATCATCTCCCAGTCACTGGTGATGCAGCTACAGATCAGTAATAATTCACGTGAATATTAGCCCCCACCAGTAGCAGTTTAGTGTAATAGTTTCTTCATGAAGAGGCCAACTCAAATGCGCAAATGTATTCCACTGTAATGGGCCCTCCACGAAGAATACAAGTAAAATGGGACAAGGAAATGTGGATGGATAGAAGAATAATGTGTTTATTACATCTAGAAACCACATCCACAGAAGTCTCAATTATAAAACTAAGGCTACTTTCACACTAGCGTTTCTCTTTTCCGGTATTCAGATCCGGCACAAAATCTCAATACCGGACAAAAACGCTTCTGTTTTGTTCCCATTCATTGTCAACGGGACAAAACGGAACTGAACAGAAGGGAATGCTCAAAACAGCGTTTTTTAGTTTCTTGCCACCCGTTGGTCCCCTCGCTGTCAGGGTTTAACCCTTTTGGCCCTGGAGGTCTTTTAGTTTTGGCATTTACGTTTTTCACTCCCTGCCTTTCAGGGCCATTACTTTTTTGTTTTTCTGTTCACAGATTTGCAGGACTAGTTGCATTTTCTAATTCCACCATTTAATATTGCATACAATATAGTGGGTAGCTGGAAAAAAAAATCCAAATGAGGTGGAATTAGCAAAAAAACACAATTCCCTTCCGCAACAGTTTTATGTGTTTTGCTTTTACGGCGTTCGCTATATGGTAAAACTGTCACTTTCATTCTCCAGATCAGTACGATTACAGAGATAAGTATAGTTTTTCTTGCATTTTAATACTGAAAAAAAATCTAAACCTTGAAAAAAAGCTATCACTTTCTTTTCCTCGCCATATTCTGACCCCTATAACTTTTTTGTAATTATGTGTACAGCCCCATTTTTTGCGGGGCAATCTATACTTTTCAGTGATAGCATTTTGGGATGTGTATGCCTTTTTGATCACTTTTTTAAAAGTTTTTGTGGGAGGTCAAGTGACCAAAAAACAGCGAATCGGCTATTTTAACTTTCTTTTTCAATTTTGCCGTATGGGAAAGTACAGGCGTTTTCACATGTGTATTTTTTATTTTTATTGTTTAATTTAATTTTGGGGTAAGGGGGGTTATTAGAATTTTTATATAGATTTTTTATTTTTAAAAACATTTTTTTTACACTTATTTTTATAGTTCCCATAGTGAACTATAACAAGCAATCATCAGATTGCTTCTCTCATAGACTCCAATGCTTTAGCATTGGAGTGTATGAGAAATACACTGTGTTTCATAGGAAATAACATTCGGCAGCCTCTTGTCATTAAGGAGGACAGAGGCTGCCACACACTGCATCCGGCACCCCCGATTCTCGAATTTTTGCAAGCCCAGATGTCGTGGTCACGTTTGACCATGGAACCTGAAGGGTTAAAAGTCAGCACTCGGCATACCACCAGTCGCTGACATTAGGCCCAGGTGTCTGCTGTTTTAAACTGCAGGCACCGGTTGGCTTTGACACCCACCGTGCTCGAGAGCGGGCACCATCTTTAAAGTCCCAGCCAGTCCCGTACATGTACGTCGCTGGTCGGGAAGGGGTTAAAAATGCACTGAAATACACAGTCAGGACTACTGTGCTAACATAATGGACGCACACACATTAGCGCCCTATAAATATAACCACACGGTACCTCAATGTGATAAGATCATCAACATTTTTTACACATATCATTAAAAAAATACTATTTAAAAGGCAGCAATTCACATAAAAATTATGGAACCCATGTACATGCAAATCATCATAAATAACATTAATTGACTATGTCAGTGTAAGATGGCTAAAATGTAACAAGGAAAGACTACACCATGATCGCTAACAGTAGTCACTATATAGAAGAATATACATACAAAGGAACCAGTCGACCAAATGCAGGCAGTAAAACAGACCAAAATAGTGGGAACTCACACCCCTACGTGTGAGGTCCCACTATTTGGGTTCCTTTGTATGTATATTCTTCTATATGGTGACTAGTGTTTGCGATCATGGTGTAATCTTTACTTAGGCTAGTTTCACACTTGCGGCAGGACGGATCCGACAGGCTGTTCACCCTGTCAGATTTGTCCTGCCGCTATTTCGCCGTGCCCCCGGATTGCCGCTCCATCCCCATTGACTATAATGTGGGCGGGGGCGGAGTTCCGGCGCAGCACGGCAAGAGGCCGCCGGACTAAAACTACGACATGTCCAACGGACTCTGCTGTGCACTTCCGTGCTGCGCCGGAACTCTGCCCCCGCCCCCATTATAGTCAATGGGGACGGAGCGGCAAACCGGCGGCACGGCGAAATAACGGCAGGATGGATCTGACAGGATGAACAGCCTGTCGGATCCGTCCTGCCGCAAGTGTGAAACTAACCTAAATTGCACTTCAGCCATCTTACACTGCTCTAAATATACACTGTTTGCCATTTAATGTCATTTATAATGATTTGTATGTACATAGGTTCCTACTTTTTTATGTGAATTGGGTGTGGTTATATTTACTGTATAGGCACCATTATCCACCGAATAGGTTATAAATTTCTGAACGCTGGGACCCAAACCAATAACGAGAATAGGGGGTCTGTGCTCCCCATTTGAACTGAGCATAGTTGGGCATGTGCACTCTATGAGAATGCCTAATAAACCATTCATCCAACTCTGGACTAGACGCCTCAAAGTTTGAAATGAGTAGCAGTACACATGCTTTACCGCTGCTCTATTCAAATGGGGGACATGGGACCACCCTTTCTAATGATCAGTAGGGGTTGCACTGGTTTGACCCCTTCTGATCACCTACACCTATCACTGGTAATATTTTAGCATTAGCGCAGTAATATCATGGTTATGCTGTTTAAAACTGTCCACAAATCTCTTTCACCTATTTAAGTGATGATCCCCCTCCATGCCAGCTAGCTTCACTCTATACTGATACTTCCTTGTGCCTCCCTGATTTATTACTTGACTTCTTCCAATACAATTCATCCCCCTTCCATATCTAAGCTCTGTAATCTACATCTGAAGTTTTCTAAATACCCTTACTTCCAATTACCTTTGCATGACACATATCCCTAGAGGTTCTGCAGTCAATACAATAAGATATGGGTGGTGCATTACTTTGTCCCTATTTTCAGTTTAATAATTTTCACGTTGCTTAAAGGGGTTATTCCACAAAAAGTACTTATTACCTATCCACACTGATAAATGTTGGTCACCAGTGATCTTTAGCATGGACCCTCGTCTCCATTCTGAATGGAGTAGTAGTACACATATAGGTCCACACCTCCGTTCCCTTCTATGGGACCCACGGAGCGTTGTCTATTTAGGATAAGTGACATGACATATACTTTGAGGGATACTTTAAGAAGAGCGACTAAACTGATAAGGGGCATGGAGGGTCTTAGTTATGAAGAAAGATTAAAAGAATTAAATTTATTTAGTCTTAAGACGAGACGTCTAGGGGGTACATGATTAACCTGTTCTATATCAAATGCCCTAAAAAGACAAGGGGGCACTGCCTCCGACTGGAGAAGAAAAAGTTCAGTTTCCAGAAGTGTCAAAGCTTCTTTACTGTAAGAACTGTGAATCTAGAATAGACTTCCTCAGGACGTGGTCACAGCAGGAACAGTGGACAGTTTTAAAAAGGGTTTAGATGAATTCTTAAAAGTAAACGACATCAATGCTTATGAAAACGTGTAGAAATCGGAGTCTCATGTCCTTCTGGGATTCGCGCCCCACCTATCCCTTAGTTGATGGACTTATGTCTTTTTTCAACCGTATTAACTATGTCACTATGTAACTATGTAACCTTTAAGATAAAAGTTTACAGGAACCTTTCCAGGTGGCAAATATTTTACTAAAGTTTAGCATATATAGCTGCACATTACACAGCTGGCATGTATCTTTCTTTTAAAAAGAGAAATGAAAATGTAATTTATGTCTTATTGGCTCTCTAGTCAGTGAAATCGTTCTATTCCGATAAAAATCTGTAGATCCTGCTGCATCATTTACATTGACTTGTACTGAAAACACCTCTTGCCCACGTATTCAAACTTTTCTACCACCCTAGCACCATACTGCAGATGGACTTTTCTTCCCTCCCCAGGCCTCCTTCAAATCATTACCATGATGCAGTACCTTCCACAAGACCTCCGTGCAATGCATCATATCTGAATTGTTTCTACCAATATGCAGTGAAACCTCCTTGAGAAGACCACCCAACATTGCATTGAAAACCGGTATTCCAAGATGCTTGTCCTCACAAAGATGACACCAATATACATAGAAGATAGGGGAGTTAAAAAATCAGTCCCAAAATATTGTGGTCTAGATGGCGGTTTAGTTGGATGTTGACTTTGATAAGCCGTTTCGTGTTAAAAATGTTGCCATTATCATAAACAAAGTGTGACTCTGTTTGGGGTCCGTGAATGAGGACGCCAGGATAGCCTTCAAGGAGACTGATTCATATTCAGTTGGGGGGGGGAGACAATACTTAGGAAGGACAGGTACTTTAATGGATTTGTGGGATCTATGAGTGCTCGTGGTGGTTGCTTGTCTATTAGGAGGGTATTAGGTGAGGTCCATGGTCTAGGTGCAGTGCTGTTTAAGGAAGGGGGGGGGGGGGGAGAAGTTATGGTTAGGGTAAAATGTTTTTTTAGCCTGAGTTTGTTTCATATAATTTATTACGAATCTGTACGAATCTTTACATGAATATCTGTGTTATTTTTGCATCTGTATGACATAAAAAGAAAAAAAAAATCAATGAAAATGATCCGATTTAAAAAAAAAAATGTTGCCATTACATCTTCATTTTGTCACGTTATGCCTGTGCTAATGTAGTCGTGTCAGAAAAAAAATGAAAAAAGTTAATAAAACAGTTTATAAAACAATATCCACTGTACATTCACATGTTGGCACATAAAAAGTTCAACAAGTCCAGATCTTATGATGCTTAAGCATAAAATGGTCAAATGTTCCAAATTAACTTAAAGAGATCCTGTCATAAGGTTTTCCACCCCCCCAATTCACCACAGCAGCATTATTCTGCTTTTTTATAGCGTTACATCATGCTTTTTGAGAAACTTTAAGCTACTGCATTATGAAGAAAATGCAGCTACAATTGTTTGCGTGCTCTTCAAGTAAACTCCTGAATAGTCATCTGGGCATTGCCATTCCTGTGTATAGTCACATAGTGCAGGCTGTAATCAGGCCCACAGTTGGTTGACTGATATCCCATAGAGCGCCCTAAGTCATCAGAAGCCATGTCGAGATATGTTAAGCTTGGGTTCCCGGAGATGCATCTCCTTCACTCAGTCTCACAGCACCGGAAGCCTAGGTCAAGGCAAGTATACCTTGCTTCACTACGCATGCCTGGGAACCCAAACCTCAACAGATTTCAGCACGGCTTCTAATGACGAAAACGCTCTATGGGATGTCAATCAAGCCACAATGAAGATAACAGCCCAGAATGCGTGACAATTTCAAAAAATGACACCACCAGGATGAGTATTTGTGGGTAACTACCATAAAGAACCTGATTACAATAATTATCCATAAAGCTATGTCATACAATTTATCAAAAAGCATGAGGTAAAGCTATTAAAGTGCAGAATAATTTGGTGGTGCTGGTTTACGGGAGTAAAACCTGACGCGTTCCCCAGAACACCATACTCACTTCCTTTCCTAATGGCATTCCACTTCCAAGGGCACAAGTCAGTCCAATGACTTTGGCAACAAATGTTTTAAGTGTTAGATATTCCTTGAGCACCACACCACGTAGAATAGTCTTCATTTCTGGTATGCCAGACCCTGTGAGACATCAAATTAAAGTTTTCAGGAATAGACTAGGCTGAGTTAAACTCCTGGTTTATATAGACAACTGCTGTATAACACAATCACTTAAAATTTGTACCTATGAAACGGGCTGACCTGTTGCATGTGCACTTGGCAGCTGAAGGCGTCTGTGTTGGTCCCATGTTTATATGTGCCGCATTGGTGGGAAAAATGATGTTTTAACATATGCAAATGAGCCACGAAGAGCAACGGGGGCGTTGCCATTACACCTAGAGGCTCAGCTCTCTCTGTAAAGGCTGCGCCCCTCTGACAACACCCCTTGTGGCTCCTAGAGTCTCATTTGCATATATTAAGACATCATTTTTCTCAGCAATGAACATGGAACCAACACAGATGCCTTCAGCTGCCAAGTGCACATGTAACAGGTCAGACAGTTTCATAGGTATGAATCTGAAGAAGACAGAAGCTCTTTAAGAAACCATTGCTTAAAAAAAATCACAAATGAATTATGAAATGCAAAGAACAGGAGATTCAATTATTGAATAGGACTTGTTCAACCTGAAAGACTAGGCGGAACATGGTGGAAAAAGTCAGAAAATAACAGTACTAAAAATATAAGAAGGAAAATGTCAGATTCCACAGCAGGGGTGAACGGTCTCAATGCAGATAATGGACCGATGCCTTTGACTAGTGGTTATTTTATCACAATAGACAGATAAATACCTGTTAAAGAAAAAAAAATCAGCTACAGCCGTCAGGGTGGAAATCCCTTTTTTTGCAGATTTGAGAACCTAAAACTTTCAGAGATCTGCTAAAAATATATGGTTAGCTAAGGACAATATGAAAGTAGGGGCTAGGAAGTCAAGGCTGTCTAATAGATATTTACATAGCAAGCAATAATAAACCGCTAAGAAATTGTACCTCTGATTCTCAAACATTGATGAAAACCTCAGTCTGCGAGAATTTTGCTAATATTTCAGCAGAAACCTTGCAGAGTTCCTGTCAATATGTGACACAAGGGTACAAATGAGGTGTTTGCACATACCTACAGCCTGAGGTGCCAGAATCTGTGTGAAGCCTGCAGAGAAAGTGATGAGGACAACGGGATATGTGACCCAGGCCAAGTACTGCAGAAAGACATTGCTCTCTAAACCGCCGTACATCCATTTGTGAGCTGTGAAGGAAGATATGATAGAAGCAAGACAAAGTGATAAAAAGATAGAACAAATAGCTCATAACATGCAGATTCTAAACGGATGGACAAGATCCAAAATTATGACAATACACCAGACTCTCTTAAAGGGAACCTGTCATCAAGTTATGCTGACCTCACTGAGGGCAGCATAAAATAGTGACAGAAATGCTGATTTCAGCGGTGTGTCACTCATGAGCTAAAGGTAAGTGGTTGCTGAGAACCAGCATCATAATCAGTGCAGCACAGGCCTTGAAAAGAGTCAAATCTACCTGAGAAGAGTCCTGGTTATCCATAATCTCCTGCTCTCCCGCCCATCTGCTGATGATTGGCAGTTCTCTGCTAGAGAGAATGGGAGAAATCTAGGTAGAAGCCTGTCAGTCATCAGCCGGTGGGCAGGAATCCATGAATAACCAGGACTCTTCTCAGGTGGCCGGGACTCTTTTCCAGGCCCAGTCTGCAATGATTGTGATGTTGGTTCTCGGAAACCACTTACTTTTAACTTTTAAATGACAGACCGCTGAAATAAACTCACTGTATCTACTTTATGCTGCCTTTAGTATGGGCAGCATAAAGTTGATGACAGGTTCCCTTTAAGTGCCTGGTGAGATCCTTGTGCTTGGCTCAGCTCAATTACATCACAGGGTACATCACTGGTGGACCTCCAGCAGCCTACAGGTGACCCTCTCCAGGTACACAAAATGTCCAACTCCGAAAGCTGCAATAATTATGTTTTCTCCGTGGCAGGGCCCCTGCGCACAAATTTGGTATAATGTTTTTTGCCCAGTGAAAAAAAAACGCCATAGAAACCGCTTGTAGTTTTAAGTTGTTTTTTTTGTTTTTTTTTGGGGGGGGGGGGGACTGCTTTCCCTATAGAGGAGATGGAAACACGACAGAAAAGACGCCAAAAGATTCAACATAGTGCATTCTGACATACAGTGGAGAGACAAAAATGCCACAAATTAGAAAGAAAATTAAAAACAAAAAAATAGCAAAATATAAAAATCACTAAACACACAGAAGTGGCATAATCAGGGCGGACAGCAGATAGCATCAATGGTTAGGGCATGTTCACACAGCTAATTTTTTAATGTGTATTTCAGTGCGTCGTCCACACCGAACTCTTGCCGAATACACACAGTAACAATCTTGGCTGCCATTGATATGGCCACAAATTTCATGCCCTTTCTTGAATGAGCCTCAAGTCGCTGCACTAGATCCACATCACTCAAAGTACGAACCCATGGCAGAAATCAGTGGGTCAGACTTGGATTTTATGCAGCGGAATCCACGGCAAATACACAGCAGATTTTTCCTATGTATATTTCTGGCTTTACATGCACAACAATTGTATTGCGTTTTTAAATAATAATAATATTATAATAATTATTTGTACAGCACCACCATATTCGGCTGCGGTTTACAGTTCAGAGGGTTCATGTACAAATCAAAAGACATGACAGAATTACAAGGTAATAAACAACTAAAACACTAGGGGTGAGAGCCCTCGCAAGAGCTTACAGTATGTGAGGGAATGGCGGTGACACAAAAGGTAAAGTTGGTTGTGTTACAAAGCGGTCCAGCCACCTATGTACTAAATAGAGTTGTAGAGGCTGAGCTAGTGCATTGGGTGTGGGGATTACTGTCAGAAGAAGGTGTTCAGTTTAGGATAAGGGTTGGGGGAGAGGGGTTACTAGAAGAGTCAGTTCACCGAACATGATAACCTAGTTTTCATTGCTTTTGAGATTGATTGCCTTCATCCTTTCCTACTGGTTACTATGCTGGTAACTGGCCAGTGGCTGTTTATATGGGGGGATTTCTGACCACCTCCAGATACATTCTATTTTCTTGTCAACTGCAACGCCAGTCCCGGACAAGATCAGAAATAACTATATTACAGTACTTTTAAAATGTTATGACCCTTCCTCAAGATAGATCATCGATATCTGATTCGACTCCCAGCACCCCCGTTGATCAGCTGTTGAGAGGGCAGCGGCGCTCAGGTGGCACTGTGGCCTCTTTCACAGCCTGTTATGTCCATTGGTAACATATCAAGCACAGGCGCTATATAATGCATGGGACTGTGCCTGGTATAACATGAAACCTCCTCAATCAGCAGCTGCCGGACCCCCACCGATCTGATATTCATGACCTTTCCATGTATTTCATGTATTTATGAAACATTGTTTAATAAAAGGTTTTATTTAAAAAAAAAAAAAGCTATTCCATATAGGAAAATGTTCCTGTAATAAAAAAAAATCTGTGGGTAGTCTAAGAAATGAAAATTGTCTCATCTCAAAAGGACACGCATTTAAAAAAACAAGTGCATTTTTATTAATTGATATTTTGCTTGCAGGAATTTGCAACTAGCTTCTTGGGAAAAAGAAACATTAAAGGGGTTGTGTCACTTCAGCTAATGGCATTTATCATGTAGAGAAAGGTAATGCAAAGCGCTTACTAATGTATTGTGATTGTCCATATTGTCTCCTTTGCTGGCTTCATTCATTCATTTTGCAATCACATTATACACTGCTCATTTCCATAGTTACGACCACCCTGCAATCCATCAGTGGTGGTCGTGCTTGCACACTATAGGAAAAAGCATCGGCCTATGTGCGATCCCACAGTCCCAGCACGCTTTTTTTTATAGTGTGCAAGCACGACCACCACTGATGGCTTGCAGGGTGGCCGTAACCATGGAAACGAGTAGTGTATAATGTGATTAAAAAATGAATCTAGCCAGCAAAGGAAGCAATATGGACAATCACAATACATTAGTAAGTGTCTGGTATTAACTTTCTCAGCATAATTAATGCTGTTTGATGAAGTGAGACAACCCCTTTAAATATCAGAATAGATATATCAAAATTCTCTCACCTTGTAAACACACTGCAATTGTGAAATCCATGACCCAGCTGACCAAAGCCATCACTAAACCCAGCAAAATAAGGAAAATCCAGTCTTCTCCGATACGAGACAGTATAATCCGTTGTGAGTGTACACAGCAGACTGGAAGAAGGCGGAAAATAAAGAGTTAAAGTCTAATAGATAACTGATGACATACTACTGTAAATGGTCAGTTGTAAAGCAGCTTCCTTTAATCCAATATGTATCATTTCAGTTAACAACAAGCAATATAAGCCTTTTTCATGCTATGCTTGTTAACGCCTTTGGCTGTATCGAGATGCTACATCGTAATGTAATGCAAGCAAATGTGATCAGGGTCAAAGTCACTATGTACCTAGTCTTATTATTAGCCGAAAAACTGAATGTTGGATTAAAGAAAACTCTGCTTCGCATCTGATCGTTTCACCCAATGCTGATTCCCTGTACATTTCTATATATGAGTGTTGTTGTGACGGACCAAGCCCACCCGATGACGTGCACCAAGAGCACAAGGATTGGATCCGCTTAAGCTGTGCCTCTAACTCTTTTGCTCAGAGACCCCTAAAGCTTGCACTCAATATCCCATGAGGCCTCACTCCAGATTTGCCTACATATGTACTAATACAAGGTGCGAGTAAACAAAGAACGTTGGCCATTGACAAAATCTTCAAAACTGAAAACAAGGGCCATAGCTATAAGGGAGAGCCTGAGGGGGGCCAACATATGCTCCATAAGGGTTCATTCACACATCCGCAATTCTGTTATGCATTTTGCGGAACGGAATTGCGAACCCATTCATTTCTATGGGGACACTCTATTTCCCCCCCTGCATCCGCAATTGCGGATCCACACTTCCGGGTCCGCAATTGCGTTCCCGAAAAAAATCGAACATATCCTATTCTTGTCCGCAATTGCAGACAAGAAAAGGCATTTTCTATGAGAGTGCCGGCGATGTGCTGTCCGCAAAATGCGGAACGCACATTGCCGGTGTCCGTGTTTTGCGGATCTGTAAAACACACACGGACGTCTGAATGGACCCTAAGAAGACACAGTATTGTTAATGGTACATGGTGGCTGGGGGCCATGTTACAGATATTGAACTGGCGCACAGGAGCTTCAAGTTCCACCTCTGCTAAAAACTCCAGCCATGACTCAATTTTCCCTTTCTAAGGAGTTCTCCCTGAGTTTTATAAACTGAAGGTTGGATTCAGGAATGTATGTTGTTCCTGTTCCACTTTTTCTTAAGTGCTCTGTCCTTGTGTTTTCCTAGATGTCCTTAACATTCAGTTTTCAATGTCCCCACAAAGTGGTTATTTAACATTTAAACAACAGAGTACTGTAATAGTTATGGATCAGTTATAAAAGCTATTACAAAAGTCAAACACGTAATCCAATGCACTGCCTATTGTTAATATGCAAATAGATGGATGTTACTCTTAAAGATAAGATGTTACTCTTATAATGGACTTCTGCTCGAGAGGTGAAGAGCTGACTAACAAATATGGTTTTTGTACAAGGATCATCACTGTGTTATACTTTATAGGGCCTCCACAATTTTCTACTTCTCTCTAGTCTACAATGCCTCTATAAGTATGAACAATATAGGTGCAAGTATTTCAGCTGTGTCTATGCAAAGAGTTGGATAGGGAGATTACTGATGACAGATCGCCTTTAATGTAAGGCTACTTTCACACTAGCATTTTGGCTTTCCGTTTGTGAGATCCATCATGGGCTCTCACAAGTGGTCCAAAACGGACCAGTTTTTCCCTAATGCATTCTGAAAGGAAAAGGATCCGCTCAGAATGCATCAGTTTGCCTCCGTTCAGTCACCATTCCGCTCTGGAGGCGGACACCGAAACGCTGCCTGCAGCGTTTTACTGTCCGCCTGACGAAGCGGAGCCAAACCGTCCTGACACACACTGTAAGTCAATAGGGATGGATCCGTTTTCTCTGACACAATAGAAAACGGATCCGTCCCCCATTGACTTTCAATGGTGTTCAAGACTGATCTGTCGTAGCTATAGAAGACATAATACAACCGGATCTGTTCCTGACGGATGCAGGCGGTTGTATTATTGTAACAGAAGGGTTTTTGCAGATCCATGATGGATCTGCAAAAAACGTTGGTGTGAAAGTAGCCTAAGTAAGACGACTAAAACAAACTCATATAGCCATGCTATAGCAAGCGTTAAAAGGGGTCGTACCCGGACATATCCCCGTTTTTACCCAGGCAGCCCCTCCTACATGAGCATTGGTGCATTTCATGCTCCGATGCTTTCCTTTGCCCTGCTCTGAATTGCGCAGGGGAAAGGCTTTTTCTGGAGATCCCGTGACATACCGGGCTCTCCATGGTTAAAGCTAGGCGGAAGCTTCCACCTAGCAGTGAGCTTGGTGACGCCACCGGCACTAAATGGCGGGCTTTAGAGCCGCCCTAGCCTGTAAAACAGCTAGGGCAGTGCTAAAGAACGCCCATCGTGCCAGTAAAGTCACCGGGAACACTGCTAGGCGGAAGCCTCCGCCTAGCAGTGTAGAAAATATAAAGAAACAGCCCTTGCCCGATACAGCGCAAGGCAAGGGGGAGCATCGGAGCATGAAATGCTCCGATGCTCATATCACAGGGGCTGCCAGGGTAAAATGAAATCACTCATCAGATCTTGATAAACGAGTCTTTACTTAAATAAATTATTAACAGTCGATGAAAACCAAAACCATTAACCACTAGTGGGCTGGATTCTATATCACCCTGAAAATCAAATCACAGTTTTTGTGAATTTCAAATCAACTCCTAATGTGACACAGTATTATGTACAATCCCAACGTTCCTGTATGCACCTTCAACAATGTCTAGGCATGCTCCTGATGAGATGGCAGATGGTGCCCTGGGGGATCTTCTCCCAGACCTGTATTACGACATCAGTGTGCTCCAGGACAGTCTGTGGCACTACTTGGCAGCAATGGATGCGCTGATACAGAATGTCCTACGGGATCTCATATGGATTCTTTGAGCAGTGGATATAAATCAGTCCATGGAATGGTTCCATATACACAGAGTACTCACAGTCACAGATAACTAACAGGCGTGTCCTACCATCTACCATTACCAAAGCACATACTCTTTGCAGACATACTTACTTCTACACTTGGCACAGCGACTCTCATCATATTCCCTCAGCTCTGCCACCCGTGGTTGTTCTTCTCTGCCTGGTTTAAGGTGTTCTCTTTCATTCCGAATTCGAGCAGCTTCCTCTTTAGCATAAACTCCAAGGTCCTGAGTGTACCGACCATACATCTAAGAAAAGATAGACTGATCAGTGATCTGTACTATATAGATGGAAAATCATATAGTATTTTGGAAAAGAACTAAAAAACATATTGGTAATCCATCGCCATTGCTTGTCCTGATACAGATCCATTGTTTCTGTGCAGCAAATCACGATCTGCTGCCCAGAAACCATTATTTAATGTGCTGCATGAAAGATCATTTTCCTTGATGAACGAGGGGTGATCGTGGGCCTATTATTGTAGCAACGATTGTTCCCGATAAATCGGTCTGAGAAATGTGCAGTATAAATCCTCCTTAAGTTTATACTGTCTGCAGGATTAGTAAATTTGCCCAATTATGTGATACACACAGACAAGAGACCAAGTAACTAGGGAAAGGATCTTTTTTGCAACGATTGGGAGTAACAGCTATGTCACTATGACTTACAGTGGGGAAATGGCCAGGAACAGCAGAACTACTACGGGCTGGAAAGGGTTCTTTTTCAGGGTAATTGCTTCAATTCTCCCCTTTCGGGTTGGGGACTCAAATGGAGTTAAGATAGCAGTCAGTGGTCGCTCAGCCATGACACTTCACCTTGTATTAAACCATTTTTGCCAATCTGCTACCTTGGACAACTGGACACTCCACAGGCTGCTTGGTAAGACCTCAGTTCTTAGTTCACCTTTTACCCGGGTAATATTTTGAGTGACAGTAGTCATGGCTGCTCCATTTGTTCTCCTAGTGAAGATAATCTACCCCCTACTAAGGCATATCATATAATTAACCTCAGCCCCCCCACTTCCACCTCACTGACATTTCAGCAGATCTTCTTGTCCTGTGAACGAGCAATTTCTTGTGGGTTAATTATTTCTGCACATTGGAGGTCTCACAGTTTCTCCTTTACCGTGTGTTTGGAAAAGAACTATCAATACCTGTTTTTAATGCAGTCACGTTTTGTAATATTCTTTCTGTTTTTCTTGTATAAAAAATTTAAAAGTAAAAAAATAACATTTTAAACATTTCATATTCTTGCCTTTATACAAAACTTGGCTCTGTTATATTATAAAAGTACAAAATATGAGCAGTCTTTATATTCCAAACCATAGAATACTGACAAGACAAAGCCTTTACATCTATAATAATCGGCACGAATTTATATAAGAGAAATAAGCCTCAGCTGAGCAACAGCTCCCCCCAGTGGTAACTTACTGTAAGTGGAATGAAATGCAGTCTTGCCAGTGTAATAAGCTACCTTAGTTGAAGGATGGCTATGACTAGAGATGAGCGAATTTACGATTATGAAATTCGTTGACACTTCGTTTGTTGGTAAAAGGTGAATTGCGTTATGGATTCCGTTACCAGGGACCATAACGCAATTCTATGACGGAAGGCCTTTAGAGACATTCCGTTATTCATTCCGTCATAATAGAAGTCTATGGGCTGCAAAACGGATCCATCCCGGAGGACTCCCCTGCATAACGGAAACAGGACGGATCCGTTTTGCAGCCCATAGACTTCTATTACAACGGAATGCCTCTAAAGACATTCTGTTATGCATTCCGTCATAGAATTGCATTATGGTCCCTGGTAACGGAATCCATAACGCAATTCACCTTTTACCAACAAACGAAGTGTGAACGAATTTCAAAATATGAAATTCGCTCATCTCTAGCTCTATGACAAACAGGAAAAATTGACACATGTTTTATAGAATTGTCTTATATTTAATTTTTTCTGTTTTTGTCAAAGTAACCTTTCATACCTGGACCAATAATCATTGCAAAAAGGGTTATACAACTTTCTAGTACTTTTTGTTTCAATTACCCAGTTTCCAAAATCCTTATTTGCTGTCAATGAATGGAAACATAAATTTTTACATACAGTAAGGCTACTTTCACGCATGCAGTAGGCTACGTGAACCAGTTTTTGTCCAGCTGAAACCCGGCGCGCATGCCAGAAACCAGCCGGATCCTGACCGGACCCCGTTATAGTCTGTGGGTTAACGTCAGTATCCAGCTAGCTTTTCACAGGTGTAAAACTAGCCTATTAGAAAACAGCTTTAGGCTACATTCACACAATCGTATGGGTTTTGCAGTCCGCAAATTGCGGACCCGCAAAACACGGATACCGGCCGTGTGAATGTAGCCGGCCTTATGATAGAAATGCCTATACTTGTCCACGATCGCGGACAAGTATAGGACATGCTCTATCTTTTTTGCGGGGCCGCGGATCGGATCTACGGATGTGGACAGCACACTGTGTGCTGTCCGCATCTTTTGCGGCCCCATTGAAATGAATGGGTCCGCACCCGTTCCGCAAAATTGCGGAACGGATGCGGAGCCATTCATACGGTCGTGTGAATGTAGCCTTAAGGCTACGTTCACACGACGACATTTGTCGCGCGACAAATAGGGCACAACTTCACTGCAACATTTTGTCGCACTATTGTTGCGCGACAATTTTTATAATTGGACTCTATGAGTCGCAGAAAAACCCATCTTGAATGGATTTTTTGCGACCATCGCGTCGCAGTCGCAGCATGTTGCAATGCGACACCATAGACTCCCATTATAAAAACTGTCGCGCGACAATAGTGCGATTTATTGTCACGCGACAAATGTCGTTGTGTGAACGTAGCCTAAGGCCTTATTCACACGTCCGTAGTGTTTATGGATCCGCATTGAAATGTCTATTCTTGTCCGCAATTGCAGGCAAGAAAAGGATATGCTCTACTTTTTTGCGGAGCTGCGGCCATAAGATCGGCGACGCGCTCCGCAAAAACTGATGCGGAGAGCAGAGTGTGTGCTCTCCGCATCATTCCGTGCCCCATTCACAGTCAATGGGTCCGCATGTATTCCGCAGAATTGCGGAATACATGCGGACATATATGCGGACGTGTGAATAAGGCCTAAGGGTGCTGCCACACATAGCAGAACATTTTCTGTGTGTTGTTTTGCGGGAAGCACATGGATTTCTGCAAGCCCCATTCAGGTGAATGGAATTGATTTTCAGTCACAGAAAACCTTTTGCAACAAAATCTGCCATGTGTGACGGCACCCACACTTTGTTTTTGCCGCAATGGGTTTTAACCCCCCATAGCAACAACAAAAAAACGCAAACAAAAATGCCTGACTGTGTTTTTGTAGTCTTTTCTGGGGCATTTGTCTGGTGTTTTTGCCCAAAAAGAGTGTGCTTAAGCACCTGCTATTTTAATGCCTTTTATTTTTGAAGGAGCCGCAAATTAATAGGACAGATTTTTAATCACCAGATGCAATTTATACTCAAGTGAAAGGAGCAATAAAAAGTTACAGCTCTTTTTCCAATGAATACACTTTATTTCCATACTATATAATAAGCCACGGTACCAGGTGTAGAAGAAAGGGCTCTCCAAAGTCTAATCTGAAATCTGGACCATCCGAGTGACCTGAAATGTGTGTATGCCTGGCAAACAGGAAAATTAAACCAAGAATACACCACACACAAAAAAATAGAACAAGCAATAAAATGTTACAAAATCTTTATTATTTGCCCTTATTTCGTCAGATATCCCAATTGCAGAGCATGACGAATAAAGTAGAAAAGCTGTGCATTGTTCTCTCATTCTGCAGCCATGTCTATACCTTTCTTCCCCTCTTAGGGCTCATGCACACGGACGTGTGTTGCCCGTTGTGGTTTTGCAGACCGCATTTGCAGATCCGCAATATACGGGCACCGTTCCATGTGCATTCCGCGTCACGGATGCGGAGCCATTCACTTCAATGGGTCAGCAAATGCAGAGATACAGAACGGAACACTACGGAAGCACTACAGAAGCACTACGGAGTGCTTCTGTGGGGTTCTGTTCCGTACTTCCGTTCCGCAAAAAGAAAGAACTTGCTCTATCTTTTTGCGGAACAAACGAATGCAGACCGATTCAGGGTTGAGTGGGTCTGGATTCATGCCGACGGCCGTACGGAGGTTGCCCGTGCATTGGGGACCGCAAATTGTGAAACGGCCCATCTACGGCCGAGTGAATGAGCCCTTATGCTGGTGCATGTAAGACAGGAAGTATAGGAGGAGGAGGCTGAGTTTATTTTGCTGGTAGGAATCCCCTAGTTACTAATAGTACAAATATATTTGGTTACTTCCATGTGGAGCTGCAATAAGACTACAGAATACTAAATTACCAAGATAAATTTCCCTCTTTACTCAAATATATACAAATACAACCTAGACAACAGTGTAGTAAGTCAGAGAGAAAATGCCTGTTCAGAAATCTATCAGATCGTTATTACTCAATCATGTAAGGCTAGGTTTACATGGAGTATTTTGGGCACTGATTTTTACGCCAAAAATCTGAGCAAAAAACACTTGCAGAAATTCCCCATTTATTTCAAGAGGGCATCCATATGTTAAACCATACTGCAATATCTTTTTCACTTGCAATTTTAAAAACTGCACAGTGGAAAAAAGAAGTGTCCTGTTCTGTCTTGCGCTGATTATAAAAGGAATCTGCTTCCAAAATTTACATTGAAAAACATCTCAGGAAAAAAGTCCATGCAAAAAAAAAACCTGATGTGGATGCCGCACTATCAGTACTTTTGTTCAGCACTGAGAGGAAAGAACTACAACTCCCAGCATTTCCGGACTGTTAAGGGTTACATGGAGAGGGGTATAAGAAGAAAGAACTACAGCTTTTAGCATGACCTGATCGTTAGTCTAGGTAGGGCATCAATGGCCATTACATGGTGAGGGATATAAGTTGCAAAAACTCCCGGCATGTCCAGACTGTTATGGGGCATCAGTGGTTATCACATGAAAAGGGATATAAGAAAGAACTACAACTCCCGGCATGTCCAGACTGTTATGGGGCATCAGTGGTTATCACATGAAAAGGGATATAAGAAAGAACTACAACTTCCAGCATGTCCAGACTGTTATGGGGCATCAGTGGTTATCACATGAAAAGGGATATAAGAAAGAACTACAACTTCCAGCATGTCCAGACTGTTATGGGGCATCAGTGGTTATCACATGAAAAGGGATATAAGAAAGAACTACAACTCCCGGCATGTCCAGACTGTTAAGCGTTACATGGAGAGGGGTAAAACCAGACCAGATTGTTAGTATAGGCCGCAGTGATGGTGAACCTTTTAGAGACCGAGTGCCCAAACTGCAACTAAATACCCACTTATTTATCGCAAAGTACCAACACAGCAATTTAATTTGAGATATAGTATATCTTTCATGTCCTTTATCATTTATCTATAATAGCTTAATAGCCTACATTTAATGCACTGCCTGTGCTGTTCATAGTGTGTCCTGGGGATGATGAATGGCAGGAAAAGTCTAAGGCATATTAGTACGCCATAAACTTTTCCAGGGCATGGGTGCCCACAGAGAGGGCTCTGAGTGCCACCTCTGGCACCCATGCCATAGGTTCGCCACCGCTGGTATAGGGCATCAATGGCCATTACATGGTGAGGGATAAAATACGTGAGAACTACAACTCCCGGCATGTTCAGACTGTTAGGGCTCATGCACACAAACGTATTTTCTTTCCGTGTTCGTTCCGTTTCTATTGCAAAAAAAAACAGAAGTTACTCCGTGTGCATTCCGTTTCCGTATATCCGTATTTCCCTTCTGCAAAAAAATAGAAAATGCCCTATTATTGTCCGCATTACGGACAAAGATAGGACTGTTCTATTAGGGGCCAGCTGTTCCGTTCCACAAAATACGGAATGCACATGTCATCTGTATTTTTTGCGGATCCGTTTTTTTGCGGACCGCAAAATACATACGGTTGTGTGCATGAGTGGGGCATCAGTGGTTATTACATCAAAAGGGATATAAGAGAGACCTACAACTCCCAGGATGTTATTATGGGCTATTAGATGACATTACATGGAGTGAGAAGGAAAGAACTACATCGCCTAGAATTTGACAACTTATAGAGGGAAACCACTAACCTGTTACATATACCCAGTACAGGAGCTCTGCCCATATGGAGACGTCACTCAGGTCCTTACAGGTCCTTCACCACTTCTCTGCACTGCTGAGCTCTCTCTCTCAATGGGTAAATGGGGTGAAATGAAATTACCTGGAGTGGAGTGACAATGAAAAGGATGGGAGGTTTTGTAAGAAACTAGTATTACGCTGGTCGACTGTCGGCCAGATCACCGCTGACTATCGTTTGTAGCAGGGCTGTGGAGTCGGAGGCAATTTTGGGTACCTGGAGTCAAGTTATAATTAATTACTTCTCTACTGTAAGAATAAAGGCCATTGCATGCAGTGCGTCACGTTACCGCAAAACGAACACGTTAAGTGACCGTGAAGAAGCATGCTTTTCATATGCTTCACTATATGGCACGCAACGCACAGTTAAGGAGCGGCAATACTTATACTTTCCATTGTGTTGTGTTCCGCCATGGTTAACCTAGCCCCTCACTGATAACTGAAGTAAATATGTTTTTTGCATAGACACTTAAATAAGTGAATAAATAGTCAATAGTTCAAGACTGAAGCTGTAAACCATGTGAAAAACTGCTGTCATTCAGCTAAGGCTCTAAAAACTTGTAAACTTAGATTGTTAGCTTAAACTTTAAACATGACTATGGGATTCTACTAGGGAAATGTATCAAATACATTCGCATATTAAATACAGAGGAGTCGGAGTCGGGGAGTCGGAAGTACCAAAAACTGAGGAGTCGGAGTCAGAGTCGGCGTCGATTGCCGGGAAGCAACGATTCCATCCGAACAATCGTCTTCCTGATCTTTTAATGTAATACAGCGCATAAAGTGAATATAGCGTTAAGCCCCGGCCCCTGGGTGAACTTGCTGTCTGCCTGTGAGCTCTGCTCGTACCCAGAGCCTGTCTCCAACCCAACACGGAGAAAGAAAGTTAGGAGACCCTTCACTGACTAACCGTTTTTGCAGCAGCTTGCAGATCTCCATGAAGGGACATTGTTTTTCAGGGTTTAGTGCCCCTTTAAGAGCTGGCATTGCATAATATAGGAATAGTGGCTAGCATCTCGCCCTGCTCATTTACTGACATGCAGGGCCATTAGGACTCCATTAATGCAGTGATAAACATTAACAACCTGCTGATAGCAGCACACAGAGCTTATCTGTCATTAAAGTTATTGTACCAGTAAAAACAAGATTTATTAATGTATCAGGATGGCATTTCATGCCTGGAGCACCCAGATACGGATCTTTAAGATCATGGGAAGTTACAGCCAGCTTACCTAACTGGTAATAGCATTACTGTTCAGACACCACATCTGCCTTCTTGTAAACCTAAAACAAAGCATGATCCACACAGTTTAGATACTTACTAAAAATAGTGTTTTTGGTTTTTTGCTGTGGTTTTGTACATTAGAAAATTAAAGCTACCTTCATAAATGATTATTTCAAAGGATGTTGATGCATATTGGAAAACCCCTTTAAAGGGCTTCAGTCATCAGCAATATGGTTATTAAGCTGGCTGTCCTTAGACATTTGCTAATGTCAGATGAAACTAAGGGCTCATGCTCATGAAAATATTTTGTTTCCGTGTCCGTTCCGTTTTTTTGCGAAGTTACATCGTGTGCATTCCGTTTCCTTATGTCCGTTCGGCAGAAAAATAGAACATGTCCTATTATTGTCCGCATTACGGACAAGAATAGGACTGTTCTATTAGGGGCCAGCTGTTCCGTTCTGCAAAATACGGAATGCACACGGACGTCATCCGTATTTTTTGCGGTCGTGTGCATGAGCCTAACAGTCTTAGTCCCTTTTTGTACGTGCCTCTGTTTTTCTGAAAAATGAACTTCTATTTCATGCAAATTGGCCTCCATGAGCAATGATGGTGAAGCCCTAACTCCTAGCGGCTCTGTTCTCCCTCCTCTGGTCGCGCCCTCATCATGCTGAATGACAGGACCAGGCAGTGTTCACATCATCCTGTCTGGCCCTGTCAATCAGCTTGATGAGGGCCCGACCAGAGGAGGGAGAACAGAGCCGCTAGGAGTAGTGGCAACACCCTCGTTGCTCTTAGACGCTCATTTGTATAAAATAAAATTGTATTTTTCACAAAAACAGAGGCACATAGAAAGAAGGAACAAAGACTTAGTCTCAGCAGACATTAGCACATGTCTAAAATCAGCCAGCTTAATAACCATGTTCATAGTCAATGAAGCCCTTTAAGGCCCCTTTACGTGGGCCGACACGGCGGGCAATTATCAGGAATGAACCGTTCTGAGGAATGCTTCTTTCTGATAATTGCCCTGATCACTGACCAATTTAAAGGGGTAAAATGATAAATTTGGTACATGGATAGGCACGTTTGTCTAACTCTATACCAACTATTGGTGGGCTTATAATAGGATCATGGCACAATTTTGGATGCAAAAGTCACATCTCAGGCCACACCCCTTTCCAAGAAAGTCCCACCCTCTTTTCAGGCTAGGCATGGATACGTTTTTCTAACGATAAATATGCAAGATTGCGCCACAATTTGAAGCAATTGACGCAAAAATGTATTTGATTTCACATCAATGTCTCTAAACTTCAATTCGCTGTGTATGTTTGTGCATGAAGAAACAGAATGGATATTTTACGGTTCCTCCTTTAATAGCCAGGTAGCACAGCACATGACTATGGATACTGCTTTCCAACCACAAATTGCCTGTATCGCCTGGGTTAAACAGGGTGAAGACTCCAGGATCTGGTGGCGAGCCCAGCACAGTAAGTGAATGGTTTTTGGTCTCCTGTGGGGTTTCTTTTCACTCTTGACAAACGTTGGAGAGTTGTAATGACATATTAGTCCCACTGTTGGCTTCTGGACAGGAGACAGGTCATCCTTAGACATAAGCACATTATATAACCAGGCTACAATGGAATGCTGTTTACTGCTGGATTATCATTATTAGCTGTGTGCTGCCTCTCAGTCCCTCAGTCCTTCTCCTCACCTGACTGCCACTGCCATCCACACAAAATCCAGGAGGAAAATACTAGCATGCAAATGCCTACATGGAAATCTAGTGCAAGCCTTGTGGCTTCACCGGATCTTGGGGGAAAACGTTGTGAAGCACATAGGCAAATACAAAGGCATTACTTGCTAGTGCAGTGAACCCTTTAAGATGCCTGCTCAGCCTTGCATTTACATAGCTGTAACTCACAAAAATATGTCACTAAAAATGCAGACCAACCCCTTCAGGCTACCATTTGGACCCCCTTATTTTCCCATTTTAGTACTTAAAGGGAACCTGTCACCGGGATAGCTGCTAGCACATCCGCAATATCCAGTCCCCATAGCTATTGTGTAAAAAAAACGATTTGATACATGTGCAAATGAACCTGAAATGAGTCCTGTCCCTGGACTCATCTCAGGTTCATTTGCATATGTATCAAATCGTTTTTTTTACACAATAGCTATGGGGACTGGATATTGCGGATGTGCTGGCGGCCATCTAGCAGCCCATGTCCTCAGCTCTGTACACAAAATTTAGGTGACAGGTTCCCTGTAGCAAAGGTCCCCAACATTTTGGAGGTTACAAGCTACTTTCAAATATGACAGGCAGTGTGGAGCAACACAAAATATTAAAAGGGAAAATGTCTATGAAAAGATATGATCTTCATGGTGATACCAAGTTCTAGTAATGCTATGACTTCCCCGTACACTGGTGCACAATAGTATGTGGTGGCTGCTAACAGCCGGGGAGCGGCAGACATCCCTGAACAGAAAGGGAGCTGGTAGATAGTACAATGTTCTGCTTACCTGCTAAAGTTGTGCTTTGGTGGTTGACCCATCGTCCACATTAGGGCAAAACTCTGGGACCCGCACCTACACTTAGAACGGAGCCTGCAAAGTGCCGGAGGGTGCACTGCGCATGTGCGACCGCCCTCCATTCATTTCTATGGAACTGCTGTAAATAGCAAAGCGGCGTGCTCGCCTATTTTGAGAAGTCCCATTTACTTCTATGGGACCCACAGAAATGGACAAGCCAGTGAGCCGAGACAGAAATAAATGGAGGGCGGCTGCGCATGCACTTTGCGGGCTCCATTCTAAGTATAGAGGTGGGACCCGCACCTATCAAATATTTGGGGCATATTCTAGCGATATGCCCACAATTTCCAAGATGGGAATACCGCTTTAACAAAGGCACAACCCTGGTAGAAACATGTGAGGATATGTAACAAAAAGTCAGCTGCAACTTCTCTCTGGACCAGTTGCAATGGATCGTCGCCACATGTACAGTGCCTGATGGAAAGAAAAATGGAGAGGATAGCGCTCCTGACATCCCAAGCCATAAATTAAGCCTGATGAAGGCACTAGTCGAGTTCTGAAACGCATAGTTTCAATAAAGTTACTATCCACAATGCTGGATGTCAGCTGCGCTTTTTACTCTCCATTTTTTCTGTTCCTTGGTTGCCCTACTGGGTGAGAAGCTCTGTTCTATATAACACCCATATACACACTGTATTATGAAGCAATTGAAGCAATTTTATGATCTCCTTGTGTGTGCCCCCACACTCTGAAAACATACTGATAGAGAATTTAGATTGTGAGCTCTACTGCAGACACAGGTCAGTCAGATAAACTAATCCTAGAGATGGCGTAGACTTAGACAGGCTTGTCTAGACCTTCACCAGATTTATCACAGTGCTTCAGGCTGGATGGTAAATCTGGTACATGGATAGGTACTTTGCTCTAGTTCTCTATCAGATATTGGTTGGCTTAGATTGAGACAAAATTTTACACCAGAATCACGGCACAATGTTGGCGTAAAATGTTACATCTTAGGCCATGCCCCCTTTCCAGTGAAATGTAGGCCAGTGAGTGATGTCAATGTCTGTAAAGAGCTGCAGAATACGTAATTCAAGTAAAAGCAAGCAAATAAATAATAGCAGCCTGATTCTTATAGGCTGGCATAAACGCTTTCCCCAATATACAAGAGGGCCTGGGTAGAAGGACTGAGCATGTGTGACCGCCAGCACTGAACACTGTAGGTGGACATTCTGAGACGCAACTAAAAGAACACTAGGGGGCGCCATAATAAGTATGAAACAGCAACCTCTAGACACAGGAACATTTGCTTTAATGAGTTCAGCTGAACAATTGTTCATTTTGCATGATCTAAGACAGTGTTTCCCAACCAGTGTGCCTCCAGCTGTTGCAAAACTACAACTCCCAGCATGCCTGCAGAGCAAAAGGCTGTCCGGGCATGCTGGGAGTTGTAGTTTTGCAACAGCTGGAGGCACACTGGTTGGGAAACACTGATCTAGGAGACTACATTGATGTTATTTCACTGGGCAAGCACCTTAAAAAAACCAGGACAATCAGCCAAAGCTACAGAAGTGGCAATGCCCATATATCCACAGCTAAAACACCTCACAACCATCTGTAAATCTCTTTCTGATTATGTATTCCAGCCTACGATGTTGCCCAGGGCATGGTGCCCTCTTACACTACCTGTGAGGTCACAGTCAATCATTTGAAGAGTCATTTTACACAAACCCGAATGACGATAAGTACGCTGCTGAATATTTCTACATTGTTTTAAAGTGACAAACAGAGGCAGGTACTCTCAGTCTCCGACAGAGACGCCACGGACAGACAATGGTGTTTGGATTCATAGTTTCAATACAATAATCAATAGTGCACTAAAAGGTGAAGCCGCATATCTGAGTACATTTCCTCATTCCATGGATCTTAATAATAAATAGCATTTTATAATATATTATTGCTAAAATGACTTGAATAAAAACTTGTACAGAGTGACAGAAAATCCAATCCCACCCATCCCCAAGGAATAGGCCCCCAGAAACCCACAATCTAGTACTGAGTGATCGGCCTCATTCACCTCTCCATTTGTGGATCCGGAAGGTTGGTCCGGGACAGAGCAACCTGCCGGATACTCTACTTCACAGTAAATTGCAGTCATTGGGTATCCCGCGTGAGTCGGAAGATTTCTGGGTTTTGGCCGAATATACACCACTGTATGCAATGGTTTTCTTCCAGTCAAAACCCAGCATTTTTGTGCCGGAACAGCCTGCTGGATCCACAAACGGAGGTGTGAACGAGGCCATCTTCTCCATGGCAATTTGGATACAAACAGGCACTAAAGGTTCCTATTCAATATGAGTGACAATGCTGGATCTCCACAAGATGAATCAGTGTCACCTCCAGCATGAGTCCTTTCTTGCTAAGCAGTGGCGGCCCAAATATATTTTCAACACGCCGCCTAGCACATTGTGTGGCAGAAACATTTTTCATAACTCTGGAATGTCTAATTAATCATTGCCATATGAGATTCCATATGTCAGTCCCTGTCCAAATGTCCACATAGGGCAACTCCATTCATTAGCCAAAGAAGGCTCCTAAGAAAAAGCGGCATTCACTGTGTCAAACCTGGCTAGTCCATGCATTATATGGACAGCCATTCACTTGAAGGATTGCTATGTATTTCCCCATATGCCCTCCAAAAAAATTATATATATATATATAGATCCCAGAGAAGAGGCAGCACTGCTGAGTTAAATGGTGATGACCCAATTTATTCCAAGGCAACGTTTCAGCCTACTCCATGAGGCCTTTGTCAAGCCAATTTATATATATACTGTAGTTATCACACATGGTCAAGTCACATTATTATGACCACCAGATAATATCCAGAGTAACCGTCGTCCACAGCACGGACAGCAGCTAGACAGGATGGGAGTGACTCTAAGATCTGGGTAGGTTGCCACAGGTGTCTGGAGCCATGCTGACGGCAGTGCATCTCACAGCTGCTGGAGGGTGCCTGGGGAGGATCCATAGAGTGAACATAATGATCGAATTAGGGGGCCAGGGTAGTACTTGAAAGTCTTGGTCATGCTCTTCCAACCAATGTCGGACATTTCGAGCCATGTGACATTTCTTATTGTTCTGCTAGAAGATCCCATCTGCCCCTGTGTATGGGTGTACATGATCTGCTAGGATAGATTTATACCCAAATTGGTTGAGAGTGCCTTCCACATGGATGAGTGGCCCAGAGAATGCTACGAAAACATTCCCCAGACCCGAATGCTGCCACCACCAGCTTGTGTTCTTCCAGCAATGGTTGCAGGGTGTTTGTTCTCTGATGTTCTTCTCCTGAAACACCATCCATTCCCATGAAGCAGAAAACATGATTCATCGGAGAAGGCAACCCTTTCAGATACTGCTGTGAAAAATGAAGTCTTCTCTGCCGAAGCAACTTTGTTAGCAGAGGTGCAGTGACCTTCTATCTGCTTCGAAGCCCCATACACAGTAGGGTTCACTGAACAGTTTTTTCAGACACACATCTGTTAGTCCCCTGGTTCATTTTGGCAGTGAGCTGCTTCAATGTAGCATGCTGGCCCACCCTTGGCAACTTCGTAGCCAATGTTCACCTCTCACATCAGTGACACGTGTCGTTCCTCAGTTTCCATGTTGCTTTATTCACAATGGTGCCCTTTGTTCACTTGTTCACCACAGCAGCACCTGAATGGTTCACAAACTGCACAGTTTCAGAAATACCGCAAACCTTGGCCCGAAAGGCAATATGCATGCCATTTTGCAACTCTGATAATTCGCCCCTTTTAGCCATAACAGCAACGAGGGATACATGTGCAGACAGCCCATCACACACCTTATATACTCACCAAGCCAACTCACCACACGTGACTTCCTTCATGAACTGCCGGCGTCAAAAGTAGGAAGTGGTCATAATAATGTGACTCAACTGTGTATATATAACATTGCTCCTGCTATGCCAGGACCAAGTCTATATACAGTGATTAACCCCTTAGTGACCAAGCGTTTTTCTTCCTTTTTTCATCGTCGCGTTCCAAGAGCTATAACTTTTTTATTTTTCTATCTACATAGCTTTATGAGGGCTTGTTTTTTGCGGGACAAGTTGTAGTTTTTAATGGCTCTTATTAACGCTTTCTGGGAGGAAGATGGGAAAAACAGGAATACTGCCACTGCGTTTTTACGTTATAAATTTTACGGCGTTCATTTACCGGTATAAATAACATAATATCTTTATTCTCTGGGTCAGTACAATCACAGTGATACCAACTACATATAGTTTTTTTTTTTACATTTTACTACTTTTTTTGCAATAAAAGGCCCCATTCACACGTCCGTGGTGTGTTGCGGATCCACAAATTGTGGATCCGCAACACACCATGCCGGCATTCCCCATAGAGATGCCTATTCTTTTCCACAGGCTGCGGACAAGAATAGGACATGATCTATCTTTTGCGGAGCCGCGGCCGGATGTTTCGGGGCCGAAACCCGGAAGTTCGGGGCCGTGGCTCCGCAAATGCGGAAGCGGAGAGCACATAGTGTGCTCTCCACATCACGTCCGGCCCCATTCACAATGAATGGGTCTGCATCTATTCCGCAGAATAGATGCGGACTAAAATGCGGACGTGTGAATGGGGCCTTTAAACCCCTTTTTTTAAAAAGGAAAAAATGTTTTTGCATTGCCGCTTTCCAAGACCCATAACTTTTTTTTATTTTTCTTTCTATGTGAGTTGTGTGAGGGCTCGATTTTTGCGGGACGACTTGTATTTTTCATTGGTATTATTTTGAAGTAAATAACGCTTTCTGATCGCTTGTTACTAGTTTTTTTTGGCGGCAACTAAAAATAAATGAGCAATTTGGTCTATTTTTAAACAAAAAAAAATTATGGCTTTTACCGTAGGGGATAAGTTACATGATATTTATGTAGTCCAGGTCGTTACGGACACGGCAATACCAAACATATGGGTAAGTGGTGGCCCAGCCTAAGGCCCCTTAGTGACCGCCGTAAAAACACGTATGGGTCACTGAACAGAAAATACTATATAAAGACCAATATTACCAATGATACCATTATAAAACACCCAAATAATACCACCACATCATGACCTCTAGCATTACCACTACACAGTGACTGGCTAATATTGCCATACTGAACAAAACACACTATACAAGTATTCAGTCTAGATTCTAATCTATGCATGCTAGAAATCAGCAGTGCTGAGACAGTCACAATAATTTAATGATTGTTCCTCATGTAGTAGTGGGATCCCTAAATCTACTAGATTCACAAGACTGGGCAGATAACCTCCTGAAAGACTTACAGAGCCCTGGCAGGTGCAAGCATAACTATACAATAGATTGCGATCTTCACTGTACAAACAGTGCTGTGGCGCATGCGCTCAGCAAAGACAGGAACGCCAAAGAACTCAGACTTTCCTGAGCTCCTGCCCTATCTGTCTCAGATGCAGGAAGTAATCAAATGACTGTGTAATACCAAAGTACTTATTTCACATGCTGCCTCAGACTACAAATATACGGAGACCTGTATCTCTGCTCATCTGTAATACACTGAGCATATGCAGACAGCTACGGCACTTTTATTAAGGATATTATTGCTCTTATGGAACTCATATAACATCTACACTTTTTGTTGCATGGAAGACCGAGTGTTAGTTGTTATATCAAGATAGATTCAAACTAGTACTATACTATGCATATGAATTTATAACGGGCAACACCTGCTTCCCAAATGGAGATTTTTGGAAATATTAGTATTTTAGGACTTAAAGGGGTTATGCCATGATTGATATAAAAATGAGACCGTATATATTACATGACAATCTCTGTCTAACAAATCTAGAACCAGCCCTGTACCTAACATGGATCCAGAGATCTTTACATTAACTGCTCCAATTGCTCTGCTAGATATTCTTCAGCCTGGCAGCTCAGGGGGTGTGTCCTTTCTGCTGCAGCTCCTTGTAACTGCCACAGCTTCTTACAGAACATATGGTTGGTGGTAGTTGAAGATTTAAACGGAGCACGTTTAACCAGCTCAGTGAGATGGACAAAAAAATAAGGAAAAGAACAAACAGCAGGTGGCACTATACAGATACATTTTATTGAATAGCACAATGGCTATATAACATTTTTATTATATGCAATTACAAAAGTATTCAGATCCAGGTGCTGGTTTGTATATGTTTAGTGACAACCCCTTTAAAGGGAGTCTGTCACCAGTTTTATTCTGTGCTAAGGGCAACATAAACTAGTGACTGATCCCTTAGCATAATGTTGGATCATCTTTTTAATTGACTCGGTTTGCCAAAATCTTGTATTGAACAGCTCCAGTGCATGCCAATGAGTCCTCATATTCATGAGCTCCTGGCTGTCCCCGTCCACCTGCTGCTGATTCATATGAAAAAAAAAAAAAACTGTCAGAGACAGGTAGGCGGGGAGAGCCGCAAGCTCATGAATATGAGGACTCATTGGCATGTGCTGGAGCTGTTCAATACAAGATTTTGGCAAAACGACTGGGTCCATTAAAGACAGTGATCCATCATTTTGCTAAGGGGATCTGTCACTAGTTTATGTTTCCCTTAGGGTACTTTCACACTAGCGTTATCCTTTTCCGGTATTGAGTTCCGTCCTAGGGCGTTAATACCGGACAAAAAACTAATCAGTTTAATCCTAATGCATTCTGCATTCCGTTCAGGATGCATCAGTTCAGTCCCTATTACATTTTTTGGCCGGAGAAAATATCGCAGCATGCTGCGGTATGTTCTCCATCCAAAATTCCAGGAACACTTGCCGTAATGCCGGATCCGTCATTAATTTCCCTTGAAATGTATTAGTGCCGGATCCGGCATTAAAATTACTGCACTGACGGATCCGGTCCCCCAGGCTCTGCGCATGCGCAGACCTTTAAAGATGTGAAAAAGATAAATACCGGATCCGTTTTTCCGGATGACAACCAGAGAGACGGATCTGATATTGCAATGCATTGCATTTGGCGACGAAACTGCCTGCCGTAATGCAGCATTGCAAGTGTGAAAGTACCCTTCGTTAGGACACCATAAAACTGGTGACAGATTCCTTTTAAGGTGCATTTACATGCTCCGAGAAGCCGACTGGGACTCACCGGCTATGCTGGAGGGGTTAGGATTTAAAAGTGAGGTCAGCAGAAAACTAGTGACAGATTCCCTTTAATAAAAAATTCTTAAATTCTGCCCAAACCCCTGAAGAAGCCAGGTTACTGGCGAAACATGTTGGGGGGCAGATACAGCTTTTAATGTTTGTTTGTCCACTCCAGTGCAGTTAGCTAGCTATGCAGTGAACAGTCACTTTAGACAGAGCTATCGCACCTTCGTCACAGTATTAGTCTGGTAGCCAAGTGCAGTTTACAATAAGTCAGCAAGCGTAGCGAGCAGCTAGGCTTGGTAGTGCGTGCAGAGTGACTGACTGAGTGACTGTGTATCTGACAGCTATTGACACAGTGTCAAATGCATGTGGATGTCAGTGAAGCAACTGATTCACAGCCTCATAGTTGATAGCTCATATCATCGGGTCATAACGGATCTTCTACGGATTTAATGCATATGATTGTCAGTGCATTAACTGACTTATAATCTGAGGTCTGACATAGTGTCGGACATTATCGGTCACTTACTGGCTCCTAAGGCAATACTGTGCAGGTTTTTAGGGTGTGGGAGGAGAGGGTGCACATCTCCACCACCCTCAAGGCAGACATTTTGAATACATACAGAATACACACAGAAGTGGCAATCCAGGTTTTTAAACTTGTGTCTAGGCTCACAGCCGTTTTAAACTGAACCATTAAAAGCGATATTTTAAAATCACTTTATACCTGGGTAAAGTTAGGTTCATGAGCCCCTTTGGCTTTAATACATTATGTATATTCCTTTTAATAAGACAATTTTCTCTTTAGTTAGGCAAGTTTCGCACTAGCGCTAAAATCGTCAGCAGAGGAACAACCTGCTGAAGTTCATTATATCCAGCACAGCCAAAAAGCCTGGAGCACCGCCTGACCCTATTGACTATTATCAGGCCTGTTTCCGGAATTTTTGCAAGCAGCAGTTCTTGTCAAGCCGAATCCTAGTACTAATGCCGGAAACAGGCTGGATCTCCGTCCGGTGCCATTATAGCCACCGAGCTCTGGCAGGAAAAGGTAGTATTTGGCTATATGCGATATGATGAACTCCGGCAGGCTGTTCTTCTGCCGGAAGATTCTAGCCTTAGATAACAGTTCTACACGGACAATATGCAAACCATATAGGTGATTACAGTAAATTCCACTGACTTGCTTGTGGTGTCTTTTCCCATCTTTTCCATCTGGCCCAAGCTACCATGAAGACTTCTTCCAGCCACAATTTTGTGTCTGCAGAGTTTGCAACACAGACATCTCTGGCTCTTTACCAGCAAGCTCCCTACCTTTGGCCAACCCACACAAACTGAACATCCTTATGCTACCCCCAGTTGTTGATGCCCCATCTGTACCTATTACTGTACCTGCTGTGTGGTCGATGCCCCTAAATACTGTACATCACAAATAATACCTATAATTACCCACCAAACAATAGTGCCCCCTTTGTGCCACAGAAAAACTAAAACTTATACTCACCTATTGCCAATGGCCCGAGTACAGCAACTGGTCATCTTCTGACCTGCACAGTTACTGGTGCAATGCAGTGACTGCACATTGATATTCTGTGCCTTGACCCAGCATCCTGTAGGGTGCAGGCCAAAAGACACATACTGGTAAGGCAGAGAGCCTATGGGTCCCAGCTATACCATAGGTTTCAGTCCTGCGGACACCATTGCAGTTGGGAATAGTGCTCATCCAAGGTTCCAGGGCACCAGCTAGAAGGGTGGGACATGTTCCCCTGGATGCCTTTTGCTAGCAACACGTGTTTAGTGTTGACTGCTTTTTAGCTCTGCTCCCTTTAAAGACAGCTATGATCAGTTACTGTGCTTAGATGTTTGGTAGTCTAAGGGCCCTTTCACACTTGCGTTTGGAAGATCCGGCATAGAGTTCCGTCGTCGGGGCTCTATGCCGGAAAGAAAACACTTCAGTTACAGATAATACAAAGCATGCATCAGTTTCAACGGATCCGCTTGTATTAACTTTAACTATTTTTTAACATTGCCAAAACGGATCCGTTTTGAACACCACTGAAAGTCAATGGAGGACAGATCCGTTTTCTATTGTGGCAAATTGTGCCAGAGAAAACTGATCCGTCCCCATTGACTTGCATTGCTCCGCATCCCAGGACGGAAATACCGCAGCATGCTGCGGTATTTTCTCTGTCCAAAAACGTTTAGTGACTGAACTGAAGACATCCTAATACATCCTGAACGGATTTCTCTCCATTCAGAATGCATAGAGATAATCCTGATCAGTATTCTTCCGGCATAGAGCCCCGACGACTGAACTCTATCCTGGATCCTGAAAACGCAAGTGTCAAAGGGCCCTTAGTTGAAAAGAAGTTTGAAGTAATCTTAGGCTGCTGATGCCTACAGCAGTCTTAGGACCAAGAATGGTCCTCCTTGAGCTCCAAGAGCCAAGCTGCTTGAACAGATGGCAGGTGGAAAGGCGAGTGAGAGTTTTTTTTTTTTTTTTGTTTGTTTTTTCAGCACACTACAGCTGAACAACTCCTTTAAATGTATGCAAACTGAGAAAAGGGCCTTTTTGTCAACAAGTTTCCACACGGTGATAAGTCAGAGCCATGTGCAAGGAAGCTGGATGTAAGAAGGAAGAACCAGTTCTTTTACAGTCACCCAGAGCTTCAGTATGGACCACATTCTTTCCTCGTCTGTTCATTACCAGTACAGGTCATAGTGAAGACTATATTTGCATTATACCATATTATAAAGCAGCAACTGTACAGTAGAAGTAGAACTAAAAAAAATAAAAATACAAAAAATACCCTCTTATTCTGTATTGTGGGCAAGAAGGTGCTACTCTAAACTGCAGCTCATAGCATGTCACAGTCCTGTATTCAATATGCATATCTCTAAGGCTGGGAACACACCTAAGCGTTTTTGGAGCGGGCGTTTTTTTGAGCGTTTTTTCACGCGACAAACAAGCGCTTTCATGGGCATTTTTGCATTTAAGGAACGCGCGTTTTTGAGGCGTTTTTTGATTGACAGGTTCCAGATCCACTAAAAATGTAGGCCCACCTATATGAAAGTTGCAGACTGTTAGCCAAATTGGGCCTTTTTATGCTGGGTCAAATGAGAAAAACGCGCGTTCGTATGCGCGTTTTTTAAACAGAAAACGTGCATATCTTTAACTTGGAGCGTTCCCATGCATTCCAATGGGTGGAAACGCTTGAAAAAACGCCCCAAAGAAGCTCAAGCACTAGCGTTTGTTTCAGGCGTTTTTCAGCGCGTTTAAACGCACTGTAAAACGCCCAAATGTGTACCATGCCCATAGGGATACATGGCACTTCACAGGTTGTGCGTTTTACAGAGCGTTTGAACGCGCTGTAAAACGCTTAGGTGTGTACCTAGGGTAAGTGATACTTATGGAAAAAAAAAAAATTCACTGTGGATTTCACCCCAAATTACATGTGGGTTTTTTTGCAAATCATCTGCGACTTTTATTTTGTCTGGTGTCCAGGCATGTCAATGAGTATTCTCTATGTATTCATTTCCCACTGCTAATGCATTTTGTGCTGCGATGTAGCAAATGCGTTAAAATCCAGCACTCTAATCCTATGTCTGAATCACTCACAATGTGACCTCACTGTAGCCGATAGAAAGGCCATACAGATAAGTGAGCACCTGTACATCAGCTGCTCATAACCAATCCCCTAACCCTCAGTTCACACTTGCCCGTTTTACAGCGCGTTTTAACGCACTGTAAAACGCATAACCGATGCAAACCAATGCTTCCCTATGGGACTGGTTCACATTTTCGCGTTTTACAGCGCGTTCGAACGCCCTGAAAAACGCCCGACGCATAAACAAGTACTTGAGCTTTTTTTGGGGCGTTTGTCGCGCGTTTTGGCCCATAGACTTCAATAGGAACGCGCAACGCTTGTATTTTGCGCGTTTTTGACACTGAAAACGCGCGTTCGAACGCGCGTTTATGAATTTGCAACACCAGCAATGCACTCTGATTGGCCAAACTTCATATAGACAGGGATATTTGGTCATTGGACAACACTGCAGTCAATCACAAAAACGCGCGTTTACTATTGCCAAAAACGCGCACAAAAATGCGCGTGTCTCAGAAACGCTCGGGTCTGAACCCAGCGTAAGATTTGGGAACTGAAGACCAGTAGTTTCTGATACCTGACACACAAAAATGAAAGTTGATGCAGGTCCATGTCTGAAAGTCAACTGATTAGGTAACTTGCATCATGTTTTAGATAGATAGATAGATAGATAGATAGATAGATTTTCCATCTCTAAAGTACATCAGCTGCTCCCACGCCTGCATGTGGGGAGAATTGTATTAATAGAAAGCACACCCCTCCACCCGCATGGATACTGAGACTTTAATCAGGAGCACAATGAACAACAGAGTCGTGTACTGCATAATTCTTCTCACTGAAAGAAATGTGGGCACTGCCAGGCAAGAACACCCACTGCCAGATAAGTCTCCACACTGCCAAGCTAGATCCCTCACAAACAAACCAAGGCAGAGAAACACATATATAACTGTCTGGTGAAAACAAAAGGAGTGACTGAAAGGGCACCGCTGCCAGACCAGAGGCATACAGAGCAAACATTCACACGTATAAGGCCTCTTTCACACGAGCGAGTTTTCCGCGCGGGTGCAATGCGTCACGTGAACGCATAGCACCCGCACTGAATCCTGACCTATTAATTTCAAAGGGGCTGTGTACATGAGCGTTTTTTTCACGCATCAGTTCTGTGTTGCGTGAAAAACGCAGCATGTTCTATAATCTGCGTTTTTCACTGATGGTTGCTAGGAGATGTTGTTTGTAAACCTTCTGTTTTTTTATCACGCGTGTGAAAAACGCATCAAAACGCATTGCACCCGCTCGGAAAAAAATGAAAAACTGAACGCAATTGCAGACAAAACTGACTGAACTTGGTTACAAAATGGTGCGAGTTTCAATAAACGCATCCAAACCAAATGCGTCGCGCTCGTGTGAAAATGGCCTAAGGGAGCTCACTCAATAGACTGCCCCAAGAACTGCCCGCGGTAAACCAAGATCAGAGCTTTCACGGGACTGCACAGAAAAAGGTCAACCACTACTGCTAAGGGTGCATATCTTATACCAGAGATCAGCAACTTTACTGTGTGCAACCACATACGGCTCCAAGTCCAGCTAAGCTGGAATACTGAGGAATATTTGGACGCACGGACATGATGCTACCAGCCAGGGGTCTTGGGCACATATATGTAAATGTGAAAACACTGACTGCTGCTGAGGCCCATATCTGGTCTAACAAACACATGGTGAATGCTGGTGGCATATGGTTTAATATGTCTGTATGATCTAACAACCGCCCATGCCCAGCTGCTTAGGGAAATAGGGCCTAGCTCTTCTGAAATACAACACACTCTCTTCATCTTCACTGCTTTATCCTTCATTTTTTGTCAGGGAAAGGCCACCAGTGGTTCTGGGACCATGGAAAATTGGATTTATATGGTGACACTATGACACCATAAATAGGAAACGTCATTTCATTTCTATTTGGGAGAGCAGAGCACTGTATTGTGGATGGTTTAGGGTGAAATCCAAGGGGGCAACTTTGCTGCAGTGATGGAAATGGGGTCTGCAGTAATCCATGTGCTTGCCAGCAGAACAAAATTCAGGTGAACTAAACCGTTTTTCAATCCTAGATATTTCTGCTCTAAATCCACTGTGTGTGAATCTATCCTTATGTACCCACAATAAATCAGATTTTAGTTCATCAAGATTTTTATCAAGCCTAAGGCCTCATGCACACAAACGTATTTTCTTTCCGTGTCCGTTCCATTTTTTTTGTGGACCATACGTGGAACCATTCATTTCAATGGGTCCGCAAAAAAAATGGAAGGTACTCCGTGTGCATTCCGTTTCCTTATGTCCGTTTTTCCATTCCGCGAAAAAATAGAGCATGTCCTATTTTTTTCTAGTTTGCGGACAAGGATGGGCATTATTACAATGGATCCGTAAAAATAACATATCCGCAAAAAAAACGCATGCCATACGGAACGTCATCCT
Source organism: Bufotes viridis (assembly GCA_033119425.1). Lineage (NCBI taxonomy): Eukaryota > Metazoa > Chordata > Amphibia > Anura > Bufonidae > Bufotes > Bufotes viridis. Next base: position 177,056,780 of record CM065592.1, read on the forward strand.
TTTTTTGCGGACCGCAAAACACATACGGTCATGTGCATGAGGCCTAAGGAACACAGGAAAAAACAGAAACGTGGTCTCTGAACTTGCAAAGGGCTTTTTGAAACGTGGCATACCGTGTGATCAACACTTGCAGTATTTTGTCAAGATTGCCCATAGATGCGTTTTTTTACTTGTGTAATGCTGTGCATATGCTGCTGCAAGGAATGCCTTTATTTTATAAATGCCTTTAATGTTGTCACTTTTACCATTATATGCACCAGAAAAATGGCACACATTACTCCTAATAAATGGGGGGTTTTTTGTGAGACGAACTGAACAAAAAATATCTGTTCTGGCATAGTTGTTTTTTTTTTTACAACATTCATGGTTATATTGGCAATACCAAATATATCTATTTTTTCTTACAAAATAAAAGAATTTTTGTAAAGATAAAGTTCATTACCACCATTTCAGGGTACATACAACTTTTTGTATGTTTTTATTTATATCTTTTTTACGGAGTATAGCTCATGCGTTAGATCAGATGATATTTGTATAGAGCATTCCTATACATAATGATATACATCTACACATTAACCTATAGTGATTTTCGAACTAATATATATATATTCTATATTATATTGTCTATATTGTGTTGTGTTATTTTGGTAGATAATAAATTTATTTTACTATTATACACAGTGTTATAAATCACTGCGCACACCGTACAGTGATAGGAAACAGAGTACGGTTATAGAAGGGAAAGGTAGGAAAACAAGTTTTACCCCTAGGAACCATGAGCTACAAGTGATGGTTATGAATATTAATTAGTAACATTAGATATTAAAGGTTTTTTTTCATCTTGGACATTGGGGGATATCACTATGAAATGCCCTCAATGTCTGATAGGTGAGGGTCCCAGCAATGTGCTGGAGGGCTTACTTTTCATGTGTGGCCGCCCTCCATTCAGTTCTATGCTGCTGAAAATAGGCGAGCGCTGCCCTAGCTATTTCCATAGGCCTCTTAGAAGTGAACGGAGCGGTGGCCGTGCTTGCGGAGAACATACAAACTCCATGCAGATGTTGTCCTTGGTCGGATTCAAACCTAGGACCGCAGTGCTGCAAGGCACCAGTGCTAACCACTGAGCCACTGTGTTGCCCCAATATGCCCTTAATGTCCAAGATGGGAATACCTTTTAATAATTAATATTGCACCCTTTTACACGACAAATGATTTTGTAGTTACAGATCAGCACATAGCAGAAAAGCATCATAAGTAAAAATATGATTGTCAAGAAGGACAAAACAATAAGAACATGAGATGGAGTGAATGAGAAGGAAAATGTTTTGGGGTAAAATGAGGCAGAACCTCTCAGTGGAGACGAGCTACTCTGGATACTCCTGGAGATGAAAACAAGCGATGCAGGCTCGCTATACTCAACACCACGTGCCCTTATACAAGAATACTTTTGTGTCAAAGAAGGCGTGGAGCCAGTGCTGCAATAAAACCCAGCTGGGGAAGGAAGGGAGACCACTGTGATCATTACTGAGCAGGGGGTAATAACAACGAACATGGTGCCACTTCAAGGGAGCTGCACTGCAGTAACCAGCTACCCCAAAAGAGCTGATCGTCAGGGGTGCGAGGTGTTGGACCCCCCATCAATCAGATATAGCTAGCCTATGCTGAGGATAGGCCATCAATTGTAAATTCCCAGACAAACCCTTTAAGGCTTTGCCTTTGCTAAAAGTATTTGGGTAACTTCAAAAGCAGTGGTAGTAAAAAAAAAAAGGAAGCTGTACCAATACCACACCGCAAAAAAAATAAAAAATGTAGAAAATAAGTTCTTACCTCTCCTGTCCTTATACTATAAAAAAAGTTATAATCAGGGTGTTCTAGTGGTGATAGAAAATCAATTTTCACCTTTCCTGTGTCCTCCACTTGGGGCTATCCCGCCCGTGGGACTATTGTCCTGCACTCATTATGAGTGCGGCACAATAGCCCCACGGGCGGCCCGAAGTCCACAGCATCATTGTGACCTATGATGCTGTGCGCTCCCGTGCGCATGATCAATGCCGCTCCAGGACATATGGCTTACTCACGGACCGTATGTCTCGGAGGCCATACAGTCGTGTGCAAGGGCCCTAAGGATTACCCTGCATTATCAATCACTGCCTAAAAAACCTGGTGAACCCGGTATGTATAGGCAGAGGCTGCCTATACATACCAGGTTGACTGGGTTCTTTTTCCCTTTATATATTTTATATCAGTAATCAAACAAACATTTTTTGTTTTATTTTTAAACGTTCCTTAAGGCAGTGATTGAACATTATAAAGTGGGACGTAAAGCTTTTTTATCCTGTTTCAGTGAATTACACTGTATTATAAATCAGTATAATGCTGTACGATCCTGTCAGTGGAAGGGAGGTCAGGGGAAAAGAATTATACTTACCTACTCCCCGCCAATCTGGTCCTGTGTACCGGCTTCTCTGCGTCCATCTTCTGGTCCGCGTCTTGTTTAACTCATCCCCAGCACAGGCATGATCACCTGCTTCGCTGAAGCCAATAACTAGCTACAGTGGTAACGTGTCACTTGTGGACACGTCATTGCTGAACCCAGTGATTGGCTGCAGCGGAGCAGATCATCGTGCCCATGGCGGAGAGGAAGTAAACATCCCGCGGACTAGAATATGAACGCATAGGAGCCAGAGCGCAGGATTGGAGCTGCGGATAAGGGTACATTCACACGGCCGTATTTATGGGTCCGCATCAGTAATACAGACCCATTCATTTCAATGGGGCAGCAAAAGATGTGGACTGCACACCATGTGGGGTGATCGGTATAAATGTTTTGCAGATCCGTGATTTGTGGACCGCAAAACACATATGGTCGTGTGAATGTACCCTAAGTATGAATCTTTGCATAGCGGAGGAAGGCTGCGGGCACCTGTGAAAAGTTATTTATTGAATATAGCAACTACATGTTTCTTTTATACCTATTTACACTTGGACATGATTCTCTGCATTTCCAGGACATACATATAGAGGCGTTCTAACTTATTCTGAGGACAAATACATAAGTATTTTCCAATTAATAAGTGCATTGTGCATTGCATATCTAATTACAGGAAGTTAGAAAATGTCAGGAAATTCAGAAATTGTATTCCAATAAATGTGGTTTAGGATCTATCAAACCTGATTACTTACATGCTAGTAAGAAAAAGGCCGATGTTACCATTTTACTACAGTAAATTTGTCATTACTACCGTAAATTATTAGCCATTTAGTCGGAGTGTAAAATAAATCAGGAGTCAGAACTTACTGACTCCACAGTCCTGAAAAAATCTACTAGAAAGTATGCAGCATAAAGACTTCCCCTATGTTATACTATTGGGTTGAAAAGTTCCACCATGGAATAACATTCCAGCGTAAAACATGTGTTGCGGCTTTTCCAAAGCACAGTGAGGGACAGTTATTGAGAATGCCGTTCCCATCCTCCAGTCTTGATCCCTCTACACCGGAGTGAGATGCGATTAATTTATTAAGATGCCTCCTATTACTTTAGGGGCCTTTCTGGCAGTCCTAGCGGCTGGCGTGACTTCAGCTATAACTTATGCCAGTTTAGAAAAGTGGCAAGAAGCTTAAAAAGTCACAAATTATGCTGCAAATATGGCTTATACCCCCCAATATCTCCATTCACTTCAATGGGGGTGGGGGTACTCATATTCTGGGGGATTTTTCCACCACGTGTGATGGCGCCTAAACAAACCGTGACCGCACAGACTGCGCGCTACAGGAACACAGGCTACAGTGACGCACCCACAAGACACAGCTATGAGCAAGTTTCTCCTGCTGCAATAAAGAGAGGAAAAGAAGAGTTCACAGGAAAGGAATACAGGAAGCAAATGGGGCCAAAGTCAGCAGGGAGCAACACTCCTTGTGAAAAAATCCAGTTAGCAGTGCACAGAGAGAACAACCTAGAGTGTAACAATGACTTAATGATCTCTTACAACTTAACTAAAATTCTGCTCATAATGACATTTGTGGGAGAACATTAACCCCTAACGCTACAGCACTTTCCAAAATGCAGTATAGTCTACTAAGAACGGGAGACCGGAAGTCAGCGAGGATCCACTAACAAATACTGATAATAATGTTATATTACCGCAGGTATTCATTTACGTACAGAGGACGGCTGAGAATTAGGCAAAAAATAAGGAAAATGGACTTAACAGTTCTCCCATCAATTCGGAAACAGTAGAGCCAGCTCAGGTAGCTGAAGGTATCTGTGTTGGTCCCATGTTCCTATGTGCCCGCATTGCTGAGAAAAATTATGTTTTTATATATGCAAATGAGCCTCTAGGAGCAACGGGGGTGTTGCTGTTACACATAGAGGCTCCGCCCTCTCTGAAACTGCAGCAACCTCTGCACTTTGATTGACAGGGCCGGACAGTATGAATGTGATCACGCCTGACCCTGACTTCTCTTAAAGTCAATCAAAGTGCAGAGGGCTCAGCAGTCGCAGAGAGAGCTGAGCCTCTAAGTGTATGGGCAACGCCGCTGTTGCTCCTAGATGCTCATTCGCATATATTAAAACATAGTTTTTCTCAGCAATGAACATAGGACCAACACAGATGCCATCAGCTGCCAAGTGCAACATGTAACAGGTCAGCCAGTGCCATAGCTACAAATCTGCTGACAGATGCCCTTTAAAAGGTCTTATTTCATGAATCATTTTCATGAAAAAGCTCCTAAAACACTGTTTACTAATGTATTCTACTAATTATGGGTTAAAAATATATTTTTTAAGTTGGTCTTTATTAAAAATTTCCAACAGTTTTTACTCCACAGCTTTCACTCTCAGCGCATCTGCAGACTATTGCTTTCCTCTTTTCAGTGAATCTATCAGAACCGCTCCGACAGTTCAATCTGTAGCCCCCTTATCTGACAGCTGAGGTTATTCTGATATGTGGGACTTTACTGGACTGAGCGGTATTTGCGCAAATTTATTCATTATCCCAATTCCTGTTGTTTCAAAATGAAGCACGGCTTTTTAAAAAGTACAGTCACGTTCCACAAAGTTGTGCCTTCTAATGCCATTATTACCAATATGAGGCATTACTTTATATACATGCCTAATAAAATACCTAAATACATAAAAGTGTCCTCAACAAGAATAAAGTCACAAAAAGGCTTTAAAGGGGTTTTCTGGTTTCCATCAAGATTCTTTAAAATCATAGTTTATGAAGGAGGTGACTGCTGTATGAGCAGGCGATTATAGAGAACGAACAGTTCACTCCTGATTGGTGTTGATCGTGAATATTCTATTCGCAAACTTTTATCGTGAATATGGGCACTTCGAGAATTCGTAATCGAGAATATTCTATTTTTTTATTTTTTATCAGTATGAAGGCTGCGATATCTTTGAATTTATTGCGGATATTATGTGAAAAATTCACGAAATATCGAGAAAACAAATATTGCCTATGCCACTCATCACTATTCCTGATAACTACCGTGTAAAACGGCATTAAACTGAGTTTTCCGATTTGCATCAACATTCTTTAAAATAATAATTTATAAACTTAGCTGTAATTTTGTAATGTATTTCTTTTACCTTTATTGCTAATGTCTATCTTTCTGGGCTGTCCGTGCAGCTCTTTCTTGTTATGTCAATGGACACGTCAAAGCAGTAACAGGAGCAGTGATAGGGGAGTGTCTATGTAACTAGTTGGGTGGGAGAAACTGTGGCAAAGAAAGATGAAGGAGACGTGCACCATGGGTTTGGTTAGATACAGGATCAGGAAATACTACATACAGGATGGAAACCATCCAGAGTGATTGGTTTACATGGTGAAAACTAGTCAGCAGAGTAAAAATGGAAAAAACAAACACGAGGAAGATGTAAATGGAAGATGTTAATGAAGTAATCAACTACATGAGCGTATCTACTCGTTCGTGCAAATGGGCGTACAGTTATGTCCTAATGACACTCATGTCACAGCACTGGAGTTGGCACTGTCAAGGACAGCAGAGACTCTGAAGCAGCCAGAAAAAGACCTTATCCGTGATCGCTCAAGTCTGTACAGACGAACCAATCAGAGCCTAATCCAGTGAAAAAGCGGATTACAGGCTCTGATCATGTCAGAGAAGATCAAATCCTGCACTGATGCCTCATCGCTGCCCCCAGTGTTCCCCCTCCTGCCCGCTGCCATCATGCCTTAATATACCACATGGCTGCCACTAATCGTTAGAGCACCACGCGGTATATTTACAGAATGGAGATAGCAGAAGCTCAGGAACATACAGCTGACACCCTGCTGCAATGGGCAAGATTGGTGCCGTCACCAATCCCGGCTGTTCAACCGCTTTTCAGTAGCGACTACGGCATCTAAGGGGTTTACATAGGGAGGGAGCTCCTTCATCGGGGCCCCCACGATGCAACTGTAGGGTCCCGATGGCAAATATTAGCCTTACAAAGGCCTCCAGACCTGCCATGTACCGAAGCCTACCAGTGTAAAACTGACACTACAATACACTGAAATAGATAACTAAATAAACTAAGATAACTAACGTAAACTACACATAAGTAATACTGTTGCATCCATAACAACCTGATCTATAAAAGGATCATATTACTTTTCCTGTGGGGTGAAATTTAAAAAAAAAAAACAATGATGGAATTGCTGTTTTTGTTATCTCACCTCCCAGAAAGTCATATGTAACCCAAAATGATACCAATAAAAACTACAGCCTGCCCTGAAAAAACACAAGCCCTCACACAGCTACGCTGATGGGAAAATAAAAAAACCTTATGGGTCTTAAATATGAAATGCAAAAAAAAATTAAAATATAAAGATTTTTAATAAAAAGTGATTTTCTGATGCAAAAGTAGTAAAATCATGAAAATAAAACTATATAAATTTAGTATGGTAATCATATCAACCCACAGAATAAAATTATCATATCATATATACCACATGGTGAACCCCATAACAAATAGAAATACTGACAGAATTACAATTTTTGCCCACCTCAAATCCCCAAACTACAGCCGATCCTACAAAAAAATAAAAATGCTATGGATGTTAGTATATGGCCATGCAAAATACAATAGATTTTAAGAATTTATTTTATGATGCATAAGTAGTAAAACAAAAAAAAGTACTGTATGTTTTGCCCTATAAGACGCACTTTTTTCGCCAAAAGTGGGAAAAAATGTCAGTGCGTCTTATGGGACAAATTAGTACAGTAGGACCGGGGAGCGGTAAATACAGCCCTCCTTGTGCTGACTCTGTACTTACTGCTTCCAGGACATCTTCTGCAGGCGCTGCACGCTGTGCCATCAAATATGCACAGTGTGGGGACGTGGGCACGCTCTGTGACCTCATGCTGTGCAACGTTAGGTCACAGCACGGCAGGAGCGTTGGTGTCCTGAACAGGAGAAGTAAGTTTATTTTTTTGTCTGAGCTGTGGTCTAATTAACATTGGGGATCTCATCTGAGGTCTGATTAACATTGGTGGTCTGATCTGAGATCTGTATGGGGGTCTGGTCTGAGGTTTGATTGGGGTTCTGAGCTGCGTTCTAATTAAAGTAGCAATCCCACAAAAATTCTATGACCTGACCTGATGTAAACTGTAGTTATACCGGTGACTGTATTTGTAAGCTATAACCTCCCTTCTGATCCTCAGCTGTATCAAGTGACCAGCACTCTGATCTCCAACTGACACAGGACAGGAAGTCAGCTACTTCTCTATTCATTCCTATGAGAAAGCCTTAACATTGAGTTCTGATTAACACTGGGGGTTTTGACTGGGGCTCTGAGCTGAGGACTGAATAACATTGGGGGGTGAGCTGAGGATTGATTAACATTGGGGTCTGATCTGAGGTCTGATAAAAAAAAAAAAAAAATTCCCTTATTTTCCTAGGTGCATGTTATGAGCAGGTGCATCTTATATAGCTGAAAAATATGGTATATAAATTTGTTTTTGCCATAATTGTTTTGACCCATAGAATAAAGTTATCATATCGTAAATACCACATGGAGAACCCCATAAAAAAATAAAAAATTATAAACACTGACAGAATTGCAACTTACCTCTCCAAAACAATGGTATAAAAAGCAATCAAAAAATAATTTGTACCCCAAGAACTATAGTTTATCCCACTAAAGATGATCCCTCACACAGCTAAAAAAAAAAAAAAAGCTATGGCTCCTAAAAACCATTTTGGCAAATTTAAGACTGGGGTGTTGCCGTATTAAGGAAAAATGTGTAACAAATTGTGGGCTGCTTTTTCTCCTGTTACCCCTTGTGAAAAAGAAAAATCTAGGGCTAAAGCAATATTTTATTGAAAAAAATTTAGGGGTCATTTATTATCCTGTACGTTCATTTTAGGCATATTTCTGGCGCAGATTAAATAAACCTTTGCGCCACAGTCTTACTTTTCCCTGCTCACGCCAGGTCTAAAAAAGTGGGTGTAGTGTGGGCGGGGAGGGGCTTACAGGACCATCTCATTCATCATTTTCTTTGCCTGTTTTAGGTGTAGAAAATGGTCTAAATGTAAGACAACTCGGAAGCTGTATTACATTCAGAACTGGTGCTGGATGCACCGCTCCAGATATAGGGGTAATTGTCTTAATAAATGACCCCCTTAATTTTTCATTTTCACAGACAAGTGTTTCTACGTTCTATGAAACATTTGTTGGGTCAAAGCACTCACTACACCCCTCGTTATATTCCTTGAGGGGTGAACCGTGATGTGTGCCCATACAGTAGTTTACGACCACATATGGTATGTTTCTGAAAACTGCAGAATGAGAGTAATACATGTTCAGGTTTGTTTTCTTGTTAATCCTGGTTGCGTTACAGGTACAAATGGATTGAAATGGAATTTCTGAAAAAAAAAATGAATGGGGTCATTTATCAAACTGGTGTAAAGTAGAACTGGCTTAGTTGCCCATAACAACCAATCAGATTCCACCTTTCATTTTCCAAAGGATCAGCGAAAAATGAAAGGTGGAATCCAGTTCTGCTTTACACCAGTTTGATAAATCTCCCCCTGAATTTTACATTTCACCTCCATTTTACTTTAATTCTTATGGCAAACCTAAGGTTAACAAAGTTTCTAAACTTAGTTTTGAATAATTTAAAGGGCATATAATTTCTAAAATGGGGTCATTTACTGTTGTTTGTATTATGTGAGCTCCTTAAAGGGGTTCTCCGAGAATCAAGAAAATGAAAATACCTACGTATTACTTTATAATAAATACATTCCCAAATTCCTTACATTGGTTATAATGGATCATTTTGTCTGGGGAGCAATCATTAGGGGAAACAAAATGGCCGCTGTCCTATTAGTACACACAGAACCTGTCTTTAGCTCAGCAACTTGTCCTGCTGTGAGATTAAGAGCTGCCTCATCCACCTCTCTTCCCTACTGGTCAGGGATTATGATCCTGAATACATCAGATAAGAACTTTAGCCAATCTCTGGGGAATTTAGTACAGAGAGGATGGAGAGGGCAGTCTGTGGCTGTGGCAATGGAGACTGCATACATGCTGCTGCTCATTAGCCACATCCCCACAATCCTCTCATGTCTCCTCTTCACCTCCATTCCCACAGAGATTCACCTGTATTCAGGATCATAATCCCTGACAAGAAGAGTAGAGAGGAGGATGAGGCAGCACTTTGGCTCAGTGCTGTGAAGTAACTTGTCCTGCTTTGTGATTAGGACAGATTTTGTGTGTACTAATAGGATGGAGGCCATTTTATTTCTCCTAATGATTGCTCCCTAGAAAAACTAGCCATTATAACTCATGAAAGGTATTTGGGAATATATATCATAAAGTAATATTTAAATATTTTAGTTTTCTTAATTTCGGAGAACCCCTTTAAAGTCACTTCAGAACTGAACTGGTCCTTTTTTCTTGAATTTTTCTTGAATTTTCTTGAAAATTTGAAAAATTGTTTCAAAAATTCTAAACCTTCTAAAGTCCTAAAAAAATAAAATGACATTTACAAAATGATGCCAACATAAAGTAGACATATGGTGATTATTAATAACTATTTTATAAGGTGTCGCTATCTGTCTTAAATACAAAGAATTTCTAATTAAGAAAAATTGCTAATTGTTAGACAAATTTACCACTAACAGGAAGTGTGATGTGTCACGAAAAAACAGTATCAGAATTGCTCGGATTCGTAAAAGCATTCCCAAGTTATTATCATATGTGTCAGGAAGGTGAAAACTGACTGTGGCAGGGAGGGGTTAAAAGCACAGTAATCCCAGAAAACCCATTTCATTTCAATTTTCAGTCAACAAACCATAGTTCAGATCTTGCATTCCAAGCACACTCTCTATTTGTCCTTGGATGCACAAGCTACTGTACGCGGTACATTTTTTGTGTCATTCATATATGGACAGCTTAGAGAGGATATGACTGGTATGGATACAGGTATTAGAATTAGAGTGCAAGAGTAGGCGGATTTATCAACAGCCTTGCGTCAGTTTTTTTGTTTTTAAAGAAGAAATTTATGCAAAAATGGCACTACTTATGCAATGTTCACCAAAGCTGAACAACTTGAAGTGATTTCCTGGGGTTTTCTTTATCTTTTAGATGGATTCTTAATCCAAAAACCAAAACAATGGTGCCATTTTTGTGGCAAATCTATGCCTGCTCACAGCAGATTTCATTTTCTGAATGTATTAAAGGGGTGGTCTCACTTCAGCAACTGACATTTATCATGTAGAGAAAGTTAATACAAGCCACTTACCGTACTAATGTACAGTTTGCTAGCTTCATTCATTTTTCTATCGCATTACACACTGCCCGTTTCCATGGTTATGACCACCTTACAATCCAGCAGCGGTGGTCATGCTTGCACACTTCAGGAAAAAACACTGGCCTCTCTGGTGGCCGGAACACACATAGGCACAGGCACACTTACGCAGCAGCTTCCATCCTGGCCACGTGATATCTGCTCTGCAGTGGTGGCCATAACCCCTGGATACGAGCAGTGTAAACTGTGACGGAAAAATGAATCCAGCAAGCAAAGGAGGCAATATGGACCATAACAATACATTAGTAAGTGCCTCATATGAACTTTCTGTACATGATAAAAGCCATTTACTGAAGTGAAACAACCCCTTTAAAGGGGTTATCCAAGACTATAAAATGCTCCCCCATATGCCCGGGCCCCTCACAATAAATATACTTACCTGGCTCCCCGCGTCAAGCCTGGTCTCCACACTGCCGCTTCTCTCCGTGCTCGAGGGGGAGCAGCCAATGGCAGGCATTGACGGGGACGAGCCTCCCAAGCATAGCATGTTTTCATCAGCGCACGGGGAGACGAGCAGCGGCAGTGCGGGGACCAGGAACATCGCAAGGAGCGAGAAGCCAGGTAAGTATACCCATTCTGAGGGCCCGGCATGTGGGGGAGCATTTTATAGTCTTGGATAACTTGTTAAGTTAAGTTGTGCAGCACCATTGTTAAAAAATGTCGGCGATTTATAATGATAAAATCCCTGTGTGAGTGCGCTGTGTCCATGTGTGTCACCAGTTTTTTTATACTGGGCATGCTCTGCGCTGCAGACGGACACAGCGAATCTCACAGGTTTTACTACATTTAAACCTATAGGGTGGCCATGGCTCACCCGCTGTCGTCAGCTGCTGGCCATAGCTCCCCCGCTGCTTGCACAGTTTCCCCACAGCCCTCCGCTCCTGGGACAGTTCCCCTGCTGCCCTCCTCTGAGACAGTTCCCCCGGCCCCATCCAGCCAGTGCGCAAGCGCCACCTTCGCCGCACGGTGTATGGTCTGTGCCGACGGTTGGCGGTGTGGATGGTGTGTGGGGTGGCGGCAATTCTAGCGCCCGTTACTGTAACGGGCATAATGTCTAGTATTATATAAAACTCTAACTACAAGTATATAGTAGTCTGTGCAACTTTTCCACACAAATCTGATCCACGGCTTTGTTTGTAAGACTACAGAAGTGAACTACTATATGCTACAAGGTTTTTCACCAGTTATGTCATCCGTCTGCCAAGGACCATTCTGTAAAACGAAAAGGAAGGACTAATGTATATTTCTGCCAGAAAGAGACTCTGGAGGATGGATTACATAACTGAAGTAATGTCCTCTTGCTGGGCTTTATATATGCATCATGTTAAGGGTCTATTCACACATCAGCAAAATGGGTCCGCATCTGTTCCGCAATTTTGCGGAACGGGAGCGGACCCATTCATTTTCAATGGAGCCGCAAAAGATGCGGACAGCACACCGTGTGCTGTCCGCATCCGCACTTCCGTTCCGTGGCCCTGCAAAAAAAATAGAACATGTCCGATTCTTGTCCGCAGCCACGGACAAGAAAAGGCATTTCTATTATAGCGCCAGCCATGTGGGGTCCGCAAAATGCGGAACGCACATGGCCGGTGTTCGTGTTTTGCGGATCCGCAATTTGTGGACCGCAAAACAGTTTCGGATGTGTGAATAAACGCTTATAGTGTATGGATCACTCCTTATCTCTGTTTTCATGTTTTCGCAAGTTGCTCGGCGAATACATAGTGTGAAAGATACGGTTTCCATGGTTACCTTGTTCATGTTTTATCTGCTTCTGTCACGTTACACTTGAGCTCAGTTTTGATATAACTTCTGGTCTATAGCTTTTCTTTTTTTTTTTTTTACATTAGCTCTGCTCATCTCCTGGGATATTTAGAATTTGCCGACCAGTTTACATAGGGTCAGCCCAAAATGTCTCATTGGTTGTGTCTCACTAAAATGCTATATGCATCTTTTTAGAGATACTTAGTTTATCACATATAGGTTTGCATGTCAGATTAGATATTCATAGAAGTGGCTTTACTTAATAAATATATTATAATGTGTAGGTAAGGGTACGTGTACGCAGAGACCATGTACCATCATGGATTTTGCTGTGGATTTGCACCAGATTTCAAACTACGCAAAGGGTAAAATTTGCTGTGAAAACGTCTACAAAAGAACAAACATACTGGAGATTTGAAAATGTCCAGTATATTCTGATCTCCACGAAGATTATTTCCGCCACATATGGATGGGGTTTTGAAAATCCTACCCTCCAGCATTGTACTGTAAGTTGCCACAGACTTCACAGTGTTTTTGCTCATGGGCCTCCTGCATCCTTGATCCAGCCTTGGCCTTCACAATGAGCAGCATTTACTACCAAATAGATGACGGCCTAAAATAAAGTTACACAACTTTCTGATATATTTTGTGTTTCGTTTCTTTGGTATTTTCAAGCTCTCTGCTTGCTGTACAAGTTTGCAATTTACAGTATATGTCTGAAACTAAAAAATAAATAAATACAACTTTTTCTTTTGCCACCTGGTCCTCCTTTGCTTTAAAGACTTTAAAGTGATTCTCTGAGCCCGAGACGTGTGACATGCATTCTACATGTATGTCACCCTAGCTGGCTAATCAACTACCTCACATGCTGTGCCTGCAAACATAACCACTGAGGCCACTTATTGGCCAGCTACAGTGATGTACGTGTACCCGTCATGTCACATGGGGACAGAAAGCAGAGAAGAAGGAAGCTTGGTGCTGGAACCGAAGCGGCGGTGACAGGTGAGTCTTTTTTTTAACCTCTGCACATATGAAAAGGAGTTCCTAATTTTTTTCAGTCAGTCACCAATTTTCTGTTATCCTACAAAATTTATGATTTCATTAATTGTGGGTGAAATCACCACCAGCCTAGCCGGTATTATGCTCACTGTCAGTACAGCTATTTTTTCTGCTTGAGCTGATTGGGAGTCCCTGCCCTGTGTCTTATATGGAGTCAGCTCCTTTGGGAGTCCTTGCTCTGACTCCATATATGTCTGTGTCCATATACGGAGTCGGTGCTATAAACCTGAGAGGGGAGGGGGTGTATTCCTAAGCGCTGTCAGTATAACAATATAAAATAGTCTCTGCAGGGTCTCAAACCAACAACCTCCTGCACTGAAGGCAAATACTCTAACAATTGAGCTAAAGAGCTCAATGCTAGTAAATGGAAGATTTTCAACATCTAAAAACCTCAGTAGTATTTTTCCCATGTATTATGTATTTAGATGTACAATGTACTTGAATCTACAGATATATCTCTATTTTTATATACCAGGACATTGTATGGGAGTTTTTTTTATCTATATATATATATACACAAGGGTGTTTTATATATTTTTTAACAACTCCAAAAAAATTTATGCCACAAAATAAATTACAATAAATCACAAAACCGTTGATTATAAAAGGCGAAAAATGAATACAATGGAAGAGCCATCTTTATCAAATGACAGAAATTAATGTTACCTGATGTACATTGTACATGTGAATACATCATACAAGAGAAAAATACTACTGATGTTTTTAGACAAAATCTGTCATTTGCTAGCATTGAGCTCTATGGCTCAGTGGCTAGAGTCTTTTTTCCTTCAATGCAGAAGGTCATGGGTTTGATACACTGCAGAGGCAATATTAAATTAGAAGCTTAATAAATGTTAAATACACAGGGGTGTTCCTAACAAGAAAAAAATAAAGTTTTATTTAAAAAAAAATATTAAGATATGATCAAACCATTGGTGCCAAATACCACCCTGTGTTAAGCTATGCCCCCCAAACCACACCTTCTTTTATCCATGCAAACATGGATAGTAATTATTGTTGGGAAAAGTGGCAATCTTAATTATGGGGAGTTGCTTAGACTCTGAAGTAGTAAAGCATCCCTGCACCATTAAACAGACCCCACTTTTTCTATTTATATAATCTTACAGTGTAATAGTGTGCTAGCTAAACACCATATGTAACACTGCCTGTCTTTACTATCTGTGTGTGCTGACTCTCCAGTGTAGTTCTACGAAATGTAGCTTCACACTGGTCTCCCTGCCTCCAGCATGTAAAGCTGACAGGAGAGAGATGACAGGGCAGAGAGGGGAGACAGGCTGAAGCTGCATCACACAGAAACTCATGTAGATTTTACAGTGCGAGGAGATAGCAAATGTGTCACTAATCTGCCATGGCTGCCAGTGTGGTGGCAAAGCAAGATAGGATTCATTACGATAACCATATCTGAGGGGAGAAGGAATTAATTATTCTTTGACCTATCCTGCACTATATAGGCAAAGGAAAAAAATACGGGAGTGCTTCTTTAAACAGCTAAGAATCTGATCCTCAACCAATCTAATATTGATGACCTAGACTATAGGCTGATTCACAAAACTCAGCCTGTGTTGGCAGCTTCTCTTGGACTGACCGTGGCTCCTCTGACCTGACGGCATCAGAGTGATTTATGATACAGTCAGTTTCGATCCGACTGCAGGTCTAATGTAATGTGCTCACATTATCATGTGTTGTGTGAATCATCCCTTAGGATCAATTTTAAAAACCTGGGTAAACTGTTTAAAGGTGATCTGTTCACATCTTGTTTTCCAAGTACTTTTAGCATGTACGTTAGTCGTACAAAAAAGAAACGTATACAAATGTTTGCAATTTTAAGGTTATCTTTCTGTTGTTTTTTTATGTATATATTAACAGATGTGCTTGTGTTTCAATACGTCTATTCCGTTTTTGTTTTAAATTTATCATTTTTTTGGTGAAAACTTTCTTGTTTTAAATAAAGATTTGAAGGCATAATCTGAAAAAAAAACAAAAAACGATACATTTAACTTATATAATTGTTTTACGTTATTATTCATAAATATATATATGTTCCTATATTTTTTTTGCAGAGCAGAATGGTGTGGCATACTACACTATTTGGTCCTTAAAAGAAAAAATATATAGTATAGAAAAGCAAACAGGAACAGAGTCAAAAGTATGCACTTTTGAATTACATTTTCCCAATTATAGTCAATGGGTATGTTGGGCGTTATGTTTCAATACACTTTTACTGTACTCAAATGCAGATGCTTGACTTGAAGCAAAAACGAGATGTGAACAGCCCCCTTTGAGGGTTACAACAGTTAACAGTGTTCTTGAACATTCAGACAATATCACCACCTACGGCACTCCAGCTGTTGTGAAACTACAACTCCCAGCATGCTCTTCTCCGAACTCCCATAGAAATTAATGGAGCATGCGGGGAATTGGAGTGCAGAAGGTTGCTGATCCCTGACCTAGAGTGAACTGCAACTGTCATCCTTCAGTGCCCTATATGTGGGTTTTAACCAGCAGTGTGAAGAAAAAAATGGTAAATCTTATATTTTTACATATTTTGGTCTTTAAAATTACATTTTACAGACTGCACTACCATTAGCAAATAAGGCAGACATTTAGGGGCTCATTTATTAAGACCAGCATATAAGACGTCGCTGTTAATAAGCCCTATACCTGGCTGTGGATCACCGAAGTTCTGAAGAGGCGCAGGCCTCTCCATAACTTCGGCGCATCCAGCGACCAGTTTAAATGTAAGACAGCTCCCTTGCTGTCTTACATTTAGATAATTTTCTACGCCTAAAACAGGCGTAGAAAATGCTTAATGAGCTGGGCCTGCTGGCCGTCCCCTTTCCCGGTCGCGCTATGCCAACTTTTTTAGACCTGGAGGGAGCAGTGAAAAGTCACAGATTGCGGCGCAATGGTTCTGTGCCAGAAATATGCCTGATATAGGCGTATTTCTGGATAATAAATGACCCCCTTAGTCTGAATTTGCAGTTTCTTCCCTCAATCTGTGCCAACTTACACACTGGCAGATACCAAGGCCATTTGCTAAACGCCACGTGACACGGCCACAACACGAGTTCCATTTCTGTACTTTGACATTTGCCCATCATGATTAGTGCTTTCTGTCATCCTGTTGTATTCTACTTATATTCAATAACCAAACTGTGATAAAGAACGACTATTACATCAGCTTGCAGTCCCTTCCATAAAGTTTTCTTAGAAGATTTCTTTTACGGGGTGGTGCTGTTAGCTGTGCTGCAGGGAAACAAAACACATATTCATCTTGTCCTTGCTTCTTTGCGTACCTAATACACAAGTATCCGGGACCCCACCAATGACAGCAGTCCTAAAAGGTCCATTAATCGCACAAACAAAACCTCCAGGGTTTCTCTCAGGCATTCATGGCTTCTGGCCGTTCACCAAAGTAAGCACAAGGACTTTTTCACACACAAAACTGAAAGATTGTGCATGCACAGAATGCAATAGGACCTGCCGCCTCCAGAGCTTTGTGTTACTGGCTGATTTATCGGCCAGCCTCACCACACAGGTAGATCGTATACGATATGAGGGGTCATCGCTCCTTCTGCTGCATTGTCGGAGGACTTTCATACGGCTTCCCTAAACACAATGGTGGCATCCATAAAAAAGGCTCTAATAAAAAGTATCATTGTTGCCTAGAGCCAACCAAGCAGGTTCTGTCATTTCTCACGAGTATGCCTGAAAATGACAGACGTGATCTGTTTGGTTGCTTTAGGCAATACTCTTTATTAGAATACTTTGTATGCAGGAGTGCTAATGTAAAACGCTGAGTGACTGTGAAGACATCATCTTTCTTCCATTCTACTGACTTTGAGCCATGTGGCATGAAAATCTGGCTCTATGTGCTACTGTCATGAGATAGTGGCAGCCATAATACGCCTAAGGGAAGTGGCTCTCCCTCCATCATTGGTGGCACCAGAACGTATTGGTATACCTGACAGGAGAAGAAACTTTAAAGGGCTTTTCTTCAGATACTCTGCACATATTTTTCACGGGACTGAGTGACCTACAGCACGCCTTAAATCCGATTTGAGGAACCATACTGCTATTCTTACTACTCGCGGTGTACATTCACAGAGAATTTTTCACATGCCCAAATCAGAGCATATTCCATTGATTTCAATGAGAGTACTGTGGCGCAGACTACAGTATACAATAAGAATGGTTAGTATTCCAAAAGACTATTTTATTATAGTTAAAGAGGCTGTGCTATGAGGAATATTCAGCGTTTTTTAAACCAGCTTCTGGAACTAAATACTTTTGTAATTGCATGTAATTAAAAAAAATTGTATAGCCACTGAGTTATTCAATGAAATATATTAGTATAGCGCCACCTGCTGTTCTTTTTCTTATTTCACTGTCCAGGTCACTGACGTGGACACACATGCTCAGTTTCATCCTTCAACTGCCACAAGTCCTATCGTCTGTTAGAGGCTCTGACAGTTACAGGACACACTCCCTGATCAAGGACACAACCCCTGAGTTGCCAGCTTCAAGCTTTGGGTCCAGCTTTGTTAGAAAGAGATGGTCATGTACTAGATGACGTCAGATTTTCATTTTCTACATGAATCATGGGATAAACCCTTTAATGGTCCCAGATTTAACATACGTCGGGCGGGGGATAATGGAAAAGCGTAGTATACTACAATATAGTGATGTGAATGCAGGCTAACTATCCTACATCTCTAAAATATGTCGCTGACTCCAATTACTAAACTATTCGATTAAATCTTATGAGCTCTGTCACCTATTTCTCACAGGGATCCATTGGATTACTGAACGTTTACAGCCTGAGCTCCAACTGTGAACTAATTCACAAACCAGTAACCTTTCAAACAACAAAAGGTAATCTCTTAAAACTCTGGAAAACACCAGTGACACAAGGAGATTTGGTTTTTTCCCCCTCGGTTAAGAGGTTAAGAGGCTGAAATTTTAATCTGGGCAGACCACAATTATACAGAAGTTCATCCACACAAATGTACGATAGCTGAATGTATATAAATATAAAGTTCCTATTATACGGACCGATATATCAGACAATTATCGGAAACAAACTAAGGCTACTTTTACACTAATATTTTCCGGTATTGAGATTCGTCAATCGGGTCTCAATACCGGAAGAAAAAGCTTCTGGTATGCTCCAAAATGCATTCCGTTCAGTTCTCATACCGGAAAGCAAACCAGAGCATGTTGCGGTTTGCGGTCTGTCCTGAGATGCGGAGCAAGATGGGTCCATCATGACCCACAATGCTAGTCAATGGGGATGGATCTGTTTTCTCTGACACAATCTGACACAACAGAAAACGGATCCGTCCTCCATTTTTTATTTTTTTATGAACAATATAGAATTCTTCATAAAAATATATTTACACTTTTCTTTCCCCTTCCTACAAGTTCCCAATAGCCCTCCTCTTCTGCCCATGCGCAGTAGCGCTATTTGACTGCGCTCCACCAGCCGGACACCTGCATTCCACTTAACCGGAAGTTGAGAGCGGTCCCGCCCTGCCCACACACAACGAGTTATACCGCTCTAAGTCGCGCGCCCCCTTCCACCTATGTACAATTGTGGCTATTTGGATATCCCAGGTGTCCCCTTTAATAGATTTGAAGAAGAACCAAGCGATAAGATTAACTTCACATACGAGCGGGCCGGAAGTGACGTCACTTCCGGTTTACCGCACTTTTTTAACAAACATTTCCTCACTGTCATATTCTTGATCTTTAGGTATTTTATAAAAAATGTTGATCACCTAAGAAAGTTAGTAGCTGTTTTTAGTATGTACTTTTTTTTATGTAATATGTTAATTTTTATCATGTATTTAGCAGTTGACGTCATTTCCGGTGCGTTCCACACTGGAACGCATTCCAACACCGGAAGTGACGTCATCATGACGCCAATTTGGTGCTTTTTCTGTATTTTAAATACTGGTTATACCACATGTCTTATTTACTGCTCCTGAAGAAGGGATTTATATACATCCCCGAAACGCGTTGAGCCTGTCTCCTCACCCCTACCCTGTGTTGGAAATTAAAGGAATTGCAAGAAGTTCCACAGTTTGAGCTTCCGTTCTTCCTAAACATTCTACCAGCGTACCAGGCGCAGGAGGTAGCTGATGAGGGTGTCTTGAGCTTTATCCCTCATCACTCCTCCTGGGTGAAGTGAGTAATATTTCTAATATTTCTTGTTTTTTACTATCCGACTTCCTACCATCAAGAGAGTGGTGGAGAGATATTGAACATTTATGTAAGATGTTTTATTAATCTTTACCTTGCTGTCAGTGTGGGATCCCCTTTGCTTATTCACATTATTGATCTCTGAATATCAGTTTCCAATTTTTATCCTCCTGCAGTGGTTTTTAGACACTTTTACAATTGGCGCCGTACCTCTGTGGTAAAAACCTTCTTTAGAAATTTGCGTATTTCTCCTTCACTTGCTCCATTGACGAGTCCACCATGGAGTTCATGACTGACCCGTCTTGGGTATGTTAAAATATAATACAACCGGATTGGTTGATGGTTGTATTATCAGTAACGGAAGCGTTTTTGCTGAACCCTACTGGATCCAGCAAAAACGCTAGTGTGAACATAGCCTAAACGTTCCCCATAATTGCCTAATCCTCAAGGATGCAATCAACCAAGCTGGGGACAAGAGATCAATACAGCGATTGCCTATCCCCATAGAAAATCACTGTTCCTGCGTTGCAGATCATTGTTTGAACAGCACAATCTACTGCACAGAAACAATGGGGGTCATTTATTAAGACCGGCGTTTTAGACACTGATCCTAATAAGCCCTTGCGAAGGCTGAAGATCCAAAAAAGGTCTACATAACCTCGGCATACCCTTTGCCTGTTCAAATGTAAGACAGCTTACTTGCTGGCTTACATTTAGACCATTTTCTACGCCTACTTTTTTAGACCTCGCATGAGCGGGGAAAAGCCGCATATGATGGCGCTAATAACCTTTTTGACGCAATCTGCTCCCGGAATACATAAAAGCATATTCCTTGATTTTCAATGACCCCCATTGCCTTTTGGTGCTGGCAGAATGATCACCCGATGAATGAGCGCTTGTTTATTCATTGGGTGATTGCGGGCACCTTTTACAGGCTAATTATTGGGAACAACAACCCCAATAATTAGCCCGAGTAACCTTTAGTTTAATTTAAAAATATTAAAGGGGTTGTCTCATCATGGACAATGGGGGCATATCGCTAGGATATGCCCCCATTGTCTTACAGGTGCGGGTCCTGCACCTATATCGAGAACGGAGCCCCGCAAGAGAAGGTGGGAGCACTGTGCATCCGCAGTGGCCCTCCAATCATTTTCTATGGGGCCATCGGCAATATGGGAGTGGGGGTCGTGCATGTACGCGGTACACTCTCATTTACTTCTATGGGGAGCCAGCTTGGTGGTTGCCGGACCAGAGTCCTCCAACCACCACCTTGCAGGGCTCAGTTCTCGACCCGCACCTGTAAGACAATGGGGGTATATCTTAGCAATATGCCCCTATTGTCCATGATGAGACATCCCCTTTAAGGCTGTGTTAACATTTTGAATTGCGATGCGCAAAAAAAGAAAGTGGCATGTTGGCAATGCATTTGGAGGCTCGCATGTCACTTTTCCAAAATATTGGTAGAGCGGTGAGGTGAATGGGCAGTGCAGGGGTGGCTATAGGCAACCTGCCACTTTTAATCTAATTCCGGTGTAGAATATAGTGGAAATCTAGACAAACTCACTTGCTGGAGTACATATTCGTTTTGGCATGCACCTCTTAATAATTGTTGAGCATCTGACGCCAGGGGGAATTGGGTAAAAGAGGACCTGTCACCACTCCTGACATGTCTGTTTTAATAGCTTCATGCTTTCCCCATGTAATAACAATTCTGATACATCTATTCTTATGTGTCCATGTTGTGTCATTCCTTTATCATTTCTACTAGAAGTTATGAGTGAATTGGTAGCAGTCTGCAGTAAGGGTACAGAGGGGAGGTGACCAGTTGGGGGTGTGTACCTGCTCAGACTCACTCTATCCAATCAGTGCTGCCATTTTCAGACCGTGCAGGTACACCCCCCCAACTCATCACCTCCCCTCTGTACCCTTACTGCAGACTGCTAGCAATTCACTCATAACTTCTAGTAGAAATAATAGAGGAATGGGACGACATAGAGCCATAAGAATAGATGTTCCAGAATTGTTATTACATGGGGAATGCATGAAGCTATTAAGCAGGCATGTCAGGAGCGGTGACAGGTCCTCTTTAAGACCAGCATGTAATACACTGGTCTTAACAAATGTCACCTTTCTTGTATTAAGCAGATTTTCCGTTCAGAAATGTAAGGGATGACTAGAGTTTTCCCTAATGACTGTCACCTAGTTATTGCGAGAAACATAAGGAATGTCCGACTTGATAGAGGAGGCCGTGTCAAGGACATTTTACAGATACTGCTCCTATTCTCACATGTAATAATGTACAGTGCTAGCTGTTATGGACGCCATCTGAATTAACCTGTTTAATAGCTGGACAGGATTCAAGCAGATAACATGTTTTTCATTGATCCCTAGTATATAAACTTAACTTTATCAGTTTGTTGGAAAGATAAGACAATGGATTATTAATTCTTTATTTTCCACCGCCCACCTCCCTCCCCCCAATTCTTAGAGAAGAGCAAAGGTGATTTCTATGTGCTGGATTGTGAGAACTTGACAGATAACAACTGTAAATGCCAAATAGTTTGAAGCTAAGGTCCTGGCTTGATAAGATGAAACAGGACTTGAAAGATGCGCGAGGCGGCTATTTTTTCCTTCTGAAAGATGCATACAGTATAGTTCATGTGCCATGTACAGAATCAGATCAATGTTAATTGCCACAAAGAAAGCATCAAAGAAACCATAAGCTTCCTCTAACCTCCAACAGACATTGAAATCAAACATTTATGAGTCAATAAATATCCTGCCATTACTAAAATAACTATGGCTCGCTGTATTTAGGGAGATGAAAATGCGTGGTCAGGGGTCATCTGGGTGCTATGTTCACATTACACAATGAGTATTATTCCATGGAGTAACAGACAACACGGAAAGTTTTACAAAAGCACAGTTAGAGATAGATGTTTGCTTATGACGTGTTCTGTTGACTAAAAGCTCTACGCAAGGGTATCGCAACGAAAAAAAAAAAAAAAAGTTGGCGTGGTTGTTTTTTCTATTATTGAACTTGACTTTACAAACTTTCCACCTCCTGTTTGCCCTGAACATGGACAAATTAACAACGTATCAGAAACGCTAAAATTGAATTTATATTTATTTCCACCATTGCCTGCCATGTATACAAGAACACTGGTCCAAAGAGTGGTCCATGTCTGAATGTACTAGAGGTCACACATACATGCTGCCGCTCCATCCAAGGTTTAAAGGACTGACGGACACAACTGAGAACAACGCTCAGCTATCTTCCACAGTCCAACAGAGTAGAGCAGCAATATGCATGTGGAACTGCTAGCATATTCAGAGAAGGAACACAGGGCCCCCATTCCTGTGATTGGTGGGGGTTTCAGGGTCGAACCCAGAGCAACCAAACATTTATCACCTATTTTTGTGGATTATGGGACACTAAAACCTGTCACTTTTATAACAAAAAAGGCAAACTGACTGGTCAAAGAAGTTGAACATATCTCAGCCATACTACATCTCTGGGCAAGAATTATACAATGCTTCACCCTCCCAGACCCTAAGCTTCCTTGTCTGGCCATAAGGTTGAGGATCACTGGTCTGGGCAGACCCAGCAGCTTTGAGCTGTGATTTCATAATAGGACAGAATAGGTCAGCTTTGCGACCACTGTAAAAAGGTGCACGGGCAGTTGTTAAACAATATATCCATGCAAAACAAAAAATAAATTGTTTTGGAAGTAGTTGGCATGGAATTAATGGGAACCTGTCAGGAAACTCAACTTCAGCATTCAGAAAGCTGCTTCCCATTCGTTTCAATAAGAGGGCTATTAAAAGTCCCTCACCTTTGGAGCTTCTAAAGTATGCCATAGATGTCCATGGGGACAGAGTGACTGTCCTTCAGCACTTGCTATTATTTGAAACAGGAATCAGGCAAGCTTGAGGTCAATCTTGCTGTTTTCCCAACAGACTTGCATAGCAGACCTTCTCACTCCATCCCTCCCTCCCTTAGAAACAGCATTTTCACTTAGTCAAGCCGAACAAGCATTTTCGCTTAGTTTAGGAATAATATTTCAATTGAATCTATCTGATGTCCATGGTAAGTCGAAAGGAGCCAGGTGCCCCAAATGCCCCTCTTAGCAAACTCACATGGCTGAGGGAACTCTTCTTGATTCTATGGGGCAAGAGGGCTATCAATGTTTCTCCTCGGCATCTGACACTTCAGAGCTCCACACAACTGAAAGAGGATAGTACAGATAGTATCTGTCCTGGCAAGGCTTTGTCACACTGTTCTGTCATGGCTCAGATATGTGTATGATTCTAAGGAGATACCTAATGTTTATGGGTATTAGGTAGAACGTATTCAATGTCCAACATCAAAGAACAGGTACACAGCGTAGATGAAAATGTAGATGCATGGCACAAGAGATACCTTGCCCGGCTGAGTCAAATAGACGTGTGTATGGGAAATTAGGAGAGATAGCTGGTGGCTGACATATCTCATGTGTATGGCCAGCCTAAGAAGATCAGTCATCTTTCCCAAACCTTGCGAAAGAAAAAAAAAAAGAAGTGTGGTCCTCCTTGATTAGGTCCCTTCTTTTTAGTGTTACAGTACAAAAAGGGAGACTTTTTACAAATCCATGGGAAAGGGACATGGGACCTTAAAGTAGATGGACGGTTGCAATACCAATGGCAGGATCTGCCTCTATAGTAACCTTGCTATCAGCAGAGAATGCTACCCATGCAGTCAGCCCCTGATATGATATTTTCAATATAATACCACTTACATGCTATGCTGGGAAGACCTCACATAGCCTAGTATTCTAAGTTCTGATGGCGACACCATTAAAACTGTGTTACATTAGGTTATCTCCTATCTACAGGATAGGGGATACCTATTGGCTCAGTGGGGGTCATACTGCTGGGATCCCCACTGATCACAAGAACGGGGGCCCCGTACCTCCTTCAGCCCCCTGAAATGATCGGAGTGGGTGGTCAGGCATACGCATGGCTACTCCATTCATTCTGGGGGCTGTACCCCCTGCAGCCCCCTGAAATGAACACAGCAGGCAGTGGGTCATAAGCGTGGCTGCTCCATTCATTTCTATGGGAGTTCCAGAGATAGAGGAGTACAGTGCTTGGCTATCTCCGGAATTCCCATAGAAATGAATGGAGCAGCAGTACACATGCCCAACCGGCCGCTCCATTCATTTCAAGGGGCTGCAGCAGGTATGAGGCTCTTGTTCATGTGATCAGTGGGGCACCCTGCAGTAGCATCCCCACGATCGAATAGTAATCCCCCCTTTTTTTTGCTATTAATCAAAAATGACCGAAATTTTTGCAAATAAATGACATTTTTCACTTTGTGTTGTAAATTTTTTTTTTTTTTAAAACTACATTTCTAAATAAATTTTTCTCTAAATTTATTGTTCTACATGTCTTTGATAAAAAAAAATCCAATAAGTGTATATTTATTGGTTTACAAACTATGGTGCAAAAAAGTGAATTTCGGCATTTTAAAGCAGCTCTGACTTTGAGCACCTGTCATGTTTCTTCAGATGCTAGAATGCCAGGATAGTATAAATACCCCCCAAATGACACCATTTTAGAAAGAAGACACCCCAAAGTATTCGCGGAGGGGCATGATAAGTTCATGTATCATTTCATTTTTTTTTCCACAAGTTAGCGGAAAATGACACTTTCTGAGGAAAAAATAAATAATAAAGTTTCCATTTCTGCTAACTTCTGGCAAAAAAAAATAAAAATCTCCCACAGACTCACTATGCCCCTCAGTGAATACCTTGGGGTGTCTACTTTCCGAAATGGGGTCATTTGTGGGGTGTGTTTACTGTTCTGGCATTTTGGGCGGGGCTAAATTGTGAGCAACCTTGTAAAACCTAAAGGTACTCGTTGGAATTTGGGCCCCTTTGCGCATCTTGGCTGCAAAAAAGTGTCACTCATGTGGTATCGCCGTACTCAGGAGAAGTAGGGCAATGTGTTTTGGGGTGTATTTTTACATATACCCATGTTGGGTGAGAGAAATATCTTTGCAAATTGACAACTTTGTATAAAAAAAATTAAAAAGTTGTCTTTTGCAGAGATATTTCTCACACAAAGTATGGGTATATATAAAAATACACCCCAAAACACATTGCCCTACTTCTCCTGAGTACGGCTGGGCGCTAACTACCTAACAAGTAGCTAACTAACTGGCGGTGATAAGGGACCCTTATGCCCCATTCACACGTCCGCAATTCTGTTTGCGGAACGGAATTGCGGACCTATTTACTTCTATGGGGACAGACTTTGTCCCGCTCGGATCCGGAATTGCGGATCCGCACTTCCGTTCCGCAAAAATATAGAACATGTCCTATTCTTGTCCGCAATTGTGGACAAGAAAAGGCATTTTTTATATAGTTCTGGCAATGTGCAGATCTGCAAAATGCGGAAAGCACATTGCCGGTGTCCGTGTTTTGCGGATCCGCGGATCCACGTGGATCCGCAAAACACATATGGACATGTGAATGGAGTCTTACAGGGGGGTGATCAGTGGTTAACAAGGGGTTAATAAGTGACAAGGGGGGGGGGGTAGTGTGGTGCTTGGTGCTACTTTACATAGCTACCCGGTCCTCTGGTGGTCGATCCCAGCAAATGGG
The DNA here is from genome assembly GCA_033119425.1 of Bufotes viridis. Lineage (NCBI taxonomy): Eukaryota > Metazoa > Chordata > Amphibia > Anura > Bufonidae > Bufotes > Bufotes viridis. Next base: position 177,083,290 of record CM065592.1, read on the forward strand.
ACCACCAGAGGACCAGGTAGCAGGTATATCAGACGCTGTTAACAAAACAGTGTCTAATATACCTGTTTGATTCTTTTTATTTTAGATCTACAGCCTGCCAGCGATTGATCATCGCTGGCAGGCTGTAGTATAACTTCAGAGACGTGATGTGCTGTGAACGCGTGCGCGTTCACAGGAAATCTCGCCTCTCACGTGATGACGCGCCGCCGCGTCACGGAGGAACAAGCCTGCCGCAGCCTGGACGCAACCCTGCGTTAGGCGGTTGGCAGGCGGTTAAAGGGGTTGTATAACACTAATGACGTACCCTCAGGATAGTGGTCCACCTCCTGGTACCCTTGCCAATCAGCTGCAATCCGTTTCCCTTGTAGCAGTGTAATTACAACTGCACATCCCATTCACCTGAAGCTCTGTCAGACCCCGCTGATCTGATATCCATGACCTATCCTGAGAATATCATGCCACTGCACAACCTCATTAATACACAATGGGAATTAGAAGAGCGCTGAATATATGTAGGGTGGAATTTATCACAGATTGGCATTTTACACCGGTCTATAATAAACCCTGCGCTGCCAAAAGATGCATCACTTCTCATAAATTAGGCACATCTTCCGGCAGTCTAAACAGAAAGCTATGGAAGATCGGAGCTGCTGTAGATTTGTGTCTTCATTTACGCCAGAAAACTGCCTTAAATTAAGATAATTGTGCTGGCCCTGCCCCCTCTCCGCCCATGACGCGCCTCTTTTTGGAAAGTGGCGAAGCAGAGTAGGAACACCACTTTCGACAAAATTTTGTCAGTGGTGTTTAAAAGCCGCAAAATCAGGGTTTGCAACTTTTTTAGGCAAGAAAAGTGGCGTGGGGGAATGATGAACTAGTCAGTATATGAGAAATGTGGCATCTTTGCCATTTACTTATTTCTGGTGACAGGTACAGTGATGGTTTCAATTTATTTTTATTTTCTTCTAATTATGGCTCATATGAATACGCGGATGCTCCTTAAAGGGTCACTAAATTGCCCTTTGTGATCACTAATGGCACAAGGCAGGGGTGCCCCCTTTCTCCCCTCCTATTTGCACTATTGATGGAACCTCTAGCTCACCAAATCAGGTTATCCCCGAATATTAACCCTCAGTTCACACTTCGAACGCGCTGTAAAACGCATAACCGATGCAAACCAATGCTTCCATATGGGACTGGTTCACATTTTCGCGTTTCACAGCGCGTTCGAATGCGCTGAAAAACGCCCGACGCATAAACAAGTACTTAAGCTTTTTTTGGGGCGTTTGTCGCGCGTTTTGGCCCATAGACTTCAATGGAAACGCGCAACGCTTGTATTTTGCGCCTTTTTTATACAGTGAAAACGCGCGTTCGAACGCGCGTTTATGAATTTGCAACATGCTGGAAAGGCCAAACTTCATATAGACAGGGATATTTGGTCATTGGACAACACTGCAGTCAATCACACAAACGCGCGTACAACGTGCGTTTACTATTGCCAAAAACGCGCGTTAAACGCGCGACAAAAACGCGCGTCTCAGAAACGCTCAGGTCTGAACCCAGCGTAAAGGTATTACTATTAGTGACACAGAGTACAAAATAGGCCTTTTCGCGGACGATGTCATTTTTTCAGTTAAGGACCCCTTAACCTCCTTAATAGCTGTCTCAGATATCATCAATCAGTTTAGTCGGGTGAGTTACTATAAAATCAACTCTCATAAATCTCTTATGCTAGGAATGTGGATTTCGCTAGATACCAAAATTGCCATCTCGGCTAAATTCCCCTTCAAATGGGCCGAAGGAAGTATTCCTTATCACCCTCACATTCCCTCTAAGTAACCTCCAGTCTGCTAACTACAATGCTCTCTCTGCACAAATAAAAAATGACATAGCGGCCTATTCGCATTACCCTCTCTCTTGGATGGGCCGAATTCCAGCGTCCAAAATGTTTTCTTTTGCCTAAGATTCTGTACTTATTTAGGAACTTGCCTGTCATTGTGCCCCGCAGATATATTGCCTCGCTCCAAGCCCTTATATTACAATTTATATGGAAAAAACAGAGGGCAAGAGTAGCGGCTGATATCCTATACAAGCCTGTTAAACTGGGGGGACTGGGATGTCCATGCCTTCTTACCTATTACCAAGCTACTGTGCTTGACCAACTCAAAAGCTGGTGGATTAACGACACCGCGAAAAAATGGGTACAAATTGAATCTAGCTTAACTCGTGCACCCTCATTGCAGCACCTACCGTATTTTTCGCCCTATAAGACGCACCGGCCTATTTTTTGAGGAAGAAAATAAGAAAAAAATATTTTTTAACCAAAAGGTGTGCTTTTGAAGTAATGGTGGTCTGTGCATGACAGTATTATGGGGGGGATCTGTGGATGGCACTGTTATGTGGGGATCTGTGGATGGCACTGTTATGTGGGGGAGATGTGTATGGCACTGTTAAGGGGGGATCTGTGGATGACACTGTGATGGGGGGATCTGTGGATAGCACTGTGATGGGGGGATCTGTGGATAGCACTGTGATGGGGGCATTTATGAATGACACTGTAATGGATTGGATCTGTGGATGACACATATATAGCATCGTATGCTATATGTGTCATCCACAGATCACCCCAATTACAGTGTCATCCAAAGATGCCCCCTTTTCTTAAACATCTGGCCCATAGTGACTGCTAACAGCGTGACTGCTTTCATAACATTTATAATCTTTAATCATGTCCCCTTATTCCCTATAATCCCAGTACAGTAGCGCTCTGCTAACCTGCTATACCGATCCTCTAGCAGGCAGAGCGGTGCGGCGGCAGGCTGCTGTGTAACGTCCTCACTGACGTCATCTGCCTGCTCCTCCTGCTTCATTCATAAAGTGAAAGGATGCTGCATTTTTCCAGAACCCCAGAATACGGAAGGGAGGTATTTCTGAGGCTTATAAGGGGTTGCAGCTCTCAGGTATTATATCAAAATTCCCGTTCCAGACTAAATGGGAGAAAGATTTAAATAAAACTTTTACGCCAGAACAGTGGGCCTTTGTATTCTCCCTAAGCTCTAAAACCTCAAAATGTCAGCCACCTAGAGGCCTCAAGAAAACTCCTTTATAGGTGGTATTATACCCCTTATCGCCTATCCATTATATACCCAACCACCTTAAATGTTTGCTGGCGATGCCTGTCAGCCATTGGTAGCTTAATGCATATCTGGTGGACCTGCCCTGCTGTCAACCGTTTCTGGTCCAACATATTATCACTTATAGGTGCTGTAATTGGGAGGGCACTCCCCATATCCCCGGAAATAGCATTGCTCTCCTTGGAGCTGGAATGTTTGGATATAGCAGACCTAACTATTGCTTTTCATATACTAACTGTAACGAGAGTCGCAATAGCCAAAAGGTGGAAGAGCAGGGATCTCCCAACCATACCAGAAATCATTGCTAAAGTCCACTATAATTATGGCATGGAACTACTGATTGCGAAAAAGCTTTGCGGGTTATCGAGTGTCAGCACCAGGTGGCAGAAATGGGCATTTTATATATCCAAATACTATCCATCTTTGCCAGATTTACAAGTGTAGGAGATACATACCTCAGTTCTATTGTTTGATTTTAAATGTGGCGCAGTATTTATTATTGTTTGTTGGTCGTCCTTTCACGGCCTTGTTTCATTCTTTTATATAAATGAAAACTTTTCATCCGATGTCTTCTATCCTGAATACTTGTATTGTGATGCGAAAATTATACTGTAGTTCACTGTAATGTGACACTGTGGAAGATGTTGTATGCTCTGATTTTCTAATAAAAAATTTTGTGAATTAAAGGGTCACTAAATTAATTTTCAGAAAACTTTTGATATGTGATAGAGAACCGCACCAATTGCCAGAGGAGAGAGAGTGAGCTATGTAAGCACTTCTATCTCCTCGTTCTAGGGATCGGTGTGGGTCTTAGCGCTCAGACCCCCACCACCACCGAATAAAACTTTCATTATATTTTTACATTTTTTTTTCCAATTGCTGTGACTTTTCGGAGTCCATGGCATTTTTTTAATCACAGCATGTTGTAGCAATGACATTTTATCAGAAATTTTTCCAAACCCTTCTCAATCAGGAAAAAAATGTATTTCACAAGTAAAAAAAAAGCAACAGGGAAAAAAACACCATAAAAAACTGTCCAATCTTTTTTTAAATGCACACAGTTTTATGCAAAAAAAATGGCAGAATAAATTTGTGTGTGTAGGAGCCCTGAAGGGATGGTCCCACCATAGCAACAGGATACGTAATAATCATTTGACCGCTGGGAGTCCCATGTCCCCGTCCAAATAAAGTGCTGGTCACACATGGCCACTACTGCTCCACTTAAACTCTATGTGACTGCCAGAGATAGCCAAGAACTGTACTCGCCTCTCTCTTTCAGCCCCACAGACACTGATTGAAGCTGTAGTGCACATATGTAACCATCGCTACATTGACAAGGGGCAGGGGCGTAGCTATAGGGGGGGCAGAGGTAGAAGTCGCTACCGGTCCCAGGAGCCTGAGGGGGCCCAAAGACCCTTGTGCCACATAAGAAAACACCAGTATTATAGAAAGTGTATGCTGGTCAAGTTACACTTCTGGGTAGAGGGAAGGGGTTAGGTCAAGAATTTGGCATGGAAGGGGGGGGGCCTTTCAATTTTTTGCATCTGGCAGCAGGAAGGCTATGTGCTTTCCTGCCCCTGGCCACAAAGCACTGAGGGAAGGGGGGCCCAAATTGAACTCTTGCACCAGGGCCCATGAGCCTTCCGCTATGCCCTTGCAACGGGCATATTGATGGCATAAATATACCAACTAAAAGTAACTAACTACAAACAGTAATAAAAAGACTTTAGATTTTTTTTTATAATTCTTTATTTCAGATATTTTCAATACAGAAATAACAGATCATTGCAGTATACGTAGACCACTCTAGAACAATGAGACACAGTAAAGAAATGTGAACAATAGAGAACGATAAAAGCAGTAGAAAAATAATGCAAGTACCCACAGTAACATGAGGAGACACAAGTCATACATAAAAATGCATGAGAGAAGAGGTAAAAGTGGAGGTCAGCATTGTTTGGCAACTGCTATGTAATCACTAGAGGGATTTACAGACAAAACGGTTCTTAAAAGGGTTTCCCAAGATTTTTTTACTGATTACCTGTCCTCTGAATAGGTCATCAGTATCTAATCGGTGGGGGTCCGACACCCGGGACCCCTGCCGATCAGCTGTTTTGAGAAAGCAATGGCGCTTCTGTGAGTTGTCTAACTTTAATTGATCCATTCCTGAACCAAGGGAGGTGATGACTGGAGCTAATGAAGGAGAACTTAATGTTTTGCAGCTGCCAGTCGGAGAGCGAGAATGTTTACGGAGGGGTGGAAATTTGCAGAGGGCTTACATAGGAGCACCTCTGCAGATGTAGTGGTTAGGACACCCATCTGTCGCAGGACAGATTCAATCTCCTGACAGAAATGAGTCAGAGCTGGGCAGTGCCACCCAGTATGGGATAAAGAGCCCACTTAATCACCACAATGCCAACACAGATAATAGTCTGCCAAGTGGAGGTGATGCAATAGTTCTGTACCAGCGCACCAAGTCAATTTGTAAGCATTTTCCTGTAATAAAACGCATCCTAAAAACCCATGCAAAAAGTAAGTATTGATTACACCTCAGATTCAGAGAAGGATGTGTTCAATTCTTTTTCCCATGTAAGTAGTTATGAAGGCTTGCGACCTACAGTCCGGGAGACCCGTGCATTATAAAGGAAAGATAGTATTTTTTTTTTTGGGGGGGGGGATGTTTGTGGGGACAGTAGCACACTTTCAAACAGAGTTAGGTCTCACTTGTAGGCAAATTTGTCAATGAACTTTGTGCATTCTTGTGTGACATGGGAATGGTGTAGAAAGGCGTCACGTACTTTGTGGATATTGAAGTAACCGGAGAGGGTACCATTGACTCTAATACATGCTGAGGGTTGGGAATATAGTGAGAGAACAGCGACAATAAATTGTAGAGGGAAACCAAATTATATTAAAGTGTGTGTTATATAATGCCAACTAATTCTCCTTTCTCAGTGTCAGCGCTCAAAAGCATTAGTGGGATGTTCTTTTTATTAGCCAGGGAGATAATATGGAGGAGTCTAGTGGAATGGTCTCTGCCTTTCCTACCTTACACAACCCAGTTTGTCCCCAGCCAATTAGGCAAGGTAATAAGGGGCTATGTTCATGACATTGCGTTGCGTAAAGTGGTTAGATCATTTAAGACCACTTGTTCTGGAAGCTGTGAAGGAACTTATAAGTAGCTATCTGAATGCAACTTTTTAACATGAGCTCCTAGAGCCATCAGTTCACCTCTTAAAGGGAACCTGTCATCAACGTTATGCTGCCCCTACTAACAGCAGCATAAAGTAGAGACTAGTGAGCTGATTTCAGCGGTCTGTCATTTCTACGTTAAAAGTGACCTCAGTGAGGTCATCATAAAGTTGATTACAGGCTCCTCTTAAGGCCTTATGCACACGACAATGGGGCAGCCGCGCCTGCCTTAAGGACAGCAGAACACAGTTAGTGGCCGTGTACACTCCACATCCCGGTGCGGAGCCATTGACTTCAATGGGTCCACGATTTGCAAGATGTGCCATAGATGTGGCCATGTTCTATCTTTTGCATCACACAGAAGTCATTGGGTCTACACCGCGACCGTGGTTTGTGGTACTCAACACATGCATGGCGGCCCCACGGTCCTGTGCACGAGGCCTTACACTGTCTCATGTGTCTCCCAAACCATTGGAAATTATTTACAAAGTGGAATATTAATTTTAAAAAAGGAAGGCGTTTTCTCTGACAGCATTTTCAGATGTGCATCATTATCAAAGTTTCGTTTAAGCCCCATGGTAGCCTAGATAGTGGCCATATGACCTTTGACAAACAAATGTTCACCTTCAGCATCTGCTGTGAAGGGCAAAGACTGACTAAGGGCTATACCAATGCCTTTTGAGGCTGAGGAGGGGTAACTACTATGATACCAGCAGGTGAATTTGGTAAAAGAAAAGTTAAGGATACGACTCGCTTTGAAATGAGTCTCCTAAATAAATACTTATATGTTATAAATATATTATAAATATATTCCCAAATACCTTTCACTTGTTATAATGGCTCGTTTAGTTTCTTGAGCAATCATTAGGAGAAATAAAATGGCTGCCGTCCTATTTGGACACACCAAAACCTGTCCTAATCACACAGCAGGACAAGTTAACTTCAGAACTCTGAGGTAAAGAGCTGCCTCATTCTCTTCCCTGCTTGTCAGGGATTATGTTCCTGAATACAGATGATAAGATCTTCAGCTGAATCTCTGTAGGAATGGAGTTTATGAGGAAACATGAAGTACAGAGAGGAGGTGAGGAGGTGGCTAATGAGCAGCAGCTCTTGTATGCAGTCTCCATTACCACAGCCTGTCCTGTCTGTCCTCTGTGCTTCACATCTCCTCATGAACTTTGTTCCTACAGAGATTCATCATTCATCAGACATAGATCATATTAAATTGTGCTCATTATCATAATTCCTGACAAGTAGAGCAGAGAGGAGGATGAGGCAGATCTTTAGCTCACTGCTCTGAAGTAACTTGTCCTGTGTGATTAGGACAGGTTTTGTGTTTACTAATGGGACAGCAAGCAGCCATTCTCTCCTAATGATTGCTCCCACGACATAATGAGCCATTATAACTAATAAAAGGTATTTGGGAATATGTTTATAATAAAGTAATATTTAGGTATTTTGATTTTATTAATTTCCGGAGAAGCCCTTTAACCACTTGACGACTGCCCATAGACTATAAACGTCTTTTAGAACGTCCATTCAGAGAAGGCATCTGCACGCTAATCGATCGGGCTTCCTGCTGTCAGTGACAGCAGGGCAACCCAGAGAGAGACAGGGACAGTGCCCAAGTGTCCCTGCCTTCTAAATTGCCGCAGACAGAGCGCTCGGTGAGCGTTGTGTCTGCTTTGCAGGAAGCGCTATGTGCTTCCTGCTCCCGGCCCGGTGGTCATGTGACTGCCGGGGCCGGCAGTGTGCAGGAGCTGTCGGGTCTCTCACAGACCTCGATCAGCCCTGCACTGAGGCTGTACAGCATAGTAGTATGCTGTACAGCCTCTCCGGGGGTGTATTTCCCCTGTAACTGGGGCTACTATGTCAGCCCGAGTTACAGGAGAAATCAATAGTGGAAAAAAAAAAAAGTGAAGTTAAATGTCCCCCAGAGGTCTTGTATGACCTTATGGGGGACGCAAAGGTAAAATAAAAAAAATAAAGTGTTTAAAAAAAAAAAAAAGTAAAATGGTTTTACATTTTAAAAAAAATATATCCCCAATTAATAAAAAAAAAAAGTTAAAAATAGAAAAAATAAAATAAATTGGACAAATTTGGTATTGCTGCGTCCATGATGTCCGGTTCTATAAATATATTACATCATCCACCCCGTCCGATAAACACCATAAAAAATAAAAAAAACTGTAAAAAAAACATTTATGTCATCTTATATAACAAAGAGTGCAGCAACAAGCGATCAAAAATGCATATGTCCCACAAAATAAATCCAATAAAACCATCACCTCATCCCGCAAAAAATAAGCCCCTACATAAAAAATCGCTCAAAAAATAAAAAAATTATAGCTCTCAGAACGTGGAGACATTACAACATAATTTTTTGTTTACAAAAAGCTATTATTGTGTTAAAGTGAAATACATTTTAAAAAGTATACATATTAGGCATCGCTGCATTCGTAAAAACCAGCTCTATAAAAATATCACATGACCTAACCGCTCACATGAATACCGTAATAAAAATAAAAACAGTGCCAAAAAAGCAATTTTTTGTCACTTAACATCACATAAAATGCAACACCAAGCGATCAAAATGGCATATTCCCCCAAAATAGTAGCAATCAAACCGTCCCGTCATCCCACAAAAAATGGGACCCTAAGGCTACATGCACACGACCGTTGGTGGTGTTTTGCGGTCCGCAAACCGCGGATCCACAAAACACGGAAGCTGCTGCGCGTTCTGTTCCGCAATTTGCGGAACGGAACGCGGCCCATTATAGAAATGCCTATTCTTGTCCGCAAAATGGACAAGAATAAGACATGCTCTATTTTTTTTTCGGGGGCACGTTACGGAGCAACGGATGCGGACAGCACACGGAGTGCTGTCCGCATCTTTTGCGGCCCCTTTGAAGTGAATGGGTCTGCACCCGAGCCGCAAAATATGCGGCTCGGACGCGGACCCGAACAACGGCCGTGTGCATGAGGCCTAACTAAGACAATCGGTCAAAAAATAAAAAAAAGCTATGGATACCAGACTACGAAGACACTAAAACATCAATTTTTTTGGGGTTTTGAAAATATTCTTAAAAATTTTAAGAATTGCTTCATTGCTTCTAAACTTCTAACGTCCTAAAAAAATAAAATGACATTTACAAAATGATGCCAACACAAAGTAGACATATGGGGAATGTTAAGTAATCAATATTTTATGAGGTATCACTTTCTGTTTTAAAAGCAGAGAAATTGAAATTTTGAAAATTGCTAATTTTTCAAAATTTTTGGGAAATTTTGGATTTTTCATAAATAAAGGTGAAATATATTGACTTCAATTTATGACTATCATAAAGTACAATATGTCACGAGAAAACAATCTCAGAACAGCTTGGATAAGTAAAAGTCGTCGTAACCGCAGCAGAACGCAGGTATAAATATACCTAAGCCGCCCCATTCACTTTAATGGGACGGCTCCTTCCTATTCATTAGAAGATTTAATTATGTTTAATTCATCCTACAAGATCAAGAAAAACCCATAAAATGCTGCATTTTTTGCAATGGCCACTTCTTGTTCTGTAGAGATCACTTTATTGCAGTTATCTGCTTATCATTACACGCAGGATAATAGTGACAGATATACCTCTATATAGATAAAACAAGATCCACCATTTACAACAGGTGATATAACAGCTGATCTACTCCCTCCTTACCTTTGCACAGGTCACAGAGCATGCCTGGAAAACTCTCCCATATAAGTAAATACCCCAGAAATGCCTCCACTTGCTGATGTGCCATTAGAGAGACTAGGAATGTGGCCACCAAATGCTGTCTGAGGCGGAAAGAGGTTGAGATCGAGGCCTTGACGGTGGACTAGCAAAATGAAGAGGCTGCATTATGCTGCAGAACGTCCCGGACGAGCAGCAGAAGAGACAAGATACAGGTTCCAGACGGTGGCAGAGCCGATCGTGTCACAAGTCGGTGTCCGGTGAGCAAAGCAAGCAGAACCGGCGCTGGTATAAGCTGGAACTCCAGCGAGGCTGCAGTCTAACCGCTAGTTTAGTTCCAGGTCTAGGCGAGCCAATCTTCCGGATGGTCAGAACTTTACAAGGTGTGGATATTTCAGCACAGAAGGCTCTTATGCAAGGTATTCTGGCGGAAAGCGCCCAAAAATAGGTCAAAGAAAGACAAGACGGTTGCCGATTTGTGGTGGCAAAACAAAGGCGCACATTCAAAGTGCCCTTTAAGTTCAGCGGCTAGCTTCACCCACAAAAAATTAGCATTGTGTTCAGCTTTTGCATAGGGAAAGCACACAACAGATACTTCTTCACAGTTTCCAAAATTTCTGCTTACTGGCTCATTCACACAGTGCTTTTTGTGGAGGGATTCCAATGCCAAAAACAGCGCAGATACTGACTCCCAGGGGTGAAAAATTATATTTTACATCAGAGAATGGCAACCCAATCTGATCTGATACACTGGAGATATCAACCTATTGAACGTGGGCATCACCTGTTGATCACGAATATTCTAATCGTGAATTTTAGTGGGAGATAGTCAGTGTAGGTTAGATTGTGATATAGTGTAGCTGATAGGTTCCAGTGCAGGGTGTTAGGTAGTGTGCTAGGAATTACTGTGCTAGGATAGGGATTAGTGTCTCTGTCTTTCGTCTTAGAAAAAAAATAAAAAAATACAGTGATCAGGAGTTCTTCCTCACAGTCACGAAAGTTGCCGCCACCATTTTCTCCAGTCTCAGGAAACTTCTAGCAGCTTGAAAAATGTAGCAAGAGGCTCAGCTCTCTCTTCAACTGCCACGCCCTCTGCAACTTGACAGGGCCAGACAGACATGATCACTTTTACACTCCCTGGTCCTGTCAGAGAGCGGAGGAGTTGCAGAGAGAGAAGAGCCTCTAGGTGCAATGTCAACGCCCCTGAGGCTCATTTGCATATATTAGAACGTAATTTTTCTCGGCAATGCGGACACAAATGAACATGGGACCAAAACAGATGCCTTCAGCTGACAAGCGCACATGGAACAGGTCAGCCAGTTTTACAGTACAAATCTGCTGACAGATGCCCTTTAAGGGGCAGTTCACATGGCAGCTTCTGCCTCCCTCTGTTTCCAATGGGAAGCAGCATTTTATAGCTGCGAGCAGACATGTCCGCTCACAGCAATAAGCCTCATTAAGAAAGGACATGTCCTGGCAGTTGGTGTGGCTTATGGCTGTGAGCAGACATGTCCTATCTTGGTGAGGCTTATGGCGGTGAGTGGACATGTCCTTGGTGTGGTTTATGGCTGCAGGCGGACATGTCCTATCTTGGTGAGGCTTATGGGTTTGAGGGGACATGTCTTTTCTTGGTGAGGCTTATGGCGGTGAGCAGACATGTCCTATCTTGGTGAGGCTTATGGCGGTGAGGGGACATGTCCTATCTTGGTGAGGCTTATGGCGGTGAGGGGACATGTCCTATCTTGGTGAGGCTTATGGCGGTGAGTGAACATGTCCTATCTTGGTGAGGCTTATGGCGGTGAGTGAACATGTCCTATCTTGGTGAGGCTTATGGCAGTAAGGGGACATGTCCTATCTTGGTGAGGCTTATGGCGGTGAGTGAACATATCTTGGTGAGGCCTATGGCGGTGAGTGGACATGTCCTATCTTGGTGAGGCTTATGGCAGTGAGGGGACATGTCCTATCTTGGTGAGGCTTATGGCAGTGAGTGAACATGTCCCATCTTGGTGAGGCTTATGGCAGTGAGTGAACATGTCCTATCTTGGTGAGGCTTATGGCAGTAAGTGGACATGTCCCATCTTGGTGAGGCTTATGGCAGTGAGTGAACATGTCCCATCTTGGTGAGGCTTATGGCAGTAAGGGGACATGTCCTATCTTGGTGAGGCTTATGGCGGTGAGTGGACATGTCCTATCTTGGTGAGGCCTATGGCGGTGAGTGGACATGTCCTATCTTGGTGAGGCTTATGGCGGTGAGTGGACATGTCCTATCTTGGTGAGGCTTATGGCAGTAAGGGGACATTTCCTATCTTGGTGAGGCTTATAGCGGTGAGTGGACATGTCCTATCTTGGTGAGGTTTATGGCTGCAGGCGGACATGTCCTTTCTTAGTGCAGTCATAGCAATAAACCGTGGCCGCATGAATGGCAGCGTGGCTTCCCACTGAAAAGAATGGGAGGCAGATTCCGTCACATAACCCGCTTCAAATTCTGCCTGCAAAAGATACCATGTGAACAGACCCTAGTAGTGTTTCCATTCAGTAACAGCAAGCAGAAAACTTGCAAAGTATGTGAAATAGAACATACTTATATGATACTGTGAATACAGTAAAACAAACACAATTATATTTCTCCCGTTAGAGGGCCATGGAGCTGGCAAGGTATCCGTGCACCCACTGCGGTCATACCTCTACATACGATAATGTACCCTGTATACAGAAAGCATCTGGATGTGTCAAACAATTCCTCAAAGGACACGTACTGTATGCCACAGGACAAAGTCCTTCTACTACAGGACACCCGGTAACTACAACATGCTGCTAGCAAATGACAGCTGACCCTGCACAACACAGGGATCCCTGGCTCTGAAGCTGATGTGAAACTACAAATCCCATCATACCCTGACACTACTTGCATTGGACAGCTCAAGTTTTCTCTGTGGTCTGCAACCGGTTGCTCTCCCAGCACCAGCTGCAGGGCATGTTGGGAGATGTAGTTTCCAAAAAACATCTGGAGCGCCGAGGGTCGCAGATGACAATCAGTGAACTTGCTGTGACAGGGCAGCAGTATGGGGGCGCTGCAGGATGGGGAGGGCTGGGATGTCACAGCATCATCTGTGCAGTCACTGAAAACCAGGATTTAAGAGAAAAACTGCGGAGCAGGGATAGTGACAGAAGACGTCCAGTGCCTGCTCTGCACACGCCACTCACCAGTGTCTGCTCGTATTTCAGAGCCCTCGGCTCCATCCCGTTCCCCGGCATGGCTGCAGCTCTCTGCCCTCCTCCTCGGTCCTGCAGTGCCTCTGGCCGCCGACTCTCTCCCTTATCTAGTTCTCATTCAGGAGAAGTCTCTCTGTCCCACGTCTCTCTGCTGACCCCTCCCCCGGTGGTATGGTCCAGCCCCCAGTTCCCGCCCATTCTCCGCCTCTACGTCTTCCTCTGCATTCCCTCACACTGTATGCTTCACGTCTGTGCCCTGGACCCTGCTACTGACTGATGTATGGGACAGGTCCAGGGGCGGATTGGCAATGTACTTCACCGGCCCTGCTGCCATGTCATTACCATACACTGTACAATACACATGGCAGGCTGCTGACCAGGGGCGTACCTAAAGGCTCATGGGCCCTGGCGCAAGAGTTCAGCTTGGGGCCCCCTTCCTTCAGAGGCAGGGAAGCACAGAGCCTTCCTATGCCTGAGGCAAAAATTGAAAGAGCACCCTGCCGATGCCAAATTCTTGATCTAACCCCTTCCCTCCAGCCAGAGGTGTAACTGGACCAGCATCCACTTTCTATAATACCAGTGTCTTTATCTGGCACAAGGGTCTTTGGGCCCCCTCAGGCTCCTGGGCCCGATAGGGGCTGCTACCTCTGCACCTCCTATAGATACACCCCTGGTTTGCTCTCATTATACCATATATATCATACCCAGGGCCGGGGCTATCATAAGGCAGATCAAGCGTCTGCCTTAGGGCGCACCAGGCGCAGAGAAGGAGTGGGCGCCAAAAATGAATTGTATTTTTTTTTTTTAAATTAAATCACTTACTGTGTCTTACTCTCGAGTGGCTGCAGCGCCGCTAGGCGCCCGCCCCGCCCCCAGCCTGCGTGTGTGCAGTGCGTGCGGCCCTGAGCGACTCACAGAGCAGCACACGGATGGTCATGTGGTCAGGGGAGGCGTGACTGGCCAGTGGCGGCTGGCAGCAGCAGAGAGTCTGAAGTGGAGGCGGAGCTGTAAGATGTTGTAACTTGCTGTTTAAGGCCTTATTCACACGTCCGTTGTGTTTTGCAGATCCACGGATCCGCAAAACACGGACATCGCCGGCACTCTCATAGAAAATGCCTTTTCTTGTCTGCAATTGCGGACAAGAATAGGACATGTTCTATTTTTTTCGGGAACGCAATTGCGGACCCGGAAGTGCGGATCCGCAATTGCGGACCGCACAACACCGGCACTGTCATAGAAAATGCCTTTTCTTGTCCGCAATTGCGGACAAGAATAGGACATGTTCTATTTTTTTCGGGAACGCAATTGCGGACGCAAAATGCGGAACAGAATTGCGGACGTGTGAATAAGGCCTTATGGCTGACGACTGACTGCCGAGGTGGTAGGTGATCAGCCCAGAGGGGGCGTATAATGTTTATTACACTGCTGCTGCCTGCCTGCATTAAGGATGAGTGGAGACTGTACCATTGAGCGGGAGAAATGATGGGGGACAAGACAATGTGGCGTCTGTGCCACGGAGGGCAAGAAACAAATGTACCATGGGGGCGGGTGACATGATGAGGATTATGAGGGACAATGTTGGAGTCTGTGCCATGGAGGGGGGGGAAATGTGCCATGGAGGGGGTAAAATGTAACATGGAGGGGGAAATGTGACATGGAGGGGGAGAAATGTGACATGGGGGGAGAAATGTGACATGGAGGGGGAGAAATCTGACATGGGGGGGATATGTGACATGGAGGGGGAGAAATGTGACACGGAAGGGATGTGACATGGAGGGGGAGAAATGTGACATGGGGGGAGAAATGTAACATGGAGGGGGAGAAATGTAACATGGAGGGGGAGAAATGTAACATGGGGGAGAGAAATGTGACATGGGGGAGAAATGTAACATGGAGGGGAGAAATGTAACATGGAGGGGGAGAAATGTAACATGGAGAGGGAGAAATGTGACATGGAGAGGGGAGAGATGTGACATGGAGGGGGAGAAATGTGACATGGGGAGGGGGAAATGTGACATGGAGGGGAAATGTGACATGGAGGGGGAGAAATGTGACATGGAGGGGGAAATGTGACATGGAGGGAAAATGTGACATGGAGGGGGAAATGTGACATGGAGGGGGAAAATGTGACATGGAGGGGAATGAGGAAATTTGACATGGAGGAGGGGGATGGGACATGGAGGGGAGAGATGTGACATGGAGGGGGAGAGATGTGACATGGAGGGGGGGGAATGTGACATGGGGGGGGAGAAATGTGACATGGAGGGGGGAGAAATGTGACATGGAGGGGGGGGGGAGAAATGTGATATGGAGGGGGGGGGGAGAAATGTGATATGGAGGGGGGGGGGAGAAATGTGACATGGAGGGGGAGAAATGTGACATGGAGGGGGGAATGTAGCTTCGCTTGTGTTTGCAAAAATCCTTGCACCGGCCTGATCATACCAATAGCACAGCATGGTTGACCAGGGCTGTGATTACCATTACACACTGTATGGTACTGACAGCAAAGCAGGACCGATAGTATTATCAGCATAACTGGGCAAAACAGGTTACTAAGCTCCTGTGTTACACTCAGAGTTAACAGGACAGGATCTGGAAAGGAAAGGGTTAGGCCCTATTCACACGTCCGTAGTGTGTTGCGGATCCGTAAGTTTGCGGATCCACAACACACCTTGCCACCAGCCCTATAGAGATGCCTATACTTGTCCGCAATTGCAGGCAAGAATAGGATATGCTCTATATTATTGCGGAGCCGCCGGCCGGAAGATCGGCAGCGTGCTCCGCAAATGCGGATAGCACAGTGTGTGCTCTCCGCATCCATCACCTCCCCATTCAAAATGAATGGGTCCGCACGTGCGGAACGGGTGCGGACGTGTGAATAGGGCCTTAGCTGCCACTGCTGTAATTCTGTGATCCAGGGCAGCAGGAATGAAGGACAAGCTGCTCAGCCAATAAAAGAGAGAAGGCGTGTCAGGACAGCCAATCAGATGGAAGACCCTCCCTGTCTGCAGTTTATACCGGAGAGTAAATACATGTGCTTCTGCCTGGGCTCCCAGAAGAGGAAGGTGGGGGACACTGCATTGTGTGTACATGTGACAATGGGGGAGACTGCATAGTGTATATTGTGTATATGTGACAATGGGGGAGACTGCATAGTGTATATTGTGTATATGCGACAATGGGGGAGACTGCATAGTGTATATTGTATATATGTGACAGTGGGGGTGACTGCATAGTGTATATTGTATATATGTGACAGTGGGGGTGACTGTATAGTGTATATTGTATATATGTGACAGTGGGGGTGACTGCATAGTGTATAGTGTGTATATGTGACAGTGGGAGTGACTGTATAGTGTCTATTGTGTATATGTGACAGTGGGGGTGACTGTATAGTGTATATTGTGTATATGTGACAGTGGGGGTGACTGCATAGTGTATATTGTGTATATGTGACAGTGGGGGTGACTGCATAGTGTATATTGTGTATATGTGACAGTGGGGGTGACTGCATAGTGTATATTGTGTATATGTGACAGTGGGGGTGACTGCATAGTGTATATTGTGTATATGTGACAGTGGGGTGACTGTATAGTGTATATTGTGTATATGTGACAGTGGGAGTGACTGCATAGTGTATATTATGTATATGTGACAGTGGGGGTGACTGCACAGTGTATAGTGTGTATATGTGACAGTGGGGGTGACTGCATAGTGTATATTGTGTATATGTGACAGTGGGGGTGACTGTATAGTGAATATTGTATATATGTGACAGTAGGGGGGGACTACATGGTGTATATTGTGTATATGTGAGGGTGACTGCATAGTGTATATTGTGTATATGTGACAGTGGGAGTGAATGCATAGTGTATATTGTGTATATGTGACAGTGGGGGTGACTGCATAGTGTATATTATGTATATGTAAAAGTGGGGGTGACTGTATAGTGTATATTGTGTATATGTGACAGTGGGAGTGACTGCATTGTGTATATTGTGTATATGTGACAGTGGGAGTAACGGCATAGTGTATATTGTGTATATGTGACAGTGGGAGTGACTGCATAGTGTATATTGTGTATATGTGACAGTGTGAGTGACTGCATATTGTATATTGTGTATATGTGACAGTGGGAGTGACTGCATATTGTGTATATGACAGTGGGGGTGACTGCATAGTGTATATTGTGTATATGTGACAGTGGGGGTGACTGCATAGTGTATATTGTGTATATGTGATAGTGGGGGTGACTGCATAGTGTATATTGTGTATATGTGACAGTGAGGGTGACTGCATAGTGTATATTGTGTATATGTGACAGTGGGAGTGACTGCATATTGTATATTGTGTATATGTGACAGTGGGAGTGACTGCATATTGTGTATATGACAGTGGGTGTGACTGCATAGTGTATATTGTGTATATGTGACAGTGAGGGTGACTGCATAGTGTATATTGTGTATATGTGACAGTGGGAGTGACTGCATATTGTATATTGTGTATATGTGACAGTGGGGGTGACTGCATAGTGTATATGTGACAGTGGGAGTGACTGCATAGTGTATATTGTGTATATGTGACAGTGGGAGTGACTGCATAGTGTATATTGTGTATATGTGACAGTGGGGGTGACTGTATAGTGAATATTGTATATATGTGACAGTAGGGGGGGACTACATGGTGTATATTGTGTATATGTGAGGGTGACTGCATAGTGTATATTGTGTATATGTGACAGTGGGAGTGACTGCATAGTGTATATTGTGTATATGTGACAGTGGGGGTGACTGCATAGTGTATATTATGTATATGTAAAAGTGGGGGTGACTGTATAGTGTATATTGTGTATATGTGACAGTGGGAGTGACTGCATTGTGTATATTGTGTATATGTGACAGTGGGAGTAACGGCATAGTGTATATTGTGTATATGTGACAGTGGGAGTGACTGCATAGTGTATATTGTGTATATGTGACAGTGTGAGTGACTGCATATTGTATATTGTGTATATGTGACAGTGGGAGTGACTGCATATTGTGTATATGACAGTGGGGGTGACTGCATAGTGTATATTGTGTATATGTGACAGTGGGGGTGACTGCATGGTGTATATTGTGTATATGTGATAGTGGGGGTGACTGCATAGTGTATATTGTGTATATGTGACAGTGAGGGTGACTGCATAGTGTATATTGTGTATATGTGACAGTGGGAGTGACTGCACAGTGTATATTATGTATATGTGACAGTGGGTGTGACTGCATAGTGTATATTGTGTATATGTGACAGTGAGGGTGACTGCATAGTGTATATTGTGTATATGTGACAGTGGGAGTGACTGCATATTGTATATTGTGTATATGTGACAGTGGGGGTGACTGCATAGTGTATATGTGACAGTGGGAGTGACTGCATAGTGTATATTGTGTATATGTGACAGTGGGAGTGACTGCATAGTGTATATTGTGTATATGTGACAGTGGGGGTGACTGCATAGTGTATATTGTGTATATGTGACAGTGGGGGTGACTGCATAGTGTATATTGTGTATATGTGACAGTGGGGGTGACTGCATAGTGTATATTGTGTATATGTGACAGTGGGGGTGACTGCATAGTGTATATTGTGTATATGTGACAGTGGGAGTGACTGCATATTGTGTATGTGACAGTGGGGGGTGACTGCATAGTGTATATGTGACAGTGGGGATAATTATATAGTGTATATTGTGTATATGTGACAGTGGGGGTGACTGCCTAGTGTATATTGTGTGTATGTGACAGTGGGGGTGACTGCATATTGAATATTGTGTATATGTGACAGTGGGGGTGACTGCATATTGAATATTTTGTATATTTGACAGTGGGACTGCAGGACAGACGGGGACAGCCATTTGGCTGCCGTACACTTAGGCCTCATGCACATGACCGTTGTTGTGGTCCGCGCCCCATATTTTGCGGGTCGGGCGCGGAGCCATTCACTTCAATTGGGCCGCAAAATCCGTTGCTCCGTTCCGTGGCCCCGCAAAAAAAATACAGCATGTCCTATTCTTGTCCGTTTTGTGGACAAGAATAGGCATTTCTACAATGGGCCGCGTTCCGTTCCGCAAATTGCAAAACGCAACACGGAGCAGCTTCCGTGTTTTGCGGATCCACAGTTTGCGGACCGCAAAACATATACGGTCGTGTGCATGAGGCCTTAGATTACATTATTTTTTTCAGGGTTGCAGCTTATCTGATCAATGGTACTGCCTGGTGGAGGTATACAAGCTCGTGTTCTAGGCACGGAGCCCCTGTATTCAGCCTCCTGTCGGGTTTGGCTTCCTCCCGTCACCTGCGGGAGCTAGTGGGTAGGAGTCCACTATGGCTAAAACCTTGGGTGACAGATAATGCCTCCAAGTATAATTTTTGCTGCCTCCCTTACAAGCTAGGAAGGCTTTTTGCGGCCAAACTGGACCGCATCATGGAGGGTCTTGCCGATAAAAAAGGTAAATGCCTCCCTCAAACCCCTAGGGGTAGGGGTAGGCAGGGTGGAGGGTCCAGACCTTTTCAGGGCCAATCCAGGCCTCAGCGAGGCCGTGGGTCCAGGAGGGAAGGATCATATCGTGCCGGTGGGAACAAAAACAATAAGGCTGACCAGTGACGGCCCTCCCCTTCCGCCAGATCCAGTCATAAATTTGACTCCTATTCTTTTAGACCTCCCAGTCGGAGGCCGTTTAACTTTTTTTTTTAAATACCTGGACAGAGTTTATTCCAGATCCCTGGGTCCTGAATATAATAAGGACAGGGTACAGGATAGAATTTCTGTTCCCCCAGAAAAATTTGTTTTGACAAGATTACTTCCCCATGAGAAGCAAGCGGTGTTGGAGACATCTATAGGGGAATACAGGCGGAAAGGGGCCTTGGAGGAGGTTCCTCCAGAAGACATTTGGGCCGGTGTTTATTCTCCAGTTTTTCTTGTTTCCAAAGCCACAGGAGGTTGGCGCATGATCATAGATCTCCGCTACCTCAACCGATTCATAAAAAAAAAAAAGACAGTTCCGGATGGAAACCATCAAATCGGTAATCAGCATCCTAAGCCAAGGGGACCTGATGGTTACTCTGGATCTAAAAGATGCCCATTTTCATATCACTGTGTGCCAGGCCCAAAGGAAGTATCTACGAGTGGCAGTGAGTCTCAGGGCGACGGTGAAACATTTTCAGTTTTCCACGCTTGCCTTTGGCATCACAATTCCGCCCTAAATCTTTACCAAAGTGGTAATAGCTGTAGTAGCTCCCCTCAGATTGAGAGGCCTGGAAATCATACCATATCTGGACGATTGGCTCCTAAAAGCCCACTTCGTAGAGACACTTTATCTTCTGCAGGCTCAGTCCTTCCTCCAGCGTTTGGGCTGGATTATCAATTGGCAGAAGTCATAGATTTCTCCCTCCACTACCAGGAGGTTTCTAGGGTTCATAATAGATTCTGCCAACATGACACTCTCCCTTTCTCCGGAAAGGAACTTACGCATTTCAAAGACTGCAGATCAACTCATGGTTCCCCACCGGGTAACTATCAGAGTATTGATAAGGATGTTAGGCCTAATGTCAACATCCATGGATGCGGTTCCTTGGGCCTTGTGGCATATTCGCCCTCTTCAAGCGGAAGTTCTGAGTCTATGGGATCGAACTCCCAGAGAGCTAGAGACAAAGTGCTCCCTGTCATCCCAAGCCTGCCGCTAGCTGAAGTGGTGGAAACAGGTCAAAAGATGGGAGGTCTTTGATATAACCTTGTTGGATCCTGTTGACGACAGATGCATCCCTTCTAGGCTGTGGTGCCCATCTAGAAGAACTTCAAGTTTAAGGATCCTGGAGCCCTCAAGAGCATTTGATGTCATCCAATCTGAGAGAACTCAGAGCAATCTGGATGGCTCTCTTTCGTTTTTTTTCCCCTTTATAAGGAACAAGGCTGTAAGGGTTCGCTCGGACAATTCTACTGCAATATCCTACATCAACAAACAGGGAGGCACCAGGTCTCAGAGTCTACTCTCAGAAGTAGGTCTAATTCTGTCTTGGGCAGAGCAGAATCTTTCCCACCTCTCAGCAGTCCACATTCGGGGGCCCCTGAATGTGGCTGCAGACCAGCTGAGTCCCAGCACTAGGAGAAATGTCTCTGAATCAGGAGATCTTTCATCAGATCACTCTCTGGTGGGGTCGCCCAGACATAGATCTCATGGCGACAAGACTCAATGCTAAAATGGAAACGTTCTGTTCCCTGTATCAGGAGGACAACCCCTTGGCAGTAGATGCTCTGTCAATTCCATGAGAGTTCAGGCTAGCCTACATTTTTCCTACCATTGCCATGATACCCAGGGTATTGATGAAGATTCGGCAGGACCAAGCCTCACTACGGCCTCTTTCACACGGGTGTCATGTTTGACTCCCGGATAAGAGGCGGGTGCGTTTCGGGAAAATGCATGATTTTTCTGCGCATGTGAAAACTGTTGTAATGCGTTTTGCACGCGCGTAAAAAAAAAAAAAAATCGGCATGTTTGGTACCCAGACCCGAAACCGGACTTAATTACTGAAGTCCAGTTTCGGGGTGAGTATTCTGTATTTTTTATTATTTTCCCTTATAACATGGTTATAAAAGGAAAATAATAGCATTCTAAATACAGAATGCAAAGTAAAAAGGGTGATTGAGAGTTAAAATAAATAAATAAAATGAACTCACCTCCTCCAATTGATCACTTAGCTGCTGGTCTCCTGTTCGGTCTTCAGCTGGGGGGGGGGGGGGGTAAAGGACCTTCCGTGAAGTCACTGGGTCACATGGTCCAATCATATGCTTCCATCACCATTGTGATGAAGCCATGATTCCATTTTGGCCCAAGAGGTCTTTGTTTACCCTGCTCATGCAGATGAGCCAAGGGCAATATTGGAAGCTTCCCCCAATGCAGAACCTGGTGTCCCGGGGCACTCAGCTCTGCCTGGATCCATCCAGACTAAGTCTGACAGCCTGGAGATTGATGAGTCCCTTCTAGAACCTTAAGAACGATGTCTCATTCCAGAGCTCCTGCGACAGTCAAGGCCTACGCCAGAGTAAAGCGTATTTTTCTTCTATGGTGTGCATCTTATCAAGTACCATCTCAAGATCCTCCAGTATCAGCTATTCTCCAGTTCATGCAGGATGGACTAGATAAGGGTCTCAGCCCTTCTACACTCAAGGTACAGATCTTAGCTCTGTCTGTTGCCTTTGGCAGATCTTTAGATCTATTCTAGACCCTCTGATTAAGAGGTTCCTTAACTACTACAGGACCGCCTAACGCAGGGATGCGTCCTGCGGGCGGTCCTGTAGCTCTGAGTTGACGCATCGGCGCGTCATCTCGTGAGAGCCGAGATTTCCTGTGAACGCGCGCGCGTGCGCGTTCACAGAGAAGCGCGGCACGGCAGTTCGGCTACAGCCTGCCAGCGATGATCCATCGCTGGCAGGCTGTAGATGCGAATAAAATCGCATCAAAAAGCTATATCAGACGCTGTTTTATGAACAGCGTCTGGTATACCTGCTACCTGGTCCTCTGGTGGTCCCATTTGCTGGGATCGACCACCAGAGGACCAGGTAACACAGTAAAGTTGCACCAAACACTACACTAACCCCCTCACCTATTAACCCCTTGATCACCCCATCTAGACCCCTGATCACCCCCTGTCATTGATCACACCCCTTGTAAGGCTCCATTCAGACGTCCATATGTGTTTTGCGGATCCGTGGATTCACGGATCCGCGGATCCAATCCGCAGATCCTCAAAACACGGACACTATATAGAAAATGCTTTTTCTTGTCCGCAATTGCGGACAAGAATAGGACATGTTCTATATTTTTGCGGAACGGAAGTGCAGACCCGGAAACGCGGATCCGTAATTCCGGATCCGAGCGGGACAAAGTCTGTCCCCATAGAAATGAATGGGTCCGCAATTCCGTTCCGCAAACAGAATTTCGGACGTGTGAATGGGGCATAAGGGTCCCCTATCACCGCCAGTTAGCTAGCTACTTGTTAGGTAGTTAGCGCCCAGCCCACCGCACCGCAGTCACTGATTTTGGCAGAGATTTTTTCATCCACATTGACCGATGCGAATGAAAAAATCTGTGCCGTTCATTTATTTTTTTTTTTCAGCGCAGAGGCTGAACGGAAAAAATCTCATTACCCGTATGCTCAATATACGGAGAATCGCAGAAACTCCTAATGCTGGCCATACGTGTAATGATTACGGAGACCCTCAAATGCCAGGGCAGTACAAAACCCCACATGTGACCCCATTTTAGAAAGAAGACACCCCAAGGTATTCCGTGAGGGGTATGGGAGTTCATGTAAAATTTTATTTTTGCCACAAGTTAGTGGAATATGAGACTGTAAAAAAAAAAAAAAACAATTTCCGCTAACTTGTGCCAAATTTTTTTTTTCTGTGAACTCGCCATGCCCCTCACAGAATACCTTGGGGTGTCTTCTTTCCACAATGGGGTCACATGTGGGGTATTTCTACTGCCCTGGCAATTTAGAGGTCCTAAAGCGTGAGAATCCAAATGCGTAAAAATGGCCTGTGAAATCCTAAAGGTACTCATTGGTTTAGGGCCCCTTTGCGCATCTTGGCTGCAAAAGTGTCACTCATGTGGTATCGCCGTACTCAGGAGAAGTAGGGCAATGTGTTTTGGGGTGTATTTTTACATATACCCAGATATTTCTCTCACCCAGCATGGGTATATGTAAAAATACACCCCAAAACACATCGCCCTACTTCTCCTGAGTACGGCGATGCCACATGTGTGACACTTTTTGCAGCCAAGATGCGCAAAGGCCCAAATTCCAACGAGTACCTTTTAGGAGGGCATTTTTACGCATTTTTCTTCTCACGCTTTAGGGCCCCTAAATGCCAGGGCAGTATAAATACCCCACATGTGACCCCATTTTGGAAAGAAGACACCCCGAGGTATTCGCTGAGGGGCATAATGAGTCCATGAAAAATTAAACTTTTTGTCAAAAGTTAGCGGAAAGGGAGACTTTGTGAGAAAAAACAATAAAAAATCAATTTCCACTAACTTGTGCCAAAAAAAAAATATCTTCTATGAACTCGCCATGCCCCTCATGGAATACCTTGGGGTGTCTTCTTTCCAAAATCGGGTCACATGTGGGGTATTTCTACTGCCCTGGCATTTTAGGGGCCCTAAAGCGTGAGAAGAAAAATGCGCAAAAATGCCCTCCTAAAAGGTACTCATTGGAATTTGGGCCCCTTTGCGCATCTTGGCTGCAAAAAAGTGTCACACATGTGGTATCGCCGTACTCAGGAGAAGTAGGGCGATGTGTTTTGGGGTGTATTTTTACATATACCCATGCTAGGTGAGAGAAATATCTCTGTAAATTGACAACTTTGAATAAAAAAAATGTAAAAAGTTGTCGTTTACAGCGATATTTCTCACACGCAGCATGGGTATATGTAAAAATACACCCTAAAACACATTGCCCTACTTCTCCTGAGTACGGCGATACCACATGAGTGACAATTTTTTGCAGCCAAGATGCGCAAAGGGGCCCTAAAACCAATGAGTACCTTTAGGATTTCACAGGCCATTTTTATGCATTTGGATTCTCACACTTTAGGGGCCCCTAAAATGCCAGGTGAGTATAAATACCCCACATGTGACCCCATTTTGGAAAGAAGACACCCCAAGGTATTCCGTGAGGGCATGGTGAGTCCACAGAATTTTTATTTTTGGCACAAGTCAGCGGAAATTTTTTTTTTTTTTTTTAATTTTGTTTTTACAAAGTCTCATATTCCACTAACTTGTGACAAAAATTAAATTTTACATGAACTCACCATACCCCTCACAGAATACCTTGGGGTGTCTTCTTTCCAAAATGGGGTCACATGTGGGGTATTTATACTGTCCTGGCATTTTAGGGCCCCTAAAGCGTGAGAAGAAGTCTGGAATCCAAATGCGTAAAAATGCCCTGTGAAATCCTAAAGGTACTCATTGGTTTTAGGGCCTTTGCATTCCAGGCTGCAAAAGTGGCACACGTGGTATCGCCGTACTCAGGAAAAGTAGGGCAATGTGCTTTGGGGTGTATTTTTATATATACCCATACTTTGTGTGAAAAAAATCTCTGTAAACGATAACTTTTAAAAATTTTTATACAAAGTTGACAATTTACAGAGATATTTCTCTCACCCAGCATGGGTATATGTAAAAATACACCCCAAAACACATTGCCCTACTTCTCCTGAGTACAGCGATACCACATAAGTGACACTTTTTTGCAGCCTGGGTGCGCAAAGGGGCCCAAATTCCAACGAGTACCTTTAGGTTTTACATGGCGGCTCACATTTAGCCCTGCCCAAAATGCCAGAACAGTAAACACACCCCACAAATGACCCCATTTCGGAAAGTAGACACCCCAAGGTATTCACTGAGGGGCATAGTGAGTCCGTCTGAGATTTTTTTTTTTTTTGCCAGAAGTTATCAGAAATTTAAACTTTTTTTTTTTCTCAGAAAGTGTCATTTTCCGCTAACTTGTGAAAAAAAATGAAATGATACATGAACTCACCATGCCCCTCCGCGAATACTTTGGGGTGTCTTCTATCTAAAATTGTGTTATTTGGGGGGTATTTATACTATCCTGACATTCTAGCACCTGAAGAAACAGGACAGGTGCTCAGAAAGTCAGAGCTGCTTCAAAATGCCGAAATTCACTTTTTTGCACCATAGTTTGTAAACGCTATAACTTTTACCCAAACCAATAAATATACACTTATTGGACTTTTTTTTATCAAAGACATGTAGAACAATAAATTTAGAGAAAAATTTATATAGAAATGTAGTTTTTTTTTTAAAATTTTACAACAGAAAGTGAAAAATGTCATTTTTTTGCAAAAAGTTCGGTCATTTTTGATTAATAGCAAAAAAAGTAAAAATGTCAGCAGCAATGAAATACCACCAAATGAAAGCTCTATTAGTGAGAAGAAAAGGAGGTAAAATTCATTTGGGTGGTAAGTTGCATGACGGAGCAATAAACGGTGAAAGTAGTGTAGTGCGGAATTGTAAAAAGTGGCCTGGTCATTAAGGGTGTTTAAGCTAGGGGGGCTGATGTGGTTAAAGGAGCCATACGTCTTAAGCCTAGCACTTTAAGACCTGTACCGCAGTGGGATCTTTCAGTGGTGCTTAAGGGATTGAGTGGTCCTCCATTTGAATCCTTGGAAGAAGTGGACTTTAAGTTTTTATCCTGGAAGGTAACCTTTGTTGGCCATAACTGCTGCCAAACGCATTTCAGAGCTTCAGGCTTTTTCGGCATATGAGCCATACACTTAATTTTTACCGGACAGAGTCCTTTTATGTTTTTTACCCACTTTTTCCTAAGGTGCCCACTGTGCACAACATTATTTAAGTTGTGTCTTTGCCTGTGTTATGTTCCTCTTCTTCCTTTCCAGAAGAAAGTTCCCTCCATACTCTGGATGTGGCCAGATGTTTGAGAATCTACATTGAGAGATCCCGGGAGTTCAGAAGGTAAGAGAATTCTTATCCTGTTCTTTGGCAGGAATAAAGGGAAGAAGGCCTCTAAGCCTACTGTAAGTAGATGGATCAGAGAGGCCATCAGAGAATCTTTTGCTACCCAAAATAGACCTCCTCCTGCCTTTGCCACTGCTTACTCCACCCGAGCAGTCCCTACTAGTTGGGCCGAAAGGTCTCTTATTCCTCTGGAACAGATCTGTTCCGTGGCCTCCTGGAGCTCATATTCTACCTTTGTGAATCATTATAAACTCAACCTCAGGGGTTCTGAAGACACTGCCTTTGCACAGTCTGTTTTGAATTCCATTCAGCATTGAAGTCCCTACCCTTTAGGCCAGTGTTTCCCAACCAGTGTGCCTCCAGATGTTGCAAAACTACAACTCCCAGCATGCCTGGACAGCCTTTGGCTGTTCAGGCATGCTGGGAGTTGTAGTTTTGCAACAGCTGGAGGCACACTGGTTGGGAAACACTGCTTTAGGCTAACTTCTTGCCAAGTTCCCACATGTGCTGCTGGTTAGGACGTAAGGGAAGCGTTAATTTCTTAACGATAATTTGTTTTCCCTTAGTCCTAACAGCAGCATACAAATATCCCTCCCTTTTGTTTTTTGAGAGTTTCTTGTTATGACACACTGTTGTATGGGGGGGGGGGGGTTGGCCTCTTATAGTAATGTAATGAGGGGGTTAATTTACTTGATTACTTGACTTCATTAAATATTCCATCTGTCCTACTAGTTTCACTGGGGCAGATAAACCCCCACATGTGCTGCTGTTAGGACTAAGGGAAAACAAATTATTGTTAAGAAGTGAACGCGTATGTGACAGTGGGAGTGACTGCATATTGTATATTGTGTATATGTGACAGTGGGGGTAACCACATAGTGTATATATATGACAGGGGGGTGACTACATAGTGTATATTCTGTACAGTATATGTGACAGGGTGGGATGACTGCATAGTGTATATTATGTAATGTGACAGTGGGAGTGACTTCATAGTGTATATTGTGTATATGTGACAGTGGGAGTGACTGTATTATTTATATTTAACAGTGGGAGTGACTACATAGTGTATATGTGAGGGGGGGGGTGAATGCATAGTGTATATTGTGTATATGTGACAGTGATTGCGTAGTGTATATTATTTATATGTGACAGTGGGAGTGACTATATAGTGTATATTGTGTATATGTGACAGTGGGAGTGACTGCATAGTGTATATTAGGTATATGTGACAGTGGGGTGACTATATAGTGTATATTGTGTATATGTGACAGTGGGGGTGACTGCATAGTGTATATGTGAGGGAGGGGTGACTGCATAGTGTATATTATGTATATGTGACAGTGGGAGTGACTGCACAATGTATATTGTGTATGTGACAGTGGGGGTGACTGCATAGTGTTTATTGTGTATATGTGACAGTGGGAGTGATTACATGGTGTATATTGTGTATATATGACAGTGACTACATAATGTATACTGTGTATATGTGACAGTGACTACATAGTGTATATGTGACAGTGGGGGTGACTGTATAGTGTATATTGTGTATATGTGACAGTGGGGGTGGTTGCATAGTGTATATTGTGTATATATGACAGTGGGGATGACTGCATAGTGTATATTGTGTATATGTGACAGTGACTGCTTAGTGTCTATTGTGTGTATTTGACAGTGGGAGTGACTACATAGTGTATATTGTGTATGTGACAGTGAGAGTGACTGCATAGTGTATATCGTGTTTGTGGTCATGGCTACGGCCAAGAGAAATCCGAAGAACCCTAGGGAGAGAAACAACGGGAACAACCTAACCCAGCTAGGCGTGTCTTAGCTAACCGGACTAAATGGCTTGTTGTGTGCCCTAAGCCATGATCATGTGTAGGCCTATAAGTGGGCAAAAACCAAGCCAAGTATGGTAGAAAAGGAACTCGAATGGTATGTTCAAACTAATCCCCAAGCCAACTGCAAGGCGTCAGGGATCTTGAGTGAAAATTCAGGGTGTATGAGGCAAGACCAGAAGGAGACCTACAACCCATCTTATGGATGACAAGGCCGGAGACATGATGCTCAATATTACGGATACTGCCCCAAAGCGGAATGTAGGACCGGGAATACGTTGTGAAATGGATCATGAAAAACCACCTGAACCTTGTAAAGTTTTGGTTCTAGTGTGAGTACTGGCAATGCCCTAGCCTCAGGAGATCGTGGAGCCGAAACCTGACTGCCTAGACTATGCAGGAATGAGGGCCAAAAAGAACCATGTGGATAGGAAGAGAATCCTTAAATAGTTCCCCAGACAACAGCTATCTGCTAGCTGTGGTCCGTGCGTTGTTCTTCTGTGTACCCCTGAGAATTGTTTTAACGCCTGAGACGTGAAGACCGACCTACTTTCTGAATCTTCTACTGTGAGGGAATGCTGGAACTTGTCCAAAACCCGATTCAAGTGGTTGTAGGGAGTCTGAGGTTAGTGCGGCAAGAAGCTACAAAGCCATAATATACAAGATTCTGTCTATGCCCTCCCATGAGTGAGGGAAAGCAATTACAATGAAGCTACCAGCGAAAATGAATTCCTGGTTGTAGTAAAAAGGCAAAGACTTTGTGCGGGGACCTGGTTGACAAGATATGATCGACTACGATCAGAGACTGAAATGCTAGAGGGATTTACTCTACTTGTTCCTCCTCTGGCAGAACCTGAACGAAAGCATGAACAATTAAAGAAAGATGAAATATCTGCGTAAGACATGTCAATGATGCTGTAGGGCGAACCGGACCAGTTTGCGGACAAAAACATAAAGTGAGCGATCAACACGGATTATTAGGAGATTAGAGAAGCAGGTATGTATGTGATACATATGGGTCAAATCAGCCTAGATGCACAGATGGACAACCAACCAGGCACTCAGCCCAGCAGGACCGAAAACATTCACTAGGCCCCCGAAGCCTGAGTTTTTTTTTTTTTTTTAACAAGAAATGATGACTATAATAAGTGAACGGAATAAGGTGCAGGTGAAATTAAACCACGTGACCGACGTGGAAGGTGACCCCCAACATGAGTTAGACTGCGTGACCTGAAAAGACAAAGGGAAACGTGACAGAAAATGGAGATTGTTCTGTTTCAGTATCTTGCATTGTGTATTGGTATGCTCCTCTCTTCTCCTCCCCCCCCTCTGTTTCAGATTCTAGTTGGTTCAGTCTAGCCACTTTCTGTTTTCCCTGTCATGCATTGCTGTTTTGTGTGCTCTGACTCTGAGGAGAATCTGAGTAGTATCTCATCTTCTTATCTAGGAGAATATTAGTGGCATAATTCTTGTACCATCTGTATTACCTGCATATCTTGTAATACAATCTCCGGATTAAAAACTACTTGATTAACTCCTGGGTGTCTGATGCGTAAACTGTAAGTGGAGAATGTCTGATTCAACAAGTCACCTCACAGATGTGTGATTGTATAAGGCTGACATTTCGAAACGCCACAGAGATAACAGACATTAACTAAAATGAAACCTAAATAACATAAGCT
Source organism: Bufotes viridis (assembly GCA_033119425.1). Classification (NCBI taxonomy): domain Eukaryota; kingdom Metazoa; phylum Chordata; class Amphibia; order Anura; family Bufonidae; genus Bufotes; species Bufotes viridis. The sequence continues at coordinate 177,113,602 of CM065592.1, forward strand.
GGCAAGCAGGTAAAGACGTGAGTCATTCAAAACTAAAAGCATAGCTGCACAGGTGGACAGACAACCATTGGTCGGACCCCTGAAGCCATGGCGCCGAAGCAACCATCAGGGCCCATGGAGCCGGGCAGTGGCCGGGACGCGAACCTTAAGAATTAAGGACGGCTGGGGAAAAGATTGGGGCTTAACACAACTGGTTTAGTAATCAACCGGGACTCGATAACCCTCAAAGACATGGGGTAAAGCTTCTTAATGAAATGAGGCTGAAATAAACCGCAAATACTAATCTGCAAAATAAAAAGAAACAAAAGAAAACTTCTGTGCCATGGAAAATAGTATCAGATGGCCGTATGAACTACCAATGTCAATGTCAATTGTGAAATCCTCCAAGCCACTCGTGCGAGCCCCTTATGGCAGGAGCCACTCGTTCGAGCCCCTTATGGCAGGAGCCACTCGTGTGAGACCCCCTCTGGCAGGAGCCACGCGTGCGATGCGCCGAAACGATGTTTAGCTTAATTTCGGATCTGGCGTTATGGCATGTCTTCCAGATTTTTGGATGGAGACAAATCCGCAGCATGCTGTGGTTTTGTCAACGTCCAAAAAACGTTCACATACTGAACGGAAGACATCCTGATGCATCCTGAACAGATTTCTCTCCATTCAGAATGCATTAGGATAATACTAATCAGTATCTTTCCGTCCTAGAGCCCCGAGGACGGAACTCTAGGACGGAAAGCAAAAATGCTCATGTGAAAGGGGCCTAAGCCTGAAAAGAACGCAGTTATGGTTGTCGGGAGAGAGTTACCAGAGCGGTGGGTGCAGACTGCCCCGGTGAGATTATTGAGTAAAACCATGACATAGCAATGAACAGAAGAATGCGGCTTTGAGTGGGAGCAGAGTACAACACATGATGTAACAACAAATTGGTGAATGCAGCTTTGGATGTGAGTGGTACCTAAAACACGTGGTATGGGCACAGCTCTGAGTATAGGTAGAGCATGAAAAGCATGGTATAAAGCAGACGTATAAATGCAATCTGAAAGTGAGCAGAGTATTGGCGTGAAGCAAAAGCAGACACGTGAACGCAGCTCTAGTAGTGAATGGAGTATAGGACAAGATGTAAAAGCAGACATGCGGACGCAGCTTTGGATGTGAACGGAATATTAACTTGATGTGACACCAGACATGGAAAGCGGCTTTGGTAAGTGGGGTATACAACCTGGTGTAGCAGTAGAAGTGTGAACACAACTCTGGGTATAAGCAGAGTATGAAATTTGGTATAACAGCAGCTCTGGTTGTGAACAGAGCATTACATAGATGTAACAGCGACGTGAATGCAGTTCTTGAAATGGGACTGGAAAGAACCTGTAGTAGCATAGGACGTGTGAACGCAGCTCTGGGTGCGAGTAGAGCAAACATGATATACCGATAGACATATGAATGCAACTCTGGTCGTGGGTGGAGTGCAAAAAATGATTTGACAGCGTAAGTGTGAATACACCTCTGAGTGTGGCCGAGAATGAAATTGGTAGAATAGCAGCTCTAAATGTGAGTGGAGCATAAACATGATGTAACAGTGAACGTGAATACAGCTCTGAAACAAGCCTAGTATGAACATGTTGTACAAACCATTAGAAAACGGGGTGTGGTATTTAACAAGCAGGATATGCTCAACCCATATGCAGTTGTGCATGTATATAGGGGAGCACATCCTGCACTTGTAGCCGTTGCTAGGGGCAATCAACAGCAAAAAATGCATACAATGGAAGATGCCAGCAAGGACTACAAGTACCACAATAACCATCCTATATACGATAACGATAATGTGGATGTGGAGAACAATCAAAAACATAACCATAGCAAAGGCAGGTGCACTCTGCGGCAATACTAAACCCTCACACTGATGTTAAAATTGAGAGGTTAGTTTGACACATCCTACTAGGAGGACATGTCTTAAGCTCGGACACCACGTCAAGGTTTCTCAAGTAGCCCGAGACCCTACCACTCAACCTACCTGTGCCGTATGGGCGATACCAGGGGCCGTTGGGCCTACCTGTGTCGCTAACAAAGTCGGTTCCGACCGGCCAGGAGAGAAGGCCCCGGCCCAACTTACTAACATATTATGGCACGTGCATGCTACGGTAGCAGAGAGCAAAATAACAAGCTCCATGCTGCAAAGAAAGGATTCTACCACCAGAGAAGCTAGTTTGGTAATGACACCCAGCGGCAGCTGTGCACCTGAAGAACACATGCCCAGGAGTGAGGCTGTGGCTCCTATATGAAGAGCCTCCGCCCCTCCCACAAATGCAGGCTGACTAATCAGCCTTACCAACATATGTGACAGTGGGAGTGACTATATAGTGTATAATGTGTGTATATGTGAGAGGGGTGGCTGCATAGTGTATATTGTGTATATGTGACAGTGACTGCGTAGTGTATATTGTGTATATGTGAGAGGGGTGGCTGCATAGTGTATATTGTGTATATGTGACAGTGACTGCGTAGTGTATATTGTGTATATGTGAGAGGGGTGGCTGCATAGCGTATATTGTGTATATGTGACAGTGGGAGTGACTACATAGTGTATAGTGTGTATATGTGAGAGGGGTGGCTGCATAGTGTCTATTGTGTATATGTGACAGTGACTGCGTAGTGTATATTGTGTATATGTGACAGTGGGGGTGACTGTATAGTGTATATGTGACAGTGGGAGTGACTACATAGTGTATAGTGTTTATATGTGAGAGGGGTGGCTGCATAGTGTATATTGTGTATATGTGACAGTGACTGCGTAGTGTATATTGTGTATATGTGAGAGGGGTGGCTGCATAGTGTATATTGTGTATGTGACAGTGGGAGTGACTACATAGTGTATATTGTGTATATGTAAGAGGGGTGGCTGCATAGTGTCTATTGTGTATATGTGACAGTGACTGCGTAGTGTATATTGTGTATATGTGACAGTGGGAGTGACTACATAGTGTATATTGTGTATATGTGACAGTGGGAGTGACTACATAGTGTGTATAGGTGAGAGGGGTGGCTGCATAGTGTCTATTGTGTATATGTGACAGTGACTGCGTAGTGTATATTGTGTATATGTGAGAGGGGTGGCTGCATAGTGTATATTGTGTATATGTGACAGTGAGGGTGACTGCATAGTGTATATTGTGTGTATGTGACAGTAAGGGTGACTGCATAGTGTATATTGTGTATATATGACAGTGAGGGTGACTGCATAGTGTATATTGTGTGTATGTGACAGTGGGGGTGACTGCATAGTGTATATGTGACAGTGGGGATAATTATATAGTGTATATTGTGTATATATAACAGTGAGGGTGGCTGCATAGTGTATATTGTGTGTATGTGACAGTGGGGGTGACTGCATAGTGTATATTGTGTATATATGACAGTGAGGGTGGCTGCATAGTGTATATAGTGTATATGTGACAGTGGGAGTGACTGCATAGTGTATATTGTGTATATATGACAGTGGGGGTGACTGTATAGTCTATATGTGATAGTGAGGGTGACTGCATAGTATATATTGTGTGTATGTAACAGTGAGGGTGACTGCATAGTGTATATTATGTATATGTGATAGTGGGGGTGACTGCATAGTGTATACAGTGTATATGTGATAGTGGGGGTGACTGTATAGTGTATATTATGTATATGTGACAGTGGGGGTGACTGCATAGTGTATATTGTATATATGTGACAGTGGGAGTGACTGCATAGTGTATATTGTGTATATGTGACAGTGGGCGTGACTGCATAGTGTATATTGTGTATATGTGACAGTGGGCGTGACTGCATAGTGTATATTGTGTATATGTGACAGTGGGGGTGACTGCATAGTGTATATTGTGTATATGTGACAGTGGGGGTGACTGCATAGTGTATATTGTGTGTATGTGACAGTGGGGGTGACTGCATAGTGTATATTGTGTATATGTGACAGTGAGGGTGACTGCATAGTGTGTATTATGTATATGTGAAAGTGGGGGTGACTGCATAGTGTATATTATGTATATGTGACAGTGGGGGTGACTGCATTGTGTATATGTGACAGTGGGGGTGACTGCATAGTGTATATTGTGTATATGTGACAGTGGAGGTGACTGCATAGTGTATATTGTGTATATGTGACAGTGGAGTGACTGCATAGTGTATATTGTGTATATGTGACAGTGGGGATGACTGCATAGTGTATATTGTGTATATGTGACAGTGAGGGAGATGACTATGCAGTAGTGTATATTGTGTATATGTGACAGTGAGGGTGACTGCATAGTGTGTATTATGTATATGTGAAAGTGGGGGTGACTGCATAGTGTATATTATGTATATGTGACAGTGGGGGTGACTGCATTGTGTATATGTGACAGTGGGGGTGACTGCATAGTGTATATTGTGTATATGTGACAGTGGAGGTGACTGTATAGTGTATATTGTATATATGTGATAGTGGGGGTGACTGCATAGTGTATATTGTGTATATGTGATAGTGGGGGTGACTGCATAGTGTATACTGTGCATATGTGACAGTGAGGGTGACTGCATAGTGTATATTGTGTATATGTGACAGTGAGGGTGGTTGCATAGTGTATATTGTGTATATGTGACAGTGGGGGTGACTGCATAGTGTATATTGTGTATATATAACAGTGAGGGTGGCTGCATAGTGTATATTGTGTATATGTGATAGTGGGGGTGACTGTATAGTGTATATTATGTATATGTGACAGTGGAGGTGACTGCATAGTGTATATTGTGTATATGTGACAGTGGGGGTGACTGCATAGTGTATATTGTGTATATATGACAGTGGGGGTGACTGCATAGTGTATATTGTGTATATGTGACAGTGGGGGTGACTGCATAGTGTATATTGTGTATATGTGACAGTGGGAGTGACTGCATAGTGTATATTGTGTATATGTTACAGTGGGGGTGACTGCACAGTGTATATTGTGTATATGTGACCGTGGGGTGGCTGCATAGTGTATATTGTGCATATGTGACAGTAAGGGTGACTGCATAGTGTATATTGTGTATATGTGACAGTGTGAGTGACTGTATAGTGTATATTGTGCATATGTGACAGTGGGGGTGACTGTATAGTGTATATATGTGAGGGGAGTGACTGCATAGTGTATCTTGTGTATATGTGACAGTGGGGGTGACTGCATAGTGTATATTGTGTATATGTGACAGTGGGGGTGACTGTATAGTGTATATTGTGCATATGTGACAGTGGGGGTGACTGTATAGTGTATATATGTGAGGGGAGTGACTGCATAGTGTATCTTGTGTATATGTGACAGTGGGGGTGACTGCATAGTGTCTATTGTGTATATGTGACAGTGGAGGTGACTGCATAGTGTATATAGTGTGTATGTGACAGTGGGGGCGGGGGGGGGGGGGTGGAGGACAATGACAAGAAAGTGAATCACACTCCCTACTGGTGTCTTTACATCTCCTAAGTCAGGGGTGAAGTGAACATGTGCAAGGGTCGACCATTTTGCCTGACATTCTTTGAACCATTAAAATTAAATACAAATTATCTATTTTATACAAAGTTTATTGAAAACGGCATACTTTTCATTTTGTGACTTGGATGACAAATCTAAACAGGTGTTAAATCACTCTGCCTTTAAGATGAAAAAAAAACAGGAAGCTGAAATATGTCAGGAACATTGTAAAGTACATTACACAAAGTAATAAAGGTTGTCTGTCAACTTTTAAGTAAAAAAAATGTGAACAGGAACTTAACAGCACTTCGTATTTCAGTGAAAAAATATTTCACTTTCCACCTGTCCTGGAATAATGATGGCATCCCTCACTGTCAACTTTTCGTTTCTTATTTGTAGTTGCCATTATAACAATTGGCCAGAAGGGGAGAAGTTATGTAGAAAGTACAAGGAGCAGAGGGTGGAACAGCAAAGATAGGATACTGCTATATACCATAACACAGGCAGACAATAGCAAGCTGTGCAATAGTAACACATCAGATAATGGAATTATGGCACAGAGACGGACAGTCAGGGGTTAATGAAGGGTATGACCGCTTGCTACCACAGATTCCTATATGCTCCCTTGTCTGCGTTGTGCACAGGCCTGCCTGTCAGTGTTTTTTTTTTTTTGAGGACTTTGTCCCAGTTAGTTAGGCCTATGGCCTCTCTTAGTTGGCTAAATTTAGCTTTTTTGAAGTTTGGTATTTTTGTTTCTCCCTTTAGAAACACTCTTTTGAATGATAATTGGAAGGTTATAACTTTATGGTCACTATTTCCTAGGTGTCCCCCAACCTACACATCTGTTGCTCTGTCAGGTCTATTGGTTAATACTAAGTACAGTGTGGCCATTGGCGTAGCAATAGGGTCGCAGCGGTCGCAATTGCGACCGGGCCCCTAAGTCAGGGGGGCCCATGGCCCCCAAGAGAGGCATTATAAAGCGGGCCACTTAAGTCCCCGGGCCCTCCCTATATTTTGGGTTGCTGTACTACTACTTACATGTCAGCGCAGGACCTGTGACCTCCCGCGGCAGGTCTCGTGGGAGGTCACAGGTCCTGCGCAGCAGCGCTGACATGTAAGTACAGCAGCCAGGAATGAGAAGCGGCCGCGCGCCCGCCGATGTCCCAGGTATGAGAAGCCCGCCCGCGACAGCCCTCAAGTGAGGAGAGCCAATAAGTTTTTTTTTTTTTTTAAATAGCGGTGTCAATCTTAGTATGGAGGGGGGACATAAATTATAATCAATTGTGCCGTGAGGCAGTGTGTCTAAATTCAGATTGGCCCGCACCGGCCATATGAAGGAAGACAGGGGCAGCAAATAATGAGGGGGCCTGGGGGTAAATAAAAATGAAATACTCTGTGGGCCAAAAAATGAAATGTATAGTGGGCAGGGGGCAAAATGAAATATAGTGAGAGTCTCACTATATTTCATTTTGCCCCCACTTCCTCTATATATTTTAAATTTTTTGCCCACAGAGTATTTCATTTTGCCCCCTTATTTGCTGCCCCTGGCTGCCCTCATATGGTCGGGGCGCCCCCTTCTTTCTGAATTCAGACACACTTCCGCACGGCACCACTGATCATCATTCACCCCCCCCCCCCCATGAAGCCAGTGTGTGCCATATATTAAAAAAATAATATATAAATTATAATATATATCTTATATATTATAATTTTTTATTATTATTTTTTAAATGTATGGCACACACTGGCTTCATACAAAGGATGGGAGGGGGTGAATGATGCCTCTGCCGCTACCTCTGCCCCCCCTCTGTATGAAGCCATACATTAAAAAAAAACAAAATAAAAATAGTCACTAACATATATATATATTAGTGACTAGGTTTTTTTTTTTTATGTATGGCTTCATACAGAGGGGGGGTGGAGGTAGCGGCAGAGGCTTGTCGGGCTCGTGGGGGGGCCCAATTTTCAAAGTTTGCCCTGGGGCCCATAGAACTTTAGCTACGCCCCTGAGTGTGGCCGTCCCTCTAGTGGGGTCTTGAACCAGTTGGGAAAGGTAATTGTCTTTGGTTATTGCCAAGAACCTGTTTCCTTTTTGGGATGTACAGCTTTCAGTTTCCCAGTCTATATCTGGGTAGTTGAAGTCCCCCATAATAACCACCTCATTATGATTTGTGGCCTTGTCTATCTCATGTAGTAGTAGTAGATTTTCTGTGGACTCTGGTATATTAGGTGGTTTATAATATACTCCTATTAGTAATTTATTATTGTTTTTGCCTCCATGTATTTCTACCCACAGTGACTCCACATGTAGTCCCCCTTGTATTATAATGCCCCCTGTAGGAACAGTATGCAATGTCCTCCTATAGTGCCTTCTGTATCATAATACTCCCTGTATTGCCAGTATGTATAAAGCCCCCCTGTAGTGACCCCAGTCGTACTGACATATATATAAAAAAAAAATACTCACCTAACTCCTGCTCCATGTTGTTTGCAATGCAGGCCATAAGTTTCTTCCAGCCTGTGGTCTGAGTTGATGTGTTCTGGTGCAAGTGGGTATGATGACATCACTGCGACCTTCTGTGCTGGGTCACAGGCAGCGCGATGACTTGATTACGGACGCCTGCACAAAACACCTGAGACCTGGGAAAGAAGGTTGCGATTACGTCATTGTGAAATGCGTTTTATGGAACCGCTTTAAGCTCAAATCATCCACTTCAATACATATAGGCAAAACATCAGGTCCGCAGGTATTCTTTTCAACCAGCATTCCTGTGGGATATCAGAAAGCACACTGATAGTGAAGCACTGTAACGCAATGCTAGCAACACTCGTATGGTTATACTCACGAGCGCAGGTGATCATGCAGGCACATCAAACTGATCCTCTTGTTTTTCTTTCCTTCCTCTCTTTTCTTTCGATGTAACTATATGGAATATTTAAACCGCTCCAATAGTGAAGCACTGTTTTCAAAATACCAGTTTAAAATAAATTTATTATACTCACAAACATATGTGAAATATAGGCAACAAATTAAAACTAATCTAGCGACCCGACCCAGGTTTCGCTCCAAGCTTCACCTGGGGCGAAACCCGGAGACTGGGGAAGCCAGCTCAGTGCCTTGTCTGTATTGGTTTGCATTTGAGTTCCTCCAGTAAAGAAGCACACAGATTAACTGCAGAGCCTGACTCTCTGGACTTATTTCTCATTGGGGTGTACCATGCCTTACCATCCCTTCCGGAAAGCAAAGACACCTGGTGAGGCATAGCATTGGAGCTTCCACCTACCCATCCACTATACATCTGCGGCCTGTGGCTCCCATCCTTGCCAGTTATTCTCAAAGACCACTGTGGCACTGCTGAGGGCACTACAAGGGGGCATTATAACTGGCTAGGGGCACTACTGGGTGTATTCACTACAAGGGGCTTTGTAACTGACTGGGGCACTACAGGTGGCATCATAGCTCGCTGAGAGCACTACATGGGTGTATTATAACTCATTGGGGGCATTATAACTGTCTGGACCACTACATGGCTCTTTATAACTGGCTAAGGGCACTACACAGGGCATTTTAACTGACTGGGCACATTATAACTAGCCGGGAGCCCTACAGGGGCATTATAACTGCCTGGGGACACTACATGGTGGCATTATAAAGACTAGTGGCACTGCAGGGGTTATTATAACTATGTTGGCATTATAAATAGTGGGGCACTCCAGGGGGGAAATCATAAATACTGGGAGACATTGTCATGGTGGTTTGGGCTTGATAAGTAACTAGATTTATCTACATTGTATTCCTTGTCTATGCACTTGTACAGGGGTGTAGCTAGAACTGACTGGGTCCCACAGCAAATTTTTGTATGCCCCCCCCAGCTTAATTTACACACTCATACATGTACTCACCACATACATGCATGCACTCATACATGCGCTCACTACATACACGGACCCACTTATACATGCGCTCACCACATACATGGACCCACTCATACATGCGCTCACCACATACATGGACCCACTCATACATGCGCTCACCACATACACGGACCCACTCATACATGCGCTCACCACATACATGGACCCACTCATACATGCGCTCATCATATACATGGGCGCACTCATACACGTGCTCACCAGATACATGCGTGCTCACCAGATACATGGACGCACTCATACACGTGCTCACCACTTACATGGACGCAATCATACATGTGCTCACCACATACATAGATGCACTCACCCCATACATGGACACACAATTATACATGCGTTCACCACATACATGGACACATTCATGCATGCGTTCACCACATACATGGACGCACTCATATATGCACTCACCACAAACATAGATGTGCTCACCACATTCATGGACACGCTCATACATGCGTTCACCACATACATGGACGCACTTATACATGCGCTCACCACATGCATGGACCCACTCATACATGCGCTCACCATATACATGGACGCACTCATACATGCGCTCACCATATACATGGACGCACTCATACACGTGCTCACCAGATACATGGATGCACTCATACACACACTCACCACTTACATGGACGCAATTATAGATGCGCTCACCACATACATGGACGCACTCATACATGCGTTCACCACATACATGGATCCACTCATACATGCGCTCACCATATACATGGGCACACTCATACACGTGCTCACCAGATACATGGGTGCACTCATACACATGCTCACCACTTACATGGATGCAATCATACATGCACTCACCACATACATAGATGCACTCACCACATACATGACACACTCATACACACACTCACCACTTACATGGACGCACTCATACATGCAATCACCACATACATAGATGTGCTCACCACATTCATGGACACACTCATACATGCGTTCACCACCTACATGGACGTACTCATACATGCGCTCACCACATACATGGACCCACTCATACATGCGCTCACCACATACATGGACCCACTCATACATGCGCTCACCATATACATGGACTCACTCATACACGTGCTCACCAGATACATAGACGCACTCATACACGTGCTCACCAGATACATGGACGCACTCATATACACACTCACCACTTACATGGACACAATTATACATGCGCTCACCACATACATAGATGCACTCACCACATGCATGGACACACTCATACATGCGTTCACCACATACATGGACCCACTCATACACACACTCACCACTTACATGGACGCACTGATACATGCACTCACCACATACATAGATGTGCTCACCACATACATGGACACACTTATACATGCACTCACCACATACATAGACGCACTCATACAGTCACCACATACATGGACACACTTAAACATGAACGCATCACATATATAAATAAATAAATATAGACACACACACACACAAACATAGTTATACACCTATTCCTACACACAGACACTTACCTTTCCTGTAGACAGCTGACGTCTGGTCCTCACAGGCAGCCTGGAGAAGTAGGTGCCATCCCCCCTCTGTGCCATCCAGGGACAGCAGTGGAGGGGTTAATCAGTAACCTACTATTGGGGGGGGGGGGCAGAGAACAGGACACAGAGGAGGGGGGCAGGCACTATAGAGCTCTGTGTGCAGGAGCAACCAGCCTGCTCTACACTAGCTTCATGCTGGGGGTGGGGCTTGACCCCATGATGTCATAGTAAGCTGCCATCCAATAGAAAACAAAAAGCAGTACATGCAAGTGTTGTGGCAGTACTGCGGATCCTAGAGTGAGAACGGCCATAGGAGGAGGAGACAGCAATTGTACTCTTTCCTCCTCACTGAGCGAGACCCTCAGTGGGAGGAGCTCCAGCGCTGCTGCTGTATGTACTACCTGCTTCTGTAAAGTACAGCACAGCAGTAGGTAGGGGAAGCCTATAGATCTAATAAAAACATTCAGTACTGCTTCGGGGCCCCTTCTAAGCTCGGGCCCTGCTTCTCTGATAGCTATGCAACTGCACTTGTGTACAACTGGTATCTACCACTATATGGTCACTGTATGGTAATATTGGTTTTTGTGTAGTGTAATTTGGGGTGCGGCCAGCTGCGATTAAGAATGTCACAGCCGATTAGGCCGCATCTTCCTTTTTTTTAAAATTAAATATCTTTATTTAAGACACATTATTTAACACATCGTACATAAATTTGTACAACCATCATCAGAAACACATACAAACATATTCTGCTCATAAAGTAACATTCCATGACAAAAACAATGGTCTGAATATTGTGCTTATTTATCAATCCAGCGAGAAACTTCAGCGAGGCTTTTACCTTACTACATGATGGTGATGTTGTGTTAGCCTTCAATGGTGCAACCTGCCTGGCGTTCCTTTTAGGCCTCATTCACACGCCCGTGTGTGTTTTGCGGATCCATCCGCAGATCAGCAAAACACGGACACCGGCAATGTGTGTTCCGCATTTTGCAGACCGCACATCGCCGACACTCTCATAGAAAATGCCTATTCTTGTCCGCAATTGCGGACAAGAATAGGAAATGTTCTATTTTTTTGCAGAATGGAAGTGCGGACTCATAAGTGCGGTTCCGCAATTCCGGATCCGGGCGGGACCTAGTGTGTCCCCATAGAAATGAATAGGTCCGCAATTTCATTCCGCAAAATGCGGAACAGAATTGTGAACGTGTGAATGGGGCCTTAGTTGTTCGGTCAGATACCATTTGGTCAGAGTGAAGGGCCTTACTACCGATTCAATCTCCGAACTAGAGAGGAGCAGTGCCATTTTTTTTTTTTTTAAACTGTTTTTATTAATTTTCAAAACTTTGTTGGAAAAACAAACATACAAACAAGGACAGTGTTCCACTGCCAGCAATTTTGCTCCTTCGAGGAGGCACACAGCTAGACATCTATCAAAAATGTCACTGATTATCAGAAGTTATCAGAAGTCAGTTTTTAACTATCACTGTCTTTAACCCCTTAAGGACCGGGGGTTTTGGGATTTTTGCGTTTTTGTTTTGCGCTCCCTGCCTTCCAAAAGCCATAACATTTTTATATTTCCGCTCACATAGCCATATGACGGCTTATTTTTTGCGGGACAAGTTGTACTTTTTAACGCTACCATTTATTTTTGCATGTGATGTAGTGGGAAACGGGAAAAAAATTCCAAATGGGGTGAAATTGCAAAAAAAAAGCAATTTCACCACAGTTTTACGGGTTTTTAAATGACAACGTTCGATTTGCGATAAAACTGACTGGTTAATTTTATTCTTCAGGTCAGTACGAATCCGGCAATACCTAATATGTATAGTTTTTCTTAGCGTTTTGATAGTGAAAAAAATTAAAAGTGGGAATTTTTTTATTTTATTTTTTTGTCGCCATGTTTTGACCCCTATAACTTTTTTGTAATTATGCGTACGGAGCAGTGTAGGGGCTCATTTTTTGCGGGGCAATCTGAACTTTTAATTGATACCATTATGGGGTGCGTATGATGTTTTGATCACTTTTTATTCATTTTTTAGGAAATGAAGCGTCCAAAAATGGCGAATTAGCCATTTGGACGCTTTCTTTCCGTTTTTATGTTTACCGTATGGTGAATATTTTTAATATTATTATAGTATGGGCGCTTTAGCACATTGCGACACCCATTATGTGTAATTTTTTATTTTTTATTTATTTTATTTTCATTTTGGGGAAAGGGGGTGATTTGAATTTTTATATTTTTTTATTTAATTTTTATTTTTAAACTTTTTTTTTTTTTTTTTTACCACTTTCTTATAGTTCCCATAGGGAACTATAAGATGCAATCATCAGATTGTTATTCTCATATATTCCAATGCAATAGCATTGGAATATATGAGAAATCATGATATTTCCTATGGAGCCTATTACAGTCATAGGCTCCATAGGAATACTGTGTAGTAACCTAGGTTTCATTCACAGAAACCTAGGGTACTACATGCATGCCCGGCTCCCCTTGTGGCCATCAGGGAGCCGGAGCAAAACCGAAGTGAAACTTTCGGTTTTTGCGCGATCAGATGCCGTGGTCAGGATTGACCACGGCATCTGAGGCGTTAAATGACCGCGATCGGCATCGCTGCCGGTCGCGGACATGAGCTGCGGGTGTCAGCTTGATGAATCAAGCATTTACCCGCAGCTCATGCGCCCGCTCCGTGCGGGAGCGGGCGCCATCTTTAGAGTGCGGACGAAGGGCGTACATGTACGCCCTTCGTCCTTAAGGGGTTAAAGAATGTGGGGATCGTTCCCTAGAAAGTCACCACTTCGTAAACAAACACAGTCCTCAGCGGGATCCCGAGACTAAGACAGTGATATCTTTGCCTACTAAATATATAATGATATTCAATATGAATTGAATGGAAAGCAGCATAAATTAATGAACAAAAAATAAAAAACAAGAAGCAAAAATAAAGAGAGAAAAAAATAATAATAATAATAATAATAAAAATAAGATAAATAAATAAATATAAAAACACAAAAAACAATAAAACGAAACCAAAACTTGGAAGCTCGGGAAGATCTGGACTTTATGAGCCCCCTCCTCCCCAGTTCACGACAATAGAACCGGTGAGTCGCCAAGTACCACCTGTTGTAGGAACCACGTGGTCCCTGAGAAGCATTCGTGTATGGCCTTTCGGATATGTATCGGCAAGATATTAATAAAACTTTCCCACACCTGAAAAAAGTGTTCCACCTTTTTGTCTTTTTGGTGTGAAGCCTCCACCCAGTCCATGCGCATAATATAGGAGAGTTTCTCCAAGAACAACTTGAAGGGGGGGGTCGTGGGCTGTAGCCAGACCTGCAGGATCGCCTTGGTCCCTGCTACTGCCACAAAATGTAATAATTTCCGACATCCCGGGGTACAGTTATATTTATCCTTATCCAGATAGCCAAACAGCGCCCAAAGCGGGTCCCGTGGGGTAAAATTGGTTAAATAGTTAAGGCTGTTTGCTCAGCCTGTATTTGTGGGAGGGGCCTGGGATATATATTTCCTCTCCCCCCTGCTCCTTTCCAGCACGCTCCGTCAAGCTGCTCGCCCTAGGTGTCTGACGCTCCGCCAAGCTACACGCCCTAGGTCTCTGACGCTCCGCCAAGCTGCACTGCGCATGTACGGATCCATCACCGTTTGGTAAGGTTAGGAGGCGCGGCTGCGCGGGCACCGGTCCCCGGACAGCTCCGGCCGCAGCCTCCCCGCAACCCCCCCCTTCCCCGCCTTCGTTCTCCCCCTTCGCTCCACTCCGTCCTCCCTCCTCCCAGCACCGGACCCCCCCCGGCACGCCCGGTCTGCCGGCTTCAGCACACCTCACTCACCCGCGGCCGGATGCCGGGCCGCCCACGCCGCTCGGCCGACTCCGCCCCGGTCTCACGCCGCCGCACGCCGTCACCTACCCGGCATCCCTGCAGGCGGTACGCGGGCCGTGCCACCTGCCGTGAGAACGCAACCACGCCGGGACAGCACCCTGGGACGTCCAGGCAGCACCCCAGGTAAAACCCAGACTTACTCACGGAATGCTAGATCGCTAGAGGAATGTCCACTGTAAAAGAGGCAAGACTGTGCAGTTGATAGTTTCAGATTTTAACCCTATAGGGTATAAGGTACACTCAGCTTCCTTTTCCTGGTGACGCCTGGTGATGTAAATATTAAAGGCCATTTGTAAGTCTTTTATCGCTCCGATGCATGGACGCTCAGCCAGTGGCCCTCCGGCTGTTGCGGGACGGCAGCTCCCAGTGTGCCTTAGATAGCTGCGGGCTGTGCGGGCATGCTGGGAGTTGTGGTTTTGCGACAGCGGGATGGGCATCCTTGGAACTAATCCAGCTAGAATAAAGCAGCCCTTAAACTACACTCAACCACGCCGCAAGTCTGCATACAGCTCTGTACCCCACCACATCTGGTCAGGCCCTCCTCCCGTTCCCACCACACCGGGACCCTCACAGCAGTCATGCGCAGCCGTGCTCTGTTCACAGCATCCGCCAGAAATGTTCACACTACGGCTGTCCATGCCCGGTCACGCACCCACCCACCGCAGTCACACCAGAGCCAGTGCAGAGCACCCAGGAACCAGGCACTCCCATCACAGCGGGAGCAGCCGAATCTCCCCGCTCACACGGCTATGTTTGTGTTCCAGGTGCTCGGAGGCCAGTGTCAACCCCAGCATCACGGTTCTCATCAGCTGGGACATCGAGACTTAATCCAACGGGTACGCAGGGCCACGTCAATACTCCACCCAGGTGCTCATCCACTCACGTCCTGGGCCGCCGGGGCGACGCAAGTCCTCGCGGCGTCCGAGTTAGGTCTTGGGTCCCCCGGTCCCGCCGAGGTTCTTCTGTGTCTCCTGGATCGCCCAGGTTCTTCTGTGTCTCCTGGATCGCCCAGGTTCTTCTGTGTCTCCTGGATCGCCCAGGTTCTTCTGTGTCTCCTGGATCGCCCAGGTTCTTCTGTGTCTCCTGGATCGCCCAGGCTCTCTCGGTCTCCTGGATCGCCCAGGGTTTTCTGTGCCTCCTGGATCGCCCAGGTTCTTGTGTCTCCTGGATCACTTAGGGTTCCTGCATCGCTCGGGGTTCTCTGTGTCTCCTGGATCGCCCAGGTTCTCTGTGTCTCCTGGATCACCCAGGTTTCTTGCTATCTTCTCGAGTGCCCGGGTTCCGCGGCCTGGTTCGCCCGGGCGTGTTCATGGATTCCCAAGCTCCTCGGGGCTTCCGGGACCCGCCGGGCGCGGTCCTGGTTGGACCGACGCGGTGCCTCGGCGCTACTTTCAGGTCCCCGAGTCTGGGCAGGTCTGTCCATCAGTTCACTCCCGGTCACCTCCAGCCGAGGGCCCGGTCACCGGGCGGGGTCCCAGACTGGCCACGTCCGGGCTCGGGTGGCCCTTCACTTCGGCTCAGTTCTCGCTTGCCTCCTCGCTCCACGGCTTCTTTACATTCCAACCTTCACCGTCCATGTGTCGCTACTGGCGTCCGCGGCTTACCTTGTTCCTCCTACTCTCCAACCCAGGGTCGGCCTGTCGCGAATACAGAGGGTCCATCTTTAGGTAAGTGCTTCTCTTTCAGCTTAGCCACAGCTTCCATCGCGCAGGGTACGAGTGTCAGGTGTTTCTTTCCTAGCTGCGGCTTACGTCTCCACGTTTCGCGGACCGGACCGCCGTCCAGGAGCTCAGGTGAGCTAGGTTAGGTCAGCCTTCAGGATTACCATTAGGGTTTGTGATTCTCAGCATACCTCTCCCCTCTTTCCAGGGATAAGATGTCTCAGGCTTCAGGAATGGACGACAATCTTTCTCTTCCCGGATCATCAGTCTCGGGACGCACCAGCAGCAATTCCCTCAGGAACTGGACTGTAGCTAGACTGATAGCGGAATTAAATCGCAGGGGAATCCGCCATTCCGCCTCCGCTCGCAAAGCAGAGCTATACCGCTTGCTTATGTCCTCTCTCAGTCCTCCTGGGGTGCAGCGCACCGCGGCTTCACCCGAGCAGCCAGATTCGGCGCCGATCCAACAGGCGCTAGCACAGATTCAGTCATCCATCGGTGACCTAGCCAACTCAATGGCCGACGTCCAAGCCAGAGTCACAGTACTAGAAGGCAGGTCCGCTCCACCTCCCTCCCCTCCAGTGACCACTCCATCTCCTTCTCCAACCCCGGAAGGGACAGGTAGGCCAGTCACCACCCCGCAGGTCGCCCCAGCCCACTTCGTCCCCGGATCACATCAAAAAGACATCCTGGCAGGGAAAGACATAAACTTAGCCTCCATCCTGATCGCCTCTCAGGACATATCCGAAAACCGGATCTTCAGCTGCGGGGAGGTCTCGGTCGTGCTGAAGGCCAAGGATGCCCGACTGAACCGGAAATTGTCAATCTCCGAGTTCGTCCTGGCCTTCAGCTTGTTCCGGGACATCGTCTGTTCAGCACAGCCAACTAGAAGGGTAGAACTAGACACCTACCTGTACAGGATCGCGGATCTCAGTCATAAATATGGCGGTTCCGCCTTTTATGACTACCATCGGTCCTTCTCCGCCAAAGCAGCCGCGGCGTTAGCTCAGTTTCAGCACGTCACAAATTGGGGGAACTCGACATGGAGTTGTTCTGTCGCCATTTTGCCGGCCTCAGGGCACCTGCATGTTCCACGTGCCAGTCAGTTCTCCACACCTCAGAGTGGTGTCCTAGTCTGGCCCTCCCTCCCAGCCAGGTCCAGTTCCCAGCACTTCAGGAGCTCCCAAGGGTTCAGCCACCACAGACAAGCTCGGCAGACCCATAACCTACCTAGGCACCAGCCAGATCTGCAATAATTTCAATGCCGGTGGATGTGCCTTCAATGCCTGCAGGGCGTTGCATATTTGTTCTACTTGCTTCAGGGCTCACCCACGCTCGTCCTGCCCCAGGAAGGGAAAAAGTTCCTGACTGACCGACATCAACGTCGACTTGTTGCAGGTTCTGCTGACCGACCACCCCGATCAAGTTTTCGTGGCCTTCCTACTGGCCGGCCTCAAGGAAGGGTTCCACACAGGTCTGGTAGCGCTGCCACAGGGCTCTTGGGAAGGTCCCAACCTGCTGTCAGCCGTCGGCGATCCTGCAGCAGTAGACGTCCTGATCCAGGCAGAGCTGGACAAGGGTTTTGTCATTGGTCCGTTCCTCCAATCCCCGTTTCAGCCTTATAGGGTCAATCCAATCGGTCTCGTGTCAAAGCAGTTGTCAAATAAAAACGCCTCATCTATGACCTCTCTGCTCCTCACTTGTCGCCGGTACCCAGCCTAAACTCACTCATATCGTCCGAGGAGTATTCCATGAAATACTCCTCGGTTGATCAGGCCATACAGCTCATCCTACAATCAGGAGTAGGGTCCTGGCTCGCGAAAGTCGACATCGCGGACGCATTCAAACTCCTGCCGGTGCACCCGAGCCTATGGCGGTTCTACGGCATCAGGTGGTCGGGCAAAGTCTACTTCGCCAACAGATTAACTTTTGGCTCCAAGAGCAGCCCATGGTTGTTCAACCAGCTCGCCGAGGCCCTCCATTGGATTCTGGTGCACCACTGCGGGCTCTCCATGGTAATACACTACCTGGACGACTTCTTACTCATTGAGCGTCCTTCGCAGGCCCCCTCAATTCCTGCCCCTCTCCTAAAAATATTTTCTCACCTCCAAGTCCCGGTGGTCGGTTCCAAGACGGAAGGGCCTGCCACCAAGGTCACCTTCTTGGGCATTTCATTAGACACCGAGAAGATGGAAGCAAGCCTTCCTCCTGAAAAATACAAAAATCCGCTTAGCCGTCAAAAAGGCAGCCTCCAACCATTCCCTCTCCAGAACAGAACTCCAGTCCCTACTAGGATTACTGAACCATGCCACCAGGATAATGCCCCAAGGCCGTTCCTTCCTCGCCCAGCTCCTACAACTCCTTCCCTCTGCCCCGGAGCAGGACTCTGTAGTCCACCTGGACAGTCACGCCATGGCCGACCTAGCCATGTGGGATGTCTTCTTAGACTCTTGGAACGGTCACTCCTTATTCGTCCCCGTTGGGACTCTGCTTCCCGATGATCTACTCGGACGCGGCTGGTTCATCAGGGTTTGCCGCCATTTTCAAGTCCCATTGGCTGGCTGCCAGGTGGCCTTCGGTATTCTCCACAGACGAAGCAGCCCTCCGATCTTCCCCACTACTGGAACTGTATCCCATCGTGGCTGCAGCTTTAGTCTGGGGCCAGGATTGGGCAAACTCATCAGTCCTGTTCATCACCGACAATCATTCCCTGGTAGACATAATCAACAGCGGCAGAGCCAGATCACCCAAGATCATGGCTCTCTTGCGCAGGCTGGTCTGGTTATCCTTGTCCTTTAACTTCCACATTCACTGCTTACACATCCCCGGGAATCCAATACAGCTGCGGATGCCCTCTCTCGATTCAATTTTCCGGTTTTCTTCCAGGAAATGCCCGAGGCGGATCAGTCAGGGGCTCAGGTGCCCCCGTTCAGCCAGTTCACCCTGGACTAACCTCTCTGGTGGCACAAGCCAGAGTCCTGGCAGGGAGGCACTATCCCAGAACACAGCTAGGAACTACCGAGCAGGCATCAGAACCTTCGACGAGTTCAAGAGAAGGTATCCCCAGGGACAGCTGGACGAGATCTCATACATCCTGGCTTTCATCGCCTTCTGCCACACAAATTTGGGTTTATCCTTCAGTTCCATCAAACTCTACCTAGCCGGGATACAACATCACCGCATGTTGGCCAATCCAAAACAGGATTCAATATTTTCCAATCAGGCAGTCAGGGCCACGTTAAGGGGCCTGCAGAAGGTGGGGTCCAGACCCCGGGTGCAGAGGCAACCCGTGACCGGGGACTTGTTCAGGGCATTGTCAGATGCACTAGATAGTAGCCCCTTTGGCCCCTTCCACAGTGTAGTGCTAAAATCGGCGATGTACCTTGGATTCTACGGCTTCCTCAGGCCAGGAGAATTCCTGGTGAGTGCCGGCCAGAAACGCTTTCCACAAAAGCAGCACCTGGTCTGGCACGACGGCCATTTCACCTTGCTGCTGCCCATCACAAAAACCAGTCAGATAGGTCCTCCCACGCCAGTAAAATTTTATCCTTCTGGTAATCGATGGTGTCCGGTCTCAATGCTAAACCTGCTTACGACTTCCCTGCACAACGGTTCGCCAGATAGTCCTCTGCTCCCTTTCAACAACAAACCATTAACCACGGCCATATTCATGACACACATCCGCTCCCTGTTGCAAGGGTTAGGGCAGGATCCAAAGTCATTCTCTGGCCATTCATTTCGCATAGGAGCAGCCTCGGCCGCCTCCCAACATCAGGTCCCGGCACACGTAATCCGCTCCATGGGGCGATGGCGGTCTTCTTGCTTTTCTAGGTACATACCGAATCCTCATGCCGAAATTTCACGAGCTTTTCTTTCTTTAGCTTTGTAGTAATAAATATTGTGCAACCTACATTCGGTCTCTTTGCCCCCTTTTTCTGGCGTCACCCCGACCGTGGCTACCGGCACACCTCAGCCAACAGTTAGTGGGGACTTCCACCATTCATCTCTAGGGCTAGCCCTGACCATAAATAGTTAAGGCTGTTTGCTCAGCCTGTATTTGTGGGAGGGGCCTGGGATATATATTTCCTCTCCCCCCTGCTCCTTTCCAGCACGCTCCGTCAAGCTGCTCCCACCCTCCCACACCCCTTCTCTTTGCCTTCAACCAAGGAGACGCCCCCTTTTTCTGGCGTCACCCCGACCGTGGCTACCGGCACACCTCAGCCAACAGTTAGTGGGGACTTCCACCATTCATCTCTAGGGCTAGCCCTGACCATAAATGTGTATTAGTAAAAGTGATAACTTTATTCCAGAACTGTTGTATTATTGGGCAGTCCCATAAGCAGTGGTAAAGTCCTGCATCTAAAGCCCCACATTTAAAACAATTAGTGGAATCGTATATGCCCATTCTAAACCCCCTTCTCGGAGTCAGGTAGGACCTATGGCAGATCTGTAAGACCATCTCCGTGTATCTCGCTACTGGTAGATGTTTATATGCGAACTCCAGCGCCCGGAGCAGCACTGATGGGGTAGCCTGAGGTACCTCCTCCTGCCACCTGGTCATAGGGGTTGTGGAAGTGGAGTAGTCCATGGGTACATGTAGAAACCTGTAGTTTATCGATATTTGTTTCTTCTCCCCATTGGGGATCAGGAACCATTGTCTAAAGTACGGACTCCATTCCAAGTCCACCATATTGGAAATTACTTTAGTGATATAGCTTTTCGCTTGCAAGTACGGAAAGAAGGGAAAACTATATGTAGGTATTCCTTCTGCAGGTCTGAGAGTGGTTTAACCGTACGTGTTTGCGCGTTGATAAGTTTATCTATTCTGGAGATGCCTTGCGATTGCCAACACTTAAACGTGGGGTGGGAAGAACCGTTCTGGAACGAGGGATTCCCTACCAGTGTCAGATGCACCGAGGATGACGCTTGCAATCCGCACAGACCTCTCACTCTGTACCACGCCCTCCACGGCGTCATGAGGAGAGGGTTAGCTGTAACCGCCTGTGTAAGGTCCCCAAAGGGGATATGCAGTAGATTTGGTAACGCTATATGTGGAACAAAGGCCTGGTCCAGCGTGATCTGAGTATATTGTGACGTCGTGTGCAACCAATCCCGCACCACTCGCATTAGAGCCGCAATATTGTACAGTCTGATATCAGGGAAGTTTAGGCCTCCATTTAGTTTGGGTTGTCGCAGTATGTGCCAGGCTATTCTAGGACGCCTCCCATTCCAGATAAATGTCCTATACAAGTAATTTATCCTCCTCTCATCTCGAGGCCTAAGGCAGATGGGTAACATTTGGAGAACATACAATAATTTAGGGAACTCTGACATTTTGAGCAGATTCGCCCTTCCTACATAAGAGAGTGTGAAATGTTTCCAACTCGCCAGGGTCGACTCCAGAGAGGAGAGGTAGGGTCCTATGTTACAGTTATACAATTGGGACGGTTTTTAGGGATGGAGACCCCTAGGTACGTTATAGACTCATCTTTCCATGAAAATGGGAAGGCCCTTGTCCACATTGGTCTCCTGGGTCCGCTCACTAATAATGCTTCCGTTTTATCCAAGTTAATGGTATATCCCGATAATACACCAATATCCCGGATCTCCGCCAACAAAGCTTCCAGGGAATTCTTTGGATCGGAAATCATCAGCAGGACATCGTCCGCGAACGCAGCCGATCTCAATTCCACATTCCCCACCCCAACCCCACGAAAAATTTGCGTGGAGTTAAGATGGTACAGGAGCGGGTCCAGGGCCAGATTGAACAACACAGGGGAGAGGGGACAACCTTGCCTAGTGCCCCTAAAGAGATCGAGGACCCCCGAGTTCTTCCCATTGATAGTAATCATGGTCATGACATCTGTATAGGCATTAGTCACAAATCGTCTGAAATCGTGTCCAAAACCCCGAATGTCTAGGAGCAGCGCCATTTAAAAAAAAAAAAAATATTTGCCTACACTTCCGTCTCTCTGCTTCTCTACGTGTCAAAGTCAGCAGACTCTTCAAGTTCTGAAGAATTGACCCTCTCGATGGAGTCATAGGCTGCAACCAGTGTGCAAAAGGCACCTCTTAGTTACTAAGCAAATGGCATGAAAAAGGACTGCAAGGTGCTTTTCGTTGGTGCTCTCCCTGCCCGTCTCCTCCCAATAATGGAAGAGATAAGTCATGGGACTAAGGAGGATATTTATATCCCAGATATCTTTGACTAGTTGCGCCGCTTTCTCCCAAAGTGAAAAGCACTGTGGGCACGCACAAGGACCATGATACAAATCTGTGCGAGGTATGAGACATTTTGGGTAGCTTATTAATCCGTCGGACCTACTAGGGGCTGGCAGCAAATTGAAAGCATAGATAGCATTGTTCATTATCCTGAAGTGTGTATCTCTCCTGGTTTCATTCAGTGCTGATTTTCTCAGCGTCTACCAACCTTTCAGAATTTTGTCCCCCACCTCTTGATCCTCCAATATTTGGGTCCGTGGTCTGAATGACTTAGAAGGCAGCCCATCACCTAAAGCTTCTCTAACCTGGGAGTAGAGCAGAGATATAGATTGGGAACCCATCCCTCTCAGTAAGATCTTATTAAAGACATTTTGACTAGCTTCTTTCAAGAGGTCTGTTAATCAGTCAGTGAGAAATTTCCTGACCTGTGAGAATTGAATACTCTGAAAGGGGCTAAGTTTGTATTTGTCTCTGACCTCCTGGTAGGTAACCACCTGCACTCATGTCATGCATCATATGTTGGGCTGTGAAGATCCGTTTGCCCTCCATTCTTTAAAGAGGAGCTGTCACCACTCCTGACATGCCTGTTTTATTAGCTTCATGCATTCCCCATGTAATAACAATTCTGGAGCATTTATTCTTATGACTCCATGCTGTGCCATTCCTTTATTATTTCTACTAGAAGTTATGAGTGCATTGCTATTAGCCTTCACTAAGGGTACAGAGGGGAGGTAACCAGTTGGGGGGGTGTACCTGCACAGACTCACTATATCCAATCAGTGCTGCCATTTTCAGACTGTGTGAACACACACCCCCAACTGGTTACTGTAGCATCCCCAAGTCAGGGAAGTATGAGGGACTGACCTGGGGAATGCCAGTGATGGAGAGGCTGGCACGTGGATCCTCTGGGGCACTCTCTGGGTTCTTGAGGGACACAGCCAGGTGTAGTGTGAGGTGCCCTTGGTGTTGGTAGATTAACGTGCCTGTGGCTGGGTGTCCCTGATGTCCGTGACGCCAGTTCCGGTAACGGTGGCACACCAATTTGATAGGAGGAATAATTGAGGTGCAGACTTGGATAGTAAACCAGAACTTCACTTTACTTAACAGTAATAAACAGCATACACTCTCTTGACAGTTCCTCAGAAGACCATTGGTTTCAGCAGGCTTTAAGTTAAAGTACATTAATGGCAGGCTTATATTTAGCAAGGTGATCACAGAGGGTTAAAGCAGGACTTCTGCAGTACAGGCGGCTTTACTCTCTTCCTGACTGATCCTGGCTGGCAAAATATACTCCAAGGCCCCAAGGCCCTATCTCTGGCTCTTATCCTTGGGATTACAATTACTGAGTACCTCCTCTGGTATTTGTAGTACCTCTTGCGTTCTGGAATGGTACAGCTTGGCTTCTGCTGACCTGCCTGGGCCTGAGACATGTGGCCTTCACAGACTCCAGGGTCTGCACTCAACTCTAGCCTGCTCTGGCCTAGCTATTTATATCTTGGCTCTTCCTCCCCCTGGTGGCCTATAACTAAATAACACCCTTGCAGGCCTGTACATGGAAGCACCTTAAAGGTAAATGACATTACAATATATATACAACCAATCTCCCCACAGATGAGGGGAACAACAGCACCCAAGTGACCCTTCTGTAGTGTCGGGCATCACAACTCCCGTACACTACATACCCTGCTACTTTAAGATGAGTACGCCCTCGTACTCAAACAGGGTCTGCCCAACTGGATCTTTCACATGAAAGACAAAAAGAAGATGCAGGCATACATGGACAGATATATATCAATATCAGCTACATATACAAGAATTATATCAGGTCCAGTTGGCAAAGGTAAGGCGCAGTGACAAGGGGCGTCGTTCTCTTCTCACAGGATAGTGATTTGGAACTGGGGCGCTGAACTGGCACAGCGTATAATAGGAACACCAGGATAGTCCATGAAAGTATACGATAAGTCCATAAATTGCGCAACATAACAGCCCCTGGAGGCACAAAGGAAACATGAGTGCATTCCAGGGAAAAGAGCATTTAAAAGTTCAAAGAGGCTCGCACATGGGGAGTCCATCTCTGGGCACAGAGCTTAATCAATGGAGGCTCACACAGAGGTTTCCCGTGGGGAAACACCTCCAGCACATTCGTAGTCCTCAAAACGGACTGGCGGGCGCCCCCCGGTAGACCGGGTGGACCTCCTTAGAGGCAGGGTCTCCTCCTCCACTGACACAGGGGGACAAGAAGGATCCACATCAGTGGGACCCCGTTCAACAGCACCCTGGGATAGACCTTCTGCAGGTGAAGGCTCAGTAGGTGCTGGAGCAGGCACCACAAAGTTCAACCAGGGTGTAAGGAACCAGTGAAGCGGCTCAGCATCATTCAGCAAGTCCGCTATGGCCTGCATAGGTTCAACAGGCCGAGCAACGGAATCTGGCTCAGGAGACTCGGATCCGGAATCTCCAACAATAGGCCCCTTTTCAATGAAGAGTTTTAGGCGGTTTCTGTGAACAATTTGGGAACTCTTACCCTCTCTGGCACGGCTCTCAACGTTTCAATTAGTGTCTTATTCATTTTCTCACAGAGTCCGTTACCTTGTGGATGGTATGCTCTGGTCCGGATCTTCTGGCAGTTATGCAGCCGGCACAACTCGTGGAATAGCTGAGACTCAAAGGCAGACCCTTGGTCGGTGAGGATCTTCTTGGGACATCCATAGGGCAGGAGGAAGTGCTTCCAGAACATCTCTGCTGCCGTCTTAGCTGTCAGGTCCTTTACAGGCACTGCTACAACAAACTTGGTGAAATGATCAATAATAGTCATGGCATAGGTATGACCTGAGAGACTGGGCTCCAACTTCACATGGTCAATAGCAACAAGTTCAAGAGGAGCTTTACTTACAATGGGATGCAGAGGCGCTCTCTGGTCATGGTGTTCACTTCTCCCAACGGCACAGGCTGCACACTCCCGGCACCACCTCTCAATGTCGTCTCTCATCCAGACCCAATAGAACCTCCTACGGATTGTGGCCTCAGTCTTTTGGACGCCGAAGTGTCCTGACCTGTCATGGTACATCTCCATAACAATACCTGCATCTCGACGTGGGATGAGGATCTGGTACACTCTATCATAGGACACTGGATCCAGGCTTCTCCGCAGCAACAGGCCTTTCTGAAGAAGAAGTTGGTGGAACTGTCTCCACAATTTTGCTAGCTCTGGGTCTGCTGTCTTCCGACGGATTCTCTCAGAGGCTTTCCCACTGGCAAGGAAGTCAAGCAGTTCACCGAGAACTATACTTTCCGACTGCAGCTTAATCCACCTCTCCTCTCTGGGTCCAGGCTTGTTCAACGAGGATGTATCCACAACCGGGTTATTGGCAGCTTGAGTGTGATCTTGCTGAGCAAATTTATTGTAGAACGCTGGCATCTCCACATCCTCCCAGGCATCCTGTAGATCATCAGGGGCTTCTTCAGTAGGAAGCTGAGACAGGGCATCAGCATTATCATTGGAGCACCCAGTCTGGTACTTCACAGTGAAGTCATAATTGGCGAGGCGGGAGGCCCATCTCTGCTCTAAGGCCCCCAACTTGGCAGTGTTCAGGTGGGCTAGAGGGTTATTATCAGTAAATGCAATAAACGGAGTAGCAGCCAGGTAGTCTTTAAACTTCTCAGTCATAGCCCACACCAGGGCCAGAAACTCCAACTTGAAGGAACTGTAATTCTGGTCATTCTTCTCAGCTCCCTTCAAGGATCGACTGGCGTATGCTATTACCCTCTCTTTACCTTCTTGAACTTGAACCAGCACAGCTCCCAGGCCTCTCTTGCTGGCATCCGTGTAGAGGTGGAATGGCTTGTTGTAATCTGGATAACCCAGGACAGGGGGCTCAGTCAGCTTTTTCTTTAGGAGCTAGAATGCGATCTCCCTTTCTTCATTCCACTATATAGGGACAGGAGTCTTTGGACTTTTCTTAGGTTGACCCCTCAGGAGCTCCTGAATTGGATCTGCTATTTGA
Source organism: Bufotes viridis (assembly GCA_033119425.1). Classification (NCBI taxonomy): domain Eukaryota; kingdom Metazoa; phylum Chordata; class Amphibia; order Anura; family Bufonidae; genus Bufotes; species Bufotes viridis. The sequence goes on from CM065592.1 coordinate 177,140,328, forward strand.
GCAAAATGAGGGATAAAGCGTCGGTAATAACCAGCAAAACTAAGAAAGCTCCTCACCTCTTTCACGGTGGTAGGGACCGGCCAATTTCGGACAGCAGCCAACTTGTCAGGGTCAGGCTGGACCCCCTCTGCGCTCACAACATGTCCCAGATACTTTACAGCAGGCTTAAGCAGATGACATTTGGACGGCTTGATTTTGAGGCCATACTTGATAAGGATTTCAAACACTTCAGCTAGGTGTTTTAAATGGTCCTCGTAAGTCTTAGAGTAGATTATGACGTCATCCAAATACAGCAACACCGTCTCAAATTTCTTATGGCCTAAGCACCGCTCCATTAACCTTTGAAAGGTCCCGGGGGCATTACATAGTCCGAAAGGCATATAGTTAAATTCAAACAGGCCCATGGGAGTGGTAAAAGCAGTCTTTTCACGGTCCTCTGGGGCCATTGGTACCTACCAGTACCCGCTGGTTAAATCCAGTGTGGAGAAATAGGCCGAGGAGCCCAAAGCAGTTAGGGACTCCTCAATGCGTGGCAACAGATAGGCATCTTTGTGGGTTATCTGATTGATTTTTCTATAGTCCACACAAAACCGGATTTTGCCATCTTTTTTTCGAACAAGGACCAAGGGTGCAGCCCAGGGACTATGGCTGTCACGGATTATATTAGAGTCCTTCATCTCTTGTATCATTTCTTTGACAGATTGATATGTGGTAGGTGGTATGGGTCTGTACCTCTCTTTAATGGGAGGATGAGAGCCAGTGGGTATAGTGTGCTGGATTACACTGACCTCTCCATAGTCCGTTGCGTGCTTACTGAAGGCTTTGTGGTTTTTTTTCACCAGATCCAGGACTCCCTCTAGTTGATATTGGGGGGTAGCTTCATCCCCTACATGGAGTTCGTCCCACCAGGGCACCTGTGGGCTGCTTGCAGGAAGGTGAACACTGGATGCAGCTAGCGACGTCGGTGACCGGCAGGCGGATGACATCTTAGTAAGCACAACAGGATGATCACTGAGGTTAATCAGACGGACAGATACTTTACCTTGGGAGACGGTCACCAGGCACTTGGCAGCTCTCACGTAGGGATAACTTTCCATCTGGATAGGCTCCACTAAGGCTGGATAGTCCTGGCCTTGGACCCCGAGGACAGCACGGCACCACAGGAGAGTTTGAGAGTTTGGTGGCAGAGTCACCGGCCGATTTATCTCGGATCCTGGTGGTACAGATCTCCCCTTTTTCATTTGCAAACTTCTGCTGAGCACACAATACACTCATAGTCTTTTGGATGGCCTTCTTGGATGCAGAGGAAGCTGAGGGCCAGGCCTGATGTAAGGCTTCAAGTACCTCGGGGTAGCAACTGTTGAACACATTAGTCCCAACAATCACGGGGTGACCCCCTTTATCCCCGGCTTGTACCACGATCACTCCTTGCTGTGGTAAAGTAGCTTCTGCCACCTGGAGAGTGGGCTCCCAATACCCATGGACTTTTATGGGCTTGCCATTACTTGCAATGATCTCCAGCCAGTACTCAGGTAGCTGGGTTAGTAGGCTGGAGTCCCAGAATTTTTCAAAGGTGGGCTGCTGAATAGTGGTGACTTGAGACCCAGTGTCCAACAAAGCTTTAAAAGGCACCCCATTGATCCGGACATTTATTTTGGGACAGGATCTCACATAACGGGGCATCCAGCTTGGATCTCTTGGACCTATTGGTCTACCTCCCGAGGGGCAGTCCTCAGCCTCGAGGGTGGCCCGTTTAACTGCCAGCATGTAGATTCAGTATGGCCCAACTTTTTGCAGTAATTACAGACAGGCCGTTTGCGGTTCTTAAACCGGTCACTTGAACGTCTCCCAGGATCTCTGGGATAAACCTCCTGGTACACAGGGGGGTAAGGCCTCTGAGGTAGAAGGAACTCATCTTCTGACATTAACGGTTTTTCCCACTCTTCTAGTTTCTTACATACTTTTTATAGGCTCTTAGTGAGATAGTTAACCTGCTCCATCAAAGCAGCCACTGTATCAGAGGCTGGGGCCTGGGCTGCTTGGCTGGCCCCTGGCAGGTTGGTATCAGGCAGCTTAGGGTTACAGACAGATGGCCCTATCTCTGGATTTTATCCTTGGGATTACAATTACTGAGTACCTCCTCTGGTATTTGTAGTACCTCTTGCGTTCTGGAATGGTACAGCTTGGCTCCTGCTGACCTGCCTAGGCCTGAGACATGTGGCCTTCTTCAGACTCCAGGGTCTGCACTAAACTCTAGCCTGCTCTGGTCTAGCTATTTATATCTTGGCTCTTTAGCTCCGCCTGGTGGCCTATAACTAAATAACACCCTTGCAGGCCTGTACATGGAAACACCTTAAAGGTAAATGACATTACAATATATATACAACCAATCTCCCCACAGATGAGGGGAACAACAGCACCCAAGTGACCGTTCTGTAGTGTAGGGCATCACAACTCCCGTACACTACATTACCACCCCTCTGTACCCTTACTGAAGGCTAATAGCATTTCATTCATATCTTCTATTAGAAATAATAAAGGAATGGCACAACATGGAGACATAAGAATAGATGCTCCAGAATTGTTATAACATGGGGAATGCATAAAGCTATTAAAACAGACATGTGAGGAGCGGTGACAGGTCCTCTTTAACCTCTTAAGGACACAGGACGTACCGGTACGTCCTGATGTCCGAATCCTTAAGAACACAGGACATACCAGTACGTCCTGTGTATTAATTGCTATTGCGCCCGATCCGGGTGTGATAGCAACATGATTCCTGCTGATATAGTTCAGCAGGAACCATGTTCTAATGCCGAGGGGGGTCCTGTGACCCTCCCCCCCCCCATATTGGCGATCGCAGCAAACCGCAGGTCAATTCAGACCTGCGGTTTGCTGCATTTCCGGTCCATTCGGGTCCCCGGTGACTCGATGAACCGGAAAAGAACGGTGATCGGTGGTGTGAAAACACACCACCAATCACCGTCCTTAGATTGGGGGGCAGTGGCGGCATTGAAGTTGCTGTCCCCTGATTGGCCGGTGGCTTCCGCTGCTTACCTCTCTCCTCCCACAGTTCCAGCGTCGCAGAGGAGAGAGGAGCCGACCGCCAGACCTGCATCCCCAGCAACAGCATCCCCAGCAGCAGCATCACCAGCAGCAGCATCCCCTGAAGGTAGGGTAGGGTCAGTAAGGGAGAGGTATTTAGGCAGGGATAGTAAGGGAAAGAGTTAGTTAGGAGAAAGTTTTTTTTTTTTAACTTAGGTCCTGGTTTTGGTGTCTAGGGTACACAGCACTTAGCTGTGCGACCCTAGACCCCCCCCCAGGAGCCAGAGGAACCCCATACTAGGGACCCCGTGGCCAGCACTAGTACGAGAAGCTCTGGGGCTTGTACTATTTTTCCGGCCCACCAGCCAAGTGCACCTGAGCCCCCTACAGGTGAACGAGTCTGGTGCACCCCAGAGGACTTTGAGCAATTTGAGGCCATCCGGAAATGCCTGTACTAAGCAGATAATGCAGCATGTCCCCCCCGAGGTGATCCTGCCTATCACAGGCTGTATAAAATACGGCCGGTCATTGATCACTTTGGGGCCAAATTTGTGGAGGCCTACGTACCTGGAAGGGAGGTCCCGGTTGATGAGTCTCTCGTTGCTCTAAGCGAGCGAGGTATGGCGTCAAAATTTGTGAAAGTACCTCAGGGTACACTTACAAATTTTGTGTGTACGAGGGGCGAGATTCCCGTATTGAACCCCCAGAATGTCCCCCCACTCTGGGTGTTAGCGGGAAACTCGTGTGGGACCTTTTGCACCCACTGCTGGATAAGGGTTACCACTTGTACGTGGATAACTTTTATACCAGTATTCCCTTGTTTCAGGCCCTCTCCGACAGATCCACGTTCGCTTGTGGGACCGTGCGGAAAAATCAGCGCGGCCTCCCTACCTCCTCCCTCCAGGTACCTATCCCCAGGGGTCAGACACGTGCCCTTACCAGTGACAACCTGTTGCTGGTCAGATATAAGGACAAGAGGGATGTCCTTATACTGTGATAACAACGTCACCCCTGTCTCTGTGCGAAGTACCACGGTAACGGTCCTCAAGCCGATTTGTATCGTTCACTACAATCGGTATATGGGAGGAGTTGATCTCTCTGATCAAGTCCTCAAGCTATATAATGCCATGCGCAAAACCCGGGTATGGTACAAAAAATTTGCGGTCTACTTGGTACAGGTTGCCATGTACAACGCTTTTGTACTATCCAGCGCTGGCAGCACAGAGACTTTCCTTCAGTTCTATGAGGCAGTCCTCAAGGCCCTGATTTTTTCTGACCGGGAAAGAGCAGGTCGGAATACCTCAGGAACTGGAGGCGCCCGGGTCATCCCCGGCCAACACTTTCCAGGTGTGGTCCCCCATAATGGAAAGAAGGGACGTACCTAAAAAAAAGTGCAGAGTGTGTCACAAGAGGGGGATACGGAAGGACACCACCACTCAATGTGACACGTGCCCCGATTATCCGGGCCTCTGCGTTATTGGGTGCTTCAGGGAGTATCACACTTCCATGGAGTTATAAATGATTATAATCCCAGACAATCCCCTAGAAAATACATAAAATTATGTCTCTCAGACTTTGGAGACACGGAAACAACATTTTTTTTTCAAAAATGATTTTATTGTATTTAAGTTTTGAAAAAATGTTGTTTTAGTGTCTCCAAAGTTTGAGAACCATACATATTGGGCATCGTCGCGTCCGTAATAATCTGATCTATAAAAATAAAGTATTATCTAACCCCTCGGATAAACGCCCTTAAAAAAAAAAATTTAAAACGATATAAAAAAATTTTTTTTGTCACCTTAGATCCCAAAAATTGTAATAGCACGTCATCAAAAAGTCAAATGCCCCCAAAATAGTGCCAATACAACCGCCATCTCATCCTGCAAAAAATGAGCCCCTACATAAGACAGTCGCCCAACCAAAAAAAAAAAAAAAGACTTTTAGAATGTGGAGACACAATTTTTTTTCATTTTCTGAGCTGGTTAATGATGTCAAACTGAAACCAACAAAATACTAAAAGTAGTCATATTAGGTATTGCCACGTCTGTAACAATGTGCTCTATAAAAATAACATTTGAACTAACCCCTCGGATAAACGCCGTAAAAAAAGAAAAAATTATGTAAAAAAGCCATTTTTTGTCAACTTAGATCATAAAAAGTGTAATAGCGAGCAATTAAAAAGTCATATGTCCCCAAAAATAGTGCCAAAAAACCACCATCTCATACCGCAAAAAATGAGCCCCTACCTAAGACAATTACCCAAAAAATTAAAAAACTGTAGCTCTTAGGCTATAGAGATACTAAAATATATTTTTTTTTTGCTTCCAAAATAATAATATAATGTAAAATCTAAATAAATGTTAAAAAAGTAGACATATTAGGTATTGCCGCGTCCTGCTTTCACATGTGTGTGCACACCTGATGAAGGGCACTCATATTGCCTGAAACGTTGTATTATTGAACTGCACCACCATGTCCGGCTAAATAAATTTACTCAGCATACAAGAAATCTGGAGTGCTGTCTCATCTATCCTGTATTGATTGAGTTCCACAAGATGGAGTCTGGAACAAACTGTGACACGCACCCACACTGGTCATAATTAGCCTGAGTGTTGTGATCATTAGACAAGTCTCTTTAAAGAGGGCGCTATTCCTACCTTGCTCAAATTCTGGGTGTTTCCATAGTGGTAAATATTTCGATACCCGTTGACATAAATGGAAATCCTTCCTAAGAGCCATCCATGCTGCCCAGGTGTGTCTGAAGAGGACTGATGTCCTGAAACACATAGGTAAAGTCCCTCAACCTTGTGTGAAGTAGGGTGCAGGGTTCCCAAGGGGAACAGAAGTTGCTCTCCAGCTCCTAATCCGAGTAGAAGCTCGAGTAGCGCACCCAATCTATTATATGTCTAAGTAGGCAAGACAGGTTATACAGTCGTACATTTGGTAGATTCATTCCCCCCTTTATTTTGAGGGCCATAAGTTTTTTGATACCTATTCTGGGGCGCCTACCTTGCCAAAGAAAATGCGTAATTTCGCTATGCAACCGGGTGATATCAGTATGTTTTATCAATAAAGGTAGGGATTGGAGGGGATATAAGAGTCTGGAAAAGCTCCTCATTTTAATTACATGTATCCTCCCCAAGAGTGCGAGAGGTATATTATGCCACTTACGTAGTTCTTGAGTTATCTTTTGCAGTAGGGGAGTATCGTTTAATTTATATAGGGAGTCTGCCAAGCGTCCCACTTTGATCCTCTGGTAAGTTATATATTCTTTCACTATCAGTATTCCACATAGAGACCTCTGGCTAGGCATGTCATTCCTGCTTCGCTGCAGCTGCAGGATTGGACACTTGGTTGTGTTTACCCTGAAACCCAAGAGCTTCCCAAAGGCACTGATGCAGTTGAGCACATCCAGTAGCTCCACATTAGGCCTTTCCATAAACAGCAACTACTTTCAGCTTAGAGCTACCAACCCTAATACCTTCAAAATCCCCTTGAGTGTTTAGAAAACAGGCTAAGGGTTCTACTGCAGGTTAAGCCTCCTTTTATTTAAGTAATAAAGACTGCACTTTCTAGCTGGTCTTTACCGTTAATGGTCGTGCGGCACCTACAATACTGTGCGGCCATTAGTAATGGAGACCGGCTATACAGTGTGGGCTTAGTTAGTTAAATAAAAGGCAGCAGCAGCCTAATTGGCAGCTGCAACCAGAACAGCTCACGGCCATGCCATGTAGTCGTACCCTCAAACCAGTCATTATTAGTTAAACAATAATTATTAGTTAAACAGAGCCGGAAACAGAAAGCTCTATCCATTGTGTAGTAGTTGTGCTAACTTACCATATCTCAGCTTGAATCAATCCTTAGTACAGAAAAAGTAAGATTCCTTGTAAAGGTGATGTCATCAAGGATTGGAAACAATTTACTCAAAGCATAAATATTTAATTATTTATTAATAAAACTATGCGTGTTTCAGAATCAAAACAATCCTCACTATTTGACCAAACTATTAAGCCATAAGCACGGCATACTTGTGCCATAATTTGTGACCTTTTTGAGCTTTATGCCACTTTTATAAAGTGGCAAGAAATGGTATGCGGTTTAGCGGGAGAGGGTGGGGCTTCCAGCGGTCAGGCCTGCTAGCTGGATTCTGGACATTGACAGTTTGCGCAGTCACAATACACACTTTATCCTTGTCAGTTGTTATTGAGCTGGCTGGCGGTACTGGCTCTTTTGTGATTGCACCGTGATCTTATTAGTAAATTAGTTTACAGAAACACCCCATATGTGGTTATTTACCTCCTTACAGGCACATGGGAGGGCTCAGAAGGGAAGAGGCTCAATATTGTTTTGTGAGGGCAGATTTTGCTGGAATGGTTTTCAGGTGCAATGTAACATTTGAAGAGACCCTGAGGTACCCCTAGAAAGGAAACCCCCCAAAAAGGAATTGATCGAGGGGTGTACTGAGAGCAGTGACCCAACAAGCATTTCATAGAATTTAGAAACACTTGGCTGTGAAAATGAAATAAAATGTTGTGTTAGTAACAGGAGAAAAATGACCTCACAATTTGTTATGCATTTTTTCCTGAATATGGCAACACACTATATGTGGTCGTAAACAGCGCTCAGTAGGGAAGCTGTGGCATCTGGTTTTTCTTCAACTTTAACTGAGCTGCTGCCATCAAGTCTTTATTGGCACAGGAACACTGAGAGGATTGCAGGGGGCACAGATGGCACACAGGAGGCTCAGAAAAGGTATGTTCAGTAGCCCCTGATCTAATTGGACATGGACTGTGAATATCAGAACCTGCAAGCGCATTTTTAGCCCAAGTACGCTCGGATTGGTTAATCTGTACAGACTAACCAATCACAGCGATCACTAACAATGGACACTCTGGTCACTTGCCAGCTGCTCCAGAGTCTCTCCTGTATGGAACAGCGGAGACTCTGGCGCTGTGATATTGTGTCACAGTGCCCGCTATGATTCCGGATGTAATTGTACGCCTGATTGCAGTAATTCACATGCAATCTGGACGTGCATTTATGTCCATGTGCAGGAAGGGGTTAAACCTTAATAGTTGGCATATGTCTGCTGAATCTAAACATTTCTCTAGTGTACATAAGGGTAGCATTGAGCATTTTGGAGTATTCAGTTTGGAGAAGGTTGCCAAACCCTTTAGGAAAGATTGGTGAATCTAGAGACAAGAATTCCGGAGGGTCTAAATTTGCATACTGATTTGATGTTTATTTATTAGGTTATGCATTGTTTTTTTGCCTATGTTTCTGCAACTGCAGTACCCCAATGTTATTGTAATGTTATGTTATGCAGTTTACACCCGCCATGAGCTGGTATGTGCTAACCACCCTGTTCCCCTCTCTTGGCAGGAGTGGGCTGGTCCTGCTTCTTGTCTAGAGGAGAGTTCTAGTCTAGTGAGGAGGAAGGAAGCTCCTACTCCTTGGACCTTAGAATTCAGAGACTAACAGTTCCCTGTGAGCTTTCACTTCTGCCTTAGAAAGATCAAAAGAGAGAAAGACATGAACTTTGAATCTGCATGGCTAAAGCATAGGATTCAGCAAGGTAATCTGTGATTAAAGCTAACCAGACTTTGCTGCCTGTGAGGGATTAAGACACCCATCACGCTTAACCATGTCCTGGCCAGACATGCCTCTAAAACCTGTATCCCGTGATGGGCACTACAGCCATAATTGCCAAACTACGGTTGCTAGCCAGAAATTCTAAGAGATTCTAGCAAGATAGCATACCAAGAGTGCCATTATTTGCCTCTTTGCCAGACTCAATAGCTCGCCATCTGGGAAAAGGATTTGCACTGTGTACAGATTATTGTTGGATGCACTACAACTCCTATTTTGTACTCAAGTGAAAAAAGAACTAGAGGTAGTGCACCGAGGGAAGAAAGGGTGTATCCTTCCTTCACTGCATCGGCCCTAGGGAAACCACTGTGATACATTCTATAGTCAGAGCCACTTTCACTCCCATTCTCTGCTCTGCCTCCTCAATCATGTAGGCATGACCTATATGCTGTAGCTGTATTTAAATATTCGTCCAATATATTACCAATATTCCATACCGTATTAATTAACCACACCTACAGCTGCCCAGATGTAAGGAGTTACACTGAAAGTTTGCATTCACTTTATGAGATAGAGGCTGTGGGTGGGGAGGCATCCAACCATCCAAAACGCATAGGCGTGAACCATATTCACTGGAATAACACAGCCCATATGAATTTGGCACAAGTATATATTGGTGCATAACCACCCAAAAATTTTAAATTAAATACAGTAAGGGGCAGAATTAGCATAGTCTGCTGGGGTAAGAAGTGCCAAATTATTAAGAATTTTAACGCATTTCAGGAGGTGTGTGCATCAGAAACTGAAATTCACAGCAGCTAGTAGCTAAATTAGATATCGCCTGCAATTTACACTAATTCTCTCATGTTAAAATTGTTTTTCCCAGATTTTAATACTGATGACTTATCCTCTGGATAGGTTATCAGTATCCGATCGGTGGGGGTCTGACACTTGAGACCCCCGCCAATCAACTGTTTAAGAAGGCACCAGCCACTCCTGTCAGCACCATGGCCTTTTCACAGCTTTCTCTAGGCCAGGCACAACACCTTCACCTGTCGAGTGACCTAGTGTAGTGTACGGGAGTTGTGATGCCCGACACTACAGAAGGGTCACTTGAGTGCTGTCGTTCCCCTCATTTATGGGGAGGTTGGTATGAGTCATCGTCATAAAATGCAATGTAGTGTGATGCTATGTACTTCCCTGTTACTGTGTTATTGCCATGTGCAGGCCTACTAGCGGTGTCATCCCAGCTTTAGCCACTAGAGGGAGCTAGGGAGCCCTGGTATATATAGGCCCAGTCAGGTGAAGGAAGTCAGTCCAGTCCAGGCCTTGAGCCTGTTGAGTCTAGTCCAGTCCAGGCCTTGAGCCTGTTGAGTCTAGTCTAGTCCAGGCCATGAGCCTGTGAAGGCAGTGCGGGCCTGGAGCCTGCAGACTAGGAGAGAGCACCTATAGAAGCAGGATCATCACTGTAACCAGCCTAAAGAAGCTGAGGAAAGGCAGAGCAAAGTTCAGGAAAGCAAGAGGTACTACAGATACCAGAGGAGGTACTTAATAATTACAATTCCAAGGATATACGCCAGATATAGGGCATTGGGGACTTGGAGGATAGTTTCCCTGTCCAGGATCAGTCAGGTAGAGAGTGCAAGCCACCTGTACTGCAAGAGTCCTGTGTTTTACCCTCTGTGAAATCACCTTGCTTTACTGCAGGTTAAGCCTCCTTTTATTTAAGTAATAAAGACTGCACTTTCTAGCTGGTCTTTACCGTTAATGGTCGTGCGGCACCTACAATACTGTGCGGCCATTAGTAATGGAGACCGGCTATACAGTGTGGGCTTAGTTAGTTAAATAAAAGGCAGCAGCAGCCTAATTGGCAGCCGCAACCAGAACAGCTCACGACCATGCCATGTGGTCGTACCCTCAAACCAGTCATTATTAGTTAAACAATAATTATTAGTTAAACAGAGCCGGAAACAGAAAGCTCTATCCATTGTGTAGTAGTTGTGCTAACTTACCATATCTCAGCTTGAATCAATCCTTAGTACAGAAAAAGTAAGATTCCTTGTAAAGGTGATGTCATCAAGGATTGGAAACAATTTACTCAAAGCATAAATATTGAATTATTTATTCATAAAACTATGCGTGTTTCAGAATCAAAACAATCCTCACTATTTGACCAAACTATTAAGCCATAAGCACGGCATACTTGTGCCATAATTTGTGACCTTTTTGAGCTTTATGCCACTTTTATAAAGTGGCAAGAAATGGTATGCGGTTTAGCGGGAGAGGGTGGGGCTTCCAGCGGTCAGGCCTGCTAGCTGGATTCTGGACATTGACAGTTTGCGCAGTCACAATACACACTTTATCCTTGTCAGTTGTTATTGAGCTGGCTGGCGGTACTGGCTCTTTTGTGATTGCACCGTGATCTTATTAGTGAATTAGTTTACAGAAACACCCCATATGTGGTTATTTACCTCCTTACAGGCACATGGGAGGGCTCAGAAGGGAAGAGGCTCAATATTGTTTTATGAGGGCAGATTTTGCTGGAATGGTTTTCAGGTGCAATGTAACATTTGAAGAGACCCTGAGGTACCCCTAGAAAGGAAACCCCCCAAAAAGGAATTGATCGAGGGGTGTACTGAGAGCAGTGACCCAACAAGCATTTCATAGAATTTAGAAACACTTGGCTGTGAAAATGAAATAAAATGTTGTGTTAGTAACAGGAGAAAAATGACCTCACAATTTGTTATGCATTTTTTCCTGAATATGGCAACACACTATATGTGGTCGTAAACAGCGCTCAGTAGGGAAGCTGTGGCATCTGGTTTTTCTTCAACTTTAACTACAGAAGGGTCACTTGAGTGCTCTCGTTCCCCTCATTTATGGGGAGGTTGGTATGAGTCATCGTCATAAAATGCAATGTAGTGTGATGCTATGTACTTCCCTGTTACTGTGTTATTGCCATGTGCAGGCCTACTAGCGGTGTCATCCCAGCTTTAGCCACTAGAGGGAGCTAGGGAGCCCTGGTATATATAGGCCCAGTCAGGTGAAGGAAGTCAGTCCAGTCCAGGCCTTGAGCCTGTTGAGTCTAGTCCAGTCCAGGCCTTGAGCCTGTTGAGTCTAGTCTAGTCCAGGCCATGAGCCTGTGAAGGCAGTGCGGGCCTGGAGCCTGCAGACTAGGAGAGGGCATTGCAGTCCCTGTAACCGGGTTCCAGATCCAAGGAAAAGGTTCCCCTTCTGAGTCAGCACCTATAGAAGCAGGATCATCACTGTAACCAGCCTAAAGAAGCTGAGGAAAGGCAGAGCAAAGTTCAGGAAAGCAAGAGGTACTACAGATACCAGAGGAGGTACTTAATAATTACAATTCCAAGGATATACGCCAGATATAGGGCATTGGGGACTTGGAGGATAGTTTCCCTGTCCAGGATCAGTCAGGTAGAGAGTGCAAGCCACCTGTACTGCAAGAGTCCTGTGTTTTACCCTCTGTGAAATCACCTTGCTGTGTAAGTACCTGCCATATGTGAACTGTAACTTATAACCTGCTAAACCAACCGTCTTCTAAAGAACTGCGCTTCCATCCATGTCTGTGCATGATTACTATCAAAGCTTCAGTAAAGTTCAAGTTCTGTTTTATTGCAACGTGGTTCCTCAATTATTCATCCTATCAGCAAACGGTGTGCCACCGTTAATTGGCACTGGCGTCACGAACTCTACCTATAACTACCTGTCCTAGAAGAAGAACCAGAGAGTCGGCCTGTTCCAGGTTAGTGGTCATAACTGCACTACAACACCCAGGTACACTATTGAACCCGAACTTGATTACGCTGCACCTCTCTTTTGGCATCACCAACAGGATACGCACGCTTTATAGTGCAGGAAGCGTGAACTTTGTGCCTTATCCAGTTTGCCCTGTGACCAGAGTTACTTTTGGGACTTTATTTGCATTGTTGGGCCAGAAAAGTGTACCTAAAGTGGACCGGAGCGCAGTGCAGTGTTGCGCCATCCTAAGGAAAAGAACTGTGTACTTGAAAGTGATTTTTGTGAACTTTTTGCAATCCTGCTTGCTGTCAGTGAATGGCACCCAAGATGGCTACCGGCGCTGTTGAAATTCTTTCTGCGCCATCACTGTCCTCAGTGGCGCGAAGATTTGGCGCCAAAACCCTCCAAGAGGGAGGAGTAAACTGTCCCGGGATGCCGACCCTGTATGTGGATTACAGTGTGAGTACCGCCTACCCTATTGCCGAGAACCTAGGGGGCGGGCCTGAAGTTGGGCGAGAAGGGGAGTGGCCAGAGAGTTGTTCCCAGGGAGAGCAAGTGTTGGAGCCTGCGACGATCAAGATGGCGAGGCTTGCGGAGAAGGCGCCAGGCCTGGAGCCCATATCCGAGGCTGAAGAATCACCAGCCTGCAGTCCGGAACCAGAGTGGGCGCCCGATTCCCGATTTGAGTGGCCCCCGACACCGGGTGTGAAGCCGGTTGGAGGACCAGTCAGGCCTCCAGCACTGTGGTCCCAACTAATGGCGGAGGTACGGGCGGCCGCCGTCAAAAAGACCGTAAAGCAGAAGATTTACTTTGAGGAGCTAGCCAAGACTGTGCTAGACAAGCACCCCCATACGCAGCCCCGCCTGGAACGGCGGACGGGGTGGTTCTGACTTTTGACAAGGACCGTGGCTTTGGATTTATCCGAGACTATGTCACCGGCCGGGACCTGTATGTCAACCGGAGGTCAGTAAAGAGGAGCTACCTGCCGGAGTACCTCCACAACCTGCGCGACGGGGAAGAAGTGGAATTTACCCCCGCTGAGGGCCTGCGAGGCCCATACGCTACAGCGGTGACGCGTCCAGGACCAGTACCTGAGAACTGGGAGGAGGCAGAGGATCAACCAGAGACAGAAGACCCGCCGGGGCTGGTCCGGAATACCTACCAAGAAAAGGGCTCCTTCTTAGGCCCAAATATCTTCTGGCAGCCGACCGTCTTGGACAAGCCTGTAAGTCCATATCCTTCCCCGGAATTGCCACGCCGGGAGAAAACGGCGGCAGATTGGGCACGTATGGCCCAGTTTAGTGAGGCCCTGGATAGCCTGCGGGGGAAGCCTAAAGAAGAGACGTCTCCTGAGCCTGCTGCAAGTTTGCCGGAATCCAGCAGTGACATCGCCGCCCTGGAGGAGTGGATCGCTATGTTGCAAGTTCACCTGGACGGCCTGCGTCAAGTGGCAAGTTCCAGAGCAGCATCGCAGCAGCCAAGCCGTGGTGAGTCACCTGTGTCCCCTGTGCATCCTGAACCTGTAGCCCGGGTCCTATGCATAATAATGAGCAGCCCAAAATTAGTGTGAACTCAGATAAATTAACATACTCCAGGAGCCAAGTCCGCCGTGACGGGACCTCCTTATCCCGGCCAGCGGAAGTGTCTGCCCCACTGCCGGCCAGTGTCCCAATATCTGCAGCTCTTGTAAATTCTCAACCTGTCGGGCCAGTGAGATGGATAAGCCCAGTCCCTGTGATGATACCGGCCCATTCTGTCTGGTGGGCACAACCTTCAGGTGTCCCTTGTACATGGCCCAGGCTGCGGGCAGTACCGGGCTGCACCACATCTGATGAGCAAGGGTCCTATGACACTTACCTGTGAGCAGGCCTGCTAGGCCATGCTGCTGAACCTCACAGGGACTTCATGATTGTTGCAGGAGCTGCCCTATATGTTGTCAGGCTGGTGGAGCTTGCTGCCAGTTCCCCACGGCCGGTGGCATTTTTGTGAAGATAAGTTGCCACTGTGGAACCACTGCTCCCAGCCTGCCCTATTGGTTTCCAGGACATCCTGCCTGTTGAAGCATATTTTTCGTCAAAATCCAAGTTGTGCTTTTATATTGCACCTTATCCCCTTTTTAACCCCCATTTCAGGTTGAAAGGGAATCATTATGTCAGCACTCTAAGGGTACGCAGGACTTGCCAGGATAACTTGGCCCTGGTATTGTCAGAGTCCGGTGATGTCAATACTATCTATGTGCTGCTGACTTATATTTATTGCCATTTTATTCAAGTCATGTGCCCAGAGATGGACTCCCCATGTGCGAGCCTCTGTGATATTGTTCTTATTATGGACTTATGCATTTTCTGATGGACTATCCTGGTGTTCCTATTATACGCTGTGCCAGGTCAGCACCCCAGTTCCACTCACTATCCTGTAAGAAGAGAACGATGCCCCTTGTCACCGCACTTCACCTTCTGCCAACTGGACCTGATATAATTATATATGCAGATGATACTGATACATATGTCTATGTATGCCTGCATGTTCTTTTTTTTGTCTTTCAGGTGAAAAATCCAGTTGGGCGGACCCTGTTTGAGTACGAGGCCGTATTCACCTTAAAGCAGCGGGGTATGTAGTGTACGGGAGTTGTGATGCCCGACACTACAGAAGGGTCACTTGAGTGCTGTCGTTCCCCTCATTTATGGGGAGGTTGGTATGAGTCATCGTCATAAAATGCAATGTAGTGTGATGCTATGTACTTCCCTGTTACTGTGATATTGCTATGTGCAGGCCTGCTAGGGATGTCATCTCAGCTTTAGTCAATAGAGGGAGCTAGGGAGCCCTAGTATATATAGGCCCAGTCAGGTGAAGGAAGTCAGTCCAGTCCAGGCCATGAGCCTGTTGAGTCTAGTCCAGTCCAGGCCTTGAGCCTGCTGAGTCTAGAGGTCATTGCAGTCCTAGTAACCAGGTCCATGAGCCTGTGAAGGCAGTTCGCGCCTGGAGCCTGCAGACTACAGAGAGGCACCTATAGTTAAGCAGGATCATCACTGTAACCAGACTAAAGAAGCTGAGGAAAGGCAGAACAAAGTTCTGTAGCAAGAGGTACTACAGATACCGGAGGAGGTACTTAATAATTGTAATCCCAAGGATATACGCCAGATAAAGGGCATTGGGGCCTTGGAGGATAGTTTCCCTGTCCAGGATCAGTCAGGTAGAGAGTGCAAGCCGCCTGTACTGCAACAGTCCTGTGTTTTACCCTCTGTGAATCTCCTTGCTGTGTAAGTGCCTGCCATATGTGAACTGTAACTTATAACCTGCTAAACCAACCGTCTTCTAAGGAACTGCGCTTCCATCCATGTCTGTGCATGATTACTATCAAAGCTTCAGTAAAGTTCAAGTTCTGTTTTATTGCAACGTGGTTCCTCAATTATTCATCCTATCAGCAAACGGTGTGCCACCGTTAATTGGCACTGGCGTCACGAACTCTACCTATAACTACCTGTCCTAGAAGAAGAACCAGAGAGTCGGCCTGTTCCAGGTTAGTGGTCATAACTGCACTACAACACCCAGGTACACTATTGAACCCTAACTTGAGTACGCTGCACTAGGAGCAGCTCAACCCCATAGAAGTGAATGGGGCTGAGTGCGATACCAAGTATAGCTGCTATCCAATGTACAGCAATGTGCTTGGTAAGCAGCGAGTAGGCCACAGCACTCACAGGAGCACCGCTTCTTTCTCAGCTGATCGGCGGAGGTCCCATGTGTTGGCACTGCACTGATCAGATACTGATGACCTTTTCTGAGGATAGGTCATCAGTATTAAAACCTCAGAAAACCCTTTTAATTTTGTAAGGTCATGTATGAACCACCTGCCTACACTCTTTTTATTTTAAAAAAAAGTGCTGAGAACGCCATCCATCTATGGACTCATCATGGCTCACATTTACCGTCCAGCACACCTTATCTATTTATCTATAATACAATCAACACGGGCGTTGGAATCTTTGGTGGACAGGAAGGGACCATTACTCACTATCATGGACAATCTTGACTTTCCACCTGGTCTATCTCCCTAATTTTTTCTTAGAGGTGTGGGAATATGTTCATTCCACATTTATCTGCAGAATCCCTTAAGTCCCTGTCATCTTTAATATCAAACATAACCCCCTTGACTTGTGCTCAATATGAGTATGTTCAAATCCGACTTTTCTGCTCTTCACTTTGGATGAATAATGACCTCTCACGTCCTTTAACGCCGTTTAAGTGCTTGTGCCTATCTCACTCATCCTCCCACATGCCATTTCTCTAATTTACAAATTATTACTATCGTACTATCGCACTACACTTCCCCCATCATTTTGCCAAGCATGGGAGGAGCAATTGGGTAAACATTTTTCTAAGATGCAGTGGTCAAAATGTTTCTTCCTTTCTCATAAGGCTTCCATTGCGACTAAAGCGCAAGAAACATATATAAGATAAAATCTGATGGTATACAGTTCCTACGCATCTCCATCATTCCCTGCAACTTCCCCCATGTGTTGGAAATGTGGCTAATCAGAAGGTATTATATCCCACATCTGGTGGAGCTGCCCATCCCTTGTGAGTTTTTGCAATATTGTACTTAAAGTCATTGAGGACTGTACTAAGACTTTATGTTCCTAATGTCCACCTCTTCCTTGAAGAAATCTCTTGCCATCTACTGCAAGCAGCCAAAATAGTTATTCCCCGTCATTGACGCTCCTCTGTGCCTTCTAGTGGTTTGAGGAAATAGCTGCAACCCAGTGGATGGAGGAGCTTATCGCTATCACTCCTGAAGACAGCTATAAATACATATTTGGTCTGCTTGGGATGCATTTCGCGCCACATCCTTTTATCTCTCTATTCAAACCTGATTCCCCTTTCAATTATGGTATCTTTCTTACACTTGCTTATCTATTATTTTTTCTCTTTTTTCTTAATGTTGCTATATTTAAAATGTTTTTCATTTTACTCATAATAGGCCTGCATTACAGTATTAACATACTTCTTATATATATTCTTATACCTTTCCAAGGTTTTTTGCACTTTGAAAAAATAGAAGAGACTCTAGGTTTGTACAGTACATCATTTATTTGCATTCTTATATTTTGCATTTTGTATATTATTATCTCTTAAAAATTCAATAAAACTTTTGAATTGAAAAGAAGGTGGTGCGAAAGTGTAACCAGGAAAAAGTTAAAAATCTTTGCCCAAAATATGCACGTTTGCGACTTTTCTGTGCCAGAAAACCTGCATAGAGGCTTTTATAAATTACCCCATAAGGTCACAAAATATATTAAATGATGCATCAAGAAAACTGTCCATAAAAATCCCTACAATATATACCAGATCTGTTCTATTATTAGCCGGCCATAGTGATTATACATGCTTTATATATTTCGCAGGAGCGCACATAATATAAATAAAAATTCATTATTAGGGCTCATGCATACAAATGTGTGAGGCCCAAGCCTGTATTGCAGCCCACAAACAGCTTGAATAGGTCCTTAATCCGCAAGATACGGAGCAGTGCGGAGTGGAGGCACGGAGTGGAAGCCCATGAAAGCACTACTGAGTGCTTCAGTGGGATTTCGGTCCGTGCCTCCGCACTGCAAAAAAATAGGACATGTTCTATTTTTTTGTTGTGTGGACTGAATATCGCGGATTGCAGACCCATTCAAGATAAAGGGTCCACATCCGCAAATAATGGGCACGTGGCTATTTGCGGTCCGCAGCACGGCATGGGGTGCACATGTTTGCATGAATGAGCCTTTACAGTTATCATTTTAGTTACATAAAACAAGCTTCACATAAGTGTACACACACAGCTGGCAGAAACAGTGGCGGGTTTGCTTCTTATATTACAGTATAATTTAAAGGGGTTGTTCAGTTCCTATCACACTCCAATACCACCCACATACAGCTGCACATCTAGTAAATACAAGGCAAACACAACAATACAGAAATATTTTTTTGTTCTTAACACGCAGTTAGATCACTTTGACCCCATTATTCTGCTAAAGTATTTTGCATCTAAAGTAGAACCTACAGAGAAAAAACCTAATAGAAAGATTTCCATGCCTTCTGTGTTTTGGACTCACAAATAGTAATGCATAATAATGATGGATTAGCCGCTTTACATTTTTGTTTATTTGTATTCCAGCCAGAAACATGTATCATCTATTCACTGGATGTTGATAAATTCCAGTCCTTCTGCATGATGAAGGAGCAGAGCCCATCTTGGAAGAATAAATGCCACTCTCTAAGGTCATAGGCTGTGCTGCCACTCTGATATCTCACCACTAGCCAACTTTTTTGAGGATGTGAGTGGTGCTAATGTAGCAGTGGTGCTTTTGCAAATCACCTCTATGTGATGTCTCCTCTATTCATATATACTTCACCTGCACTAAACTCCCAACAGAACAGGTACAGATGGTAGGTGCAGTGTACCTAAATGGAGGAGGCATTGCATATAGGTGATTTGCCTGGTCACATGACCCTCCATCAGTAGCCATTTTATGGACAGGACTTCTGTGTGCACAGCAGAAAAGACGTTGTATATAAGGGGACATATCTTATGAAATATAGAAAATAGTGCAGAATTTCAACAAAGACTATTAGAGTAAGTGCCATGTAATCATCTCAAAAACACATTGGTTAACACTTATGGGAAAGTGGCCAACCCCTTTAACCACATCTTCCATATCCATGAATTCTCTCTGCATATTGTGTCTAATAGGAGAGTTCAGTTTCCTACAAAGTTCTGGAGAGCAGTCTGTAAACTTCTGGATGTGACTTGGACTTTTCCCCTGCTTACCATTTCCAGTTCAATGGGCAAGTCAAGTGCACCAATCAAATTCTGACTAACTATATACTCTACTTTACTAATATCAAGATGACTGGCTTGCTTTGCTTACAAGTCACTTAAAATTGAGAAAGCTCATTGGAAGAACGAGTGAAACGTTGCCTTGATTTATTCTTTACAGATATACCATGACCTGGATAAATGAGAACCTTCACAAACATTTTGCTTCCAGGGGCAGAGTTTTCTCACAATAATTATATTAGAGCATCTACAGGCAAATCTTTTTCCGTTGTGTATAGCCATCAGCTCAGAATTCCTTTTCCAGTTTCTGTTTCATCAGGTGTACCTGCGGCTGATTTTTCTGTGGAAAAATGTTCTCAGCTCTGGTATGAGATCAAGGCAACTGTTGTGAAAGCTACCGTTCAGATGAAAAAATTTGCTGATCATAAACGCAGACCTCCCCCTCAGTTCTCTGTGGTGAAAAAGTCTGACTTTCCTCTAAGAACATCATGCTCAGAGTACCATCTTACAAGCTGGCGCCTTGTTCCCTTGGTCCATTTGAGGTTGTCAAGAAATTCTTTTTTTTTTTTTTTATAAACTACATCTTCTTGACTCTCTGCAAATACCTAATTCCTTCCGTGTTTTTCTCCTCAAACCTGTGATCTTTAATAAATTTTCCAAGGGGTTCTATCCTGCTTTCTCACCGGTGAGTGTTGAAAATGTCTATGAGGATATCCATGATATGAAGAAGGTTAGAGGCAAGACTTTTTCTTTGTGGTGGATTAGAAAGATCCTGGGAACCTCTGGAGAATATTTATAAGTCAGTGCTTTTGAAGAAGTTTCTGCAAAAATTTAGCGCCAAGGTGAAGGACATGTAGGTGGATACTGTTGCACTAGCATCCCGTGACCTTCACTACTCCACTCCAGTGCGCCCAGGCGCTGTGCTACTCACCCTAGTGTCTGTTCACATTGCCCTCTCACGGGTAGTAGTGCTCCTGGTTGCCAGTGTCTTCTGCAGGCTGCTGCCTAAATGTCTCCTCTGTTAGCCTCCTGGCCTGGTCTGCTAGCCTCTTGCAGGCATCCTGGCCTGGTTCCTTAGGGCATGCTCACGCACTTGCTCTCAGCCGTCTAAACGGTCAGTGCGTGCATCCAAATCCTTCCCCAGCCAATGGCTGGTGGTCTCTGTCTATTTAAGGCACCATCCCCAGTAGAAGGGTTTCTGAGTGTTAGGTTTTCTAGTCTCTAGTTACAAGCTAAGGTGTATTCTCTGACTACCTGTGTACTGTTCTCGAGCCTGACTACCAACGCTGACTTCTGTCTACTTGCCCATACCTTAGCCTGTTTCTAGGATTCCCCTACTGCTGCTTGCGTTGACCTCAGACTTGTCTCATGTATATGCTAGTATGCTGCCTGCCCTGACCTCTGCCTGTCTCATGACTATGTATATTGTCTGACCCCTTGGTGCCTTGCACCATTGTCTCTGACCCCCATGGGTCAGCTGCCAACTACACTGGGACTTTTCCAGGAGGTAGCGGCCTGGTTGGTTCCCGACAGCAAAGTCCAGAATCCAGATCCCTTTATAGGGGTTACAGGGGGAACAATAATAGAGATCCTAGATGCGAGTGTCCAGGTCGCAGACACCCAGATCCTTGCTACCCAAGTAAGACATAATATAATGAAAAAAAGGGGGGCAAGCTTATATCATAAAACTTAACTTTTACTAAGTCCAGGTAAAATACCATATAGATACAAAATTATGCCTATAAATCACCGTGCCAGATGTGGCACATTAACCAACTCAAATGATTCTTGTCCAAGAACCAGTCAGCACTGCCTCATCGGTAAAGAAAAATTACAGGGCCAACTTATTGGTAACCGGGTAGTAACGGTAACCATATAAGATGGCACTGGCTCAAAGCACACAGGAGAAAGGTCAGGGTGAGCCACAGTGTGTATAGAGGGACTTATTGACAACATAGGGCAGATGGTCTAACAATCCCTAGTGCCACCCTACTTGGCCTATCACACCCATTCACCTATTTAACAGTGTCCTACCCCGCAAGGAGTAGCACCATTACCGAACCTGTCCCTGGGTCAACTATCCCTGATATAATCCTAATCAGTACAGAACAACTCCTGTCGTGCACAGAAAAAAGTGAGAGAAAAAGAGGCAAAATGTGGGGCAGTGGTGTGGGGGTGTGCTATGTCAAACTCCTCAACATCAAAACCAAATGCCTCATTAAGCAATTCAAAAGGGAAATAAAATACATACTCATCGAGTAGTGTGTCAATACTCTCCTATATTTTGTCCCATCGTCAACTTTAGCCATCGATCATAAGCTAAAGAGAAGGCCCCTCGATTCAACGATAAAGTTGTCACTGTGATTTTGTAGTAAAAAGATCACATGTTAATGCTCCGTGTCTCTGCTGTCCGGAAGGTGGCTTGGCTCGCTTTAACGCAGCGGATTACCCGCACAGGATCCGCTTGTGTTAAAGAGCCCTAAGCCCAATTATGCCAGATATGTACCCCCTCACAGTAGTTATGACAGATATGTGCCCCCTCACAGTAGTAATGCACAGAT
The DNA here is from genome assembly GCA_033119425.1 of Bufotes viridis. Lineage (NCBI taxonomy): Eukaryota > Metazoa > Chordata > Amphibia > Anura > Bufonidae > Bufotes > Bufotes viridis. The sequence continues at coordinate 177,162,106 of CM065592.1, forward strand.
GTCCCCCCTCACAGTAGTTATGTCCAGATATGTGCCCCCTCAAAGCTGTTATACCCAGATATCTGCCCCCTCACAGTAGTAATGCACAGATATCTGCCCCCTCACAGTAGTAATGCACAGATATGTGCCCCCTCACAGTAGTTATGCCAGATATGTTCCCCCTCGCAGTAGTTATGCCAACATATGTGCCCCCTCAGTAAAGATGCTCACTTTTGTGCACCCTCACTCTAGTTATTGCCCCCCCTTTTGCCTCCAGTCTGCAGCTTTATGGGGGGGGGGGAAAAACATACTTACCTTCTTCCCTGATGACCCGCTCCCACACTCACATTGCGCTGCTGGCTGTGCTGGAAGCCGATTCCCGGGCCTTTAGCCCTCCTTCCACAGCCAGCAGCGCGATGTGTGGCCAGCAGGGGGAGCACTGGAACTCAGAAGAACAGTTAAGCAGGGAGCGTAGAGGGCTCCCTGCTTCACTCTTAAAACGAACAGCCCGGCAGTGACAATAACTGTCGGGTGAGTGTGCGCGCCCCCCCCCTCCCCTTCCTTGCCTCTGTACTCCCTCTACCTCCTGTGGACCCTCATGTTTGAAGAGCGCTCTGACGGGGCCCAGAATTCTCACTGTACTTCATGCTGGGCCCGGTCAGAGCGCTCCCATTACATGCGAGTGCAGTGGGCCCCCTCCCCCCACTGGGCCCAGTCGCACCGTCTGTGACCGCCATCGCTACGCCCCTGGTAATGACTACCAATGTCCAGGGGCTACAAGCATGACCAACGTACCAGGTGAAAATGTGGGTTCCTTTGAAAACTGCAAAAGCAGACCCTAACCCAAGCTAAAGCACTTGAATCTTAGAGCGGACAACCATCACCCAGGGCCCCTTTGGGGCTAGCATTTATGCAAATACAGACCATATAGTTTAAGCACAAACCTATACAAAAGCTTTAGCAGCATCAGTAAGGGAACCTTCCCATGGAATGCACATAACATACAGAATCCCATTTAAGGGGGCAAAAAACTCATGTATGAAAAATATATTTTATTAATGCTTGTCACTATAACATTATATCATACACCGAATACATATTAAAAGATAATAATTAATAATAATAGCAAAAAAGAAATGCACCATCCTCCTACTATTCTAGTGGTACCAAAAGTATAACACAAGTGTGTAATAACATCAAAGGATGCAACATCCTTAGACATGTTGAGAAACGTGGTTTGTGGGATCACTAAACCCTTGACATGTGTGAAAAAATTTTAAAAAAATAAATAAATTGAAATCTATTAATTTCTATTCTATTTCAGTGAATATCATGGTTGTGACCCCCCCGGAGCATTCAGTTTCAGAGAAATTGAACATGGGAATCAGTTATAAAATGTTTAAAGGGCTCTTCTGTAAAAGGAAACCAAGTGGATTGTGATGTTAAAAAAACTGTGGCTCTGGATGGAATTAGTGAAGCGCTTATTTTGAAATCTGTTGTATGGAATGGTTTTGAACGATTTTAATAATGTAGGAGGCTCCATGCGTTTTATTGTGTCAACGTACATTGATTTTGTTTCTTTTTTCTATAGCTGGGTGGTTAATTTTATACAGTACTTGCATTGCAAAATGTTTAGACTCGTATGGAAAAATGTTGTAAAGTGTGAATACTTTAAAAAATCAAAGTGTAAAAAGTTTATTTTTTTTTAAATTAAAATGCAAAGTGAATGAACAAAAGATAAATCAAAACGATAATTGTTGTGACCACCCTTTCCTTCAAAACAGCTTAAGTTCCTCTATGCACACTTGCACACAGTTTTTCAAGGAACTTGACAGGGGGTTTGTTCCAAACATATTGGAGCACTAACCACAGATCTTCTGTAAATGTAGGCTTGCTCAAATCCTTGTTCCTCTCCCTGTAATCTCGAACAGACTCAGGCTTGGTGGGGGCCATATCATCACTCTAGGACTTCTTGTTCTTCTTTATGCTGCAGATAGTTCATAATGACATTGGCTGTATGTTTGGAGTCATTGTCCAGCTGAAGAATACATTTGGAGTCATTCAGATGTCTCCCTGATGATATTGCATGATGGATAAGTATCTGTCTGTTTTTCTCAATATCGAGGACACCATAAATGGTGTTGAATGAATGGAGGTAGACCATGCGGTTTCTATGGAGCCTGCCCGCTTGGGTAGCCTCACCCCCTTTCTGATGCTGTAAGGAGTCCCTGCTCTTCTCTATGGAGATATGGTTCAGTCCATCCCCCTTTTGGAGGCTGCTCTCTGGTGTGCTCTAAGGAGTCCTTGCTCTTTTCAATGGAGTCGGCACTCTTACATGAAGGGGATGGGCCTTCAGCATTCTGTTAGTGCTTGAGGATACCCCTGTATATTTGGATTTTTTGCCTCCTTTCTTTGAATGGGATTCTGTAGTTGTTTGGTATATTTAGTTTAAAGACTGGAGGTTTTCTGCTTAAAAAAGATACAGAGAACCACTAATAAAGAGATGTTGTAATGTGCAGAAATCCATATGCAAGAAGTAACATGAGATAACGAGAAGGGCTTATATTGGTTCACATTATTAGCTGCCTATTGGGGCATTTACACATCAAAATTACTCAAAAGAAGCAAAATAAAGAATATAATTTGTTACATAAACCTGTTTCTACAGAAGTGTGAAGTATCACGATATAAACAATCCAGTAATAACATGCATGTACTGTATGTGCTCAGGTTTCTGAAAATATGACATCATTTTTTTCCATATTTCTCATGGGTTTTCTGTCATGACCTGATTATTTCTGCCTGACATTCCCGTTCTTTGTATGGAAAAATAAAGGCCCCTTTCAAAATGACCAGTCCAGTAGGCATGTAGTTGGTGGCTCCTGAGTAAGACACAGATATTGTAGCTCAACAAATGTATTGAATTTGGGTGGCTTGATAACAGTTCTTGTTGCACCAAAGTGATTGTAGGCTTTGCATCTTGCACTACTATGCCACTGTGGTTGATGAGGGGCTCCCAGTGCTACAGTCTGCCCCACCTGTTTGCCACATATTGGGGGTATTACACTGCTCTTCCAGGGGTCTTTGTGGCTGCTATGCTACTGCCTTTCCTGCACTCACAAAGCTGTGAAAAATGCAGAACATACAGCAGGGCAGTAAGAATTCTAGTCAAGGGCATAGCTATAGGGGAAGCTGCTGCTACAGGGTTTGAACTCGGAAGGGACCCTTTCAGGAGGAGGACTGAAAGATTTTATTGTCAGGACTCAACAGTATTAAATAATACATTACATATAGTGACAGTATATACAATGACATGACATACAATATAAGTGTAGAAAATGGACAGAAGGAAGCTGCCTAGCCTGGTCTAATAGAGCTATCTTGACTAGCCACAGGAGTGAGAGTTGCACAGGAGGAGGGGGCTGTTCAAAAATTTGCTGTGGGGCCCAGTCAGTTTAATGTACACCACTGGTTCTAGTCCAAGTCCACACAATTCGGGTCACTGTTGTGCAAGAATGATGGGGGGGGGGTTTGGGACGGGCAATTGGAAAATTACTTACTCGCTTACCTGCGCCGGCTGCCCCTTCCTTCTCCTGCATGTCTGTGATGTTCCGCTGGCCTCCATCGATGTCAACATCCGGTTTGACATCGCGGCAGCCAATTACTGGCTGCAGCGGTGTCTGGCTCCCCTTGCGTCATGACAAATGGTCTCAAGACGCAAGAAGTGCCCAACACCTCCATAGCCTGTGGCTGCAGTGATGTCAAACCAGATGTTGGCATCTAAGGAGTCTAGTGGAGCATCTGTGGCCTGCAGGGTGTCTGGCTCCCCTGAGGATAAGTCATCAATATTAAAAAAGCCCGGACAAACCCTTTAAGAGTTAAATATATTTCCATTGTCTACCCTTATCTCCAGGTTCCGGTGCTGTCCAATAGTCTTATCACAAACTGAAGGCCCATAACTTATTAGATATTGGAGCTAGGAAACATAAATGCCATTAAAATCAGTCAGAGGGAAAAGGCAATGATGCTTGTGTGATAGTGATTGCATGTACTACATTTCTGTTGGATGTAGCAAATATTACACATCCAAACCCATATAGGAATATTTGTATTGCAGTATTTACTGTTTTTAAAATAGTTTCCCATACATAATGTGCATCATAAAACAAGATCACATAGTTTAGAAGCGGGAACACTGACATTCCTTTTTCAGTATAGCTGAGTGATAGACAATAAGTGTCTGATTGTGGTAAGGAGGGGAGGAGAAGAAAGGGAAGCTGGTTGAGGATGCTGAAGAGGCACTCATCACCGTTTGAAAGGCAGTTGCTTGATGCTTGATCAGCAAATGTCAAGGAACAGTTTTTGATTTGGATCATGATCACTGATCTAGTACTTGTGAGATTGCATTCTCAATGTGAATTAGGGCTCATTTACAAGACCATAGGCCATCTATGCACATATTGTGGACTGCAAATATTGGCTCCACAATATACGGGCACCACCCGTGTGAATCCCATATCATTGACTTGAAAGGGTACGCAATCCGCAAGATATGGCACAGTGCGAAACAGAGGCACAAATCTAAAGCTCACGGAAACACTGGAAAGCATTTCCGCGGGCTTTCAGGTCTGTGCCTCCGCACCACAAAAGATAGGTCATGACCTACCTTTTGCTGTATTTATCAGCTCTCAGACCTATTCATGCCAATGGGTTTGTGCCACAATTCGGGATTCACACAACCAGTGGCAGTGCACTGCAGACCACAATTTGTGGTCTGCAGAACAGGCACAGAGCACACACGGTTGTTGAATCAGCCTTTATTGTATACCTGGTAAGACCATATGTACTACACAGAGTAATGTCCTCCATTTTATTCTAAGCTTATTGCACATTTTCACAATGTGGAAAATTTTATTTTTCTATATACTTTATTGAATTGTTTAAAATTTTCTTAATTTTAGTATAGTGCTTCACCATATTATTAATTGTCTCTATAATACACTACAATACTTCTGTTACATAGTTGATAAGTTCATAAAAAATACAGATCAACCAAGTCCTGCCTATAGGCTTAATGTTAATCCAGAAGTAGGCAATGAGGAAGGCCTCAAGAAAGGCATCCAGGTCCCTCACGGCATCTTGTTGCAGAGAGTTCTATAGTTTAATTTCTCTTACAGTAGGGCTGCAGCTATCGACTATTTTTGTAATCGAGTATTCTATTGATTAATCCTAAATTAATCGAGTACTGTAATAACAAAAAAATAATTAAAAGAACAGTGCCATCAGCTTCCCCCTAGTGCCATCAGCTACCCCCCTAGTGCCATCAGCTACCCCCCAGTGCCATCAGCTACCCCCCCAGTGCCTTCAGCTGCCCCCCCCGTGCCATCAGCTGCTCCCCCAGGACCATCAGCTTCCTCCCCAGTGCCATCAGCTTTCTCCCCATTGCCATCAGCTGCCCCCCAGTGCCATCAGCTGCCCCCCCAGTGCCACCAGCTTACCCCCCCAGTGCCACCAGCTTGCCCCCCCCCCAGTGCCACCAACTGCCCCTCCTAGCCATGTCCCCAGCGCCAGTACTTACCTTAACTGTAGGGGAACCGCTCCACAGCTCCTCATCATCTTTTCTGTCGTCCTGACGTCACACAGCATTGGGTCATAGTGCGCACTTATGTGCACTATGACCTGACTATGTGTCAGGATACAGTACAGTGCAGCTTGGTGCGGGCTGGCGGGTAACCACGGAGCGGTGAGTAATAGCAAGCGCTTCACTCCCGCTCCATGGTCACATGACACATGAATCGAGGATTTTTTGGTGTCGAATTATTCGATTCAACAGAGTAATCATTTCAGCCCTATCTTAAAGTAAAGTATCCCAGTCTATGTTGATGGTGAAATCTTCTTTCCGATGCATGTAGAGGATGCCTCATGAAATGATCACAGTATACAACCTACAAACTTGTACCCCTATACAGGGACAAAAGTCATGCCCACACAAAAAAAATTTTTGTCAAAATTATACAACTTTATTACATCAAATAAAGAAGAAAATAATAAATACGCATATAAATAAATCAGGGGTAATGCTGTCAGAAAGGTAACAATGAACTAAAAATGCTATGTGGAATCACAGGCCCCCCAAGTCTCACTACCCCCGAAAAGAGTATAATACATGTCCACAACAATGGAAATATTCACCGATGAGACAGAGGATAAATATAAATAAAATAGTATAGAGCCTCAGCCTATATCCAATAATAGCTAATATCTACAGAAAGGACATCCCATAATGGATAGAGGCCAGAAAGGTCGAACTCAAAGTAAAAAAACAAATATCAGCCACCTCTAGGCTCACCTGTAGACATGATCGGGGGAGGGAGACAGTGGGTGAACCAGAAAAAACGTCTTGACGTGCATTTCGCCCTCACAGTATTTATTTATATTTGATGTAAAAAAGCTGCATAATTTCTAGAATTTTTTTTGTTTGTGTGGGCATGACTTTTGTCCCTATGTAGAGGTACAAGTTTGTAGGTTGTATGGTTGTATATGCATGCCTTTGCTAACGCTGGATGGGGCTCTTTAGTTTCTTCTTTGATATGGTTACAGGTCTAGGTTGGAAAATATCATTACAGAGATCTCTGTACTGTCCATATATATATTTGTACATTGTAGTTAGGGTCCATTCATACGTCTGTATCCGCCTTTTTGCAGACCACAAATTGTGGATCCACAAAACACAGATACCAGCCGTGTGCATTACGCATTTTGCGGATTGGAATGTCCTTACCTATGATAGAAATGCCTATTCTTATCTGGACAAAAACAGGCCATGTTCTATCTTTTTTGCAGGGCCGCGGAACAGAAGTGCGGATCTGGACAGCACATGGTGTGCTGTCTGTCTGCATCTTTTGCAGCCCCATTGAAATAAATGGGTCCGCATCCAATCTTCAAAATTGAAGAACAGATGCGGACTGAAAAATAAGGTTGTGTGGATGGGCCCTAATACTAACATTATGCTGTCTTTTTTTTCAAACTGTAAACCACTTAGCTGCCACAGTAGCTATTAACTGCTGTATCTAAAGAGTTAAACACTGGAGTTCAAAGGTTCCTCCAACTCTGACTGTTAGAGCAGGAGATCGGCTCCTGTTAAGTCTAAGGCTTTCTTAGAAAACAAGTACGTTTAAAATCCTACAAAGTAGGGGCTTGTTCATATCTGCTCTGTTCAGCTAAGTTTTATATAGGCTACAACCTCTATTTCCCTTTTTTGTCATTGATCTGTGGTAGTTTTCAGGGGAAGTAATCATCATACCTTCCTTTTTGGGCATTTTTCATGTATTCTCTTCAGGACCTCCATCGTAGATTCCATTAAAAAAAAAAAACAGACAAAAAAGTCCTGCATGCAGAACTTTTTTCTCTGGTAAAAAGGCAGGTTTCAAAATGGAAGCTGAAAATTTGTCAATGTAATCTGTTCAGCTCCGTTTGTCTCAGTTATTTGCTGAATCTGGCACTTCCATTATTTTTATTGTTCTGCTCCTATACAGAAATAATTAGCGGTGATGTGAGCTCACCCTTATGTGTATACTTCAAAAGTAGAATGTCTATTAATCCTTCATGTCATGTCTGTAGAATGTGTCAGCAGGTTACATTTCTTGTACATTTGTGCCCTCTTCTGTAAGTTCATGGTACTGCCTGTAACAACAGTTGCCATTCTGCTAGATCATCAATATTTAAATATCTGGAAATGCCTTGAAGCCCAAATAGATACAGGTTGTGTATGTTATTAATGTATGGGTTATTTTGATAGGCCTATTATATGAAGAGCCAGGCAAATACAAAACCTGCACACGTGAATTGCATCATAAAAATAAATGATAAATGAGAGGCTGCTGCAGTATGTATCTTATCATTAGTACATGGTGTTAACTCCTGAGATACTGTAATACTGGTCTTATCATTTGTACTTGCTGTTATCCTGGAAAGGAGCATTTGTTCACTTATTCCCAGTAAAACAGTAACCATACAGTACAAGTAATCATAAAGTGCTGCCTAATCAGCGTGAATGACCAAAAATAACACTGCTTTACTGTACAAACTCATTGATCACTAAAAGTAAAAAATATATACCATGCTAGTTTTAAATCACACTATTTGTGGCATGCATATAACCATTTTGCTAGGGCACAAAGATCATTTCTACAAATGTGCCTCTTCTATTTCTCTAATGCCCAAAACTTACATCCAGACACATATTTCTTAAAGAGAACCTGTCACCACAAAAAGCAGTGCAATTTATAGAGCAGGAGGAGCTGAGCAGATTAATGTATAGTCTTAGGCCCCTTTCACACGGGCGAGTTTTCCACGCGGGTGCAATGCGTGAGGAGGACGCATTGCACCCGCACTGAATCCGGACCCATTCATTTCTATGGGGCTGTGCACATGAGCGGTGATTTTCACGCATCACTTCTGCGTTGCGTGAAAATCGCAGCATGCTCTATATTGTGCGTTTTTCACGCAACGCAGGCCCCATAGAAGTGAATAGGGCTGCGGGAAAATCGCAATCATCCGCAAGCAAGTGCAGATGCAGTGCGATTTTCCCGCATGGTTGCTTAGCAATGGGACCAGATCTTTATTATTTTCCCTTATAACATGGTTATAAGGGAAAATAATAGCATTCTTAATAAAGAATGCTTAGTAAAATGAAGAGGAAGGGGTTAAAAATAGTAAAAGTTAACTTACCTTAGCCACTTGATCGCGTAGTTGCGATCTGTCTTCTCTTTTCCAGCTTCAGCTAACAACTAAAGGACCTGTGATGACGTCACATCACATGGTCCAATCACATGGTCCATCAGTATCACCATGGTAAGATGGACCATGTGATTGGACCATGTGATGTGACGTCATCACAGGTCCTTTAGTTGTTAGCTGATGCTGGGAAAGAGAGGACAGATCGCAACTACGCGATCAAGTGGCTAAGGTAAGTTAACTTTTATTATTTTTAACCCCTTCCTCATCATTTAACAATGCATTCTTTATTAAGAATGCTAATATTTCCCCTTATAACCATGTTATAAGGGAAAATAATAAATTCTCCAGAAGACCCGAAACCGGACTTCAGTGATGAAGTCCGGCTTCGGGTCTGGGTACCAAACATGGCGATTTTTCACACGCGCGTGAAAAACGCATTACAAACGTTTGCACCCGCGCGGAAAAATCGCGCATATTCCCGCAATGCACCCGCCTCTTACCTGGGCATCAAACATGACGCCCGTGTGAAAGAGACCTTATGGGAAAAGATTCTGTAAAACTTTTTATTTGAATTTTATTCATCTAACCCTCTGCTCTTTTTGTGCATCAGAGTCATGTGGATGGTCCAGCTAAGTGATTGACAGCTGTCCCTGTATGCTCGGTCATGCAGTATTGTGGCTTATTCACATGTCAGTGTTCGGTCAGTGATTTCCACCAGTGAATTTGAGCCAAAACCAGGTGCGTCTCTAAACACAGAACAGGAGCAGATCTTTCCCTTATAGCTTATGTCTGTGGAGGCTCCAATCTTGGTTTTAGCTCACAATCACTGATGGAAATCACTGACCAAAACACTGACGTGTGAATGAGTCTTACATTATAAGTTTTACCTGTTTTACTGTTATTTTCTCTCAAAACTGCTTAGTCCCTCCTGCTCTATAACATGCTGCCTGCAGATTACACTGCATTTGGTAAAAGGTTCAGCAGATTTGTAGCTATGAGACTGGCTGACCTGTTACATGTGCGCTTGGCAGCTGAAGGCATCTGTGTTGGTCCCATGTTCATATGTGCCTGCATTGCTAAGAAAAATAATGTTTTAATATATGCAAATGAGCCTCTCAGAGCAACGGGGGCGTTGCCTTTATACCTAGAGGATCTGCTCTCTGCACTTTCACTGACAGGGCCAGGTGTGGTGATGTTTATACTTGAATCAACAACGTTTGCTCCACCTGTCCTAAATCCACGCACGATCCGATTCAGAACCTCACTCAGGATCCACAATTAGATCAGCACAGTCCACTCAGTCACAGCGTGACTCTCTTGTTTAAAGCTTATATGTGAGATATAAATAATACTCACTCTTCCAAATCGTGACTTGCACTTTTTAATTTCTCTTTTCCTGATATATATATAAACAGCTGTGATGCTTCTTAGTTCTGAGAGTGCTGAACTGATTGCTACCCCATACTGCACGACGTTTAGGGGGTCACGCCCCCTTACTCATGTGTGTTTGTGGGGTGTAGCCAAGCGCCTTAAATACAATCTGCTTACATCATCAAACCTTTACATATATTCATAAAACAACATATTCTCTATTATATACATCAAAATTTCATATCGCATTTAAAACCAGTTACAAAAGACAATGTTTCATAGAAATACCTTAAAATTGCAGATTTCATTTAACCCCTTAGGTCTTATTGTTTCCATTTTCATGATCCACCTAGTTTCATTTTGTAAAAGCTGCCGCTTATTTTCTGCTGGAGTAGTGCCTTCTTCAACACAATCTAGCGCCATCCATTTTAATTCATACCATTTATGTTTCATTTCATAACAATGTTGCAACAATGTGGTTTCACTATATTTACTTTCTCTTTTCTCTCCTTCATTTTTATCCTGAGCCTCTATATACCGTCGAATATTGGATTAATGTTCATTTAATCGTATGGCGCATTTAATGTTATATCCATATCGAGTCACCTTTCAAGATAGAATTACAGTTTGTACAGGACAAAAGTTCCTTTCTTTCTTGCAGCCAAAAATGTTTTTTTTTTGCCCTAATGTCACCCCGAATCAATATATTCCCACAGTTTTTCCCCTGCAATAGGAGAAACTATTTTTTCTTTAAGCAATCTGCCATATTTTTTATCATATTTACATATAGTATTTTTTATTAAAGGTGCATGCCTATCATAAGTCCCTATATACATAGGGCGAATTTCCACATTTCCACATTCTTCTTATCCTTCTTGATTAACAGATCTTTTTGTGGGATTTTTATCATTAATGACATTATTAATCAATCTTTTTGGGTATCTGCGTTCTATACATTTTTCAGTTATTGTTTTCTTTTGTTTTTCATATTCCTGATCTATTTTTGTAATACGTTTTGCTCTAATAAATTGACCTTTCGTTATATTCTTAAATAAATGAGGGGCATGATAACTAGAATACATAAGTATGTTATTTCGGTCAGTCGGCTTAGTGTATAATGTGCTGACTAAATTCCCATTGTCACCTTTTTTAACCTCAACATCCAAAAATTGTATACTACTAGAATGGTATTGTAGCTGGAATTTAATTGTTTCATGGCAGGAATTGAGATAATCCATAAACTCTAACAATGATTATTCAGTACCTTTCCAGAACAAAAATATATCATCCACGTAGCGTAGCCATGTGGATAATGTATCCAATTTTTCCTTTTCAAAATTATATTTATTCTTAAATGCTGCTGTGAACACATTAGCAAAACTTGGTGCTGCGGAGGACCCCATCGAAGTCCCCCGCGGCTGCAAGTAATAATCCTCATTGAACCGAAAGTAATTTTTAGTAAGTATAAACTCCAGTAATACTATCAGGAATGCGATCATGCAGTTATCCAAATTGGCACCCTGCATCAACACCTCCCTAATGCACTGGAGAAAATCTGCTGTATCATTTAAACATCTCTCCAATAGTTTTACTTTTCTCTGCAAGAATTAATCAACATAAATAGCCAGGGGTTGCAACAAGGAACCAATACAGGAAACTATGGGACGTCCAGGAGGGTTTAATATGTCCTTAGAGACAATCCAACAGCACTCTACAAACACAAATAAAGTACAATAATGCCATAGTTATAGAAAACATACTGGTGCTAATGCTACGCCTATTTAGCATATTTGAGATTCTTGACAAATACATTTGTACAAAATTATTTGGGCCCGCCTGCCAAACGTCAAGGTGATCTCTGTAATACGGGAACCTAACACTAAATACTACCTGTTATGTGCCATAATGGCCACCATAAAATTCAGGGAGTGCAGGTTCCACATGCATGCTGGGTCCACTCTGCTTTTTTCCATTTTTGGTGCCATAATGGCCTCCATTAAATACAGGGATGCAGGTACCAACATGCATGCTGAGCCCACTCTATACCTCTACTGGTGGCAAATGGCTTCTAATAAATACAATGACAGCAGGCTACAGCTTTAGGGCTTGTTCACACGACTGTATAGTTTTGCAGTCCTTTTTTCACGGATCCGTTGTTCCGTGTTTTGGATCCGTTGTGTTTCCATTTCAGTTCTGTTTCCATTCTGCAAAAAACAGGAACTTTGTAATCATTGCAAACACCAAACACGTGTGCAAAATGGGCTGGGCATAGCATTTCTACAGCATGGATCCGCAAAAAACGGATGACATACGGACGTGTGTTCGGTATGCATTCCGTTTTTTTATACGGACCCATTGACTTGAATGGAGCCACTGAACGTGATTTGCGGAAAATAATAGGACCTGACTCAAAATGTTGCAGAACGGAAAAACGGAAATACGGACTGTATACAGAAAGCAAAAAACGTTCGTGTGAACGAGCCCTTATACTTACTCTAATTAAAATTTGCAAAATAGGCGTAGCATTAGCACCAGAATGTTTTTTTTCTATAACTATGGCATCATTGTACTTTATTTGTGTTTACAGAGTGCTGTTGCATTGTCCTTTTTTTCTTTGTGTTTCTTTGTGGGCACTCAAGCATTCCTCAGCGCATCACTGAGGAAGGGGTGTATAACCCGAAACGCGTTTGATGAAAGAGATACAGCAAGGCAATAGAGGAGCGCATATGGGATGAGAACTACAACATAAGAAATTGGAGTGCCACAGCACTATATGGAAAATTGCCGCATCTGCATGTGAAAGATTGCCCAAAGGACGTTCAAAGTAAAGCCGGGAAAGATTGAGATCCGTAAGATAGAGGGTCAAGGACCTGGGAATATACCGCTTTACACGCTCAAGGACCTGTGCATCTGGAGTCACGTGAGACGTCACGTGTACACTCCGACACCACGTGGGACGCCGCGTTGGTGTGTGTACGCCACTCCCAGGACGTGCACCCGGCAAGAGACCGCAGGTGAACCGGGAGGAGACGCCGAAGTACCCTATGCCAGATGGTGAATGTGGTGAGAGGCTGTTTTATTACACTTATGGTCACTCGCAGTTCCACTGTATTCTATTCTTATTGATTTGGGCATCTCTTAATGCGGACTTAGACCGGAGGACGGTATACCAGCAACTATCCTTTATGGACTCTGCTACCTCCACCACCAGAGACACTAGATAGGGTTCATTACCCGGGACATCAGTCTGGTCCATTGTTGCTTCTGTGGTTTATATAGGAGTCAGTCCTTTGCAGCGTTGGTCATCTATGATTACTCATATATTTTATCAGTGTTGTTTTTATTTGTTTTAATAAATGTTATTTGGCTCAACGGGTTCCCAGATTAAGTGCCCCTGATTCTAATTGATTTTACTTCCTGTTTTTCTACTCGGTTTGGGTGCACCGACAGGTGAGCACCATCTCCAGAAATCGATCCAGGGGTGAAGCCAGCTTTGTTACCACTAACAGATATACGCTACTTTTTGGCGTATATCTGCGACTTTTCCCCACTCATGCCAGGTCTAAAAAAGGGGACATGGCATGAGTGGGGAAGGGGGCAGTTTGGCAGGCCAGTCTAATTTATAATTTTCTATGCCTGTTTTAGATGCTGGCGCCTCTACATAAATTTGGCGCATCCACCACTAGCTGTAGAAGTATTAAGACCGGCATCTAGAATGCCGGTCTTAATAAATGACCCCTATATCTCATTGTAAGTAAATCTAATATATAGTAAAAGTATTTAGTAACAATACCTTATATTCTGATATTTTAAGAATAGTTATTAATCATTGTTATTTATTTTATTAGTGTCGCGGCCTTCTCTCTGCTTTCCCTAGGCCGAAAAACGACATCTTCAATACAGTGTATGGCGCTGTGCTTGGTGAGCACGGCGAAAGATAATAGATCATTATGGCATTATTGTACTTTATTTGTGTTTGCAGAGTGCTGTTGCATTGTCCTTTTTTTCTTTGTGTTTCTAGCCATGGCAGCGCGCACCTGCACATTGGGATGTGCTGACTGATCCCAGTTGTACTAGAGCTGGAGGTGTAGCTGACTCCCGTTGGTGTTGCACCCCTGACTGGCCTGTCTGACCCATAGGCTGATTTTCATTAGAGTAAGTATAAAGCTGTAGCCTGCTCCCATTTGTATCTATTAGTAGCCATTTGGCACCAGGAGAAGTATAGAGTGGACCCAGCATGCATGTGGAACATGCACTCCCTGAATCTTATGGTGGCAGTTATGGCACATAACAGATAGGATTTAGTGTTAGGTTCCCGCCTTATAGAGATCGCCTTGACGTTTGGCAGACGGGTCCAAATAATTTTGTACAAAATGTATTTGCCAAGAATCTCAAATTTGCAAAAGAAGCGTAGCATTAGCACCAGAATGTTTTCTATAATTATGGCATTATTGTACTTTGTTTTTGTCTGCATAGTGCTGTTACATTGTCTTTTTTTCTTTGTGTTTCTAGCCATGGCAGCGCGCACCTGTACATTGGGATGTGCTGACTAACCGGCTTTTTTTGCAGTTACTACAATGGGGTAATTTATAGGTAGTTTCTATTATATAAGCCCCTCAAAGTGACTTCAGAACTAAATTATTCCATTAAAAAGTCGGTGCTGAATTGGTTGTGGAAATTGTCTTGAAAATGTAACAAATTTGTTTCTAAAATTCTAAGACCTAATTTCCTAAAAGATTTACAAAATGATGCCAACATAAAGTAGACATATGGGGAATGTTAATAATAAAAGTAAATAAAGGTGCAATATATTGACTCAAATATATGACTGTCATGAAGTACAATGTGTCACGAGAAAACAGTCTCAGAATGGTTCGGATAAGTAAAAGTGTTCCAAAGCTATTACCACATAAAGTGACCCATGTCAGATTTACAAAAAATGGCCTGGGCAGGAAGGTGAAAATTGGCCTGGGGTAGAAGGAGTTAAGTACAACTTTTTAATACCTTTTTTTTTACTTTTTATTTTTGGCCCACTGGGGGTCGGATCCCTTTTCTAGTGCAGTACTATATTGTCCTGCATTTTAACTATCAGTTTTAGGGTACTTTCACACTAGCGTTTTGGATTCCGTTTGTGAGATCCGTTTCAGGGCTCTCACAAACGGTCCAAAACGGATCAGTTAAGCCCCAATGAATTCTGAATGGATAAGGATCCGTTCAGAATGCATCAGTTCGGCTCCGTTCCGCTTCTATTCTGTTTTGGAGGCGGGCACCAAAACGCAGCATGCATCATTTTGGTGTCCGTCTGAAGAGGCGGAGCCTAACGGATCCATTTTGAATTACAATGTAAGTCAATGGGGACGGATCCGTTTTCAATGACACAATATGGTGCATTTGAAAACAGATCCGTTTCCCATTGACTTTCAATATAATTCAAAACGGATCCTTTGTCATTTTTCTTTCAAATTAATGCAAATGGATCCATTCTGAACGGATACAAACATTTGCATTATAGGTGCGGATCCGTCTGTGCAAATAAACAGACGGATCCGCACCAACGCAAGTGTGAAAGTACCCTAATTGCCGATGAGACCCAGCATGGGCCTCATAGGCTTCCGTAGCTGGCAGGCTGCCATAGCCACAATCAGAACCCTGTGATTGCATTGCTGGGAGCCATAGGTCCAGAGAGAGAGAGAGAGCTCTTTCCCTCTGTAAACCCATTATATACAGTGGTCAGCATTGAGCATGGGAGTTTTCAGCAATGCCTGTGGATACAACAGGGGCCCAGCTGTCAAGGTCAGGATTGCAATAGCAGTTCCTGTGCCGTAATGATACAATGCTAGTCCTTAACTCCATTCTAGCTGTGCCTTAAATGTACGGCACAGGTTTAAGGGGTTGCTAAACACCATATCAACTTTTAAACCCCTCTCCCAACCTGCGGGACCTAACAGGTGAAACATACGTGGCTACTTCATGATGCTTGGTTCTGGTTCCTTGGGTCCACCTTTGTCCTCATCTGGCATGGACATGGGTCTTGTGCACCACTGCAGACAATGCCTGTCCACAGCAGTGACATATCCCCCAAGAGGCACGTGACCCAGTGATAAGTCAGTATTGTGGATGACAAATATTTCTATTGTGTTTTCTACTCTGGAGCTTAGGCTTGTAACAGTAATTTTCCTGTGCATCATGTGTTGTGTAGTACTATTCTAATGCCTTTAGGTGGCATTGCTGTTTTTATCATACCTTCATGATCCACAATTGGTTTTGTCTTCAAAAAGTGCATCAGAAAATTCTTTTGCCATGCGAATAGCTTATGCTTCGTCTCATTCTCAGGAAAATATGTGCATGGAATAATCAACACACTGTGGATATTTTTGGCGTGGGTCTGAGCTAAAAAGTCATCGATTAACTCCATGGAATTCCTATGGAGCTAATCAAACTTTAACTTGGACTTTCAGCTGTGGTTTATCTAAAAAATCACTGCACAACATTGAACTCTTCTCTTTTGTTAGTTCTGAGGTGAAAACACTGCATTTTCATGCTGCAGCCACTAGGGGGAGCTCAGTGCCAATACATTATTATAGCTCTACTATATAAACTCCTATGCACTGTGCTCTCCCTAGCAGTAGCTGCAGGCACACCGTTTCCTAATCTGTGCCTAATCTGTGCAGTGAAGCTGGAGAACTGCCAGTTGTCTGGTCTAAATACATTGAGAAATTTTCTGTTCAAGATGAGCATATTTGATGCACCTGTTCCACATTTACCGACACAGAAATCGAGGCCGGTGAGTGACGCCATGATTGAATTTTTTTAATTACAATTTTTTTTATTCAAATTTATTCTACTCAATAAAAAAATTGTAAATTCATCAGAAATCTCTAATAATGAATCCCCCTAGTGTGTCCTGTGAGCACAGAGGAAGCTGCAGAACCTCTGTACTTACTGTCACAGTGTAGTTCACTGTGTCACGGGTTGCAGTATGTCATACCTCCCAACCGTCTGGCGGGACAGTCACGGATTTCCGTGGCTGTCCTGCTGTCCCGGTATGGGGGAGGTATGTCCTGCTCTCAGGCAGCTGTCCCTGCTTCCATAGGAAGCAGAGACTGTTTCCTGTAATGATGAAGCAGAGAGCCGTCGATGGCATCCACTCCCCGCTTCATCATTCCTCCCCCCTGCTAGCTTTCCACACCTCTGGCCTGTGCGGGGGCGGGGCCAGCCAGCAGTCAGCCTCAGCTCCGCCTCCTCCACAGACCAGAGCAGCCGATGTCCTGCTGCTGCTAGGGACAAGGTTAGTATGTAGTGTTTATTTTTTTACTTTCGGTGAGGGGCACATAACAGAACATATTACTCTGAGGGGGCACATCACTGGGCATATTACTCTGGGAGGCACATAACTGGGCATATTACTGGGGGCACAGCTGGGGATATTACTGGGGGCACATAAGAGTGTATATTACTGGGGGTACAGCTGAGCATAATTCCATGAGGGGGCCCATAACCGGACATATTACTGGGGGCACAGCTGGGCATAATTTTGTGAGAGGACGCATAACAGGGCATATTACTGGGGGCACAGCTGGGCATAATTCTGTGAGAGGGCATAATTTGGTTATAAATACTGTGTGGTGGCATGAACCGCGAATAACTACCATGTGGGGGCATTAACGGGGCTATAGGATTAGGTGCATAGTTATGTTTTGGACAGAGTTAGAGGCATGGCCTAGTGTGGGAAAAATTTGCTTTGCACGCCGCACAATATGCCCCTTTTTGTTAGTTTAGAGAGTTGGGAGGTATGTCGTGCGTACGCGCTTTAGTAGCTCTGGCGTACTGGCTATGGTGGATTCCGTGTATGCTGATTGCTATGAGCTACATGTAATTGCTGCTTCCTGTGTTAGAACATGACGGTATGTCTCACTCGACCACTGAGTGGGTTTTGTGCCCTGTTTCGTGTTTACCTGTTCTGTGTGCCTTCGGCAAGAGGGTGTAGCATGTTCCTGGTTTGCACGTTTTGGGTCTGGTGCATGTTGTTCTCTAGAGACAGAAGGTCTAGGGCAGTGATGGGCAACGTGCGGCTCTCCAGCTGTTGCTAAACTACAACTCCCACCATGCCCTGCAGTAGGCTGATAGCTATAGACAGGATTTGCATGCTGGGAGTTGTAGTTCTGCAACAGCTGGAGAGCCGCACGTTGCCCATCACTGGTCTAGGGGGTTAGGTTAATCCCTGAAATTTCTGGGTATTCAGTTCTGCTCATCCTCTGTAACTCCATGTGTGACGCGGCCGAAATACTGCGCATGCCCAGTACTGTCTTACTGGCATCGGCCTTACATGTTAGCTGTGCGCCGGATACTGTCCCCGACACCCTCCAGCTCCAGTACCTGAGTGCGCCTGCACCACATAGAGTAGTCGGCCGCACTACGGACCGTATCCGGCACAGGCGCACAGCTAACATGTGAGGCCGATGCCATTAAGACGGGATTTTGGCCGCGTCAGGAGCATGAAAAGCCGCCCAGTGCAGTGAATATTAATGAGCTGGGTGGCACTAGGAGACGGCAGTTGGGGCGCGGCTGGGCACAAAGCTCGAAGAGGAACCACCTCTTGGGCACAAAGTCAGGTAATTTACATATCAAGAAAAACTTTTTTTAAAGTATAGGAAAGGCAGACAGGGGCGATAATAGTATGATTGCGTCAAGCACATTAAGACCGATATTATGATATAAAACACTTTATAGGCTGTACCGGCCTGTCAGTGTCCCTTTAAACTGTTCAACTCCTTTAATTGCCTCCCAGACTGAAAACATCCATTGAATCCTGTGGATGCAATGTGAAAAGAGCTCAAAATTAGCTATCATCTGTCTGTCTGCGTCTACCCCAATGATGAATCCCCCGGTGTCTCCTGTGATCGTAGATGAACCCAGAGCACCTCTGTACATACCTTTATTGATAATATGATGGATGGTCAGGCCTCAAGAATAATTTCCTCTGGTGGGCCTAAGGAACCCCAATCTGATCCTGTATATGTCTCTGAAACAAATGATGGCAGATCATTAAGGTAAGTTTGAAGCAACTGTGCTAAAAGGACACTTTTTTTTGCTGCGAAGCCAAGAACGCTACTGTACCATAGTACTCCTTAGTTACTATGACACAGGATTAGGGTATTTATTACTATGGAAATTTGGTAATTATTGCAAAAGGAAATACTCATTGTCTGCATAAATTAATACTCTATGTAAAAACACATTTTGTCATTTTTTGCAAAACTTTTGGGGTCATTTATAAAGATAAAGACAGGTGTTTTAGATGCCGCTCTTAATACCCCTGCACTGGCGCTTGGTGTGCCTAAGTTATATAGAGGTGCCGGGCCTCTAACAGCCTTCAATGTACTTCAGCTCTCTTGCTGATGTGGATTTAGATAATTTTCCACGCTAAAAACTGGCGTAGAAAATTATAAATGAGATGGGCCTGCTGGCCCACCCTCTTCCCACCCATGCCATGCCCCCTTTTTAGAACTGGTGTACGTGGAGTGGAAGGGGAAGAAGTCGCAGATTTAGTCGCAAATCCCCTTTGCGACCGAATCTATGACAAATATACACCAAAAAGTGGTATATATCTAAACATAAATGACCCCCTTTGTGTTGATCATCAACCCTCCAAATAGAGTTGATATCCAATCATACAGAGACCTCTAGAGTTCTCCCTAAATCCTGAAGTCTGGATTACTTAAAGAGGTAGTCTCACGTCAGCAAATGTCATTCATTATGTAGATAAAGTTAATACAAGGCATTTACTAATGTATTGTGATTGTCCATATTGCCTTTTTGCTGGCTTGATTCATTTTTTATCACCTTATACACTGTTTGTGTAATACCCCTTTGGGAAGCCCTCAGTAGGTGGGGTGTATGGCAGTTCTCACCTCACTGTGGCGCAGTGCCTCCACCCAAATCTTGCTTGGAACTCTATAGGATAGCAGGAGGGTGTTCCTCCTCTGCCAGGAGTCGACTTGGGAAACCCCTGCCCAGCTAAGTACAGATTCATCCCTGTAAAGAGATAAAGGTGTTTTCCAGGTTCAGAGTTGATCCTAGACATATCCCCATTTTCAACCTGGCAGCCCCCCTGATATGCCCTGTGCTGTGTCGCGAAGGGCAAGGGCTGTTTGTTTATATTTTTTACACTGCTAGACGGAGGCCTCCATCTAGCATTATTGCCTGTGACTTCACCCGCACTAATGAGCGGCTTTAGCTAAAGCCCACACATGAGTGACAGTGATGTCATCAGGCTCACTGCTAGATGGAAGCTTCTGCCTAGCTTTACCCATGGAGAGCCTGGTACATCACCAGATCTCCAAAAAAAGCCTTTGCCCTTTACGATTCAGCGCAGGGCAAAGGAGAGCATCGGAGCATGAAATGCTCAGATGCTCATATCAGGGCAGGGCCGGCGCGTCCTATACGCGGAATAGGCCGCCGCGTAGAGCGCCCCTTGGGAAGGGGCGCTGCTAGGAGCTCCGGCCCCCCCTCATGCTGCAGCCGCCCGAGCGCTCTGAATTGAGCCTCTGGCGGCTGCAGCACTGCCCGGGCTGGCGCGTCCATGGGGCGCATCGCCCGGGCGCACCAGGAGGAGCTGACAGGAGGGAAGCGCTCAGCGCTCCCTCCTGTCACTCCATTGTAGCGTGGCCGAGCTCTTTATGGTCCGCAGGTACAGGAGCATCTGTCTCCTGTACCCGGCCGGACAGACATGAAGTGCGCACACAGTGTGCACTTCCTGTCAGTCCCCTCGGGTACAGGAAAAAAAAGCTCCTGTACCCGTGGACCATAAAGAGCTCGGCCACGCTACAATAGAGGTAGGGGTAGAAAGAGAATGACAAGGGGGGGCGGGAGTGAAGGGGGGGCGGGAGTGAAGGGGGGGATGAAGAATGACAAAATGACAAGGGGGGAGTGTGAAGAATGACGAGGGGGGAGAGAATGACAAGAGGGGGAAGAGAATGACAAGGGGGGGGAGGAAGAATGACAAGGGGGGGAGGAAGAATGACAAGGGGGGGGGGAGTGAAGAATGACAAGGGGGGGGAAGGAAGAATGACAAGGGTGGGGGGGAGTGAAGAATGACAAGGGGGGGGGGAGAGAAACTGGCGTTAGTTAAAGGGGTTCTGCACTTTGTTTAAACTGATGATCTATCCTCTGGATAGATCATCAGCATCTGATCGGCAGGGGTCCGACACCCGGGACCCCTGCCGATCACCTGTTTGAGAAGGCAGCGGCGCTGGCAGTAGCGCCTCGGCCTTCTCACTGTTTACCGCAGGCGCAGTGACGTCACGACTAGTATCACTGGCCTTGGCGGGGTTAAGCTCTGTTCACTTGAATGAAGCTTAGCCCCACCCAGGCTCCTACTGCCAGCGCCGCTGCCTTCTCAAACAGCTGATTGGCGGGGGTCCCGGGTGTCGGACCCCTGCCGATCAGTTTAAATAAACTGCAGAACCCCTTTAATATGGCAGATCATATGGGTGGGGCATTGTGATGTCACATGGGGGGGGGGCGGCAAACTTTTCTTTTGCCTAGGGCGGCAAAAATCCTTGCACCGGCCCTGTATCAGGGGGGCTTTTTGGGGGAAAACGGGGATATGTCTGGGTCCAGCTCTGAACCCGGACAACCCCTTTAACTGATCAACAGGTTTATTTTGGAAAAAGGTGAACAATGCTGAAGAACATAAAGATAATGTAATGAAAAGAACAATGCACAGATTGCAATTCTAAGGGAAACCCCAGGTGAAGGGGCCGGGCTAGCTCTAACAGTAAGCAGTGATGGTGAGCACACACACTCGCCTTTAACAGACAAATACAGTATAATTTCCCAGCTATCTACTTCTAGCATTCAGCTTGCTATTAACTCCTGTTTAACAATTAACCCAGTCTGAGTGTTGAGGCCCGGTTGCAGAAACTTTGGGGCACTAATGTTGGTGCACTTAAAATTGTCCTGTCCGGGAACTAGTTGGCAGCCGCAGCATTCAGAGGCTTGGATGGCTGTGGAGTTGGTGGCAGGATCCTCCTGGGATGCAGGGCAATTCTTCTCCTGGAGTGCAGGCTGGATTGTGGAGGTACCGCAGTAGCTGGACTCTCTCCTTGCACACAAGATCCACAGGTGCTCACTGGGCTGGATTGTACTGTCTTTCCTAAAGCAATGCTCACATCTGTTTTTGGGGATCTCTCAGTCTCTATCTCCTGGCCATGCTGCTCTCTCTAAGATGGCTGCTGCGCCACCTCTTTCTTTAGCCTTTCCTCCTGGTCCCCTTGCTATTGGCTGCAGGGAGGGTCAAGTACTCATGGGATTTGTAGTCCACTTAACCTTAGGAGAATCAACACTAATGTCTTCTGCTGTGAGTCCCTTCTTGTAATTGATAGCAGCAGCATCTGCTTTCTCTGCAGGGGTTATACAGGGTGACAATCACCCTGTAATCCAGCAGCGGTAGTCATGCTAGCACACTATAAGAAAAGGCACCAGCCTCTCTGGTGGCCGGGACCACAGGAGTGCACATAGGCCGTCGCTTTTTCCTATAGTGTGCAAGCATGACCAACATTGCTGGATTGTAGAGTGGTCGTGACCATGTATAATGTGATGGAAAAATGAATCAAGCCAGCAAAGGAGGCAATATAGACAATAACAATACGTTAGTAAGTCCCCTGTATTAGCTTTCTCTACATGATAAATCCCATTTGCTGAAGTGAGACAACAGCTTTAAAGGTATTCTCCCATGCTAACATTCACTCAGGGTTTCAGTAACCAGCTCTGTCCGCTACCACAGAACAGTTGATTGGCAAGGGTGCTGGGTGTTGGATCCCTACCAATCAGATATTGATGGCATATTCTGAGAAGCAATAACAAATGACAAGCCAGGTGCACACTGCGGTCTTACTAAGCCCTCAAACTGATGTTAAAATTGAGAGATTGGTCAACATATCCTGCTGTGGAGGACATGTCTAAGCCCGAGCACCACGCCAAGGTTTCTCAAGTAGATCGGGACCTAACACTCACCTACCTGTGCCGTAAGGGCAATAGCAGGGGCCAGTGGGCTAAATTACAGGAACGTAAAGGCCGACTTGCAGCAAACTGCCCAGTTACTTTCAGCATGTAGCTATGCCTGCAATGGGAGGAGGGAGAAGGCCCCACCCAAGACTGGCTGATATGGCCCAGGCCTGTGTAGGATGTCTATTGTGGTACTTGTGGTCCGCTGCGGGCATCCTCCACTGCATGCATTTTTGCTGGGGATCGCCATTAGCAACGGGCCACATGTGCAGGATCTGCTCCCCTGTATATATATATGCACAACTGCATCTTGGGTTGAGGAGTTTGCTGCGAGTCGGCCTTTACACTCCTGTAATTTAGCCCACTGGCCCCTGGTATTGCCCATACGACGCAGGTAGGTGAGTGTTAGGTCTAGAGCTACTTGAAAAACCTTGGCGTGGTGTTCGGGTTCAGTCATGTCCTCTCAATTTTAACATCAGTTTGAGGGCTTAGTAAGACCGCAGTGTGCACCTGTCTTCTCATTTGTTATTGCTATAATGTTATATTGTTTATCACATCCACACAATTGCCATCTTGTGTATAATGTCTATTGTGGTACTTGTGGTCCGCTGCGGGCATCCTTCACCGTATTCATTTTTGCTGGGGATCGCCATTAGCAACGAGCCACAAGTGCAGGATCTGCTTCCCTGTATATATATGCACAACTGCATCTTGGGTTGAGCACATCCCGCTTCATGCCACCTTTCAGTTGGTTTGTGCATATTCTGAGAAGAAAAAAAACAGAAGGCCCCTTTAAGGGTAACAGAACATGTATATCTATATGTAGAAAATCTGCATGTAAATGGCATAGAACCACATAAAAAGGCACATAAATCCACAGTAATCACATAGATCGTGTTTTTTGTGCATTTTTGTGTGGTTTTTATGCAGTCTTTGTTGCAATTTTCAGCTTAACAACCCCATTGAAGCCTATAGGGAAAACCACTATACATACTGTACAATCTGGAATTGCACAAATAATTGACATGCTGTGTATTTATAAATCTGCACAGGTCAATTTCCACACAAAATATGCAGAGTGTACATGGGAGTTGGCAAATCTCATTCATTTTGCTCGGACTGTATTACGCTACTGTCTTTCTGCATGAGAATCTGTGCAGAAAAAATGCACATAATCCACATTGTGTACAGTAAGTGTCTAAGTGGGGTGGCTGCATCTCAGATTCTCTATTAGGGGTGTTTTTCAGAATACATTGTTGGCTGGAATATTGCCTTGCTATGTGTATTCTGTAATTCAGGAAACAGTGGTCAAGAAAAGAACAAGTCTGCAAAAATGTTCACAGTTTAGACATTGCGCAATTGGAATCAAGGGATCTGTTTTTTTTTTTTTGGGGAAATTCATTATTCACATCATGATATCACCACTACCAGAATGCATCATGGACACCAGACAGAACTGATTCATGTTTTCTTCAAACACAGACAAAATCATCAGCATGACTGAATTGGCTTTATTAGGCAGCATGGCATTTCTGTATTTCTGTCTCTGGTCATTTTAATGGCAGATTACAATTATTTCTATGCTGTATAAGTGATATGAACATAAATTAGAATTGTCCACAAATTTCTTGTATACAGGTCGTATGATGTAGTGATAGGACAGGATCATACTTCCAACAATGGAAAAGTATTGAAATGTCAGGTAAAATGAGTTTTGCGGTACTATGGAACATATGTAAGCATAATCAAATTTCAGTAATAATATGTAAATATTTCATGGTAAGTGTCTCACCTTTCAGGGTCCACATTAGTTTTTTGATTTGTGTGAATATGATCTAATCTAGATCTTATATAGATTCTTAAAACAGGTTTGTCAGTATTCTGACACTTAATATTATATATATATATATAACCGGTACATAGGCTGTCACAGAACTAGGCATGTTCTTAAAAAATTGTCTATATTGCTAAAACCACTCACTTTTACCTACATATAAATTGGAAGTACGAAAGTTAGTTACAAACTTTCCAAAAATTAGTCCGCAAGACGTACTTGAAGTTTTTCAGGCTTACTTCTGTGGACTCCAGTAAAACGGCACGCAGCGTCATTTTACAGTGCGTGTCAGTGGGAAAAAGCACAAGGGAGGAAGAAGAAGGATGCTCACATGACTCAGAGAGGAAGTGGGGTGGGAGAGGACTTGCCCTGATTGGCCCACAGGCTGACCAACAGCTTGAATAAGCAAATCAGTGCTGCAGCAGGCATGGAGGTACCTTTGCAGAACAAGCTAAACCTCATTCTGTGTTGGGCGGTGAATGAGGGTAGATGGTTCTGACAGGAAACAACAGTGTACAGTCACAATCCACCTTCTATTTTAGTATCAGGGACAGTGAATGGAAAGGCTAGAAAGAAGAAGAATTGTGTAGAATAGGGAAAGGCAAGGAAAGCTTTCAGCCAGGGAGTTAGGAGTGAGGAGCTGAGGCAGGGTGTGCATCCTAGCAGACCCTCAAAAGCAGCTACCTGCAAGATTTCTCTTTTTTTCTATTTCAACAGAAATACAGCTTTTTTTCTCCAATGTTGGTGTGGGGGGAATAAGCTCAATTCAACTGTACAATACATGTTTTACCATCCAGAGGATAGAAAGCATTTTAAAACTCAGTGAAAACACCTTAAATAATAGTCCTAAATCTGGGACAGAGCTTCTTCAGACAGGACTGGCTTCTTGGGCATGCTGGCCAGAATGGCAAGCTGTATGCTTGCTTTCTTACACACTGACAGGCGTATCGTTGGCATTGCTGTCTGGTGATTACTGAATAGCCATGCTCATAGAACCTCACTATGAAAGCAAAATGGAGGAATGTTTTCCTCCCTCCAAAAAGGAGGCAAAATTACTTTATTATCAGGAAACACTGTGTACGCAACTTGCTGCAGCTTTTGGCAAGCAGACGGCTGCCGCCAGCATGTCTGAAAGAGAGGCCCCTCTCTGCTCTCTGTAAAATTACCCACCTTCTGCTGCCACAAGCAGCAGAACCTGTAGCAGCAGCGGCACCAGGTTCAGTCTCCTCAACAAGATGGAGCAGTTTTTTCAAGTGCCAAGCCTATCTACACTCTGGTCAATCTCCAGTGCATATCCTGTTCCCTGACACCATGGACTTCTGGGCAGGCAGACTAGAAACATTGGCCCAAACTGGGCAATTATGCTCTCTTTGTTCTTTTTTGCCAAGCCTCCAGTATCAGCTCAGAGAAGGTTTTCAGTGCTGCAGGGGGTGTGGTGACACCCAAACAGATTAAGCTGTCCTCCCCTAGTGTCCAAAATGTCACTTTCGACAAAATGAATAAAGCCTGCATTCCAGAGGATTTTCACATTCCTCTGGCTGAGGCCTATGAATAGATCTGGCCTTGCTGGTGCCCAATCTTGCCACTGTTGCTGTCTGCCTGCCTACCATCATGTTGCTTGCATACCATCATGTTCTGTACGGCTGCTGTTGCCATCATGCCACTGCTGCTGTCTGCCTGCCTGCCAACATGTACCATATGGCTGCTGCCACCACTGCTACAGCTTTTACTCCTCGCTGCTAATTCCCTACTGCCAAAACTATTAACGTTATGCATATGCCGCTACTACTAATACCACCCATAGACAGCCGATCGACTGCCTTGTATGTTCTATGCTATGCTGCTTCTCCTGCTCATATTGCGGCCACATGCCTCTAATAACCTACATGTACCATATGGCTGCTGTTGCCACCACCGCCACAGCTTTTACTCCTCGCTGCTAATTCCCTACTGCCACCACTATTAACGCTATGCATCTGCCGCTGCTACTACTACCACTACCCATAGACAGCCGATTGACTGCCTTGTATGTTCTATGCTATGCTGCTTCTTCTGCTCATATTGAGGCCACGTGCCTCTAATAACCTACCCTTTCCACCTCAACAATGCTGCTGCTCCCATTTAAAAGGGATAATTTTTCTAGGCTCATTCAAGCCTTTTTATTCTGACAATTAATACTTGTGTGTGTCATATGGGCAGGCATTCTGACCCTGTCAAGGCATAATTTTTGGACGCTTAGTCCCCCAACAAACCACTTTTTTATTATAATCCCATTACATCGTGTACGTTTAAACATCATCTGCCCCTGATAAGGGACAATTTTTGGAACCTTTGGAATATGAAAAAGTATAACACATGCAACAGCGCGGTGTGTTTTTAAACATGCTCTTCGTTAACGCTATCAAACATGCGTTTACCCATAGCTATGTATGTCAGTGTCACTCTGACATGAGTTACTATTGCCGTCATTGCGTTCAAGAGCTTGGGAACGGGGGAGGAGGAGAGAAAAAGCAAGTGGAGTGGAAACAGATGCACCAGAAAATACACAGCTGCAGATTTTTATAATGGTAAAAATTTTGATGTGGATTTTTTACAAGCAGATTCTCTATGTATTTTGATACAGATTCTGTACATTCTCCATACATACACATAATGTATTGCCTCAAGATGGCGCCACATAACACGAGACTGCAGTAGTCTTGTGCATGCGTCGTTACTTTAGTGGTGCATGCATTAATGTATTACATTACGAATCTGAACCTGGCTTTGTGGATGTGCGCCACAATCATTTACAAACCTGGGTTCAGTTTTGTAATGTAATACATTAATACATGCACCGCTACTAACAGTAAGGCCACATTCACAAGACTACCGTAGTCTCGTATTACCCGACGCCATCTAGAAAAAGCCTAATCGGAGGCAATACATCAAAGCCATATATGTAGCAAGGGATTTGTCAGGAATATGAGTTATGTACATAAACAAACCAGGTTTATTTACAGCAGCTCTGACCAGGTTCGCTAATCATTTATACAAATTATATATTTTTTTATTATTTATTTATTTTTTATATGTAAAACTGTAAAAAGGGAGTGGGTATTTTTTTTAGATATTTTTGTGGGGTTTTTTTATTTTTGGAAAACTTTAGAATTTTTTTTTATTGTACTTTTTATTGTTTATGTCCACTGATGAGACTTACATAATCCATTGATCACTTGTAGCATAGAATGCAATAGAATACTATGGGATTTTTACTGGCTTTCTATTAAGCCATGTTGCAAGCAAGCATTGATAGACAGTTTCTTATGGCAGGCTTGGGAGCCTGCGCAATAGAAGCCCCACAATTGCGGGGTGGCTGTGGTGTTTCTGATCCGAGGACAGAGAGAGCTCCTTCCTCTGTCTACCCACTCAGATGCTGTGGTCACTGTTGATCATGTCAATCTGAGGAATTAAATGACCAGGATTGGAGTCATCTCTGATCCTGGTCCTTGCCTCTGGGTTAGGTACCAGCTATATTACACAGCTCCCACTGCGTACCAATGACAGTCCTGTTGTGGTAGGTGTAAAGATTAAGGCTTTATATGGCCATTAGGGGAAATGTAAGATACCATAACACCTAGTAAAATATAATGTTATACATGGCTTAGCCAATTCTTCCAGGGTGAATACTATGGTTACATAGTGTCTCTGTGCTCTGGTTCATAGAAGACAGTTAGAAAAGAAGAACCCTCTTTTTGAAGTTTATATATCCTAATAGGTTTTTCTTGATATATCTAGTTCCTAAATAGGGCCTTAATAGTAGTGTATACACTGCTTATATGATATGGATAGTACCATCTATTTTATGGCCCATTTAATAAAACCATTGAAGACATGTAATACTAACAGA
Organism: Bufotes viridis; assembly: GCA_033119425.1. Classification (NCBI taxonomy): domain Eukaryota; kingdom Metazoa; phylum Chordata; class Amphibia; order Anura; family Bufonidae; genus Bufotes; species Bufotes viridis. Next base: position 177,190,926 of record CM065592.1, read on the forward strand.
AACAGAATAAACATCTCAACCAGCATCAAAATGTTGACACACTGGAGGAGATTTACTAATCAAAATGTGGCAGAATTCCAGTGTAATTTGGGACAAAGAAGGGTGCACATACTTTGCACCCCACTTATTAGATATTATAGACAATTTTCTTTTTGCGACTTGTCTGACACTGAAGGGATGTGGTTTGGGCTACATGCACAGGATAGTTGTGTTTTGCAGTCCGCAAATTGTGGATCCACAAAAAAAAAACTTATGGCATCAGTTTTCTTTTGCGGATCCATTTTTTTTTTTACAGATGCCTTGTAATAATGCCTATCCTTGTCCGCAAATGAGAAAAAAATAGGACATGCACTATTTTTTTTTGCGGAATGGAACCATGGACGAAGGACGCGGAATGCAAACGGTTGACTATCTGCATTATTTTGCTGACTTATTGAACTGAGTGGGTCGTCATCCTATCCTCAAAAAAACAACTGTCGTGTGCATGTAGCCTTAACTTGAAATGGTTGTGGCTTAGATTTAACATTGTTCACTAAAAATTGTGCAAACAATTTTTTGAGGTAAAAAAAACTTTTTTGAGGTAAAAAAATAGGTGTTATGAACTTGGACCACTTCAGTCAGTCTAAAGATGCGCCAGATTTATCATCCAGCATCAGCCACTGTAGTAAACCTGTTGCAGTTTACTGTCTTAAGGCTGTATTACAGATACGGAAGACGATTGTCGGAGGGAGGCAATAGCCTGCTCGCCAGCAGAGGAGGCTGCTGCTATTACATGCAGCGATCTCCTCCATAACATGGCCCAGTGCTGTATAGTGGTTTGCCAGCGGCAGATTGTTATTAGGCACCATGATCTGCCGCCTGCAAACGATACATTTTTAACATGCCAAATGACTTGGATTGCTCGATGATCGTCATCTGACAACTGGCGACAGTATTACACTGCCAGATGATTGCTAAAAAGCATTTATGCGAACGCTCTTTATCGACTATCTGCCAAAAAATCGGGCAGTGTAATATAGGCTTTACTTCTATTCAATATTAATAAATCAACCTCATTATGTGAACATTTACAATGGTTGATTTGTATGAAAGAATGTGCAAACTATCATAAAATCTTCCTTATGTCACACACCAGTAATATAGTACTAAAGATCATTCAAAGCAGCTGTACAAACTAGATTCAGGAAAGGCAGAACAAGGGATATAATTTATGATGCACACTGGAAAATTGTGAAAAAAGAAAGCCAAGGAATACAAGAAAGGGTATCAACATGCTTTTGACTTCAGCATAGCCTTTGACTGTGCTGATCTTGTGTAATAAGAAATTTCCTCAGTCAGGGGCGTACATAGAAATCATTGGGCCCCATAGCAAGAATCTGAATTGGGCCCCCCTAACTCCACCTACTATCCACCCTGGCCCATCCCACCACCTGCCCTCGCTCATCCCACCACCTGCCCTGGCTCCTCCCCTGCCACACCCCCGTGGTATTCCTACTAACCCAGAGACTGAAGAACACAGGTCAGTTTTGCCACAAAGGGAACACCGTAGAAACAAAACCCGTAAAACAGTGGAGGAATTTTTTTTTTTTTTTCAATTCTACTTGCAATTGTTTGCCTGCTTCCCACTACATTGTATGCCATATTAAAGTACAACTTGTACGCAAAAAATAAGCCCTCATATAGATATGTAAACGAAAAAATAAAAAAATTATGGCTCAAGGAAGATAGGGAAGAAAAATGAAAATGCAAAAAAAAAAAAAAGTATCTTAATGGTTAAAAGGGTTATCCAACCCCTATTATGCCCCCCAAAATGCAACAGTTTTTCACCCTTATGGCCCCAGAATTCAGCCAACATGCCCCCTATCCTCACAGCAATGAGTTCCCCTCACTCACGGCATCTGAGAGTGTTAAAAACCGGAAGTGTGGGATTCCTCTTCAGGCGCGCTTTCCCCCAAAGATTGGGAAAAGCACCATGTACTATAAATAAGCCACAGCCTGTACTAGGCCTCCAGGCTCATTGTTAGTATATCCCAGTTTAGGCCACTAGATGGCAGCGCTGAACAGTGATATAGTGATTTCTATTCAGACTAATAGAGCAATTTACATCTGATGATTATAAGTTGTGGTCCACTTGGGGGACCTAACAAAAAGTAACAAAAATGTAAAAAAAAGTTTTGAAAACATAAATTATTTTTTTTAAATCACCCCCATTCCCCCCCCCAAAAAAAGAAACAGCATTATGAGCATCGCCACATGCGAAAACGTCCATACTATTAAAATATTTAAAAAAGTTAGCCCATATGGTGAATGGCGTAACAGATTTTTTTTTAAAGAAGGCAGATTAGCATTTTTTTCAACACTTTATCTCCGAAGAAAATTGAATAAAGAGTGATCAAGTCATACAGACCCCAAAATGGTATTGTCAAAAATGACAGATCGTCCAGCAAAAAATGAGCCCCCATGCATCTCCATAGACATAAAGTTATGAAGGACAGAATATTGCAATTAAAACAAAAATTTTTTTTTAATGAAATGAGTCCTGTGTATTTCAGTTTTCTTTAGACTCTATTTTTAAAACAGTTCTGTGTGGATTCCAGCTCACAACCAACTACATTAAAGGCAAAAACCTTAACCACTGGGCTATTGCTAAGTCATTGCTGCTGAAAAACCTCATAGAAGTACCTCATAGAAGTTTCTCTTGTTTTAAAATCCTCATAGAATTTTCTCTTGTATGACACAAGGGAAACTTCTATTAGGTTTTTCAGTAATGACTTAGCACTGAGCGCTATAACCCAGCGGTTAAGGTTCTTGTCTTTAATGTAGACAGTTGTGAGTTTGAATCTTTACAGAAACATTTCAAAAATAGAGTCAAAATTAGACTTGTATACACAGGGTGTCAACAAGCATAATAGTGACCATGCTTGGGAATACCCCTGTCATGTTCATAACACTTACTCCATATATGGACACATCCAAATCTGGAGTCAGAGCAGGGACTCCTAATCTGTGAAATTCCCCACTCCAGGGCCCTGACTGAGCACAGAGGAATCAAGCAGTGCCCGGAACAGAAGAAAAGTGGACAGGGCCTTCCGTGCGCTCCGGGCCCCATAGCAGCTGCGTGGTCTGCCTATATTGGCAGTACGCCACTGTCCTCAGTATAAAAAGGAGTTTCTTCATGAATAGACGTACAATACGTGAGGAACCTCTACACTAATCCAGAAGCTACAGTCAATATAAAACTGGCAAAATACACTGGCACCAGGGTAGCAAAAATAAAGGGTTATAGTGTTATAAAAATGTAAGAAGCCGAATTAAACATGAGTCTTCAGTTAGTAAAATGTTTTTAGAACTTGAAAGATGCTAAGTTAAGACTGATGGTCAAAAAGGACCTGTCACCACAAAATGCAACACAATCTGCAGGCAGCATGTTATAGAGCAGGAGAAGCTAAGGCTAGTTTCACACTAGCGGCAGGCTGTTCCGGCGGGTGAACAGCCTCACGGATCCGTGCTGTTCCTAGTGCACGCATGCTGCCGGAGGTCCGCTCCGGCCCTGTTGACTATAATGGGGGCGGGCCGGAGTTCCGGCGGCAGCATGAAGAACATGCCGAGAGGTGGCCGGAATAAAACTACGATGTGTTGTAGTTTTATTCCGGCGCCTCTCGTCCGCCCCCATTATAGTCAATAGGGCTGGAGCGGACCCCCGGCGGTATGCGTGCACTAGCAACAGCATGGATCCGGCAGGCTATTCACCCACCGGAACAGCCTGCCTGAGAAGGCTGCCGCTAGTGTGAAACTAGCCTTAGACTGATATATAGTTTTGTGGAAGAAGAAAAACTTAGAAAAACTTTTAATTTATACATTTACCGTATTTTTGCTCTTTATAAAACACACCTGATTAAAGGACGCACCTAGGTTGTAGAGGAGGAAAATCTGAAATTTTTTTTTTTTATCAGACGTCAGTTCAGACCCTCCCAATCTTTATCAGACCACCAATCTTTATGAGACATTTAAACTTTATCAGACCTCAGATCAGAACCCCCAATCAGACCCCAAATATTTATTAGACCTCAGATCAGACTGCCAATCTGTATCAGACCCCCAATCAGTCCACCAAACTTTATCAGACCCCCAATCTTTATCAGACCCAAATCAGAATCCCCATTCAGACCCCAATCCTTTGGTATCTGGTTGTGAATGGACTGTCTGACAGACAGAGTTAAGCAAGACTGTCTGCCATGCCAAAAGTACAAAGAGGAAGTTAAAGAGCCAGGACAAAGTAGAATACAAGGAGTGAATTTAAAAAATAAAATTATATCCAGAAAACCATCCATCCATTTTTATAAAAAAAATACATTGAATATTTAGTATAGGTTGTGATAAAAAAAATGATGTGTCCCTTTAAATCATGCAGTAATATGACTGATTCACTATAGACAATGTGTCCCCGGCAGCAGCTTGCTTTGTCTGACACTATGGGGGAAAATTTTAATCATTGTATATTAGTAGATACAATTTCAACAAAGCTGCATGTTCCTGTATAATCCTGGAATACCTTTAAACATTTTCTGATCCTCCTCTAGGCTTTCAATATACTTAAAAAGAAGCCCATAAATAGATGGAAATTTTTCAGCAGTTTATTTCAATTTAATAAATACATTCAACATTAATAATTAAATTGCACAGTGGATGCATCCACCAAAAGCACTATAAATAATACACATTCCTCAAAAGAGTTTGTGGGGAAAAAACAGAACTGAGATGTGTGTGTATGTTCATACATTCCCCATATATACCCACACTATACATGTACATATGTACATATAGTTTATCCCACATTTATACTGTAATCTTTGTCACACGTCCTTTCATCCAGGTTTGCCAAATATCTCATTTCTCTGAAACTATGCCTATTGAACATTGCAGTCTCTATTCCGAACATCTCCCAAACGCGTGTGCTGCTTCCAGGCTCATATTTGGACCTGACCTGCTTAGGTGTTGGAAGTGGTAGAACACAGATTTGCTTATTTGCAACACATAAGCTAATTGGTAAAAGGATGACCATCAAGGTGCCATATATTATCAGGCACCATAAATAAACATCCTATGTCCTCAGAGCGATAAGCGTAACACAATATGGGGGTTATGAAGTCCTCTAGTTTTGAAGTTATTATAACCATTACTTGCCTGGGGCAACCTTGGTTAAAGTTATAACATTACAGAGTCCCGCAGTTGTCTCGAACTTAAATTGTCAATGTTTTTGGCACCAGAGAGTCTTGTTGAATCCCACAAAGTCTGCAGTTGTCTTGAGATGATTACCAGATGATTTCACACAGTTCTGTACAAGTCTTTGACGAAGATTGCCAAAGCATAAATCTCATCTGCCATGGAGTAGTCTTGGCATATAATGACAAGTTATCTCACAGATTCCATCTAGATGCCATGACGCAGTAGCAAGGGAGACATCTCAAAGCCTGGCAATTGTCTTGAGGCTTACCAGAGGGATAGAAGTCCTGTATATACATACAATCTCTGTAAAGTTCTGTAAAGGTTGGGTAGATATGGCATCACAGATCACTGCAGTTACTTTAAATTGCTTTGCAAAGTTGAGTATCAAAGTCCAGCCGTTTAAATACAACTTTTTGTTGGGGGGGTTCTTATCCAACTCTCAACAGTATTCTTCTGAAATATCTAGTAGCTCCATGTGCTTATAGGATCTTCAGATTTCACTTTTTCTTTTTCATTCAGATTGTCACCTGTATAAGAAACATGGTGAATTATTCCTTTTATTTGATCAATGTAGTTGAAGAATGGCATCATATGATGGATGAGCTGTATCCAAAATGGTTTCTACGGGCAAAACCTACACTTTTTAATTGCACTAGCTGTAGTAAACCACCCCAATGTCTGGTCATTGCAGGGCTAAAAAGACTCACCTAGGCAGTCACTGCAGCAAATGTTGTCTGGATTTCCGCTACATTCAGGATCAGTGCATTTCCATTTCTGTTGTTTGCATTTAAACTCTCCATCCTATGAAGATAAATACAAGTTTAGATCTAGCTTTTTATCCCTTTTGGTCAACGGTCTAGTATTTTACCCACTTACCAGGCAAACGCAGGTGACACATTTCACCACACCAATTGTTGGCACTGTAGGATTCCACTTTTCATTGTTTGAATAACGTTGACCCCTAACTACGCAATGTCGGGGTTCATCAGATTGCATTCTGTCTGCCAACTCCAAGGGGTTTTTCTCTTCCACTGTATTAAAGAGAACAGTAATTTATTGTCATATATCTAGAATATATATATGTTCATTGGTGGTCTCCAGAGAACAATTAAATAGTCTTCTAAAAAAAGTATCATAATTCTGATGTAAAAGATGAAATTTATATAAGGACTTCAAACGTATTTCATAGGATACACCCAATTCTATATTACAGGTATCCTTCCTGTAATTTCTGTACTTGTAATTGTAGTTTGCAAGAGATTTTACTATACTAATAAACACCTATGCTATTACCTGGGCATTTCTTGCAGCAGTCCATTGGATTGGCACGGATAGGATTGGCACAAGTCAAACGCGGACAAGTTTCTCTTACACAATGCAAGTCTTGTGAGGAACTCTGTATAAAGAATCAGATAGGTCAGTAATGCTGTGACTGAGACTAGGGAGAAGTGAGGGAGAATATTACAAAATCTCACCTTGCATGAACACGTTGCACATAACACAAGGCCAAAAGGTTCAACCACAGGATGCCAACGTGTGCCAGCTGCCCTCCATACACCATTAAAGTAACAACCTGCAAGTGAGTACATTTATTTTGGTGTGAATAAGTCATGTAGAAAAAATATATGATCAACAGAAAAAGCAAAAAAAGAAAGACTCACCTTCATTTTGTGGTCTTCCAGTTTTTTTCACTTCTTTGTTCTCTTTTTTCTCTGTAAAAAAAAAAAAAAAGTCAAGTGAGAAAATGTTGACGTATGTGCAAAAAACTGTGATGTAAAGTAGTGCAACAGAAGAGGGAACAACTTTTCCTAAAAGAGTGCAAGCCCTATAAGACTTAAAGGGGTTGTCCCACAAAACACATCCTGCATTTTCTTTTTCTTGTCTCTGTCCACCTCTATGAGGGGGACGCACATGCTCAGTTCCATCCTTCAACTGCCACAATCATGTCTTATCTTAGTGGCTGTGACAGTTACAGGGAGAGAGCTACAACAGAAAGGACATTCCCCCCGAGTTGTATTGAACTAAATCTAGCAGAGCAAATAGAGCAATGAATGTGAAGAGTTCTAGATCCATGTGAGGAACAGGACTGGTTCTAGCTTTGTTAGAAACTGATTTTCATGTACTATATGATTTCTGATTTTCAGTTTTCACATGAATAAAAAGGTCTAGTTGAATATTTAATCAATCAAAAACAATTTCAGCCCCTTTAACTCTAGTTTGCAATCCAAAATATTGAATAGGTGAATAAAGATCCAGTTTATTCACTACATTTAAAGCGCTCATCTACCTCTATATGTGGTCTGAACTGCTGTACCTAGATTCTTTTAATTTCACACTTTATTATACAGTAATTGTTATTGCTCTATTATACACTTTTGTGTTCTAAATTCTATAAGATACCCATCATCTTGTAAATATCTAATATCTAAAAAGACCCTTTTACACTGAACAATTTGGCAGACAATTGTTGAGAAGTAAGTGTTCCTTCCTGACAATTGTCTACTGGTCAGTGAAGGAGACACTTGCAGTGATCTCCTCCACAGTATGGGGAGGAGCGATTGCTAATGCCATTGCTTGTTCCCATACAGAATCATTGTTTTCCGGCAGCAGAGCACGATTAGACGGCATGATCTGCTGCCGGCAAACAATGATTTTAGTGTCTTCGATCCTTAGATATACTGAAATTGAGGCTTCCATAGGAATACATAGAGAAACTGGCTTCCTCTCCACACAAAAGATGCTGTGTTATTTGGAAAGTGAGAGTGCTGACCACATGGCACAGCTGAGGAGCAGAAGGGAGGGGATAACTCACAAATACAGTCACTGATAAGAAAATTACCTTGACTACAGATTATATCATGTACCATTCTAAAAGGTCAGAGAATATAATTTTTGGTTGGAATGCTTCTTTAAGTAATGTCAGATTAAGCTGATCACTTACCTTCACACACTGGACAGCACTGATCAGGCAACTGATTGGGCGTTGTGCAGTTTACAGGTTGACAGACAATGGGGTCACAGATAACTGTGCGCTTCTGAAATAAAGGAGGCAAAAGACTGTTGATAACACTATGTCAAGTCATAGGAACTTAGAGTACTGACAATGTAATGTAAGCTAGATGTTGCGTTAAGCTTAATAGCACTGAAGTACAGTACTTAAATACGAGTTAAAGTAGTTGTTAGTTTGACCAATTGAGAAAACCCAACTGAGGATGGTCCCACACATATTGAGACATGGCAAATATTCTGTATGTGTATTAATGTATTAATGCCAGATGTACCTGATGACCTGAGTGATCGGGCTTTCACAGTTTAGGACACAGATGCAAAGCTGTTACATATCACACGGCTCATTACTAATAATGGTATGCAATGAAAGGAGACACTTAGTTACCTTTCAAAACAAGACACAGATTCACCCATACATTTATGAAAGGAACATTAATACTTATGGCAGTACATTGTTATTCACCGTAGCTGTGCTAGAGTTTTTCCAGTATTGCTGAGTTGCAGTGGTAAACTTGGGTGGGTGAATATATAGCTACATGGACCTTACAGCCAGATGTGTGCCTTGAAATCCCTATGGTGGTTCACACTATGTTTGGCGTCTACATCAGGTATATCATGTAATGTACCCATTCTGCATACATTTGGCAGGTGTCCCTCAGGAACCTGTCTTTTTATGCTGCACTGAGTAGGCATACTACCACATATGACTTGTGAATAAAGTTGGCTGAATAAAGCAGCATAAAAAAGATGTATAGCACAACAGTAATAAAAATACTGTAACTATATTCATATTCACAATGCAACACACATACTTATGTCATACCAGTTCATATACACTACTATACAATCCTCACCTGACAGCTGCAGACAGAGCACTTCTTGTCATAGTCAGGGGCCCATCGACTTCCATGAGCCCTGATTTTTCCTTCAAAATAGCAGGACCTAGGATCGTTCCGGAGATCTTCAGGGTTATTAACGTTTCCCTTCTCACCTAACTCACGCGCAGTGTCCTCGGGAGACTGTGACACACCTCCTGATTCACAACTGTTTGGAATATGCACCTTTCAGAAAAAAAATTAAAGGTAAGTATTAAACAATGTCTATTATTTATTAACATTTTTATTCCATGTAGTAACAATATTAGATACTCACTGGACCCCGAATCTCTCCACGTGGGTTCAGTTTTGTGCTGACTTGAATGAAAGCTGTTCCGTCGTTCAGGTGTCTAAACAGCTCAAGATCCAGGTCCTTAACGCTACCCTGAGCCTATAAAGAGTAGACGTTGGAATAAGTTCTTTCATTTTTGGCTAATTTAAACACTTTCCTGACATTTATTCTTGTTGTAAGTTTGAATCCTACTTGTAAGATGTTTTAATAAAGTTAAACAGTTAAAAATGCAGAGCCATGTTATTTAGATCACAGAGGACTTTATAGTTTACACAATGGCTTGCGGAAAACATGACTATTTTTGCCTTTACAATTAAAAATTCACAAATGGTTAACGATTGTCATAGCAGAACTCGAACCTCTATAATCTTACCTCTGAACCATAGAAACCTTTCAGAAGCCTCTTGTGTCCATTGGAGCTCTCACTGACTTCACCCAGTTCAGCAAATCCATGTAAGTGAGCATTTAGTGCTGCATCCTCTGCACGTCCCAGGCCAGTCACTACAATCTGATAGTGCAGGTGACAATGCTCATCTAGAGATACCCACGCGTGGCCGGCTGATCCTGTCTTGAGAGGTGGTGACACGAACTGACCAGCCAGAGGTATTGGAAGCTCTGGGGTAGCAAAAAAAAAAGACACAATAAATTAATATTTTTAAAAATGAACACAGATGGAATAATTCTCATTAACAGACATACAAAGGGTTACATGGGGCAGATTCGCTAACAAGCGTTCGTAGGAATCATAGATAGAACAAGGATTTTGGATTTTTACACCTAGGTCTCTGAGAGGTTTGTAATTTCTAAGGGAGGAATTGGTCTCAGGGTGTCTTGGATGTGTATACTGCCATCTTACCTTGGGATAGTTATGTCTTTTTTTGTTTGTGTGTTTTTTTTTACTGATGGTGTCTTCCCAATTTTTCTAGGTTTGAATATCAACCCATCCAGGGGCCTAGCTAACAGCTTATGGGCCCTGGTGCAAGAGGTCAGCTTGGGCCCCCCTTCCCTCAGTGTTTTGTGTGTCTTCTCATGCGGCACAAGGGTCTTTGGGCCCCCTCAGGCTCCTGGGCCCGGTAGCGACTGCTACCTCTGCACCCCCTATAGCTACACCCATGAACCCATCTCATTGACCAACTGAGACTCACCACATATGGACTCACCCAATGCATCTTTAGCCATTATTTATTTATTTAAGCCTATTTGTGTTCCACACATTCTCCCTTTATATATTCCTATATTTACTTTTATAGTGATTCGTATATGGTCCTGGCATGTTGTCTATATGTGGAGAGGTCTTGAAGTATATCCAGTAAATGATACTCAGTATGCGGCTGTCAGGTACGTTGGGGTGGGGCAGGGAGTTTGGTATCACAGCCCTTTTCCCTTTCCTGCATGAGCTCCGTGTGGAGACACGGGGTTACCACCTGGCTCCCTGATATCTATCTCTGAGATCACTGCTATTCTCAACCTACGGTTTGGATTTCTGACCTGCCTTTATCTCTTATATTCTACCTAACATAGTGTTTGGTGCCCTCTAGTGAGATAAAGTGAAGTTTCTCTTAGTTCTAGAGAGACAGATGCTGTAACAAGCTGTGCAGGTGCTGTCCCATTCTCTAAACGGAAAGTCATCATTTTTCTTTTGGAAGAAAGAAAAAGGGGGGCACATGACCTGACTGTATCATCAGTGTCTAGCCTTAATGGAGACGCCAGGCATAGGCACAATGCTTTTCTGTTTCTCTATGGAATCCCTAGTATGGTGAGCCTTGTATATCTATTCAATTTAATAGTATAATTATTTATATCGCTATGTGGTATGTTTCATTAATTACAGATGAGTTATCATTATGATGAATTGGGTTTAAATTTCACACTATGTTTGGAGTGCTACCTTGTTTTCGATTTTATATTTTGGAGAGATTGAACCACGTTCTCTGGAGGAATTTGCTCCCTCAATTGTTTTTCTGGTGCTGTTTACTTTTTTTTTAGATGGATAAATAGATGGACAGACTGACCAACTGACAGATAGATAGATAAACTGATTTTTTAACTCACCTTCGTGCCTGGCCCACAAACCACTATACATCAAAGGTGTGATCTGCCCTCTCAGTTCGCCTTCTGGGAAATCCTGTGTGGCTATGTTAAAGAATAGCTCACTCTGAAGCAGCATGTGCAGCTCTCTGGCATTGGCACCTGTCCAGAAGCCCCAAGCCTGTTTTATAGGAAAAAACTTGATTATAGTTTACATTTTCTAAATAGCCTAATAATGCATTTAAGCATACAACATCCATTACTTGCTCTTACCTTTCCATCATGGTAGTCCTTTGTCAGATCATGCAGAATGTTTCTCCTAATCTTCCTTCGTGGTTTAGTCTCTAAGGTCACTGCTGTCACTACACTCGTAATGCCAGCAACTTGAAGCTGTGAAAAGACAAGATGAGCATCACTTGTAAACCAGAGACAGTACTGTAAGTCATTATAGATATAATATATATATCTATACAAGCCTACCTGATACTCCAGTGTTCCATTTTCATGCAGTGTGATGGTTGCTGAGCCCACGGATCCTGTCTTTGTAGGGTTCAAAGCGTCTCCCCCGGACAATACACTCTGCAGTGCTATGGTAGAAGGTGTAGATGTGTTAGTGTCTAAAGGTAACAGTAAGAAAATGTAAATATGAAAATAAATAAAAAGACACAGAAATAATTCATTGCTCATCAATCACATTTCCCCAGGAACTATAACTATAGTGAGCGCCAAACTTTGTGAGTTTTTGGTGCCAGTCTTCTGGTGTACAGGGGATAATAAATCTTTTCCTAATATTTTGGTTTTATATTTGGGAACATTAAAAAAATCCAATTTTAAATCTCCAATTCAGTAAAACCTAACATCTTTCAAACCTATTTTCCTGCACTTTTACATTTTGGCATAATAAATTAAGTGAAGCACTTTACTTACTGTCACATGACTTTCTGACAGTGATGGGACCTGAAATACGTTGTCCATGTCTTCCCTCTGTCTGTACCGCAATCTTCAAATATCCCTGGGCAAGCCATTGCATTTCACGGCTGGAGAGATCTGGTAAAACCTCAGCAAAGTCTGGTTCCTAGAATGGGCAATGCAAACATTAATTCAAGAACAGAGATTTAACAATCATGCACACCAAGCATAACACTTTCACTACAATGATCCACTGTACTGAGTAGTTGATATTATGAAACCTAATGTGGTATATATATCTATATGTGTCTTATATACATATGGAAAAGTTAAACTAATTTTATGCATCATCAGTCATAGAGACTGCACATGACTTACCTGTGCTGTAATATTAGCATAGAGCTCTCGGATAACATGATCCTGGTGAATGATTTCCACAGTTATTGGAATCCTTTCTGTAATTGAAAAGAACAATCCCATTACATTCTCACTCACTCCTTTTTCCATTAATTGCTTAATAATATGATGATCAGTCCTATGAAAAGTATCATTATATAATTTACCCCATCATATTATATATGATTGACTGTACAGCTTTATCTTTCAGAAGCTCATGCTATGGCACTAAAAGGATTCAAATTCTAATGCGTTGTGCCCAGTACTTCAAAAGGACCTGTCACCACGAAATGTAGTACATATGAAGCAGGAGGAGCTGAGCTATGTATGTATACACACTTACACAGAGAATACTATCAATCACTGATAACACCTCCCCTGTGTACAGATATCAGTGACTGACAGCTATCTATGTATACACACTTACACAGAGAATACTATCAATCACTGATAACACCTCCCCCATGTGCAACTATCAGTGACTGACAGCTATCTCTGTATACACACTTACACAGAGAATGTTATCAATCATTGATAACACCTCCCCTGTGTACAACTATCAGTGACTGACAGCTATCTATGTATACACACTTACACAGAGAATGTTATCAATCACTGATAACACCTCCCCTGTGTACAACTATCAGTGACTGACAGCTATCTATGTATACACACTTACACAGAGAATACTATCAATCACTGATAACACCTCCCCTGTGTACAACTATCAGTGACTGACAGCTATCTATGTATACACACTTACACAGAGAATGCTATCAATCACTGATAACACCTCCCCTGTGTACAGCTATCAGTGACTGACAGCTATCTCTGTATACACACTTACACAGAGAATGCTATCAATCACTGATATCACTGTACAATGAAGTCAGAAATTGCAGATATTTAGATGTATAAATTACTTAGTTTCACGAACTCTTTTTCCACAAAAAAAAATAAATGTATATAAATATATTTTGCGGTCACCGGTCCTCCTTAATACATCTGTCCCTTGACAAATAACATTTTGACATCCAGTTATTCCAGTACATTAGAAGTTGTGCTGCTTTCTGAAGTTCTCACCTCGATCTCCTCCTTGGAATCCTCTGAGCATAAGGATGAAGTGCAGATTGTCATCCACATCACTAAGTGTCAGCATAGCAAGTCCTCGTTCAGTTGCTTCCTCTGAGGAGTCCGGTGTTAGCAGGGCACTAAATGACTCTGTTAGAAATAAGTCACATTAATTTACACTACACATTATTACTTTTCTCTTTTACATTATCAGGACACAGTATTAGTCCATTCCAGCTTTTTTAACCTGTATTTTATTTTTTCCTATAACAGTGCATAATGGTTAAATACCTGAAAATAAGGCTTTGTGGCGAATAATCTTTCCAGAAATTTCAGGTTCAGAAAGTGACGTTGTCACCAAGGAAATATGTATGTGTCCCAAACGCAAAACATGTAGAGAATTGCGAGGAATTGACCTCCATATACCACAGATCTGGTTAAAAAAAATACTTGTTACTAAAAGTGAAGCAAGATGAGTGCAGAAAATGAAATGAAGAATATGGTCTTTGCTTACTGTGTCACTTTCGGGATTTCCTACTCTGTGTACAGGATGCTCAAACAGCACATTACCATCAGAATCCGAGAAGCGAACTCGGGACAGATTATCCATCCTTGAAAATTAAGAAACAACAAAAAGTGAGCTAACCAAAGTAATGAGATTCTCCACCTAAATTGTTTTTATCTGGTTAATAACATGGCTTGATAATGAGGAATGAGATGGAAAGTCTTCCCTTGTCTACTCTCAGCACAGATCTATATGTGAACTATGCAATGCCTGACAGCCTGGGTGCTAAGGACACACTGCCTAACAACCATAATGTGTAATGAGGTTGTCAGGCAGCATATCCATACCAACCAGTCTCACATCAAGCAGGCAATACTATACTGTGGCTTCATCTTTTACAGTCACGTTAGCCATATCTTTGTATGAATAAAGGTGGAGAAAATTCTTACTATCAAGAATAAGTTGGTCCACGTGATAACTGACAACTTAGCGCATATTCCTGTATATAGGTCATATAAAAATATAAGAACATGTAAGGTGACTACACAGCACATACCCTTTGTAGGTGATGGAGAAGAGTAAATTGGAACGCTGCAAATTAAATTTAGCCTTAGCAAGACCACTGTTAACTGGAGGCCACACACGAGTGGAAGCAGTCAAAAATGCCACGTACTCTGTCAAAATAAACAGAACATGAATACAACACAACCCGTAATAGCTGACTACAACTGAAGAAATAGCATAGTAATGTAGAACTGGATAACTAAAGAAGGATATTTCACTGCTGCAAAATTACAAATTAAGTGTATAAATATTAAAATGTAAAAATGTATCAAGAAAAAAAAGAAAACACTACAATACAATATGAAAACCTCGTAATGAGAATGGTTTGCTTTAAAAAAGCACTGAAAGAGTTAATATTGGGGATCAGCTCTCTGCTCGCAAACCATTTTGCACAATTGGCTCCTGTCCCTCGGCCACACTCCATTTCTTAATAAGCTAAAGCTGTATTAAATATCTATTCAGCAGCACTTTGGTGACTATTCATTTCATATGAAAACCATGAGCTTGTTCCTTAATGAGTGTCTTTGCAGTCATTACCTGTGCGGCTGTCCTCCACGCCTACATCGTCAGAGTTGAGGTAAGAGCGATCATTATAAAGATCGTCATCTTTTTCTTGGAAATACTCAAACTCGTCAAAAATAAATTCCGTTTTTTTCAGAGGAGGATGGGGAGGATGAGCTGCATAAAAAAAAAGAAAAAACAGGAAAATAAAGTTAACACTGAAAAGAGGATTGCATAAGTTGGCAAGAAAAAAACTAGTTAATAGTTCAGGAGAAACACATAGAGAAAAATTGTAATGAAGGAGACTATAACAGAATGATATAGCTAAAAGAGCACAAAATGATAAGTTCACGTGTTTACAAGTCTTACTTTTGGGGCAAACCCGGCAGCACTGTCCAGGCATTTCAATGGGATTAGCACAGGTGGGTGGAGGGCAATGACTCTTAATGCTCTTACAGCTGATCTTCCCAGATTGCTTTCCCCAACGGTTCCGTTGCTTTAAATAAAAACAAAACAAGAATGACAGTGAGTGACAATGGTATCATCCAGACACAAACTTAGTATGGAGTGAGATAATGGCGTAACTAGAAATGACTGGGCCCCACAGCAAACTTTTTGAACGAGGCCCCCCTCCAGCAACTTCTTCGTAACCCCCTCCTCCTGTGCAACCCCCACTACTGTGGCTAGTCAAGTTCTTGTTCCCAGACCAGGCACGGCAGCCGCTCCATCCATTTCCTACACGTACATACTATATGTCACTGTATAGAATGTCATTGTATAATACTGTTGAGGGAGCCCTGACAATAAAATCTTTTATTCCTCCTCCTGGGTGGGCCCCTTCTGAGTTTGGGCCCTGTAGCTGCTGCTTCCCCTGCTTCCAATATAGCTACACTCCTGGAGTGAGACTAAAAGGGTGCCACATGAAAGAAGGTGATGTGGATCTTGCCCTGGAGCAGGTCCATGCGATCTTTAACCAGTGTATAATGGGTGACTACATCTTCCTATTATCACTCACTAATTGCCACAAGCTAAGCCTTCCAATATACAACACAAAGACTTCCTCTTAACACAATGCTGCTCCTACTGTCCTACTAATTCATTTTATATCTACTAATTAGCAATCGGTCACTGCATAGCGTGGCCTCTCTTTACTACTTTCTGAATGGCCTGACTTTTTCTAGGCTAATGGCTACTTATTGTTTGTTCCTACACCTACTTCTAGCTACATACATAGTCATATATACTCTTATTCCATCTTTCACCTGCCGATTAATCTGGAGGGATGTCTCCACCAAACCTTTCCTTACCGCTTCACAACGGCACAGTACACAGTAGGCTACTCCAAATGGTTTCCCCAGGTCCGGATGCCACGTATCTTCAAGTGAGTACATTTTATGACCAAGATAACAACCTAAATGAATAAAATACATGAAGAAGTAAATACAATAATGTTCCATAGCAATAGCTAAAAATGTGAAGTATGGTTGTGGCACACATTATATTGAAGATCACAAACAGTTCAATAGACTTAGTAGCTTGCTTCCTCTCCCTTCTGGAATATATTATTATATGAGGTTGGCTGCTCTGTATGCACTGATTCCTGGCAGAGGTTGCATGTGCTTGAGAAGAATATACCGGAGCCAGGCGCTGCCTCTGAGGGTCCATGGCTAAGCAGAAAACAAAATGTTGCTCCAACTGCAACCCACAAATAAACTAACCCCTGCATAGCCATGTAGAACCACAGACAAGTTCCTAGCTAATGGTACGAACAAACAGCTAGAAGGCAGGAATGGCCAAAACTTCCAGTAACATCCAATAAACCCGATAAAGCTACCAAAAAATGCATTTCCAGGAACATTGGACTTGTAGCTGTATGAATAGATTCGCAACCTAGGGATTCTGAAAGTTCCATAAAGCAAGGAGGTTCTAAGCAGACTCCACAATATCTGGAGCTCTAAATGTCCGAAGCTGAGCATGAAGGACACGCAGGAGAACCTGCAGTTTATGACAATCCTACAATTCTGTGAATTGGGCGCTGCCTGTAGTTTTATTGCACTGCAAGATTGTGAGAAATTTTAAGGGGAAAATGTGACACAAAGTGCAGAACCCCGAATATCCAACTGGGACATGACTGAATGAAGCTCTGGCAGCTGAAGAGCTCTGTGTAATGGGGCTGAGTTACATAAACATTCCCTCATAGCAACTAATAAGCAATGCTTTTCACTTACTATTACTGTGACAGAACCTTCCCTGCCGCAGTACATGCTAATAATAATGAGAAGAGCAGCCCACCACAGCTCAGGGGCCACATTCACTACAATTCCTACATGAAAAGATGGAGCCCAGCTGAATTAGTGTGCTATCTCTTTGGGGCGATCTGGTTTGTGCATATATTTTTGCGGTAATCTAACCTGCAGTCCTATGTAAAAACACATCTAACACATTGTGATACGATATTCGGAACAGTCCTGCAAATGACAAACTTAGCTCTGCTGCATGTGTGAGCAAACTACGTCTCTCCTGTACTATACATCATGTTAGTATCTCAACGCTCCAACATCACTACATATACAGTACATGACAGGGACTTATAGTGACACTCACCTATTTGTGACTTGGATGGCAGAGGATCCTGCTCAGGTTTGATGGGCAGAAGAACTTTACGCCGTGAAGCATCCGCACCCAGTATCCACAGATTTAGTAGCAGTAAAAGGAGGGCATATACCTCCATGATACCCTGCTACAGTCAGTGTAGATGCCCTACAGTAGACCAGTACCCAGTACTCTCCCTGTTCCGTGTTATTCAGCCAAAAACGTGTGATAATGTCTTCTCCTTGTCACTTGTGTCCAGCTCTACTGGTCACTCTCCCTGTATCAGGTCACTGTCCAGAGGACACGGTTCAGTCCAGTCACCAAGGTATCTTCTGATAGCTGAGAGGGTCAAGAGCTGGATTTATAGGGGAAGGCACTGCTAGCAAACAAAGCCCCCCACCCGCCCCGGCCCCCTTTGCAATCTTGCTGAAGTATATTGCACTCACTCTGTGAGTTGATGAGTCGCTCAGCAGGGTCTCAGCCTGAGGAAAGTGTCTGTTAACAACATTGAATAGCCCAGCGGGGACTCCAGGCTCCCCCCTAAGCCGACACACTCAGACACAGCATCCTGACTCAGCCTGGACCCACCCAGGAGAGAGGGAAGAGGATGAGCATAGAGAGGAGAGAGGGATACACAGAGACAGGGAGAGGAAGTACAGACACTGGGGAGACCACAAGTATGGGGAGACATGTGGGATGAAAAATTATACACCCAGCAAGGAGAATAACAAGGACACTATGCAATGATGAAAACCGGGATGCATTATATGTACTACTTGTCTGGAGTAAACTAGTGGTTATTGGTCCATATTAATACTATGTATAGAACCACAATATCACGCAGCGCCGAGTATCACTCACATCAGGACGTGTCCAAATTTACTGTTTTTGGTTACAAAAAAGTTAGGGTTCAGTTCACTACCCACCATACAGACTGTCCTTAGGGGGTAATACTGCAAGGTCAGGGCTAGATCACCAGAGGTTAATTTGATTAAACCCAGAATCTAGTACAAAAATGAGGCCCATGAGGTTCAACATAAAACATCCCCATCTGAATTTGAGTTCAGAGCAGATCATTTGCTGCTGGAGTTTCTTGCCATTTTAGCATTAGTTCAGAAAGAATGTATTAGTCCTTACTGGTGACATAACCTAAGTCCTGTGAAAATAGGCATGTTATTATATGGTGGGTGAGCGCTCATATGAGAGGGCAGTATAGGAATTAGGCCTCGTTCACATTTTTGTGGCAGTTTTACATCCGTGGAAAATCCGTCCATGTTTCATGTGACCTCCATGTGTCATCCTTTTTCCACGGACACTGCTCAGCTAGCATCTCCTACCAGTGAAATACTGACAGAACACGGATGCCATCTGTATTGTGTCACTGATTTTTTATGGACCCATAGGGCAAGATTTATCATTAGCTAAAGTCACTTTAATGGAGTGAAAAATCGGTAAAATTGCGCATTTTTTTTGCAACTCTTTCAAGCTCGGGAGAAAGCTCAGTTTTATGAAAGTGGCCGTGTTTTCTTATGTAAATGAATCTCTAGACAGATTTACTATTGCGACCATTTAAAAAGTCGCAAAAAAATGCGCAGTTTCACTCCAGGGGGGACCATGCTTATTTTATGCGACTTTTTAATAGAACATGCAACTTTTTTGTATAGACGTGCGACTCTTGTAAAGCCGCTTACTGAAGGATAAACTGCTACCGTCAAACCACATTTATCACAGTATTAAGCAGTATTAAGCAGATGTAAAAGTGGAGTAAGATGTAAGTGTAATGATAAATCTGGCCCATAGACTTCAATGAACATGTTTGGTGCGCATCGTGGACCAAAGTGATGCATGTTTCCTTGTTTTTCCCACTGACCCATGGCCTGTGGAAAATCACTGATGTGTCAACAAACACATTAAAATCAATGGGTATATGTGCTGTCCGTGTAAACCGCAGATAACACATGTCCATGAAAAATGGAAATGTGAACAAGGTCTTATAGTGTATGGAAAAATAAAGCAGAATCATACACCGGCATGTATTAAATACACTCTGATACTTGCTACTATATATCCTATTTTCTAACTTAAAGGAGTTTTCCACAAGTGTCTGGTTACTGGTGGTCCAACCTCTGGAACCCTCAGCGATCAGAAGAAGCAGTACAGCGCATGTGTGATCACCGCTCCGTCAGTCCCTTAACTGTGAAGGGAAGAGTGGTCGCACACCACCACTAAATTCACATAAGGTCTCTGAGACCGATGTGATGTGACCCATCCTTTAGACCTTCAGCAATCAGACACTTATACCCTACCATGGGCGTAGCTATAGGGGGTGCAGAGGTAGCAGTCGCTACCAGGCCCAGGAGCCTGAGGGGCCCAAAGTACTTTGTACTGCATAAGAAGACACACAAAGCACTTAGGGAAGGGGGCCCAAGATGAACTCTTGCACCAGGGCCCATGAGCCGTTAGCTACGCCCCTAACCCTACCATGTGTTTTTTTTGTGGGAACCCCCTTTAACTCCTTGAGCCATTAGGCAATTATGAGTATGCCTTTGACCCTTCACATCTCATTTATAAAGATATATTATGGCCCATGATGTTGTGATGTGGAGTACACATATGAGACCCTTATAACTCCTCAGTGGAGTCGGGGGTTTGCAAACTTTTTCAAGCACTTATGAGGATTTGTCATCACATCATCTATTTAATTCCAATGGGGGGGGGGGGGCATGGGCCAGTGGTTTGCTGTTATCACCAATCCAGTGGATAGATAATAGTATGTTACTACTGGAATACCCCTTTAAGCCACTTTTTAAGATCATCACTTTCATGCACAACCCCCATTGTGTTGATCCTCAGCCCTTTTACTACCATTGCAGAACTAGCAATAAATAACTACACAACCTTTCCCCATATCTTCTGTCATATCTCCTTAGCTGGTTTCCGGATTTCTCATCTACTTTCAAATATTTTGTTTCCTACTTAGAATTGCTATCAACATAACGCATACATTATCTCCTATAACTAGAAGCAGTAAAACATTAAGAAACCGCATGATGCCCAGATTAGGTGATAAATCATTTGGTAGCAAGACAGCATGACTTTTATATCGTTACAAACATATGGAAGTGTTTGAATAAAGGATTAGTGCTGCGGTGGTGGCAGACTTGTCTGGAAGTTACATGTCTTAGAGGAGTGTAGATTTGCAGCAGTCACTTCCGGGTAGAGAAGCCACAGTTTGAATGTGAAACACTTTTAACTGTGCCACATTATATACCATACATTCCAATAACGCCCCATACGCTTGATCAAGATTTGAAGACTGGGTTGGACTGGCCAACCAGAGTTCCAGAGGATCCTCGGGTGGGCCCGGGCTCTGATGCCATAATGCACCCCAAATAGCCAAGTGAAAAAAAAACAACATGTGGAATTTGGAAACCACAACGGCCTATTATGGTTTCCAAGTTCCGTTATGGTCCGTGGTAGCGAAATCCATAACGGGATTCTGGGATAACCCGAACCCGAACTTCGGACGCCGAACTTAAAACACAAGTTCGCTCAACCCTACTAAAGATTAACTTTTCAGGATTTAGAGAATCAATACCTTAACTTAGTAATGGGGTGGCCTTTCCCTACCTGTAACCCCCTTGTGTTTTGTCAGTTGCCTTGTCCTTTGTCCTGGGTGCTTATATTGGGGATTCGGACTGCTACATACACTGCTCTTGTACTCTTCCCCATCTCAGTGGCCCTTTGAGTGCCCCTACACGTGCTTTGATGTATCATTCTTTGTTCTATTTTCTATATTATTGAAAATATGTACATTTGTACTAATAAAAATCTACAGTATAAAAAAAAAACTTAGTAGTGGAGTGGACACATCTCATAAACCTGGTAGCCTTTGCCCCTAGAAATTGGTGTTTAACTTTATGGAGTCTTTTCTGTTTAACTAGGAATTCTGAAATTCTAAAATGTACTGTATTTTGGTAAAGAAGATATAAGCCAAATTTCTGTATAATAGAGAACATAAGCTGAATGACATCCTCTCTCTACAGAGTGAACTCCTTCATGTACCTCACTGATGTGTCTGTATGTTTCCAATTACAGAATCGAAATTGTAAATCCATTGAAATAGGGATCTTCAAATTCCTCTAGTTACAATGGAATCATACTCGCTTTGGGAACTATTACTTTGCCTGCAGCTTCTAATCTTGTGATATAAGGAGTCTATGCATACAAAACAACATAGTTATATTAGTTATATGGCTAGAAAGTTCATTTGTATTTATTTACGTTTATTTTGAAGGTCCGCTATAATTACAAATTCGTTTTATATATCTTTTCAATGACTGTCTAATAATCCAGTCCATCCAGCTTAAAGCAGGTCCCATTGCTTCGGTATGAAAGGGGTTGTCCCATCTGGACATTTATGGCATATCATATGCCATAAGTGTCTAATAGAAGCGGGTCCCACCTCTGGGACCCGCTTCTATCTGAAAAAAAAGTGGTCTCTCTGTTAAATTACGAAAATAGCCCTATAAGTCCTATAGCAAAGTAATGAGGGGGGCCCTGTTCTTGAGGTAGGAGTGGGTCTCAGAGGTTGGACCCACACCTAGCCGACATATATGGCATATCCTATTGATAGTCCATAAATGACCAGATGGAAATACCCTTTTAAAGTAATTTTACTATATTACAGAACTCCTGTTTATGCAATTGCCTCATCTTTTATTCAAATTGCCCTATTAACACACTACAAAGCCATACATGATCTGTAGATTTCTCTGCGCACCCTGAAATGTAATATGCACACATGTAGAATAGATATACCAATGTAGTAATGTATTGATGTTCACTTTTGGGTGGAAATACATTGACAAATTTGGCGAATATGTCCGTATGAGTGGTCGGGGCTTCAGAATCACACGCCGTGTGACCGTGTCTCAATAATTTCCTCCACTTTTTTAATTACACAGCTGTGATCTATAGTCCTAGAAGGATCAAATAATACCTTAAGCAGCCATTGGGGACATGTTGATTGCTGATTGATTGCTGATTATCACTCTGATTATCACACAATAACACCAGTTTTACCACAAATTGCTGGTACTTAGCACAGTGACACTCATATATCTCCACACTCAACTGAAACACATTGAGCAATACGCACCCCATCATATGCTCATCTGATAGAAGAATTAGCACTAATCACACTATCATTGATGCACACCTCTACACAATAAGTCAATTATCACACGTTAACATAGCAATGGTTACACTGAGACCAAGCTCTTTGTAGTGTCTACTGGCTGATGGACCCAGACTAACCCATTACACAAGTTAAGTACCCATGCCACTACTATACCTGCATTCACAAACACATTCAGATAATTTTTATTATTTTCACAGTC
This sequence comes from Bufotes viridis, assembly GCA_033119425.1. Classification (NCBI taxonomy): domain Eukaryota; kingdom Metazoa; phylum Chordata; class Amphibia; order Anura; family Bufonidae; genus Bufotes; species Bufotes viridis. The sequence continues at coordinate 177,214,296 of CM065592.1, forward strand.
AAAGAAATTACATTGTTGGTAACATTGTAATACAGAGTACATAATTTTTATTATTTTCACAGTCAAAGAAATTAATAAAAATTATATACTCTGTATTACAATGTTACCAACAATGTAATTTCTTTGACTGTGAAAATAATAAAAATTATTGACAAACACAAACACATTCAGATTTTATTTCTAAGGTAGCGATTCATGGAGTGGCATTTACATGGCCGAATTGTTGGCACAACTGCAGCGATATGTCTTTAAGTGGCAGAATGATATTGTCTGAAAACAGCTGTTCCCCTGACAAAATCAAGCAGGCACAATCAATTTAAAGACTGCAATGGTTCTTCAGATCTGTACTATGCTATCTATTGTATATAATTCTTAGCCTAGCATAATATTTGACGTGGACCTTAGGGTACTTTCACACTTGGTTAAAGTTTTCCCATTATCGAGTTCCGTCCTAGGTGCTCAATACCGGAAAAGAATGATCAGTTTTATCCTAATGCATACTGAATGGAGAGCTATCCGTTCAGTATGCATCTGGATGTCTTCAGTTCAGTCACTCTTACTGTATTTGACTGGAGAATATTCCGCAGCATGCTGCGGTATTTTCTCCGTCCAAAATTCCGGAACACTTGCCGGAATGCCGGATCCGGCATTATTTTCCATTGAAATGCATTAATGCTGGATCTGGCACCAAGTGTTCCGGCAAAACAGATCCGGTTTTCCAGTCTGTGCATACGCAGACCTTTAGAAATGCAAAAAATAAATAAATACCGGATCCGTTTTTTACGGATGACACCGGATCGATGGATCCGGTGTTTCAATGTATTTGTTAGACGGATCCGCATCCAGATCCGTCTACAAATGCTTTCCGTTTGCACCCGGATTTCCAGATCGGGCAGGCCGTTCCGGTGACTGAACTGCCTGCCGGATCCTCACAACGCAAGTGTGAAAGTACCCTTACCCTAAGGCTCCATTAAGTGCCAATCAGTGATATAGCATGTCAGCCAGTGCTCATTAAGTGCCGTTTACATGCACCAATCATTATGGAGTAGTGTTGAGCGAATCGAAAGTGAATGAAATTGACTTAGATCCAAGTTTTAGGAAAAATTCAATTCACCACGGAGCCGCATTTGATTGCGCTTCGTGGTAACAAATCAATTTTCCCTGAAATGGCGGTAAAAACAAAATAAAAACATACTTACCTTGTGTCACTGCGCAAGATTTTGCGTGGTGTCCTCAATCAAGATGGCCACAATGGCCTCTATGCGATCAAATATATATGGATAAGGTGAGTATTTTTTATTTTTTTTACCCTACACACAAAGAAATGTGCTTCGTGATGTCATTCATCAGGAAGCGAATTTCCTTGTGAAATTCGGCGAAGTAGCCGGATTGAATTTTCCATAACTTCGCTCATCTCTAATCATGAGTATGGGGACACACCATCGTTCATCCCCATCGGTTTTCCCCCATTGATGGCACTTCTCAGCTTTACATAGGGAGATGTGCTGCTGACACACAAACATTTTTACATGGGGCAATGATTAGGATCAAGCGTTGTTGCTTCCCAATGATCGTCTCACGTAAAAGACCCAAACGCAACCTAATGTGAAACTTGAAGATGTGGTAATCAGCCAGATCTCCTTAGGGTCATTTGAAACATTATTTTTGGCTGGAGATTCTACATATAGAGACTGACGAGAGCGAGGTGAGGTTATGATTCATCTGCTCTGACTGATAATGATCCTATTCCTATTGCATTGGACCCATATGTGCTACAATATTGGGCTGCTTGCCAGCACAGAATGGAAATGTACAATATTGGAATTTGTGTTTTTTTCTTCAGTTTGAACCATTCCACATTTCAACATTGGTTGAAGAGAATCTGCAGGAGTATTAGCTAGTATATCCAGCTAAGGCTCTATGCACTTTGCATTTGCAATGCTTTTTTAGTGCATATAGCAGGAAACTCTTCCAGCACAGACCTATGGACCGGAAAATATTTCAAAGCATTGTCTTTTTGGCCTACGTCTGGTTGGAATATCTTGGCATACTCTCCCCTAAGCTCTCTAATACAAAGGTGTCCTGCAAAAACATATGATGTAATAAATAGCACATGTCCGGGTTATACATTTTCTAGATACGTGGATCGGGTACACAATGTGAACAGAGCCTAAGTAGTCAAGAATATGTGCTAATATGTACATACATTTGACACGGGTGTATGCTTTCCGAGGTATAGAGTACGTCCGCACAGTAAGGTTTCTGTATGCAGTTTTGGAACCCAAAATGAGAAGTTGATCATAATCTTTTCCAAAACTGCATGCAGAATCCTGACCGTGTGGCCGTACCCATATAAACTAGACTTGCGTCACAGTGTAATGATTGGGGGCTTTATCTCTGAGACACTCGCTAATCCCAAGAATGATCTGCCAAGTCCCCTTGCTATCAATAGATGTGTTTTCCCATGCCTGGCAATTTTCCAATAATGTAAACGGGCCATAGCTGTTACCAGATCCCCCATTGAATACAATGGTCAGGATCATGGCCCGGCACCTCCTTGGTGTGCTAGCTATGTTGTTGGACCCACACAAATCAGACATTTATAGTATATTTGGTCAACGTGCCATAAAAGTATATGGTGGCAAACCTGTCTAAAGATGCGAAAAATATGAAAAATGACAACCATGGCATTAGTCTCGTGGTAAAAACATGACGGAATTGAGTCACTGATTATTTTTGCTATTTAATTGCATACAATATCTCAAGCCGGTGCTATTATATGTCTGTGTATATTGCTTCCACTCATCTTTAGATTGGTTTGAATCCCTATACTCTGTGCTTGTTTACTAGCCCAAAGCTTTGCTAATAGAGTGTCTTTGTCTATTCACCAGGAAGTGATCCCTCTACACACCTGAACCTCGATCCCATTAGAGCCTCAATCAATATGGCCCCAACTGTGATGTATAATCCCACATAATTGCATATACACAACCGTACAATGCAATTTCCTATACATGTTACATATCTGTTTACACTTTCACGCTACACAAGCATTCAGTTAAAAGTGAATTTCAATGTAAATGTTGTGCTTAGCAGCCAATTTAACTTCAATGACAATGGAAAGTTAGAGTCTTCTGATGGTCAATAGCCTGATCTAGGTGCTAATGTCCTGTATTTTCCAATAAGAATTGTTTCTAATGAAAAGCACACAGAATTCGCATATGCTTCATCATTCTTTCAGATCCATTACCGCACTCTCTGAGAAAAACTCAAAAACCTTGTCTCAGGGACCTATGGTGCTATTAGTTCGGTTTATTAGACCTAAACCCTTAAAATGTATACTACACATATGTATATACCTTATTCTGATGTCATTGGAATATACTTTCATTTATAATGTGATTGTTAACCCTTTTTTTATCGTAATATACTCATACTCCAGACTTACACACAGAGTATGGGACCAAATTTACATAGGTCCTTTAGGGGTGGATTCTACCAAAGGGAAGTATGCCAAACGGAATGGCTGCGGTTTGGCTGAGTGTACGATGCAAGCCATGCCCAACCACTTCCTACAGTGACCACAGAAAAATCGGTGGGCTTTGCCAGCCACAGCGCAAATGGACAGTTTGGTCTTACCCTAATGGTGTTGCGACGCAGGCCAGATTTTGTTTTAATTCCACAGTGGAAAATATGCTGTGGATTGGCCTTGCAAAACTGGCATATTCCAGATCTATAGCAGGTTAAAGGGGTTCTCCGGGCTTTTACTATTGATGACCTATCCTCAGGATAGGTCATGGATATCAGATCGATGGGGTTCTGATAAACCCGACGATCAGCTGTATGAGAAGACAGCGCACGCATGCTCATGTGCCCTCTCCCGTCTCTCTTCCTGCTCTGCTTAGCCATAGACATAGCAGCAGGAAGAGAGATAGGAGACGGCATGTACATACTGCGCGCCATCTCCTCACACAGCTGGTCATCTGAAAAAAATGAAAACTTTTGATCGCCGTGTTCTGACCTCCATAACTTTTTTATAGTTATGTCGATGGAGATGGGTGAGGGCTAATTTTTGGTGGGACAATCCGGGGGTTTGTTCCTTGGATCGATATAGCAGGATTACAGGTTGGACTTGACGGACTTTTGTCTTTTTCCAACCTTAACAACTATGTAACTTTTTGATCACTTTTTATTCAATTTTTTTGTGACGAAAAGTGATGAAAAAATGGTGAATCAGCCATTTAAATAGTTTTTTTTCCGTTATGCCATTCACTGTATTTGAACTGGTTTTTATATGTTTTAATAGTATGGGCATTTACTGTGCAGTTGAGATTGTGGACCGGATGGCTCACTGCTCACAGCAGGATGATGTCGAGGTCACCTTGGAGTCTGACACCATGCCATGGAACCAGGGGTCACAGCATTCCAACTGCTCCCCCTCATTGTGGCCCCAGAAAAGCTTTCAGTTGCCTCATTTCTGTCTTTACTGCCACCTCTGAGTGGGGTGCATTCTTTTTTCCTAAGAAGAGGCAGCAAAACCCATGCGCTATAGAAGACACTCAAGATAATCTCCCTGTTGGTTGAGTTTCATGATAACTGTCAGTGTTTGGACTGCCATGAAGAGGAGGTTCAGGGGGGAACCACATCCATAGCGATAGTAGTAGTGGTACTTGTAGCTATGGTGATGGCAGTAGCGGCAGTGGTAGCCCGGCAACAGTGCCACTTGGGGCAAATGCAGAGTGGGGAATAGGAAGGGGGGCCAAGGAGCCCACAATGAGAGATCACAGTCTATGACTATGACGATGATTGTGTGTTGGACAGGTCTTGGGAGTCGAAACGAGATGCTGAGGAGGAGGTGACATCAGATACTCTGTGTGAGTATCTCTCACCTGGCAGTTTTTTTTCTTCATAGTGCCAGAAGACAAAATACTAGTTTAGGCCTACCAATTACTGATCAAATAGTCATGCAAAATACTGACGAAATACTGATCGTCTGAAAGAGGCCTTATGGATGCTCGAAATACAGGCTTTGTTGTTGTGTTTTTTTTTTTTTATTTTTTTTTTTCAGTTCTTCGGCTGAATCAGAGAAGAGAAAAATAAACAGTGATGTAAACACAGCCTAAGGCTACTTTCACACTAGCGTTGATATTTTCCGGTATTGAGATCCATCATAGGGTCTCAATACCGGGAAAAAAACGCTTCGTTTTGTCCCCATTCATTGTCAATGGGGACAAGACGTAACTGAACAGAACGGAATGCTCCAAAATGCATTCCGGACCATCTTATACCGCTACTACTTGAATATTGGTGCAGTGCACAGTTATGTACACAGTGATAAATTGTAAGAGTCTGTAGTTCAGGAGTCTCCTACGTTCTCCCTCCACTCTCCCTGCACCCTCCCTGCAGTTTTACTTCCAAGCCTTCACACTGAGATTGGGCCACCAAGTGGGAAGAATACGATTAGGCAGATTGGCCTGGGTATACCTGATTTATCGCACTTCGTGACATATTAATTTGGAGCGAATCGAATTCCTTGTCGAACTGCGGTGAAGCTGCCGAATCGAATTTTTCAAAACTTTAGGCATCTCTACTACAGATATGAGCTGTAGGTTAAAACTTACGCTATGCAGTGAGAAATGAGTTTTAGAATCAAGATTGTTTATAATTGTAAACCCGTAGTATGCTGGAAAATCTTCAAGCAGTGAATTTAAGGGATTTTCTGGAAGTGTATCTGATCAGTGAGGGTCTGACACCCAGGACCTGCGCCGATCAGCTGTTTGACAAGGCACTGGCGCTCGCAGCAGCGTCATGGCCTTCTCTCAGAAAAACCAAAGCACAGTGCAGTTTATTGTATAGAGGCTGTGCGTGGTATCACGGGTCAGCCCCATTTATTTCATTGGGACTGAGTTGCGCCTAGGCCACGTGACCGATAAACATGATTTCCCATGGCCTAGGCAAAGCTGGAGAAAGCCATGGCGCTTCTGCGAGCATCAGTGCCGTCTTAAACAGCTGATTAGCGGGGGTCCCTGGTATCAGAGCCCCACTGATCAGATACTGATGACCTATCCAGAGGATAGATAATCAAAATAAGGGCTCATGCACACAACTGTGTGTATTTTGCGGTCTGCAAAAAGGATGACTTCCATGTGATGTCAGTGCTGAATCCGTTTTATTTTTGCTGATCCATTGCAACAATGCCTGTCTGCAAAACGGACAAGAATACGACTGTTCTATTCTTTTGCGGAACGGACTTGTGGACATACGGAAACAGAATGCACACCGAGTCATTTCTGTTTTTTTGCGGACCCATTGAAGTGAATGGTTACGCATATGAGCTGCAAAAACAACGGAATGGACAAGGAAAGAAAATATGGTCGTGTACATGAGCACACGACAGTAAAACTCCTGAAAACCCTGTTTCAATTCTTGATTTGTTACTGAAGTGTACTGCTCCAAACCCAGAGAGTTTGAGAATGGCCTACATGGACTGTATTCAGGCAGTGACTGCTCTAACTCTGCAGTTTGGGCCAGATGCCCATAATCCTTATGGAAATACAACTATGGCTCTATAGAACTACATTGGTTTCGAGTATTCTGTCTATGATACGGACGCTAAACTGGTGTTTATAAGTGCACTTAGATGAAAGATACCATCCAGACATAAAATATTCTTAGTATTTTACTATGGAGCATGAAGGGTGGTACCCTGACAATGTAGATGTGAAGTCTGCTATATCTGCAAACAGGCAGCATCCATGCTAAATATTTCATGGAGTCAGTCTGCCAGAATGATGTTATATCCTCACAGAAGTCCTCTGTGACTTGTAAAGTTCTGCCAAGTACAATATGTAGTAGCTTGTATTCTTTCTATTGCGTTCAGGGTCCAAAACTTTATATGAGGTTAAGTGGCCACTTCTTAATGTACGGAACAACAAATAGTGGCACAATTAAAGGGAACCTGCCATCAACTTTATGCTGCCCATACTAACGGCAGAATAAAGTAGAGACAGGTAAGTTGATTTCAGCTGTCTTTCATTAAAATGAAAATTCGGTCAGCATAAAGTTGATGACAGGTTCCCTTTAAGCATAATTGTTGTAGTTCCTCTGTTATAGAGCAGGAATGGTCATCCTATAAGTTCACTTCTTCCATGTGTCTGCTTTAATATTTAAGTATTAAAGGGGTTGTCTCACTTCAGTAAATGGCATTTAACATGTAGAGAAAGTTAATACAAGGCACTTACTAATGTATTGTTTTTATCCATATTGCTTAATTTACTGGCTGGATTCATTTTTCCATCACATTATACACTGCTAGTTTCCATGGTTACGACCACCCTGTAATCCATCAGTGGTGGCCGTGCTTGCACACTGCATGAAAAAGAACAAGCCTGAGCGCACTCCCACAGTCATGGGCGTAGGAAGCCCCAAAAATCTGGGGGGGAAAGCACTTATGGGGCCCCTGTGTCCCCGCCCACCCTCAAGCCACACCCACATATCTCTCCGCCCGCCCCCCGCCCCCCCAGTGCCAAAATCTCTCCCCCCCCCCTTATGGGCCAGTGGGTCCGGTTTAAAAAAAAAAAACACACACACACAAAACAAGACACTTATACTTACCTCCATCCGTCACAGCGATGCGATGCAGGCCTCTTCCGTCCTGTGTCCCGCGCTGTACGGCTCACAGACGGCGCAATGACGTCATCGCGCCGCCTGTACCAACATCTGATAGGCTGCCGGCACTAGGCCTGCAGCCTATCAGAGGAGCAGGGAAGGGAGACGCCTCTCCCTCTCCTGCTCCGAAGCACAGTCATCTGTATGACTGTCCTGAGGACGGCGATACAGATGACTATGGAGATGAACGCTTCCACAATGGAAGCTTTCATCTCCCTGTGCCCTGCCACCGCCGGACACATTGCCCTGCTGCCGCTGGGGGGGGGGGATTTTTGCATTCCTGTGCCCCCCGCATTATTTCCTAGGGGGGATCCTTCCCCCCCCCGCCGCCCCCCTCCCCCCCTGCTTCCTACGCCCGTGCCCACAGTCCCGGGCACCAGAGAGGCCCGACACATTTTCCTATAACATGCAAGCACGGCCACCACTGATGGATTGCAGGGTGGTCGTAACCATGGAAATGAGCAATGTATAATGTGATGGAAACGCGAATCAAGCCAGTAAACGAGGCAATATGCATAATAACAATACATTAGTAAGTGCCTTGTATTAACTTTCTCTACATGATAAATGTCATTTGCTGAAGTGAGACCACCCCTTTAAAGGGGTATTTCAGTTACCCAATCTAATTTTTAAAAAACAGACTACCCACAGTGTCTGCTTAACACTAACTAACTTCATAATTTGTGTAATGGGGAGAGGCAGCAGCGGCCATGCGGGCATCAGAAGCGATGCAGGTGCCAGGGAGCGAGGTACCCCTTTAAGTTCCAAACCGTCTGCTGCAAGAGCTTTGTCACAATCAATATTATGTGGCTTTTGTTCTAGAGAATCATCCCCATATGTAGAACTTTTACTGTCAGCCCTGGGTCCAGATAATTTAACTGCATGCTTGAAAATCCAATGTAGGAATAAACCCAGGGTGACATCATTCACCTGAACGACTTCCTGCATTTATAGTATTCAGCATACTCCATGGAATTTTTATGACGAGTTGGGTAGAGGCAACGAAAGCACACTTTATTCAGTTAAAGGGGTTTTCTGGGAGTAAAATACTAATGACCTATCCTCTAGATTGGTTATCAGTATCTGATAGGTTGAGGTCCGCCACCGCCACTGGTCAGCAGTTTGAAGAGGCTGTGGCACTCCAGTGAGTGCTGCGGCCCCTCACAGCTTACCAAGCACAGTGCTGTAGATTGTATAGTGGTTGTGCCTAGTATTGTAGCTGGGGCTCATTCACTTGAATGGGACTGAGCTGCGCATAGGCCATGTGACCAATGAATTTAACATCCTGGCCTAGGAACAGGCCGCAGAGCTCACCAGGGTGTCTGGAGTCGGACCCCAGTGATCTGATATTGCTTAACTATCCTGAGGATAGGTCATCAATAAAAACTTCAGGACTTCTTTCTATTCTATTTCTATTCAGTTTCTATTTTGTCATATGAAGTGGGATTGGTATCCCAACTGAAAATGCCATGAAACACAATAACGTGTATACCCTAAACCAGGTGTAGAAAATGATGAATGAGACAGGTCTGCTGGTCCGTCCCCTTCTCCCCCCCATGCCACACCCCCTTTTACATACCTGGTGTGAGCAGGGAAGAAGTCCCAGAAGTGGCGTATATCTGTTCATAAATGACCCCCAAAATGCCTAAGTTTTAAGGCTTTGTTCACATCAACTTCAACTGTCAAGCCCAGGCTCGGACTGGTCCACCGGGGAGGCGGGGGATTTCTTGGTGGGCCCCCAGTCTCCTGTGCCCGGAGATAAGACGGAGGAGTAATTATTTCTCTTGTTTCTCAGGAGAAATAATTATTGTAGCCACTAGGTGGCAGTATCGCACAGCGATGCAGCCTCCTACTGGTGTAAATTGTGCAGGAGGCCCCACAGTATCTTTTAAACTTCCCGGCTGCTGGCAGTGAAGGAGGAGAGAACATGTCTGGCCATCCTCCTGCCCTCCCTGCTTTCAGAAAACTGGCTGCTGGAGAGAAGAACTCCTCTGCGGTGCTGGGCTGATTTCTCTGCAGAGTTCAGAGTGGCATTGGGGGGACTCTGCCCTAGGTCCCCTAATGCCTCTGCTTTAGGTGCACCCTAATAAGTGCTCCAGCTCCAGATGCCCCCCAATGCCCCCACTCTAAATGCACCCCTAATATTGCATCTTTTCCATTTGTCCCCCTAATTCCTCTGATCCTGGATCAACAATATTACCCTGCCTCAGGTGACCCTAATGTCTCTGCTTCAGGTGCACCCCCATTAGTGCCCCAGCTCCAGATGCCCCCACTCTAAATGTACCGCTAATATTGCCTCTTCTCCAGTTACCCCTGCTCCAGGATCCACACTACTACCCTGCCTCAGGTACCCTAATGTCTCTGTTTCAGTTATGACCCTCCGTTTGTGCCCTTTGCTCACATTGCTCCTCTACCATCTTTGCTTTGCCTTTGTTAAAGGTTATGACCTTCAAAAGGGGTTGGGCTTATGACTGAAAAATTCTGCACAGTGCGTCATATTCTCCAGTATTGACACAAATGGTTTACATGGTGGTAGTGATGATATTCCGTCACTGCTGCCATGTAAAGAGATAGTGGTGGAGTGGTATCGGATTTAAAGGGGTTGTCCAGGTTTTCAAGTTATCCTTGCCACACCATAGGGCATAACGACATGATTAGTGGGGTCCGATTCTGAGACCCCCCCCCCCACTGATTTCCACAAATGGGTCCTGTTCCCTCTTTTTGATGGTGTGGCAGACCACACATATGCCCTGCTTCTCCATTTATTCTCTTTGGGACCCACTGGATGGAGAGGCAGAGCATATGCTCGACCTGCCACTCAGTCAAGAAGGGGGATCGGCGGGGGCTCCAGCGTTCAGACCCCAACAGATCACTTAGTTATCCCCGATCCTGTGGATAGAGGATAACTAGAAAAGTGGACACAGGTCCTTTAACAAGCGAGCATTTCTATTTTAGTTTGGCACATATTTTGGGCCAGATTTTTAATTTTTATTTAATTTTTTTTACACCCAAAGAAAACTTTTAAAGATAGGGAATGTGAAAAAGTCCAACAGCTAAGACACAACAGGTGATAAGTGCCTGATTGATAGGGCTCTGACTGCTGGGACCCCCATGATCAAGGGAATGTGGTCTTAGGACTCTTGTGTACATAGACTGGTGGTAATGTAATTGAATGTCTCAGGACTCACTTTTTTCATGATCAGTGGGTGTTCCAGCAGTCAGACCCCCAGCAATCTGATATTTATAACCTATCCTCTAGATAGGCAATAGGTCATTATGGTAGGACAACCTTTTTAATTATAATGTAGATTATGTACAATATAAGGAGGTTAAAATTTGGTAAATTTCATGCCAGACATTTTTGCTTAAAGGGGTTAAAGGATTTGTCTTACTTCAATAAATGGCATTGATCATGCAGTTAATACAAGGCACTTACTAATGTATTGTGATTGTCCATATTGCCTCCTTTCCATCACATTATACACAGTAGGTATCCGTGGTTATTACCACTGTGTAATCCAGCAGTGGTGGCCGTGCTTAAACACTATAGGGAAAAGCTGGAAGTGTGCATAGGCCAACACCTTTACCTATAGTGTGCAAGCACGGCCACCGCTGCTGGATTACACGGTGGTTAAAACCATGGATACCTGCTGTGTATAATGTGATGGAAACGAGGCAATATGGACAGTCACAATACATTAGTAAGTACCTTGTATTAACTTTCTGTACATGATAAATGCCAATTGCTGAAGTGAGACAACCGCTTTAAGTGAGCTACGCTTAATTGGGTTAGGCATAAATGTCTTGGTGTGTGCATTGCTTGTTTCCTCTGTGTGATTGGTGTGTAATATATATGTTCTATGTATTAGTGGTGTATGTGCAGCATGTGACAAATGCATCGGTGGCATGTGACCCATGTATGTTTCTTGTGTCCCACATGTGTCCAATGAGTGATTGGTGTGCGCTGCATGTGTCTTGTTTCTGACTGACTTAAGTGCAAGATATCTATATATATGTAAATTCTGCCACATGTATGTTTGTGCATTTTGCAGTGAAAGTCTGCCATCATACTTCATCTTTAATATTTCTGTTATCACTGTAAGGGCTCATGAACATGGTCGTTGGATGTTTTGCAACCCGCAAATTGCGGATCCGCAAAACATGGATACCGGCTGTGTGCATCCCACATTATGCGGAACAGCCGGCCTCTAATAGAACAGTCCTGTCCTTGTCTGTAATGCCGACAATAATAGGACATGTTCTATCATTTTGCAGAACGGCCATACGGACATACAAACACACGGAGTCATTTTTTTTTGCGGCCCCATTGAAGTGAGTACATGGAAAAAAAATTTGTTTGTGTGCAGGAGCCCTAAGGTGGGCCCCCAGAATCAGTTACACTGGGGGGCCTTACTACCCCAGTCTGACACTGGTCAGGCCAGTTATTTTATGCAGAAGCTGGACACAACTGATGTATGTGTACTTTAGTGCATCCACAGGTGAAAACGCTGGATAGAAAAATGACACATGCTATGTTTTTTTGTCCTGGATTAGGAGACATGTGGCATAAAAAAATGATGTGCTAGATACTATATAAAAATAATCTAATGGATTTGTTCTGGCATCGGTTCCCCTCAGGTGTCTCTGAAATGAATGGCCAGATACAGTGTAGGCGAACCATGCCTTAGGGGATATTCACCAATAGCCGATTTGTTACATACATTTCTGAGACTGGAAATCAGTTGCATTCAATTTAGGGCAGTGGTTTGGCAGCAACAACATGCATTTCTGCAAACCTCATTCCAGTGAATGGGACAGTACAGGAAATTGTATAACAAATCTGCAGTGTGTGAATCACACCCAGAACATGCTGTTTTTGCAAATAAACACACATTTAACAAGAAATATGTATTTTTATTTAGCTATATGCAAAGTTAATAACTGTTTGTACTATGCAGATTCGAAATAGAAAACATGAGAGGGAATGTACACTTTTTACATATTGTTTTCGAAATATATAGGTCATCAGTATGTGATTGGGGGTCTGACACGCAGGACCCCCGCCGAGCCGATCAGCTGTTCGAGAAGGCAGCGGCCCCCATATCAGAACTCAGATCAGACCCCCATATCAGATCCTCAAATCAGACCCCCATATCAGACCTTCAGATTAGAGCCCCATATGAGATCCTCCGATCAGACCCCCATATCATATTGTCAGATCAGACCCGCATATCAGACCTTAAATCAGACCCCCATATCAAACCTCAGATCAGACGCCCATATCAAACCTTAGATCAGACCCCCATATCATATTGTCAGATCAGACCCGCATATCAGACCTTAAATCAGACCCCCATATCAAACCTCAGATCAGACGCCCATATCAAACCTCAGATCAGACGCCCATATCAAACCTTAGATCAGACCCCCATATCAGACCTTCAGATTAGAGCCCCATATGAGATCCTCCGATCAGACCCCTATATCATATTGTCAGATCAGAACCGCATATCAGACCTTAAATCAGACCCCCATATCAAACCTCAGATCAGACGCCCATATCAAACCTTAGATCAGACCTCCATAAGAGGTAAAATAAATAAGACCAGGGAGCTGTGAGTACAACAAGCACTAGCAGTGCTTTACTCACTGCTCCCCGCAACTCCTGCATACTAGTAAGCGCATCTATAATGGAAGCGCTCATTAGTGTTCATTATATAAGACGCTATGCCATTTTCCCCCACTTTTAGGGGAAAAGTGTGTTTATAAAGCAAACAATACAGTGCTTATTGTAGATTTATAGAATTAAATCACCAAGAAACTGCAGTGCAATCTGAGGACATCATAGAACATGAAGATCTGAGCACAAGCAGATTGAGCAGATTGATATAAGTTTTGTGGTAAAAGATTTAGTAAAAATGTTATTTATACATATACACTACTCCCAAAACGTTTGTGATATTTTGCTTTAAGGGGAAATTTTCGGAAAGTGTAAAAAGTTCACTCTACGGTGATATTATATCATGAAAGTAGGGCATTTAAGTAGAAGCATGCAATTGTAAATTCCTCATGTCAAACTATTTATTGAAACAAAAGCCAATAACAGTGGTAGGTATACTGCACAAAAATGTAAATGTCTCAATAACTTGTCATGTGGCCTTGAGCATCAATTACAGCTTTACAATGACGTCTCATGCTGTTCACAAGTCCACTTATTGTCTTCTAAGGCATGGCATCCCATTCTTCTTGAAGGGCAGACCTCAGGTCATTAAGATTCTGGGGTACAGAGTTACGAGCCTCTAAACGGTGACTCAGCCAATTCCATAGGTTTTCAATGGGATTCAGGTCGAGAGAAAGTGCAGGCCACTCCATTTGAGGTACCCCAGTCTCCAACATTCGTTTCGTAATGATGCAACCTCGATGAGCTGGCGCATTTTCATCCATGAAGATGAAATTAGGCCTGTGTTGTTCATGCAGAGGCACAATGACTGCATTAATTTTGTTATTCAAGTAGTATGGGCTTGTCACTGTATCATTCACAAAGTGTGGGACAGTTCTGTATTGACTAGACACACCTTCCCACACTGTAACACCACCACCAGCAAAGGCTCATCTAGCTGATGCATGGCGCTCTCCTTGATGTCTCCAACATTGTTGGTGTCCATCATTGGTGCTCAGCGTGAATCGACTTTCATCAGTGAACAGCACTGAGGCCCACTGGTCCGTAGTCTAGCGTAGATGTTCACTGGCCCATGCAAGACGATGACGGCTGTGCCTGGTGGTGTGGTCAGGTACCCTTGCAGGTCATCTAGCATGCTCATGTAAACGGTTTTAAATGGTCTGATATGACACTTGGGTGCCTCTAACCTCACTTAAATATGCCTAGAGTTGTGTGGCATTCATCATCCGGTTCCACAGGGCATTGTTCACAATGAAACAGTTATCAGTGTGGGAGGTGGCCAAAGGACGTCCACTTCTATGCCTTTCTGTAATTCTTCCAGTCTCTCTCTCCAGACACTCTAAGCTCAGTGGCCACTTCTTGGTCTCATGATGTCAAAATGTGAACAGCATGATGAGGAGGACTGTTTAAATATCAGTTCTAATTGAACCAGGAAATGTATTGGGCGAATTATAGATCAAATACCTGTTTTGCCATTAAGCTTCTTGTTAGAGAAAAGCTAGTTGTGCAAAAAGTACTGAAACATTTAACAGTTGGAGATGTGCATTCAAAAGTTTAGAGAAGGTCACATTAGGTTCACCTGTAAAGGTTAGGGTCCATTCACACGTCCATAGTATGGGTCCGCATCCGTTCCACAATTCTGCGAAACGGGTGCGGACCCATTCATTCTCAATGGGGACGGAAAGGATGCGAACAGCACACATTGTGCTGTCCGCATCCGCATTTCCAGTCTGCGGCTCCGTACTTCCGTTCTCTGGCTCCCGAAAAAAATAGAACATGTCCTATGCTTGTCCGCAATAGCGGACAAGAATAGGCATTTTAATAGGGGTGCAGGCCCGGTGTATTGCGGATCCGCAATACATTACGGACATGTGAATGGACCCTTAGAGTGCATTTTAGGTTCATCTTGAGATTTCACCCACAAGCAAAATATCCCTTTTTGTGAGTAGTGTATGCCTTAATGCTCTTTCTATACTTGGAAGTCATGTGTGCAGTCCTACTTACTGATTGACAGAGCAAACTCTATCCATAGTCATGCAGAGCGATACATTATATAAAAAAAGTATTGGGACACCTACACATTACACTTACATATGCATTAATATGGAGTTGGATCCTCTTTGCAGCTAAAACAGCTTTCACTTTTCTGGGAAGGCTTTCTACAAGAATTTTGGAGTGTGCCTGGGGAGATTTTTGCCCATTAATCTAGCAGAGCATTTGTAAGGTTAGCTACTGATGTTGGATGAGAGGGCCTGGCTCGCTATCTGCAGGCCAGTCAGGTTCTTCCACACCAAACTCACTTAAACATGCCTTTATGGATCTTGCTTCGTACACCGAGGGAACAGTCATGCTGGTACAGAAAAGAGCTTTCCCCAAACTGTTCCCGCAAAGTTGGAGACATACATTTGTCCAAAATATCTTTAGAATTAAGCATTAAGATTTCTCTTCAGGCTAACCCTTGAAAAACAACCCAATAGCATTATCCCTCCTCCACCAAACTTTACAGTTGCCAGAATGCAGTCAGGCGGGTAATGTTCTTCTGGCATTCAACAAACCCAGACTCATCCATCATACTGCCAGACAGGAAGCTGTCTTACATTTAGACTTGGCGGTAGATATGCTGAAGTTATGTAGAGGCCAGCGCCTCTACATAAATTGGGTGATCCTCTACCAACGTATGGGCTTATTAAGACCTGCATGTAGAAATTACAGTACCACCATCTAGAAATTACAGTACCACACTCGAATTTAGTGAGCTCTTTAGAACGACCCATTCTTTCACCAATATTTGTAAAGGCAGATTGCATGGGTAGAGAATAAAATACACGGATACAATGATTAAGAGGTGTGCTTTAATGCCTCTATCTGATGTAGCTGTCAAAAAAGTGATAAGACAGCCCACATGACTCCTAATCATGAAATCAGCAGAGATTTAAATGTATAAACTACAAGCTTTGCTGAATCTTTTCCCTTTAAACTATACATCGGTGGCATAACTAGAACTGACTGGGCCCCAGAGCAAATTTTTGAATTCCCTCCTCCTGTGCAGCCCTCACAGCCAGTCAAGATAGCTCTCTCAGACCAGGCCAGGTCCATTTCCTACACATATGTGCTGTATGTCATGTCACTGTCAGGGTTGCCAACCAGAATTTTTATGGATAAATTGGAAAACCATAATGAATTATAAAGATTCCAGGTAATACATGTCTATAGCTCAATATAACGTTAACACCTCATTACCAGCATTTACTGTGAGCTGTAAAATGATGATAATTACCACCAAAATAATCTAGTCAGGTATCACCGGCCTCAAAAAAATCACGGACACGTATTTTTTCACGGACACAGGAAAAAATTGCCTATTTTTATGGACTGTCCAAAAATTTCTGGACAGTTGGCAACCCTGGTCACTGTATATATTGTCACTGTATATAATGTCATTGTATAATAATCTTGAGGGAGCCCTGACAAAAAAAACTTTCAGTCCTCCTCCCAGGTAGCCCCTTCGACTTTGCGCCTCATAGCAGCCGCTTCCCCCT
This sequence comes from Bufotes viridis, assembly GCA_033119425.1. Lineage (NCBI taxonomy): Eukaryota > Metazoa > Chordata > Amphibia > Anura > Bufonidae > Bufotes > Bufotes viridis. Next base: position 177,231,183 of record CM065592.1, read on the forward strand.
GCTTCCACTATAGCTATGCCCCTGGTATACATCAATCTGCTCAATTCCTTCTGCTCTATGACATGCCGTTTGCAGATTGCACTGTATGGGGACATTCCCTTTAACTATTTCCCTTTAATGATAACCAGGTGAAAGAGTTGCAGCGTTTGAGAGTACCCTCAAACTTATTCAGCAGTATTTAGTTACTAGAAATTTCTGACACAACATTCCAATTAAAAGTTGTTATGGCAGGGGGTGCGGACCATGCGCTCTACAGGAAAGAGGAAGAAACCAGGCAGCCAGGCTGTGTCCTCTAGGGGGGACACTGAAATCTGGGGGCCAGCCCCGACGTTTGAGGGCCTTATCAGGTGCAAGAACATTGTACCTTTTTGAGAAGAATAACAATATGGTGGATTTTTGCTATAATGCGGGTCTTCTGATATATTGTGCTATTATGCATACCTTAATTAATGTTACTTATGCTGCTGTTTTTTATTACACTAGGTGGTGGGGGGTATCTTATTTTGTTATGGGGCCCTATGAATTATTGGTATGTCCCTTAGTGTATGGGTATATTAGACACAAGAGAATTTCCCATCTGTCCATTTTGTGTGTCAGCTTTAACTTTCAATATATTTAGCTGTAAAACAGCAACATTTAAAGGCTTACAGTTCACCCATTAACCCCCTGGCACTTTAAAGTTGGCGTCTGCTCGTACATGCAGCAGGCGACACAGCCACTGGGTTTCTGCCGTTTCAAACAGCAGAGGCCAGGGGTGGATGTATGTGATCAGCCATAATGCTGATCGCATACATTTAACCCCTCAGATGCCATGGTCAAATGTGACCATGGCATCTGAGCGATGCAGGGAAGCTGTTACGTTACAGTGTAGCCCAGAGCCTCAGGCAGGCTCTGATAGCTATCACTGGAATATTCCAATACAGGCCAGTAGGTGGCAACACTGCATTGGAATACAGTAAATGACCAGTTATGTGATGGATGGATATATATCCAACGCAGAACATGATTAAACTTAAAAAAGGTTAAAGTTCAAGTTCCCAAAATAAAAATAAATAAACAATAAAAAACATTATAGGCATCGCCACATTCGAAAAATGCCTGTACTATTAAAATATAACAATATTTATCCCATACAGCGAATGGTGTGATGGAAAAAATATTCAAAATGGCCAATTTTTTTTTGTCACTTCAACTCCTCAAAAAAATGTAATGAAAAAAGTCACACACACAATTCAAAATGGTATTAATGAAAAGTATAGATTGCCCCACAAAAAAATGAGCCCACATACAGCTCCATATGGTGATGAAAAAATATATAGCAATGAAAATAAAATAAAAAATTTCACATTTTTTTTTCATGGTTTTTATTTTTTTTTAGAATTAAAATGCAAGAAAAACAATACAAGTTTGGTATTGTTTTAATCATACTGACCTGGAAAATGAAGACAACATGTCAATTTTTCCAATCCCCCAATTTGGAATTTTTATCCAGCTCCTCTCTACAACATATGTAATATTAAATAGTGACTGTATAAAGTACAACTTGTCCTGTAAAAAACAAGCCCCCATAAGGCTATGTGAATGGAAAAATAAAAAAAGTTATGGCTCTGGGAAGGCAGAGAGTGAAAAGCAAAAGCGAAAAATCGCAAGGTCCTCTAGGGGTTAAGTAGCTCCTCATTACCCCACTGCTATGCTTAACAGCAGCAGAATGGATGGGAAGGTCAGTATGTCTAAGGGGGTAGGACACATAGAAGCACATTTGTTTAACCACAGAATGAATGTTTATTAGCTATTTGCAAATGTAAAATAAAAGTGTTGTGTGTATGGCGACAGAGGTCATATTCGCCCAGGTGTGTGGCCCCATGAACAGGGGGTGAGTATGCGAATTGGCTCATCCTCTTTCAGAGTGACAAGATGTGCATTGCTGCTGCCTCCTCGTTATTCACTTCACACTGAACTAATTGGATGCAATTATGGTGATTGTCCTAATGTAAAAGGAGAAAAGAGATTTCCCATGCACTAGTTTTCTGTCCTTCAGATTACCAAAGTTTTAATTTCTAGAAGTAGATACATGACAGTCAGGGGTGTAGCTATAAGGGGTGCAGAGGTAGCTGTCGCTCTACCAGGCCCAGGAGCCTGAGGGGGCCCAAAGACAACACTGGTATTATAGAAAAAGCATGATGGTCAAGGTATACCTCTGGCTGAAGGGAAGGGGTTAGGTCAAGAATTTGGCATTGGGGGGTGCCGTTTCAATTTTTGCCTCAGGCAGCATTGAAGGTTATTTACTAATAGAAATAGGTGTATTTCTGGCACAGATTGGGGCGCGAAGGTTATTTGTGCAGCAGTCTGTGACTTTTCCCCACTCATGTCAGGTCTAAAAAAGTGGGTGTGGTGTGGCCAGGGAAAGGGGATGCCTGTTGTAGGCATAGAAAATGGTCTAACTCTACGCCAGCAAGGGAGCTGGCGTAGAGTTAGAAGCGGCGGCGGATCTGCCGAAGTTCTGTAGAGGCCGGCGACTTTTCAGACCTTAGCATATCCACCACCAGCACAAATGCTTATTAAGACCGGCGTCTAAAACGCCAGTCTTAATAAATGACCTGCTATATGCTTCCCTGCCCCTGGCCACAAAGCACTGAGGGAAGGGGGGTCCAAGCTGAACTCCTGCACCAGGGCCCATGAGCCTTTAGCTACGCCCTTAATTACAGTAGATGTATTAAGACTCACACTTTTTTGAACTCCAATGTAATGGGCTTTACTCTTGTAAAAATGCAGTAATCTGGGGGAAACTTCTGATAGGACAATAAAACCTTGATGAATGTTACTCACTAGGTAATATATGAAATCCATGGACAGATCTAATAAGATTCTAAAAAAAAACTGATTGTGGTGTCTGGTTTTAGAAAGTGTTGAACATCAGATAACATCACACATTCAATTATGGTGACTTTACTTTAATTGCGTGGGGGACTATTTGTTGAGACACTGATTCTTTATGTATAAAAATCCTAAAAAAAGTATTACCTACCAACCTGGACACTCTAAGTATACGTAGTGGAGATTAAATATGGGAATTAATACAAATACAAATGTACCTAATAATGGGTTTTAAAGTTATAAAATGTCTCCAGAACATCCACATCTGATCACTTTCATGAGGAACCTCTACTCTTATCAACAAGCAACAGACATGATAGGAAATGGGGAAATTAATTGGTATCTGATCTGTAAAGAACAATCCAAATAATATACATAACATCTATGTGACATGATAAAAACGTTGCAGATAAGTGCTATGAGCTATAATCCCCCCAAGATCTAGGGTAGCATGTACTGAATATATTATACACCTATCAGCTTCATATAAGTTCTCTAGAAATCAAAAGAGGTGTATCCTAAGTTTCATTACCTTGCCAAATACTATATATAACATATGATATGATGACCAAGTAACAGTCTAAGCATGATTGCATACTCCCATAGACTGCAAACAGTGGTTGGGGTGTACAGTAATTACTTCTATATAATCCTGAAATACGGCTCAAACACCAACCAAAGTGTTGCTCTAGTCTAGGGTATAGGCAAATGAAAAATATCGAAAACGCGTAAAGGCAAAACCAAGTAACTTACTAACTAGGACCAAGAGTACCCCGACGTACCTTTCACCTTGATTTTTAAAAGGGGCATGATGCATATTCAGTTTGCTTCCCTATATCTTGGGGGGATTATAGCTCATAGGACTTATCTGCAACGTTTTTATCGTGTCACATAGATGTTATGTATATTATTTGGATTGATCATAATAGAGAAGTTTTTTCATATTATATGTGTGGTTCACATATCATCGGTTGGTTAGCTGATCTGTAAAGAAGTAAAACATTAGTTGTTTTTACCCACTGATTTTAGCTGGATCGGTCAATTATCTAATATGTATTAAAGTCCATTCCAGTCTTTGGGAGAATCAGCGTGTTCTTATCAAGTGCTGCCACGTGCAGGGTTTGATCGGAACATTGCTATGGCAGGCCTTGGAATCTTCACAGGGCCCCAAGCTGCTATAGCAACCATTCCTGTGAGTGCAGTGCTCCTGATAATGAGTGCTGTTGCATTGTGTATTTTTTTTTTCTTTGTGTTTCTAGCCATGGCAGCGTGCACCTGCGCATTGGGATGTGCTGACTGACCCCCTTTTTCTTTGCACTCAGATGCCACTGTCAAAATGTACCATAGTTAAAAGCCTGTCATTGAAGTTGTCTGTAATATGGCAGGCACACAGTGGCTATGGTGCCCATTCAGCTTCTGACCAGGTGGCATGTTTAAAGACCTGGCAGCTCAGGGGATATCAAAGATTAAGAATATGAAAATACTTAAAAACTCCTTTAATATAAATATATTGCCAAATACCTTACATTAGTTATAATGATTAATTTTGTCTGGAAAACAATCATTCGGAGAAATAAAATAGCCGCCATCATATTAGTACAGACAAAACCTGTCTTAATCACACAGAAAGAACCAGCTACTTCAGAGCACTGAACTAAAGAGCTGCCTCATCCTCCTCTCTGCTCTGATTGTCAGGGATTATGATCCTTAATACCGTATAATATGATCTTCAGCTGAATCTCTGTAGGAATGTAGTTCATGAGGAGACAAGAAGTACAGAGAGGATGGACAGGACAGACTGCGGTAATGTGGGGCTGTGGTAATGAAGACTAGCCACCTCTACCCTCCTTTCTCTACCTCATGTCTCCTCGTCATGAACTTCATTCCTACAGAGATTCAGTTGAAGATCTTACCAGCTGTATTCAGGGTCATAATCCCTGACAAGCAGGACAGAGAGGCAGTTCTTTACCTCAGTGTTGTGAAGTAACCTGTCCTGTTGTGTGATTAGGACAGCTTTTTGGTGTACTAATAGGATGGCAGCCATTTTATTTCTCCTAATGATTGCTCCCCAGACAAAACAAGCCTTTATAAGTAATGAAAGATATTTGGGAATATATTTATATCAAAGAAATACTTAAGTATTTTCATTTTCTTTATTCCCAGAGAACCTTTCTAAAGAAGTCAGTTACCTATAGTACAGGCGCCATCCTACTATGGGGTCACATGCTGATTTTCTCCAATGTAGTTGCCAGGAGCACATATGTGGCCATGGTTCCTAAGTTCCAGTTCATGATTCTTAAGTTCCAGAAATGTACAGATAGATGAAGCCTCATGTCTGGAAAGAAACTTTTGGTATTTTGTGTGTCAAAGAAGCAGGCATGTGACACTAGGTATGGACACCGAAGGATGAGACTGTAAACTACTGCACGAGGGACTGGGGCACTAAACCACAACACCAGTTACTTTGTATAACTAGTGCACTAAACCAATAGACTCTAGTAACTTGGGGATGAAATTACTTGACAGTGGCACCAGATCATCATATAAGTTCAATGCTTAGTAGTTTGACTTGTAGGGAGGATATGGGGGTGCATTTTGCTGAGCTGTTACCCTGTATTAGGTACATTAAAATGAAACATAGTATTTGTTGAAACCAGTCCATCTCTATCTGATTCTTACTTCAGATTTTTCTTATAAGTATAAGGATGTTTACTAAAATGAGCTTTGACTTCCAGCACTAAAGAGCATAGATCATTCCAGAATATCTCATTTTTGTCTATTTTCCCTTATATATCTTTATATACCTTTAGTAAATTTTGACAACCTGAACTGTCTACTTGAAGACACTCGTTTTTTGGTTCCCCTTTTCATTTGTTTTCCATTACATTACCTCAGGTTTGGGAGTGTCTAGTATAATTTATAATACTACAGGGATCATTACTTTTTGTAATCTATTAAAGCACAGATGCTTGTTCCTTGAATTCCTTGATGTATTTCTGTGAATTTTAACAAATTGGCCATAAGGGAGACCTGCAGGGAGTGCTGGATAGTGAAACCTGCCATAGATTTATATATTATTGGTGGCTACTGGGTTGTGTCAGGTTTGGATATAGATTCCTAATCTTTTTTATTTAAATGTAATAAATCATATAAAAATCATATTCCAATATATCCCATTAAGTGAAAACAATATTCTTTCTCACTATAGATCCATCTTACCCTAACATCAGTTAAAACTAAGTGTCTTCTCTATGAGTAGATTTACATACACAGTGCCATGGGACATAATTAAATGACATAATCCTGTACTTGAACATGTAGTTTTCAATTCAAGAACAATTTGTACAGCACTGGTATACACTGAGCTTTCATTTATGGACCAAGAGAGTGTGCTTAGGTGGGGTTATACACACTGAGGGACAGGAAGGAAGAAACATCTTTATGAAGACAAAACTACATTATTATGACTCTATGTAGGTTGTCCTTTGTGAATGACAGAGTCCTACCTGGTGACTCCATGTAAAATTCTGGTGCAACCTTCTTTATTTATGCACAGGTCACAATTTTTTACTTCCTACTAATCCTTTTATATTTAAAGGCGACACTTTGTGTAAAGACTAGGGTTGGTTTAGAACCTGACCCTAAAGACCCCCATACACATTAATGGCTGACACTCTAATGTGTGTAGGGAGCTCCCGACTCTTGCCCGACAGATGATGTCAGGGGTTAGTAAGATTGGGCGAAATTAATATTTTCACCAATCTTTTTGTTATCCCAGGAGATAAACCACTGACTGAAGTGTCTGGCCGGGGCTGGCTTTAGGTTACATGGCCCCCTGAGAAAGTGAGAAGTCTTTTTAGCGCTCCTCACTAGTGATGAGCGGCAGAGGCAATATTTGAATTAGTGATATTTCGCGAATATTTGGTAGAATATTCATCATATATTCAAGGTTATTTTCTTGATTGTGAAAATCGGCAATGTAATATGCGCGTAATACAGGCGCGGGTCACTATAGCTACATTTTTCAAGCTGCTAGAAGTTTCCTGAGACTGGAGAAAATGGTTGGCACCGCAGAACATTACAATAGCTTTATATGCAGATAGAGTGCTCCAATATATTCGCGATTGCGCAAATTGGCAATTAATCAGGCGCATATTTTAGCAGGTCTGACTACATATTAGTGATTGGTGCACTAAGTATTGTTGTGCACTTGTGACATCACAGCGCTATGTATGTATATATGTATGTATGTATGAACAGCAGAACCTAACACCCTGCACAGCTACACTATATCACTATCTAACCTACACTGACTATCTCCCACTATCTGTATTATATATATGATCTAACTAACTATCTAATGTAATGTGACACAGCAAAGCACAGAGCACAGCAATGACACTGCTGTCTCTCTCTCAGAACTGTAATTAACTGTAGAAAATGGCTGCTGGGGAGTTTCCCATATAGTAAGGGGTAGGCAACGTTCCTATTGGTTGCCAGGGATGTTGCTAAGCTTAGACAAAGACATTGCAGCCTTCTCATCGGCCCATAAGCAAAAAGGTTACTGATAAAAATAAAAAAAAATATTCGAAAATACGAATATATATCACTATATTCTAAATATTAGCAAATTCTCAAAGTTGCGATATTCGCGATTAAAATTCGCAATTCGAATATTCACGCCCAACACTACTCCTCACACACATACTGTATCTTCGCAACCATTATAGGATATTAAATACACTGAATTAGTAGCATCAATTTTAAAATGTTACTTAATTTTATGTTTAAAAAAAACAATGCACAGCTAATGCTTAAAGGGGTTATCCCATCTGGCAAGATAGGATATGCCATAAATGTCTGATGGTGCTAGCCGATCCTCTGGGAGCCACTCCTATCTCAAGAATGAGGACCCGATGTGAATGAAGAGCAAACTTAATATATGTGACCAACCCTCTATTAACCGCTATGGGACTACTGAAAATAGCTGAGCGCTGTCCCCTAGCAGTGAATAGACAAGATGCTGTGCATGTACAGTAGTAGTGGTGCCATACCAAGCTCATTATATAAACACAGCACGAGAACCAAGCACGGTATATAGATATAGCACCAGAACCATGATCATTACATAAATACATCAGCAGGACCAAGTTCATTACATATATAAAGCACCAGAACTAAGCATGTATACCCCATGTATATACAGCCTCATGTTCAGTGCTCCCCGTATATAGTGCTACCCATGTTGTGCCCACTATATATAGTGCCAGGATCTGTGACTCCAATATATAGTGCCTTTTGCTTTGTCCCTTTAATATGGTGCCAGGTTATGTGACCCCTTTATATAGTGCCAGGATCTGTGACCCCTTTATATAGTGCCAAGATCTGTGCCCTCTTTATATTGTGCCTTTTCCTCTGTGCTCCCTATAGTGCCTCATGCTTTGGGCCCCCTATAGTGAGTGCCTTATGCTCTGTGCCCCTATAGTGGCTTATGCTCTGTGCTCCCTATATTACCTCATGCTCTGTGCCCCCCTATAGTGTCTAATGCTCTGTGCCTCCTATAGGGCCTTATGTTCTGTAAGCATGCCTCATTAGGGCGATAAATGTAAGCGATTTCCAGCCACCGGTATTAGTCAAATCTATTCAGTTTTATTTCTTCTCTATTAAAAGCAGTTACAAATGATAAGTACAAAACAGGCCTCACATCTCCCTGACGCGTTTCGGATGCGCACTTTTAGCACCCTTAGTCACAGAGTCACTAGATGGCTACACCAGTCGGGTTTTATGGTGGAAAGGGTGGGAGAGGAAACTTTTTAATCTTGAGGCTTTTTGGATGTTCAAACTTAAATCATGCATCCCTATGGATTAAATAGAAAACAGGACTTAATTTTACATTATTAATCTCTGTTTGAAGATTGTCAGTGTATTGTTGTGACAGCGCACAAAGTTTTTAAATTTTACATAAGGAAATGTTTAGTATACATTTTGTTTATTTGGTAATGTTTTAGGGTCCTGTTCACACACAGTCTGGTTTTCTATGGTGATCAAGGAGTTAATTTGGAAGTGGCTAGTATTTTCCTATGCCAATCACACCCACTGGGTGTGTCCTCTGCCACACTTTTCACCATAAAACCCGACTGGTGTAGCCATCTAGTGACTCTATGACTAAGGATGCTAAAAGTGCGCACCCGAAACGCGTCAGAGAAAATGTGAGGCCTGTTTTGTACTTATCATTTGTAACTGCTTTTAATTGAGAAGAAATAAAACTGAATGGATTTTACTAATACCGGTGGCTGGAAATCGCCTACATTTATCGCTGTGTGAGTGCAGTCCTGCACTATACGTGCCCTGGAGGTCCAAACAGAAGCTGGCGCTTGTTACTATATCATGCCCCATTAGTGCCCCCACAAAGTAGTCGTGCCCCTTACTACCCCCACATTTATGCCCCCTTAGTGCCCCCTTTACAGTAGAATGCCCCTTATTGCCCCCACACATTAAAGTGCCCCCACGTTGTAGAATGCCTCTATAGTGCTCCAACACAATAGGTATGCCCCTATAGTGCCTCACATTGTAGAATTCCTCTATTGTGCCCCAACACAGTCGTTATGCCCCTGAGTGTTCCCACATAGAATGCCCCCTGAGTACCCCCACACAGTAAAATACACTCATGGTGCCCAACACAGTAGTGCTATCTCCTTAGTTTTAATAAAATAAAAAAGAAATCCTCACCTAGCCCCATTCCCATGCTGAATAAGGAACATCATGCTCACTCCAGCAGCAGGTGTGGTGACATTATTGAGCTTGCTAAGCTGAGAGTGCACAGGCCGATTCCCTGCTAGGAAATGATCCTCGGCCTGTATGCTTACTTGTCTCTTGCCCAGTTCATCAGGATGCAGATTGGAAATTAGAGGGAAATACTCTATTATGGGGCATCAGTGGACATTTGTTCACTCATCAGCAACCAGATTACACAGTAAGCCTCAATAGCATGATTAAAACAGTTAACTCAATGCTCACCCCCAACATGTTTCGCCCTAAGAACCAGTGTCCTCGGGGGATAGCAGGGCCATGTGGTGTGGGCTGCAGTTGACGACTGTGAAGATTGTGCTGTGGGTTAGGCCAGACTGTCCTTTTGCACCAGGGACCATGAGCCTTTAGCTACACCGCTTGTTTCAGAATTTGCCCACTACCACCACTCTGAGTATGAGAGGAGGATGAGAGCTGTCAGATGGACGATCAATGATTTCACTGCCCTTGACACCCCCCCCTTTCATTATTACTAGGGTCCTGTATACTCATTGTCGGACTGGTCGGACTGAGGTTCCTTGGTCCCTCCGGACCAAATGTTCTGAGGTGCCACCATAAATGTATATAGAACATATGCTTAAATGCTTATTCACTTTTAATTTCAATGCACAAGAAATAGACACAAATTATTGGCTGTAAAGTCAATACTAAATTGGATAGATTTCGTTGGACCTTAGGGGACTTGTATTTAGGATAAATTATTGTGTCAGAGTCTGGGCCCTCCGGAGGATCCTCTGGTACTCTGGTCGGCCAGTCCAACCCTGCCTTCACCTTCATAATGCTCCACACATGTGCAGTTCTCAATGCAAACCTTGTTAACCCTTTACCACACATCTCAAGTAGGATTCCCTGTTGCAGGAATATCTGCAATTGAAAATCAGTTTCATCCATCTGATTAGGAAGAACATGCACTGAATGGGACATGCACTGAATGGGACCGTCAGAAAAATGTCTTCAACTAATTTGATGCTTGTGAATATACATCTCTCTTCAATAAAGTCAGCTACTTCTGTCTAGACAAAAGCTAAATAGTTACAGTGTTTGTTATGTGTGAAAAGCTATTCCTATCTGACAGGTATTGTTTCCTCTCCAGTGCACTAAAGTAAAAAACACAATGCAACAACACTCTGCAAACCAAATAAAGTGCAATAATGCATAGTAATAGAAAATATTCTGGTGCTAATGCTACGCTTATCTTGTAAATGTGAGATTCTTGGCAAATACATTTCGTACAAAATTATTTGGACCCGTCTGCCACACATCAAGGCGATCTCTGTAAGATGGGAACCTAACACTAAATACTACCTGTTATGTGCCATAACGGCCACCATAAAATTCAGGGAGCGCAGGTTCCACATGCATCCTGGGCCCACTCTGCTTTTTATCATTTTTGGTGCCAAAATGGCCTCCATTAAATTAAAGGGGATGCAGGTACCAAGATGGATGCTGAGCCCACTCTATACCTCGCTTGGTGCCAGACGGCTTCCAATGAATGCATTGAGAGTCCACTCTATACCTCTCCTGGTGCCAAAAGGCTTCCAGTGAGTGCAGGGAGAGCAGGCTACCGTTTTAGGCTACATTCACACTAACGTGACGTGTTTTGCGGTCCGCAAATTGCGGTTCCGCAAAACACGGATGCTGCCCGTGTGCCTTCCGCAATTTGCGGAATAGAACGGACGGCTCTTTATAGAAATGCCTATTTTTGTCCGCAAAACGGACAAGAGTAGGACATGACTTATAATTTTTGCGGGGCCACGGAAATGAGCAACTCGGTGTGCTGTCCTCATCTTTTGCTGCCTCATTAATGTGAATAGGTCCGCACATGAGCCGCAAAAAATGTGGCTCAGATGCGGAACCTAACCACGGTTGTGTGAATGAGCCCTTATACTTACACTAATTAAAATCAGCCTATGGGGCAGACATAGGCAGCGCGCAGTATGTACTGGAGTTGTGGCTGACTCCAGTTGGTCTTACACCCCTGACCAGCCTGTCTGCCCCATAGGCTGATTTTTTAGAACAGTAATTAGTGTAAGTATAAAGCTGTAGCCTGCTTTCCCTGCACTCACTGGAAGCCTTTTGGCACCAGGAGAGGTATAGAGTGGACTCTCATTGCATTCATTGGAAGCTGTCTGGCACCAGGAGACGTATAGAGTGGGCTCAGCATGCATGTTGGTACCTGGATCCCTGGATATAATGGAAGCCATTTTGGCACCAAAAATGATAAAAAGCAGAGTGGACCCAGCATGCATATGGAACCTGCACTCCCTGAATTATATGGTGGCCGTTATGGCACATTACCGGTAGTATTTAGTGTTAGGAACCCGTCTTACAGAGATCGCCTTGACATGTGGCAGACGGGCCCAAATAATTTTGTAGAAAATGTATTTGCCAAGAATCTCAAATTTACAAAACAAGCGTAGCATTAGTACCAGAATATTTTCTATTACTATGGCATTATTGTACTTTTTTTGGTTTGCAGAGTGCTGCTGCATTGTGTTTTTTTCTTTGTGTTTCTAGCCATGGCGGCACGCACCTGCGCACTGGGATGTGCTGACTGCCCCCCTTTTTCTTTGCAGTGCACTAAAGTGAAATACTCATGATATGCTGGATCTTACAATTGGTTGTTGTGAGATATTTAAGGATGAAGACATTTTTTTTTTTTTTTTAGTCTGTTCAATTCACAAATTGCACGTTTTCTTTGCAAGTTTCACACCAGCTTGCTGGGTCTTTCTGGATCTGCCATTGCCGGAAGCCACTGTGTTCCTGTCTGGCCCCATTAAACCTTAATGGGGACCGGCAGAGATCCAGCCTCAACCTGGCAAATATGCCAAAAATCGGTTGGACAAAAGCCAATGCGCGGCCAGTCCCCACTATAGTTTAATGAAGCAGGACGGGAACGTAGTGGCTTCTGGCAATGCCGGACCCAGAGAGACGCGGCAGGCATCTCATGAAACTAGCCCTAATGATGCCCTAGGCACCTGCTTACTTTGCCTACCCTTTGTCCTGGCCCTGCTTTAGACCCCAGCTGATAACAGCAGCCCCTGGTTTTACATGTTAAACATACTAAAGTACTACATATCAAATTTAGCTGTTCATTATAGATTTCCTTCAGAGATTTACAAGACACAACACACAGCTATGTAAAAGTATCCTCTACAATCTGGTAATGATTTTAATAGAAAGTGAGCCATACTGTCAGCCAGTTCACATTCCATTCCATTCACAACCTTTCCAACCTGATACATTCAAAAATGTTAAAATATGCGCAGGATCCCAAAGTATTCAGATTCACTGAATATATCACAATGTTTTTATGACTTACTTTTCAAGTCTGTACTAATAAAACTGAAATGCTATTTTGCTGAATTCATGAGTTCAGTGTGCAGCGACTTCCTGTTTCCCATGCTTTATTGTTGGAGATCTTTGGATCATGACTCCCCTGTGCATTTTGAAAGATTTATGTCATTCTAACCCCACCTCATACCTTCCAATATTTCAAATGGCCAAGGACACTTAAAGGGGAATTTTCATTTAAAACAAATAGCACAGAACAATTCATGTAGGGATCCCTTTTGATTGAAAAGAGCAGAATTCACTTGTATTATGCAAAATCTGCCTACGGGTCTCTGAGCGCTTTATTCCATAAAGTGTTATGAAATACCTGTACATTCCACTGGTGGCATCAATGAATATAGCAGTGTTTGCCATAATAGAGGTCACTTACAATGCTTATTGGTTGAGATCCACACTAGCTACGTGCATAGCTAAAAAAATTCTAAAATACTTGCTTTTGTAATTTTGCTCTCGAGTCTCGACTGTTCCGAATCCTCTAAAAACAGTATACATGATGATGTGTATGGCATACAATATCACAAGCCTCATCCTTTGCAGTTTAGCATTTTTGTTACAGGTTACCATTGACCTGACTGAACTGGGCTCTCCACCAAGTTTAAGTGTTAGAATAATGTAAGATGGAAGCCTGCATAATTGTATCAATTGATATGTCTCTCTGCATTGGAAAGTATCAATTGTCTTCCATAAATGTCTAATATGCCATATTTTATAGGTGAAATGTTACATATGAGCTGTGTGGGACTTACACTGCTGTGAAACCACAGCTGGGGTACAACCAGGGGCGTAGCTATAGGAGGTGCAGAGGTAGCAGTCGCTACCAGGCGCAGGAGCCTGAGGGGGCCCAAAGACCCTTGTGCCACATAAGAAGACACCGGTATTATAGAAAGAGCATGCTGGTCAAGTTATACCTCTGGCTAGAGGGAAGGGGTTAGGTCAAGCATTTGGCATGGGGGTAGGGGTGCCGTTTCAATTTTTGCCTCAGGCAGCACAAAGGCTCTGTGCTTCCCTGTCTCTAGCCACAAAGCACTGAGGGAAGGGGGCCCAAGCTGAACTCTTGCACCAGGGCCCATGAGCCTTTAGCTATGCCCCTGGGTGCAACATGGCAAGGTACTGCAGGGGATTAAAATGCCTTGTTACATAGGCTCTGGACATAGTTGACTAATGGTAGGAAATGTCACAGGTAGTATGTGATGGCGTATTGCCTCTCTGGGGAAGTCATATACCTTGTGCACTGATATTACAGGAGAACTGCTCTGTGGACAGTGGGGAAATGACTTATGGATATGCATCATTGTCATATAAATGCATTGAGCTGTAATCTAAATGTGAGTGTTGAAAACAATACTGAGGTTTTGCTGCCACCTACGGGCCAACGGTATTATTGCTGTTGGATAATGAGTTGTGTGGATGCACAAGAACCTTTTGGCCATGTGACTTAATTTATTCAGATACTTAAAGGGTTTCTGTCACCAGAAATACCTTAATTAAACTGGCTGACATTAGCGATGTGCTAATGTCAGCTGAACCTAACTAGCCTATTCCTAGTTTTATCCATGCCCCATTACTCCATAAATGTAACTTTTATAATATGCAAATTAGCCTTTAGGAGCAGGGGAGGCATTGCTCCTGCTCCTAGAGGCTCCTTTCTCCCACCTCTGTCACCTCACCTCTGTAGGTTTTCTGTGTGTCTCTTCACTCCTGGACCTTTCCAGCACGAGAAGCTTTGAGATAGGTTATATGTCATGAGATAACATTACAATAGACTTGCTAAGGTTATCCTTGCAGATTGGACTGCAACATAGCTAATAGATTGATTCTTCCTTGTGCACTCAACTACAGTAGCTACTCCCTTGGTAGCCCAGGGGCCAAATTGCATATCAGGAAAATATGGTACTAATAATGGTACTGATCTCAGAACCAGCAGGGGCTATCTGCATTACTTTGACTACATGCCAGTTTCTCTTTGAGCTTTAGTTAGAGCACATGGCAGGGAGAGGATAAAGAGAAGTTTAGGCAAGCCTAAGGTCAAACATGGGATAAGAGTAGAGAGGAGACACAGAAGTGTTTGCGATGGAGAATTAGCTGGAAGAAATTGCAGATTCCTGTGTGTAGCTAGCTAGCAGTGGAGGTGATGGTGCAAGACATAGCTGAGCACCACAGAGGAACTGAGACTGAAGCTGAGTGTTGCAAAGCATGTGAATTCTCTTAATAGCATCCAATGCCTTTATAATAGCCAGGCCTTTGCCCAATACCAGCAAGCCTGCTGCCTTTAAGCAACCCTGAATGAACCATTGTGTGCAGTGTTGTTAGGAAGGGCATACCATGATTGGTTTAGACTGTGGAGATTGTGTGGTACTGTACTATTTTGGGGGGAAGCCATGGTAATAAATGCAGAAACAACCATCTTTATTGCTGCCATTCTAAAGAGACCAAAGCCAGAGTGTTGACTGTTGACACCTATGGATCTGGGTACAATGCAAGCTAGAAGGATAGTGAGTGTTTGCCTCTTTGTTATATTTCCTTGTTGCCATTTACTCTAAGTCTATGCCTTCATTGAGAGACTGTACCACTAAGCCTGTTGCCTGTTATAAGACTATAGTAACCAGTACATTGGTTTGCCCTCATGAGTAAAGTTTGCCATGTTTAAGTTACAAATGCATGCATCTGATTACTTCCACCATCCTAGAGTGGAGAGTCACACGAACCATTCAAGGCCCAATGATTCTGGCTGTAAGGTCTGACTGCCTAAAATTTTGAGGTGGTTGGCAGGATTGGACCCTCTGATGAGTGTGAAGAGTTGGAGAAGTACAATCAAGAAAGCAAAGCACCAGTGGCACAGGTGTTGCTGCAAGCCAGGGTGGCCAGAGCTAGAGAATGGGTGCCTGGAGGATTGAGATGGTTGCTGCCAAACAGCGATGTGATCAAGATGGCAGAGAAATGGTGAGTAACATGGAGGAGAGTAGCAGCAGGCTGGAGTAGCTTCAAAGAGGCTGGATAGTGACAGAGGAGTGTGGATACAGCTTCCATAGTGCTATGGGCCTGGAGGAGCCCATTGGATGAATAAGTTGATCTCCAGGATGGACTTGGGCATATAATCTCCATGCAGACTTTGAGCAAATGCCAAGGACGGCATTGATTAAAAATGGCTAGTGTAACAGGATTGAAAATAGGCCTTTCTCATCTGACAAAAAGAAAGATAGCCCTCACATATGACCATTGCCAGCATGTCTACAGTATGTGCATGATGTGACATTTCTTGGCTTCACATGCATGTCAGATCAGAGAGGCAACTGCAACTTCTACACACTCAGAACTCAGAAGGATCTCCTGCCTCACTTTTGAGATAACTGACATATGGAGGCTTATTTAGCAGATAGCTATTTTGACCAGTACCCTCTCAAATAAACATGGAGAGCATGGAGATTTAAGGCAGGAGATGAAAAGGGCAGATATGCTGAAATACAAGATGGCCAATCACCAAGTTGCCCTATACACATCAGATAGTGGGCTGTTTTGCTTTATTTTATTAGAAAATGCCAATGTATGGTCAACTTAATTGATGAATAATTGCTGGAGAGAGACACTTATGTTGTTGGCCTGATTAAATGATTGTCAAGGAACAAGAAACCTAGGCCTGAGATGAAGCAATGAAAATATGTTCAATATCAAATATATCTTCTATTTTAGGCTACTTTCACACTTGCGTTATTCTTTTCCGGCATAGAGTTCCGTCAAAAGGGCTCTATGCCGGAAAAGAACTGATCAGGCATATCCCTATGCAATCTGAATGGATAGAAATCCGTTCAGTGTGCATCAGTATGCCTTCCGTTCAGTCACTGTCAGGTGTTTTGGCCGGACATAATTCCGCAGCATGCTGCGGTATTATGTACGTCCAAAATGCCTGATCAGTCGCCGGAATGACGGATCCGGCACTAATTCCCATTGACTTGCATTAGTGCCGGATCCGGCATTGTGAAACAACTGAAGGACGGATCCGGGTAAACTGTGAAAAAGACTGCAAGACGGATCCGTCCATCCGCATGACAAGCGGAGAGACGGATCCATTCTTGCAATGAATTTGTAGACGGATCCGCACCCGGATCCGTCTACAAATGCTGTCAGTTGTCACACTGAACAGCGGATCCGGCAGGCAGCTCCGACGACGGAACTGCCTGCCGGATCACACTAATGTGAAAGTACCCTTAGCATATTGGAGCATTGTAAGTGGCTTAAAGGAGCACATAAAGCATATCAAGGACACTTTCTTAACGCTTTGTTTTACAGTAATTATTAGTAATAAATTAGTTTTAATCTATTTCCGAAAAAAAACTTGACATAGCGTTATAGTAGGTCAATTGGGCAGAAACTAAAGGATCATTCATTGATTCATGGATTAACAATTAAGGACAAGGCCATTCAACACAAGCCTTAATATGGATATGCTGCCAGGATTGGCAATCACCATTACACAAGGACTCCTTCCATACAGGGCTGCAATAATGTTTGATCACAGCGGTTGTCTACTTTTCTCCAGCATTTGCTGTAGGAGCAGAGCGGCGTCATAGGTAGCCTCAGTCCTGCCTCTGATCTGGCTAAAGCACTGACAGCACCCCTGAGATCATGACAAAGATGTGTGCTGGGGCAATTACTTATGGAAGTAAATGTTGCACTGTCTAGATTGCTTTCACATCACACCCCTGATGACACCAGCTTACTGGAGCTGGACATGGGTCTATATTCAATGAATTCATGCAATGTATATTTTTTGGTCTGATCTGTTTTTCATTCAATACGGCTGCTATTCAGATCGGTGGTAGCTCGCCATTTCCAACTAAAAGAACATATTCTCTACTAGCTGAATCGACCACAGTACAAATGGCTAATAGAATATATGGAAAGTATGCTTCACATGCATACAGCTGGAGGTGCACAGTAACAAATTCTACCTCCATTCATAGATTCTACTGCATGGATCTTCAGCAATGTACTATTGTTACATTAAAGGGCATCTGTCAGCAGATTTGTACCTATGAAACTGGCTGACCTGTTGTATATGTGCTTGGAAGCTGAAGACATCTGTGTTGGTCCCGTGTTAATAAGTACCTGCATTGCTGAGAAAAATTATGCTTTAATATATACAAATTAGCCTCTAGGAGCAATAGGGGTGTTGCCATTACACCTAGAGGTTCTGCACTTTAATTGACAGGGCCAGGCAGTGAAAACGTCATGACACCTGGCCCTGTCAATCAAAGTGGAGAAGTTGCAGAGACAGCACAATCTCTAGGAGTAATGGCAACGCCCCCGTTGCTCTTATAAGCTAATTTGCATATAATAAAGCATACTTTTTCTCAGCAATGCAGGCACTTATGAACATGGAAACAACACAGATGCCTTCAGCTGCCAAGTGCACATACAACATGTCAGCCAGTCTCATAGGTACAAATCTGCTGACAGATGCCCTTTAAAAAGTTGCAAGCTATGGCACACTCCATGTTTCTGCCATAATTTATGAGCTTCTTGACACTTTTATAAAGTGGTGAGAAAAGGGTTGATGCTTAGCGGCATGGGATAGAGCCTATCACTGCCCATCAGATTTACTGTAACTTACAACAGAAATTGACGAAAGTTATAGCTCAAGTCTATGCCAGCCCTTAGCTTTAACTTTCTGGCACACGGAGGGCCAGAGATGCGCTTAATTTATGTTTGCCATCAGTATTCCACGAATGACATAGCGGGGTGTCAATGTCAGTCCTTGTT
This sequence comes from Bufotes viridis, assembly GCA_033119425.1. Classification (NCBI taxonomy): domain Eukaryota; kingdom Metazoa; phylum Chordata; class Amphibia; order Anura; family Bufonidae; genus Bufotes; species Bufotes viridis. Next base: position 177,249,975 of record CM065592.1, read on the forward strand.
GGCTGGGGCTTAGTTTAGGCCCCAGGCCTGCCTGCCTAATGTCTTGGCAGGCCGCACCTCTCTCTGCATGATCAGTGTAATTTATTATAGAAATGATCAAAAGAATGCCTAGTATAGTCCCCTTCAGGGACTATTAAATGGTTAAAAAAAAAAAGGAAAAAAAAGTCCAAGTAAAAAATATATACCTTTTTATTCTATTGAAACAAAAAAAAACTTTTCAATGGAAAATGCCAGAATTGCTGTTTTTTGCTTTGCCACCAAAAAAAACATAATAAGAAGCAGTCAAAAAGTGTTATGTACCCCAAAATGATACCAATGAAAACTACAAGTCAAGCTCTCACACAGTTCCATAGAAAGAAAAATTAAAAGAGTTATGGGTCTTGGGATGTGGTGATGCAAAAAAATTGTCTTCTTTGTAAAACAAGGGTTTTTATTGTGCAAAAGTAGTAAAACGTAAAAAAAATAAAATAATATATATATATATATATGTATTTGGTATTGCTGTAATTGTACAGACCCAGAAAGTAAACTTATGATGTTATTTATTTATTTATTTATAATGTAAAAACTCAGTGGCAGTATTGCTGTTTTTTCCCCCTCCCCCTCCCATAAAGAGTTAATAAAAGTTAATCAGTAAGTTATGTGTACCCCAATATGGCACCATTAAAAACTAAAACTTGTCCCGCAAAAGACAAGCCCTTATATAGCTACATCGATGGAAAAATAAACTAGTTTTAGCTCTTGGAAGGCAATGGTGAAAAAATCGCTTGGTCATTAAGGCCCCGAACAGGCTGGTCACTAAGGGGTAAGGTAAATAAACACAGGGGCCATCTGTGTTAAAATTCAGTAAAATGTATGGACATCATCATCTGAAGAATATACTGTGAGAGTTGTGTGAAGACACCTGCAGAAATCTAGACTACTCCCCAAATTCTATGCCAGCTACCTAAATATGACAACCTATGATTTCTTATTTCTAGTGTAGAGTCTACTAGGCTGCAGGATGTCACTGGGGAGGTAGATCACAGAAAAGCTTTAAGAGCCTGGATCTGGTAAGCCATGTACATGCCCTGGATTTATCATTGTAATCAGTAGATTTGATCACCAAAAAAACATCTTAGCATGCCTTAGGAGCACCTCAAGTGTATAATGTATACAAAGTGTATAAGGACCAGGGCTGTACAGCATGTGGGAGCTGTACGGAGCCCTGCAGATGTTCTAGCCCGAGAACATGCACTTTGAAGTGCTAAGTGTGATAATCTGTTTACTCTGTTTTCAGTGACACCTTTTAATGCAAGCACATGAAAGTTCTCCTAAGAGATGTTTGTACATGAGCTTTCCAGACCTCAAACATCTCAATGTTTGAAAGGATAACTGGGAGGTCTTGAAATCTCACACTCAAACAACAGCTTTGCTGAGCATCCCACTCAACACCACCTAGATAAATTACAATTTCTCCTTTCTCCCACGTTTTGTGACTTTCAATTGTTTCCCTACCATTCCCTGCCATTTGAATGCTGAGAACTCAGAATTGAAATACCTTGATAAATGACAGATATTGACACTTTCCATATGAAAGTCATTGTTCGAGTTCGGAAAAATGTAAAATCCAAAGGTGTCATAGGAGTTCAAATTGTCTGGTGCTATGTTAACAGCTTAAACGGATTGTCCGGGCTTTTTAATATTGGTTACCTATCCTCAGGATAGGTCATTATTACCAGATCTATGGGGGTCCGACACCCGGCACCCCCCAATCAGCTGTATGGGGAGATGGTGTGTGCATGTGCCTTCTCCCTTTTATCTGCCTGTCCACTGCTGCAATCCCAGTACAGCTGATTGGCAGGGTGCTGGGTGTCGGACCCCCGCCAATCTGATATTGATGACCTATCCTGAGGATAGGTCATCGATATTAAAAAGCCCACTTTAAGCACAAAATACCTTCAATTCACATAGTGTCTGGGCTGAGGATCAGGGCAATTATCATTTCAGAAAATTAATGTGCTGCTCAATGAACAAGTTAGTTCATCAGATGATCACATCTTTTATGCAGCACATAAAATCATCATTTCTGGGCAGCAGATTGTCCTATGTAAAGAATGTTCTGCTGCTGGCAAACAATGACTCTGTATGAGAAGACAATCTTTCATCCCCATACAGATGAGATGAGCATGTAAGTGTAGGTATCACCTCTGCTCACTATCAGACAATTATCGGGAACAAATGGCTCGTAACAAGGCCTTAAAGTCAATGGACCTATAATATCATCACTAAATGGCAATAACATAGGATAAAAACCTAGATCTTCCAATATATCCTACAGGCAAACACTAGCTATTTACAGAGTATATTCTAAGGCACATGTCAACACATTATACTCAACTTAATTAAGCATTAAAATAATGTAATTTATTTCAGTGTTTGGCGCACTATTCACATAGAACTCAATTCATGTAGGGGTTCCATAGAACATGTTGTAACTACCAGAAAAGCCTACATCCTACCATAACCACACTACCACCTGAGTAGCTTCTAGCCTCACCTACTGTGTCCTTCCCCTTCCCTTATAGATTGTAAGCCATCGTGAACAGGGTCCTGCACCAGTCTGTCACCCAGTTTATGTCTGTTTTGCTTGTTTTTGTATTATTTATGTATGTAAACCTTTTTCTCCTGCACAATGCTGCTTCCCCTATAGATACGCCCGTGCTGGTAGAATAGAATGATGATGAATACTTTTGAGTTTGAGCTTATTTTGACCCAATTTCAGGCTCTTGGATTGAGGAAAATTATCTAAATTTGTACCTTTTCATCCAGTTTATGTGTATGAACATGTATGAAATGATTATCACTTGGCTGGTTCCACAAATATTAAGCCACTAATAGATATTAATTGAAACACATCTGAAAATGGCACAATGACAATGGTTTCCTTCTGATGTGACCCCGTTTCCCGTTCAATACTGGATATCAGCTGGAGGTTCCACAGCATTCAAAGCTTTAAAAAAAAAAAAAAGTTTCCCATTCACAGTTAGGTGTCACTACGGGAACTCTGTCTGTCCCTGCCTGACCTATCTTCTTGGTTAAATACAATACACTAACTAGCAGAACAGTGGCAACAGGGATAACTGTGTGCAAACAGAATTGGTTCTCAGGGTCTATTCCATTACTTTAAAGCTGGGTATAGATATAACATCATTTCGGTCAAGGCAAACTTTTCCAACTGACCACCGCTGATTAGTCAAATGGAAAATGATTGTGTTGGACTTCTGTTTGCTGGTTGTGGCTTGTAATCTAAAGTCTATTTCCCAAAACTAACTCATTTAGACTACTTTCACGCTCGCGTTTTGGCTTTCCGTTTGTCAGATCCGTTCAGGGCTCTCAAAAGCGGTCCAAAAACGGATCAGTTTTGCCCTAATGCATTCTGAATGGAAAAGGATCCCTGCAGCGTTTTGTTGTCCGCCTGATGAAGCGGAGCCAAACGGATCCGTCTTGGCACACAATGTAAGTCAATGGGGACAGATCCGTTTTCTTTGACACAATCTAGCACAATAGAAAACGCATCCGTCCCCCATTGACTTTCAATGGTGTTAAAGACTGATCTGTCATGGATATAGAAGACATAATACAACCGAATCCGTTCATGACGGGTGAATGCAGTTGTATTATTGTAACAGAAGGGTTTTTACAGATCCACGACGGATCTGCAAAAAACGCTAGTGTGAAAGTTATTCGGGTTGTAGAAGTAGACATAGATATTAGATAGATAAATAGATATTAGATAGATAAATAGATATTAGATAGATAGATATTAGATAGATAGATGATAGACGTTGGATAGATGACAAATATAGTACAACGATAGACACACTAGGATATTAATCCTGGCCTTCCTCTGCATTGTGCCTCGTTGTTCTTGAATTTGCCTTCTGAATAGCTGGACTGAGGCCACAAATCAATCATTACTACCAATGTAACTATTACATGAAGATGCTTCTTAACCCTTTTGTTTTTCACTCTCCGCCTTCCCAGAGTTATACATTTTTTTATTTTTCCGTTCACATCGCCTTATGAGGGCTTATTTTTTGATGGACAAGTTGTACTTTCTAATGGAACCATTTACGTTTGCATACAATGTAGTGGGAAGTGTGGGAAAAATTCCAAATGGGGTGGAATTGGGAAAAAAACGCAATTCTGCCACATTTTTTTTTACGGCATTCACTATGCGATAAAATTGACTTGTTACCTTCATTCTCCAGATCAGAATGATTACAACGATACCACACTTGTATAGTTTTTCTTCCGTTTTAATACTTGAATAAAAAAATATTAAATTTTTTTATTGGTTAAGTATTTTTAGTTTGATTTTGGGGAAAGGTGGGTGATTTGACCTCTTAAATTTTTATTTTTAAAAACTTTTTTTCAGTCACCCTGGGTGACTACAACTGTCAATCATTAGATTGCCCATTGTGTTCATTGATGGCTATATAGACATCATGGAACCCTTCATTTTCAATATAACAATACAGTGCTGCCACCTGGTGGCCTGTATTGTTATATTTCACTAATAGCTGCCGAAGGCTGCTTGAGGCTGCAGTCTATTAGTACAGCGTGACAGGTTCCCTGATCTCAGCCAGGGAACACTGTTACAGAGTGCGAGCACGTGGCTCCTGCTTTTGGCTTTCTCAGATACCGTGATCACATTTGACTATGGCATCTGGGGGCTGAAATATATATGCGATCAGCCTTATGAATGCAATCAGCCATACATGTTCCGTGGGTCTCTGCTGTTTGATCTGAGGGGTTAAAAGTCTGCGGTCGGCATTACCGCTGATCGGGTGTTTGCAGTGTGAATGAGCAGGTACCTGGTTGCTATGGCGCTCGCTCTACTCTGGAGCAGACGTCATATTTAGAGACCCAACATGTGACGTACTAATACATCACATGTTGGTAAGGGGTTAATAAAGGAAGTTGATGTATGCATGGAAAATCACTAAACACTACACAACAATACGGAAAACTTCAAGGCTGTTATTTCTTATGTATTATTAGATATAAACAAGGCTTCATTGTAACAGGAAAAGACAAAGCTGTAATTCATTGTCTGGTCTTTAAATGGCTTTCAGCAGATCCATGAGAAAATGATCATGTCAGTATATATATATATATATATATATATATATACAAGAATGTTATTGAAAGCCAGCAATGATCATTCTTCATTATTTATGGGTTGTCTATCTAAGCTTCAGACTAGGAAGCTGTGCACTGACTAAATATGTCCTAAGGAAACTATGAAATGAATACTAACATTGTCTTCAAGATGTAGAAAATGAAAACCATATAGAAAATGAATGAAATGGGTTATACAGGGGGTGAAAATGATTGGAGGAGGCCTCAGAGTAAAATGAAAAATAAAAGAAGGTATACTCACCCCCGAATCCCCTCTGTTACCATCCGGTTCTCTGCTGGTCTCTGTTTCAGGTCTCTTCTGGACATACAGAAAAAGCCTGCAGATGACTACTTAGCCAATCACTAGCAGAATCAGTGACCTGCCTCAGCTAGTGATTGCCTGAGCAGACATCTCCAGGATTTCCTACATGTCGAGATAGGACCAAGAAGCAGATACCAGTGGGGACAATATAAGCATTGAAACTGATGATTAGTGAAGGACCAGGTCAGTATAGCTTTTTTTTAAATTATATATATATATATTTTTATCCCACGTCCAAATTATTTATATCCCCCTAGACAACCCCTTTAATGTTCTTTCAGCTAGCAGCATAATGAATGATGGTACCTCATATTCCTTGTGTTAGGATAGCTACAGGAACTATTTAGAAATCTAAATATAATCATTCTTGAGATTATATATTGTATATAATTAAAGAAATACATACTTGATAAACTATATGTGGTGTTGCATAGTATGTTAGGAGCATGGTTGGCCAGAAGAGGAATCCTACACATCACAGTCAGTGATTTGCCAGGCACCAGTTTTCATCAGGCCATTCTTTATGGTGTTTGTGGTATGAGTACATATTACTGTATTTTGGTAGTAAGAGTGGTTTACAGGTTACATTCAATGCAGTTGCAGTTCCAGCGCCCCCACACATTAGATCTGAAGCGTGGCCATGTCCTGTACCTGATCATTTGTATTTACTGTAGATTGCAGTTTCCCCACAAACCTAACGAAGCAAGGAGTCACACAGATCTGTGGAATTCTGCAGAAAAACAAAAATCCCAGCAACAACACAGATCCACATCACAGATGTCTAATTTACAAATGCATAGACAAAGCTTGACCCCTATTGCTTTTTAAAGACAGTCTGACCCTAGGGAAGACCCCATTAATTTAGGGTAAATTTCTACCAACTAAATATCTCTCTGAAGTACTGAATGAGAAGATAAAATGTAGTACATGTTAGGGACAGTTCAAGGAATAAACCCGGAGTAGAGATCATCATGCACCAATACTCGCAATATTGGCGTATGCGAGATTACCAAGGGCATGCCAGATGTGCAGCCATGTTAATTTGCTGGCTGAGGGAGCGTCCACAAAGCTCTGGACTGTAGTGTAAATTGGGTGAGATCAACGAATCAATTCGTACAGTCTGCTCATCACTAATCAGGACTGGAGTATTTCCCAACATGCACCTCCAATAAAAGCCTCAAACATATGCCACTGTGTAGGCATTCAGTGTTCATATGACATGGATTACCCATTTCCTCCCATTCCATACAGCAGGAAAAAGGTATGGCAACATATACCAGCCAGAAACAGGCCAAAAGGACAATCTTTTAGCCCCTGTCAGGTAAATGGGGGCCTATAGATGTGTTGATGTATGCCCCTAGAGATTTGCCAGTGCATACAGCAAGCAGAGACTGCAAACACTATGTGAATGTAACTCGGCACAGCTGGGACAAGGACATAGACTGAAACCTTAAAAATATTCTACAGTTTTAAAACCAGCACCTGGATATGAATACTTTTGTAATTGCATGTAATAAAATATTTTGTATAGCCACTGAGTTGTTCAATAAAATGTATCTGTATCGTGTCACTTAATTTCTCATTTCTTTGACCTGCTCCCTGAGAAGGCCGCACATGCTCAGTCTCATCTTTCAACTGCCTCCTGAGCTGTGATAGGGAGACCTGAGACACGCCCCCTGAGCTGCAACAGAAAAGACACTCCCCTTGAGCTTTCAGCTTGATATAAATCTAGCAAATATCTTCCTCTACATGATAAATGTTAATAATAAGACATTTACTAATGTATTAGTAACATAGTATATAAGACTGAAAAAAGACATTTGTCCATCCAGTTCGGCCTGTTTCCTACAAGTTATTTGTTATTGTTATTATCGATATTGCTTCCTTTGCTAGCTAGATTCATTTTTCCATAAATTACACACTGCTCGTTTCTATGATTATGACCACCCTGCAATCCAGCAGCTGTGGCCCTACTTGCACCCTATAGGAAAAAGCACAGGCCTATGTGCCCTCCGATGGTCCCAGCCACCAGAAAGGGAAGCACTTTATCCGATACTGTGGAAGCATGACCACCAGTGCTGGATTGCAGGATGGTCGTAACCATGGAAACAAGCCGTGTATAATGTGATGGAAAACCAATCCAGCCAGCAAAGGAAGCAATATGGACAATCACAATACATTAGTAAGTGCCTTGTATTAACTTTCTCTACATAATAAATGCCAGTTGCTGAAGCGAGACATCCCCTTTAATGAATGGGGAGATCTCTGGACCCATGTGAGGTACAGGGCTGGTTCTAGCTTTGTTAGAAAGGTATTGTCATGGACTATATTATGTCTGATTTTCATTTTTTACATTATTCATGGGATAACCCCCTTTTAGGGTATGGTCACACGGCCAGGTTTCCTGATGCAGTTTTGGAGGAAAAAATCAGGAGTGAATTCAAAAAAGAGAAGTCTATCCTGTGTACTTTCTCTACTTATATGATCTACTCCTGATTTTGGCTTCCAAAACTGCAAGCAGAAACCTGACCATGTGGTCGTTCCATAAAACCCAAGAACTAAAACTCAAATTTAAACTTAACTTTAAAGTTTATGTCCAACATAATTTCATAATATATATTTATTGATCACGTATTCCCTTCTTCCCAAAATTCACATAGCTAGTGCTGTCAGTCCCATAGAGTTGACCTCTTTTCTGTATGATGCTGGTGGCTCAATGGCACCTTTGTACATAGCTAGCCTGCGCATAGCCTGCATCCTTCTGCTGTATGTAGCAATGTTTTTTTCAGGAGGTGCACTGTAATATTTAGGGGACACAGTGAGTGCTGCCTTATTATATTAAGGGGGCACTATTCTATTCAGTGGCACAGTTTAGTCTATTTAGGAGGCACAGGGACGTCGCTCCCATACTTTGACATACCATTAGGTCACGGTGATCGCTTTAAGTGCCAGTGGGTCCAGGTGATCACCAACAGAAGATCACCAGTAATGCACACTCATTACAATTATACAAGAAAATGCTAATAAAAGCAGGTAGCTTCCTAAAGTGGTTATCCCACATAAATTATTTATCGCATGTTTACAGGATAGGATCAGAGGGTTGTCCTATAGATAGGTCATACATTTTCTTAGTGGGAAGTTTTGGTAGCTCTTGAGGAAAGCAGCATTCTTGTGCATGGTGCAAGGATTTAGCTTCATTAGTCCATACACACATTCAGAAGCTGTTGGCTTCTTCTTGTTCAGGGGCACGGTCTGCAGAAAAGGGACCTGACCTGAAAAAGGGATGTGGTTGTGTAAAAATGCTTTACAAAAAAATAATAATTCAGTGGTGCACTTCAAGCATGCACTCTCACGCCTGTTTTGAAAGTTGGCAACTATATCTTAAAGGGGTAAAATATCCGGGTAAGGCTAGATGCACACATCCGTTAAACCCGGATGTGACCAGTCCGTGGTAACCAGGCCTGGCTTTCTTCTTTACAGCAGGAGCGCACGGAGTCATTGGTTGCTATGACGCCGTGCGCTCCCTGCCGCCGCTGCAGTACAGTAATACACTCATATAGATCATACCAATGTATTACTGTCCTGCAGCGGCGGCAGGGAGCGCACGGCGTCATAGCAACCAATGACGCCGTGCGCTCCAGCTGTAAAGAAGAAATCCAGTCCTGGTTACCACAGACTGGTCACGTCCGGGTTTAACGGACGTGTGCATCTAGCCTAAAATAAAAAAAATACTTTAAAACTTACCTAATGGAGCCCCCTCTGATCCAGTGCTACTACTCTGTCCTCTTCCCCTGGGTGGCAACCAGAGACATAGGCTGCAGTTGTGATGTCCCATATGCTGCTGCAGCCAATCACTGGCCTCAGTGTTGTATGGCAAGAGACTGCAATTTTTATAAAATAAAAATATAAATCAGAAAACCCCTATAAGTGCTGCAAACAAACCCGATCGGGGCACTAATCAAGGTGCTGACCTGCCTTTGTGAGGGTGACTTGATGACTTAAGGGACAACAAAAAAGTAAACAAAAATGAACTCTTTAAATCTTGACATTTTCAGTACATAAAATACCCCTAAACTACATCAATCACACAGCAACTTAAATGGATACATGACATAAAACTATTAGACGCAATAGTCTGGTGGACAATGTTGTGCCCATATAGATAAGTGGCACTCCTCTACAAATAAGAAAAAAACGGATGAAACCTGCCCCAACATGTATTAAACTGGTATTCCGGTATGTAAAAATGATCTCCTATGCACAGGATAGAGGATTACTATCAGATTGGTGGGGGTCCCAGTGTTCCGTAAATAACGTTCGGCTGTCTCTGGAACTCCCATAGAAATGAGCATGTGCAACTAGTCACTCTGGTCATTTCAGGGGAGCAGCAGGGGCCTGCAGGGGGTACCGGGCCCTTGTGCTCGTGATTAGTGGGGGTCCCAGCGGTAGGACCCCCACGGATCTAAAAGTTATCCCCTATCTTGTGTTTATAACCAGGAACACCGAGATTTGCTTTCTAGTACATCCTATAGTAAAATGCTCATGAACCAAAGTAAGTTATCCATAGCAGGCAGTCAGATTCTACATTTCATTTTCCTAAGGAGCTGTTAAAAATGAAAGGTGGAATCTGATCGGTTGCTATGGGCAACTAAGTCAGTTCTACTTTACACCAGTTTGATAAATGACCCCCTATGTGACAGAATAATACTTGAAAAATAAGTCAGTTGAAATCTTATAAAAAATAAAAACTTCCCAGCAAAGTACCTAAGTAGAGCCTCACTCGTTTCTTCTTGTAATACCTTGAGAACATTGAATCTGGTAAAATATATTAATTGCACATTAGCTCCCTCTTCTGTAAGTTTGTGGTACTGCATGTAAGCAGTGGTTGTGTAACAGTAGCTGTCATTCTATGTGAATGCTTTTATTTTTAGAAAATAAATATTAGCCCCCTAATGACCAGACCCTTTTGCAATTTAGTGCATGAAGCGATCTAACAACTTTTTTATTTGTTGCGCTACCAAAATAATTTTTGCTGATTTTTTTCCGGGCACATAGGGCTGTTAATCTGTCTTTTAGAAAAATGTATTTTTTCAGTTTTAAACTGTAGAAAACTGTAGGGTAAACTGTAAAAAAAGGGTGGGGTTAGGCTTTGTGCGATCTGCCGGATTTGCTATAACTTATACCAGAAACTGGCCTAATTTATAGCTGAAGTCTGCACCAGCCCCTGGCTGGGGAAAAATTTAGTTTCTGGCGCCTGGCAAGGCAGAGATATGCCTGATTTACTAAGAAGCACCTGCCTCTTAATAAATTAGGTGCATCTCACTCCAGTGCAGGAAGATCAAGACTGGCATATGGGTACTCCCAAGAGGTCATAGAAAGTCCCCTAGAAGAGTTTTATATTTATTTGGCACTTTTGCCACTGTAACTGGGGCATCCATAGGATAAGCTGGCCCAATTTTACAGTAGCAAAACTGATCTCGGTCTACTAAGACCCAGCAGCTTTAGTGTCCGGAGACACCCAGTAATCGCATGATCTACACTGATAAGAATGGAAAAAGGAGTATCAAGCATTAAGAAGACTGGTCTGGGACCTAAAAGTTACACAAATAGATAGTAACACACAAGGGCGGACTGGCCATATACCCTACAGAGAAATTTCATGGTGGGCCAATGCCCAGGTGGCCATCTGAGCCCTCCTCATCGCTGCCAGCCAGGTACATAATGATCTGATGCTCTAAGCATTAATTAATGCTAGGAGCATCGGGTATTTATGCACCTGACCATTTGTCGCAGGTGCCTTCTTGAATTCAACTGTATCACAGCCCTCAGGAGGATGATACAGTTGAATACTGTAGCAAGGATGGCAGTATTTTGTACTGCACTGTGATATTTGGTTCTGCTGGGACGGTATTTTGTGCTACACTATGGTATTGCAAGTCACGCCTACTTGTGTTAGCCCTGCCTACCGTCTTGCACCATCTTCTGTCTATTTGGACCCACCTAGAACATGGGGTCACTTTTAGGTTTTATTTTCCAGGGCCACTTTAAGTTCCCAATCCACCCCTGGTGACACATATAGTTAAAAGGAAGGGAGAGGACTTTCAGAGGTCGTTTTACTAAAGGTCTTGCACTGCCTGCTTTAATCCGCCTGATTTTGTTGACATCTTTCCTCGACTGGGCCATACTACTGACAGCAGAGATCCCCCTTTCTCCTTCCATCTACGGGAGCTAGTTATTTCTTTATTATTCTGGAAGACCTCTGAGTCTGTTGCACCAATTATCTGTCCACTTATTTGGTGGCCATATTGCAGCCTACTCATCCCTTAGGCCTATCAGGTCCCACCATCCTCCTTAGCCTACCTCCAACTCCTAACCTGTGAAACTGTGCTTTAGCTCTGGACCAGGATTGCGGCAGGAGACTCCCTCCCCAGCTCTGCACATATAAATTGGCTGTCTGCTGTGTTTCCTTTGATGATCGCTGGATATCTTGGACTGCTGCTGGTGTGGACAGCCCCTGACTGAGAGGGCTCATTTTATCCAGATATAGTCTGGTTAAAATGATAGTTATAATCATAGTTGCCAACACCCCCAATTTTGCAGGGACCATTCGTAATTTTCAGAGACAGTCCTTGTAAATTTGGGCTGTCCTGGGCCAAAAATAGGTTTATGTGAGCGCGGCTTGGGGGTATTCTCAGGGGCAGGGCCTATTTGTCTAGAATTTACCAACTGCAAAGTTGGTAAGTATAAATCCTGCATGCTGCATGGTTAGCACTGGTGCCTTTCAGCGCTGGGTTCCTGAGTTTAAATCCGATCAGGGACAGCATCTTAATGGAGTTCTCCCTTTGTGTGGGTTTCCTCCAGTACTTTGGTTTCTTGCTACACTCCAAAAATATACAAATGGGCAAATTGGTTTCTTACGAAATTGATCCTTGATTTGTGTGTTGGGGTTGAGCACCACTGGCAGCCACTGACTTCCCAGGGAGTCACACAATTATCCCTGCTATTTGAGTCCCTGTGAGTAAAGTGTGGTTGCTGATCCCTGGCCTATACCATCACCTACTGAACCTACTTGAGATTCCTTGGCCAGTGCTACCACCTAGTGACCATATAAAATATTTGCAGTGTAATTGGAAGTTGCATTGTCTTTTCTTTCTCATGTTTGCTACCTTCTACCTATGAGGAGTTGAAGGGGATCTCCTCCATGCCCCCCAATTTCTGAATTATCTGGTTCTCCCAGGCACACTATATCCATTCGCATTCTATTGCTTTAGCAATGGACTAATATGTACACAAGTCACCCTCCACCTTTACTAGGATCACCTCCTGCAACACAATGTGGCTAAACAAAAATCTACAAAGCCTCCTAAAATTGTTAAACCAGCAGCCCCATTGTTGGGGACTTACAACCTGTGTCACCTGAGCTCTTTTCCACTAATGTGCCATTACACTCCCATATCTCTCACCAATGCCAAGTCCAGCAACCCTCACCAACATCTAAACAAGGCCAATGTATGTCCTTAGCACAGAGGGTCTCCTGCTACCTGATGCCTTTAATGAATAAAAACCTAGACATACTTCCCTTAATTCTTCATTGGGGCAAACCTCTGCGAATGCGCAGAAGATGGCAGATTTGGAAACAAGAACAACCTCTTGTGAACATGCCCTTGTAGACACTGAGGATGATTTCAGCATGCTGCGAGATACTGTAAAGTGGTTAGAGATAAATTTGAGGACTTGGAGAACAGAGATAGAAGATATAGTTTTAGATTTGTTGGTGTACCTGAGGACATCAAAGGTGCTGCTTTAATGATGTACTTGTTAAAAGACATACCACAAACCCTTCAATTAGATCTACAGCCAGACCAGGGGCGGACTGGGAACTTAGGGCTCATGCACACGACCGTTGTTGTTTTGCGGTCCGTTTTTCACGGATCTGTTGTTCCACATTTGAGGTTCTTTTTCTCAGATTTAAGTCCTCTTCCGTTCCGTTATTTTACAAAACATATCCGTATAGTTTCCGTATGCGATCCGTTTTTTGCATAATGGAAACAGTAACTTATTAATCACCAAACACATGAGCAATATGGGCTGGGCATAGCATTTCTACAGTATGGATCTGCAAAATACGGATGTGTTCCGTGTGCGTTCAGTATTTTTTGCGGACCCATTAACTTTAATGGGGCCTCGGACCATGATTTGCGGACAATAATAGGACATGCACTACTTTTTTGCGGAACGGCCATGCGGACAAACGGAAATGGAATGCACACGGTGTAACTTCGGTATTATTTACAACTCCATTGAAGTAGATGGTTCCGCATACGGGCCGCACAAAAAACGGAATGGAATCGGAAAAAAAATATGATCGTGTGCATGAGCCCTTAAAGTGTCCATGGAAAAAAAAAACTAAAAGTGGCCCCAAGTTGTAGGAGAGTCCAAATTTATAAAAGACGGGGCAACACAAGTAGGCAGGGCCAACGCAAGCTAGCTACCAGTAGGCAGGCCAACACAAGTAGGCGCTGCCAGCAATACCATAGTGCAACTTAAAGTACCGCCCCAGCAGAAACAAATATCACAGTGCAGCACAAAATACTGCTGCAGCAGAACCAAATACCACAAGTAGCACAAAATACTGCCACCCTCGCCACAGTATTCATCCTGCAGCTATCGGTCAGGTGCATAAGTACCTGATGTTTCTAGAATTAATTAAAGGGGTTATGCAAGACTAAAAACTGTTCCCTATATGCCTGAGCCCCTCACATTGAATATACTTACTTGGCTCCCCGCGCCGTTCCTGGTCCCCGCACCGCTGCTGCTGCTTCTTCCCGTGCGCAGATGAAAATATCCGGTGTTGGAGAGGGGGGGGGGGTGGACGACAGGGTTGGGGCAGCAAATGGCAGGTGGAGATGGTGACGACCCTTCCTAGCATCACCCTTAAAAATCAGAATTGTCCAATGAACTATCGTTTTCTCATTCATTGGGAAATTGGCGGCAGTATACCACTGCAAGATGATTGCTAACGGATGTTCATCAATGCTCTTTAGCGATTATCGGCCAAAATATCAGCCAGTGTAATACAGCCCTTAGTGTGACTCTGTGCCCTGATAATGATAGATCGAGTCTCTCTAAACAAGACTCACAAACTACCTCTGTCCCCTATTGTTGCTACAACAATTCTCATAATGTGATCCTTGGCGACTCGTGAACCTAACCACCAGAGATTATGCTTTTTATTACATTGTTCACAATGTACACTCCAGGATCTGTTACTTTCTTATCTCCCTCAACCTCTTTCTGTCCTAGGCTGTGATGAGATAAACACAATGGCCATATCGGATCATCCCGTATTATCATTGATTTGGATGATTTGCCATTGTTTTGGTCATCCTCTGAAGCAGTGATGAGTGGCCACGTTACTTCTTATCTAAAAGGGGTTGTGTCACGAAACACATTCTGCATTTTTAAAACCAGAACCTGGATCTTAATACTTTTGTATTTGCTTGTGATTAAAAATTTAGTATAGCTAGTGAGCTATTCAATAAAATGTATCCATATAGCGACCACCTGCTGTTCGTACAGGGAGAGAGCTGCAGCAGAAAGGACAGGCCCCTCTGAGCTGCCAGGCTGAAGATAATCAAGAAGAGCAATTGGAGCAATGAATGGGGAGATCTCTGGATCTATGTGAGGTACAGGGCTGGTTCTAGCTTTGTTAGAAAGAGTTTGTCATGTACTATATCATTTTACATCAAACAGAAGAGAAAACAATTTGGTAAGCAGTTCCAGGTCCTTAATGAGAATTTGGTCACATAACTTACTTGGGAAATTGGTCATCTGAGAATAAGACCAGGCACCTGGTCATCAGGAGTTGTGGAGCAAAAACTATTGCTCCCTAACCCGTGATGCTTCAGCGTAACATGTTGGGGAAACAAATTTGTTTATTATTTTAAATGCATTTTTTTCCAATCATTTGTACACAGTTTCGTACTGCAGACGTACTGTGTATGTGAATGGAAGGGCATGTTAATAGAAGGGCTAAAATGCCCCTGTTTGAATATTAGATAGGACATCTAGACATATGAAATAATGTCCACCGCAACACCGTTTGTTCGCGGTTCACCTGACAGTATAGCTAAATCAAATAGCTGCTGTCAGCCAGATATTATTATAGTAACTTCATAGTATTCAAAATGAATGGATTATATGGCCATAGTTGCTGTCAGTTATTTGCTATATATGGTCAAGATGTGCTATTGAGAAGTACTGAGAAGTACCAGCTCATGGTGGCATTCAGGCTTGGACTGGCCCACAGGGGTACAGGTGAATCCCCGGGGGGCCCCTGAGCAAGGTGGGCCCCTAGTGTCCCACTACCTGCACAAGTGGCACATAACACAGTAGAGTTACTGCACTACATACATATATTTAATGTACAGCACCTCAACCAGCCTATGTGCATATAAAACACTTGATAGATTATTAAAGAAACTCCCCAGTGTATTATTATAGACACGATCAGAGCTGAGATGACTTCTAGGTATAGAGGAAAGCTGCCAGTATCCTCTTCTCCCCAGGACCTACCTTCTCAAAGTTCCTGCAGGGACCCCCATATTCAATCATCTGGTACCTAATATTTGAATGTATCCATACGGTGGACCCCCAAAATAAATTTTACTGGTGGGCCCTAGGCACCCCAGTTCTACACTGGTGGCATAAATTCTATTTACTATTAGTATATACTAATAACAGTTTATTGATAAAATACGCCAATTTAAAGTTGATAAATACATATTTATTAGTTAGTGGATTAATTTAGAGGCCGCAATGCATATCATGTTACTTGACCAGTATAACTAAACACTACATAAATGGGGGGGGGCTAAAAGTGACTTTGTTCTTGCGATGCCTC
The DNA here is from genome assembly GCA_033119425.1 of Bufotes viridis. NCBI lineage: Eukaryota > Metazoa > Chordata > Amphibia > Anura > Bufonidae > Bufotes > Bufotes viridis. Next base: position 177,266,366 of record CM065592.1, read on the forward strand.
TTGTGCGGTGGCTCAAATGGAAGATCGTCAGCGCCAGTGATGTCTTCCAAATCAATAGTCTCGGGGATCGCAAGACTTACAGGATCGCAGGCAGGCCTAGATGTTCCAGGAAAACCTTCGGAGGTATCGGATCCATAGATAAACACATCTTGAGCCATTCTTCTCTATGTGTTTCAGCTTTAAAGATAAGCTGTTTTAAGAGTTTTTCCATTACTGCAGAAAGACACAGGTCTGTAGTTTTGAAGATCAGGTCCGGGAATGCGCACTAACCGTCTTTTCTTCCTTCTTATAGGTTTTTCATGACGACTGTTAGGCTGCCCTCCAATCAATTTCCAGCTTTCTTCGTCTTCTGACAAGCAGAGGAATCCAGCTGGAGTATGGACACCTATTACCAGGTAAGATCAGCACATACATATACATTAATCATATTGCAAAATATAATGAAGGGAATTTTGCCATCATGCATCCCCTTCATTGCATTTTGCATGAATAGGGTCTTTTCATTTAATGATTACTAGATGCTTCTGGGTATAATAGCAGTTATATTGTGCATCACTTATTAGGCATAAAATGACATGCCAAGTTTTGTACCGAAGTGCCTTTATCATTTACAGACATTCAATTAATAACTGCTCAACAGTGATGAGAGATACTGTTGCTGAACTAAATAGCAATAATTATATGTCTACACTATTGTAGGTTCACTAGCTTTTATATCATCAGTCGAGTTTATATATCTATCTGATTGTGAGTGCTCCGCAAAGAAAAGAACATATATATATATAAAAAATAATATACTATAACTATATGTGACAATAAAACTAGATGCTTGGGAAATCCATCTAATATAGATATGTGAAAATTACAAAAATATATAGATCGGTAAAACAAAAAATGTATATAGATCAGTAAAACTGTGCTTTTAATAGTACATTTAGGGTATACATATATTTTTATTCATAATATTAAAAGTTAAGTCTTAATAATAAGTCAAAAACAGAGTTTCTATAGCCTTTGGCTATTTGACAGGGACAGGCCCAATGCTCGGTTGATGCTATACATAATAGATTTTAGATGGAGAATCCATATGGGCACTTGCAATGATCTAAAACAAAGTAGATCGGGACAGCGAGTTATGATAGAAGATCACAGAGCAGTTTTTCAACCTTAACCTTTGTACCAAGGGCCCGAGGTCTGCAAATATCCAGTGTTTCGGGGTATCCTGCAACTGGTTAAGGAAATAACAATAGTGAAGTTCCGTCTAGTACCGAGCCCCTTTGGAATAGGGTATACTCACAGGGGTAGATAGATCACAGACATATCCAATATAACCACAGACTTTTAGGCCTCTTGCACACGGGCGTCATGTTTGACGCCCGGATAAGAGGCGGGTGCGTTGCGGGAATCGCCACGATTTTTCCGCGCGTGTGCTAACGTTTGTAGTGCGTTTAGCACGCGCGTGAAAAAATCCGCATGCTTGGTACCCAGACCCGAAGTCAGACTTCATCACTGAAGTCCGGTTTTGGGATGAGTATTCTGTATATGTAATTATTTTCCTTTATAACATAGTTATAAGGGAAAATAATCGCATTCTAATTACAGAATGCAATGTTCCCCGGGCTATAGAGGGTTAAAAATTATAAAGAGTTAACTTACCTTCTCCCATTGTACGCGCAGAGCCCCAGAACGTCTTCTCTCTTGATGAGTTCTTGCTTGAGGACCTGTGGTGACGTCACAAGGTCACATGGTCCAATCATTGAAGCATTTGAGTGGACCATGTGACCCATGTGATCCTGTGACGTCACCAAAGGTCCTTCATCCAACCTTCAGGTTTCTAGCTAGTTTAGCCTAGCCACTCCCTGTTTTCCCAGTGATGCCTTCCTCTTAGTGTGTGCTCACTGCTCAGCTTTCTCAGTAGCAGCATCTATCTTCTTAGCTAGGAGATATTGTTGGCATAATTCTTTTACCATCTGGATTACCCTGCAAAATCTTGTCATACAATCTCCGTCTTAAAAGACTACTTGATTAAAGCCTGGGTGTCTGATGCATAAGCTGTAAGTGGAGAATGTCAAATTCAACAAGTCACTTCTGTGGGCATAGAGGCTGCTCTACAGGTTTGTGATTGTATAAAGCTGACATTTCAAAATGCCACAGGGAGCACAGGGAGCAGCAGGATAACACTGTGGGGACTCCAGGTTGGGAGATGATGACAGAAATGTGAGAAAGCTAAGATGTGTGTGTGTTAAACTCTGCAGAGTTGAGGCAGTTGTCTGGACCAAATGGAGAAGATGATGACATAGGAGGAAACGTCACCTGGAGGCCCTGGGTTGGAAGAGAGAGTTTCTTATCTCCTTTGATGGGCTTCAAGTTGAAACCATTAGCTCTTCTTCCTGAGGTTGTCACAAGACTAGAGCATGTTCCTAGGGTGTAGGGTGTACTTTCTCCCTCTATCCTGAACAGATCAAAGAACTTAGGGCTAGCTAGGGAACGATTACTTTGGTCATCTAGAATAGTATACATTCTTATGGTCTTCTCTGGTTGTGCAGTAGGAAACACATCCACGAGGCAAATCTTGGAACAAGACTTACCCCACACAAGTCCTTCGCTGCGTACCTCTGTGCATCTGGGCGTGACGGTAGTAGTTGGTCGGTCGGCACTCTCCCCGCCATGACTCTCCAGGCCTTAATCGGAATGGGGCTTGTGCCAGCTAACTGGTTCTAGGTTCCGCCTGATTGGTCCCGGGTGAACAGCGGACACATGTAGATCACTATTACATTCAGAACACCTGACTCGAACCTCACAGTCTCTGGCGAAATGTTCAGTGGATGCATAGCATCTGAAGCAGATATCATGACTCCTTAGGAACTCCTTACGTTCCTCAAAGGGCTTTCCTATAAAGACACAGCACTTCCTTAAAGGATGTGGTTTATCATGGATAGGGCAATGATGATCGGGTTCCTTAGGGCTTTCATTTAAAATAGTAGTGGGCACAACCCCTGTCTTTTTTACAGAAATTAAACCTTTAGGGTTTTTCTGTCTGTGACTGAAAGTCTCGTGTCTCTGTTTAGTAGAGCCAAAGATGTTGGTTCCAAAGGTAAGTAGCTAAGTCCTTGATGAACTTACAGAAAAATTAAAATGGTGGAAAGGGAACGCGATGTTGCTCCTTGTGTTTTGAACCTGTTGTTGCCCATTGGTCTTGAATATTGAGGGGTAATTTCTCCATGATCAGGCCCACGCCATGGGAGGTATCAAGAAAGCTGAGACCTGGTAGCTGCGGGTCTCCCTTGACGATTTCAAACTCAAGAAGAAGGTCTCTTAATTCCTGGAACCCTCGGCGGTCTGTATTGGATAATTCAGGAAAGTTGTATGCAGTGAGCTTGTACCTTCGCTGCTTCCGCTTTTGCGCATGCCAACACCAATGAGTTACTCAGCGAAGAGTGCTGTAAGTGAGACCTTAGCAATGAGGATTGAGCAATAGATTTCGAGGAACGGGATGAAGCCTTGGAGTGCCTTGAAAAGTTAGAATAGCGGGACGCAGTTTCATATTGTTGTGATATCTTATCCTCTAGCATTGACTTGACTGCCACAAATCTGCTATATCTTTCATCATTAAGTGCAGTGTGGGTATTTAATTCTAGGATGAATTCCTATAAGTCGAGACTTGATAACAGAGAAGAATATTTTTCAGACAGTCTCTTATAACTTTCATAGGTCTTATTCGATTTTGTACACATCGCCTTTAATTGATCTTCATTATAGCCTGATCCATGTGCTGCAGTAGTAGCTAGCTGGCAGGCAGGACATTCGGGCCTGGGACAAAACATCAGGGGCCCAGGCGCCGAATGTTTTAAGCTAGCAACGCCCTTGGCTGTGCACAGGGGGGTTCTTAACCCTTTTGCTACCAGCGCCATACATATACGGCACTGGAGCAATAGGCAAACATGGCGCTCACTCGCACGACATGGCTAGTAGGTCTCTGCTGTTTCAAACATCAGAGACCTGCGGCTAATTACCGTGACCAGCAATAATGACGATCCCGGTAATTAAAGCCTTTAGATGCCATGATCAAGTGAGATGACAGAATCTAAATGGTCAAAAACCCGGGTGTGTTAACGGCATCCTCTGTGGCCAGAGATCACGTGTAAATTGTCTATGCTTGCGTTCCTTTATTACTCCTTGGTATCTTTCCACTGAAGTTTGGAGGGAGGCTTCTCGTCTATCAAAATCGGAGTCACCCTTGTATTTAAGTGCAGTGTCTATTAGTTCCTTAAGTTTACAGGAAGTCCTCTCAAATATTTTCTTTTCTTCCTGTAACAAGATATTCATAAGTTTCAATGAACTATGTGTGAGCTCCTCCTCCCACTCCTTTATTAGAGGGGGAGATGCTACCCTAGGTGCAGGTGTAAGGCGAATACGGAGCCCCCTGGGTACTATCTTGTGCTCTATATAGCTCTCAAGGGTCATAACCTCCCACCAGGATTTGATGTTTTCTTTATAGCCCTCGTAGAGTTCTTTGAACGCAAGTTTACAATTAGTTGTATTGGAAAGACCTGGAATTTCCTTATCGGAAAAAATGTTTTTAGCCTCCTGGATTAATGCCTCAGTATACAAAGTCCCTGAAAGGAATCCAGCCATATTAGGGGAAAAAATAATAACACCAAATTTTGAGATGATTCTTAGATATGAAAGGTCAGAATTAATAAACAAGCAAAAATTATTGGTAATAGACCTTTTAAAAAACTAACTTTTATTTATATCATATTAAAAAGACCAGTGGTCAATAGATAATTGGAAACATTCGCTGATCACATATATTTTTTATAGTTCAGCCAGGAGGCGTCACCTGAAGGTGGTAACCCTCTGTCCTCGTGCCTAGGTCTATATACCCCTGATATCGCCCTATAGACAAAATAAACAAAAACCTGCAGACCCCGACGCGTTTCCCCCTATCTGTTGTGGGTTCTTCAGGGGGTATTTTTTGTCAGGTTTAAACATAGTTCAATAAGGATATCTTAATGATGTGGGGAGACAAAATGATACATGTCACCATACAATACATAAATGGGTAAACACCTTACCGGTATGAGATATAATAAGGCAAGGTGTGCCCAAATATCTGATCGTGACCACACAGCAGAGATTTATAGTGCCCTAGAAAATAAGGGGGTCAGAATAAACCATCCGATAATATAGATAATCCCCATATATAACAGTCATAAGGTATTAAACTCATGTACTTACAATAGCTGTGGTCAAGAGTATAACCGGCTCCCCACCTGAGGTCAAAGATGCATATGACCTGAATTAATGGCATGGGGAGTCGGGTTTAAATAGCCCGGGATGCCTGCATATCCTGGTCACATGGAACGCAATACATTGGAGCGCAGGTTGTTTTTCCTGTCCAGCCCATGTGGTGCATCTTTGACCTCAGGTGGGGAGCCGGTTATACTCTTGACCACAGCTATTGTAAGTACATGAGTTTAATACCTTATGACTGTTATATATGGGGATTATCTATATTATCGGATGGTTTATTCTGAATATCCTTATTGAACTATGTTTAAACCTGACAAAAAATACCCCCTGAAGAACCCACAACAGATAGGGGGAAACGCGTCAGGGTCTGCAGGTTTTTGTTTATTTTGTCTATAGGGCGATATCAGGGGTATATAGACCTAGGCACGAGGACAGAGGGTTACCACCTTCAGGTGACGCCTCCTGGCTGAGGTTTAGTGAGATCTGCATTAGGGACAGTGGTTTCCCGTTTCCTACCTCAGACCCGCCAAAGGCATCCCCTTATTTCCTATGAACTATAAAAAATATATGTGATCAGCGAATGTTTCCAATTATCTATTGACCACTGGTCTTTTTAATATGATATAAATAAAAGTTAGTTTTTTAAAAGGTCTATTACCAATAATTTTTGCTTGTTTATTAATTCTGACCTTTCATATCTAAGAATCATCTCAAAATTTGGTGGTATTTTCAAAATAAAAAAATTGATATTGTAGGCTTAAATACAAGCTTCAAAATCATTACAAAAAGTTAAAAAAACCTGTTACAAATATAGAAAAATTTAAAAATATAAAAGTTGAAATCACCCCCTTTTCGTATAATAAAAATAAACTAAATAACAGAAGATACCGCGACCGAAAATGCCCATACTAAAAAAAAGTCAAAATGGGCAACTTTTTCATTGCTTCTCTTACCCAAAAATGTAATAAAACGTGATCAAAAAGTCACACACACTCCAGTATGGTATCAATAAATACTACAGATTGTCCTGCCAAAAACGAGCCCCCAAACAGCTCAGTAGAAATAACTAGGGCTGAAACGATTACTCAATTGAATCGAGTAATTTGACACAAAAAAATCCTCGATGCAAATTTTTTGCATCGAGGATTCGTTTGTGTCATGTTACCACAGAGTGGGAGTGAAAAGCTTGCTATTACTCACCGCTCTGTGGTCACCCACCGGCCCGTAGTGCGCTGCACTGTATCCTGACACATTGTCAGGTCATAGTGCACATAAGCGCGCACTATGAGCCGAAGCTGTGTGACGTCAGGACGGCAGTGCAGCATGCAGAGAAAAAGATGGAGGAGCTGTGGAGCAGCGCCCCTACAGGCCTGGTGGCACTACTGACAGCTGGTGGCACTGGGGAGCAGCTGGTGGCACTAGGGGGGAAGCTGATGGCTGGCACTGAGGAGGCAGCTAATGCTACTGTTGTGCTACTGGCACTGGGTGGCAGCTGATGGCACTGGGGGGCAGTTGGTGGCACAGGGGGAAGCTGGTGGCAGTGGGGGAGCAGCTGGTGGCACTGGGGGGCAGCTGATGGCACTGAGGTGGCAGCGGATGGCACTGAGGGGGCAGCTGATGGCACTGGTGGGCAGCTGATGGCACTGGTGGGCAGCTGATGGCGCTGAGGGGGCAGCTGATGGTACTGGGGGGAAGCTGATGGTACTGGGGGGAAGCTGATGGCATTGGGTGGCAGCTGCTGGCACTAGGGTGGCAGCTGCTGGCACTGGGGTGGCAGCTGGTGGCACTAGGGGGCAGCTGGTGGCACTGGGGGGAAGCTGATGGCACTGCGGTGGCAGCTGATGGCTCTGGGGTGGTAGCTAATGGCACTGGGGGGGCGCAGCTGGTAGCACTGGGGGGCAGCTGGTGGCACAGAGCAACAGCTGGTGGCACTGGGGGGACAGCTGGTGGCACTGGGGGGCAGCTGATGGCACGGGGGGCAGCTGGTGGCACGGGGGGGCAGCTGATGGCACTGAGGGGGAAGCTGATGGCACGGGGGGGGGAAGCTGATGGCACTGGGGTGGCAGCTGATGGCACTGAGGTGGCAGCTGGTGGCACTAGGGACAGCTGGTGGCACTGAGAGGGCAGCTGATGGCACTGAGAGGGAATCTGATGGCACTGGGTTGCAGCTGATGGCACTGAGGGGAAAGCTGATGGCACTGGGGGGAAGCTGATGGCACTAGGTGGCAGCTGATGGCACTGAGGTGGCAGCTGCTGGCACTGGGGTGGCAGCTGGTGGCACTGGGGGGCAGCTGGTGGCACTGGGGTGCAGCTGGTTACAGTGGGGGGGAAGCTGATGGCACTGAGGGGGAAGCTGATGGCACTGAGGGGGCAGCTGATGGCAATGGGGTGGCAGCTGATGGCACGGGGGAAGCTGGTGGCACTGGAGGGGGTAGCTGGTGGCACAGGGGGGGCAGCTGGTGGCACTAAGGGGGCAGCTAGTGGCACTATGGGGCAGCTGATGGCACTGAAGGGGAAGCTGATGGCACGGGGGTGGCAGCTGATGGCACTAGGCGGCAGCTGGTGGTACTGAGGGGGCAGCTGATGGCACTAAAGGGGGACGCTAATGGCACTGAGGGGGAAGCTGATGGCACTGGGGGAAGCTGATGGCACTGGGTGGCAGCTGATGGCACTGGGGTGGCAGCTGATGGCACTGGGGTGGCAGCTGGTGGCACTAGGGGGCAGCTGATGGCACTGAGGGGGCAGCTGATGGCACTGGGAGGGAAGCAGATGGCACTGGGGGGGAAGCTGATGGCACTGAGGGCACAGCTGATGGCACTAGGGGGAACCTGATGGGGGGGCACTAGGGGGGGGGGCAGCTGATAGCACGGGTGGGAGGGGGGGCTGATGAGTTTTTATAAATAAAAATGTTCTTTTAATTCATTTTTTGTTATTATAGTACTCGATTAATTGTTGGATTAATCGATAGAATACTTCATTACAAAAATAGCCCTAGATATTACTATAAAAAACTTATGGGGGCCAAAAAATGGTGATGTAAAAACTTTTTTTTTTCAAAGTTTAAATTTATTTTTACACTATTTAGACATAAAAAACCTATACATATGGGATATCGTTATAATTGTACTAAACCAGAGAATGAAAGGCATGGTCAATTTTGCCACAAACGGAACACCGTGGCAACAAAACCGTAAAACGGTTGAGGAATTGCATTTTTTTCCCGATTCCACCCCATTTGGAATTTTTTTACCTCTTCCCACTAATTAATTAATGGTGGAATTAGAAAATATAACTTGTCCCGTAAAAAATAAGCCCTCATATAGTTATGTGAACGGAAATATAAAAAATGTATGGCTCAAGGAAGATAGGGAAGAAAAATGAAAATGCAAAAAAAACGAAAAAATGAAAAAACCTCCGGTATCCTAAGGGATAAGTTCCAAAAGAGCAGATGTATATATATATATATATATATATATATATATATATATATATATATTTTACAAGTTTTACTGAATTTTTTTCCACTCAAAAAAAAACTCATGCTCTGTAACATACTGCCTGCCAATTGCATGTCATTTTATGGTGACAGCTACTTCTTAAGGCAGAAGAATGCAGGTTCCCTTCAAATAAAATAACCAAAGCATTAGACTAGTTCAGAAAGTACTGTATTTTGACATTGTACAAACTTTATATAGCAGTGGGTTAACCAGACTCTGCAACTGATCTCTGTACTGGGCTTGGTTCTGGTCTCCTGGTGCTGTATATATGTATTGTGGGGCTTACTGTAGACACTGCAAAGGATTATAAGTTCTATATTCTCTTTTAAGCTTGTTTCACATATGCCGATCCAGCAGGCTGTTCTGTGCAGGAGCAGCCTGCCAGATCCAGTATTGCAGGACGCTACTGGAATGCCTGCTGTCTGGCCCTATTAACTACAATGGGGTCTGCCGGTGATCCTGTCGCAATCCGTCAAATATGCTGTGCTGCATGCAGTGTTTTTTGTCCAGCCGATTCCCGGCATTTTATGCCAAAACAGCCTGCCGGACCAGGCTGCTGGCAGTGTGAAACAAGCCTTACAGACTGCAATGTGATAATACTCTGCAAAATGTCTGTATGGATCAGTAATTTGACCATTATGTGGTCACTGTATGGCAGTATAATTGGTTATATTGGTTATTTTATTGTGGTAGCGTACACTTGTCTCTGACCGTATGATTTGATGTTTTGATGTTCCACTTTTATTTTCCTTCTGTCTTGATTGTATGGTATGCATATTTAAGGCAGGGGTTAATGGTCCTATCTGATGTGAATAAGCACAAAACTGGTTCATATTTACTACAGGATGATCTGTGGAAGACACAGAAAACCTGTAGTAAAACAAGTAATGTCAAGAAGACATTACTAGTTTTACCAGCTGCTGCCAGAAGAGGGCAGCATTACTTTCACTACACTGTGCAGGAGAGAGTCAATAGGGAGAAGTAATCTATCACTGTTTCTGTTGGAAGTCATTAGGTACATTATGGGGTCTCTAGTCTTCATCCACATGAAAAATATACATTGCAAACTTTAAGCTGCAGAATTGTGGACAAAAAATCCACAATAGTGTGCATTCCGGGTGGAGTAGTTTAGAAAGTGAGGTGTTTATACATTGCAGGTACCAGGCTTTTTAGAAAACCGAGCTGTAGGAAGATCTCGCCCAATACATCCACAGAGGACATCCTCGGTTTGGTGGGTAAGTGATTTCTGAACGCCGCACTCGGGTCCAGAACACCAATTCCTACTACAGCAAAACTGCACTCTAATTGCAAGGACATTTCACCACATTTTTGCTATATGTGGCAGCAGAATATATAAGACTGAGTACAAACCCTACCACAGGACTAACCATGAAGGATTCCCTTACTAGGTATTTTAATTTCAGTTTTCAATTTCAATTTTTAATCTTCAATTTTCCATTCACATTTTTCAACATGTTCCTATATACTTTTTTTTTCTGGCGAAGTAGACCACTTCACCACACTATCTGGAAATAAAAGAACTCACCATACCCAAACACAACCCTACTTTTTCTTATCACCTCTAAGAGACTTTTACAGTCAACTTCACAATTTTTCAAAAAAGCCTGGTACCAGCAATGTATAAACACCTCACTTTCTAAACTACTCCACCCGGAACGCACACTAGTGTCCGGGAACACAAACTATTCCACCTACAATCCCAATCTTCCCCTTACCCTACAATCCCATCCCTAAACCTTTACACAAGTTTTTATGCTAATTGCAACATTAAAATAAAGCCATTAAATCCCAAATACGAGTGTGCCTGCTACTTTCTCTGTATAATTCATATCCCTTTCTGACTGGGTGAGTCAGACCAGCAGATCGCACCTCTACCATTCAAATCGAACAGTCGAGCCTGACCTCCATATTCAAATACAAAAAAAATTCATAGTGTTTTACAGTGGCATCAAAGTGGATGAGATTTAAACTATTGAAATCTGCAGCATGTCAATGTATGCAGCACATTTTACCCTTTGAAATTCGTAGGGTGAAATCTGCAGCAAATCACATCAAAATCCCTAAAAGATCTTCTGAAGCGATGCTTGTAGGCACTAGGGGGAGAACTATGATTTTTGCCGCTTTTGTGGTGTTGAAAGCTGCACTGTTTTTTGACTGTGTGTCTGGGGCAAATTTACAAGGCCAGTGAGTTAAGGGTGCTTTACACAGGCAGATAATCCCTAACAAGTGTTCATATGAAGCGCTTATTCATCGGGTAATGAGGTCACATAAATCATTGTTTACCGGCAGCAGATCGTGCTGTCTAAACACCGCTCTGCTGCTGGCAAACAATGATTCTGTATGGGGACGAGCGATGGCTTTAGTGGTCACTCCTGCCCATACTGTGGAGAAGATCGCTGCATGTAAATGCAGCAGTCTCCTTCACTGACGAGTAGACTCTTGCAGGAAGGAACGCTTCCTTAACGACAATCGCCAACTAAATTGTCCTGTGTAAACCAACCTTAACACACTGATCTTACCATTTATTACGTGAGACTACCATCATTTAAAAGCCAATCATCTTGGAAGATGTTGTATGCTCTGATTTTCTAATAAAAAATTTGTAAGTAAGAGCCAATCATCTTGGCTATCTCATACATAGCGTTAAAAACTACAGAAATCTACAGCAAGTCCAGTTGCCTTGATTTATTCTTTACAGATATACCATCACCTGGATAAATGAGAACCTTCACAGAAATATCTCATACATAAATTGGACTTGCAACTATTTAGCATTTGATTAGTTAAGCAGATTCTTGTCATGTAACTGCATTGTTACTGTTTAGCTCCTGGTGTTGGACCAATCTTTTTCTTTTTTTATACTACAAATTACAACCTTTTCTCACATTCCCTAATAGCTCAGTGTGTTATTAGGTTGATTCCCAGGTGAATGGTAACTGGTTTGAATCCTGGAGCAGCCATGAAGATGATTTCTCAAGAAAAGAGAAACAGAATCATCCAGCTCATCAATAGCGGTAACTCGGCCAAGAAAATTGCCAAACTGTCGTGTGAGTGCTATGACAGTTGGAAGAATACTAAATAGAGTCCATCCATCCATTCCAAAGCCAAGAGGTGGATGTCTAGACATGTTGTCTCATCACAAGGTCAATCAGTTCTGAAACAAGGGAAAAGGGGGCTAACGGATCAAGAAATTGAGAGAACAGTGAAGGAAGCCTGTGGTTGTTTCACAGCCAAAGGCGTTGGATACTTGACCAGAATTGATGGTGGTCTCAATGCTGAGCTATATGTGGGTATCCTACAAGATGAGTTACTTCGTACACTCGAGTACAATGATGTAGAAGACTGTATTGGTCCCCACAGTCAACAGACCTCAATCCAATCGAACACTTGTGGGTAAAGTTGCGGAAAAACCTGTATTCGTACCCAAGTGAGTTGACCAGTATGCACCAACATTGGGAACGTATAGAAGAGACCTGGGAACAGATTTCGGTCGAGACATGCTTGAATGTAATTGACAGCATGCTCAGAAGTATTCAGGCAGCGTTGAAAGCCAAAGGTGGATTTACAAAATCCTAATAAAAATAAAAATTTTGAATTTTAGGAGCAAAACAGTAACAATTCAGTTACATGACGAGAATCTGCATAACTAATCATATGCTAAATAGTTGCAAGTCAAATTTATATATGAGATAGCCAAGATAATGGTCTATAAAATGATGCTAGTCTCACGTTTATATATATATATATATATATATATATATATCATATATAAATTGGACTTGCAACTATTTAGCATATGATTAATGATTAGTTATGCAGATTCTCGTCATGTAACTGAATTGTTACTGTTTTGCTCCTAAAATTCAAAATTTTTATTTTTATTAGGATTTTGTAAGGTATATATAGGATTTTGTAAGGGATATATATTGTAAGGGATTGCTTTCTCTCATTGGGTCGCAATCACAGACAACAGGGTTCAAGTCCAAAAGGTGCTTTATTTTGGCACTTTAGCACCATCACACACATAAACATCGAAAATAAACACCTGCCTGTCTGGGCTCTACCTAATACACGTGTTGTCTCTACCTCACCTATAGAGCGCCGTTCACACGGCTTCCTCAGCCATATACGGTCCAGCAGCCGCCAAGCTGTGACCACACCAACAGCCTTGGGAGTCCTCCAGACTCTGATCGTGCGACCCTCTTTCCATAGGCATCGCTGGGCCCCCCAAACTTCAGGCTTTACAAAGCCTCGTGTCCCCTCAGCCCTCCTGGCTGAGACCACACAGAGCCTCTCAGGCTTCCTCAGCCTTTCTCCCTCCAAGTCAAACACAGAGGGTTGTTTTATCCCTCATTGATTACAGCAGCAGACCTCACCTGCGATCACCTCCGGCAAAAGATGATACATGTAGTAGAAGGATGTGGACTGGCAGATCCTACTACCAAACCTATCCTCCAGTCCACATGAAATCCAGCCCAGAACAACATCTAGACAAAAGTGTCTCAGCAAACTACACTTTGCTGAAACCACTGCAGCTTTCTGGATTTCAGTTCTTTCACCCAGCTGAGGTATCTAGGTGGGATATACACGCCTCCCAGCACTTATACTGTACACATCAACACAATATATTTATATACACACACACATACATACATACAGGTAGATATACAGTATATATATATATATATACAGTTGCAAGAAAAAGTATGTGAACCCTTTGGAATGATATGGATTTCGGCACAAATTGGTCAAAAAATGTGATCTGATCTTCATCTAAGTCACAACAATAGATAATCACAGTCTGCTTAAATTAATAACACACAAAGAATTAAATGTTACCATGTTTTTATTGAACACACCATGTTAATATTCACAGCTATTTTTCTAATAGAAATGTATGATTTCAGTAATTAAAGTATATTACAAAAATGGTCAGTATCACTGCCCCTACACATAACACTTTTCACCTTAAATCCCAGACCGATTTTTGGAAATCTGACATGTGCCACTTTATGTGGTAATAAATGCTTTTACTTATCCAAGCCATTCTGAGATTTTCTCATGACACATTGTACTTTATGACAGTGGTAAATTTGAGCCGATGTATTTCACCTTTATTTATAAAATAATCCAAAATTCACAAAAAATTAGAAACAAATCCAAATTTTCTAAATTTGAATTTCTCTACCTTTAAGGCCTCTTGCACATGACTGTATGCTCTCCGAGACATATGGTCCGTGAGCGGGCCATATGTCCCAGAGCAGCATTGATCTTGCACACGGGAGAGCACAGCATCATAGATTACAATGATGCTGATCATATGAGTGCGGGACAATAGTCCCGCGGGCGGCCCGACGTGCACAGCATCATTGTAATCTATGATGCTGTGCGCTCCTGTGAGCACAATCAATGCCGCTCCGGGACATATGGCCTGCTCACGTACCATATGTCTCGCAGGGCATACGGTCGTGTGCAAGTGGCCTAAGACAGATAGTAATACCTCAAAATAGTTATCAATCAACATTCCCCATATGTCTGCTTTATGTTGGACAAATTTTGTAAATGTCCTTTTATTTTTTTAAGGCGTTAGAAGGCTTCGAATTTTAGAAGCATTTTTTAAAATTTCAACAAAATTTCCAAAACCATTTTTTTAAGCACCAATTCAGTTATAAAGTGATTTTGAGGGGCTTACGTAATGGAAACCATCCCATTTTGGAGACTACAGCAAAATAAATCTAAATATACATTACTCTGATTCTGCAGTTTACAGAAATACCCCATATGTGGTGGTAAAGTGCTCTACCGGCACGTGGCAGTGGTCAGAAGGAAAGGAGCGCCATATGGATTTTGAAGGCAGATTTTACTAGAATGGTTTTGGTTGGCACCATTTTGTATTTGAAGAGACCCTGACATACCCCTACAGTGGAAACCCTCAAAAAGTGACCCCATTTTGGAAACTACACCCCTTAAAGAATATTTTAAGGGGGGTACTGTGCACTTTGACCCTCTAATCATTTTATGGCATTTGGAAACACTTGGCTGTGAAAATGAAAAGTTTCATTTCTTCCAATAAGGCTCCATTCACACGTCCGCATTTTGTTTCCACATCTTTTCCGATTTTTGCGGAACAGATGCGGAACATATGCTGACCCATTCAATTTCTATGGTTCCCGAAAATATGCGGACAGCACAATAAGTGCTTTAATCATCCGTGATTCCGTTCCAAAGGTATGCAAAAATATAAACATGTCCTATTATATTCCGCAAAATGCGGTCCGTTCGGCCATAGAAATGAATGGATCCGCAAAATGCGGAACACATACGGAATGCGGATTCCGTTCCAGGAAGTAAAGTCCTGCCCACTGACAAAGTTCAAGGCCCAGAAAGAGCAGCAGCCTGAAAGTCAGCAGTGCTCCCTAGTGCTGAAAAACGATTAAAAATGCCATCCATGGATGTGGAAAAACTGATCACGCTGATTGAAGAGCGCCCCAACTTGTGGGACACCCGGTGAGAAAGACAAGGCATGGCAGGAGATTGGGCAGGAGATCAAACCTTTAAGATCAAACCTTTTTTGACACAACTTTGAGCATGTTGTCAGGTGGTGGCGGTACACAGATGATATCTTCTTCCTTTCGAAGGGTAGTTTGGATGAATTGTTGAATTTTCATTATTTTCTAAATGGAATTGACCCCGGTGTTAAGTTCACCTTGGTCCATTCCTCATCCAAGATCAATTTCTTTGATGTGGAGGTTACATTAAAGGATAAGAATTTTGCTATCAATCTCTGTGAAACCCATGGACAGAAATACTTTTTTGGAATTTTGGAAGTTGCCACGCTAGGCTTCTGGTGCCGCTATTCACAATAGGTGATAGTCAAATCTTAGCTATTCTTTCCTTGTACAATGACCTCTGCAAAGGTCATAGAACATGCCTAGAAAACTCTCCCATAGAAGTGAATTGGGTCCCCTCCCGACCATTGTGTCTATGACCCATGGAGCTGCCATAAAGCAATTTTTAATGCTTTGTAAATGCTGTTAAGAACAGCTCAGGCAAGATGGCAGCCCCTGTAACCATGTTCAGGAAATAGAATTAAAAAATCTGAAAATACAAACATATTAGAAAAAAAGGAAATGTGTTACTATCTGATTTTAACTGGCAGAAAATACATTTTGGGGACACATTTCCTTTAAGGGTGGCCCTTTTGTACACCCTACAACTGACAGCACCTTTAAGATCAAACCTTTTTTGACTTGTAATTCTGATTTTCATTTCACTTTTGATTTGCTCTTGTAATTTGATGTATGTTGGGGAAACTACATTGGAAAACACGCATTAACCAACATCGATATATAACATACCAAAAGAGACGTGATTAGGGTTGAGGGAACTTGTATTTTAAGTTTGGCGTCCAAAGTTTGGGTTCGGGTAATCTTAGAATCCTGTTATGGATTCGCTACCACGGACCATAACGGAATTTGTAATCCAATTTCGCGCAACCGTCTTTCACTGCTCTACTTCCTTCTTCTCCTCCACACAGAGCACTGGAGCTCCGCCCCTCATGTCACATGATCGTTATACCAGGCCCTTTACCACCTCTTATCCAATCCTGTACTGAGCCACGCCCCCTGCACTGATTACATGACGGCGACGTCACCCCAAGTCCTTAGTATTGTCGAAGGTTCGGGTTCATCGAAGAATCCCCTTATGGATTCCAAATTTCGTTATGGTCTGTGGTAGTGGAATCCATAACGGGATTCTTCGATAACCCGAACCCGAACTTTGGACGCCGAACTTAAAACACAAGTTCGCTCAACACTAGATGTGATTTACCGGTATCTAAACACTTCATGGAATTGAAACACACTGAAAAACAATTACAGTTTTGTATCATAGATCATGTCGCACCTTTATGGCGGGGTGGTGACAGAGAACATATTTTGGAAAAAAAGGAATTAGAATGGATTTACAGGCTAGTTCTCCTCATTTTTCGTTTGACATCTATCGATGTTATGTATAAGTGTTTAAGATCTATATTTTAATATTTTTCTAAATACACTACTTGGTGATTTATATTAATATATAGTTTCATTTTTTTTTGGATACTACATTGGTAATTGGTTAACATTACACACCCAAGATTGATCCTGTTGAAGTTTGAAGATTAATTCTCATCAAGATTGGTGTGACACAGTGAGAGGTTTGGAGATAAAAAACAGGTCTTTTCCTCTCAGCCTGTGCTGCTGGGTTGATTGCAGCCAGGTGAGGGCAAATACTGGACCGGATTTTAGGTGCCGGTCCGGGTTTTTGGGTTAATACCTAGCTGCCTTTAAAAGACAGCTGGGTTTATGCAAAGGTCTCTCTCTCTGTGTTTGGGATCTAAGCCCTGTGCTGGGCTGAAAAGCTGAGACCTGTGTGTCCGGAGAGCAGGCCATGTAAAGACGGTCAGTGGACTTTTTGTGTTGCCGAGCATTCAGGTGTGAACTGACACCTAGGATTTGAGGTGATTAACCTGGAAACTGCTGGTGTTCTGTGGAGTTCTCAGGGCTGGAAGCAAGAGCTTGCAAAGAGGCGTGCAGTCTGCCTGGAAGCCTGAGGTTGGACTTTCCTGCGGCTGGGCTGACAGCCAGGTGTGAACACGCACCTAAACCACACAGGTGATTTGATCCCGTCTTGGACTTTTGTTTTGCCTCAAGTTTTTGCTATGTGTATGAAGTAACACTAAGTGACTGTCTTGAGTTTTTGTTTGTGCAAGTGTGAAATAAAACACTGTTTGCTGCACTACCTGGACTCCCTTTGCCTCTGTACTGCATCCGCACCGCTGTCTACCAGAGCAACTCCCCACATTTGGTGGAGGATGCGGGCAATTGCAGTGAGGCTGGCGGGAAGCCAAAACTTTTTATAGCATTTTTTTTTTTGGTCACTGTTGTATGTCCTGGATTAAGCCTGCCAAGCTGCAACCACCAACACAGGACAAGATGGAGGAGATGATAAAGCAGCTTGTCCAGGCCAACTTAAAGCTACAGCAGGCCATGGATGTCCGACAGCAGGCCATCGCACAACAGCAAAAAAGACATGAAGAGGCCGTCGCACAGCTGTTTGAGGCTAATCAGCGACAGCAGGACACGAACCAGCGGCTGCTGCAACACGTAATGGTGCTAGAAAAGTCAGGGATGCCTCAGGGAGTGCACGATGCCCGGAAAGCAGTCCGCACGGCCGTTCCCAAGATGACACCGACAGATGATGTTGAAACCTACTTGGCGCTGTTCGAAAAGGTGGCCGTGAGAGAGAGACTACCCCGAGACCAGTGGGCGGAGGTCATCACTCCGTTTCTGGCGTCAGGACCCCAACAGGTTTACTTTGATTTACCTGAAGACCAAGCGGCAGACTACTCTGTGGTCAAGGGTGAGATCCTGGCGAGACTGGGGGTGAATGTGTTGGTCAGGGCCCAGCGGGTACATCAGTGGGAGTTTAACCCAGCTGAGCCAGCACGACCCCAGTATTACAATTTGCTAAAACTCTTACAAAAATGGCTATTGCCTGACGTACTTAGTCCCACTGCTATGCTGGACTGTATTGTAGCTGACAAATTCTGGAGGGCATTGCCACTACCGCTCCAGTGCTGGGTTGGCCAGACATCTCCTACTAGTGCCCTGGAGATGGTGGACCTGGTCGAACGTTATGGGGCTACTGAGGAACTTAAGGGGGGAACTCTGGGGAAGGGAGTAATAAAACCCAATAAATCCCCTCCCCAGACCCTGCGGCCTGAGCTGAGAAAGACCGCACGGGATCTGCCCTTTGGGGATCGGGACTCTATAATCTGCTGGCGGTGCCAGGAGCCTGGCCATGTACGGGCCAACTGTCCCCTCCTGGGTGAGCCCATGGATGTAAACTTTGGGTATCGACAGTCATGGTATGCCAGAAGGGTCGATGTGTCAGAGATTATCCATGATGAACATTTGTGTCGGGTGGAGGTGGGAGACACTCCAGTGGCAGCTCTGCTGGATTCGGGGAGTCAGGTGACCCTGGTGAGGGCTTCCCTGGTGCGACCCACAGAGTTTACAGGCCGGAGAGTCGGGGTTTTCAGCATTCATGGAGATTTAAAAGAATACCCCACTGCTTTGTTGTCTGTAAGCACGTGTGCCGGCAGGCAGGTCCATGAGGTGGCTGTAACCACGAGTATGCCCTATGATGTGATAATAGGAAGAGACTTTCCAATGTTCCCAGCCTTGTGGCCGGCCATTGTACGTACAGTTCCCAGACAGGTAGGAAAACTTCCAGTAGTGAGGCCTAGCCCAGGTGAGGTGTTAGAACCCCAGAAACCCAAGGCAGAGGGACCCACAGTAGGTCCGGTGGGTGAGGGGAAGACGGTCCCCCTAAATAGGATAGGTAGAAAACATAGGAAGATGGCTCAGCCAGGCCAAAGCCAGTCCTGCAATCGAGTGTCTGGGGTCCGTAGCCAAAGGGACACGGTTTTGGTTGTTGGGCCACCTGTGGACAGTAAGGACAGCGCTAGGGGGAAGGGGACCTATAAAATAGCACAGAAAGTTGGAGACCCAAACTACAAGGTACACAGCAAAAGCCGGAGCCGGTCTACCATGTAAATTTACGGAAACCTTGGAAGGTTAGAGAGACTTACATTGAGAACAACCCGCGGCCGGTTTATCTAGGGAAAGAGATTCCGGTCCCCCTGTCTGCTAACAGGGAAGCGGCTGCCACAGATAAAATTACTGGCAGCCTTTCCACTGAACAGACTCAGAGAGCCAAGGAGTTTGTTAGTCGGAACACAGAGGTGTTCTGTGATTTCCCTGAATGCCCTTCCATAACTCACCGTGATATTGTCACTGAGCCCCAGGCAAAAGTCTGGTTAAAGCCGTACCAGGTGCCCGTGGCTCGGCGACAAGCCATCTCTGAAGGAGTGATATGGGGTTGGCCGCAGCCTGTCACCACCTGGACAAAGAAGGAAAGTCCTGGGTCACCAGAGGGTTCGGGTGACTTCAGAACTTTAGATTTTCAGTGGAACACAGAGCAGGGCAGTTACAGAGAAATGCGAGTGCCCGGTTCTGGGTATACTGTCTGGCGTGTGTTCACCCCCTCAGGGTTGAACAAAGGGGGGGTATGTGACACAGTGAGAGGTTTGGTGGTAAAAAAAAACAGGTATTTTCCTCTCAGCCTGTGCTGCTGGGTTGATGGGTTGATTGCAGCCAGGTGAGGGCAAATACTGGACCGGATTTTAGGTGCCGGTCCGGGTTTTTTTGGGTTAATACCTAGCTGCCTTTAAAAGACAGCTGGGTTTATGCAAAGGTCTCTCTCTCTGTGTGTTTGGGATCTGAGCCCTGTGCTGGGCTGAAAAGCTGAGACCTGTGTGTCCGGAGAGCAGGCCATGTAAAGACGGTCAGTGGACTTTTTGTATTGCCAAGCATTCAGGTGTGAACTGACACCTAGGATTTGAGGTGATTAACCTGGAAACTGCTGGTGTTCTGTGGAGCTCTCAGGGCTGGAAGCAAAAGCTTGCAAAGAGGCGTGCAGTCTGCCTGGATGCCTGAGGTTGGACTTTCCTGCGGCTGGGCTGACAGCCGGGTGCGAACACGCACCTAAACCACACAGGTGATTTGATCCCGTCTTGGACTTATGTTTTGCCTCAAGTTTTTGCTGTGTGTGTGAAGTAACACTAAGTGACTGTTTTGAGTTTTTGTTTGTGCAAGTGTGAAATAAAACACTGTTTGCTGCACTACCTGGACTCCCTTTGCCTCTATACTGCACCCGCACCGCTGTCTACCAGAGCAACTCCCCACATTGGATAAACTGACCCTCATTAGTTTTATTATGCTAAGATGAGGAGATGATAGATAGCGGTGCCATAGTGTGCCTGTTATATATATATAGGCTCCGGTACAGGAGCTGAAACGTTGCCATGCCTTTTGGGTGAATAAAGAAACACTTTTGCTTTTTATCCACTATTGGAGTGCTGCTCTATTTTTACTATTACATAATTTTTGGAGCGGTTTGTCCTCTTTGGAGCTTTGCACCCAGCCACTTGCAGGTGGTGCTGCCTCATTTTTGCATATATATATATATATTATATATAAGATATATATATATATATATATATATATATATTTTAGATCGTATTCGTTTTGTGGTCCACAAACCGCAGATCTGCAAAATATATATGTGGTCTGGGTGCAGTACCCAGTTTTTGCAGACTTATTGATTTTAACAGGGTCCGTGGTCCGCATTTTGCTGCCAAGTATAGGACATGTTCTATAATTTTCAGGACATCATGCAGCCACATGTGTTGCACATCATTGCAGGGCTTCCAACTGACATTTTTCAGCAGAATCATGGTCACCCATACACAGCAAGGGTTTCCCAAGAATGTTTGCCAGATTGTAACACTTCTTTGGCCTTCCTGGTGCCCAGATTTATTGCCAATCAAGCATTTATGGGACCAGCTGGGGCATCATCTTTGGCAACCTATGAGGGTGCAGGATCTACAGGCCCAGCTGCAACATCTGTGGGAAAATTTTGTAGTTTTATTCCTGCCGCTTCTCGGCATGTTTGCCGTGCTGCCGCCGGAACTCCAGCCCGCCCCATTATAGTCAATGGGGCTGGAGCAGTAGTCCGGGGGCACGCGTGCACTAGCGGCAGCACGGATCCGACAGGCTGTTCACCCACCGAAACAGCCTGCCGGAGTTCCTTGCCGCTAGTGTGAAAGTACCCTTACAAGTTCCATATTATACTATTAGGTAGATTACTGCCAAAAGAGTTCTTAAACAGGAAAATATATTCAAACTTCTAGATGTTAACAGATATCTGGCAAATATCCCAAAGTAATGGATTCAAAATAAATTTCTTTCTTGAAACAAGCAGTTTCTATGAAATGACAGTGACCTTCCTGCGGGTCACTCTTATCAGTGTATTCCTGCAGGTGTGTAGAAATGAGTCTGGGAGTCTAGCCATGATTTTAATGTTACCCTTCCTTATTTATTGGCTACTTTATATAAGAAGTATAAGATGGATAGATTTGAAATAAACCATATATACTCATGGGAAAGATAATGAAATACACTCTGATAGCTAGGGACTGGATCTATCATCACTAGAAGAAAAGGAAAATGAAAAATATGAAACACATACTATCCCAAAAGAAAATAACGCTGCAATGATTAGTAAAATTACTAATATACAACACAGACCTGCTCTAACACAAATGCAAAATGAAGATACAAACAGAACCAGTTTCTGTCTGTTAGCTCCACAACCTGTGTATGTACTCCAAGCATGCATATTTACTGGAATCCTGGCAATCCACTAGCTATGGTTCAATTGTCATTATTTAATGAAGCCCACATAGGCCTAACTATTCTGCCACAGATGTACGTTAGAGAAAATCCCCTGATTGGTTGTGAGTGATAGTCCCTGTACAAGCAATGGTAGATAGCTGGACTCACTAATATCTCCAGCTATGGGCACCAGTTGCATGTAATAATCCAGTGAGGAGAATACAATGGTGAAGGTTTGATCATTTATTGATTTGCCTTGGAGAAAACAAATGCAGGAATCAGGGTATGCTAGAGGATATAGAAGATATTAGAGGTCAAAAGGAATGCTCTGACCAGCTAGAAGTCTGCAGCAAAGAGGAAGGACGAAGGACCTTTCAGAGGATATGATGTCACAAAAGGGGAGGAGAGCATTGCAATGGAAATTTACATACACACAATAAATGTATATAAGAATAACCACAGGGTGGCAGTGTTACACAACATAGTAATGATAAATAATGTGAACAGCAAATACGATGAAATAGAGGAATAAAAGCTGGAACAGCACACTCCCTGTCTGAAATCCTTGGATTTCACTATATATGTGTCATTACAAAATGTCCATGAAATGTTGGAACCTGAAAGACAAAAAACAAGAAAACACTGCAAATGGTGGACAGGAATAGTCCAACGCCTTGAATGTTCTGGTTCCCGGGAATAAAGTTTTCCACTATATTCACTGAGGAAAATAAACTGTCAGATGAAATGCAGAATGTAAAAGTAAATCCCCCATTAAAAGTGCCCTGTCTGACCCAGGAAGAAGTACAACAGCGACTTAAAAAGATTAAAATAGACAAATCGCCAGGACCGGATGGCATACACCCCCGTATCCTAAGGGAATTAAGTGATGTCATAGCCAGACCATTATTTCTGATATTTACGGACTCTATAATAACAGGGAATGTTCCACAGGATTGGCGCATAGCAAATGTGGTGCCAATATTCAAAAAGGGTCCAAAAACAGAGCCTGGAAATTATAGGCCGGTAAGTTTAACATCTATTGTTGGTAAACTGTTTGAAGGGTTTCTAAGAGATGCTATTTTGGAGTATCTCAATGAAAATAAGCAAATAACGCCATATCAGCATGGCTTCATGAGGGATCGGTCATGCCAAACAAATTTAATCAGCTTCTATGAGGAGGTAAGTTCTAGACTTGACAGCGGCGAATCAATGGATGTCGTATATCTGGACTTCTCCAAAGCATTTGACACCGTACCTCATAAAAGGTTAGTATATAAAATGAGGATGCTCGGACTGGGAGAAAATGTCTGTATGCGGGTAAGTAACTGGCTGAGTGACAGAAAACAGAGGGTGGTTATTAACGGTAGATACTCAGATTGGGTCACTGTAACTAGTGGGGTACCTCAGGGGTCAGTATTGGGCCCTATTCTCTTCAATATATTTTTTAATGATCTTGTAGAAGGCCTGCACAGTAAAATATCTATTTTTGCAGATGACACTAAACTGTGTAAAGTAATTAACACTGAAGAGGACAGTTTTCTGCTACAGAGGGATCTGGATAGATTGGAGGCTTGGGCAGAAAAATGGCAGATTAGGTTTAACACTGACAAATGTAAAGTTATGCACATGGGAAGGAATAATGCAAGTCACCCGTACATATTAAATGGTAAAACACTCAGTAACACTGAAATGGAAAAGGATCTAGGAATTTTAATAAACAGCAAATTAAGCTGCAAAAAACAGTGTCAGGCAGCTACTGCCAAGGCCAATAAGATAATGGGTTGCATCAAAAGAGGCATAGATGCCCGTGATGAGAACATAGTCCTACCACTTTACAAATCACTAGTCAGACCACACATGGAGTACAGTGTACAGTTCTGGGCTCCTGTGAACAAGACAGACATAGCAGAGCTGGAGAGGGTTCAGAGGAGGGCAACTAAAGTAATAACTGGAATGAGGGATCTACAGTACCCTGAAAGGTTATCAAAATTAGGGTTATTCACTTTAGAAAAAGACGACTGAGGGGAGATCTAATAACTATGTATAAATATATCAGGGGTCAGTACAGAGATCTGTCCCATCATCTATTTATCCCCAGGACTGTGACTGTGACAAGGGGACATCCTCTACGTCTGGAGGAAAGAAGGTTTGTACACAAACATAGAAAAGGATTCTTCACTGTAAGAGCAGTGAGACTATGGAACTCTCTGCCTGAGGAGGTGGTGATGGTAAGTACAATAAAGGAATTCAAGAGGGGACTGGATTTATTTCTGGAGTGTAATAATATTACAGGCTACAGCTGCTAGAGAGGGGTCGTTGATCCAGGGAGTTATTCTGATTGCCTGATTGGAGTCGGGAAGGAATTTTTTTCCCCTTAAGTGAGGAAAATTGGCTTCTGCCTCACAGGGGTTTTTTGCCTTCCTCTGGATCAACTTGTAGGAAACAGGCCGGACTGGATGGACAAATGTCTTTTTTCGGTCTTATATACTATGTTACTATGTTACTAAGTAAAATAATCATTCCTCTACGGTTAAGAGGAGAACAATCTCAGATGCAGGCCTTCATAAATGATTTGGGATGGCCTTGTTTTGCGATGGTCACTCCCACCTTGCGAACTTTGCCATCTTTACTGGTGAAGACTTTTGAGATGAGTCCCATGGGCCAGGAATTTCTTTTCACCTTCTGGTCTTTCATGAGTACAAGATCTCCTATTTGTAAATTTGGCTTGACCTGTTGCCACTTTCTACTTGCTTGAAGAAGCGTTAAGTACTCCTTTTTCCACCTGCTCCAGAAACAGTTGGCCAGATGTTGAACGTGCTTCCACTGTATCAGATATATGTTACTAGAAGGAGACTCTTCAGGTGGATTAGGAACAGATCCAAACTTCTGAGTGAGAAGAGTTGCTGGAGTGAGAATGGCAGGGGATTCTGGATCCATAAATACAGGTACAAGAGGTCTTGCGTTGACAATAGCAGATACCTCAGCTAGGAAGGTAGTCAAAGTCTCATGGGTGAGCCTTGAGAAGTTTGAGTTCATAAGCATACAGTCCAATATTTTGCGGGTGATGCCTATCATTCTTTCCCATGAACCGCCCATATGAGAGGCATGAGGGGGGTTAAAGATCCATGTACAGCCATTATTGGCTAAGTAGTCTTGAACTGGTTTAGAGTCAATTTGCAACTCTCGACAGGCTCCTATGAAGTTGGTTCCACAATCAGATCTTATTTGCTTTACTGGTCCTCTGATGGCGAGGAATCGTCTTAAAGCATTGATGAAGCTAGAAGCGTTCATGGATTCTATTACTTCAAGGTGTATGGCACGTACACGTAAGCATGTAAACAACACTGCCCATCGTTTGCTTTCTGCATGACCACCTCTGGTCCTACGTGCAGTGACTGTCCATGGCCCGAAGACGTCCAGACCAACATAAGTGAACAGTGGTTCGGTGCTTGTCCTATCAACCGGCAAATCAGACATTTGTTGATGTTGTAGTTTTCCTCTCGCCGTGCGGCATTTAATGCAATAGTGAATAATATGAGCAACCTGTCTTTTTGCTCCCACTATCCAAAGACCTTCGGCTCTTAAAGTGCCCTCAGTGAAATACCGGCCTTGATGCTGGATTCTTTCATGATAATGCCGTATCAGCAGTGTAGTAACGTGGTGATTGGCAGGAATAATGAGGGGATTCATTTCTGAACTCTCTAGCTTAGCCTTGTTTAGGTGACCACCAACTCTCAGCATGCCACGATCATCAATTACTGGTTTCAAGTTGACAATGGGGCTGCCTTTTGGTATATCTTGCTTGTCATGTATACATTTCAGTTCCATTTTAAAGGCACTCTGCTGTACGTTACATATCACAAGCAATTCATTTAGAATAATGTCTTCTGCTGTGAGAGGTTTATGGCACAGGTGCCAACTGCTACAGTCAGTGTCATGCTTCTCAGCATGAAAACAATGAACAATGTGGACTAACCTTGCAATGATGTGAATGAGTCTTGACCATCTGGAGAAGCGTTCAAAGCGATGACAGCCCAAGCCAGCCCTCCTTTCAGACTTGGTGACGAGGGTACTAACTTCAGGCCGAATCTCTGGATCTTCATGAGGGTCCTGGAGACTGAAGACGTCTTGAGTAGGAATTTCTTCATTCTTTTTCAGCAGAAACATTGGACCTTGTGTCCTTTTGAGCAGATCTATAGCCTCCTCCGCTGTAGGGAAGGATTTGAGTGCCTCGTCTACATAGAAGTCTCTCACAACAAAGTTTCTGGCATCTTCCCCAAACTCTGACTCACCATCTAAGGCAGCCCTACGTAGGCCATATGTAGCAACAGCAGGTGAGGGACTGTTACCAAAAACGTGCACCTTCATGCGGCATTCAACCATTTCTTTGCTGGTGTCATTGTCTCTATGCCAAAAAAACCTGAGGTAGTTTCTATGATCTTGACGCACGATAAAGCAATGGAACATTTGTTCAATGTCAGCGGTAATGGCTACTGGCTCCTTTCTGAATCTCATGAGCACTCCCACCAGATTATTGGTCAGGTTTGGACCGGTGAGAAGGACGTCATTCAGAGATACGCCGTTATGTTTGGCACTTGAGTCGAATCTTATCTTATCTGGTTTGGTATCAGTCTTATCTGGTTTGGTTTCCGTGGGTGATATACCCCAAAGGATGGAAGGTACCAGCATTCTTCATGCTCTTGTAAGGGTGGAGCCGGCTCTGCATGATCATTGCGAAATATCTTTTCCATGAAGGCCACAAAATGACTTTTCATTTCTGGTTTGTTTTTTAAGGTACGTTGCAAGGAGATGAATCTGGACAGTGCTTGTTCCCGGTTGTCAGGGAGTCTGGCTCTTACAGCACGGAAAGGTAAAGGTGCAACCCAGTGGTTAGATGCATCTTTGAAGAATTCATCGTCCATTATTTTAATAAACTCTTTGTCATCCATGGACAAGGCCAATTTGTTGTCGTCTGGTGTTGTACAAAACACAGTTTTTTCTAAGTTGTCATAACTGGTAGGAATGATGTCTGGTGTCTTTAAGAGGTTAGAAAGCTTTTCCTTCACCTCATAATGATAAACACATGACTTAAAGTGAGATGTACGACCAGTGTTGAGCACGAAGGTTTTGAAGGAGTTCACTTGAGATGGTTTGTGGCTCTTATTTATACATACATCGCCCACGATTACCCAGCCTAAATCGAGTCTCTGTGCATATGGGGCATTGTCAGGACCATTGCATTGTTAACGCACCTTGTGGACCCTCAGAATGTCTCTCCCAAGCAGAAGTAGGATGTCAGCATTCATGTCCATAGGGGGAATCTCACTAGCTAGATGTTTCAAGTGGAAATGGTGGTATGCAGCTTCTGGAGTAGGAATTTCAGCTCTCTCATCTGGTATTTGGTCGCATTCAATTAACGTTGGCAAGGGTATATGAACGTTCCCTTTAATGGAGGAGATAAGGTATCCAGTGGCTCTTCTGCCATAAGTCTCTACACGACCGGAACAACATATGGTGTTGCTTCTCCTGCTATGCCGAAGATCTCAAAGAATTTAGGTTTTGCCAGAGACCTATTGCTTTGTTCATCAATAATTGCGTACATTCTGGTGGCCTTTTCAGATTGCCCTTCTGGGTAGACGTTGACCAAACACACCTTTGTACAGCACTTGGAACCAGCCTCCTTGCCACATATCTCCATACAGGAAGAGGAAACAGTAGTTGTAGCTAGTTCTTGAGCCGGTGGCTCCCCGCCATGAAATTCGACGGCATTGGTCGCAGCTTCAGATGGTGCGTTGTCTGAAGGCAAGGTAGGATGCATTGCTGTAACGTGCTTGTCACTGCTGCATTCTGCACACTTGACAATAACTTTACAGTCTTTTGCCATATAATTTGATAAGGCACAACACTTGTAACACACTCCAAGCTCTTTGAGTATCTCTCTGCGTTCTTGCAAAGTCTTTGCCCTGAGCCCACGACACTCCTTTAAAGGATGTCACTGATCACTGGTCACTGATGAATCTGGTAAAATAAGAGAAAGAGGGAAAGGACAGATTGTCTTCTCTCTTGTATCTGGAGCCCTGGTCTGCCCATTTCTCTTGCATGCCGTGTGGTAGTTTTGACACTATTGGATTGACGCCATGGGCAGTATCAAGGTAACTCAGTCCTGGCAGACATGGGTCCATTTTTGCCAATTCAAGTTCTTTTAGTAGGTCGCTCAGATCTTGGAGTTTGCAATTGTCCTTGCCAGTTATCTTTGGGAAGGCTTGAAGTCTCCTGAATAAGGCACTTTCTATAGCTTCTGGACTGCCATATGTCTGTTCAAGTCTCTCCCATGCTGCAGCGAGACCTTCCTCTGAGTGGCCTGCATGAACCACTCTTAATGTCTTTATGCATTCTGCAGATTCTGGGCCCAACCATCTGATGAGCAAGTCAAGTTCCTCCATGGCAGTGAGGTTTAGATCACCGATTACTGCTTTAAAGGTCGATTTCCAGGCCCTGTAGTTTTCAGCACGGTCATCATACCTTGAGAGTCTAATGTTAATCAGCTCCCTGCGCATCATGTATCTGGCAAAGTCTGACATGTCTGATCTCCCATTCCCTATCGCGGTATTGCATTGTGGCGACTCTAGAGCATGTGGGGGTTCTGGCAGATAAAGTTGAGATTGATCAGGATGGAATGATGTGGCATAAGGATTGAGCTGCGGTTTAGTCTCTGGATGGTCAGTCGGCTTGGTGTTAGTTATTACCTCATTACTGGGGTGTGACGATTTCTGGTACTCTGTGGGTTCTCCCAGTTGGTGAGTTAGAAGTGGCGTTGGTACATGCGATTTAGCAGGAGGAGTAGGCGATGGTTGCCTACATACTTGGCGGTGCGGTTGTTTTCGTCCTTCCTCTTTGCTACAGACTTCTAGCTGGTGAGAGCATTCCTTTTGACTATTCTGCCACAGATGTACGTTAGAGAAAATCCCCTGTTTGGTTGTGAGTGATAGTCCCTGTACAAGCAATGGTAGATAGCTGGACTCACTAATATCTCCAGATATGGGCACCAGTTGCATGTAATAATCCAGTGAGGAGAATACAATGGTGAAGGTTTGATCATTTATTGATTTGCCTTGGAGAAAACAAATGCAGGAATCAGGGTATGCTAGAGGATATAGAAGATATTAGAGGTCAAAAGGAATGCTCTGACCAGCTAGAAGTCTGTAGCAAAGAGGAAGGACGAAGGACCTTTCAGAGGATATGATGTCACAAAAGGGGAGGAGAGCATTGCAATGGAAATTTACATACACACAATAAATGTATATAAGAATAACCACAGGGTGGCAGTGTTACACAACATAGTAATGATAAATAATGTGAACAGCAAATACGATGAAATAGAGGAATAAAAGCTGGAACAGCACACTAACTAACTGGGACAAAGTCCTCAAAAATAAAAATACAACCACAAAATGGGAGATTTTTAAAAGCATTGTAACATCTAATTGTGAGAGGTACATACTTTATAGGAATAAAAGGCTTAGGAACAATAAGAAACCAATGTGGATAAATAGAACCGTAAAGAAAGCAATAAATGACAAAAAGAAAGCATATAAATCACTAAAACAGAAGGGGAGTCAGGAAGCACTGATAAACTATAAGGAAAAAAATAGAATATGTAAAAAACTAATAAAAATTGCCAAACTAGAGACCGAGAGATTAATTGCCAAAGAGAGTAAAACTAACCCTAAAATGTTCTTCAATTATATAAATAGTAAAAAATATAACACTCAGTTCACACTTTCGCGTAAAACGCCTCGTTCGAACGCGCAAAAAAACGCACAACAGTACAGGAACCATGCATTCCAATGGGGGTGGTTCACACTTGCGCGTTTTTATGCGCGTTCGAATGCGCCTAAAAACGTCCGACGCATAAGCAAGTATGTTCGCGTTAATTCGGGCGTTTTTCGAGCGTTTGGTGCCAATATACTTCAATGGGAAACGCGATACGCGTGTTGTTCGGGCGTTTGTGCAGCGTAAAACGTGCCTATGGACGCGCGTTTTTCAAAGTTTGCAACATACTGGATCAGCCACCATGGAATGTCACACCTCTAAAGCACTCAGATTGGCCAAACTATATCATTGGTCATTGGCCAACTATGCAGTCAATCACATAAACGCGCGTCAAACGCGCCTACACTATTTACCAAAACGCTAGAAAAAAAGCCGCGTTAACGCCAGTCTTGAACGCTCAGAAAACGCTAGGCTTCAAAATGCTCAGGTCTGAACCCAGTGTAAATCTGAAGGAGTCAGCCCTCTACATAGCAATGAGGGGGGTATTGCACAGAGCGACAAGGATAAACCAAAACTATTAAATATTTTTTTCTCCACTATATTCACTGAGGAAAATAAACTGTCAGATGAAATGCAGAATGTAAAAGTAAATTCCCCATTAAAAGTGCCCTGTCTGACCCAGGAAGAAGTACAACAGCGACTTAAAAAGATTAAAATAGACAAATAGCCAGGACCGGATGGCATACACCCCCGTATCCCAAGGGAATTAAGTGATGTCATAGTCAGACCTTTATTTCTGATATTTATGGACTCTATACTGACAGGGAATGTTCCACAGGATTGGCGCATAGCAAATGTGGTGCCAATATTCAAAAAGGGTCCAAAAACAGAGCCTGGAGATTATAGGCAGGTAAGTTTAACATCTGTTGTGGGTAAACTGTTTGAAGGCTTTCTATGAGATACTATTTTGGAGTATCTCAATGAAAATAAGCAAATAACGCCATATCAGCATGGCTTCATGAGGGATCGGTTAATGCCAAACAAATTTAATCAGCTTCTATGAGGAGGTAAGTTCTAGACTTGACAGCGGCGAATCAATGGATGTCGTATATCTGGACTTCTCCAAAGCATTTGACACTGTACCTCATAAAAGGTTAGTATATAAAATGAGGATGCTCGGACTGGGAGAAAATGTCTGTATGCGGGTAAGTAACTGGCTGAGTGACAGAAAACAGAGTGTGGTTATTAACGGTAGATACTCAGATTGGGTCACTGTCACTAGTGGGGTACCTCAGGAGTCAGTATTGGGCCCTATTCTCTTCAATATATTTATTAATGATCTTGTAGAAGGCCTGCACAGTAAAATATCTATTTTTGCAGATGACACTAAACTGTGTAAAGTAATTAACACTGAAGAGGACAGTTTTCTGCTACAGAGGGATCTGTAGATGAGGTTTAACACTGACAAATTTAAAGTTATGCACACAGGAAGGAATAATGCAAGTCACCCGTACATATAAAATGGTAAAACACTTGGTAACACTGACATGGAAAAGGACCTAGGAATTTTAATAAACAGCAAATTAAGCTGCAAAACCAGTGTCAGGCAGCTGCTGCCAAGGCCAATAAGATAATGGGTTGCATCAAAAGGGGCATAGATGCCCGTGATGAGAACATAGTCCTACCACTTTACAAATCACTAGTCAGACCACACATGGAGTACTGTGTACAGTTCTGGGCTCCTGTGTACAAGGCAGACATAACAGAGCTGGAGAGGGTTCAGAAGAGGGCAGTTAAAGTAATAACTGGAATGGGGCAACTACAGAACCCTGAAAGGTTCAAAATTAGGGTTATTCACTTTAGAAAAAAGAGGGGAGGGGAGATCTAATAACTATGTATAAATATATCAGGGGTCAGTACAGAGATCTCTCCCATCATCTATTTATCCCAAGGACTGTGGCTGTGATGAGGGGACATCCTCTGCGTCTGGAGGAAAGAAGGTTTGTACACAAACATAGAAAAGGATTCTTCACTGTAAGAGCAGTGAGACTATGGAGCTCTCTGCCTGAGGAGGTGGTGATGGTGAGTACAATAAAGGAATTCAAGAGGGGCCTGGATGTATTTCTGGAGTGTAATAATATTACAGGCTACAGCTACTAGAGAGGGGTCGTTGATCCAGGGAGTTATTCTGATTGCCTGATTGGAGTCGGGAAGGAATTTTTTTCCCCTTAAGTGGGAAAAATTGGTTTCTGCCTCACAGGGGTTTTTTGCCTTCCTCTGGATCAACTTGTAGGAAACAGGCTGAACTGAATGGGCAAATGTCTTTTTTCGGTCTTATATACTATGTTACTATGTTATTCTGACTATGTTACATTTTTTGAGGGTATATATGTGTTGTAAAAAATGTCCATCTATGGTACCTGTACATGTGCCAAGAGTATTCATAGTACAAGCCTGTTCTTCTGGGTTGGCACTCATTATAAATATTTCCCCATTACATAACCAATATAGGGTTGGGCGATATCAAAATATTCCTACAATAACGATATTAAGAAATTTATTGTGATAAACGATATATATCATGATAAATACCCATTTACAAGAAAAAAACACTCTTGTGTTTAAATTGTAAAGTATAAAAAATATTACAGTTACTCCTATTACAGGTAGGCATAGGATTTAAAAAAAAAAAAATGTATTAACATATCTTGTACAAGATAATGGACACTTCCACTGTCCTGTCTGGTCCTCAGGCAGGCCAGGGTCCTCCTGCCCAGGCTTGCTGTCCTATAAAGGCTACTAGGAGACATTATACTGTATGGAGGCTACAAGGAGACATTACTTTATACTGTATGAGGGCTACAAGGAGACATTGCTGATTACTGTATGGGGGCAAGAAGGAGACATTATATTGTATGGGGGCAAGAAGGAGACATTATACGGTATAGGAGTCAAAAGGAGACATTATACTGTATGGGGCTTTACAGTATAATGTCTCCATATAGCCCCATACATTATAGAAATGTCTCCTTGTGGCCCCACTGTCCCACACAACGTAATGAGGACCAGGGTGGGGAGTGACGGGTGAACAGGGCTTTTACACACCAGCATCACTAATCGTAGTCTGCGCTCCCCGGTCTTGCTGTGCAATATTCACTGCGACAAGTATTCACTTAAGTGTGGAGCGTACTGACGAGTAATGTGCGCTGAATACTGCTGCTGGGACATGTTGTGCGTTGGCACACATAACACGTCAGTACACACCTACGCGGTGCTCGTTTTAGAAGCGGTTAGCACTGTTAAGTCCGACCGCCCCATGACATTACTAAAATACAGTGGTAATTAAGAAATGGTGACATCGCCATATCTTAATACTACCGTATATTGTTGTCACGGACGTTCCTGCTTCAGGTGGCAGGAGATCCGCGAGACTGGCAGCACGTGGTTTGATCTAACATGTTTTCCGTTTGGATAAAATGACGTCTGTGTTGCTTCTGGTGCTTGCCACACCTTCTTTTCCCAGGTGTGGCTATTAGGGTCATTTAACCTTCTCTATTTATAGTTGCTTCTCCCACAATGCTGTGCAGTTTATAGCTTCTTTTTGGACCTTTGGATAGATTGTGGTTGGATCTCGGCTGAGTTCCTGGTGCTACCATTGCTCCTTTGAAGTTAAGTCTTTCCTTTCCCTTTTGTATTTTGTTTGGGTTCTGTGTGTTGCATTTCCCTATTGTTTGTATTAGGCCTGAAGGAGTCTCCTGTTCGTCTTTCCTTTTGGAGGAACAGGTAGTCTTGTCCCTGCCATGAGTACCAGGGTCCTATAGGGCTTTGATAGGATTCTAGGTATTCCTGCGTATGAACTCACCTACCTTTGGTGTCTGTTCATACTTGTAGTCAGTCAGGATTTTGGTTAGGGTTTTCACTAGGAGGTATCCATTTTCCTTCTGTAGTTCTCAGGCCTGATTCCCTGTTTCCCTTTTCCCTCCTATGCTCGGTGTGGTGTTTCCCTCCCACACCGAAGCGTGACATTTGTAGATACCGGTATATTGCCCAACTCTAAACCAGTATAGGCATGGACTAGGTAACAACATAGAAGAACCTTTAAGGGCACACAGAAGTTGCAATTTGTTACAGTTCTGGGAAAACCTACTTCAGTTTGGTATAGTCACAAGCCAATAGTAATGAAGGGTAATAGAGGCAGTGGCTTGACTAAATCTTGACATTTCCCATTTGATTGGGAACATTTGAGTGTGTCTTACGTATGGAAAAGTTGCACACGTCAACTGCATGCATGTAGGATCATGCAATTGGAGAACCCTGTTGTGCTGTCCCTGCTAATGGTTCTTGTTTAGAATCCATCAAACTTGTGTTATGTCTGTTAACCACTTACTTTGTGTACTTTGCTGCCATCTAATAGGTATTGTTATATTTGGTTTATGAAGTTATCTATGCTGTAATGTCCATGTTATTTATCCTGTAACCCCCTCCTCTTCTGTAAGCTCATATCCTGTGTCCTTCAGTATTTTCTTGTTTGTCATATAGCTGGAGACAGGATTTTCCTTTGACCCCAAGGTACAAGTACATTCAATAAATTAACTAAAGAGATATTTATTGCATCTCCATCACTATATGTCTACATGCAACTGGTGTCACTAGAAGACCACAGCAGGTTCACTATCTTCCATTGTTTGTACAAAAGATTGCCACTTGCACTCATCAGAGACTTCTCTCACATGCCTCGGTGGCAGAATACCTATATAATGGAAATACTACTGTATAGGGTCCATGCAGATGCCATCTATCCCTATAGCCCCTGAACTGGTTACTCTTGCTTTTAGAGGCCTCCTTGTAATTGTTTTACTTTATAGGGGTTTGACCTTTACAGATAGGTCATCAATATCAGATCAGTGGGGGTATGACACTCAGCATCCTTATTGGTTTGCTGTATTGGGCAGCCGTGTCACTGGAAAGTATACGGTATATGAAGAAAAGCTCCATACCTGGTGTAGTGGCTGTGCTGGGGTACTGCAAGTGCCCTGCCGTTTGCTGGCATTGGAAACTACATGGTGTGCAGAGCCTTCTGATTCCTCTCTGTACACTGTATAGTTTCCGGCTGCCCAAAACAGCTTATCGTGGGAATACCAGGTATCGGACCCCCATACTCTGATATTTATGAGCTACCCTTCAATTGAAATGGTCAAGCAATACTTACACCTGAAGGTACTGAATCAATGCTGTTAAACCTGTAAAACAATTCTTAATCTTATTCAGCTGAGCATAATTCTAATTTTTATTAGGTCTTCAGCAACACAAGTAAGGCTGAGTTCACAACAGCCTTCATAACTGAGTCGAATGGAGCCTATGCACCCCATAGAGTATAATGGGGTCCGTTAGGTTTCTGCACAGAGGAAGATTTTTGAAGCGGAGACAAAAGTCCTGTACGCACAACTTTTGTCTCTGTTTCAAAAATCTTCCTCTAAGAGGAAACCTAACGGACCCCATTATAGACTATGGGGTCCGTAGGCTCCGTTCGGCTCAGTTATGTGCTGAATCCGTCCTTTCCATTCTTCTGCTCCTATAACAGAGCAGGAGAACGGAAAGGCTCAACGGTGATGTGAACTCAGCCTAAGACTGATAGAAATAACAACACTAAGGCCATGATTTATCATACCTTCACTCCAGAATTCTGGCATCAAAAAGTCCCAAAATAGGGCATTTGCGACTTTTCACACTCATTTGTGCATAATTTTGCAACTTTTTTACATGTGTACACCACTCACTCCAGTTTTGTAAAAATGGGCATAGTTAGCCATGTTAATGAGTTTCACTCCAGATTTATCATTGGGACTTTTTAAAAAGTCGCAAAAAAGTCCCAATTTCACTCCAGTGAGGACCATGCTTATCTTATGCGACTTTTTAATAGAACATGCCACTTTTTTGTAAATATGTGTGACTTTTGTAAAGCCTTTTACTGAAGGATGAACTGCTGCCATCAAACCACATTTATCACAGTATTAAAGGACCATTAATACATCTGACTGAGCCAAAAGTGACTTTTGGACTTATGTGAAATTGGAGGAAGATGGAAGTGTAATGATAAATCTGGCCCTAAGCGTCTTTATTCCATTTCAAATTTTTAGACTTCTCCACAAAAAGTTTCTCTTCTGGAACGGTTGAAATCTTGGTTTTTATTGAATATTAGCAACACATTCTACAATTCTGAATTTACTGGTATCACTCTTTGTCTGAATATGTGAAAAATAGACCAATTTAGGTTTGTATTACATAATATACAGATATAATATAGACACAAAATAGTTTGGTTGTATGATGACTTGTTCTTGTATGATGGTGTTGGCATAGTATCTTGCTACATGTGCATGAAAAACATTTTGTGCTATAGAATAAAAAATGGCACTGTAAACGTGTAATATGGCCTTCTTTCCTCCTTTTGTTCCTCCTCCAGTGTGATGACAGCCGGAATGTCTTTTGAGATATGTTCTCTTTCACACATAGGACCAGAGTTTCTTTTTGCCCAATGCCCTGACATCTTCCAGAACAACAGGATGTGGATATTTCTTTTGCTTGGCAAGGATTATGGACTGGATTTGCTCAGTTTTTTATTCCTAAAGACATAGTGAGACCCTGACACATTTTCCACTCTTATTTATCCCTTCTATTAACTGGTGACCTCGTCACATCACATCTTTTGACATTCTTTAAAGGTTCCTATTTGTATGTTTTTCAAACTATTTATTGGAAATCATATGAACCATGTGTTTTCGGTGTTAATCTTTCCCCTAAATTGAATTTTTTCCTGAATTTGCCATTCCACTGTCCTTCTTGTAAACTAGTTCTTCCTTTTTGCCATATAAATGGACCTGGGATATGGATATATGTGCTTCCAACAACACAACAATGGAAACAATGTAAGAACTGGCTGGGAATGGATGTAAACCGTAAGTATGACAGATTTAGACTTATAACTATGTTACTGTATGTAATATCTGATTGCTTTGGAATTTGGAACATCAGTGCTTATATTATAAAGCTGCAATACATATTTTTACTGATCTAACCAGTTTATAATAATTCTAATAACTTACCCTGGATAGCCAGGTTGCCTTTTGCTTACAGATGCATGGTTACTTAAGTGGATTAGCTTTTTTTTTTAATCATCCTATCAGCCAAAAAAGTCAATAGTTTTTTTTTACTTTTTCTCTATTTTCAATGTCTCCATTAATCAAACAAGTAGGCTAATACAATGTAGGGTAAAAAAAAATCAAGGTTTCTTCTCGTATTTAACAAAAACTCCCCATATCAATTCTGACTGGTTACTGGAATGCTAAAGGTGGAAAAGATGGAAATGATTGTGTTAATTGCTTTTATTATTGTAGGTGTAGAGTAGTAAATATTTGTTGTATATGGTTTTTGGGGAAAGCGGTAGCGGTCATGTGATATGTTTAGGACCCTGTTTAAAGCTGTCCTTTGGTATTATATTAATTTCTGATTTAATAAATGGTTTTTGTCAATTTTCAACTGTCTATTTTCAAAGGCAAGACTTTCCAGATATCTGAAAAAAATAAAAATTTATTGGCCAACTTTTATTGCAATGGCTGATTGCCTGTGATGAGTCACTGATTAAAGGGGTATTCGGCTTTCTAATATTGATAGTCTATCTCCAGGACAAGCCATCAATATTAGATCAGTGATAACTTCTCTGTGAACAACAGTTAAAATACATACTTTACAGCAGACACTTGGACATAGGCAACTGGTGGAAAATGCAACATTCATGGCCTGTTGACTTTTGTTGGGCAGTTTTGTAGGCATGCTCTATGACCTGTGCAGAGGTCAGTACGCGGGAGGGGGGGAGGCGATTAGCTGTGACCATCACCTATTCTCAATTGTATGATCTTGTGTTATCTTCCTTCAGCTCAAAAGTAAATGCATTACCATTCATTGTAATCTTACCTATGATTATACTGAGATGACTGATGATCTCTACAGAACAGTGGTAAAACTACATTTTCTTTTATACTCATAGAAAATAATATAGTGACATGGACAATTAAAATTTATATTTATTTAAATGTGTTTAATGCAAAAAAACTTGAATAAAATAAAAGATCATTTCTAAAACAAGTTTCTTTTAAAAGGGACTTGTCTCCTCTCCTGACTTGTCTCTTTTTGGTAACTATTTGCATTCCCCATGTGATAACAATTCTTAAGTACCTATTGTTATGACTCTATCTTGTTCTAATAGTCTTTTTTATGGCAATCTATTTATTTTTTAATGGCAATCTTGCATCAGTTTTTCATGGCCGTTAAAAATGGCCATGAAAAACAGATGAATTTCATTGGCTTTTTTTTAAATAATGATCCCAACCCCTGCAGTGTCTTCAGTACACATAATGTCCCCCATAATCGTCCCCAGCAGTAATAGTGTCCCTCATAGTGGCCGTCATTTGTAATAATGTATCCCATAGTGGGCCCCGCAGTAATAATGTCTCCCATAGTGGTCCCCATTTGTAATAATGTCTCCCACAGTGGCCCCCAACTTAAGTAATGTCTCCCATAGTGGCCCCAAGAATTAGTAATGTCCCCCATAGTAGCCCATAATGTCCCCCATACTGGCGATAATGTCCCCCATACTGGACCCCAATGTCCCCCCTAGTGGCACCCAGCTGTAATGTTTTGCTTTAGAAAAAAAGAAAATAAATACTCATTAACCTATTCAGTTATTTACGAGGCAGCCGCTCCTCTCTTCATTGAAAAGGACCTGCCGAAGGACCTGTGCTCAGCGTCATGCTGCCATGACGTCACAGCGCGCTCCCAGCATGAGCGCCAAGTAATGTCATCACACTGAACGCAGGTCCTTCAACAGGTCCTTTTCAATCAAGGTGGATGAGTTTGGTTTTTTTAACCCCTAAAAGGCCATATTTTTCTATTGTACCAATGAATTGGCCAAAAATAGGATATGTGCTATTTTCTGATGGACGCTATTCACTAGCTGTTCAAAAAACAGCAATGTGAATAGCCCCATAGACTTTCTTTAGTGCTAAAAAAAATGGCTGTATGACGGCTGTTACTGTATGACGGCTGTTACTGCCAATACACTGCCATTTTTAACTGTCGTGTACATGTACCCTTATTCCTACTAGAAATTTATGAATGAATTGCCAGCAATCTGCAATAAATGTCCAATTGGGTGTTACCTGTTGGAGGGGGTGTACCTGCATAGTCTCACACATGCAGCACTAATTGCATAGTGTCAGAGCTACGCATATGAATAATCTATTGTTTCAGCAATGAAAAGAACAGTCCTTCATTCTACTGGTTAGTAAAGGTCCAGGAGGTCAAACTCCCACATTGATAGCCAATCCTAAGTATATGCCATCAACGTTTTCAGCCTAGAGAACTCCTTTAACTTAAATACAGTATTAGACCTGGTATTTTCCTTGGATGAGACATACTGAAAACATTACAGTATCTAAATATGGCTTAAAACTGAAACAAAATCTTATGAAAAAAATATTTGTAGCAAAGATAATACTTTTCCTGTTAATTAAGCAGGATGTGGTGCTCAGAGGAAAGCTTCATTTGTTCTGTATACTAATGCAAATGAGCATTGAAGGTCAATAGAAAGATAAATGGCTTCCGCTTTGGAAAGTAATAAGATCAGAAAACATATCTTAATATACACTACTCACAAAAAGTTAGGGATATTTGGCTTTCGGGTGAAATTTATGGAAAATGTAAAAAGTTCATGCTACAGTGATATTATCTTATGAAAGTAGGGCATTTAAGTAGAAGCATGCAATGGTGATTTCTCATCTCAAACTATTTATTGAAACAAAAGCCAACAACAGTGGATATTCCCCACAAAAATGTAAATGTCTCGATGTTTCAATTGAGCATCAATTACAGCTTGACAACGAAGTCTCATGCAGTTCACAAGTCGACTTATCGCCTGCTGTGGCATGGTACCCCACTCTTCTTGAATGGTGGCTCTCAGGTCATTGAGGTTCTGGGGTACAGAGTTACGAGCCTCTACACGGCGACTCAGCTGATCCCATAGGTTTTTAATGGGATTCAGGTCTGGAGAAAGTGCAGGCCACTCCATTTGAGATACCCCAGCCTCTAGCAGCCGCTCCCTAATGATACAACCTCGATGAGCTGGCACATTGTCGACCAAGAAGATGAAATTAGGCCTGTGTTGTTCATGCAGAGGCACAATTACTGGATTAATGATGTTATTCAAGTAGTATGGACTTGTCACTGTAACATTCACAAAGTGTAGGGCAGTTCTGTATTGACTAGACACACCTGCCCAAACTGTAACACCACCACCAAAGTCTTGTCTGGGGACAACAGTGGCTGATACATAGCACTGTCCTTGACGTCTCCAACATCATTGGCGGCCATCATTTCTGCTCAGCGTGAATTGACTTTCATCAGTAAACAGCACTGAGGCCCACTGGTCCTTCGTCCTGTGTAGATGCTCTCATCTCCCATACATGTGCCTGGAGTTGTGTGGCATCCATCAACCGTTTCCACAGGACATTGTTCACAATGAAGCGGTCATCAGTGTGGGATGTGGCCAAAGGATGGCCACATCCCACCTCTATACCTTTCTGTGACTTTTCCAGTCTCTCTGTATCTCTGTTGCAACCTGCTGATGACACTCTGTGGCCACTTCCGTCTGAGAACATCCTGCATGAAGCATCGCAATGGTGAGGTACTGTTGATCAATTGTCAGGTGTCGCCTTGGTCCCATGATGTCAAAATGTGAACAGCATGATGAGGAGGACTGTTTAAATACCAATTCTAATTAAACCAGGAAATGTATTGGCTGGTTCATGGATCAAACATCTGTTGTGAATTTTGCTGTTACGCTCCTTGTTAGAGAACAGAAAGTTGTGCTAAAAGCACTGAAACATTGAACAGTTGGAGATGTGCATTCAAAAGTTTAGTGAAGGTCACATTAAGTTCACCTGTAAAGGTTAGAGTACATTTTAGGTTCATCCAGAAATTTCACCCACAAGCCAAATATCCGTTTTTGTAAGTAGTGTATCATTTCATTCACATTAATCTGTAAATCAGTCAAATTAAAAGGTTTAAACAAATGTGACTACAAATAAGGATGACTTGTCATCAAAAATGTATGTTGTATGTTGTAGACAAGGGAATAATTTTTGTGAACTGTGCTGACTGCTCAAGTCCAAAATATATTTTCCATGACATAGGATTATAGCTGGATGTTGTCTACAGTCATCTCCATGAATCAGCAGATTTGCTAGTGTTTTACTAATTTCGGATATCATTTGTCCCTGATTGTGGTAGTGCCCTCGGCATACGCAGATCTTATCTGTTGCCCGATATACACCAAAAATTGGCATATATCTGATAATAAATGATCCCCCTTATTTCCTCTATACTTTCTTCTAATGATGATTATGACCATGTTCGATTACTTCAGAAGCAACATTAATTTACTTCCTCCAATACATGTAATATACAATATACACATGTAATATGAGTTGCGCACCATAATATGATAAAACACTCCTCCAGTAATATAGTTGTTATGGAAGGATTTGATCAGTATGGGAATAAGTTATGAACACAAAAATATAGGGGGTCATTTATTATCAGATATATGCCAATTTTTGGCGTATATCTGGCACAGATTGCGGCGCAAAGGTGCAAGTTTTCTCTGCTCATGCCAGGTGCAATACAATAAGCAGCACACAATAATAGCATTCACCGTGTATACATTGACAACACGGCATATAGCACAAGCTAGCCTACATTATACATCTCACCAGACAATTAAGCAGTACAGACAATAATAAGGATTGGGGAGTAGGAAGAATGAGATACGGAAGGGAAATCAGAGGCACTTTATTTAAAGACAGATACATTAACAGGATAGAGGTGTAAATCCTCTTCACCGTCTACGTCTGGTCTGTCCAAAAAGGAATAGTCTCTAAGCAAGCTGTAGATAAGCAAGCAGCAGTCCAGGACAGACATGCTCTCCCTTTTCCAGCCATATAGTGTCCTCAAAACTGTTCATAAGGCACCAGACCTCTTGGATTGCCCCAACAGTATAGATTCCAGTAAATAGTCCATAAAGCACCTGTATGCTTTAGGCTGCTCCTGGGCCCAGGAGTTCATGTTCCAGGGCATCCAACAGACGCTGTGCAAAGGACCACTCCCAAAGCAGGTGCTAAGTTATGAAGGTTAATAGGCACCTGGGGCAGTATCAGGTTTTATAAAACTTGCGGGCATGCGTGAATGACCTAAAAGGCAGCCCTCATTTGGATAGTCATCCATGAAAAGTCCTTGTGTTCACTGATAAATCTACCTGATGGACCTGATGGACCACATTAGTCCATACTGTTTCTGTGGTGTCCGCAGAGACCCGACCAAGTCCTTTGTTCTGAAGAGCTGTTTGATCATCTTGGATTATCACATGTCAGGTTGTTTGGACCCTCTTGTTATTGCTCCTTCACAACCAAACAATACATATTTGTCTGCTTTATTCTGACCATTTAAGAGCCCCAAACAAAGCGAAACACTGTCCTGGTGATGGTCCTGAAACGATTGGCAAGAGGGGACCATGCCTGTGTGGTGTACTGGAGCACAGGTAGAACTTTGTTACACAGGACATAAGAAGACAGAAACAGGTAATGGATATGCAAAAAAACGGATGCAATACGGATGCCAAAAGGACGTCATCGTCGACTGCAAAACAAATACGGTCGTGTGAATGTAGCCTTAGTCGTAGTAAGGTGGTGTGAATACTGGTGCTGCTTATATCTGAGGCTGTTAAACAGGTAAACAGGTTTCTACACTGAATATTACAATAGAATTTGGCAATCATCCACACATTTAGCTATATATCTCATTAAAACATGTCCATATCAGGCTGGTGGTCACAGAGAATTCACGGTTCAGTGGGCTTGGAACTGTTGGTGCTGTCATTGACTTTTGCAGGTAAGGGTATCTTGATGTCCTCCCAACACCCTGGTCTCCTCATGTTACAGAGCACACTCTCCCTGGCAGACCCAAGCTCACAGTCGTCCAGTTCATGACCGGTGTATTGTCGAGTCGCTTACCTCTTAACCTCCACCCCCCCCCCCCCAATAATGACAGACTCAAGCAAGTGGATTTTATGACCACAGCAGCCTTTTATTATTCTAATATTAACACGGGGAGGGTCCTTGGTGCCCCGTAAATGACGGGTAACTGGCCCTGCCCTCAGTTAAATTACCTCTAACCGATTAACGCCAGCTCAGAGGCAGGAATCGGTAACCAAGGGCAACCAACTTGGGCCGCTACCCGCCATATCATACCTTAACCAGTACCTGGGGAGTCCAGAGCCTCCTTTGGCTCCCTCCCTACCACGCCAAAGCCACCATAACCACCAACTCCAAGGATCCACCACCGCCCCAGGCCGCTATGACAAAGCCCACCCACCAATCACTGCTGGACCACCCGTAATCCACTCGCAACACCCCGACCCTACCACCAACACTAAGAAACACTCGATGACCCCCACCTAACACAGGCAAAAGCAGCAAAACAAGGGGTGGCTGGGGGCTGCTTCCACACTGCTGTCCTCACAAAATGGCCCCTTTTCCCACCCTTGCTATCTCTTCTATGCCCTTAGCCACACCCCCATCCCTTCCGTCCCTATCCTTCCTCCTTAACCCTTCGTAACCCTGAATCCTCTCCCTCCAAGCCCCAGTCATGCCAGGCCTCCATCCAGCCTTGCAGCCCTAATTCCGGCCTGCACTGGACGGGGGCTTACGCAGTTTTCCTTGACACCAGTTTTGATAAATCTCCCCCTGTGTGTTCTGTAAGTGGTTACAGACTGCTTTCCAAAGGCATTGAAAAGGTAACTCTGCCAGTCAGAGGTGGAGATGCACACCGCAGAGTATCAAATGCTGAAGCTAGATGGATATTCAAACTGGATAACTGTGGACCCAATGGACTAAACCGCAAGCAAGATTTGATATTACATTGTTTTTTTGTTTTTGTTTCTCACTTTTTCTCCTATGTATACTGGTTGTGTCTGCTGTATCTGAGGTTAGTGGGGGTCATTCATTGTGAGCTGTCATAACACATGCATTACATTTTCTAATTAATTGAATTCAGCTCCGCCCCAACTTCAGATATAGGCAGCACTAGTATTCACACCACCTTACTATGACTAAGTGCTCATGCACACAAACGTATTTTCTTTCCCTGTTGGTTCTGTTTTTTTTGCGGACCGTATGCAGAACAATTCATTTCAATGGTTCCGCAAAAAAATAGAACATGTCCTATTATTGTCCACATTACTGACAAGGATAGGACTGTTCTATTAGGGGCCAGCTTTTCTGTTCCGCAAAATACGGAATGCACACGGACGTCATCCGTATTTTTTGCGGTTGTGAGCCCTAAGGCTACATTCACACGACCGTATGTGTTTTGCGGTCCGCAAAACACTGATCCGCAAAAAATACGAATTACGTCCTTTTGGTATCCGTATTGCAAAACAGACAAGAATAGGACATGCTCTATTTTTTTTGCGGGGCTATGGAACGGACATACAGTTGCGTACAGCACACAGTGTTGTTTTG
The DNA here is from genome assembly GCA_033119425.1 of Bufotes viridis. NCBI lineage: Eukaryota > Metazoa > Chordata > Amphibia > Anura > Bufonidae > Bufotes > Bufotes viridis. The sequence goes on from CM065592.1 coordinate 177,310,826, forward strand.
CAGACCCACTGATATGAATGTGTCCTCATCGAATCCGCAAAAAAACAGAACAGACGCTGAAAAAAAATACGTTTGTGTGAATGTAGCCTAAGGATGTTATATACACCCGAAACACATCACAGGCTGTGCATTTTTCTGTGCACTGTATCTCTGGCATACCTGTATTTTATGACTATTTTTTATTAGAGGCTGGAATGAACTTTTTCTTGAGTTTGCATTTGTCGGCCCCCCTGCATTGGAGCTGGCCGTGATTATCTTTTGCTTGATCCAGAACCACTTGCAATATCCAGGACGGTCTCTACACTCTGAGCAAGTGCTCCAACCAACAAGCCCAATCATAAACAGCAGCCAACAGCAAGTCCACAGTGTAGGCAGTGCTCCATAACCACCTGTCAGATCCCAGGGTCACTACTCCTCTCAAAAGGCCAAACTCCAACCATGGATTCTCCTTAGGGTGGGTTCACATCACGTTTTTCCTGTCTGCTTAACGTATACAAAAAACGTTTACGTTAAATGGATGCCCCATCGAGTTCCATTGTAAAAAAAAAAGTATACTTTTTTTACCATTGTGAAAAATGTTCACGTTTTTTTTACCAGACTGTGCAGGATACAAGAACGTGGTGTGCTGCGTTTTTGTATCCTTTTTTTTTCTAACGTGTACATCAAATGGAGGCATAAAATGTGATGTGAAGCCACCCTTACTGTTAACTACTGTAAATCATAGCAGGGGCACCTAGGCTCAGCACTCTGCCATATACTCTCTGACTGACGGACCACAAGATATTCTCCTATTCATTACCTAGCCCCAGCTACACAACCTACAATAGGGACGTTCGGGTCAGCCTCCCCGGGCCCAGTCCTGCCGCCGATTATCACCATAGGCTTCAGGCCTATGCGGTAGTGAAATCCCGGCGCAGGCAGGCGTGTTGACGTCATCGCACGCCTGTGCCGGGACTCAGCACTGTGACATGTGCGAGCCTGCCTCATCCCGCCTTCCTCTGCGAGCAAGCGTCTGGCCTGGACATAGGTGAGTATTTAGCTTTTCATTTTTTCTTTCATTTTTTTTTTTTTATTTCATGTGCCTACTTTGTGGGACATGTGGGGTGGGGGTACACAGGAGGACATATTAAGAGACATCAAGGGAAATTGCTATATGCAGGCAAATTACTATGTGGGGGGAAATTATTATGGAAGGATTACTATGTGCGGGTTTTGTGGGGGCAAATTATTATGAGAGAGATTACTATGTGGGGCCAAATTACTATGTGGGGGCAGTGTTGGGGAAACTACTGTGTTGGGGCAGTGTGGGGGAAATTACTATATGGGGCAGTGTGGGGGAAAATTACTATGTAGGGGCAGTGTGGGAGAAACTGCAGTGTGGGGTAAATTACAGTGTGGGGGCAGTGTGGGGTAAATTACTGTGTGGGGGCAGTGTGGGGGAAATTACTATGTGGGAGCAGTGTAGGGGAAATTACTGTGTGTGGGAAATTACTATGTGGGTACAGTGTGGAGGGAATTACTGTGTGTGGGAAACTAATGTGTTGGGGCAGTGTGGGGAAAATTACTATGTGGGGCAGTGTGGGGGAAATCACAGTATTGGGGCAGTGTGGGGGAAATTACTATGTGGGGCAGTGTGGGGGAAATTACAGTGTTGGGGCAGTGTGGGGGAAATTACTATGTGGAACAGTGTGGGGTAAATTACTGTGTGGGGGCAGTGTGGGGTAAATTACTGTGTGGGGGCAGTGTGGGGTAAATTGCAGGTGGGGTAAATTACTGTGTGGGGGCAGTGTGGAGGAAATTACTATGTGGAGCAGTGTTGGGAAAATTACTATGTGGGGCAGTGTGGGGGAAATTACTATGTGGCGGCAGTGAGGATAAAATGACTGTGTGGGGGCAGTGTGGGGAAATGACTGTGTGGGGGCAAATTACTATGGGGTGATTACTATGTGGGGGCAGTGTGGGAGAAATTACTATATGGGTGTGTTGCTATTGGGGAAGCACTGTAGAGGCAATTTTTGGGGACACTACACAGGGATTACTGCCTCGAGAACAATATAGGGTGTTATTATTACTGTGGGGCACTCTAGAGGACAATATAACTGCTGTGGACACTATAGGGACATTTGGGGTAATTTATCAAACTAGTGTAAACTAGAAATGGCTTAGTTGCCCATAGCAGCCAATCAGGTTCCACCATTCATTTTTGACAGCTCTTTTGGAAATCCAGTTCTACTTTACACCAGTTTGATAAATGACCCCAATTATGTCTACTGGGGTCACTATTTTTCCAGCAGTATAGTACCTGGGACATTGGGGAGCACAACGGGCACAGTACTGGGAGTGGCAGCAGGATGACACTGTCAGGACACCAGGATGGGGAGGTTGATGGAAAAATTAAGAAATCTAACGTGTCTGTGTAATAAACTCTGTAGAGACGAGATGCGGCTGAAAGAATTTGCCATGGCGGTCTGGGTCAAATGGAGGAGAAGAGGAAATAGAAGGTCTACATGACAGGAGATGTCACTGGATGTAAGAGGTATGTGGTGTTGTATTCACCTCCATGTCACCTCCATGTCATTATTATAATTATATGTATTTTAAATTTTGCGACCAAATTTTTCAGTTTTAGGGCCCATTTTGGGGTAATTTGGGGTATTTTTTTTTTAGTCTGACGATGTCATATGGCCTAGAAAGAGCCTGTGGCACTCACGAAGCACTCCTTATACAAAAAAAAACTAAACTAAAATGCAGGGAGGGGCCCAGCCCCAGGCCTATCATGCACTTAATCTGCCTTTGCATATGACTCCTGATGTCTGTCATCCTATGTGGCCACTGCTAACATGACAACACATCTTAAAGATGCAGTGACTGTAATGCCTCTTGCACACTACTGTATCGCTTTTTCAGTATTTTGCAGTCCGCAAAAAACGCATCCGCAAAACATACGTATGACGTGTGTGTGCATTCCTTTTTTTGCGGAACGGAACAGCTGGCCCCTGATAGAACAGTACTATCCTTGTCCATTATGCGGACAATAATAGGACATGTTCTATCTTTGAACGGAACGTAAAAACAGAAATACGGAAACGGAAGGCATACGGAGTACCTTCCGTTTTTGTTTGCGGATCAATTGAAATGAATGGTTCTGTATACGGTCCGTATACGGAACGCAAAAAACGGAACTTAAACGAAAAAAAAAACGTTTGTGTGCAAGAGGCCTAAGGCCTCATGCACACAAACGTATTTTGTTTCTGTGTCCGTTCCGTTTTTTTTTGCGGATAGGATGCGGACGCATTCATTTCAATAGGTCCGCAAAAAATGTGGACAGCACACCGTGTGCTATCCGCATCTGTATGTCTGTTCCGGAGCCCCGCAAAAAAAATATAACATGTCCTATTCTTGTCCGTTTTAGGCATTGTTACAATGGAGCCGCAAAAAAAAAACGGATGGCATACGGATGACATCCGTTTTTTTTTTTTTTTGCGGATCCGCAATTTGCGGACTGCAAAACACATACGGTCATGTGCATGTAGCCTAATAAAGTAAACGTAAAACAGCACAAATTCATATGCAGAACATAGGTATAGCGTAGGCACTGCATAACATGGTATAGCATATAATAACATTAGTCACCAGTCTCTACAGCACTCTGTAAATTAAATAAGCTTAAAGGGGTTGTCCAGTTTCCGATATTGATAACCTATCCTCAGTTCCTGTCTTCAGTTGCAGTGCTACTGTATATTTTCCTGCTGGTGAGACAGGATTGAGGACATGAACCTGAAAAGCAATGTGCTGTTTCTCCTTGGAGTTCATAGCATTGGTCACCAGTTATTTCACTGGAAGGTCATACTAATTGATTAACAGCTCTGACAGTCCTTACGTGCTGACCTCTCCTGCTGCAAGCTTTTTTTGGCTGCAGAAAACTTTTTGATTCAGCAATATTATTGATTTCTTTTGTACCTATTTCAATTGTATACTGGACTCAGGATATAAGAAAAAGACACGGAATGCCATTTAGAAATGCAAAAATTGCTTAATAACGCTGGCGAGGATAGACATTACTGTATTCTGGTCATCTGGACCTGAATAGAGAAAGTTTGAGATCTGATTGTCTACATAACTGTGTACATAAATGTTTGTATAAATATATATATATATATATATATATATATAAAGGAGCACAGTTTATTGTCGATGATTTTTTAAGTTGAGAGGTTTGAGAGGAAACAATTAATCTGCTCATGGCCATAGTTTCCTGGAAGAGATATGCTCAGGAAGCTAAAGGGGTGGGGAAGAAGACACTTCCAGTAAAGTTTGTCAAAGACCCCGTTGTGTCACATTCTTCCCCTCACAATCAGGCCTGGATGTGATATCAAAACAGACAACGTGCATTATCACAAGTTGTGTGAATGACTTCATTGCTTATGTAAATGAGAGATAACAATGATGGTTCACTCTGGCTAACTGACCAAATATTTCCTTGGGATTATGTCACATGGGAGTAGGAAGCATCAAGTTTGCTTCTGATATGCATATGTATGCCACTGTGATATACATATGATATTGATACCATTGAAAACAGTTCCATTAAAGGGGTCGTCACACCAGTAAATATTATTTTTATTATATATGTCATAAAAAATTAACATATTTTATTTGCATAAGAAATTATACATTTATTTAGATAGTATAGTGCCACCTAGTGTTTAAAAGGCATAAAAATGTACACATCCTAGGTTAAGATTAGAGTTGAGCGAACACCTGGATGTTCGGGTTCGAGAAGTCCATTGAAGTCAATGAGGACCCAAACTTTTGGGCACTAAAAAGGCTGTAAAATAGCCCAGGAAAGAGCTAGAGGGCTGCAAAAGGCAGCAAAATGTAGGTAAATCCCCTGCAAACAAATGTGGATAGGGAAATGACTTAAAATAAAATAAATAAAAATTAACAAATATCAATTGGCAACTTGGAGGAGGAGGAGGTGGAATAGGAGGTTGGGGTGGCATCAGGTAAGAATGCTATGGGAGTTGAAGTTCTCATCACAGCCAAAAAGGATTTATGTCTGCCTGCAGTGCCACAGGCCTCATTCACAGACTCAGGGCTATGGCACCCGCAAAGAGGAGAGCAGTCCCGTAACAGCAACACAGGCCTCAGGTCAACCTGCAATGGAACAGGCCATTATCATTTATGTAGGCCCCTGACACCCAGACAGAGGAGAGGTCATGTGACAGTAAAAACAGTTTAATGTCTCTCACCCAGACAGCAAGCAATTAAACGAAATATAGGCCACTAACACCCAGACAATGGGGCGGTGATTAGACAGTAAAAAGAGTTTAATATCTCCCACCAAGACAGCAAGTACGTGAAATTAAAACCCCTGACACCCAGACAATGGGGCGGTCATGACAGTAAAAAGAGTTTAATATCTCCCACCAAGACAACAAATGATTAAACGACATATAGGCTTCTGACACCCAAACAATGGGGCGGTCATTAGACAGTAAAAAGAGTTAAATGTCTGTCACCAAGACAGCAAGCAAGTACGTGAAAGTTAGACCCCTGACACCCAGACAGAGGAGAGAGGTCCCAAAGTAGCAAAAGAGGCATCATGTCACCCACCAACGGAGAAGGCCACTTTTAGTTATTTAGGCCCTGGCACCCAGATAAAGGAGAGGTTCATTCAACTTTGGGTTGCCCTGCAAAATAATGGTAAAATTAAAAAAAGAGGATTCAATAAAGAAGTGCCCTGGAGTACAAGAATATATGGTTAAGGGGAGGTAGTTATAAATGTCTATTCTGCACAAGGGATGGACAGGTCCTGTGGGATTCATGCCTGGTTCATTTTTATGAACGTCCGCTTGTCCACGTGGCTGTGGACAGGCGGCTGCGTTTGTCAGTAATGACACCACCTGCCGTGCTGTATACACGTTCAGACAAAATGCTGGCCGTTGGTCAGGCCAGCACCTCCAAGGCATAAAAGGCTAGCTCTGGCCACGTGGACAATTTGGAGACCCAGAAGTTGAATGGGGCCGAACCATCAGTCAGTACGTGGAGGGGTGTGCACATGCACTGTTCCACCATGTTAGTGAAATGCTGCCTCCTGCTAACACGTTCCGGTGGTGGTGCAGTTAGCTGTGGCGTGGTGACAAAACTTTTCCATATCTCTGCCATGCTAACCCTGCCCTCAGAGGAGCTGGCCGTGACACAGCTGCGTTGGCGACCTCTCGCTCCTCCTCTGCCTTCGCCTTGAGCTTCCACTTTTTCCCCTGTGACATTTGGGAATGCTTTCAGTAGCTCCAGTACAGGAAGTAAGGTGGGCACATTGTCTTTGTACCGGGGATCCAGCAGGGTGGCAACCCAGTAGTCCGCACACCAGGGGCTGACTGGCAACTTTTGGCCCGGGGGCAAGTAACACCCAGAGGCCCTGGGGCAAAAAACAATAAGGACCCCCCCCATGACACTTAGTAGCCATAGCCCCCCCCTATAATGTGCCAGTAGACAGAGAGGGCCCCCCTATAATGTGCCAGTAGCCAGATAGGGCCCCCCAATAGTGTGCCAGTAGCCAGATAGGGCCCCCCTATAATGTGCCAGCCCAGTAGCCATAGCCCCCCCCCTATAATGTGCCAGTAGCCAGATAGAGCCCCCCTATAATGTGCCAGTAGCCAGATAGGGCCATCCTATAATGTGCCAGCCCAGTAGCCAAAGCCCCCCCCCCTATAATGTGCCAGTAGCCAAATAGGGCCCCCCAATAATGTGCCAGTAGCCAGATAGGGCCCCCGTATAATGTGCCAGCCCAGTAGCCATAGCTCCCTCCCTATATTGTGCCAGTAGCAAGAGAGGGCCCCCCTATAATGTGCCAGTAGTCAGATAGGGCCCCCCAATAGTGTGCCAGTAGCCAGATAGGGCCCCCTATAATGTGCCAGCCCAGTAGCCATAGCCCCCTATAATGTGCCAGTAGCCAGAGAGGGCCCCCCTATAATGTGCCAGTAGCCAGATAGGGCCCCCAATAGTGTGCCAGTAGCCAGATAGGGCCCCCCTATAATGTGTTAGCCCAGTAGCCATAGCCCCCTCCTATAATGTGCCAGTAGCCAAATAGGGCCCCCCAATAATGTGCCAGTAGCCAGATAGGGCCCCCCTATAATGTGCCAGCCCAGTAGCCATAGCCCCCCCCCTATAATGTGCCAGTAGACAGAGAGGGCCCCCCAATAATGTGCCAGTAGACAGAGAGGGCCCCCCTATAATGTGCCAGTAGCCAGATAGGGCCCCCCAATAGTGTGCCAGTAGCCAGATAGGGCCCCCTATAATGTGCCAGCCCAGTAGCCATAGCCCCCCCTATAATGTGCCAGTAGCCAGATAGAGCCCCCCTGTAATGTGCCAGCCTAGTAGCCATAGCCCCCCTCCCCATAATGTGCCAGTAGCCAAATAGGGCCCCCCAACAATGTGCCAGTAGCCAGATAGGGCCCCCTATAATGTGCCAGCCCAGTAGCCATAGCTCCCCTATAATGTGCCAGTAGCCAGAGAGGGCCCCCTATAATGTGCCAGTAGCCAGATAGGGCCCCCAATAGTGTGCCAGTAGCCAGATAGGGCCCCCCTATAATGTGCCAGCCCAGTAGCCATAGCCCCCCTCCCTATAATGTGCCAGTAGCCAAATAGGGCCCCCCAATAATGTGCCAGTAGCCAGATAGGGCCCCCGTATAATGTGCCAGCCCAGTAGCCATAGCCCCCCCCCCTATATTGTGCCAGTAGCAAGAGAGGGGCCCCCTATAATGTGCCAGTAGTCAGATAGGGCCCCCAATAGTGTGCCAGTAGCCAGATAGAGCCCCCTATAATGTGCCAGCCCAGTAGCCATAGCCCCCTATAATGTGCCAGTAGCCAGAGAGGGCCCCCCTATAATGTGCCAGTAGCCAGATAGGGCCCCCAATAGTGTGCCAGTAGCCAAATAGGGCCCCCCTATAATGTGTTAGCCCAGTAGCCATAAACCCCCCCTATAATGTGCCAGTAGCCAAATAGGGCCCCCAATAATGTGCCAGTAGCCAGATAGGGCCCTCTATAATGTTCCAGTCCAGTAGCCATAGCCCCCACCCTATAATGTGCCAGTAGACAGAGAGGGCCCCCCTATAATGTGCCAGTAGCCATAGCCCCCCCTATAATGTGCCAGTAGCCAGATAGGGCCCCCTATAATGTGCCAGCCCAGTAGCCATAGCCCCCCCCCCCCCCCGTAATGTGCCAGTAGCCAAATAAGGCCCCCTAATAATGTGCCAGTAGCCAGATAGGGCCCCCCTATAATGTGCCAGCCCAGTAGCCAAAGCCCCCCCCCTATAATGTGCCAGTAGCCAGAGAGGGCCCCCCTATAATGTGCCAGTAGCCAGAGAGGGCCCTCCCCCTATAATGTGCCAGTGTGCCAGTAGCCAGAGAGGGCCCCCCTATGATGTGCCAGTAGCCAGATAGAGCCCCCTATCATTGACAGAAATGACAAAAAAAAAAAGAGTCAGACTTATACTTACCTCCTTCACACCCGTCCTGCCTCCAGCGCTGCTGATGTCTTTATGGCAGCGCAGCAGCTCAGTCAGGCGGCACGATGACATCATCGCGCCACCTGCGCCGGTCTGGCGGCCTCTCTGATAGGCTGCCGGCAGCACGCCTCCCCGTCTCCCTGCGCAGTCCGCAGGAAAGTTGTATTAGTGACAGCCGCGGCAGCGGTGGCAGTGCCCTTAAGTGTGGGACAGTCTGACACCACAGATCATTCCGGGCCCGGCCGGCCGGGACAGTGAAGCAATAGAGAGGCCCGGGGGGCAATTGCCCCCCTGCCCCCCGGCCCAGTCTGCCCCTGCCGCACACATTAAAATGTGGGCAATTCTGCTGTCGTTGCGCAGGCACTGCAGCATGTAGTCGCTCATATGTGCCAGGCTGCCCAGAGGTAAGGACAAGCTGTCCTCTGTGGGAGGCGTATCGTCATTGTCCTCTGTTTCCCCCCAGCCACGCACCAGTGATGGGCCCGAGCTGTGTTGGGTGCCACACTACTGTGATCATGCTTAATCCTCCTCCACCTCCTCATCCTCGTCCTCCTCGTCCTCCAGTAGTGGGCCTTGGCTGGCCACATTTGTACCTGGCCTCTGCTTTTGCAAAAAAACTCCCTCTGAGCCACTTCTAAGAGACTGGCCTGAAAGTGCTAAAAATGACCCCTCTTCCTCCTCCTGGGCCACCTCTTCTTCCATCATCACCCTAAGTGTTTTCTCAAGGAGACATAGAAGTGGTATTGTAACACTGATAACGGCGTCATCGCCACTGGCCATGTTGGTGGAGTACTCAAAACAGCGCAACAGGGCACACAGGTCTCGTATGGAGGCCCATTCATCGGTGGTGAAGTGGTGCTGTTCTGCAGTGCGACTGACCCGTGCGTGCTGCAGCTGAAACTCCACTATGACCTGCTGCTGCTCACACAGTCTCTCCAGCGTGTGCAAGGTGGAGTTCCACCTGGTGGGCACGCCGCATATGAGGCGGTGAGTAGGAAGGCCGAAGTTACGCTGTAGCGCAGACAGGCGAGCAGCAGCAGGACGTGAACGCCGGAAGCGCGCACAGACGGCCCGCACTTTATGCAGCAGCTCTGAAATGTCAGAGTAGTTGTGAATGAACTTCTGCACCACCAAATTCAGCACATGCACCAGGCAAGGGATGTGTGTCAAACCGGCTAGTCCCAGAGCTGCGACGAGATTTCGCCAATTATCGCACACCACCAGGCCAGGCTTGAGGCCCATCGGCAGCAACCACTCGTCGGTCTGTTGTTCAATACACCACCACAACTCCTGCGCGGTGTGGGGCTTGTCCCCCTAACATATGAGTTTCAGAACGGCCTGCTGACGTTTACCCCGGGCTGTGCTAAAGTTAAAGGTGTGTAGCTGACTGGATGAGCAGGTGGAAGAAGAGGAGGAGGAAGCCGAGTAGGAGGAGGAGGCTACAGGAGGCAAAGAATGATGCCCTGCGATCCTTGGCAGCGGAAGGACGTGCGCCAAAGAACTCTCCGCCTGGGGCCCAGCCGCCACTACATTTACCCAGTGTGCAGTTAGGGAGATATAGCGTCCATGGCCATGCTTACTGGTCCACGTATCTGTGGTTAGGTGGACCTTGCCACAGATGGCGTTGCGCAGTGCACACTTGATTTTATCGGATACTTGGTTGTGCAGGGAAGGCACGGCTCTCTTGGAGAAGTAGTGGCGGCTGGGAACAACATACTGTGGGACAGCCATTGGCATCAGCTGTTTGAAGCTGTCTGTGTCCACCAGCCTGAATGACAGCATTTCAAAGGCCAGTAATTTAGAAATGCTGGCATTCAGGCCCAGGGCTAAAGGGTGGGTAGGTGGGAATTTACGCTTTCTCTCCAATGTTTGTGAGATGGAGAGCTGAACGCTGCCGTGTGACATGGTGGAGATGCTTGGTGACGGTGGTGGTGGTGTCGATGGCACATCCTCTGTTTGGTGGGCGGCAGGTGCCAACATTCCTCCCGAGGCGGAGGAAGAGGCCGAGGCAACAGCAGAAGAGGGAGCAGGGGGAGCCTGAGTGAGTGCCTTGTTTTTAAGGTGTTTACTCCAATGCAGTTCATGCTTTGCATGTAGATGCCTGGTCATTCAGGTTGTGCTAAGGTTCAGAACGTTAATGCCTCGCTTCAGGCTCTGATGGCACAGCGTGCAAACCACTCGGGTCTTGTCGTCAGCACATTGTTTGAAGAAGTGCCATGCCAGGAAACTCCTTGAAGCTGCCTTTGGGGTGCTCGGTTCCTGGTGGCGGTGGCCAGTAGCAGGCGAACTCTCTTGGCGGCGGCTGTTCTGCTTTTGCCCCCTGCTCCCTCTTTTGCTACGCTGTTGGCTCGGTCTCACCACTGCCTCTTCCTCTGAACTATGAAAGTCAGTGGCACGACCTTTATTCCATGTGGGGTCTAGGACCTCATCGTCCCCTGCATCGTCTTCCACACAGTCTTCCTCCCTAACCTCCTGTTCGGTCTGCACACTGCAAAAAGACACAGCAGTTGGCACCTGTGTTTCGTCATCATCAGAGACGTGCCGACTCCGATGAGGTGGTATTCCCATGTCCTCATCATCAGGAAACATATGTGGTTGTGCGTCAGTGCATTCTATGTCTTCCACCACTGGGGAAGGGCTAGGTGGAATCCCTTGGGAACCCCTGCCAGCAGAGTCTTCAAACAGCATAAGAAACTGCTGCATAACTTGAGGCTCAGACAGTTTCCCTAATATGCATGGGGGTGATGTGACAGACTGATGGGCTTGGTTTTCAGGCGCCACCTGTGCGTTTTCTGCAGAAGACTGCGTGGGAGATAATGTGAACGTGCTGGATCCACTGTCGGCCACCCAATTGACTAGCGCCTGTACTTGCTCAGGCCTTACCATCCAGCATTGGGCCCCACCAAATATCGCTGTAAATTCTGGCTGGTACTGGAACCTGAGGTAGTTGGTTCACTCTCCCAGCACCAGAGGGTCCACTAACAACACCACGACCATGTCCACGTCCCTTACTAGATGTTTTCCTCATTGTTACCGTTCACCACAATAAGAAAAAAATTATTTGGCCCGATGTATTGAATTCAAATTCAGGCCTTTTTTTACAGGCACCTAACACTATTTGGCTATCAATTTATGTACCGTATTACACTATTCCAGGCACAGCAGTAACCACAGATTCAGGGGAATTGTAGGCCTAGTATTTAGGCCCTGGATGAAAGGTAGCAGATTTACACTTGGAGATGCACAGTAGCGTGTGAAAAAATATATAGGATTATGCTTTTAGCACTTGTATTTTAACACTTTGTGTAATATACCCTTTAACGTTAAGAAATACACTTGGAGATGCAAAACAGTGTGTGCAAATGTAGAGGATTATGCTGTATTTTAACACTTACTGTAATATACCCTTTAACGGAAAGAAATACACTTGGAGATGCACGCTGAGTGTAATATACCCTTTTACGGACCGATTTACACTGGGCCTGCAACAGCTGGAACACCAGATTTACGGTATTGCTATTTTGGCAATTGAATTTCACCCCAGAAAATAATATATCCTTTGACGGACACTATGAAACTTGCCCAGTCACAGCTGGAACACCAGATTTACTGTATTTCTATTTTTGCAACTGCATTTCACCCCATAAAATAATATATCCTTTGATGGACACTATGAAATTTGTCCAGTCACAGCTGGAACACCAGATTTACAGTATTTCTGTTTTTGCAACTGAATTTCACCCCAGAAAATAATATATCCTTTGACGGACACTATGAAACTTGTCCAGTCACAGCTGGAACACCAGATTTACGGTATTGCTATTTTTGCAACTGAATTTCACCCCAGAAAATAATATATCCTTTGACGGACACTATGAAACTTGTCCAGTCACAGCTGGAACACCAGATTTACTGTATTTCTATTTTTGCAACTAAATTTCACCCCAGAAAATAATATATCCTTTGATGGACACTATGAAACTTGTCCAGTCACAGCTGGAACACCAGATTCACGGTATTTCTATTTTTGGAACTGAATTTCACCCCAGAAAATAATATATCCTTTGACGGACACTATGAAACTTGTCCAGTCACAGCTGGAACACCAGATTTACGGTATTGCTATTTTTGCAACTGAATTTCACCCCAGAAAATAATATATCCTTTGACGGACACTATGAAACTTGTCCAGTCACAACTGGAACACCAGATTTACAGTATTGCTATTTTGGTAATTTAATTTCACCCCAAAACAAAAGCTATCCTTTGACGGACACTATAAAACTTGTCCTGCCACAGCAGAAACCACTGATTTAGGGTATTGCTATTTTGGAAATTGAATTTCACCCCAGAAAAAAATATATATTCTTTGCCAGACAGTATTACACTTGGCTAGCCACAGCTGGAACACCAGATTTAGGGGATTGCTATTTTTTAAAGTGAATTTCACCTCTCAATAAAATATAGAATTTCTATCCTGAGTTTCTGGGGTGACAATAAGCACAGCAAATGCCCCTGATGTAGGATATAGCAAATAAAAACCCTACTATTGATGGATTAATGGACTTGGTGGCAGCTTGTGCTGGCGCACCACAAGACACAAAATGGCCGCCGATCACCCCAGAAAAAAGTGACAGAAAAACGCTATGGGCAGCCTGAAAACAGTGAGCAATTAACTAGCAGAAGTTGAATGATTCAGAGCTGTAGATCGATCACTTCATTAAGTGTTTTTGCTGAGTTAATCCCTGCCTAATCTCACCCTAACAGGAGCTGCATCCTATTCCTACACTAATCAGAGCAGAGTGACGTGCGGCGCGACGTGACTCCAGCTTAAGTAGAGGCTGGGTCACATGCTGCACTTGGCCAATCACAGCCATGCCAATAGTAGGCATGGCTGTGATGGCCTATTGGGGCAAGTAGTATGACCCTTGTTGATTGGCTGCTTTGCAGGCTTTCAAAATGCGCCATAGAAATCGCCTAACAACGAACCCGAACCCGAACTTTTACGTAAATGTATACAGTTCGGGTTCACTCATCCCTAGTTAAGATAAGTGCTGGTAGACATGCCTGTCCAGTTACTCTCAGCACTGCTGCATCCAAATTCCTGGTTTAAGCGTAGTGATTAGAGATGAGCGAAGTTCATATTTTGAAATTCGTTCACTCTTCGTTTACTGGAAAAAGGTGAATTGCGTTATGGATTCCATTACCACGGAATGGCTGCCAGATGGGGGAAGGAGGCTGACTGGGGAGCTTACAGGGGACAATATTTACAACTGCCAAAAGGGAAGAAGACTTAAAGGCTGTATTACACAGGCAGGTATTTTGGCTTATAATCGCTAAAGAGCGTTCATATGAACGCTTGTTAGCGATCATCTTGCAGTGTAATACTGCCACCAATTGCCCAAAGCATGCTTAAAAATCAACATTTACCGGCAGATTGTGTTATCTAATAGCTATCTGCCGCCGGCAAACCACTAGTCAGTATGGGGATGAGTGATGACATAGCGATCGCTCCTCCCCATGCTGAGGAAATCACTGCCTGTTATAGTAGCGGTCTCCTCCACTAGCTAGCAAGCGATTCCCAGGAAGTAACGCTTCCCTCCCAACAATCGGTTGCTGATCTGCCTGTCTGATACAGGCTTTAGTTGTGGTAATATGTTGGTGGTGGGGGAGTGAAGGACATATAGAGTGTGAGCAAGTATTTGGGTTATGTGACATAAGGGCATGGAAAAGGGAAAAAAAAAGACAAAGGTATTTTTGTTAGCTGGAAATAGTGCTGAGTACTCTAAAATAGTAGAAAACAGTCATACACTGTGTCCACAAAATATAATAGTGACACATACTGGGCCCCCAAATACATTAGTGTCACATAAAGTACCCCTGTAAATGAGTGACATGCATAGTGCACTTTTTAAATAGATGCCATGTTAGTTCCCCCTGTAAATAAGTGTAATCAGTGCTCCTAAAAATGGGCCATTTTTAGTCTTGAGCGAATCGAGCTCATAGAGACAGCATTAAAATTGAGGTTTTTGAACAAATCAACTTGGGATCTATGATCTGAAGCTGAATTCGCTCTAAGAGCAGCCATTATAGTGCCACCATGCATATGTGGCATGCATAGCACCCCCTGTAAATATATGGCATGCAAAGTGCCACGGTACATATGTCACATTTAGTTACAAGCAACAGAAATCTGCCTGTTGCTTCAAGTTCATCCAGTTACTCCTGGTTACTAACTTGAAACTGAATCTGAGTTTGGTTATCGTCTAGCCTCGCCTGGTTGATTAGGGTGAAGTGTTGATTGTTGCATTTGTTTAGATCCAGGCATCCCTTCATTTTGGTTGCCAGATATAGTGTTTGCCATGTGCTTTTTTCTCGCAGATTCTGCTATTCTGAACATGTTCTAGTTCAGTGTGTTTTCTGTATATTTTGGGATCTGTAGTTTCGGGGTTTAGTGTGTCATTCATTCCCTATCTAACTGTATGCTACATATCTGCCATCCACACCATTGCATATTTGCCAACAGTCCCAACTTAGCAGGGACTATCCCTAATTTTAAGGGGCAGTCCTTTGAAAATCAGACTATCCCAAGCTGAAAATGGTTGGGCCTATGTAAGCCCTGCCCATACGCGGGTGACCCAACTCCCACTTGACTTACATGTTAGTAAGTATGCTATTACTGGATCCTCCCTCTTTCTATGACTCTCAGCATGGGGTTCCTGTCATCCACACGACTGAGTTTGTTTAAGCATCTTGTTTTCTGCCAGTATTAATATGTGTTTCATTTATGATTTATGTGATCTGTGCGACCATCCTGTTATTGTGCAATTCAACCCTACTGAAACTCCTGGGGAAGTCCAGTTCTGTGGTCTTCAGCACAAACGAATCATTACACATGTGCCACCACAATGTTCCTACAAATATGTCACACGTGCCACCATAGTGCTCTATGTAAATATGTGAGGAAAAGCCCCTATAAATATTTGCCATTTTCTGTAAATTGCATCACTGAAAGGTGCCAACTGCTAGGGTAGGGAGACATTTCTAGCTCTGATACACCACTGCAAAGTTTGCTGCCAAGACATCTTTGTTTCCTTACTTTAGCACCGCATGATAGCCACAGATCCCCTCTGTGACCGGCATGAAGACCCTTGGGCTGTAATACTCATGTCAATGAGGAGCACTACTGCGAAGTGTGTTGCCCCAAATTATTCCTCATCGACTCCTTTCTCCATGTGTCCTGCTTTAGATGCACCCTCAAATAATTTATTCCATAAGTGCATATGGCATAAAAATGGACAATATAAATCATACTATATCATGCCCAATTATTATCAGTGTACACCAGACACGTCAATCCAGGTGATCAGGCACAATCAGAGGCTAAATGCTAATTAAATCCATTGAGGGACATTTATCTAGTGTTTTACACCATTATTATTTAGTACAAAAGTTGCAAAGTATGGCGCCATAATTATTCTCCATAATTATTTACTCCATAATTTCCTACTATTCACTTCTCTCACCGCTTTTCAAAAGTGTTGAGAAAAGTGGGCTGGCTTAGCGGGAGGGGCGGAAGACAGGCAGAAACTGGCTCATAGATCCTGTAGACTTGAATTTCAGCCACACGAGCTTCTTCAGTCTCTTAACAAATTTAGTGCATTTAGCGCCAGCAGACTTTATACTAAGAGTAGAGTTTGTAATGCAAGCCTTAGTATATCTTCCCCAATGAGTTACAGTTGATGTTTTCTGATTGTAGTTCTTTATTTTCCCTGTCTTTTCCATCTGGCCCAAACTCACGTGATGGCTTTTTCCTGGTGTGACACACCCCATGCAGAGTTTTATGCTCTGGTACATTTGGTTTGGGAGCCATAGATTTCCCCAATGACATCCATCATTTCCACCATGACAAAATGTTTAATTTGCCCAAATCCCCTTTTGCCAGCCACAATGCCCCAATGAGAGCCATATTGGCCCTTCATGACAATCATAATTCATTCTATATCAGCTATAATGCCCTCATTGTCCCTGTGTCATGCAATGCCCCATGAAGCCCACTAGACTCTCAGTGCCATTCACAATTCCCCATGAAATCCACCAGATTCTAAATGCCACTGCCTCAGTTTTGTTCGGAAGTTGGATTGGTGGATATATGGGAACACGTTGGCGGAGGAAAGAGAGTATACTCCTGTGTTAGCAGAGGAGGTAGAGCAATGTCTAGGATTGATTTGGCGCTTACTAATGAGAATAACTTGAATAATATTAGAAGGATACGATATGGAGTAAGAACAGTTTCGGACCACTCACCTGTTTCGATTGAGGTTCGCATTGGGGAAAACAAAGATAGCAGGGGACTCGGTTTTAAGCTGAATCAATACTGGCTTACCATTATGGATAACTATCAGTCTATTAAAGTACACGTATCCTCCTTTTGGGAAGTGAATCTCCCCTCTGCTAACATCAATTCAGTTTGGGATGCTCTGAAAGCATATCTGAGGGGGGTCCTCATAAGCGATATTACTGCCGTGAGGAGATCATTTAGGAAAAAAGAGGAGGACCTGGTTAATACCGTGGCATCCACAACGGAGCGATTTATCAATCAATCTACTGAAGATAATAAAGAAGAGATGCAGAAGGCTAGTTGTTCTCTGAAGGAATACGTAATTGAGAAAGCAAATCATAGATTATTTTTTAAGGGACAGAAGTATTTTTCAGAGTCCGGACGTCCTGGTAAGCTTTTAGCTAAAATAATTTCACAACAGGATAAGAAAAAGAAAGCTATTACTTCAATCCGTAAATTAGATGGTGTAATTTTTTCAGACCCAAAGGGAATTAGAGATACTTTTCTGCAATACTTCTCTCAGATATATAGAGCTTCTCCTGGTTTGCCACCTGACCTGGCGAGGCAGTTCCTGGAGAGAATTTATCTTCCGATGTTAACAGAAGTTCAAAAAGAATCTTTGGAAAGAGAACTGTCTCTTGTGGAGATTCAAGAGGCCTTGAGGTCTATCTCCGGGAACTCATCGCCAGGGTCAGATGGTCTTCCATATGAATTTTATCGTAAGTATAGTGATGTCATTCTCCCCCATCTATTGGAGGTGTTTTCTCAAGCATCGCAGGGAGGGGTTCTGCCACAGTCCATGATGGAAGCCCTAATAGTCTTAATCCCTAAAAAAGATAAAGATCTGGTGGATTTGAGCTCATACAGACCAATTTCTTTGTTAAATACGGATGCTAAGTTATTATCAAAGGTTCTGGCTAAGAGGCTCTCTCAGGTTATGCCTTCTGGGATACATCCAGATCAAAATGGCTTTATGCCAAAAAGGGGCACCCATCATAACCTGCATAGGTTTTTTACTAATATTCAGTCTCCCGGGAGCGGCGCCCGCTCGGTCCTGTCGCTGGATGCCACTAAGGTGTTCAACAGGGTCGAGTGGGCGTTTCTCTGGGAGGTGATGAAAAGAATGGGTTTTGTCCCCAAATTTATGGCGATGGTTCAGTTGTTATATAAATGTCCAGTGGCCAGGATCAGGATTAACGATATGTTGACAGAGAGCTTTGTATTGGGAAGAGGTACCCGTCAAGGATGTCCTCATTCCCCTCTTCTATTTAATATCTATATTGAACCTCTTGCAGCTAGTATAAGGCAGGATCTGAGAGTGGCTGGTTTCGGTGTAATGGAGAAACAGGACCGTATATCCCTCTATGCAGATGATATCTTGTTTTTTATTTACCAAACAGAAAATACACTTCCTCGAATAATGGAATTGGTCAACCAATTTTCTGATTCTTCCGGCCTGGAAGTTAACTGGGAGAAGACTGCTCTTCTCCCCGTAGATGAATTGAGAGGATCTATGGAAAAGTTTGCCAATCGGTTATTGATCTCCGATTCAATAAAATACCTGGGGATAACAGTTTCTGCCAAAATTCAAGATTATCTTCAACTTAATTTGATCCCTTTGCTGTCAAAGTTGAGATCTAAAATTAAGATATGGCAAAAAAATCTGCCTGCAAGAGCGGACAGAATCTCATTAATAAAAATGGTGGTGCTGCCCCAGGTTCTTTATGTCCTTCGCAACTCGCCTGTATGGATTGAGGATAAGTATTTCAGACTGATAGAGCGGATGATTAACGATTTATTATGGGGGAGGAAGCGTGTGAGATTAAAGGCGCTTTATTTTTCCATGCCCTACAATAGGGGAGGCCTCAACCTCCCCTATTTCAGGGGATACTTTATGGCCTCTCAACTCTGCTTTTTTAACGACTGGGAAAATAGCCATCTATGTAGAAAATTGGTGAAAGATTCAGGTTTTTTGGATTTATACACAGTATTAGAGTCTGACTATTTACTAAATCCACAGATTGGCTATAGACCTTTTTGTAGAATGGCTACAGAGGCCTGGCTGGTTATAAAGAGCTGGTTTAAAATCAAGGAATCACTTATTTGTACTCCATTATGAAATAACTCAAAGCTTTTGAATTTAGATGATCCAAACTGTTGGCAATATTGGAGGATGAAAAATATTTAATATCTGAACCAGGTGGTCAAAGATGGGCAAATCCCTTCTCTTATGGAGCTAAAACAAAATTTAAACGTAGTTGAGGTGGCTTGGTATGCATATTTTCAACTGAGGTCGGCACTTCTTAGTATTGCCGATAACCATTCACTTGATATAGACACTCCTGAATTTCTGCACAACTTGATTTGTAAGAAAGGTGGTATGAAAGTTAAATTATCACATTGTTATAGACACTTGATGAAAAGTTTTTTTTTGGATTGTTCCTCTCCAGGACAAAGATCCTGGTCTGTTTTACTGTCAGAGGTGGGCTCCCCGGATTGGGAGAATATAGGGGATCATTTAAGACAGGTTTCGCACAATTTTAATCATACTGTTGTACAGTTCAATATTATGCACAAAATATATGTGACACCTTTATGGCTCCATAGGAGGGGATTTAGAGCCTCCTCTGACTGCCCTCGCTGTGGGGACCCCGGGGCAGACCATTTACATCTGTTCTGGGATTGCCCGATAGTGAGTAAGTATTGGAGAACGGTTCAAATAACTTTGGCTCAGAGACTTAATGTAGACGTTCCTCTATCTCCCAAGGTATGGGTTTTGGGGGATTTATCGGAGGTTAATTGCCAGCCCTTTAAATGCCGATTGTTGACTAAAGTGCTTTTTCTGGCCAGGCTTCTTGTAGCCAGAGAATGGTTCTCCCCCTCTGCTCCAGATTGCAATAATTGGTTATGTTTAGTCAATAAGGTGAAAATCTATGAGAAGATCTTGTAAAAACAAAGAGGGTCCTACGCAAAGTGGTCCTACGCATTTGGAAGGATTGGGAGGGCTAAGTAAAATCAATTTTTTTTTTTCTTTTTCTTTTTTTTTTCATTTTTTTTTTTTTCTCTCTTTCTCTGCAGGGGGGGGGTGGTGGGGGATGGGGATGATTTTGTAATTCTGTTTTGTGGATTATGTTTCTTGAGATGATTAAAATAAAAATTTATATTGGAAAAAAAGATTCTCAATGCCAGTCACAATTCCTTATGTCAACCACATGCCCCACAGTGTTCACATCCACGTCACACAGTGTCACAGATGCTCGCAGCCTGCCTCTGCTATAGAAAGAATCACACTCACCTACTCCCCACCACTCTGGTCCTGTGTGACAGCTTATGCGTGTCCATCTTCTGGTCCTCAGCTTGTTTAATTTGTCCCCAGCATGGGTATGATTATCTGTGATGTGTCTCTTGTGGACACGTCACCACTAGTGTTGAGTGAACTTCTGTTTTCAAGTTCGGCGTACAAGGTTGGGGTTACCTAAGAATTCTGTTATGGATTCTGCTACCACGGAACATAAGTTATGCTTGTACGCCGAACTTGAAAACAGAAGTTCACTCAACACTAGTCACCACTAAATCCAGTCATTGGCTGCAGCGGAACAGATGATCATGCCCATGCCGGAAGAGGAAATAAGCAAGCCGCTGTAGATACACGGGAGCCAGTGCGCAGGACCGCAGCTGAGGATAGTAGGTAAGATGATTCTTTCAAGATTCTTTCAAGATACACTTTTTGAACGTTTCTTTTATTCACAATTGCACATGATTCTCTGCATTTTAAGGACTTTAGATCAGGAAGTTCAGAAATTGTATTCCAACAAATATGTTTTAAGATCTATCTAAGTAACCTGATTACTTACATGCTAGTAAGAAAAAGCCCAATGTTACCATTTTACTACAGTAAATTTGTTATTACTAAATTAATGTGCATTTATAAAGGAGTCGGAGTCGGAATGTAATAAAATGCAGGAATTGGAGTCAAAACTTTAGCTTACGAACTGCACAGAAGTATATAGCATGAGACTGCTGAGGCCAGTGACTGGCTGCTGTGGTCATGTGCCATATACCCTTACGTCACTGCTGCAGCCTTGTCTTCAAACACTGGGAGGAGGACCATAGCTATAGTAAAGGAGTGTGGACTTTGTCTCCTAGGCTCCTATTATATCTTGGGCAGAGATACTGGGCATAATGTACCATTAGAAGAACGGAGCACAACTTGCACAAATGGAATTATGTACTGACTCAAAAATAGTTGACTAAAGGTAAACTACTGAAATTCTCTCAATCAACTGACTTCATAAGGTAGCCAGCTGTTGTTCCTGCAGTCTTAAAGGAGTTTCCCATATTCCTGAAAATTTGGCAGATTTTCTTTCACTCTTCAGTCCAACTGTCATCAAGTTATTTCTATTGGGTTAAGGTCAAATGACTGTTGAGAGCAAGCCACCTGATGCAGCACTTCCACGTCTTCCTCTTTTTCTCAAATAGTTCTTACACAGCTTAAATGTCTGTTTTTGTACATGTCTTGTTAGAACTAAAAAAACAATCCAATAAAGCGGTTGTGTATCTTAGAAAGCTCATGTTCATGGTTCATAAACTCTGGTGTTAATAGAGGAGCAGGAGTTCTCTGGGATCTTCATTTCTTGGCCAGTGTGTCCAGCCCTGCATTACACAGAGAACCCACTGATTTGTTTCCATTTTTTAAAATTCATTTTTTTAGTGCAAAATACCTAAAACCATAGGTTTTCCTCTAAGCTATGTAGTATGTAATTTCCCCTGTGGTGGTGCCTCTGGGAAATTGAACACTTATGAGCCCTTTACAAGAGCCGAGAACCCAAAACATAATCGCTAATGAGCATTCATAGGAATGCTCGTTAGCGACCATATGGCGGTGTAAATGTACCAACAATTATCTAATCGTTTGTGGACACACAAAAACCTGGTTTTGGCTCACAATCACTGATGGAAATCACTGGGCAAAAAACTGATATTTGTATGAGGCTTAGCATGAAAATCTTTTGGCAATAAAATCGACGACTGATCTCTTTGATCCAGCTACTCTCTTGGTTGCAGTGATATAGAAGTTATTTTCAAACTACTCAATGCATTCCCTATGGACTGAGACTTCACAGCAATTTTTTGTAGTGTGCCAAAAAGTCTAGGTATAGTCACAGCCTAAAAGTTCCTTTACACAGGCCAACACGGCAGGCAGTTCTTTCATTCCTGATAATTGCCTGCTAGTTACAGGAGTTGAACAACATCCCTTCTGTATGAGAATGAGTGATCTCTGGTCTCCATACACACCCATTGTTTCTGTGAAACAGATCACTGTTTAGACGGCATGATCTGGTGCCCAGAAATGAAAATTTAGATGACCACACCAGGTGGTACCTTTACACATAGGGCCAGATTTATCATTACACTTACATCTTACTCCACTTTTACATCTGCCCAAAGTCACTTTTAGTTAGTCAGATTTATTAATGGTCCTTTAATACTGTGATAAATGTGGATTGACGGTAGCAGTTTATCCTTCAGTAAGCGGCTTTACAAAAGTCGCACGTCTTTACAAAAAAGTCGCATGTTCTATTAAAAAGTCGCATAAGATAAGCATGGTCCCCCCTGGAGTGAAATTGCGCATTTTTTTGTGACTTTTTTGCGACTTTTTAAATGGTTTCAATAGTAAATCTGTCTAGAGATTCATTTACATAAGACAACACGCCCACTTTCACAAAACTGGAGAGCTTAGTGCAGAGTTGAAAAAGTCGCAAAAAAATGCGCAATTTTACCGATTGCGCATTTTTTTGCGACTTTTTCACTCCATTAAAGTGACTTTAGCTAATGATAAATCTGGCCCATAGTTCCTAGGAATGCTTCTTCCAATAATTGCTTCAATCATTGGTCCATATAAAGGGGACTACTGACAGGTAAAGCAAGGTAGGGCTTCCAGCAGGTGGGCACGTTGTCATTACTTTATTGTCAAGGCAACTTCCTAACAAGTAGTCATTATCTCAGTTTAGACATATCCTGCATGTTGCTGCAGAATGTCCTGCTAAGGCCTCATGCACACAACAGTATTTTTTTGCGGTCCGCAAAACGAGGTTCAGTTGTTCCGTGATCCGTGTCAGTTTTTGCTTCCGTTGTGTTTCCGTGTGCCTTCTGATTTTTTAGCGGACATGACCCAAAAGATTTTACCAAAAGACAGGCTGACAATTTTTGCCAAGTGCCTGCCAAGGGATCCGCAAAAAAAATGGACGCGGATGTGGATGACACACCGATAGCCATCTGCATTTTTTCACGGTCCCATTGACTTGAATGGGTCCGTGAACCATTTTTCACGGACAAGAATAGGACAGGTTATATTTTTTTGACGGACTGGAATCACGGACCACGCACGTGGAGGACAAACGGTGCATTTGCCGAGTTTTCCACGGACCGACTGAAAACCAATGGGTCCGCAGAAAATCACGAAAAACGGCACAACGGACACGGAATCAAACAACGGTCGTGTGCATGAGGCCTAATGGGAACGATCAGTTTCTTGTATGTCAGCTAACAGAAGGAGAAACCAGGATTAGTATAGGCCAAGAACCTAAAACTGACATTAGCGTGTGCGGTGTGATGTCAGACCATTGTGCCACATAGCAGGTTGAGTGGAGCTAGTTAAAATATTTTTAGGGCCCCAGGTTCCACACATTGGATGGTCAGTGTGTGATGGCCATATCAACTGTAGCTGGCCTGTGAATTTTGTTAGGCTTGGTACATTGTCCGTTGAAGAGCATCAGGTACCTAGTGCTCGTTGGAAGAGCATCAGTGGGCTGTGACACTGCATTAACTTGCCTATTGCAGAGGAAGCAGTAGGCAGGGGCTTGAAGTGTGTGACGCAGAGATAGTGGGACACCTGGTGTACTTTTGGGGGACCCATGGGTGAGAGCCATCCTGATATTGCTAAGCAAGACTTGGAGAGTTGTAATTTATGTTAAATTTTAATGTGGGTTAAATGCAGAATAAATTACAATTAAGGCCTCTTTCACATTTGCATTGTGAGGATCCGGTGTGCAATTCCATCGCCGGAAATGCCCGCCGGATCAGTCACAACGCAAGACAACTGAAAGCATATTGAAGACTGATCAGTCTTCAATATTCTTTCAGGTAACCATGGCAGCCAGGACGTTACTAAAGTCCCGGCTGCCATGAAAAAGCAGCGGGGGGCCGGGGGAGAAGCTACATACATTCCGTGCGGCGGCCGGGGCGCCCCTTGATGACGTCACCGGGTCCCTGCGTCGCATGAATCACAGGGACCCAGTGACGTAATCGAGGAGCGCCCCGGCAGCCGCACGGAAGGTAAATAGCTTCTCCCCCGGCTCCCCACAGCTTTTATATGGCAGCCGGGTCTTTAGTAGCGTCCTGGCTGCCATGGTTACCATTCATTAAAGCTAAACGTCGGATCCAGCGATAGGCCGAAACGACGTTTAGCTTAAAGTCGGATCTGGATTATTGCTTTTCAATGGGCATTAATTTCCGGATCCGTCCTTGCGGCATGTCTTCAGGATTTTTGGCCGGAGAAAAATCCGCAGCATGCTGCGGATTTTGCTACGGCCAAAAAACATGTCAGTACTGAACTGAAGACATCCCGATGCATCCTGAACAGATTTCTCTTCATTCATAATGCATTGGGATAATCCTGATCAGTATCTTTCCGTCCTAGAGCCCCGAGGACGGAACTCTAGGACGGAAAGGAAAAACGCTGATGTGAAAGGGGCCTAAGTCTATTTTCATATACAACATTTAAAGACATTTAAAGACCACTGTACATAATGGGAAAGATCAATAAAACTATTTAAATAAAAAACTGTGTTTGTTCCCCATAGAAAATATTCACAATGCAGCTTTCTCGCTTAACTCAAAACTTTGGATTAGTGCTGTACGGAGATCCGTCTCAGTTCAGCATTAAAATGTATAGGATTCGATGAGATGAAGTCAGTTATTTCGCGAAGTCGCGCAAGACTTTGTTGAATGACTTCGGCAGTTTATTTTTAAAGTGGAAAACCACTCTAAAACTTGGAACCGAAGCTTTGACTTTTAGTTTTCAGACTTTTACATTTTTACCTAAAATATATTGCCATATAGAAATATATCTTTATATCCCAGTGCATTATGGCCTTAAACGGGTATGCTAGCTTTTGAATAAGTCATCAATATCAGATCGGTGTGGGTCTGACACCCTGCAACCCCACTAATCAGCTGTTTTTGCAGCTGTGGCCATGGCAGTGTACTGCAGCTCCTCTCAGCCCTGATTAAATATCTATAACAGGGGTAGACAACTCCTGGCATGCAGGCCATATTTGACTGGTATGCAGTCACACTGCATCGCAATGCACTGCACCTATAATTTAAAAAAATTCAGACTCGCTACACAGGGTCTGCTAGGCCCGCCCCTCACGTTTCCTGCAGTGCCAGCCATCTTGAGGCTCCACTACCTCACGGGCTGGCTGGCTGCTGTACCACTAGTATTCCTCGACTGCTGTTCTGCTGGTGCAGCTGACAGCATAGAGATGAGATTACTGACACAGGTGACAGGGATGGGAGTAATAGTGACACAAGTGACAGTTAAGGAGATGGGAGTAGTAGTGGCACACGTGACAGCAGAGGGTTAGTAGTAGTAGTGGCATAGGGGACAGCAGGGGATGATGTTCTGGGGCAGTCAGATGGAAGGTTGATAGTGAGCTTAGGGAATGGGGGAAGCTTTGTGACTAAACTGGGGATGGGTTTAGGATGGTGAGTCTGCATGTGACTGATGGGGGTTATGGGTGGTCAATGCGGGGCAAGCTTCTGACAACATTGGGTAGGTGGGAGAATGGTGAGCCTGCATGTAACTGCTGGGGAAAATGGGGGGACAATGTGGAGCGAACTTCTGACAACTTTGGAGGTGTTGGAAGATAGCAAGCCTGAATATAATTGCTGGGGGGATGGGGAGCAAGCTTCTGACAACTTTTGGGGGGTGGGAGGATGTTGAGCCTGTGATGTGACTGCTGGGAGTAATGGGGGGACAATGTGGAACAAGCTTCTGACAACATTCGGGGGTGTGGAGGATAGTGAGCCTACATGTAAAGAGCAGACTTCTGATAACTTTAGGGGGTGTGGAGGATAGTGAGCCGGAATGTGACTGCCAGAGAGACCTAAAAGTCTCCTCGTATGAACTAAAACTTGATCGTCTTTGAGTGGTAAATTCAACTGATTATTATTATTTTTTTGTCACATACAGTTTGTGTTATATGACTTTTCTGTATTGCCCGGCACGCTGAGCGCTTTAAGGGTCCATTCACACGTCCGTAAGTATTTTGTGGATCTGCAAATTGCGGATTCACAAAAAACAGACACCGGCAATGTGTGTTCCCCAATTTGCGGACCGCACATCGCCGGCACTATAACAGAAAATTGCGGACAAGAATAGGACATGTTTTATTTTTTTGGGGAATGGAATTTGCGGATCCAGAAGTGCGGATCCGGAAATGCGGACAGCACATAGTGTCCGTTACGGCCCCATTGAAAACTAATGGGTCCGCAAAATTGCGGAACGGATGAGGAACCAACTTGCGTACGTGTAACTGGACCCTCATTTTTTTTTTCTTAAATTGGCACTCATAAATGGCGGGAGATCACTGTATTTATACTCAAGTATTGCTTTCTGATTTCCTTGTAGGAGTCTATCTTCTCTTTATTCTTGTTCTGAGCCCTGGCATGAACAGGACATCCAAAATAATCTGCGACCATCGCTTCATACTGGTCTTTGTGAATCGAACCAGGACTACACAGAGGATGGCGGTGAGGAGACGCTTGTGTGAAGAGGGCAAGAACTCAGTGATATGACAAAAGGGTGCTGATCCAAGCAGTACACCATTAGGGGTATGAACACTGGCAGGAGCAGCACGTAGACAAACCAATGTTCATATTTTAGGGACATACAGCTGCAGCAGGTTCATTTATCACACCTGACCTCTGGGACCCGCACCTATCTCGTAAACTGAGCTGGCAAAGTGAAGGAGGGCGCACTGCACATTGGAGCAGCCCTCCATTCATTTATGCGGAGCTGCTGAAAATAGCCGAGCTGCGGCTCGGCTATTTCTGTCGGCCCCATAGAAACGAATAGGAGCACACCGCTCAATGGGACCAACAGAAATAACCGAGTCAGTGCGATGTGCCTTCCTTCACTTTGCCAGCACAGTTTACAAGATAGGTGCTGGATCCCGCACCTATCAGACAATAGGGGCATATACTAGCGATATTCCCCCATTGTCTGAGACTGGTATACCCCTTTAATGGCAATGTTCCATGGGAAAATAATATGCACAAGAGGATTGTCTCATTAGTAACACCTTCTAGAAGGCAATGTCCTACACTGACTGAAGGTGGCACTAGTGAGACAGCTCTCTTTCTCTGGTAGACACCTCTTTGCAGATATACAAATTGTAATGTAAGGAAAACGTAGAAGAACTTGGTATGCATTTATGCATTCAACCATATTATGGATGTATCTTGTAAACTATTACATATAAGTCCCTGAGAAAATAAATTGTAGTCAATGTGTAGTATTCATGTTATGTTGTATTGTTTACGTATTCTCCCCTGCAACTAATGTGAATCCAAAGACATTCTGAGTTAAAGTTCATGCACTTACACTAGGTCCAATTAAAGGGAACTTGTCATATCTTTTATGCTAGTAACATAGCGACAAACATGCTGATTTCAGCGATCTATTCTTTACCTGCCAATGCAAAGTGGCTGGTGCGAGTCTGCAGTTTAATCCTGGAGAGAAGGTGCTGCCAGAGAAGAGTCAAACTTATTCAAAATCGCTGTGTAGCCGATCCCTTACTATTGTGTCTGCGCCTTAATTCTGGTGTAAATTGAGGAAAAGTTTGACTCATTTATAGCACAATTTAGCGCATGCCATTTTAAACATAATTACGAAGCAAGTAAGCCAAAAATGATAATTCACTGCGCCTCGACCACTGCGGGGGTATGGCTTCATGAGAAAAGGGGCATGGCTTAGGCACCATTCACACCAGCCACTGTCATAAATCTGGTGGACTTCCTGTAAAAGTTTACACTGTCCAACTATTATTGCTTATTCACAAGAACATGGACATTACATGGATCCATTCAATTCCATGTGTATTCAGACCATGTGCTGCTTTGGTCCATTTTGCAGACAGAATATAGCCCTTCTATTCATTGGGTCTATGAAAACCACAGACAGCACACGGATGCCATCCATGTGTGGTACATGTTTCACTGCTCCATTCTGTTGAAAAGTGATAAAAAGTTTGTATAAAATGGACAGCACGCGTGTATTGATTTTAGTGTGTTTATTCACACTTCTTTCTTTTTCCACTAATTGTGGTTCAGTACTTTGTACTACATATACTACTTTGGTTCATTTCTGGATCAAACATGCCCATAGAAATCTGTAAGTCTATGAAAACCACAGACAGAACATAGATGTTATAGATGCCAACATGGGGGAATGTCCTCACTAACTTTGCAGTATGTGTAAGAAGCAGAGAAAATGACATTTCAGGGTCATCATATCTCAGTTCAGCTTTCCTCACAGATGGCTACATATTTATTGAGATACATAGATATATATGTATATATTCTGATCTTATTATAGTCTTTCTCCTCAGGCTCAATGTGAAGACCAAAAAATTCTGTCGACTCCTATTAGTATTCCAAATGTTGAAGTTAGAGTTGCAGACTGGCAGAACATGACAGTAAGTGACATGTGTTGTGTATAAACGTAACTCTTGTCTCATGGGCTCATCTGTATCCCTTAAATACCGGCCTTCAAATTTAAACATTATAGAGTTTTCATAAAGAAAAATCTGAATTCTGAGATCCCCACCGATTTCTAAAAGGAGGAAAGAGACGCGCTCTTATATCACTCTCTCTCTCTTCACTGCAGGAGAGGACACAAGATGGACTCAACAGAAAGTCAGACTTGATTCCATCCCCTGCAGTGAGGAGAGCATGATATGCAAGCACTTCTCTCTTCTCATTCTAGCAATTAGCGGGATCTCAGCACCTCAACAGATCAAAACCTTTAATATGGTTTCATAAAAAATCTGTGACCCTTCTAAGAATTTTCAAAGCCCTGGGGGCTTTAGCCATGGAGGGAAACCGGGACACATTGCAAGGGAAAGCGAGAAAGAAGGGAAAAAGTAAAAAAAAAAAAGAAAAGGGGGTAAGGCCTCTTTCACACAGGCGAGTTTTCCACGCATGTGCAATGCATGAGGTGGACGCATTGCACCCGCACTGAATCCTGACCCATTCATTTCTATTGGGCTATGCACATGAGCGGTGATTTTCACGTATCACTTGTGCGTTGCGTGAAAATCGCAGCATGCTCTATATTGTGGGTTTTTCACGCAACGCAGGCACCATAGAAGTGAATGGGGCTGCGGGAAAATCGCACTGCATCCAAAATCAAGTGCGGATGCAGTGCGGTTTTCCCGCAAGGTTGCTAAGAGACGGGACCCGATCTTTATTATTTCCCCGTATAACATGGTTATAAGCAGTGTCGGACTGGGGTACCAAGGGCCCACCAGTAAAATTTATTTTGGGGGCCCACCGTATGGATACAGTCAAATATAATAAATAATTTAACAAGTTATTTTGTATGAACATAGGCTGGTTGAGGTGCTGTACATTGAATATATGTATGTAGTGCAGTAAATCTAATGTTTTATGTTCCACTTGTGCAGGGGGTGGGAGACTAGGGGCCCACCTTGCTCAGGGGCCCACCGGGGGATTCCCCTGTACCCCTGTGGGCCAGTCCGAGCCTGGTTATAAGGGAAAATAATAGCATTCTCAATACAGAATGCTTAGTAAAATGTGGATTAAGGGGTTAAAAATAAAAAAAATTTACTCACCTTAGCCACTTCATCGCGTAGTTGCCGATCTCTTCTCTCTTCTTCAAGCATTAGCTGCCAGCTAAAGGACCTGTGGTGACGTCAAATCACATGGTCCATCACCATGGTGATGGACCATGTGATGAGCTCAGTGACGTCACCACAGGTCCTTTAGCCGACAGCTAATGAATGAAGAAGAGAGAAGAGATCGGCAACTACGCGATCAAGTGGATATGGTGAGTTAATTTTTTTATTTTTAACCCCTCCATCCACATTTTACAAAGCATTCTGTATTGAGAATGCTATTATTTTCCCTTATAACCATGTTATAAGGGAAAATAATAAAATCTACAGAATACTCTACCCAAACCCGAAATTCAGTGATGAAGTCCGGGTTCGGGTCTGGGTACCAAACATGCCGTTTTTTTCCCACGCGCGTGCAAAACGGATTTAAACGCTTTGCACACGCGCGGAAAAATCGCGCATTTTCCCGCAACGCACCCGCCTCTTATCCAAGCATCAAATGTGACACCCGTGTGAAAGAGGCCTAAAGGTTTATTTCAATAATGATAATCTCTTTTTCATTAGCACGGAGGCACTATACACGGAACCATATAAAAATCCATCAATCCTGCTCTTGAAATAAGAAAGTTGAAATCTGATTGGTTGCTTTGTGCGCTGTGTGTTCTCTATAGTGACACATAAGGCCTATTGCACACGAACGTGTGTGCCCCGTGGCCGTATTGTGGACC
Organism: Bufotes viridis; assembly: GCA_033119425.1. Classification (NCBI taxonomy): domain Eukaryota; kingdom Metazoa; phylum Chordata; class Amphibia; order Anura; family Bufonidae; genus Bufotes; species Bufotes viridis. Next base: position 177,341,328 of record CM065592.1, read on the forward strand.
GCATATGCGGATCCACAATAAACGGGCACTGTTCTGTGTGCATTCCGCATCACGGATGCGGACCCATTCACTTCAATGGGTCCGCAAATCCGGAGATGCAGAATGGTGCAGAACGGAAGCATGGAACGGAACACTACGGAAGCACTACAGAGTGGGGTTTCGTCCCGTACTTCCGTTCTGCAAAAAGATAAAACATGTCCTATCTTTTTGCGGAACAGGCAGATCGTGGACCCATTCAAGTGAATGGGTCCGTGATCCACTGCGGCTGCCCCACGGCCGGTGTTCGTTCATTGTGGCCCGCGTGCAATAGGCCTAATACTGAAGAATACAAACCCCAATAATAGTGCTCAGTATGGTCCTGTAATGATTACCTTATTTTTTTTTGCAGGATGAGTCATATTTTTTATATACCATTTGGGATACATATGATTTTTTTGATAGTTAACTTTTTTTTTTTTTGCTGAGATGACCACAAAACACATAGGAATTCTTGTCCATTTCTTTTATTACCAGACTGTAGAGAAAAAAAACGCTGTCATGCGTTTTGCACGCGCGGGAGAAAAATCGGCACTTTTGGTACCCAGACCCGAACCTGCACTTCTTCACAGAAGTGCATGTTTGGGTCAGAAATTGTCCCGCTGGTATTATTTCACATTATAACATAGTTATAATGTAAAATAATACCCTTGGCCATCTCCCTAATGTTTAAACTGGTGCAGAATGAGTTAAAATAATAAACTAATAATTACTTACCTGTTCCATTTGATCGCGAAGCCAGGCCTCCTCTCCGTTAGCTTGAAAGATGTAAAGGACCTGTGATGATGTCACAGCATCACATGGCTCAATCACCTGCTCCATCACTATGGTGATGGAGCATGTGATTGGTCCATGTGACCATGTGACATCATCCAAGGTCCTAACCACTATCCACAGCCTGAGGATAGTGTTTAAGGACCTTGGATGATGTCACATGGTCACATGGACCAATCACATGCTCCATCACCATAGTGATGGAGCAGGTGACTGGGCCATGTGATGTGACGTCATCACAGGTCCTTTAGATCATAGATGCTGCAGGGAAAGAGAGGACAGATCGCGACTACGCGATCAAGTGGCTAAGGTAAGTTAACTTTTATTATTTTTAACCCCTTCCTCATCATTTAACAATGCATTATTTATTAAGAATGCTATTATTTCCCCTTATAACCATGTTATAAGGGGAAATAATAGAGATTGGGTCCCGTTGCTAAGCAACAATGCGGGAAAATCGCAACGCATCCGCACTTGGTTGCGGATGCTTGCGATTTTCCGCATCCCCATTCACTTCTATGGGGCCTGCGTTGCGTGAAAACGCAGAATATAGAACATGCTGCGATTTTCACGCAACGCAGAAGTGATGCGTGAAAATCACCGCTCATGTGCACAGCCCCATAGAAATGAATGGGTCAGGATTCAGTGCGGGTGCAATGCGTCCTCCTCACGCATTGCACCCGCGCGGAAAACTCGCCCGTGTGAAAGGGGCCTTAAGGGTATTGTAAATGGCTGTCTTTATAGAAGCATGGACTGTATTTTTAGGCAGGGTTTACAAAGCAAAAATGTCAGTGCCATATCTTGTGTCCTTGAAAATTATTCTTAAAAACAGTCAAGTATTTTTATTGGTATAGGGTAAATATGTTTAGGCAATTGGCACGTTTTAATTTTTATGCCCACCAACAATGATGGATTAATCATCAAGAATGATTTTTTGTGTTATGTTCTTTAACAGGCGTTCCAGCAAGGGAATGAGGTTTTATCTCACCTAAACCTTTTTATGAATGTCACACAACATTTAAAGACTCCTGCATGTATGTCCCAGCAATTAAAACAACTCACGCGCAGTATCAGAGCGGTACATGGCCTTGTTAATAAGGCATGGAAGCAAGCTAATAACGACACTCAAGAAGCTTCTTTTGTTCCGTCAGATACAGTTTCCACTATTTCTTCAGACATCATGGACATTTTTCACAGATTTGTCAAACTGCTTCAGGGGAAAGTAACCTTCCTTTTGAATGCCCTATGTGATGTCAGCTCCAGATGAGGGCATCTAAGCATGTGAACTACTGCTAATCAAGGGACATGTAACTAGATCTCCACCTGACCTTGTATGTTGAGCATTAGGTTGCACTTGGACTGGAAACTTCACTATCATGTATATATCAGTTTGTTCATGGGACAATAAGTCAAATAAACTATTTTATTAATTTTAGAGAGTTTTATTTGCCTCACTAAGTCTTGTATCACAAACCAGACCACAAGGGTCACGACTCACACTGAATACAAATGTGGCTCTCAAAATCAGTTTCATTTGTTGAAGGATGTATAAGACAAGACATTGAAACATTTCTCTCTTCGGATTATTGTTTATTAGTGTTGAGCGAACAGTTCGAGCATAGTTCGGGTCCGTACCGAATTTTGGGGTGTTCGTGACACGGACCCGAACCCGAACTTTTTCGTAAAAGTTCGGGTTCGGTTCGTCGTTCGGCATGTATTTTGGCGCATTTTGAAAGGCTGCAAAGCAGCCAATCAACATGCATCATACTACTTGCCCTAAGATGCCATCGCAGCCATGCCTACTATTGGCAAGGCTGTGATTGGCCAAGTGCAGCATGTGACTCAGCCTCTTTATAAGCTTGTGCGCACGTCGGGACGTGCTCACTCCCGATGTGAATAGAACAGGGATAGACGCAGCTGATGCTAGGGCGAGAATAGGCAGGGATAATTGAATAACTGGAAGCAAATTTCTCTCCTCCACCTGTGATTCATCTGAACAACTGCAGCTGAGCTGCTTTTTTGATAGGGATTGGCTATTTTTAGAGTGGCCAGAGTGATTTTTCCATCCACATGTACCTGGGCTGACCGCCGGCCGCCATTTTGCGACTTGTAGTGCTGCAGCAGAAGCTGCCACAGTGTGCATTCCAAAGCTCCAAACAAGTCAGACATCTACACCTGGGATTCAGACCAATAGCGATTTAGCAGCACAGTCCAAGGCTATTTTTTTTAAAGGTTGTGCAGACCATTTTGTGGCACATGTTACTGGGCTGATAGGCGGCGGCCATCTTGGGACTAGTGCTGCAGCACAATCTCTCCCAACGTCCATTAATCACTTGTAATAGTGGTCTGTGCCATAGAAATCCTACATCAGGGACTTGGGTGTGCTTGTGCTTTATTTAAAAAAGGCCAAGTTAGTTTATCTGGCGTTCAATATACTAGATACAGTTAGGCCTGCGTTTCATACATCTGGAATTAGCAAACTAATGTGCTGGGGTTGGGAAAACATATATGTACCCATACTAGAATCTGTCAAAGAAAGCGGTACTCACATATAACAGTCATTCCATCTGTAATCCATACAGTCAAAAGACTGAAAGTATTCCAGTGAGGAATTTTTTTATTTAAAAAGGCCAAGTTAGTTTATCTGTGCGTTCAATATACTAGATACAGTTAGGCCTGCGTTTCATACATCTGGAATTAGCAAACTAATGTGCTGGGGTTGGGAAAACATATATGTACCCATACTAGAATCTGTCAAAGAAAGCGGTACTCACATATAACAGTCATTCCATCTGTAATCCATACAGTCAAAAGACTGAAAGTATTCCAGTGAGGGAATTTTTTTATTTAAAAAGGCCAAGTTAGTTTATCTGGCGTTCAATATACTAGATACAGTTAGGCCTGCGTTTCATACATCTGGAATTAGCAAACTAATGTGCTGGGGTTGGGAAAACATATATGTACCCATACTAGAATCTGTCAAAGAAAGCGGTACTCACATATAACAGTCATTCCATCTGTAATCCATACAGTCAAAAGACTGAAAGTATTCCAGTGAGGGAATTTTTTTATTTAAAAAGGCCAAGTTAGTTTATCTGGCGTTCAATATACTAGATACAGTTAGGCCTCATGTTTCATACATCTGGAATTAGCAAACTAATGTGCTGGGGTTGGGAAAACATATATGTACCCATACTAGAATCTGTCAAAGAAAGCGGTACTCACATATAACAGTCATTCCATCTGTAATCCATACAGTCAAAAGACTGAAAGTATTCCAGTGAGGGAATTTTTTTATTTAAAAAGGCCAAGTTAGTTTATCTGGCGCTCAATATACTAGATACAGTTAGGCCTCATGCTTTCATACATCTGGAATTAGCAAACTAATGTGCTGGGGTTGGGAAAACATATATGTACCCATACTAGAATCTGTCAAAGAAAGCGGTACTCACATATAACAGTCATTCCATCTGTAATCCATACAGTCAAAAGACTGAAAGTATTCCAGTGAGGGAATTTTTTTATTTAAAAAGGCCAAGTTAGTTTATCTGGCGCTCAATATACTAGATACAGTTAGGCCTGTGCTTTCATACATCTGGAATTAGCAAACTAATGTGCTGGGGTTGGGAAAACATATATGTACCCATACTAGAATCTGTCAAAGAAAGCGGTACTCACATATAACAGTCATTCCATCTGTAATCCATACAGTCAAAAGACTGAAAGTATTCCAGTGAGGGAATTTTTTATTTAAAAAGGCCAAGTTAGTTTATCTGACGCTCAATATACTAGATACAGTTAGGCCTACGTTTCATACATCTGGAATTAGCAAACTAATGTGCTGGGGTTGGGAAAACATATATGTACCCATACTAGAATCTGTCAAAGAAAGCGGTACTCACATATAACAGTCATTCCATCTGTAATCCATACAGTCAAAAGACTGAAAGTATTCCAGTGAGGGAATTTTTTTATTTAAAAAGGCCAAGTTAGTTTATCTGGCTCAATATACTAGATACAGTTAGGCCTCATGTTTCATACATCTGGAATTAGCAAACTAATGTGCTGGGGTTGGGAAAACATATATGTACCATACTAGAATCTGTCAAAGAAAGCGGTACTACATATAACAGTCATTCCATCTGTAATCCATACAGTCAAAAGACTGAAAGTATTCAGTGAGGGAATTTTTTTATTTAAAAGGCCAAGTTATTTATCTGGCTCAATATACTAGATACAGTTAGGCCTGCGTTCATACATCTGGAATTAGCAAACTAATGTGCTGGGGTTGGGAAACATATATGTACCCATACTAGAATCTGTCAAAGAAAGCGGTACTCACATATAACAGTCATTCCATCTGTAATCCATACAGTCAAAAGACTGAAAGTATTCCAGTGAGGGAATTTTTTTATTTAAAAAGGCCAAGTTAGTTTATCTGACGCTCAATATACTAGATACAGTTAGGCCTGCGTTTCATACATCTGGAATTAGCAAACTAATGTGCTGGGGTTGGGAAAACATATATGTACCCATACTAGAATCTGTCAAAGAAAGCGGTACTCACATATAACAGTCATTCCATCTGTAATCCATACAGTCAAAAGACTGAAAGTATTCCAGTGAGGGAATTTTTTTATTTAAAAAGGCTAAGTTAGTTTATCTGGCGTTCAATATACTAGATACAGTTAGGCCTCATGCTTCATACATCTGGAATTAGCAAACTAATGTGCTGGGGTTGGGAAAACATATATGTACCCATACTAGAATCTGTCAAAGAAAGCGGTACTCACATATAACAGTCATTCCATCTGTAATCCATACAGTCAAAAGACTGAAAGTATTCCAGTGAGGGAATTTTTTTATTTAAAAAGGCCAAGTTAGTTTATCTGGCGTTCAATATACTAGATACAGTTAGGCTCTGCGTTTCATACATCTGGAATTAGCAAACTAATGTGCTGGGGTTGGGAAAACATATATGTACCCATACTAGAATCTGTCAAAGAAAGCGGTACTCACATATAACAGTCATTCCATCTGTAATCCATACAGTCAAAAGACTGAAAGTATTCCAGTGAGGGAATTTTTTTATTTAAAAAGGCCAAGTTAGTTTATCTGAGCGCTCAATATACTAGATACAGTTAGGCCTGCGTTTCATACATCTGGAATTAGCAAACTAATGTGCTGGGGTTGGGAAAACATATATGTACCCATACTAGAATCTGTCAAAGAAAGCGGTACTCACATATAACAGTCATTCCATCTGTAATCCATACAGTCAAAAGACTGAAAGTATTGAAACAATGTTTATCTTTCTTCATGTACATCATGACCTGACTGCAAGCAGAGGGGTAACTTGAGGCTCCTGGACCCCAATGCAAAATATGTAACAGAGCTACCAACTACAATGTGCCAATATTTAATGGTGGCTTCTCATGTGACAATGAGGTCTATAGGCCCCCAGGGTCCAGGCGTGACTACCACCTCTGCCTATTAATAGGCACACTTCATCATTCCAGTCCTTGGTTTGTACTACACACTACAGTACAAGTGGTGTTGTAATTTAGCTTCTATTGTATAAGTGCATATTTCCCTGTCTGGACCATGTGGAGAAACAATGATTTATACATTCTTCAACATTGAAATTGTAACACCAAGAAGGGAAAGTTGTGGAATTATGGAAATCACATGTTAATCATATGCAAATGCTAAAAAATGGAAGCAAAATATTAAAAACACCTCCATTTATTCAGTATTGAGTATGCTATAAATGAGGTTATTAATGAAGGAATGTTCTGTCATGCTGAATGCACTTGTTCATGCAAATCATGAAGATCCACTGCTGGAAGCTGCCTTTGCAATTTTCAGCCAATGACGTCCCACATGTGCTCGATGGGAGACAATTCCAGAGGCACCAACGGCCACACAGGCTGCTCACAGTAGCACGAGCAACATACAGCCTGGCTTGTCTAGATAAAAATCGGCTTCTGGTACACTTTGGAGAAATTACCATACCACTGGTTCCACGACCAAATCAATGTAATGCCAAGCTGTTAGCGTAACAGAAACGAATACTAGATAGGTCCAGCTACTGTACATTATGCCACCCCACACACCATAATGACAGGAGTAGGACAAATGTGATGTTCTCTTGTGAATTCCTCTTCATGCCATTGCCCACGTAATGGGCTATCATTGCATCTGAGACAAAAGTAGGACTCATCGTTGAAGAGGATAAACCTCCATTCCTGTCTCCATTGCCATCTTGCCGTACACAATGATAGCCTTTGAGAGTGGTGGCGTGGGGTCAATAGAACTGGAACTCTGGCTCATAGCCCAAAATCTTTCAAATGTGTTCTGATAGTGTATGTAGACACTGTTTGCCGCCCTAGGCTTGGGATGTGACGTCCATTTTCACTTGCAGTACAGAATGGATCACTACACATCATTCTTCTAATCAGATGATCCATTTGTGCAGAGATTTGCCTTCGTGTACCTCTTGCTGTCATTCCAGTTTGTTGTTGTTCTTCCAACCACAAAGACACACAATGTTGAACAGTGCTGATATCTCGGCCTAGGTGCATAACGATCTGCTAGAGTGAAGTCCCAGTTGACTTCTAACGATTTTTGAGGTGTCATGTGGCTAAAACACTTTACTTTTAATCTGGCTTTTATGCCCCTCCCACGTGCCACAGATTGGAGCCACTTGCTTGAAAATTTTATCATTCTCACATCCTAGCAACACTTGCTACTTCCTTGATTTGCATAACCTTACAGTTTGTCTTTCTTGCGCTTGTAATTTAATTGCGGAGGAGTGTAGTAACGTAGATCCTTCATTATAAAAAGCAAAAGTTACACTGTGCATGCGCTAAACAGGGTATTTGAGACGTGCAGTAGAAACCAAAGGATGGTGACAATGGACTATGATACACTTATTAGTGCACAAGCACTGGATGTGGATTCAGGCGTGTGTACTAGAAACTAAAAGATAGGTGCATCCTTAGAGACATAGATACAGTATGTGGGTCAGGGCATGGCCCAGACAATGCAGTAGGAGTAAAGATGAGCGAACTTCTATTTTTAGTTCGGCGTCCAAAGTTCGGGTTCGGGTTATCGTAGCATCCCGTTATGGATTACGCTACTACTGACCATAACAGCATTTGGAATCCATAAGGGGCTGCTTCATTGAACCCAAACCTTGGACAACCCTAAGGACCTGGGGTGACGTCACCATCATGTGATCAGTGCAGGGGGCGTGGCTCAGCACTGGATTGTATAAGAGGTTAATCCTTATGGATTCCAAATGCCGTTATGGTCCGTGGTAGCGGAATCCATAAAGGGATGCTACGATAACCCGAACCCAAACTTTGGACGCCGAACTAAAAATAGAAGTTCGCTCATCTCTAAGTAGTAGTATTTTTACTGTGCAAAAGTTAGTGACCAGATAATGTAAAAAAAATATAGAAAATGCAGGTAATATAAAAAGTTTAGCACTTTTCCCTTAATCTCCTTTACTGTCGTCCTGTTTTGTCTGATATTATAGTTAAAACTGTGAAATATATAAAGAAATCTTCTCTAAGTGTCCCTGGAGATGAACCATACCCCCTTCTCTGTTGTAAGTGTAGTATAATTTCTTACTAGTGGCTGAAAATGTATAGAATGAATCCACACATGGTGGTAGGTTGTAAGTTCTCAGTGTAGCCTTAGATGACTTGTGGCCACTGAATTTTAGATTAGAAGGTAATGTGAGAGCCCGAAGTGCACAAATGCCCAGGAATCCCACCGATTGATGGCATACTCTCAAAAAACGTTAAGGAATTTTTATCCTTATGGTTGGATGTTTAGCAAATTATGACAAAATATGGATCCCACATTTATATATTTGTTTGTTTTTGTATATTTAAAGGGGTTGGCCACTTTCTGGTACTCATAACCAATGTTTATATAAGATGACTATATGCTACTTACTAACATAGCCTTTGTTGATATTCTGTGCCGTTTGCTATATTGCATAAGGTATGACCGCTTATTAGACAAATCTTCTGTGATGTCCACATAGAGGTACTGGTCATAAGATGGCCGCTAATGAATCTGAATGGAGGAGACATGGAGGTGATTTTCCTGGTCACATGACCCTCCATCAGTAACCATTTTATGAACAAAACCTCCATTTGGACAGAACAAAAAAAATTTGGCCAACAAGGGGGCATATTTTATGAAAATATAGAAAATGGTGCAGAATTTCAACAAAGTTTATATTAGTAAGTGCCATATAGTCATCTTACAAACACAATAGTCAACAGTAACCAGAAAGTGGCCAACCCTTCTAAGTTTTTTTTTTGACTGTCCACATTGTTTGTCATAAGGATTCTTCAGGGATGCAGTGCCTTTATGGATGTCCCTCCTGAGTGTCTAGAAGGGGTATGGCCATGAGGTTCCACTTCCTCCCAGTAAGTTAGCTTGCCCACTGGGTGATGCTTAGGTGCAGCCTATGAAGCTATCAAAGCAGAGATTGGGAAAGAAGAACAGTGCACACCAAAACCTTATCCCGAACATGAAGCATGGTGGAGGAAGCATCATGGTTTGGGGCTTCTTTGTTGTCTCAGGGCCTGTAGAATGTAAATGCAGCAGTCCATGATCCCAAGCTGAAGAGACATTGGTGATGCAACAAGACAAAGAATCAACGTACATGAAGGAGAAAATGAAAAATATATAGTATAATGAATGCCGCCTGATTATACCAGACACTACATTCCCAAATCTTATATATGTGCACACATTCCTAAGGTGGGGGTAGTACTCATTTGGGTAAGGGGCTAAAGATTAGCAAGGATGAAGCAAACATTGTTAATGAATAGCAGATGTTGGTCAAGAAGAACATGACGCAAGCATGCATTGTCCATACATAGATATGTCCAATGGGGTTGTAGAGAGTGTTTAACCCATCCAATAAGAATAAGACAAGTATCTAAAGTTTGGGGTGGTTATGTGTATAAGATGAGTGTGGGCCTCTCCCCCTTTGAGCATTTTCCTTTGTGCGATTGAAGCTGTTAATGCTCCCGGCTAGCTGCAATAAACCTTATTCTTCCTGAAGACTGCGTTTCCTGAGTGGTTTTCCACAACATACACAAATAAATCATCTAAGGAATGGTTGGAAAAGAGGATTTTTATTTTGGAAAGGTGAAGTCATAATTCTGAAAATAGCCCTATAAAGATGCTGTACCATGAGCTGAAGAAGACTGCGCATGCAAGGGGTCCCTGAAACAACATTTTTTGGAGGTAATTGCTGCTAAAGGTGGTCTACAGATTATTAAAGGATAGATCCCTTGGATAGATCATCAGCATCTGATCGGTCGGGGTGTGACACATAGGACCCCCGGCGATCGGCTGTTTGAGAAGGCAGCGGCGCTCGCAGTATTACTGCAAAATTATTGCTGTTTCCCACAAGCCAGTGACTAGCCTGGGAGTGGCTCAGCCCCACTGAAGTTAACGGGGCTGAGCCGCATCCAGGCCAGTGATAATAGTCGTGATGGGACTCCCCCTAAAACAAATGCTGATGATCTATCCAAAGGATAGATCATCATTAATAAAAAGGTGTAGAACCCCTTAAAAATTACGTGGTTCACTTACTTTCTCTTGCTGCACTGTAGTTGTTTACTACTCATTGTGTTCAATAAAAGATTCCCAGCATTTGTCATGATGAGGATCGTCATGTGACTCATCTTTTCTCTGTTCCTTGCACTGTGAGCCTGCTGCTAGGTATGAGCAGACGTATCAGCCTTCCATCATAGGTATACGTCGGGAATCCTCCTGAACCCACCCTAAGAACGCAAGCGCTTCTGCTTGGAGAAGGCTACAGGGGAGACAAGTGAAAACAAAAAGAGAAAAAATGGTCTTCTGGGGCGTTGGAAACTAAAACTCAAAAATCATCAAAAGCAATTAAAACAATAAAACCGGACAAGCAGAGGGGAACAAGTTTCGGAGGAGGTCCGCCTCCTTCCTCAGGCCAACAAATACTGACATTATTTACAATTTATAACAATGCCCTAGAAGTGAAAAGTAAGTGCAAAGGTCATAGTATGAACCATGCTGAGAAAAGTGGAGAGTCTGGAGAAGAGGAGATTATATGCCCAGATTCCATCTGCGTCTAGTGAGTATACTCGATTAGCCGCTTCAGCCCCCCTAGCTTAAACACCCTTAATGACCAGGCCACTTTTTACAATTCTGCACTACACTACTTTCACTGTTTATTGCTCCGTCATGCAACTTACCACCCAAATGAATTTTACCTCCTTTTCTTCTCACTAATAGAGCTTTCATTTGGTGGTATTTCATTGCTGCTGACATTTTTACTTTTTTTGCTATTAATCAAAAATTACCAAAATTTTTGCAAAAAAATGACATTTTTCACTTTCTGTTGTTTAAAAAAACTACATTTCTATATAAATTTTTCTCTAAATTTATTGTTCTACATGTCTTTGATAAAAAAAAAAAGTCCAATAAGTGTATATTTATTGGTTTGGGTAAAAGTTATAGCGTTTACAAACTATGGTGCAAAAAAGTGAATTTCGGCATTTTGAAGCAGCTCTGACTTTCTGAGCGCCTGTCATGTTTCTTCAGGTGCTAGAATGTCAGGATAGTATGAATACCCCCCAAATCACACCATTTTAGAAAGAAGACACCCCAAAGTATTCGCAGAGGGGCATGGTGAGTTCATGTATCATTTCATTTTTTCACAAGTTAGCGGAAAATGACACTTTCTGAGAAAAAAAAAAAAGTTTCAATTTCTGATAACTTCTGGCAAAAAAATAAAAATCTCAGACGGACTCACTATGCCCCTCAGTGAATACCTTGGGGTGTCTACTTTCCGAAATAGGGTCATTTGTGGGGTGTGTTTACTGTTCTGGCATTTTGGGCGGGGCTAAATTGTGAGCCGCCATGTAAAACCTAAAGGTACTCGTTGGAATTTGGGCCCTTTGTGCACTCAGGCTGCAAAAAGTGTCACTCATGTGGTATCGCCGTACTCAGGAGAAGTAGGGCAATGTGTTTTGGGGTGTATTTTTACATATACCCATGCTGGGTGAGAGAAATATCTCTGTAAATTGGCAACTTTGAATAAAAATTTTTAAAAGTTGTCGTTTACAGCGATATTTCTCACACCCAGCATGGGTATATGTAAAACACCCCAAAACACATTGCCCCACTTCTTCTGAGTACGGCGATACCACATGAGTGACACTTTTTGCAGCCAAGATGCGCAAAGGGCCCTAAAACCAATGAGTACCTTCAGGATTTCACAGGCCATTTTTACGCATTTGGATTCTCACGCTTTAGGGCCCCTAAAATGCCAGGGCAGTATAAATACCCACATGTGACCCCATTGTGGAAAGAAGACACCCCAAGGTATTCTGTGAGGGGCATGGCGAGTTCACAGAAAAAAAATTTGGCACAAGTTAGCGGAAATTGATATATATTTTTTTTTTTACAGTCTCATATTCCACTAACTTGTGACAAAAATAAAATTTTACATGAACTCACCATACCCCTCACGGAATACCTTGGGGTGTCTTCTTTCTAAAATGGGGTCACATGTGAGGTGTTTGTACTGCCCTGGCATTTGAGGGTCTCCGCAATCATTACACGTATGGCCAGCATTAGGAGTTTCTGCGATTCTCCTTATATTGAGCATACGGGTAATGAGATTTTTTCCGTTCAGCCTCTGCGCTGAAAAAAAAAAAATGAACGGCACTGATTTTTTCATTCGCATCGGTCAATGTGGATTAAAAATCTCTGCCAAAATCAGTGACTGCGGTGCGGTGGGCTGGGCGCTAGCTACCTAACAAGTAGCTAACTAACTGGCGGTGATAAGGGACCCTTATGCCCCATTCACACGTCCGCAATTCTGTTTGCGGAACGGAATTGCGGACCCATTCATTTCTATGGGGACAGACGTTGTCCCGCTCGGATCCGGAATTACGGATCCGCGCTTCCGGGTCTGCACTTCCGTTCCGCAAAAATATAGAACATGTCCTATTCTTGTCCGCAATTGCGGACAAGAAAAAGCATTTTCTATATAGTTCTGGCAATGTGCGGATCTGCAAAATGCAGAAAGCACATTGCCGGTGTCCGTGTTTTGAGGATCTGTGGATCCGCGGATCCACGGATCCGCAAAACACATATGGACGTCTGAATGGAGCCTTACAAGGGGTTTGATCAATGACAGGGGGGTGATCAGGGGTCTAGATTGGGTGATCAAGGGGTTAATTGGTGAGGGGGGGTGGGGGGGGGGTTTAGTGTAGTGTTTGGTCCAACTTTACATAGTTACCTGGTCCTCTGGTGGTCGATCCCAGCAAATGGGACCACCAGAGGACCAGGTAGCAGGTATATCAGACGCTGTTCACAAAACAGCGTCTGATATACTTGTTTGATGCGATTTATATCGCATCTACAGCCTGCCAGCGATTGATCATCGCTGGCAGGCTGTAGTACAACTATTCAGACGCGCGACGCAGGAAGTCTCGCGTCTCGCGAGATGACGCGCCGCCGTGTCCGATCAGAAGAACAGGACCGCCCGCAGGACGCAATCCTGCGTACGGCGGTCCTGAAGAAGTTAGTAGAGGTACGATAGTGGTGAAGGTACTTCCCTATTATGTATACTTTTTGACATCACACAGGATTTCTGGAGGAAAGGAGCCTGGGTGACTCAACTGTCTTAACCAATATACTGCTGGTGAACTGTATGAATCATTGAAGAGGGAAGCGCGGTCTCGTATATTAACCTTTAACCTGAATGTGTGAATTGATCCCAATACACGTCTGAGACACGCAGCGAGGGACCATCCAAACGAACTGGTTACTTTGCTTTAAACCATAGTATGAACCATATTCAGTGTTTAAAAATTATAGATAAATCATAATAAGATAAATAGATATAAAAGATACATAAAGATACTAAGTGGCCACATTTAGACTATAAAAATTTGAGTCTGACCTTATCAGTAAAAAGGCATTAAAATTTAGGAGGGATAGGGAGGATTACTTCATTAACCAAGTTCGGAAGTGGCCTAAAAAAATCGGCCACAGTTCCCTGCATTGGTGAGTTGAGGAGATCCTCCATGCTCCCCAATAACGACACATTATCCTGCAGGGGAACTGAAGGGCCTACTAATTTTGGTTCCACTCCAGGTCTCCTCAATATATATAAAACATACAAAAATTGCAGCCCTCACCTATATCCGACTCCCAGAAGCACGGATGCAGCTAGGATCAGCTGCTAACTTGTAATGTGAGAAAAGACAGAAAGGTCCAGTTTCTAAAATCCAATTCTTTATTCCAGCAGTTTAAAAATCCTCCATACACAGGATGACAATACACAATCTACGCGTTTCGGACACACAAATTACAGTCCTAGGACTGTCATTTGTGTTTCCGAAACGCGTAGATTGTTTATTGTCATCCTGTGTATGGAGGTTTTTTAAACTGTAATTTGTGTGTCCGAAACAAGTAGATTGTGTATTATAATCCTGTGTATGGAGGATTTTTAAACCGCTGGAATAAAGAATTAGATTTTAGAAGCTGGACCTTTTTGTCTTTTCTCACTCCAGGTCTCCTATACCTACTCCACCCTCCTACTGAAGTCAGATTGCAACTTTTCTGTGACTTGCGAGGACCCCCCATGTGCTGGGCCCCTCACAGGTAATATACTTACCCCGCTTCCTGCGCCGCTCCTGGTCCTCGCACCGCTGCTTCTGCCTGTACATGGATGAAAACATCTGGTGTTGGGGGAGAGCAGCCAATGGAAGAAGGGGATGAGCCTCCCTAGAGTCACCCGCAATGCTAGGAAAGGCTCATCCCTGTCCCAGCCTGCCATTGGCTGCTCCCCTCGACAACGGATGTTTTCATCCGTTTACAGGGAGAAGTAGCAGCGGTGGTGCGGGGACCAGGAGCAGCACCGGTAGCGGGGAGCCAGGTAAGTAAATTACCGGTGACAGGCCCGGCACATGGGGGCTGTTTGTGAAATTGGATAACCCCCTTTAATGATTAAGGGTTGCAGTCACTCCTACATCCCCCCCATTTATTAGAATGACATGCACATTGAAACCCAAAACCCCATCTGAATTTTTATTTATTTGTTATCCATTTCTTAGAAATAAATGTAGAGCATTTCCAGCACAGTGAGAAGCCCACTTTAAAGCTATGATAAGAAATCAAATATTTCCAGATGACCAAATAATACATACCCATGTTCAGCCAACCATTGTGATAAAACAAAAGGGAAGTTATGATGAAAACCACGTAAGTCCAATACTGAGATAGGGAATAGTAGGTAATTAAGCTGTAAAACTGAGAGCAGCGGTACCTTTACATTAATCATACAAGTGTCTTTTCATAAGTGAAAGATAAATGTGTTTATGATGCAATAACATCTTTTATTGCTGGAGCTAGAAACTTGATAACTGCTGTGTATGTGACAGAAGGCGCCGTCGCCTGGGGAGTGTATGTGCTCAGGAGCACACAGAATAGTGTGAGGGTCATACAAGGCCATATGCTATCTAATTTAGGAACATTAGTAGTTACAGATATATTTTGAACACACTGTAAATATAAATGGGGTACAGTCACACTTGGAGAGATTACAAATGTATAAAAACGAAAACAAAATTCCCTTCAACTGTTTAAAGGGACAGTCCTGTTCCCTCGACTACTGTCCAGAGAAATGATTCAAGGTAGTGTCACAGGAACATACAGGTGTGCAGTGCTGGAAGATTCAGGCAAAGACCTGCCAACTACAAAGAGGTGTAAGCTGCTGGGTCCCAATGCAAAACCTGTGAGATGGTCCCCCACCTACCATGTGGCACTTATAATACTGGTCACATTTTATGTGGTAGAGAGGCCTTTGGGTCCCCTTAAGCAACTAGACTTTGGCATAACTACTTCCCGTGCGCCCCCTATGTCATTGCTACAACAGGAGCATAGATCGCCAACATTCAGCTAATGGCACAGGGTCAGAACAGTGGCGTAACTAGACTGGGCCCCACAGCAAATTTATGAATGGGTCCCCTCCTCCCCCAGAAACTTCTTCAGAACTCCCTCTTTCAGTGCAACCCCAACTCCTGTGGCTAGTCAAGATTGCTCTCTTAGATGAGGCCCTGCAGCCACTCCATCCATTTCCTACAGTGTCACTGTTTATAATGTCATTGTATAATACTGTAGCGGGGGCCCTGACAAAAAAAATAATCTTTTAGTCCTGATCCTGGGTGGGCCCCTTCTGAGTTCGGTCCCCAAAGCAGCCACTTCCCCTATAGCTACACCCCTGGGTCACAACACTACAGAGAAGTGGAGTAAAAGCTGTTTGCTGTATGTTATAGACATCTCCAGATCTAGAAACCCTAGGCCAACAGGAAAGTTAAAGGGATTTTATGACATTTTACTACCGATGACCTATCCTCAGGGTCTGATCAGTGGGGGTCTGACACCTGTCACCCCCGCAGATCAGCTGATTGGGAAGGCACTGGTGCTCCTGTGATCGCCACAGCCTTATCGCAGGTTTCCCTAGCCCGAGTGACCACACATTCTTTGTTCACGTGGCCTAGGCGCAGCTCTGCCCCATAGAAATGAATGTCGCTAAGCTGCGATACCAAGCACAGTCGCTATAGAATGTTTGACGCTGTGCTTAGTGAGTACAGAGAAGGCCGCAGATCGAGGGGGTCCCGGGTTTTGGAACCCACTGATCAGATACTGATGATGACCTATCAGTAGTAAAATGTCGGAAAACCCTTTTAAGCCACCAGGTTGCAACAGGAGCAATTATCCCAGTGTTTGGCAACCACCTGTGTAACAATTAAATGTTTCATTTTTAGATGCCAGAAAAACACAGTTTTGAATGACTTTTAGTCTCTTGCAATGGTCAGGGAAAAATGCCAGCATTTCCATCATTTCAAGGTATTGAGGACCATAAGACTAAAGGCCTAGACTATCCGGGAAAGACACCTATAAAAGCACCGCAAAAAGAATGTGCAAACTGAACACACTGTTAACACTAAAAATAAAGCACCTTGCTCATCCAGCCCAGCTTAATGGCTAGCAGTATACCGTAAACATTCCTCCCCCGAATTAACTCTTTAAGGACTAAGCCACTTTTGGCCTTTGGGTAGAGCCACACATGGTAGATTTTTCCAGTAGGGGTCTCTGGTGCACTGGGATGAAATGCTCTATAGGGACTGGGGTCTCTGGTGTACTGGGATGAAATCCTCTATAGGGACTGGAGACTCTGAGTGCACTGGATTGAAATGCTCTATAGCGACTGGAGACTGAGTGCACTGGATTGAAATGCTCTATAGGGACTGGAGACTCTGAGTGCACTTGGATGAAATGCTCTATAGGGACTGGGGTCTCTGGTGAACTGGGATGAAATGGTCTATAGGGACTGGGGACTCTGAGTACACTGGGATGAAATGGTCAATAGGGACTGGGGTCTCTGGTGCATTGGATTGAAATGCTCTATAGGGACTGGAGACTCTGAGTGCACTTGGATGAAATGCTCTACAGGGACTGGGGTCTCTGGTGAACTGGGATGAAATGGTCTATAGGGACTGGGGACTCTGAGTACACTGGGATGAAATGGTCAATAGGGACTGGGGTCTCTGGGGCATTGGATTGAAATGCTCTATAGGGACTGGAGACTCTGAGTGCACTTGGATGAAATGCTCTATAGGGACTGGGGTCTCTGGTGAACTGGGATGAAATGCTCTATAGGGACTGGAGACTCTGAATGCACTGGGATGCAATGTTCTACATTGTCTGGGGATTGTGGGTACAATGGGAGGCACTGCTTTGCAGGGACTGGTGACTGGAATAATTGGGATGAAATACTCTATGAGGAACTGGGGACTCTGGGTCTGTTGGGACTGGGAATGAAATGCTCTGCGGTGATTGGGTACGCTGGGTAAATGGGGATGCAATGCTCTGCAGGAATTAGCGGGGGATCGGGATATAATGCTCTACAGAGATTGTGGAATCTGGATGCAATGGAAAGCAATGTCCTGCAAGGACTGGGGATTCTATTTGCCCTCTCCTCCTAGGAATACAATACTCTGCAGGAAAGCCTTCTGAGACCCCCACTGGCACTCAAATAAAAGGTTAGTGCTGTGTCCCCTTCACTTATTTTCTTTGCACATGCCATCACTCTTTGAATTTATTAACTGTCTTAAAGAGTTCTTCAGGAATTATTGAATATAGCAGCCTGTGGAGTTTCACTTGGCCTTAAATTTTATATTTTAAAAACTCTTTTTTTTAGAAGCAATTATTAGATTGCTTGTCCAATACGTTGCAATTAGGGATGAGCGAATCGATTTCGGATGAGACATCCGAAGTCGATTCGCATATAACTTCTTTCAAAACTGTACGGAGCGAACGCTCAGTACATTATTAGAATGTATTGGCTCTGATGAGCTGAAGTTATTACTTTGCAAAGTCTCGCAAGACTTCGCATAACAACTTCAGAAATTGATTTATACTGTAAAAAAACATTTGGACCACTTGGAACCGAACCTGAGTTCGGGAAATGTTTTTTCACAGTATAAATCAATTTCTGAAGTTATTATGCGAAGTCTTGCGAGACTTTGCAAAGTAATAACTTCGGCTCATCAGAGCCAATACATTCTAATACTTTACTGTGCGCTCGCTCCGTACAGTATTGAAACAAAGTTTTATGCAAATCGGCTTCGGATGTTTCATCCGAAGTCGATTCGCTCATCCCTAGTTGCAATGAACTGTGGCATCTGAAGGGTTAAATGTCTGTTAACCTGCGCAGCTATGGTGCTCACAAGTGGGCGCCATTGTTAACCACCTCAACCCCACTAGCTTAAACACCCTTAATGACCAGACCACTTTTTACAATTCTGCACTACACTACTTTCACCGTTTATTGCTCGGTCATACAACTTACCACCCAAATGAATTTTACCTCCTTTTCTTCTCACTAATAGAGCTTTCATTTGGTGGTATTTCATTGTTGCTGACATTTTAACTTTTTTTGATATTAATCAAAAATGACCAAACTTTTTGCAAAAAAAGTCATTTTTCACTTTCTGTTGCAAATTTGTTTTTAAAAAACCACATTTCTATATAAATTTTTCTCTCAATTTATTGTTCTACATGTCTTTGATAAAAAAAAAATCCAATAAGTGTATATTTATTGGTTTGGGTAAAAGTTATTGCAGGACAAAACTTACCAGGAAAGGTTAAAGGACCTTAACATGTATAGCTTGGAAGTAAGAAGAGACAGAGGGGATATGATAGAAACTTTTAAATACATAAAGGGAAGCATCACGGTAAAAGAGGAGAGAATATTTAAAAGAAGAAAAACTGCTACAAGAGGACATAGTTTTAAATTAGAGGGGCAAAGGTTTAAAAGTAACATCAGGAAGAATTACTTTACTGAGAGAGTAGTGGACGCATGGAATAGCCTTCCTGCAGAAGTGGTAGCTGCAAATAAAGTGAAGGAGTTTAAGCATGCATGGGATATGCATAAGGCCATCCTTCATATAAGATAGGGCCTGGGGCTATTCATAGTATTCAGTATATTGGGCAGACTAGATGAGCCAAATGGTTCTTATCTGCCGACACATTCTATGTTTCTATGTTTCTATGTTATAGTGTTTACAAACTATGGTGCAAAAAGTGAATTTCCGCATTTTGACTTTCTGAGCACCTGTCATGTTTACTGAGGCACTACAATGCCCAGGCAGTAGAAACACCCCACAAATGACCCCATTTCAGAAAGTAGACACCCTAAGGTATTCGCTGATGGGCATAGTGAGTTCATGGAACTTTTTATTTTTTGTCACAAGTTAGCGGAAATTGAATTTTTTCTTTTCAAAAAATTTAATTTTCCGCTAACTTGTGACAAAAAATAAAAACTTCCATGAACTCACTATGCCCCTCACGGAATACCTTGGGGTGTCTACTTTCTAGAATGGGGTCACTTGTGGGGTATTTATACTGCCTGGCATTTTAGGGGCCCCTAAAGCGTGAGAAGAAGTCTGGAATCCAAACGCGTAAAAATGCCCTGTGAAATCGTAAAGGTACTCATTGGAATTAGGGCCGCTTTGCGCATCTTGGCTGCAAAAAAGTGTCACTCATGTGGTATCGCTGTACTCAGGAGAAGTAGGGCAATGTGTTTTGGGGTGTATTTTTACATATACCCATACTGTGTGTGAAAAATATCCCTGTAAATGACAACTTTTTCCAGTTTTTTTATGCAAAGTTGTCAATTTACAGAGATATTTCTCTCACCCAGCATGGGTATATGTAAAAATACACCCCAAAACACATTGCCCTACTTCTCCTGAGTACGGCGATACCACATGTGTGACACTTTTTTGCAGCCAAGATGCGCAAAGGGGCCCTAATTCCAATGAGTACCTTTTAGGAGGGCATTTTTACGCATTTTTCTTCTCACGCTTTAGGGCCAGGGCAGTATAAATACCCCACATGTGACCCCATTTTAGAAAGGAGACACCCAAAGGTATTCCATGAGGGGCATGGCGAGTTCATAGAAGATTTTTTTTTTTGGCACAAGTTAGCGGAATTTGATTTCTTTTGTTTTTTCTCACAAAGTCTCCCTTTCCGCTAACTTGTGACAAAAAGTTCAATCTTTCATGGACTCAATATGCCCCTCAGCAAATAGCTTGGGGAGTCTTCTTTCCAAAATGGGGTCACATGTGAGGTTTTTGCACTGCTCTGGCATTTGATGGTCTCCGCAATCATCACATGTATGGCCAGCATTAGGAGTTTCAGCGATTCTCCTTATATTGAGCATACGGGTAATGAGATTTTTTTTTCCGTTCAGCCTCTGGGCTGAAAGAAAAAATGAACAGCACAGATTTCTTCATTCGCATCGATCGATGTGGATGGAAAAATCTCTGCCAAAAAATATGCAAAAAAATAAATAAAAGAGGGGCCTGGCAATTGCCAGGACATAGGGGCTCCCCCCAAACATCCATACCCACTTCAGCTCCTATGTCCTGGCAAACGTAATTTCTCCATTCACATCGATCAATCGATCGTTGTGGAGGAAGACATCTTTGCCAGATTTTTGATACAAAGTGTTTGCCAAAGCATATCAACTCCAACACCTCTCCTCAGCTCATATGCCTGGGCAAACGTACCTGTACTGCGGAGAAGAAATCTCGTCCTGCAGCGCCGCATACACCGACTTCACATGTCTTCTGACAGCAGCGCAATGCTTCTCTCAGAATGAACATCAGTCGGTTGGTCCAGCTGGAAAATAAATGGTGGTTAGTAAAAAAAAGAAAAAGAAGAAAAAACAAGCAGCAGGCTCATAAATTTGAATGTTATGAACTTTATAAACCTGAACATCATAAAACTTTTAAAACCTAAACTAACTCAAGATTTCTTTTTCTTGCTACCTGTTTAAATTTTTCTTTTCACTCTTTATTTTCCTTGCAGAAACCTCTCCTTTCCCATAGGACAATGTGTAAAGTGTAAATCGCACAGAGATGGTGCGAAGTACATTATGCACTTTATCCCAAGTGAAAGGAGACGTTTCTACTGTTTCACATAGCTGCAGTAGCACACTAGCACCCCTGTGTGTTAGGGTCTCTCAAATCCTAGTATCCTGAGAGACCCTTATGTAAAAACTACCTGTGTCCTGTGGTCCCTACGTCCCTAAGTGTACCTAAGTGTGGTACTTCCGGAAACACTCCCCTAGGCATAGGGCAGGGTGCTCAGGGCAGTCAGGACAGAAATAGCGGGTGTCACGCCTTATTCCACTCCTGCTACAGACACAACATATTTTTCGGGGTGGCGGTTGGTTTGGGGTACCAGCAACGACATTGGGGAAATGTCGCTCGTGTAGACGGCTCACTACACTGGTGGTTGGGGCCATGGAACCTCCTGGATATATATATCTCGATGATCTCTTCCTGAAATTTGAGGAAGGATCCTGCTCTCCCAGCCTTACTGTAGAGAACAAAACTATTATATATAGCCAATTGAATTAGATATACAGACACCTTCTTATACCAGCGTCTGGTCTTTCGGGAAAGCAAATATGGGGCCAACATCTGGTCATTGAAGTCCACCCCTTCCATGAGCAAATTATAGTCGTGGACCGAGAGGGGCTTTTCAATGACACTGGTTGCCCGTTCAATTTGGATTGTCGTGTCTGCGTGAATGGAGGAGAGCATGTAAACGTCACACTTGTCTCTCCGTTTCACCGCGAGCAGTTTTTCGTTACACAAGGCAGCCCTCTTGCAAGACGGAAGGGAACGAGCCGTTGGGGGAAGCCCCGGCGACTAGGTCGCGCGGTGCCACAGCAGCCAATCTGTTCTAGGAACAAATGCCTGAAGAGGGGCACACTTGTGTAGAAATTGTCCACATAAAGATGGTACCCCTTGCCGAATAAGGGTGACACCAAGTCCCAGACTATCTTCCCACTGCTCCCCAGGTAGTCAGGGCAACCGACCGGCTCCAGGGTCTGATCTTTTCCCTCATAGATCCGAAATTTGTGCGTATAGCCTGTGGCCCTTTCACAGAGCTTATACAATTTGACCCCATACCGCGCTTGCTTGGGATGTACTGCTTGAAGCCAAGGCGCCCGGGAAAATGTATTAGGGACTCGTCTACGCAGATGTTTTGTGCAGGGGTATACAAATCTGCAAATTTCAGGTTGAAATGGTCTATGAGGGGCCGAATTTAGTGGAGCCGGTCAAAAGCTGGGTGGCCTCTGGGACGGGAGGTGGTGTTGTCGCTAAAGTGCAGGAAAAGCAGGATGGTCTCAAATCGTGTCCTGGACATGGTAGCAGAGTACATGGGCATGTGATGAATTGGGTTCGTGGACCAATATGACCGCAATTCATGCTTTTTTGTTAGGCCCATGTTGAGGTGAAGGCCCAGAAAAGTTTTAAATTCGGAAACTTGGACTGGTTTCCACCGGAAAGACTGGGCATAGGAGCTTCCCGGGTTGGCGGTTATAAATTGAGTGGCATACCGATTTGTTTCTGCCACGACTAGGTCAAAGAGCTCCGCAGTGAAGAACAGCTCAAAAAACCCCAGTGCCGATCCGATCTGAGCTGTCTCCACCCGAACTCCTGACTGGGCGGTGAAAGGGGGAACTAATGGTGTGGCTGAAGATGGGGGCTGCCAATCAGGGTTTGCCAATCTACAGGCCTGTCTGTGCGATGGCTGCGACGGGGGAACTATTGCACGTGCCACCGTACAAGCTTCAACTGCCCTTCTGGTGCTCGCCACTTCACCATGTTCTACGGCAGTGCTGGTACTAGGTCCAGGAAGGGCTGCGCTGCTGGTGTATGCCTCACCACGTAATCCGACAGCGACAGCCCCACTTTGCTGCCCTTGAAGCGGATCCTGCGCAACCTGTGGTCTAGCGACACAGGGCCGGGTACGCCTGGTGGTATCAGGGACCTCAACCTCCTCGTCAGAAGCTGCCAGGTCCGGTGTTCTGCCAAATCTCTATAGATTGCCGAAAGTCTATAGCGGAAGTCACGTGGTGCGCTGCGCAAGTGCACAAGCGCACTTTCACGAATCATCCCTGCAGCCTCCATTGAAGTACTTCGCGCACCGCTCGTGTGCACAATTAAGGTATAGAGACGTCTTAAAGTGACAGTCATCTTCAGTAAAATACAGCATCTACAATAATTTGTACCCTCGCGGGCTCGCTTCGCTCGCCACGCATTGGTAAAACTAACTCTATGCCGCCATTGATAGTAAAGAAGGAAATGGATGGTAAAGAAAGAGACTATCCATCTCTTTCTTTACCATCCATTTCCTTCTTTACTATCAATGGCAGCATAGAGTTAGTTTTACAAAATGTCGAGCGCAGAGACGCCGAGCCCGCGAGGGTACAAATTAATGTAGATTAATGAGAGCCGGGGGGGGGGGGGGGCCTTGGTGGCGGCGGAGCTGTATTTTAATAAAGATGACTGTCACTTTAAGAAGTCTCTAAACCCTTAAGGGTGCGCGAACTACTGCAATGGAGGCTGCAGGAATGATTCGCGGAAGTACGCTTGTGCACTTGCACAGCGCGCCACGTGACTTCCGCTATAGACTTTCGGCAAACTATAGACTTTCGGCAGAACACCGACACACATAAAGCCCCGCCCCTCACGGACATCTCTCTCACCAAAAGCAGCTCCAGATTACATTGTTGTTACAGGAGCTGTGGTGATGTCACAGTCATGTGATCAGCCATGTGTGTGGGAGGAGTTAGGGGAACACAGGCCCGGTGTAGGACTGTGTTGGTGGAGAATTTAAGGGTACTTTGTGTGGAAGGTGTGTTTAAAGCAGGGCTATGTCAGTGTAATCAGTCTGTTGTACAGTTTTCTGTGTGTAATGTGCACACAGTAGTTCTATCTGTGTAATGGACATGTAGCAGAGCTGTGTGTGCAATGTGAATAGAGTAAACTATCTGTGTAATGGGCATGTGGTAGAGCTGTGTAGGTAATATCTATATAGTAGTGTCAGGTGGGCGCTATGTATGGCGGCGTCAGGTGTGCGCTGTGTATGGCAGCGTCAGGTGGGCGCTGTGTAAGGCAGCGTCAGATAGGCATGTGTATGGCAGCGTCAGATGGGCCCTTTGTATGGCAGTGTCAGGTGGGCGTGTGTATGGCAGCGTCAGGTGGGCGTGTGTATGGCAGCGTCAGGTGGGCGCAGTGTATGGCAGCGTCAGATGGGCGTGTGTATGGTAGCGTCAGGTGGGCCCTGTGTATGCCCGGGTCAGGAGGGCCCTGTGTATGGCGGCGTCAGGCAGGTGCTGTGTATGGCAGCATCAGGTGGGCTCTGTGTATGGCAGCATCAGATGGGCGTGTGTATGGCAGCGTCAAATAGGCATGTGTATGGCAGCGTCAGGTGGGCCCTGTGTATGGCAGCGTCAGATGGGCGTGTGTATGGCAGCGTCAGGTGGGCACTGTGTATGGCAGCGTCAGGTGGGCGCTGTGTATGGCAGCATCAGGTGGGTGCTGTGTATGACAGCGTCCGGTGGGTGCTGTGTATGGCAGCATCAGGGGGGCGCTGTGTATGGCAGCAGCGGTCTTATGCTTAGTGTATGATATTGGATAAATGTAAAATTGCCTACATTTATTTCTGCATGAGAAACTAGCAATGGTTTCCCTGCGGAAATATCAGCCTTATAACGTTATGTGGGCCTTTGCATTAAATATGTGAATTAACGCAAAGTTTGTACTCCTTCTCGGTTAAAAATACTCCTCAAAATTAAGTATTTTTACTCTTCTGGAAAAAAATGTAGTGCGACCTCTGCTGTCAGGTGTAAAATATATCTGACAGTCTGCGTCAAACTGCATACATAACCCTTTCCTTAGGGACGCTATATGGAAGGGGCTAACCATCAAGCCGCTGTTCTGCTGTGGCAGCGGCCGATGCCGACCCCCTCTACCCCTTCCCCCACAGTGTAGGATTGCTGTCCCCACCCCTATACAAGCCATCATCCCCCTCCCCTTCAGGATGGCCGGCGAGGCAACACCCCCCCCCCCCTTCAGGATGGCTGGCGACGCAACAAGCCCCCCTCACCGATGTCGGACATTTAACCCGTTTCATGTTGCGGTCCTTAAGGACGCTACATGGAGGGGATAAACATCGGGATAAACTGAGGGAGGGAGCTCCCTACCCCATCGGGCCGCTGCGCTGTTGTGGCAGCGTCCCGATGGTTAACATGGTAACCGGACGACTTCACAGGCATGCGGATTGCCATGGAATAGCTGAGCCTGATTAGGCTTACTGTGAATGACAATACACTGCAGTACACTATACAGTGTACTGCAGTGTATTGTAGAGGCATCAGACCCACTGGATCTTCAAGAACCAAGTGAGTCTGCGTCAAAAAGGTGTAAAAAAAAAAAAAAAAGTGAAAAAAAGTAAAAAAAAATTCTAACTTCCTATATCCGCACATATTATTGGTTAAAAATGTAAAAAATAAAAAACACTAAACATGTTTGGTGTCGCCGCGTCCCTAACGACCTGATCTATAAAAGGATCATGTACTTTTACTGCATGGTGAACACCATAAAAAAAGAAAAACTATGATGGAATTGCAATTTTGCCCACCGCACTTCCCACAAAATGGTATAAAAAGTCATCAAAAGAGTCATATGTCCCCCAAAATAGTACCAATCAAACAGTCATCTTATTCCTCAAAAAATGAGCCCCTACCTTAGACAATCGCCCAAAAAAAAAAAAAATTGGGCTTTCAGAAAATGGAGACACTAAAACGTGATTTTTTTGTTTAAAAAATGCTCTTAGTGTCTAAAACAAAAATATATAAAAAAAATTGACATATTAGGTATTGCCACATCTGTAACAACCTGCTCTATAAAAATATCACATGAGCTAACCTGTCTGGTGAACGGCGTAATTTTGCTTTAAAATATAAACCGTGCCAAAAAAACATTTTTTATCACCTTACAACACAAAAAGTGTAATACCAAGCGATCAAAAAGTGATATATACCCCAAAATGGTACCAATCAAACCGTCACCTCACCCCGGAAAAAATGAGCCCCTACCTAAGACAATCGCCAAAAAAATAAAAAAAATATGGCTTTCAGAAAATGGAAACACAAAAATATGATTATTTTTTTTTTATACTGTAAATCCAAAATAAAATTAAAAAAATAGACGTATTAGGTATTGCCGCATCGTTACGACCTGCTCTATAAAAATATTATTAAATATTAAATATTATCTACTCAGATGAATATTAAATATTATCTACTCTACTGCCAGATGAACATTGTAAAAAACAAAAAATAAAATCTGTGCCAGAACAGACATTTTTTTGTTACCTTGCCTCACAAAAAGAGTAATATATATATAAATACATACATTATATATATGTATGTATTTATATACATACCCTAATATATACAGTTGAAACCAGAAGTTTACATATACTATAAGAAAAGACACATATGCATGTTTTTCTCAATATGAAATCAGAATAAACCTTAGTCAATTAGGATTACCATCATTATTATTATTTGCCAAATGCCAGAATAAAGAGAGAGAGCTAATGTTGTAAGGCATTTTTATTACTTACAGCAATGTCAAAAGTTTACATACACTAATATTACTATGCCTTTACCAGTTCTGGACTGCCCATATGATGATGTCATGTGTTTGGAAGTTTCTGTTAGCTTTGTTTGCAACATCTGAGTTAGGCCTATTGCACACGACTGTATAGTTTTGCGGTCTGCAAAAAAAACGGATGACATCCGTGTGCATTCATTTTTTTGCGGAACGGAACATCTGGCCCCTAATAGAACAGTCCTATCCTTGTCCGTGATGCAGACAATAATAGGACAGGTTCTATCTTTGAACGGAACGTAAAAACGGAAGCGGAATGCATACGGAGTACCTTCCGGGTTTTTTTTGCGGACCCAGTGAAATGAATGGTTCCGTATACGGAAAGTATGCAGAACGCAAAAAACGGCCCGTACACTCGCATAAAAAACGTTCCTGTGAAAGAGGCCTTAATTAGAGACACACCTGTGGACGTATTTGAATGCACACCTGAAACACACTGCTTCTTTGTGTAGCATCATGGGGAAGTGTAAAGAAATCAGCCAAGAAATCAGGAAGAGAATAGTGAACTTGCACAAGTCTGGCTCAACTTTGGGTGCAATTTCAAGATACCTGAAGGTGCCTCGTTCATCTGTACAAACAATTATACGCAAGTACAAACAAGATGGGAATATCCAGCCATCATACCGCTCAGGAAGAAGACGGGTTCTGTGTCCCAGAGATGAACGTGCTTTGGTCCAAAATGTGCATATCAACCCAAGAACAGAAGACCTTGTGAAGATGATGGCGGAAGCTGGTAAGATTGTGTCTAGGGATGTCCCGATACCGATACTAGTATCGGTATCGGGACCGATACCGGCATTTTCACGAGTACTTGTACTCGTAAAAATGCCGCAGATACCACTGCCGATACCAGAAGTTCTGGTTCGGCAGTGGCTATATTCTGTTTCATTACCCCTAACTTACTGTGCCCGTGATTACTAACTATTAATGCGCAGTCCCTCCATGCTCCTGCCCCGCGCGCCTTCTGTAATCATAAAGTGGGCGGAGCGGGCAGGCGGGACATGGGGCGCATGGAGGAATCGGGCAGCTTGAGCTCTCAGTTCCTCCATGCGCCTAATGTCCCGCCTGCCGCTCCGCCCACTTTATGATTACAGAAGGCGCGCGGGGCAGGAGCATGGAGGGACTGCGCATTAATAGTTAGCAATCACGGGCACAGTAAGTTAGGGGTAATGAAACAGAATATAGCAGCTGCGGGGCCGGTGTATGAGTCAAGCTGCACCGGCCCCCGCAAGTGTAATCTGGATGACACTAATGGGGGGGATCTGTGGATGACATGTATATAGCATAAGATGCTATATATCTGTCATCCACATAGCCCCCTAACAGTGTCATCCACAGATCCCCCCATTACAGCCTCATCCACAGATCCCCCCCCATAACAGTGATGTCCACAGGTCCCCCCCCCCATAACAGTGATGTCCACAGGTTCC
This sequence comes from Bufotes viridis, assembly GCA_033119425.1. Taxonomy (NCBI): domain Eukaryota; kingdom Metazoa; phylum Chordata; class Amphibia; order Anura; family Bufonidae; genus Bufotes; species Bufotes viridis. Next base: position 177,369,709 of record CM065592.1, read on the forward strand.
CCCCCCATAACAGTGATGTCCACAGGTTCCCCCCCATAACAGTGATGTCCACAGGCCCCCCCCATAACAGTGATGTCCACAGGTCCCCCCTCCCCCCATAACAGTGATGTCCACAGGTCCCCCCCCCCATAACAGTGATGTCCACAGGTCCCCCCCCCCCATAACAGTGATGTCCACAGGTCCCCCCATAACGGTGACGTCCACAGGTCCCCCATAACGGTGACGCCCACAGGTCCCCCCATAACGGTGTCGTCCACAGATCCCCATAACGGTGCCATCCACAGATCCCCATAACGGTGCCATCCACAGATCCCCCATAACGGTGCCATCCACAGATCCCCCATAACAGTGCGTCATCCACAGATCCCCATAACAGTGCGTCATCCACAGATCCCCCATAACAGTGCGTCATCCACAGATCCCCCATAACAGTGCGTCATCCACAGATCCCCCCATAACAGTGCGTCATCCACAGATCCCCATAACGGTGACATCCACAGATCCTCCATAACAGTGTCATCCACAGATCCCCCATAACAGTGTCATCCACAGATCCCCCCCATAACAGTGCGTCATCCACAGATCCCCCATAACGGTGACATCCACAGATCCTCCATAACAGTGTCCTCCACAGATCCCCCAAAAACAGATCCCCCTGGAGGCACATTGGTTTGAAAACGCTATTATATTCCCATTTATTAATTTATTAACACTTGTACAAAGGAAAAGAAAAGCCGTTGTCCATAGCAACCAAATTCCAGCTTTAATTGTTTTCATTGCTATCAGTAACTGCGCCGCTGTTTATATGAGGTATCGGTAATTGGTATCGGCGAGTACTTAAATAAAAGTATCGGTACTCGTACTCGGTCTTAAAAAAATGGTATCGGGACATCCCTAATTGTGTCAATATCCACAGTGATACGAGCACTGTATCAACATGGGCTGAAAGGCCACTCTGCCAGGAAGAGGCCATTACTACAAAAGAGACACACACAGGAACAAAGACCTACATTTTTGGAGACATGTCCTGTGGTCTGACAAAACTAAAATGTAACTTTTTGGCCATAATGACCATTGTTACGTTTGGAGGAAACAGGGAGAAGCTTGGAAACCTAAGAACACCATCCCAACTGTGAAACACGAGGGTGGCAGCATCATGTTGTGGGGTTGTTTTGCTGCAGGAGGGACTGGTGCACTTCACAAAATAATGGCATCATGAGGAAAGAAGATTATGTAGAAATACTGAAGCAGCATTTCAAGACATCAGCCAGGAAGTTAAAGCTTGGGCAGAAATGGGTCTTCCAAATGGAAAATGACCCGAAGCATACTGCCGAAGGTTACAAAGTGGCTTAAGGATAACAAAGTCAATGTTTTGTAGCGGCCATCACAAAGCCCTGATCTCAATCCTATTGAAAATTTATATAGGCAAAGCTGAAAAGGCAGGTGCGAGCAAGGCGGCCAACAAACATGGCTCAGTTACACCAGTTTTGTCAGGACCAACTATTGTGAGAAGCTTGTGGAAGGATATCCAAAATGTTTGACCCAAGTCATACAGTTTAACCCCTTCCCGCCCAATGATGTAGCTGTACGTCATGGTTCTGACTGTAGATCGCTGCTCTAACGTTACCAGCAGAAATATTTATTGTGTCTACAAATAATAGACTTTCTACAGAATAGAAAGTGGGAAATAGATCTGCTGATTACAGGCTGTAGCATACTGTAAGACTCACCATGTTGTGGATTGGAATGAAAATTTATGGGCAAAGCTGAAAAGGCAGGTGCGAGCAAGGCGACCAACAAAAATGGCTCAGTTAAACCAGTTGTGTCAGGAGGAATGGGCCCAAATTCGCTTGTGGAGGGATATCCAAAATGTTTGACCCAAGTCATACAGTTTAACCCCTTCCCGCCCGATGATGTAGCTGTATATGGTCATTTATCAAACTGGTTTAAAGTAGAACTGGCTTAGTTGCCCATAGCAACCAATCAGATTCCACCTTTCATTTTTCACAGCTTCATTGGAAAATGAAAGGAGGAATCTCATTGGTTGCTATAAGCCAGTTCTACTTTACACCAGTTTTGATAAATCTCCCCCACTGTGTACTTATATGTGTACATAGCATTGTGTGTCATCACACTATACTAATCTGTGTGGGAAAAGTGAGAGCTCACTGTGCGGACTGCACACAATACAGTATTCAGAAGAGAGTGCAGGTAGTGAGAGTGTCAGTAATGACATCTATATCCTGCTTATATCACCATGGTTCTGACTGTAGATCGCTGCACTAACGTCCTGACCACGGCATCTGCGTGCGATCCAAATCAGTGTTGTATGCAGCAGTGTCGCTCTTTATTATTGAAAAGAGGCTGCTGCATAGTATTTACTATGGAGCCCTTGTCTGTAATAGGGCTCCATAGGAAAGTAGTAAAATCATCATAGACTCCAATACAAGTGTATTGGAGTATATGATAATAGCAATCAGATGTTCCCTATAGGTACTATATAAAAGTGTAAAAAAAAAAAAACAACAAGAAAATCTATACATATTAGGTATCGCCAGATTCGTAATGACCTGTAGAATAAAACTAACTGGTCAGTTTTATCGCACATTGAACGTTGTAATTTAAAAACCCGTAAAACTGTGGTGGCATTGCTTTTATTTTGCAATTTTACCCCATTTGGAGGTTTTTTTCCACTTCCTACTACATCATGAAATATGAAATATTAAATAGTGGCGTTGGAAACAACAACTTGTCCCGCAAAAAAAAAAAAACCCTCATATGGCTATGTGAACTGACAAATAAAAAAGTTATGGCTCTTAGAAGGCAGGAAGCGCAAAACGAAAACGCCAAACCTCCGGGCCTGAAAGGGTTAAGGGCAATGGTACCAAATATAAATTAAATGTATGTAAACGTTTGACTTTGCAGAAAGTAATAAGAATAGCTTAAAACATTCTCTCTCTCAATATATTGGCATTTGGTAAATATTAATAATAATGGTAATCCTAACAGGAAAGGTTTATTCTGATTTCATGTCAGATATTGAGAAGAACATGCATATGTGTCTTTTTATATAGTGTATGTAAACTTCTGGTTTCAACTGTATATATTTATAACAATGGCAGTACATCAGGCCAAATATCAATATGGAGGTGCAGGCCAATGGATCCGGCAACAAATCCAGGACAATATAAGAATTAAAAAAAATAGCAGCACTCTCACAAAAAATGAGTGAAAAGAAAAACACTTTATTCACCCCTATGGACCTGCTACTATGGACCATAACTAAAGGTCCATTCACACGTCATTCAGCAATTTGGAGGAAGGGGTGCAAACCCATTCATTTTCAATAGGGCCACAAAAGATGCAGACAGCACTACCATGTGCTGTCTGCATCCGCACTTCTGTTCTGCGGCCCAGCAAAAAAATAAAGAGCATGTCCTATTCTTGTCCACAGCCAGGGACAAGTATAGGCATTTCTATCATAGTGCCGGCCATGTGCGGTCCGCGGAACGCACATGGCCGCTGTCCGTGTTTTGCGGATACGCATTTTGCTGACCGCAAAACAGTTGGTGGTAGCGGAATCCATAACAGAATTCTTAGCTAACCCCAACCTTGTACGCCGGACTTAAAACACAAGTTCACTCAACACTAGTCGCAACGTTTTAGGTCATAGCTTGAAAAGAAACTCTGTGAATGAGCTGAAAACATTGCGACCACAGGAGTGAATAAAGTGTTTGAGGGTGCGGACATATTTTTCTTTTATATATATATATATATATCGTGTAGTAGTGATATAGCAGCACTCACATAGGTAGAGATGGGTGCAAATCCCTTTAAAGTCCTGGATGGAAACTTGAAGATACATTGAAACAACAGGCAGCACTCCAAAGTAAACGTGGATCTTTTATTACACCTCCGCAACGTTTAAGCTGCTCTATGCAGCCTTTGTCAAGCCTTGACAAAGGCTGGATAGAGCAGCTGAAACGCTATGGAGGTGTAATAAAAGATCCACATTTACTTTGGAGTGCTGCCTGTTGTTTCAATATATATATATATATATATATATATATATGGTCATTTATCAAACGGGTTTAAAGTAGAACTGGTTTAGTTGCCCATAGCAACCAATCAGATTCCACCTTTCATTTTTCACAGCTTCATTGGAAAATGAAAGGAGTAATCGGATTGGTTGCTATGGGCAACTAAACCAGTTCTACTTTACACCAGTTTTGATAAATCTCCCCCACTGTGTACTTATATGTGTACATAGCATTGTGTGTCGTCACACTATACTAATCTGTGTGGGAAAAGTGAGCGCTCACTGTGCGGACTGCACACAATACTGTATTCAGAAGAGAGTGCAGGTAGTGAGAGTGTCAGTAATGACATCTAGATCCTGCTTATATCACCATGGTTCTGACTGTAAATCGCTGCTCTAACGTTATCAGCAGAAATATTTATTGTGTCTCCAAATAATGGACTTTCTACAGAATAGAAAGTGGGAAATAGATCTGCTGATTACAGGCTGTAGCATACTGTAAGACTCACCATGTTGTGGATTGAAATAAAATCTTACTACCAAGTTACTTTCAAGTTCCATCAGCCAGGGCCGGCTCCAGGTTCATGGTTCATGTGGGCCCTTGGGCGATAAAGTCTCAGTGGGCCCCCTTTTGGCATTTTGAACGGCGCTTACAGCAATTGAACTGCATGTATTATAGATTAAATACCTTAGGCTACTTTCATATTTGAGGTGTGAGGATCCGGCAGGTAGTACCCGCCGGATCCGTCATACCGCATGACAACTGAAAGCATTTGGAGACAGATCCGGATCCGTCTCACAAATGCATTGCAAGTGCAGATCCGTCTCTCCGTTTTCAGACGGAGACACGGATCCGTCTTGATTTTTTTTCACAGTTTTGAAGATCTGTGCATGCGCAGACGGAAGGACGAATCTGTCGTAGTGATAGTTGTATTGCAGGATCCGGCACTAATACAAGTCAATGGGAATTAATGCCGGATGCGGCATTCCGTTATGTGTTCCGAAATTTCAGACGGAGATAATACCGCAGCATGCTGTGTTTTTTCCCCCGTTTAAAAAACGTTTACATACTGAACTGAAGACACCCTGATGCATATTGAACTGATTTCTCTCCATTCAGAATGCATGGGGATAATACTGATCAGTTTTTTTTCTGGCAAAGAGCCCCAACGACGGAACTCTATGCCGGAAAAGAAAAACGCTAGTGTGAAAGTACCCTCACACAGAGCATGCTACAGAGCGGATATATGTGAATCAGTCTTTATGTGCCTACTTTTATTTTCTACCGAGTATTTCAGTCCCTCAGGTCTACTCAGAGATATGTGCCCCTTCACAGTAGATATGACAAGATATGTGCCCCCTCACAGTACATATGCCGATATGTGCCCCCTTCACAGTAGATATCCCAAAATATGTGCCCCCTCACAGTTGATATGCCAAGATATGTTCCCTCTTACGGTGGATGTGCCAAGATATGTGCCCTCTTACGGTGGATATGCCAAGATATGTGCCCATTGCCCCCTTCACAGTGTTTATGCCCAGATGTTCCCCCTTCACAGGAAGTGAAAAAAACAAACAATAAATACTCCTCGCCTCAATCACCTGGCTCCTCCCATGATCTGCGGTCACCATCAGCGGCAGCTGGATACTGTGACACATCGCGCTGCTGTGTAGGAGGAGCAGAGGTCGATTTCCAGCCTGCCCCGCTCCCGCTCCTACACAGATCAGTAGGGCGATGTGTGAGGACATAGTGCTGCTGCTGCTGTAGAGAGCTGGCGGCTCAATGGCGGAGCGGGAAGCAAATAGTTTGCTACTTCAGTGCCGTGCCTACGGTGTTTGGCACCCGGGCGGGTCCTTTTTCTGGCACCCCCAACCCCCCAATATTTTATTTTAAAAATGGTACCCCCCTCACAGTAGTATTGCCCTCATTGTACAACCTTCACAGTAGTTTTGTACAGAAGTGTGCCCCCTCACAGTAGTTATGGCCGCTCTGTGCCCCTTTCACAGTTGTAATGCCCTATCTGTGCCCCCTTCACGGTAATAATCCCTACTGTGCCCCCTTCACAGCAATAATCCCCATTGTGCCACCTTCACGGTAATAATCTCCATTGTGCCCCCTCCATAGTAGAAATCCCCATTGTGGTTTCTTCACAGTAATAATGCCCACTGTGTCCCCTTCATTGTAGTAATGTCCTCTGTGCCCCCTCCATAGTAGAAATGCCCTCTGTGTCCCCTCCATAGTAATAAAGCCCTCTGTGCCCCCTCCATAGTAATAAAGACCTCTGTGCCCCCTCCATAGTAATAAAGTCCTCTGTGCCCCCTCCATAGTAATAAAGTCCTCTGTGTCCCCTCCATAGTAATAAAGTCATCTGTGCCCCTCCATAGTAATAAAGCCCTCTGTGACCCCTCCTTAGTAATAAAGACCTCTGTGCCCCCTCCATACTAATAAAGTTCTCTGTGCCCCCCCCCCATAGTAATAAAGACCTCTGTGCCCCCTCCATAGTAATAAAGTCCTCTGTGACCCCTCCGTAGTAATAAAGACCTCTGTGCCCCCTCCATACTAATAAAGTCCTCTGTGCCCCCTCCATAGTAATAAAGCCTCTGTGCCCCCTCCATAGTAATAAAGTCCTCTGTGTCCCCTCCATAGTAATAAAGTCATCTGTGCCCCTCCATAGTAATAAAGCCCTCTGTGCCCGCTCCATAGTAATAAAGTCCTCTGTGACCCCTCTGTATTAAAAACAAAAAAACACAGTAACTACTCACCTTGTCCCGTTCCTGAAGCTCACATACCTCTCTTCCCTGCAGGCACAGATCGCTCTGCAGCACTGTGTGGGGGCAGAGTTTATGCAGAATTCCTGTCTGCAGGCTCCGCCCACACAGGCCATCAGCGCGATCTGTGCCTGCTGGCTGAATGGTTGAGCGGGGAGAAGTCTTCCTGCTTCACTATTCAGAGCGTGCTGGCCTGAAGAAGGGGAGGATCGCTGAGCTGAGCGGTGAGTTACAGGACCCAGCTCCCAGCACTCCAGCAATAAGCACTACCATCTGTATTGATGGAAGCGCTCATTGCTTCTGGCAGCTGTGCTGTGGGCCCCGAAACTTGCCCGGGTATGCCAGGTGCTGACTCCAGCCTTGCCATCAGCCTATACGTAAGTGGCTGCTAACTGTGCTGTGTAAGAGGATATGGCGGCGTGGCAGCAGAGCTTGTGCTGGTGCATGTGAAATCCAGAGGAACGCCCACAGATTCTCACAGAAGATGACAGCACTGAGCAAAACTCATAGAAGAGCATTTCTGAGGGCATGTAAAGCAAAGTTGATACCAGTGAACAAACAAGTGCAATTTTATTATGTGCTGCATTACGGTAAGATATGGGGTTATTGACTTTTAGTGCACAAAGATGTCCATAGCCTTAAAAGTCATCAAATTCACAGGCGATCTCTATACTGATAGAATAAGCGCACCATAGGGTAATATAGTACACATCAAGTAAAAATTGGATTCCAGAATAAGGCTCACCTTAAAAGGGTGTGCTCACAACACTAGTCAAGGCTCATCAAGATAAATGTTGGAATCCCAAAGGATGGTTGGTCTGCAGCCATGGATAGAGGTCTTCTTATCGGAGAGGCAGTTATACAATGCCTTTCGGGGAGTCTCCCCCCTTCTTCAGGTAAAACTGCATATACACACTAAGTTGTTTTTGACTGATTCTTTTAGTTATGGTCTCATATTTTGCGGGATGAGGTGTCGGTTTGATTGGTACTATATTGGGGGGCATACGCCTTTTTGATCGCTTGGTGTTACAATTTTTGTGATGTAAGTTCACAAAAATGGCTTTTTTTGGCACTGTTTTTATTTTTATTTTTTTACGGTGTTCAGCTGAGGGGTTAGATGATGTGATATTTTTATAGAGCAGGCCCTCACGGACGCGGGGATAACCAATATGTATCCTTTTTTTATTTATTTAGGTTTTACACAATCATTTTTTAAACAAAAAAAATCATGTTTTAGTGTCTCCATAGTCTGAGAGCCATAGTTTTTTCAGTTTTTAAGCGATTGTCTTAGGTTGGGTATCATTTTTGCGGGATTAGGTGACGGTTAGATTGGTACTATTTTTGGGGTCATATGACTTTTTGATCGCTTGCTATTACACTTTTTGTGATGTAAGGTGACAAAAAAATGGCTTTTTGACAAAGTTTTTATTATTATTTTTTTACAGTGTTCACTTGAGGGGTTAGGTCATGTGGTATTTTTATAGAGCAGGTCCTTACGGACGTGGCGATACATAATATGTCTACTTTTTAAAAAAAAAATACATTTAACACGAAAAAGCATTTTTAAAACAAAAGAAATCATGTTTTAGTCTCAGAGCCATAGTTTTTTAATTTTTAGGGCGATTTTTGGTAGGAGCTCATTTTTTGCAGGATGAGGTGACGGTTTTATTGGTACTATTTTGGGCAGCGTACGCCTTTTTGATCGCTTTGTGTTAGAATTTTTGTCATAAGGTGACAAAAAATGGCTTTTTTTACATGGTTTTTATTTTTTATTTTTTACGGTGTTCACCTAAGGGGTTAGGTCATGTAATATTTTTATAGAGCTGTTTTTTACAGACGTGGCGATACCAATTATGAATATTTTTTTTATTTTTTATGACAAACAGATTTGAAAAAAGACCATTTTTATTTTATTCTCATTTAAATTTTTATTTATTTATTTTTTTACTTTTTTTTTTTTTTAACTTATCAAGACCCATCTGGATCCTGAAGATCCAGTGGGCCTGATCACTGTACAGTGCATTGCAATAGTCATCTATTGCAATGCACCGTATAGTTAGTGCTACATTTACACTAAGGCTCATCAGACCCTCAGGGTCTCATCAGCCTTAGATAACTTGGCAACCAGGACGCCTTTGTAAGGCGTCCGGTTGCCATGGCAACCATCGCGCCGCTGCGATCGCAGCAGCAGCGCGATAGAAGAGAGAGGGAGCTCCATCCCTCTTAACCCCATGGATGCCGCGGGCGGCTGCTGACCGCGGCATCTATGAGGTTAAACGCCCCAGATCGGTGTCAGCACCGATCTGGGGTGTAGCAGCAGAGTGTTAGCTGTAAGTCACAGCTAACACTCGCTGATGAATACAGCCGGCAGCAGGAGGAGCGGAGCAGAGGGGGGGGGAACAACCAGGAGAAGGAACGGAGGGGGCAGCGGGGGACATATGGAGGCATATGGGGGCAATGATGGCCGCATGTGGGGGGCAGTGGGGGCATTTATTTATAAAAAGGCACTGGGGGCACGGCAGCAGACTGGGGCACTAACGGGATTTCAGACTGCAGTCTCCAGAGTGGAGATCGCAGCCTGAAACCGGCATAATAGAGAGCTCTCACTTCCGGGAGCGCGCACGTACAAGTTACTGTGCGTCTCCCGTCCTCCAGGAGATAGACGGACCTCACATAGCAACCTGTTTTTAGGCTAAGGTAAAAAAAGGGGCTGAGGCGGGCAAAATGAGAGTTTTATAGGGGTTCAGGGATAATGAAAAAAAAAATGAAGATGGCCACTAATGTCATGAAGATATTGAAAAAAAAAATATGTGACAGTTATCCTTTAATACAATCATTGAAAGAGGTTAAATGGGAATAAACATACCAATGGCTGACACTGGATGTTATGGCCTTGTATTCAAACATCCAACATGACCTAGGTATCGAATGTACCAAGCATTTCCTGGATAATGACCTGCAGATGCCAGATGAACAGAAATTATTAATTCTAGAATCTATTAGATTTATTCTAACATACAATGTGTTTACCTTCAAGGGCATACTCTATTTGAAGACAAAGGGGACCGCAATGGGCAGGAGATTCGCGCCCAGTTTTCCAAACTTATTTATGGGGGTCTTTGAGAATAGTTTTATCTATGGCTCTAAGTTTTGGACAGAGAATATTATATTCTATCGATGTTACATTGACAATTTAATATTCATATGGAATGGTAACACCCATTCTATTGGAAGTTTTACCTCAACTCTACCAATTGGGGCATCACCTTATCAGGTACACATGACCACTCCGAGATCGAATACCTAGATCTAGAATTAAACATCATAAATCATAAAATAGACACCCGCACCTTCTTCAAGAAGGTAGATTGTAACAGTTATTTAGAATTTTCCAGCTCACACCATAAGAAGTGGAAAACCAATATCCCTTTTACTCAGTTCAGGAGGATAAGACGTAACTGCTCTCTGGATAAGGATTTTATTTCTCAAAGTGAGGTTATGCGTACAAGATTCCTACAGAAAGGATATCCCCCTACAGCTATGGAAGCTGCCTTGGATAGAGATTGCTTATCCGTTAATAAATGTGGAGCACAAATTTCATCACCACATACAACAGTAATCATAATGATATTAGAAATATCCTATCAAAGCATTGGTACATTCTCAAAAGAAACCCTTATTTAGCTAAAATCTTGCCCACCCAACCTCCACTTACATTCAGAAGAGCTAAAACTTTGAAAAATATATTAGCCGTGAGCAAGCTGCGAACACAAACACAGAAGAATGTGGGCCCTTCCAATGGGATGTCTACCTCCGAACCATTGGGCAGTTATAAATGCAAGCAGCACAAATGTTAATGTTGTAACTCCATACGTGGATCTTCTTCTTTCCGCAGAAAGAACATGGTGTCAAAAAACCAGTCCAGCAAAATCTGCCTTCCAAAAACCATATGGCTTTCCATTCTTTCTGTGCCTTGCCGTGTGACCATACAGTAGTTTACGACCACGTATGGGGTGTTTCTGTAAACTAAAGAATCGGGGCAATAAATATTGAGTTTCGTTTGGCTGTTTACCCTTGCTTTGTTACGGAAAAAAATTGATTACAATGGAAAATTTGCCCAAAAATAGCTGTTTTGGCACCGTTTTTATTTTTTATTATTTACAACGTTCATCAGACAGATTAGATCATGTGCTATTTTTATAGAGCAGGTTGTTATGGACGCAGAGATACCTAATATGTATACGTTTTTTAGTTATTTAGGTTTTACACAATAATATCATTTTTGAAACAAAAAAAAACATGTTTTAGTGTCTCTATAGTCTGAGAGCCATAGTTTTTTCAGCTTTTGGGCAATTGTCTCAGGTTGGTTATCATTTTTGCGGGATGAGGTGACGGTTAGATTGCACTATTTTGGAGGGCATACGCCTTTTTGATCGCTTGCTATTACACTTTTTGTGATGTAAGGTGAAAAAAAATTTTTTTTTTAAAAACCGTTTTTGTTTTATTTTTTTGACAGTGTTCATCTGAGGGGTTAGATCATGTGATATTTTTATAGAGCCGGTCGTTACGGACGTGGTGATACCTAATATGTATACTTTCTTTTATTTTGTTAAGTTTTACACAATAATATTATTTTTGAAACAAAAAAAAAACATGTTTTAGGTCTCCATAGTCTGAGAGCCATAGTTTTTTTTTATTTTTTGGGCCATTGTCTCATGTAGGGGCTCATTTTTTGCAGGATGAGGCTCCGGTTTGAATGGTACTATTTTGGCGTACATACGACTTTTTTGATCACTTTTATTACCTTTTTTGGGAAGTAATGTGGGCAAAATTTCAATTCCATCATAGTTTTTATTTTTTATGGCGTTCACTGTGCGGTAAATATAACATGACCGTTTTATAGATCAGGTCGCTACGGACGCGGTGATATATAACATGTGTAGGGAATTTTTATTTTTTTTAAATAAGTGATAAATGTGTTTTTTTATTTTTACTTTTTTTCACTTTTTTTTTACCCAGACCCACTTTGTTCTTGAAGATCCAGTGGGTCTGATGTCTGTATAATACAGTACAGTACACTATATAGTGTACTGTACTGTATTTTATTTACACTTCTGTCTGAACAGATCTCTGCCTCTAGCACAGATCTGTTCAGCACCATGGACAGCAGAATGCCTGAGAAGGCGTCCTGTTGCCATGGGAACCTTCCCTGTCTGCCACAACTGAGCAGAGTGGGAAGGGGAAGGAGGGGGCTCCCTCCCTCTGTGCTCCCTTTCAAGAATTGGGGGCTGCAAAGGCACAGCAGCCCCCCGATGGGAGAGGGAGGGAGCTCCCTCCCTGTTAACCCCTACCATACATCTGCACAGATGTCAGCCGTTTGAATCAGAGTGTCAGCAATGAGCTGATACTCTGATCTAACCGCTCGGCCATCCTGAGAATGAACGGGGGGCGGGTGGATGATCGCCCCCCGCCCCCACACTGCCGCACGCCTCCCGCACCGCCCGCAATCCTCCCCCCCTGCTGCTCCCGCAGGCACAATGGACACAGGGCTGCAGGGGGGGTTAACTATATTATAAAAACTTATTTTAAGTTTCTGATCCCTGCGGTCACGGACCGCGGGGATCAGAAATTTGCATTAGCGCTGCAAACCACAGGTCTGAATTGACCTGCGGTTTGCAGCGATTGGCAATGCGGGGGGGGGGGGTCACAGGACCCCCCCGCGCATTGTCACAGGGTGCCTGCTGAATGATTTTAGCAGGCACCCAGTTCCGATCACTGCCAGCGGTGTGGCAGTGATCGGAACTACACATGACGTACCGGTACATCATGTGTCCTTAAGGATTTGGGAAACATGCCGTACCTGTACGTCATGTGTCCTGAAGGGGTTAAAAGAAAGTAACTTCGTCAGAAACCTGGGTGGTTACACTTTTCCTTGCCATGCAGTGTTTGATGCATGTGTACTGGGAAACTAGTACTTGGCAAAGGCGGCCCCATGCTAAATTATGCTGTGGGGTCCTATGAGATCTGTGCACGTATTTGCATGTGGTCACTGCCCACTTCAGCTAATGGCATTTATCATGTAGGGAAAGTTACTACAAGGCACTTACTAATGTATTGTGATTGTCCATATTGCCTCCTTTGATGGCTTGATTCATTTTTCCATCACATTATACACTGCTCATATCCATCATAACTGCAGATACCAGGTGGACAGGGCAGGAGCTGCTGTAAATGTGTGCCTATGTGAGCTCCCATAGTCCAGGCCTCCAAAGATACTGGCGCCATTTCCTACAGTTTGCAAGCACGACCCCCGCTGCTGGAAACAAGCAATGTATAATGTGATGGTGAAATGAATCGAACCATATAGAAGTTTATATATAAAAAAAAAAAAAATACATTAAAAATATAAACATCATGGGCATCAACACGTCCGAAAACGCCCATACTATTAAAAGCATAAAAATATTTTTCCAACGGAAAAAAGGGTCAAAATGGCCAATTTGCCATTTTTTCATCGCTTCTCTTACCCCAAAAAATGTAATAAATGTGATCAAAAAGTCACCCACACACCAAAATGGTATCAATAAAAACTACAGATTGTCTCGCAAAAAAATGAGCCCCCACACAGCACAGTAGATATAACTATAAAAAGTTATGGGGGTCCGAATATGGAGATATAAAAACTTTTTTTTCAAAGTTCAAATTTATTTTTACACTGTTTAGACATAATAAAACCTATACATATGTGGTATCGTTATAATCGAAATGACCCAGAGAATGAAGTGCACAGGTCAATTTTGGGACGCCGTGGGAACAAAACCCGTAAAACGGTGGAGGAATTGTGTTTTTTTCCAATTCCACCCTATTTGGATTTTTCCCCCGCTTCCCACTACATTGTATGCCATATTAAATGGTGCCATTAGGCCTCTTTCACATTAGCGTTGTGAGGATCCGGCGTGCACCTCCGTCGCCGGAAATGCCCGCCAGATCCGTCCCAACGCAACAAACCTGAAAGCATTTGAAGACTGATCAGTCTTCAAAATGCTTTCAGTGTTACCATGGCAGCCAGGACGCTACTAAAGACCTGGCTGCCATAGTAAGTAGTGGGGAGCCAGGGGAGCAGATACTTACGGTCCATGCGGCTCCCGGGGCGCTCCACAATGACGTCAGAGCGCCCCACGCGCATAGATCATGTGATCCATGCGACGTAGGGGCGCTGTGACGTCATCGAGGAGCGCCCCGGCCGCCGCACAGAAGGTAAGTAGCTTCTCCCCCAGCTCCCTGCTGCTTTTCCATGGCAGCCAGGACTTTAGTAGCATCCTGGCTGCCATGGTAACCATTCAGAAAGCTAAATGTCGGATCCGGCGATGCGCCGAAATGACGTTTAGCTTAAAATCGGATCCGGATTAATGCTTTTCAAGGGCATTAATTCCGGATCCGTCCTTGCGGCACGCCTTCAGTTTTTTTGGCCAGAGGAAAATCCGCAGCATGCTGCGGATTTTTCAACGGCAAAAAAACGTTTGAATACTGAACTGAAGACATCCTGATGCATCCTGAACGGATTTCTCTCCATTCAGAATGCATTGGGATTATCCTGATCAGTATCTTTCCGTCCTAGAGCCCCGAGGACGGAACTCTAGGACGGAAAGGAAAAACGCAGATGTGAAAGAGGTCTTAGAAAGTACAACTTGTCCCGCAAAAAACCGTGCCTTGTTTTGCGGTCCGCAAATTGCGGATCGTCAAAACAAGGATGCCCCCTTTATAGAAATGCCTATTCTTGTCCGCAAAATAATTTTTGCAGGGCCACGGAACAGAGCAACGGATGCGGACAGCACACGGAGTGCTGTCAGCATCTTTTGTGGCCCCAAAGAAGTGAATGGGTCCACGGCCGGAACAAAACCACGGTCGTGTGAACGAGCCCAAACTTACAAAACTCCACACTTCATTCTCAGTCTACATTCCATATACGGTCCCTACTTTTCATATACAGATCAGTTTAATAGTAGTGTGCTATAAAGGAAGACTCCTTAGGATTCAGACTCCGCCTATAACGTACAACACTGTGTACATCTGCGGGACTTTTCACTGTACTGGTCTGTCTGATGAACAAACACGTTCCCTTGGCAACCAGTACCAGTAAGAAAGAGGAAGTGACGTTTACGGATCCGGAAGTGGATGTGAAGCAGCGTGGCCGCGGCTCCCGGGAAGTCTCTGTATGTACAGCTCGTGCAGGAGGCTAGGTATTTCCACACCTGGATCACTGCCCTGTCCCGCCAGCTGTATCGTGTATGTGGGTATTCCCCGCCATTGTAGTCGCTTGTGTAGGAAGTTCCTTGTATGAGGAAAGCCGCAGCCGTCTGTATAATAGCTTCTGAGTGGCATGGAGTTTAAACGTGCTGAGAAATCCTCTGAGAGGAGTCTCCCTCACATAACCTGCCAGGCAGAGCTGTTTGCGCGGTCCTTCTGTATTGCGGTGTGTGATCCATGTGCACACAGCTTGAGTCTTTATTTTGTTATGGTCACCCCTCCCCCCGCTTGTAGTATGTTAAAGGGGTTATCCTACACTGGACTTTATTTAACAGAACTCTTCAGAGTAGCTGGAACCGCTGTGAGGTTCATGGTCCCCGCGGCTAGTTTCAGGCTGCATGGCTGCCTCCGCAGCTTCTGGGTCTCTGGGAATTGCCATCCTGTTGACAGGCGTCATGTGACCAGCTGCAGCGGTGACCTGTCACCCATGCGGTACATTACTGGGTCATGTGACCAGCTGCAGCGGTGACCTGTCACCCATGCGGTACATTACTGGGTCATGTGACCTGTCACCCATGCGGTACATTACTGGGTCATGTGACCTGTCACCCATGCGGTACATTACTGGGTCATGTGACCTGTCACCCATGCGGTACATTACTGGGTCATGTGCTGCACGGGTCACAGGTCACCGCTGGTCACGTGACACCCGTCAACAGGTTGTTGATTCCCAGTGACCCGGACCCCGCAGAGGCAGCCGTGGAGCAATGCAGTGTGTAACAAGGTAAGGGTCCATTCACACGTCCGTGTGTGTTTTGCGGATCTGCAAAACACGGACATCGGCGATGTGCGTTCCACAATTTGCGGACCGCACATCGCCGGCACTCTCATAGAAAATGCCTTTTGCGGACAAGAATAGGACATGTTCTATTTTTTCGGGAACACGATTGCGGACCCGGAAGTGCGGATCCGCAATTGTGGACCCGGCTGGGACATCGTCTGCCCCTATTGAAATAAATGGGTCCGCAATTCCGTTCCGCAAAATGCGGAATGGAATTGAGGACGTGTGAATGGGGCCTAAGGGTACTTTCACACTGTAGTTAAAGTTTTCCGGCATTGAGTTCCGTCATAGGGGCTCAATACTGGAAAAAAACACTTCCGTTCTGTCCCAATGCATTCTGAATGGAAAGTATGCATCAGGATGTCTTCAGTACAGTCCCTCTTACGGTATTTGGCGTGCAGTGCTGGTAGGGGTCCTATTCCCTTGTCCTAATAGTGTGGCATGTCGAGCATGCCCCCTGCCACTCCATTCATTCCTTTTGGGACTGCCAGTAAGCAGAATAAAATAAAAATAAATGATTGTGCTTACTTTTGAAAAATCTAGATTTTAATTTTAGGCGCCATCCTCCGTCCGTAGTCGTGCCTTATTTAGCAGCTGCCATTGCTTCCCATGACGTATGTCATGTATTGTATTTTTGTTAGGGCTGTTCAGACTGAGTTTTTGGCTCGTCTTTGCAGTAGCATTCCTATTGGGATGACAGCGGGTCTTCTGCTGCTTTCAGCCTTAGCATTACAAAGGTTTAACTTCATACACATTATACACTGCTTGTATCCAGAGGTTACGACCACCCTGCAATCCAGCAATGGTGGCCGTGCCTGCACAATATGGGGCAGCGATCAGCAACCTTCGGCACTCCAGCTGCTGTGAAACTACAACTCCCAGTATGCAGACTTGGCTGTTCTTTTAACTCCCACAGAGGTGAAAGGAGGATTCCGTGAGTTGTAGTTTCAGAACAGCTGGAGTTTGCTGATCCCTGCTATAGGAAAAGCGCCGGCCTCTCTGGGGGCCAGGACCACAGGCGTGCATAGGGGCCAGAGTTTTTTCTACAAGCACGACCACCAGGCTATGAGCTGTGCGCTGTGATTGGCCAGCTCTGCAGCAAGGGACACGCCTGATACAAAGTCCGCGCCCCATACAACAGAGGGAGCTCGGACACCGGAGCCTATACCGGGCGAACGGAGCGGCGCCCAGACATACTAGTAAGTGCAGGGGGACCCCTGGGCGCTGCTCTGCCCACAGATATAGTTAGTTTTTAGTTTTTAAATAGGTGAAAGGTCCTCTTTAAGGCTACCTGCACATGGGTGGAGATAGACTTGCAGAAACTGTTCACAAATGACTGTGCAGATTCCTGTGCATGCGTTACTTGTGGGTTTGATGGGATTTTGCTGCAGGGCTCAACCTTCCATCAAAAAGGGTGAAATCTGCACAACTGACATGCCGTAGATTTCTAAATCTAAACGACAGGTCAACTTCTGCAAGTCATACACTTTACTGGTTTTGTATTACTCTGCACAGAAAAATCCCATGTAATCTGCAACGTGTACAGGTAACCTTAATGTCGGCCAAATCTGCCGATTTCAGAGGGACCGGACGACCATCTAATTGCATGAGGCTCTCATCTGCTGTTGGGGACAAGATCAGGTATGTTGCATTTCAACATGTCTGATCATTGGTCTCCTTGTTCTGCTCATCCTACCTGAGCATGCATTTATATGGGGGGGGGACTTCAAGTGTAGCTGGCCACTCCTGTCTGTCTTGTAGATTACCAAACATAAAGGAGAGTGCCCATAAAGAGAACCTTAAAGAAGACGCCACGTACGATAATTAGGAGCATCAGGACAGGGATGAGGAGACGACATCTGGTTTCTCTGCAGTGGGCGTTTCCTTCCACCTGTCCGTGGCGCTGTCCAATCCTAATGGAACGCTTCACAGCCAGGGAGAATGAGATTTGTGAAGTGGTCCGCTGCGATTGGACAGCCAAGGAGAAGGAGACGCTAGTGAACGCGTGCCCCCGGACTACCGCTCCGGCCCCATTGACTATAACGGGGGCGGAGGCGCGGCGAGAGGGTGCCGGAATAAAACTACGACATGTCGTAGTGTCCCACGCGTTCACTAGCGGCAGGACGGATCCGACAGGCTGTTCCGTCGGGTGAACAGCCTGTTGGATTTGTCCTGCCGCTAGTGTTAAACTAGCCTAAGCCTTGAAAATATCCAAAATTGTATCTGGTTGAAGTATCTCCTTCATGAAGTATGGTTTAGATCTAATGTCCATGTGACAAGATGGTCCTGAAGTGATCTATTTTATCTTTTTCAGAATACAATAAGTTATGGCTGGAATTCTCTTTGAAGATATTTTTGATGTAAAGGATATCGATCCTGAAGGACGAAAGTTTGATCGAGGTAAATATTTTACCTTTGGTACTGTGGTGCTGACAAGTAATCTGCTTTGAGAGGGATTTCTAAAATTTTAATAGGTTATCAGTATCTGATCAGTGAGGGGCTGACACCCGAGACCCCCACGGAACAGAAGTTTGAGAAGGCCGAGGCGCCTCTCTGAGTGCTATGGCGTTCGTGCAGCTTACCAAGCCCAGCGCCGTTTATGTGCTTGGTATCTTGCTCGACCCTATTCACTTCTATGGGGCTGAGCTGCACCTAGGCCACCTGACACCGGCGTGGCAGTGAAATGGTTAAATTCTAGTTTATCACCACATTTCAATTTTTTTATCTTGCAGTTTCAAGGCTACACTGTGAAAGTGAGTCCTTTAAGATGGATCTGATCCTTGATGTGAATATACAGATTTATCCCGTAGATCTGGGTAAGTTTGGATCGTTATAAGAACTTGTAGTATAAATCATGTTTAGAAATGGGACAATGATCTATATCTTATATATTTTTACCTGTCACAATTTTTCTTCAGGTGATAAATTCCGTTTGGTTATTGCCAACACCCTGTACGAGGATGGAACGCTAGATGACGGCGAATACAATCCTAATGATGACCGTCCTTCCAGGTGCCTAAATTGAAAAGATATGTAAAATATTTAAGTCCATCACAATCAATTGACATATACTGTGTATATGTGTCATTTTTTTCCCTAGAGCTGACCAGTTTGAATATGTTATGTATGGAAAAGTTTATCGGATAGAAGGAGATGAAACGTCCACTGAGGCCGCCACTCGCCTGTAAGCATCCCTGTGAACGTCACTTTCCCATGCTAAACAATGTTACATACATTCCATTGCTTGATTTTTCATATTCATGGTGTAGCAGAACATAAATATGGTTAACATGTTGTGTATTTTCTTTTCTAGGTCTGCATATGTATCATATGGTGGTTTGTTAATGAGACTACAGGGAGATGCTAATAACCTGCATGGGTTTGAGGTCGATTCCCGCATATACCTTATGATGAAAAAACTAGCCTTCTGAACCGTAACATAAGCGATGTAGTATTGTGCTTTTCAGATTAATTTTACAATCTGGATTAGGCACAATAAGTGGTAGCATTTTTCCTGCTATGTACGTTTTTATATTTGTATTTAATTAAAATATATTTTTTCAATGTTTTCTATTTGACACAGAAAAGAACAGGAAATTGTTCCTATAATTTCCATAAAGAGAGATCTTGCACGCAAAGCCATGTTTTCATTCAGATGAATTTAAACTTTAAACCCCACCTCATTCTTAGGTGGACTCTTATTGATCCGACGACATCTTATCAATCTGTAAAGTGTACATTATAAGACATTAATAAATGAAAACGTTTTTTATCACATGCAAAGGTGTTTTCTGGCCTTCCTAATAGTTCCCCCCCCCCCCCCCCTGGGTATAGCGGACACAGTATAGACTCCAAAACGTGCCATGTGAAATCGGCCTTGCTACCCATGGTCTCATGGCCACATACACTCATTGACAAAAAAAAGCATCAAGAAGGAATTTTTGGAATAAAATGAAACTTTATATGTGTGAATGTAATGATATATGTAAGTGATTACAAATACAATATTAGAGTGAAAGGATACATTTGCTTGGGGAAACTGTACAGTTTAAAGGAGATTCTAGTACGCTGTTGGGCCACCTCTAGCCTGGATACAAGATTAGATACTGTTGGGCATTGAGGCATACAGGTTCTGTATGGGATCCTGCGGTCCATTTGCCCACAGATGTTACAGTTGGCCCTGTAGATCCTGCACATTCATAGGTTGCTGAAGTCTCAGCCGGTCCCATAAATGCTCGATTGGCAATAAATCTGGCAACCAGGCAGGCCAAGTAGATGTTGCAGTCTAGCAACTCCTGGGAAACCCTTGCTGTGTGCGGGGGCAAGCATTGGCCTGCTGAAAAATGCCAGTTGAAAGCGTACCAATAGTGTTCAGCGAAGTGCGTCTCGAATCATAGATCCGAAGTCGCTTTGTTCAATAATTTGTTTGAATGCTGTACGGAGACCCATCTCTGTACAGCATTCAAATGTATGGGCTTCAGGCTACATGCACATGAACGTATTTTGTTTCCATGTCCGTTCCGTTTCTTTTGCAGATAGATTCATTTTAATGGGTCTGCATAAAATGCTGACAGCACACCGTGTACTATCCACATCCATATGTCTGTTCCCCGCAAAAAAAAATAGCATGCCTTATTTTTGTCCGTTTAGCGGACAAGGATAGGCGTTATTACAATGGATCCGCAAAAAAAACGTATGCCATATGGACGTCATCTGTTTTTTTGCGGACTGCAAAACACATACATTCGTGTGCATGTAGCCTCACTGAGGTGAAATTCGTTATGTCCGAAGTCTCATGAGACTCCAAAGAATAACTTCGAACTTCAATTATTCAATTAGAATTTTTTTTTTAAACTGGAATCCGAAGTCGGCTTTGGTACCGACTGGTACCTCTGTACTGAGGCTGACTTCAGATTGCAGTTTTAAACGGTTTTCAAGTTGTACAATTGAATGCCGAAGTTTGTGAGACTTCGGACTTTCGAATTTCACCTCTGTGAAGCCCATACATTTGAATGCTGTACCGAGACGGATCTCTGTACAGCATTCAAAGGAAGTTTTGAACGAAGCGACTTTGCATCTATGATCCAAAGTGCGCTTCGCTGAACACTACCTACCAGGAGAGGTAACACGTGGCTGCAGGATGTCCTTCACATATCGCTGTTAGTGTCTCGTATCACTAATAGGCGTGACTGACTGACGTATGCGATGACTGCCCAGATCATCAAACCAGCAGTTGTGGCAGTGTCGCTCCACAGCAAAGGCAGGATTCAAGCACTCACCACCAAGCCTCCATGCCCTAACCTGGCTTTTGTCAGATCGCAAACAGAACTTGGATTTGTTACTAAAGACGATAAGGTTCCAGTCCATAGCAGTCCAGGTTTTTTTTTTTTGCTCACAACACCACTGCACACAAAGGTGACAGTGGCACCCTTTCACTGGCAAGGCAACAAAGTTATGAGAGCTCCTTGTGCTTGTCGGTGGATCAAATGATTCGCTCTACTGGGGGTCTGTCTGGACCATCTTGAGCCTGTTTGTGTGCCCTCATGTACTGCTCCCAAGTCCTCCTGATAGCCAAGTCAGAATGGCATAGTTGGCAAGCAGTTCATCGAAACGACCATCCTGCTTCTCTGTTCAATAATGTGCCTCTTTTCAAAGTCTGCTCACTGGGCTAAAGGTCTTTGAGTGTGCTGTAGAGGCATAGCAGATCACTTACCAAGAGGTACAGTCCCCAAAAGTAGCCCCCGAGAGGCTTATAGGGCAGCACTTTTACACCCTCCTGTGGCATTAACCCAGTAGTAGACCATACCTGCCCGAGACATAAGTGCATGCTGAGTTTTGTAGCATTTCTATTTGGGATTGCGGTGTCCAGATATCAAAATTATGCCATGTACTATATATGCATCTATGGCAGTCATGGCTTACCACCGGCACTCCAGCTGTGGGGAAACTACGACTCCCAGCATGCTCCATTCATTTCTATGGAGTTCTGAGAACAGCCAAGAAAGTGTGCATCTAGGGCAGTGGTCATCAACTCCAGTCCTCAGGGCCCACCTGCCGGTCATGTTTTCAGGATTTCCTTAGTATTGGGCAGCTGATATAATTAGTGTCCATCCATTAGGATTTACCACAGGTATTAGTTCTGTGGGATACTCCTAAATGATGATCCATCGCTGGCAGGCTGTAAATGTAAAATAAATTAGATCAAACAGGTATATCAGACGCTGTTTTGTTAACAGCGTCTGATATACCTGCTACCTGGTCCTCTGGTGGTCCCATTTACTGGGATCGACCACCAGAGGACCAGGTAACTCTGTAAAGTTGCACCAAACACTACAAAAAAAGAAAAAAAATGAACTATTAACCCCTTGTTAACCCCTGATCACCCCATATAGACTCCCTGATCACCCCCCTGTAAGGCTCTATTCACATGTCCATATGTGTTTTGCGGAGCTGCGGATCCGCAAAACACGGACACTGCCAATGTGCTTTCCGCATTTTGCAGATCCGCACATTGCCAGAACTATATAGAAAATGCTTTATCTTGTCCGCAATTGCGGACAAGAAAAGGGCATGTTCTATATTTTTGCGGAACGGAAATGCAGACCCGTAAGTGCGGATCTGCAATTCCGGATCCGAGCGGGACAAAGTCTGTCCCCATAGAAATGAATGGGTCCGCAATTCCGTTCCGCAAACAGAATTTCGGACGTGTGACATAAGGGTCCCTTATCACCGCCAGTTAGCTAGCTACTTGTTAGGTAATTAGCGCCCACCGCACAGCAGTCACTGATTTTGGCAGAGATTTTTTCATCCACGATGATCGATGCGAATGAAGAAATCTGTGCCGTTCATTTTTTTTCTTTTTTCAGCGCAGAGGCTGAACGGAAAAAAAAAATCTCATTACCCGTATGCTCAATATAAGGAGAATCGCAGAAACTCCTAATGCTGGCCATACGTGTAATGATTGCGGAGACCCTCAAATGCCAGGGCAGTACAAACACCTCACATGTGACCCCATTTTAGAAAGAAGACACCCCAAGGTATTCCGTGAGGGGTATGGGGAGTTCATGTAAAATTTTATTTTTTGTCACAAGTTAGTGGAATATGAGACTTTGTAAAAAAAATAAAAATTATAAATTTCCGCTAACTTGTGCCAAAAATTTTTTTTTCTGTGAACTCACCATGCCCCTCACGGAATACCTTGGGGTGTCTTCTTTCCAAAATAGGGTCACAAGTGGGGTATTTATACTGCCCTGGCATTTTAGGGGTCCTAAAGCGTGAGAATCCAAATGCGTAACAATGCCCTGTGAAATCCTAAAGGTACTCATTGGTTTTAGGGCCCCTTTGCGCATCTTGGCTGCAAAAAAGTGGCACACATGTGGTATCGCCGTACTCAGGAGAAGTTGGGGAAAATGTTTGGGGTGTATTTTTACATATACCCATACTGGGTGAGAGAAATATCTCTGTAAATGACAACTTTTTAAAATTTTTTATACAAAGTTGTCAATTTACAGCGATATTTCTCACACACAGTATGGGTTTATGTAAAAATACACCCCAAAACACATTGCCCTACTTCTCCTGAGTACGGCGATACCACATGAGTGACACTTTTTTGCAGCCTGGGTGCGCAAAGGGGCCCAAATTCCAACGAGTACCTTTAGCTTTTACATGGCTGCTCACAATTTAGTCCCACCCAAAATGCCAGAACAGTACAAACACCCCACAAATTTATATTATATAAATTTATATAACTCCATTTTGGAAAGAAGACACCCCAAGGTATTCGCTGAGGGGCATAGTGAGTCCATGAAAAATTTTACTTTTTGTCAAAAGTTAGCAGAAAGGGAGACTTTAAAAAATCAGTTTCCGCTAACTTGTGCCAAAAAAAAAATCTTCTATGAACTCGCCATGCCCCTCACGGAATACCTTGGGGTGTCTTCTTTCCAAAATGGGGTCACATGTGGGGTATTTATACTGCCCTGGCAATTTAGGGGCCCTAAAGCGTGAGAAGAAAAATGCGTAAAAATACCCTCCTAAAAGGTACTCATTGGTTTAGGACCCCTTTGCGCATCTTGGCTGCAAAAAAGTGTCACTCATGTGGTATCGCCGTACTCAGGAGAAGTAGGGCAATGAGTTTTGGGGTGTATTTTTACATATACCCATGTTGGGTGAGAGAAATATCTCTGTAAATTGACAACTTTGTATAATTGTTTTTTAAAAGTTGTCATTTACAGAGATATTTCTCACACCCAGCATGGGTATATGTAAAAATACACCCCAAAACACATTGCCCTACTTCTTCTGAGTACGGTGATACCACATGTGTGACACTTTTTTTGCAGCCAAGATGCGCAAAGGGGCCCAAATTCCAACGAGTACCTTTAGGATTTCACAGGGCGTTTTTACGCATTTTGGATTCTCACGCTTTAGGGCCCCTAAAATGCCAGGGCAGTATAAATACCCCACATGTGACCCCATTTTGGAAAGAAGACACCCCAAGGTATTCTGTGAGGGGCATGGCAAGTTCACAGAAATTTTTTTTTTTTGGCAAAAAAAGTTAGTGGAAATTGATATTATTTATTTTTTTATTACAAACTCTCATATTTCACTAACTTGTGACAAAAAATAAAATTTTACATGAACTCACCATACCCCTCACGGAATACCTTGGGGTGTCTTCTTTCTAAAATGGGGTCACATGTGGGGTATTTATACTGTCCTGGCATTTTAGGGGCCCCTAAAGCGTGAGAAGAAGTCTGGAATCCAAATGCGTAAAAATGCCATGTGAAATCCTAAAAGTACTCATTGGTTTTAGGGCCCCTTTGCGCATCTTGGCTGCAAAAAAGTGTCACACATGTGGTATCGCCGTACTCAGGAGAAGTAGGGCAGTAAGTTTTGGGGTGTATTTTTATATATACCCATACTTTGTAAACGACAACTTTTTATTATTTTTTTTATACAAAGTTGTCAGTTTACAGAGATATTTCTCTCATCCAACATGGGTATATGTAAAAATACACCCCAAAACACATTGCCCTACTTCTCCTGAGTACGGCGATACCACATGAGTGACACTTTGTTGCAGCCTGGAGTGCACAAAGGGGCCTAAATTCCAACGAGTACCTTTAGCTTTTACATGGCTGCTCACAATTTAGCCCGCCTAAAATGCCAGAACAGTAAACACACCCCACAAGTGACCCCATTTCGGAAGTAGACACCCCAAGGTATTCACTGAGAGGCATAGTGAGTCCGTGGGAGATTTTTTTTTTTTTGCCAGAAGTTATCAGAAATGGAAACTTTATTATTTTAATTTTTTCTCAGAAAGTGTCATTTTCCGCTAACTTGTGAAAAAAAATGAAATGATACATGAACTCACCATGCCCCTCCGTGAATACTTTGGGGTGTCTTCTTTCTAAAATGGTGTCATTTGGGGGTATTTATACTATCCTGACATTCTAGCACCTGAAGAAACATGACAGGCGCTCAGAAAGTAAGAGCTGCTTCAAAATGCCGAAATTCACTTTTTTGCACCATAGTTTGTAAACGCTATAACTTTTACCCAAACCAATAAATATACACTTATTGGATTTTTTTTTTTTATCAAAGACATGTAGAACAATAAATTTTGCGAAAAATTTATATAGAAATGTAGTTTTTAAAAAAAAATATTAGAACAGAAAGTGAAAAATGTCATTTTTTTGCAAAAATTTCGGTAATTTTTGATTAATAGCAAAAAAAGTTAAAATGTCAGCAGCAATGAAATACCACTAAATGAAAGCTCTATTAGTGAGAAGAAAAGGAGGTAAAATTCATTTGGGTGGTAAGTTGCATGACGGAGCACTAAACGGTGAAAGTAGTGTAGTGCGGAATTGTAAAAAGTGGCCTGGTCATTAAGGGTGTTTAAGCTAGGGGGGCTGAGGTGGTTAAAAGATCATTACCATACTAACTGGTCTCCTCTTACATCACAGGCCAGATGGGGGTTTGTGGGGGAATAGACACTTTTTGAAACGTATGGAGAATAGCAAACTGTCATTTCTTTGGGGATCACTTCCCCAGGCAACTGGACTTAACCGTCTCATAATGTATTAAGTTCTGTTTTTATCCCTTTTATTTTCCAAACTGTTATTTTGCATTATATGTATATGTCTGTAAATTTTATGTTGTATATTCTTATAAATACCCCATGGTTTGTAAGCATTGTCCTTTTTTTATATTAAAACTTCACTTTAATAAGAGCCTTCTTGTGTTCTAAAGAGTCCATGACCTTAGATGAAGCATTACCAATACTGGTGTATTGACCCTGGGAATGCTAGAAAGCATAGTTGGTCTTAGCCCCTTTCCCACGGGCGCAATGCGTGAGGTGGACGCATTGCACCCGCACTGAATCCGGACTCATTTATTTCTATGGGGCTGTGCACATGAGCGGTGATTTTCACGCACCACTTCTGCGTTGCGTGAAAATCGCAGCATGCTCCAGTTTCTGCGTTTTTCACGCAACGCAGGCCGCATAGAAGTGAATAGGGCTGCGGGAAAATCGCAAGCAAGTGCAGATGCAATGCGATTTTCCCGCATGGTTGCTAAGAGACGGGACCCGATCTTTATTATTTCCCCTTATAACATGGTTATAAGGGAAAATAATAGCATTCTCAATACAGAATGCTTTGTAAAATGTGGATTAAGGGGTTAAAAATAAAAAACTTAACTCACCTTAGCCACTTGATCGCGTAGTTGGCGATCTCTCCAAGCATTAGCTGCAGTCTAAAGGACCTGTGATGACGTCACATCACATGGTCCATCACGGACCATGTGATGTGACGTCATCACAGGTCCTTTAGACTGCAGCTAATGCTTGAAGAAGAGAGGAGAGATTGCCAACTACGCGATCAAGTGGCTAAGGTGAGTTAAGTTTTTTATTTTTAACCCCTTAATCCACATTTTACAAAGCATTCTGTAGTGAGAATGCTATTATTTTCCCTTATAACCATGTTATAAGGGAAAATAATAAAATCTCCAGAATACTCAACCCGAAACCGGACTTCAGTGATGAAGTTTGGGTCTGGGTACCAAACATGCCGATTTTTCCCACGCGCGTGCAAAACGCATTACAACAGTTTGCACACGCGAGGAAAAATCTGGCATTTTCCCGCAACGCACCCGCCTCTGATCCGGTCGTAAAACGTGACGCCCATGTGAAAGAGGCCTTAGGATGATATGTAACCTTTAGGCCTCTTTCACACGAGCAAGTATTCTGCACTGGTGCAATGCTGATGCGAACGCATTGCGCCCGCACGGAATCCGGACCCATTTATTTCAATGGGCCTGTGTGCATGAGCGTTGGTTTTCACGCATCACTTGTGCGTTGCGTGAAAATCGCAGCATGTTCTATATTCTGCTATTTTCACGCAACGCTGGCCCCATAGAAGTGAATGGGGCTGCGTAAAAATCGGATCCGCAAGCAAGTGAGGATGCAATGTGTTTTTCACAGATGGTTGCTAAGAGATGTTTGTAAACATTCCGTTTTTTATAACGCGCGTGCAAAACGCAATAAATCGCATTGCACCCGCGCGATAAAAACAGAACGCGATCGCAAACAAAACTGAATATACTTGCTTGCGAAATCGCGCATCCGGACCTAATCCACTCACGCTCGTCTGCAAGGTGCCTTAGAGGTCTGGAATGTATTGGATAATACTGACATAATGCTGATCATATTGCGGATCCGCAATACACGGGCACCGTTCCGTGACCATTCCACATCACAGATGCAGACTCATTCATTTCAATAGGTCAGCAAATCCGGAGATACGGAAGCACTACGGAGTGCTTCTGTGGGGTTCCGTTCCGTACTTCCGTCCCGCAAAAAAATAGAACATGTCCTATCTTTTTGCGGAACGGGCAGATTGCAGACCCATTCAAGTGAATAGGTCCGTGATCCACTGAGGCTGCCCCACGGTTAGTGCCCGTGCATTACGGGACAACTACGGTCATGTGAAAGAGGCCTTATCCAGTACATTCCAGAACTGTAACACTGGGTTCACACCTGAGCGTTTCTAAGACGCGCGTTTTCGTGCACGTTTTTGGCAATAGTAAACGCGCGTTTTACGCGCGTTTGTGTGATTGACTGCAGTGTTGTCCAATGACCAAATATCCCTGTCTATATGAAGTTTGGCCAATCAGCTGAGGTTTGGCCTTTCCAGCATGTTGCAAATTCATAAACGCGCGTTCGAACGCGCGTTTTCAGTGTCAAAAACGCGCAAAATACAAGCGTTGCGCGTTCCCATTGAAGTCTATGGGCCAAAACACGCGACAAACACCCCAAAAAAAGCTCAAGTACTTGTTTATGCGTCGGGCGTTTTTCAGCGCGTTCGAACGCGCTTTAAAACGCGAAAATATGAACCAGTCCCATAGGGAAGCATTGGTCTGCATCGGTTATGCGTTTTAAATCGCGTTCGAACGCGCTGTAAAACGCGCAAGTGTGAACTGAGGGTCACTGTTAGTGCTATACTGCCTGTGCCAGAGATGCACAAACTGCAAGGACATGCTAGAAGCAGACAAGGTGCCTTAATGAGTTCACACCCTGCATGCACAGACATAAGGGATGTGCGAACCATCCTCAGAAGCATAAAGTTTAGCTCTAATACTGTACGGAGTAGGAGCTCTGTACAGTATTAGAATATATTGGCTCCGATGAGCCGAAGTTATTGCTTTGTGAAGTCTCGTGCGACTTCGCACATTAACTTCATAAATTAATTTGTACTGTAAAAAACTATTTCCCAAACTCGGGTTCAGTTACAAGTGATACCTTGGAACCGAACCAGAGTTCAGGAAATGTTTTTTTACAGTACATATGAATTTATGAAGTTATTGCGTGAAGTCTCACGAGACTTCGCCTCATCGGAGCCAATACTTTCTAATACTGTACGGAGCTCCTGCTCCGTACAGTATTAGAACAAAGTTTTATGCAAATCGACTTTGAAATGTTTCATCTGAAGTCGATTCGCTCATCCCTAACAGACATCTGCATTCCCCAATCTCATTTGTAGAGTGCCAATGTGAGACAGAGGAAGTCCTCTGCCTCTATAACCACTTACATGCCGCAGTTGCTATTGACTGCAGCCAGGGGTGTACATAGAAAACACTGGGCCCCATGCCAAGAATCTAAATTGGGCCCCCTTGTGAGTGACCCATCCACCCCTTAGGTTACGTGCACATCTACTGCAAAGGTTCCAGCAGAAGCCTCTGTTGCAGATTCTGGCAAAAACAATGGGCAAAACACCGCTGCATGTGGGATCTTGAATGACCCCATGATTGTGAATGGGATCCGGCAGGTGCCAGCAGTGTTTGGCATATGCTGGATCTGGCAATTCTGGAATTCTGCTGGAATGCTGGAACAGAATGCCAAAATCTGATCGCAAGTGAGTACCTAGCCTTAGGGTCCTTTCACACTTGCGTTCTGAGGATCCGGCAGGCACTTCCGTCCCGCCGGATCCGTCAGAACGCAAGTCGCCTGAAGCATTAGAAGACTGATCAGGATCCTGATCAGTCTTCGAATTGCTTTCAGGTTACTATGGCAGCCAGGACGCTATTAAAGTCCTGGTTGCCATAGTAGAGAGCGAGGAGCGGTATACTTACAGTCCGTGCGGCTCCGGGCGCTCCTGAATGACGTCAGAGCGCCCCATGCCCATGGATCACGTGATCCATGCGTCACGTGATCCATGCGTGCGCCCTGGCGTCACTCTGGAGCGCCCGGGAGCGCACGGATGGTAGTATACTGCTCCCCGCTCCCACTACATTTACCATGGCAACCAGGACTTTAGCGTCCTGGCTGCCATGGTAACAGTGAGAAAAGCTAAGCGTCGGATCGGCGATGCGCCGAAGCGGCGTTTAGCTTAAGGCGGATCGGATTAATGCCTTTCAATGGGCATTAATTCCGGATCCGGCCTTGCGGCAAGTGTTTAGGATTTTTGGACGGAACAAAAAGCGCAGCATGCTGCGGTATTTGCTGCGTCCAAAAAACGTTCCGGTCCTGAACTGAAGACATCCTGATGCATCCTGAACGGATTTCTCTCCATTCAGAATGCATGGGGATGATCCTGATCAGGATTTTTCCGCCATAGAGACCCGACGACGGATCTCTATGCCGGAAAACAAAAACGCCAGTGTGAAAGGGCCCTTACCTGAAGAACTGTGCCCGCTACTGCTACTTTTCATATAGCGTGTCATCCTTCCGCCATGGACTGTGCCTGCTCCTGCTTCACCTCCTCCTCAATGCTGAGCGCAGTCAGAGCCTGGGGCAGATCCTTACGGAGCTGGACTGGTGACGGTGCGGGATCAGGTCAGGTCCGGACTGGTCAGTCAGGTCACAGTGCGACGTGTGCTGGAAGAGGAACAGAACAGGGACATTTTACAAAGTGCAGACACCGAAAACTAAAGGATTTAATCCAGTCACAACTGCTGATGTTTCTCTAACTGCTGCAGAACCTCCTAATACACACCTCAGCTGCTGCAGAACCTCCTAATACACATCTCAGCTGCTGTAGAACTTCATAATACACACCATAGCTGCTGCGGAACCTCATAATACACACCTCACCTGCTGCAGAACCTGATAATACACACCACAGCTGCTGCAGAACCTCATAATACACACCACAGCTGCTGCAGAACATTATAATATACACCTCAGCTGTTGCAGAACATTATAATACACACCTCAGCTTTTGCAGAAGCTCATAATACACACCTCAGCTGATGCAGAACCTCCTAATACACACCTTAGCAGCTGCAGAACCTCGTAATACACACCTCAGCTGCTGCAGAACCTCATAATACACACCTCAGCTGCTGCAGAAGCTCATAATACACACCTCAGCTGTTGCAGAACTTAATAATACACATCTCAGCTGCTATAGAACCTCATAACACACACCTCAGCTTCTGCAGAACATCAAACCTGATGCTAGAGAACATATAAGGCTTGGATCACATCTGTGTTGGGGCCTCAGTAACAGATCAGGTCATAAATGCTGGACACAATTTTATATCCTGGCAGATGGAAACCCGTCAGATCTCATCATGGTCAGCGGGATCCGTCAGGTGTTGTCGTCCATGAAGTGCCAGATCCGGAACTGCTGTGATTTTCATTGTTCTGCTCCTATAACAGGGCAGAACAGCGAACGTCACCAGCACAGATGTGAACAAAGCTTAATACACACCTTAGCTGCTGCAGAACCTCCTAATACACACCTCAGCTGCTGCAGAACCTCCTAATACACACCTCAGCGGCTGACGAATTTCCTAATACACATCTCAGCTGCTGCAGAACATTATAATTGTGACAAGGGAACTACAAGTCTTATCATTACCACATTGTTAGGGTCCATTCACACGTCTGTGGTGTGTTGCGGATGTGCAACACACCCTGCCGCCACCCCCCATAGAAATGCCTATTCTTGTCCGCAGCTGCAGGCAAGAATAGGACATGTTCTATTTTTTTTTTTCATAAATCTCTTTTTATTGACATAGAGAAACAGGTAAATAGCAAGGATGGTAAATCAATGACAATGACAATGATCACATATTGTCCGCTCGCAGGAGGACATTAATAACTCAATGAGACATTAAGTGACACTCCACTTCCATGATGAAATAGGCCCATGAGTGCGATCAAACGCCCAATTACCACGGATACAACGAAGTGTTATGTTAAGCCCAACTAATTACCAAGGAAGGAAGTGGACAAGAGCCCAAGGAAGCCAGAAGCTCCCAAGCCCTAAGAGTCATAATTGAGAGTTACATATCAGACAAATATGTTTCAGAGGTAACAAATGGACAAAAGGAAAGAGGGAAAGGGAGAGAAGAAAGAAAAGTAGAAAAGTAAAATAAAATAGGAAAAAAAAGGAAAAAGATCTTAGAAATCAGGAAAGACTCCCGCCGGGGCGTTACCCAAGTACCACCCAACCCACACCACCAGGCAATATAAAGCAGCGCATCAAAACATAAATAGCATACTATCACTTGTAGCCAGATGTCAAGTTGCTAAACCCATGTTAAGGAGGATTCTGCCAATTACACTTTGCGAAATAGCAGCCAAGATCCCCAGACTTTCATAAACTTATCATGTTTGCCTTCAATCCAAGATGTTATCTCTTCCAGTCTGCAAATCTGATGGACCTTGTCCAGCCATTCCCCTAAGGAAGGCGGAGAAGTCGCTAGCCAGTGCAACGGTATTAGTAATTTAGCTGCTAAAATGAGAAAGGTGGGAAGGTTCCGTCTACTAGGGCTGAAAGCTCCAAAATCCTGCCATAATAGCACTAATGGAGGTGATAAGCCTGGAAATGTCGGGCAGATTTGTTTTATTACCCTCTCTACTTCCAGCCAAAAGGGCCTAATCAGGTTACAATGCCACCAAATATGGGACATTGTGCCTGAAGACATGCAACACCTCCAACAGCGGTCTGAATCTATAACACCTCTCTCATATAAGAATGAAGGCGTCCTGTACCACCGCGACAACGTTTTGTAGGAGTTCTCCTGGAGGCGTATACATCTAGAGAATCCGTGAGATCTGGATAATATGATCTGCACCTCAGAGGCTGTGAAAGACACATTCAGCTCCTTCTCCCATTCTGCAATATAAGATGGGACGTCTAAGGAACCCTCAACAATCAGCATCCTATATAATTTGGAGAGAGCTTTTGGCCAAGGACGAGGTGACAGCAAGACCTTCTCGAAATCAGTGCTTTCCCTGGCATACCCCCCCTTCAAAATCACTTTCCGGCAGATAAGTCGGAAGTGACTATATTGTAAACAGTGCAGGGAAGGAGGAGATAGTTTCTGAGAAAGTGACTCCTGAGAGGGACGAGTCCGCCACGCAGAAATATAGATATCGGGCAAGAGTGCAACTGTTGCCAAAGTGTACTAGCATGTGAGGGAGGAGGAGAGTGTCCGGCTAAAGAAGGCAAGTAACACGCAGGCGTTAGCGGAGAAGGGAAAGGGGAAATTTTAAGGTGTTTCCGACAGCTATGCCATGCTAAAATCATACCTTTAGTTAAAGGGTTGAGCATAGGTGAGAGTGATTGTGGACATTTCTCAGACCACATCAAGGCATGTTCTATTTTTTGCGGAGCTGCGGACCGGAAGTTCGGGGCTGAAGCCCAGAAGTTCGGGGCCGTGCTCTGCAAATGCGGAAGCGGAGAGCACATAGTGCCTGTTAGTGGCCACCTTAAAAAGGCGTATGGGTGGTCATTAAGGGGTTAATGTAAGGGTCTACCCACCATAAAAAACTTTAAACCTATCCACATGATCCATTATTAACTTATGAAATAAACTTGCTAAAAAGACTACAAAGACTCAATGGCCTTTTTTTCTGTTCCAGACACAAAGGGAGGATTCATTGAGACTTGTGTTTCATGTCAGTCGTAATGGAAAGCCTATTGGAGCAAAATGCACATAATTTGTTAAGAGGCCCAGGCCTCCTAATGAATTTGGAGCCTCATCTGGCAGTCCGTGGACCAGAAAATTAAATCTCATTTTGCGGAAGTTATTAGGAATCTGTTCTGGGAGGCCTCATCCACTTTTCCCTCACAACTTTTGAAAAGTGATATGATAAGTGTAAAAAGTCTCAAATTATGGTGCAAATATGGAGTATACAATAATTAGCGACGTTTATTCCATGAAAATGGCAAAAAACTAATACATTTGCCTCTCAATGTCTCATGTTTGCCACAGCTTACTGTGTTTTTTTTGTTTTTTTTTTACATCTGAGTGTTGTATGGGAAAATGAATCTGTCGGTTGGAAACCTGTAGCCTTTACGTGTTTACAGTTCCGTGCTTCCTATTCATTGCTGCAGTGGGAAAAATAAACCACACTTCAGCCTCCCTGAATTATTAAAATCAAGCAACACAAACAGTAGTATTTCCACATGAGCAAGTCAAACAGGAAAATTATACTTTGACAGATAAACCCTCCACCCTGCATAACCTGAATCAGACATTACTAAAAGCAAGCATTTGTCTTTACCAATTAGGCTACATGCACACCACAATTGTTTTGCTGAAGGGAAACACGGAGAACGGACGCGGAACACAAACGGATGAACTGTCCGCATTTTTTTGATGACCCATTGAAATGAATTGGTTCCTATCCTATCCGCAAAAAATCCTGAAACGGAAGCTGAGAAAGACAACTGTTGTGTGCATGTAGCCTTAGTGGAAGACCAAAGTACACCAGGTTACACTTTGGAGTACATCTTGACTCCTCCAGCATAATTGTAATCTGTGACCCGCACCCTGGGCCTCATTTGTCAAAACTGCCTTAGTTGCCCGTAACAACCAATCGAAAATCACCTTTCATTGCTTAAAGAGGAGCTGTCATTAGAATAAAAAATATAAACTAAGTATACCGACATGTAGAGCGGCGCCCAGGGATCTCCCTGCACTTACTATTATCCCTGGGCGCCGCTCCGTTCTCCCGGTATATCCTCCGGTATCTTCAGATTTTTGGCTCAACTGGGAGGAGTCTGCCCTTGTTCTCTTGGGCGTCTCATTCTCCCAGGCTGTAGCGCTGGCCAATCGCAGCACTCAGCTCACAGCCTGGGAGAAAAAAAAGGGAGAAGGAGACGCCCAGGACAAAAAGGGCAGGCTCCTCCCAGTTGAGCCGAAGAGCTGAAGATACCGGAGGACATAGCGGGAGA
Organism: Bufotes viridis; assembly: GCA_033119425.1. Taxonomy (NCBI): domain Eukaryota; kingdom Metazoa; phylum Chordata; class Amphibia; order Anura; family Bufonidae; genus Bufotes; species Bufotes viridis. Next base: position 177,404,300 of record CM065592.1, read on the forward strand.
ACAGAGCGGCGCTCAGGGATAATAGTAAGTGCAGGGAGATCCCTGGGCGCCGCTCTACATGTCGGTATACTTAGTTCATATTTTTTATTCTAATGAAAGGTCCTCTTTAAAGTGTTCTTATAAAATTAAAGGGTAGGCCTGGTTGGTTGCTATGGGCAACTAAGACAGTTTTCCAGTTAGTTTTGACAAATAAGGCCCCTTTGTTTACATCCCAGTGCAAGACTTAGGCCGTTTTCACACGAGCGAGTTGTACACTCCAGACTTGGAGCGTGAGTATAACACAGCTCCCGTCCTGAACTCCTACCACTTCCGGGGTCACATAGCAGTATATTGATTTATGATGCTATGTAACCCTTACAGTTCTAGAATGTATTGGATAACACTGACAGCATTATGTCAGTGTTATCCAATACATTCCACACCTCTAAGGGTTACATAGCATCATAAATCAATATAATGCTATATAATGCTAATGTACATCTGTGCAAAAACTATTTTAGATAATATGTAATACAATATACCACATACTTTTTGCGACCAAGGGCACGTTGAGTCCTGGTTGGCTTTTTGGTGCAGTTTACACCATCTTGAGCTTAGTATTGCTTATTCCTGCACAGCGCAAGCAAAATGCCATAGCGCCTGTGCAACACCATCTTAGGAGCACTCTGTTCCACACTGGCTGGGACATCAGTTATATAAACTCAAAAGAGAGCCCTGCTCCAGTACTAGATTGAGCTGGGGCCATGCCACATTATTCTCTGCATGTGCCTATATTCCTATACCTTTTGTTCATTTGCCTGTATTAGTTTTGTGCTTCTTTGTCTAATTTTTTTTTCTTATTTTGAGGCTTCTGAGACCGTTTTTAGTTTCTATTCGAGCTATAGTCTCAAGTTACATTTATTTCAACTTACTGGAACCAATTAATATTGTAAGCAGGGGCAAAACAAATAACTCTGGTGGCCCCTTAGCAAAACTAGCAACATGTCCAGAAACACTTATGATTGGTCTCCAAATGCACAGGGCTAAGGCACTATTCACTGAGAGTAGTTATGGTTTACAATATTAAAAACCGTCCCAAGATGTTACAGTAGACTCCAGACATGGATATAGGCGTACATGTCCATTTCTGAATGATAGACAATATAATACATGGCAGTCCTTGGTTATAGAAAATAAGGAGGTGTTCTATGTAGAATCTCAGGTCTCCAGTAGGTGGAGCAGTGATCTGTAAATGCACTAGAATGTTACAATATAACCGTATAATCCAAATTCCTTATTTTGGTGATGTGAGCTGAACTCCATAAAATATCATGTTCATCTGAAACAGTAACACAATTAACTGTTTTGAGAATTTTTACTACTAAAGTTATACAAAAAAAACTTTTACTTCAAGAAATGTTGGTTAGCAGGTATCTCAGTATCCACAACTAGTGTTGAGCAAACTTGTATTTTAAGTTCGGCGTCCAAAGTTCGGGTTCGGGTTATCGAAGCATCCCGTTATAGATTCCGCTACCACGGACCATAATGGAATTTTGAATCCATAAGGGGATTCTTCCATGAACCCGAACCTTGGACAATACTAAGGACCTGGGGGGACGTCACCGTCATGTGATCAGTGCAGGGGGCGTGGCTCAGTACTGGATTTGATAAGAGGTGGTAAAGGGCCTGGTATAATGATCATGTGACATGAGGGGCGGCGCTCCTGTGCTCTGTGTGGAGGAGAAGAAGGAAGTAGAGCAGTGAAAGACGGTTGCGCAAACTTGTTTTTTTAAGTTCAGCGTTCGGGTTAATTGAAGAATCCCCTTATGGATTCCAAATTCCATTATGGTCCATGGTAGCAGAATCCATAAAAGGATTCTTCGATAACCCGAACCCGAACTTTGGACGCCGAACTTAAAATACAAGTTCGCTCAACCCTATCCACAACCCAACTCCAGAATTCTAGTACTATAATTTGTAACATTGTTACATTTATGAAACGCACTCAGGCCCTATTGAATGTTTTATACGCCAGTCTTAATAAAACAAAATGTGCTTGGAGTGAGATATAGCAAATTTATTACAGGCCTCTTAATAAACTTGGTGCATCTTTCTGGCAGCATGAGAACACAAAAAGTCATGGAATTTTTTGCCAAATGGTGCTTGCGCTAAATTGATGCCATTTTTCTAGCATACATGGCTACATAAATTTTTCCCAAAAAGTGAGTTTACCACAACAACTTCTTCTGGCGCAGTTCCATAATCCCCTTCTTTTCTATATAAACCTTCTTTCCTGTAGACATAGTGGATGCCCTCTCGTTAGTGTTAAAACCTGGTTTTTAAAAAGATCATGGCATACATAGTTATTAGGCCACCCCATCTTTTTCTAAAAGAAATAACCCTAAATTTGATAATCTTCCGTACTGGCCACTCACCGAGCAATAGGTTCCCATTCCCATGTACTGACTCCTGCATGTTTCCTGGATTTTTACAATTCGCTGCCATTCCTGAGTACTGCATGATCTCTGTACTGCACTTGAGCTGCTTTGGATAGTTTACTGGATTTCATGAACTATGCCTGCCCTGACCTCGGACTGTCCGTAATTATGGTTTTTCCTGATGCCTCTGTGTTCCACACCCAATTTCTTTTGACCCCCGAGGGTCAGCCATCAATTGAAAAGAGACTGCAGTGGGCAGGTTTGGGGTGGCCCCAACGCTATGCTGGGTTCCCTGGACACTGTCGAGGTGTCACCACATGTTGCTACTCTCCGGAACGGATGGTAAGACGTGGTGCACACCAATGGGAAACAAGTCCAGAGAGTCAGCGTCTGCAGTAAACCAGGGTGCTTCTTTACTGGAGGAATTCAGGTACAAAGCAATACAGGTGAGGCATAGGGCTGGCTTCTCCAGTCTCCTCCCTGGCAGAAGAAGGGTTTGATGCTGAGGAAAGGCCTGAGCTAGCTGTCCTTCTTTCTCTTCAAAAGGCTGGTACCCTGGTCCAAGGCTGGTGATCCAGGTTCTGTGGCAGTGTATCCCCGTCTCAGTGTCTTATTCTGGTCAATCAGTAGTCTGGCAGAGTCTCCTCTTCCAAGCACTGTTTCCTAACTGCAGCATACTAGGGGCTCTGACTGCTCTTCTCATATACAGTTTTTACTAGACTAGAACCTTCTAGTGGCACGGGTGGAGTGGAGAAACTCAGCACAGATACCGTGTTTCAGCTCCTGTTTGTCATAGACTTACATTAGAGCTTCAATGATACTCAATGGCAATGACACAGCAGGTTTTCCAGACAAAAACAAGTTTCCAGACATAACAACATAGCTAAAACCAGACATTTAAAAGGTCAGGCTGTCAGCTTTTTGGTGGTAAACAAGTCTGGGTTTTTCCCTCCAAAACATGGTGGTAAACAATGTCTGGGTTTTCCCCTCCAAAACATGGTTTTCTTTAAACCCTATAGCAGCTGTGGAAAATTACCAGCTTCTCAATCAAAGCCCTAACAGTCTCTCAGTGTTTATTAACCCTTTCCACAGAGCCATGTAAATACAGTGATAATGAACAGGATGTATATCACAACATATAAAATGCAGGTACATAGTATTAAACAGTATAAGGGTACTTTCACACTAGCGTTTTGGATTCCGTTTGTGAGATCCGTTTCAGGGCTCTCACAAACGGTCCAAAATGGATCAGTTAAGCCCCAATGCATTCTGAATGGATAAGGATCAGTTCAGAATGCATCAGTTAGGCTCCGTTCCGCTTCTATTCTGTTTTGGAGGCGGACACCAAAACGCAGCATTTTGGTGTCCGTCTGAAGAGGCGAAGCCTAACGGATCCGTTTTTAATTACAATGTAAGTCAATGGGGACGTATCCGTTTTCAATGATACAATATAGTGCATTTGAAAACTGATCTGTTCCCCATTGGCTTTCAATGTAATTCAAAACGGATCCGTTTTGGACTTTATCATTTTTCTTTTAACTAATGCAAACGGATCCGTTCTGAACGGATACAAACGTTTGCATTATAGGTGCCGATCCGTCTGTGCAAATAAACAGACGGATCCGCACCAACGCAAGTGTGCAAGTACCCTAAGTTAACCCTTTTAAGAGAAATAAAGTAAGAAGTTTTAACTTTGCATAGGGGAAATAGGCAAAAGTCCAAAAATGTCCAAATGTCAAAGTACTCCCTGCTCCAGCGCACTACAAGACTACTCCAAGAGTAGGCAGCCTGATGGTTCCCCTGCACCAGAGTCCAGATTCCTGTATAGGGGGAAAAGGGTAAATACCAGTGGCCACTTATATAATGCCTTTAAGAGTAGCACCAAGCCAAATTTGTTGAAGTGACACAGTGGATACACATCTGCTTTGTAACAGTTTGCTGAAGCCATGGATCTGACTGGCCCATCAAAGTTGGTTCTGCCAGAAGTTTACAAGGATCTAACTAATTAGCACGGTCACCAGGAGCAACTTTTGCAATATCGGAAAAACATCTCTGCTCGCTTCGGTGTACTGACCATCAACACCTGCTCTGGATCCACGCGCCATGTCTCCAGTTCCGTCATCTCAGCCAGGTCCACTCTCTAGTTCACCTACCCCTACCATAATGTTATGATGGGGACCCTAGTTGGGATTTCTGAATTTATGCACTATTCAATTTGTACAAGAGGCTCATCAGTTCCCCACTGACCATGCTGAGGTAGCTTTCACTGTGTCATTCTTGTTTGGAGAATCGTTAGCCTGGACCATACTCCTCTGTGAGCGAGGCTATTCTCTCACTGGAAATCTCCAAGAATTCCTGGATACCTTCCATAAGGTCTTTGAAAAGCCTGGTCAGGCAGCTTCAGCTTTACTACGACTCGGCCAGGGCAACCTTATAGTCAGGCAATACTCAATCCAGGTTCATACCATTTACACTGAGCTCTAGAGTGAGGCTTTAGTAGCAGCTCTTTGGGAAGGCCTTGGTGGCTGCATTAAAGGGGTTGGCCGATTTTCTATATTGATGACCTATCTTCAGGTTTTTCAATATCAGATTGGTGTTGTATTCTGTGCCCCTAATTCCAGAACTCTTTGACAGACTCTGAGGAGCCATAGTATTCATGAAGTTGGATCTCTAAGGGTCCTATAACTTAATCTGCATACAAGGGGGCAACTAATGGAAGATTGCATTTAGTACCCAAATGATTGCCAATATGATTATGTTGTTATTATATTGTTATGACCTTTGGCCTGTGCAATGATCCTTTTGTCCTTCAAAGAACTTGTAACAACTTCTGAAACTTGCTGAACACCTGTGTTACAGTCTACTTGGATGACATTTTGGTCTTCTCTTCGGATCTGATTTGACATCGTAAACATGTCCATACTATTCTCCTGCTCCTTTGGGAGAACTGATTGCATGCTAAGTATGTAAAGTGCCTTTTTGAGAAGACTTAATTTCCTATTCTGGGCTATATAATATATAGATATTTATGGGGTTGTTTATTAAGGAACGTGTTTTAGATGCCGGTCTTAATTCACCTTGCACTGGTGCATGATGCGCCTAAGCTATGTTGAAGTGACGGCCTCTACATAACTTCAACACATCCACCAGCGGCCTAAATCTATACCAGCTCCAATGCTGGCGTAGATTTAGATAATTTTCTATGCCTAAAACAGGCATAGAAAATCATAAATGAGATGGGTCTGCCCCCTTTTTTAGACCTGGCGTGAGCAGGGAAAAGTCACAGATTCGGCTGCAAATCCCCTTTGTGACAGAATTTGCGACAAATATACGGCAAAAATTGGTTCTTGGATTTTGTCGATTATTTCAGGCAATTATCCCTCATTTTTCCACTCTTACCACCCCTATCTCTGCACTTAACCTGCAAATGAGTGAACGCTAGGTATGCGGAATCTGCATGCCAGACTCTCAATCATGCCTTCTCCCCATCCTCTATTTTGCATTGTCCGATTTCTCTAGGCAGTTCTTGCTTGAGTTGGATATGTCTTCCATGGGAGCTGGAGCTCCTATGATTTCTAAGGACATCAGGGATTATGTAGTCTCCTGTACTTCCTGTGCTTTGCCAGTGCACAAAGTTCTATGGCAACACATAGCCATGGATTATCACCGATCTTCCTCCTTCCTTGGGCTACACTGCAATCTTGGTTTTTCTAAAATGGTCCACTTCGTAGCTCTGTCCGGTCTTTCTTCCTCTAGTCAACTAGCCAAACTATTCTTAACACACATTTTTTTGGTTACGTGGCTTGCCCTTACGCATTGTTTCTGACTGGGGAGTGCAGTTTATTTCCAAATTCTGGAGAGCCATCTTTAAATAGCTAGACATCTGGAAACTGGACTTTTCTTTACTATACACAGTCCAACGGCAAGATGGAATGTATTAACCAAATTTTAGTTAACTATTTGCAAGACTTTTTTTTCTGCATGTCACGATTACTGGGTTAAGTTGCTTCCATGGGCAGAGTTTTCTTAGAAAAACCATCACAATAAATCGACTGGAAGGACTCCTTTCTTTGTTGTGTATGGCTGACATTTACAGGTTTCTCTTCCAATATCTGTCTATTGTAGAGTTCCAGCAGCTGAATAGACTGTCAATTACTACGTCCAGATCTGGCAAGAAATAAGTCTTCCATGTTTCAGCCTTCTACATGCATGAAATGGTTCAACGATCAAAGGTGCAGGTAACTTCAACTTAGTTTTCTCTTGGGAACAAGGTTGACCCTCTTTCATAAACATCAGACTCCTAGAACCCTGATATATTTGTCCTTTTGAGGTTTTGAGACAATTGAATCAGTCACAAGTTATGTCTTGTTTTATCACTACACATTTTTTCCTGTTTTACTCTTCAAGCTAGTTGTTTTCAGCTCTTACTCCAGATGTTCGGTTCCTTCTACTACTGTTGGCATGAGGAAAGTAAGAGGTAAAACCTTTTTTCTGGTGGATTAGAAAGGTTTCGGCCCAAAAGAAAGATCTTGGGAGCCTGCTGAAAACATAAATACACTAGCTCTTCTGAAAAGATTCTTACAGCCGTCTGGACTAAAGAACAGAGGGCATAATGGGGTACTGTTATGGTGGTGGCTTGTGCCCACCGCCTCTCTGCCCTCCCTGGTGAGCATGGCTGCTGGTCTACTCACTTACTCTCTCGCTTCCATGCTCCAGCGGTTCTGGCCTTCCTCACCTCCTTCCCTGTTGGCTTGGCAGTGTCGCTAGGCTGTTCATTCTTGCAGGTTGCAGCCTACTTCTAGTCAGCAGTGCTTTCACTGCCTGTAAGGTGAGTGTGAGTGCTTCCCCAGCTATTAAAAGGCCAGTGCTTGCACCCTAATCTCCTAATCTTCTCTAACCTATGGTTGGCCACCCAGGGGTACTTAAGGCACTTTTCCCTGTGGGAGGGTGCCTCAATAAGTTCCAGTTTGCTAGTTCCTGCAAAAATGTGCTGATTATGTTTGATTGCCTACGTACTGACTTTTGCCTGCTTCCTAGATTTTGACCCGTTGCTGTCTGCCCTTAGTTCTGGTTGATCTCCATACTGACCCTGAGCTGCCTGCTCTCACCTCAGACTGTTTACTGGATTTAATGTGGACAGGCAAGAGATCTGCCATAGACTAGGGCAAGGAAGAGTGACAATGACGTGTCCAAGTAGAAAGGCCTGTCTAATCACTTGCTAAGAATAGTTCTAGTCTGTTCTGGCTGAATCCTGACCTTTTCTAAACAGTTGATATGTAATACTACATTTCATGAAGACCTACCCTGAAAAAGACAGCGATTTTCTAGAGGTGCCACACAGTCAGGGCCAAATGGCCAGAAATCATGGTAACTGTAAGTACACCATTGCTAATGATATCTTCAAGCATAGAATGTGTAACCAAGCCATTTAATGCTTTACTTAGGCTACATTTACACGGCCGTTTTTAGAACAAATTGAAGTAAATGGGGCTATTTACTTGGCTGCTTTTTTTAACAGCCAGTGAATAGCGGCTGTCAAAAAATGGAACATGGCTAGACGAACCCAATTGAAATCAATAGGACCAGTTTTAATGGTCGTTAGACAGGAGTGCACCTGTCTAGCGGCTGTTAAAAATGGGTACACTAGTGCAATATGGTCTTTTATAGATTAAAGGAAATTTACCCTATTGTCTTGCACGCACAAAGACACTTATTCCACTCTTGATTCTGAAGGACCTGCGCTCAAGCGTAATGACGTCACCACACAATCATGCTGGGAGTTCAAGAGAGAAGCGACTGCCTCTGTACGTGCAAGTGAATTAGGTGAGTAATTCTTTCTTTTTCAGCTAAAAACATTATTACAGCTGAGGACCACTATGGGGGGCATTATTTCCACTGGGGGACAATATTAACACTGGTGGCCACTATGGGGGAAATTATTACCAATAGGGGCCACTATGGGGGACATTATTATCACTGGGGGCCACTATGGGGGACAATATTAACAGTGGGGGCCACTATAACCACTCGGGGTCACTATGGAGGACGTTATTACTGTTGGGGGCCACTGCGGGGAATATTATTACTGCTTGGAGCCATTATGTGGGACATTATTACTGCTGGTGGCACTATTACTGCTGGAGGCAACTATGGGGGACATTATTACTGCTGAGGGCCACTATGGGGGACGTTATAACAGATGGGGCCACTATGGGGAACATTATTACAGCTGGGGGCCACTATGGGGGACAATATTACTGCTGGGGGTCACTATGGGGGACAATATTACTGCTGGAGCCACTATGGGGGACATTATTACTGCTGGAGGCCCCTATGGGGGATATTATTACTGCTGGGAACCACTATGGGGGACATTATTACGGCTGGAGGCCACTAATACTGCTGAAGGCTACTATGGGGGACATTATTACTGCAGAGGGCCACTATGGGGGACATTATTATTGCCGGATGCCATTATTACTGCTGGAGGCTACTATGGGGGACATTATTACAGCTAGGGGCCTCTATGGGGGACATTATTACTGCTTGAGGCCCCTATTACTCCTGGAGGCTGCTATGGGGGACATTATGACTGCAGAGGGCCACTAGGGGAGACATTATTACAGCTGGGGGCCACTATCGGGGACATTATTACTGCTGGGGGCCACTATAGGGGCATCATTATTGCTGGAGGCCACTAAGGGGGATATTATTACCGCTGGAAACCACTATGGGGGACTTAATTATTGTTGGAGGCCACTAACACTGCTGGAGGCTACTATGGGGGACATTATTACTACAGAGGGCCACTATGGGGGACATTGTTATTGCTGGATGCCATTATTACTGCTGGAGGCTACTAGGGCTAGCAACAATTACTTGAATAAATCGAGTAACTCGACACAAAAAAATCCTTGATGCAAATTTTTGGGATTGAGGATTTGTTTGTGTCATGTGAACACGGAGCGTGAGTGAAGCGCTTGCTATTACTCACGCTCCGTGATCTCTGGCTGTCCCGCACCACACTCCACTGGATCCTGACACATTGTCATGACTTGCGCGCACTATGACCTGACGTTGTGTGACAGGACAACAGTGCAGCAAGTGAAGAAGAAGTGGCTGAAGAGCTGTGGAGCATGGCGGTGCCCCGACAGGGGAGGTGAGTATTAAACTGGAGACCTGGGGGGGGGGGGCTATGGCACAGAGGACTGATAGCATGGGGGGGGGGTGATGGCACAGAGGACTGATGGTATGAAGGGTGATGGCACAGAGGACTGATGGCATGGCGGGGTGATGGCACAGAGGACTGATGGCATGAGGGGGTGATGGCACAGAGGACTGATGGCATGGGGGTGATGGCACAGAGGACTGATGGCATGGCGGGGCTGATGGCACAGAGTACTGATGGCATGGGGGTGAAGGCACAGAGGACTGATAGCATGGGAAGCTAATGGCATGGGGGGTGATGGCACAGTGGACTGATGGCATGGGGGCTGATGGCACAGAGGACTGATGGCATGGGAGGTGATGGCACAGAGGACTGATAGCATGGGTGGTGATGGCACAGAGGACTGATGGCATGGGAGGTGATGGCACAGGGGACTGATGGCATGGGGGTTGATGCCTCAGAGTACTGATGGCATGGGGGCGATGGCACTGATGACTGATAGCATAAGGGGTGATGGCACAGAGGACTGATGGCATGGGGGGGCTGATGCCAGAGTACTGATGGCAGGGGGGTGATGGCAAAGAGGACTGATAGCATGTGGAGTGATGGCACAGAGGACTGATGGCAAGGGGGGTGATGGCATGGAGGATGATGGCACAGAATACTGATGGCATGGGGGATGATGGCACAGAATACTGATGGCATGGGGGGAGCTGATGGCACAGAGGACTGATGGCACTGGGGGTAACTGATGGCACTGGGGGGAGCTAATGTTAGGGGGGGGGGACTGGCACTGGGGGGGAGCTAATTAGTTTTCTTATTAGAGTACTCAATTGGATTAATTGATAGAATACTTGATTACTAAAATAATCGATAGCTGCAGCCCTAATTATAACTGCTGGAGCCCACTATGGGGGGGAATATTACTGCTGAGGGACATTACGTATACTGCAGGGGCTGGGATTTTATTAAAGAAAAGCCAATGAAATTCATCCATTTATAAAGAATGTGAAAAACAGATGCAAAACAGACAGACGGCTAGAAAATGGATGCAAAAATGGTAAAAAAATGGCCATGAAAAACTGACACTGTCATGTGAATATAGCCTAAGTCCGTTTTGCATCTGTTTTTCATGGCTGTTAATAATAACTATTAAAAATGGATGAATTTTATTGTTTTTTTTTTAATAAAATCCCAACCCCTGAAGTGCCCTTAGTATACATAATGTCCCCCATATTGGCCTCTAGCAGTAATAATGTCCCCCATAGTGACCCCAGCAGTAATAATGCCCCCAGGGGCGTAGCTAAAGGCTCATGGGCCCTGGTGCAAGAGTTCAGCTTGGGCCCCCCTTCCCTCAGTGCTTTGTGTGTTTTCTTATGCGGCACAAGTGTCTTTGGGCGCCTTCAGGCTCCTGGGCTCGGTAGCGAATGCTACCTCTGCACCCCCTATAGCTACGCCCCTGAATGCCCCCATAGTGTCCCCCAATGTCCCTCATAGTTGTCCTCATCTTTAATGTTTGTTTTTAGCAAAAAAATAAAATCACTCACCTCATTGACTTGACCTCATTGACTCATTGAGGCAGTCGCTCCTCTCTTGTGAAGGACCTGTTCTAAACTTGATGACGTCACCTTGTGCTACCAGCATGATCACGCTGACCGCGGGAGCGAATGCCTCTGTGTATGCAAGTGGATGAGGTGAGTGATTCTTTTAACCCCTAAAAGGCCATATCGTACTTTTGTAATAGTTTTTAACGGCCATTAGACGGGTGCAGTCCAGTCTAAGTGGCCATTAAAAACAATCCCATTGTTCTCAATAGAGTCCGCCTGGCCATGAATACGGACAAAAATAGGACATATCCTATTTCTGACAACCGCTATTCACTGGCCATTTTTTTAAAAAATGGCCACTTGAATAGCCCCATAGATTGCAACTGTTTTGAAAACAGCCATCACACGTTTGCATGTAGCCTTAGGCCTCATGCACACGACCACTGCTCGGCCGTGGATGTATTCACTTGAATGGGTCCGCAATCCGGAGCTGCGGTGCAGAACGGAGGCACGGAACCCCACAGAAGCACTATGGAGTGCTTCCGTGGTGTTTCTGTCCGTGTTCCATGTTTTATTTTTTTTGCGGTGCGGACGGATCACGGACCCATTCAAATTGAAATTGCGGTCCCTAATGCACAGAACGGCCGCACTCGTTCAGTGGGTGATCCTGTCTTTTGTGCATGCACCTAAATCAATGTTTCTGGGCAGCGGATTGTGCTATCTAAACAGCAATCTGCTGCCCAGAAAGAATGATTCTGTATGGGGACGAGCAATTGCAATAACGACACCTTGTTCTCATACTGTAGAGGTGAGAGCTGCATGTAACTTCAGTGGTCACCTCCACTGAGCGAGCAGCCGACAATTTGCTGCTGCTCAGCGCATCTGTAATCCATTTTTTATCTTCATCTTAAATACTGTTCATTCATCTGTATACTAAACAATGAAGAATACAAGGCTTTAGCTTTTGTTTTGTTAATGTATAACCAGAGCCTTCACCATAACTGTGATAACAGGGAGAACATGTTTAACATAGCTACAAGTAGTAACCATAAAATATCACAAAAAGCTAGAGTCAACATAGCAGCTGTTTACCTTCTGAAAGGGCAGTTCTAAATAAAGTAGGATATTCATCTTCCTCATTCCTAAGTAATGTACTGTAAGGCCTCATGCACACGGCCATTGAAAGGGTCCGTAACCCAGAAGGAGCGGTGACAACCAGAGGCACGGAAGCACTATGGAGTGCTTCCGTGGGGTTTCTCTCCATGGCTTTGCAATGCAAAAAAATAGAACATGTGAGTTGAAAGGCTCTGGATCCGTCAGCGGCAACCACACGGACGGTACCCGAGCATTGGGGACCACAAATTACGGTCCTAAATATACGGAGCAGCCATTTGCATGAGGCCTAAGGTTGTGGTAACATTTATTAGAAGTGGAACAACAACAATCTCTCACACAAGCGAGTTTTCCATGCACATGCAATGCGTGTTGCAAACGCGTGTCAACGTTTTTAAATGATCATTTCTGCTTTCAGGAAAAATCATAGCATGTTCTATATTGTGCGTTTTTCACGCAGCCCTGGCTCCATAGAAGTGAATAGGGCTTGTGTAAAAAGCGGCAGGCAATCGGATGCAATGTGCTTTTCACTGCTGGCTGCTAGGAGATGTCATTCTGTAACACATGTGTGAAGTCCTCTTTCAAACTAGCAATATGAGTCAGGGTCTGTTCCGAGAAGAACTGATGGTTTTGCTCGCAAGGTTAATCATCTTTGTCTGCGATTGCGTTCATTTTTTTTTTTCATGCATTTTTCACAAGCATTAAGGATAACACTCAACATCTCCTAGCAAACGTCAGTGAAAAACACATTGCATCCAGATGTGGCTAGCGCTGCGTGAAAAACACACAATATAGAACATGCTGTGATTTTTCCTGAATGCAGAGATGATCAGAGATAAACAACGCTCATGTGAACAGACCCATAGTAATAAATGGGTCAGGATTTAGCTTAGATGGAAATGAGACTTGCACCATTTCGCAAGCAAATTCAGTCAGTTTTGTCTGCAATTGCTTTCAGTTGTTAAATTTTTTCCACACGGGTGCAGTCAGTTTTGATGCGTTTTTTACGCGCGTGAAAAAAAAATTGCAGATTTACAAACCACATCTCCTAGCCACCATCAGTGATAAACGCATCGCATCTGGATTTCATACGGGTGCAATGCGTTTTTCACTGAAGCCGAATTCACTTCTACGGGGCCAGGGCTGCATGAAAAATGCAAAGTATAGAACATGCTGCGATTCTCATGCAACACAGAAATGATACGTGAAAAACTCATGTAAACAGACCCATTGAAATTATTAGGTCAGAATTCAGTGTGGATGCTATGCGTTCACATCATGCATCGCACCCGCAAGGAAAGCTTGCTCGTGTGAAAGAGGCCTAAAGTGGAAAAGATTGTGCACATTTGCATTGGAGGATCCCTCAAAAGCCTCTATCCTTGATTCTACCACATTTGAAGAATTTTGGGTCCCACCGTAGATTGGGTCATTATGCCAGACACCATGATTTCTCTTGTTTTAATTGATGATAGTTTGTTGCTATGTTATTTTTGATTCTGTTTGTACATGAATGTAAAGCGCTGAGAAATAGGTCAGGTATTATAAATAGGCAAACTAATTATTATTATTAAAAAATAAAAATTACTTTTAAACCAGCTCACCATAGGGTATGAAAAAAAAAAAAAAAACATACCTCACATGTCTCCCACTGCTTTCATTCTAACCATCACTGGGTTCCTCGCTGCTATCTGCCTCCTGGTGCCTCGTGAAATGTAGGAAACGCCTGCTCAGCCAATCACTGGCTGCAGCAGTGACCCGTCTCATTCGGTGATTGGTTAGGTTAGCACGTCATGCGTATCCAGTGACCAGAAAGCATCCAGCCGCGGAGGAGCCATGCAGCATATGTACACTCCCACAGTGCCGGCCACCAGAGAGACTGGTGCTTTTTTCTATATTGTGCAAGCACAACCACCACTGCTGGATTGCAGGGTGGTCATAACCCCCGGAAACAAGCAGTGTATAATGTGATTAAAAAATTAATCAAGCCAGAAAAGGAGGCAATATGGACAATCACAATACATTAGTAAGTGCCTTGTGTTGACTGTGTCTATATGATAAATGCCATTTGTTGAAGTGACACAATAGCTTTAAAGGTTACTTTAATTTGCTGGACAACCTCTTTACTAGAAACACCAGCATTTCTAGAAACTACATTCCGTTGTACTGAAGATAATAGTTGCACAGATAAATGGTTGATAAGGTAGATATTATCAGAAGTTCAGCTGAACTAAAGCTGAACTAGTCTTTGATGAAACAAAGGTTAACACAGTCTTAACCAAGGAGTTCTTAATAAAGCTGTCACTAACTTGTCTTTCGAAAGAAAGAGCCAGGCTATGTTGTTTACTTACTCATTTTACTGAATATTATTATTTTTTCAAATCATAAATTAGTAAATGTTACGAACACAAAAAAATACAGTAAGGCTGGATTTACATGGCCAGAATATTGGGCTGATTATCAAGAATGAACATTCCTAGTGTTGTGGAAATTATGTAATGTATTGTCATTATGTCTCTCAGTGTGTAAACCATTGGAGTGGATATCTTACTGTGAATGTAGAGAACAATCAGCTGCCGGACGCAGAGGTCTCCGTTGGCAAACAGTCTATGTGCTATGCACTGGGCTGTAGGCCGGGGGAGACTGATGCACTATTTACATGGCCAGAATATTGGGCTGATTATCAAGAATGAATGTTCCTAGGAACCCTATATTCTGCCTGTGTAAATGTGATAAAGGCTAGTTCATAGCCGAAACGTTGCTATTTATTTGTTGCACACGTTTCATGTGGCTTGTCCAATAAAGAAGTTCACGGGAGATGCTGCCGTTGCCTTTTTGTTTTTCCTGTTCTTTGGACCCCTAAGGATCTGCGATCCTAGCACGGCTGTTGCATTCTGGTGTGGACGACAGGTTCACGTGTGCTGCTCTACAATTGCTTTTACACCATACTCAGGATAGGTCATCAAATACAGTATCAGATTGGCGGGGGTCTGACATGAAATGAGTGGGACAGCTTAGGTGTAATTACACCTGCTCACGTGATGGCGAGAAGATAAACAATGAAGAGGAGGCAGCGCTGGCATGTCACATGCCTTCTCTTTAAAAAGCTGATCGAAAGGGATGCTGGGTGTCAGATCTTGCCGATCTAAGATTGATGACCAATCCTGAGGATAGGTCTTCAATAAAAATAACTTTGACAACCCTTTTAAATATTTAGGATTTTTTTTTACTTTTCTTTTTAACTATTAGCCCTCTTAGGGGTCTAGAACCTGGGATGTGTTGATCCCTTATCCTATTCACCATAATACAGATCTATTAGTGTAAATCGGATTCTGACACTCTATCTGCTGGGCTGTGTTTCGTGCACAGTGCAGCAGGGAGTTTACCATGGCAGGCCTGGTAAGTATCAGAAGCATCTAGGCAGCCATGTTAACTGATTGGAGCTCCGCGGTTTTACTGTGGGGGCTCTGATCGGAAGGCAGAGGGAGCCCCATCCCTCTGCCATACTGTCGCGGATGTTCCGAGCCATACGGAAGTTCCCGTGACAGGTGGCAGGAGATCTGTGAGACTGGCAACACGTTGTTTTGATCTCACATGTTTTCCTTTTGGATCAGATGACATCTGTGTTGTTTCTGGTGCTTGCCATACCTTCTTTTCCCAGGTGTGGCTATTGTGGTCATTTAACCTTCTCTATTTATTGTTGTTTTTCCCACTATGCTATGCGGTTTATAGCTTCTGTTAGACTTGTGGTTAGCCTGTGTTTCGTTCTCGGCTGAGTTCCTGGTGCTACCAAAGCTTCATTGAAGATAAGTGTTTTCGTTCCCTTTTGTATTTTGTTTTGATATATATGTGTGTTGCCTTTCCCTGTTGTTTGTCATTAGGCCTGAGGAAGACTCCTGTTCGTCCTTCCCTTTGGAGGAACAGGTAGACTCAGTCCTGACATTAGTTTCAGGGTCCTATAGGGTGAGATAGGATTCTAGGTATACGGTGTATGAACTTGCCTACCTTTGGGGCCTGTGAATACTGCTAGTCTGTCAGGACTGGAGTTAAGGCTTTCTCCAGGAGGTGTCCATATTCCTTCCCTAGTTTCCAGGCCTTATTCTGGTAACCCCTTTCCCTCCTATGCTCAGCGTGGTGTTTTCCTCCCACACATGAGCGTGACATTATAAACCGCCAAAACTGTCATTTTTGCTTGTTTCAGTACAGCCATTGATCCTATTGCTGCACTGGCCTGACAGCTGCAGGGGCTGTCTTTGGAGGTAGCTAGCCTCCGCACGACTGTCTCTCAGATCCAGAGACCACAGGCTGCTGGTCCTAGTGGTGGGGGTCGTTACCGGGCTTGTCTCGAGCCTAAAGTTGCCCTCCCGGACAGATTCTCTGGGGGAAGTGATAATTTCATTTTGTTTAGGGAGGCGTGCAAATTTTATTTTAGGGGACGTCCACACTTATCTGGGGATGAGAATCAGAGAGTTGGTGTGGGTATTTTGTTGCTTAAGGAAAAGTCTCTCCGGTCGGTGGAGGAATTTCAAAGCTCTGGGTCTCATCTATGATGACCTGGATCGGACCTCTCTGGCTGAGACCAAGCTACGTGGCCTTTGTCAGGGAGAGCGTTCTGCTGAGATCTATTGCTCTGAGTTTAGGAGGTGGGCTACGGATACTGAGTGGAACGATGCGGCTCTTCGTAGTCAGTGCTGTCAGGGATTATAAGAGAGGCTGAAGAACGCTTTGGCCTTTCATAAGAATCCTGAGTCTCTGGAAGCCACTATGTCTCTTGCAGTATGCATTGATAGACACCTGGGAGAGAGATCTAGGGGCCCCCACTCTCAGAACGTACTATCCTCATCTTCCTCTAACACTTTGGGTGAAGATACTCCTGTTTTTATGTCTGGGGATGAACCCATGCAGTTAGGGGGAGCTACTCCTGGATCCACGTTTAAGCATTCTGGTCATAGGAAGGAAGTGTGTTTTTTCTGCGGACAGAAAGGACATTTTATCTATGTATGTCCATGCATTCAGCCTCTAAAGAAAAAACGGGAACATTTAATTCTTATCTGACTCTTGGAGGGGTGGGAGGAGAGTCAAAAAAAGGGCATTTGTCTTTACCTGGTAATACCCGATTTCTCCTGACTGCTGAGGTGGCGCTAGAGTCCAAGACTGTGGGGATTGAGGTGTTTATCGATAGTGGGGCAGGGGTGAACCTGATTGATGCTCAGTTCGTCCGTATGCACGGGTTGTCTCCAAGTGCATTAGAGAAAAACATTTCCATTTCCTAACTCAGAAGTGTTTATCTCAGATGGTGTATGACATCCGATTAAGAGTGGGTGACTTTCATTAGGAATTCATCTTCATCTTGTGTTTTGTATTGGAGGGTCTCCCTGCTCCGTTGAGCAGGCACATACCAACCATCGATTGGCAAGCTAGACAGATTCTGGATTGGGGTGATTATTGCATTGACAATTGTCTGAATACATCTGTTTCTGCTTTAACCACTAAAACATTACCCTCTTTTATATCTGATTTTGCCGATGCATTTTCTGAAAGTGGATCGCAGGATTTACCTCCACATCGGGAATATGATTATCCTATCAACCTTATTCCCGGAGCTAAATTGCCCAAATCTAGGTTGTATAACCTTTCTGGACCGGAAAGAACGTCCATGAGAGAGTATATTACCGAGAGTTTGGCTAAAGGACACATATAACCTTCCAAATCTCGAGTGGCAGCAGGGTTTTTCTTTGTTAAAAAAAAGGACGGAACTCTTAAGCCATGTCTGGATTTCCGTGAGCTCAATCGGATTACTGTCCGTAATCCTTACCCCCTTCCTTTGATTCCTGATTTGTTTAACCAGATTGTTGATGCCAAGGTGTTCTCCAAGTTGGACTTAATGGGGGCGGGGGTGGGGGCATATAATCTGGTCAGGATCAAGGAAGGGGATGAATGGAAGACAGCCTTTAATATCCCAGAGAGTCACTTTGAGAACCTGGTCATACCTTTTGGGTTTACCAATGCTCCTGCGGTTTTCCTGCATTTTGTGAATGACCATTTTCATCACCTGGTGGGGAGGTTTGTTGTCGTGTATTTGGATGACATTATAATTTATTTTCCAGATGTGGTGACTCATCAAGATAGACAGGGATTACAGATCCTAAGAGATAATAAATTGTACACAAAATTAGAGAAGTGTGTTTTTGCTGTACATGAGGTGCAATTCTTGGGCTAGCTGCTGTCATGTTCAGGTTTTTGAATGGATCCAGAGAAAGTCCGTGCTGTATTGGACTGGGATCGACCTGAAAATCTAAAGGCTCTTATGCGGTTTTTGGGGTTCACCAACTACTACCAAAAATGTATTCAGAACTATTTGACAGTCGTGAAACCCTAACTGACATGACTAAGAAAGGGAGGGTGTCTCAGTGTGGTCTGATTAGGCGTTGCAAGCCTTTTCTGCTGTTAAGGAGTGCTTCTCTTCTGCCCCTATATTGGTGCAGCCCGATGTATCACAACCGTTTATTGTGGAAGTTGAGGTGGGGACAGGAGCAGTTTTATCACAGGGCCCGTCACCTGGTAAATGGCGTCCATGTGCATTTTTCTCTAAAAAACGGTCAGCTGCAGAGAGAAATTACTATGTGGGTAACAGAGAGTTGCTGGCCATTAAGTTGGATTTTGAGGAATGGCATCATTGGTTGGAAGGGGCGATGCATCTGATCACGGTGTTCACAGATCACAAAAATCTGGCTTACCTGGAGGTGACTAAACGACTGAACCCGAGGCGGGCCATATGGTCTTTGTTTTTCACCAGATTCAATTTCATTGTCACTTATCGTCCTGGGGTTCAGAACATCAAGGCAGATGCCTTGTCACATAGTTTTCCTGGAGGTGGTGATTTTGAAAATCCGATTCTGATACTGTCAGAAGGGGTGGTGATATCCACTCTATACCCTGACCTAGAGGTGAAGGTGTTAGAGGTTCAGGGAGACGCACCGGAGTCTTGCCCCTCCGGGAAATTGTTTGTTTCATCAGAATTGCGTCATAAGGTTTTTGAGGAACATCACTGTACGGTTCTTAAGGGACACCCTGGTAGTAGATCCACTGCCAACCGTATCTCTCGTAGATTCTGGTGTCCCGGGTTGCGAAAGTGTGCTGAAGACTATGTGTCGGCCTGTAGTATATGTGCATGCGCTAAGGTGACACATACTCGACCTTCTGGATCTCTACTTCCGGTGCCCATCCCGTCTAGACCATGGACTCACTTGTCTACGGATTTTATTACTGATCTGCCTAATTCGTCTGGAAAGACAGTCATTCTGGTGGCAGTTAATCGTTTTAGTAAAATGGTGCACTTTATAAGCATTGCCTGGCCTACCTAATGCTAAAACACTTGCGCAAGTGTTTGTTGACAACATTGTGAAACTTCATGGCATTCCATCTGACGTGGTCTCAGATCATGGGACTCAGTTTCTGTCCAGATTCTGGAAGGCATTCTGTACTCGGCTGGGGGTACAACTGTTTTTCTTTTGCCTTTTATAGTCAGACGAATGGACAGACGAAGCGTCAGAGTCTGGAGACTTACTTAAGAGTCTGGAGACTCTAATTAATCAGAGTCTGGAGACTTACTTAAGATGCTTTGTCTCTGAGAACCAGAAGGAATGGTCCTCGTTTTTGTCTTTGGCAGAGTTTGCCATAAACAATCGTAGACAGAAGTCCACTGGTAAGTTGCCATTTTTTGGTTCATATGGGTTTCACCCGCAATTTGGCACATCTGGAGGAACGTTTTTCGTCATCATTGTCTTTTATATGGTGGAAAATTCAAAATAACTTGATGAATATGGGCAACAAGTATAAACGTGTGGCTGACAGGAAACGTATGAATGGTCCGGACCTAAGTGTGGGTGATTTTGTGTGGCTGTCCACAAGAAATATTAAGTTGAAGGTTCCTTCTTGGAAGTTGGGTCCAAGGTTTATTGGTCCATGTAACATCTCTGCCATTATTAATCCTGTAGCTTTTCGTCTTGAACCTCCTCAGGCTCTAAAAATTCATAACGTGTTTCACAAATCTTTGTTGAAGAGATATGTTGAACCTTTGGAGTCGTCCCCCTTGCCACCCACTCCTGTCATGGGGGACGGCAGTTTGGAATTCCATATCGCCAAGATTATTGACTCTCGAGTTCTCAGTAGATCTCTTCAGTATCTTGTTCACTGGAAGGATTATGGACCAGAGAAGAGTATGTGGGTACCGGCATCTGACGTAAATGCCAGTCGTTTGGTGAAAGCATTTCACAGGTCTTATCCGGATAAGGTTGGTCCTGGGTGCCCAGAGGTCACCCATAGAAGGGGGGTGACCCTGTCTGTCAGGACTGGAGTTAGGGTTTTCTCTAGGAGGTGTCCATCTTCCTTCCCTAAGTTTCTAGGCCTTATTTGGTATACCCTTTCCCTCCTATGCTCGGTGTGGTGTTTTCCTCCCACACACAAGCGTGACACTTACCTCTGATGCTGTGACTGGTGTTGATCGCGGCATCTGAGGAGTTAAATGACAAAGTTCAGCGCAATCGCCGTTCCCCGTCATTGCGCATGTTTATCCCCGAATCCCACATAGTCGTGTCTTGGTATTACATTACATGCTACCTGGGCTGGTTTCTGGACCCAAATAATCCCATTAACGGACCAGGCTTATAGATAACGAGGAACTGGTGGCAGTCTACCCGGCTGGCAGGGCTCTGTTTCACTGGGGCAGTGAATGGGCTCTCTTAGCTTGTTAAGGTTGTGAGCGAGTGTTGTGCCATGCCAGAGGTCACGTGGGCCACCCCCTCTCACTCCCCGTGCCTTCCTGTGCCTGTGTGGACAGGGGGTGTCTGTGTAAAACTGTGCCAAGCTGACGTTACGTACTCCCAGGGAGTGCTGAATTTCATATCTTTGTAACAAGTGATGAGACCGTACCACGTGATCCCGACGTAGGGTGACGTCAGGCGGGCTGTGGTTCATCACAAAGACTTATATGCAAATTTAAAAATTACAAAATAAATCATATACAGAATACAAGTGTTTTCAGTTTTATGTTAACAAAAATGTAAGGTGCAAGAGGCACTCATTGCAATTTGCTGATAAATGCAGTCATCAGGAACATTTGTAGTTCACTTAGGCCATGTTCACATCTGCTCTGTGAACACCGAAGGAGAAACAGACTGCCAGAGTTCACTGTATCCGGCATAGCTGGATACCACTGTTGGGGCAAATCCCCCTACTTCAGGTGAAATTCCACGCCTTGGAATACCCAGGGCTTGGGCCGAAGTTATGCACAGCTTCAATGTATGAAAATTATTCAGTGCCTCTGCAGCGGACTGGATGCTCATCGGGGATCCCTTTTTAATAAAAATTTTTGTTGTGAAGCCAGTTGCTTTTCAGCAACGAGAGACGGAGTCCCCCTAAGTAGAAGGTAAGGGTGGTACCCAGGTGTAGGAATGCAAGAGTGGTGTAGGGGCAGCCTATAGTGTCCCTTCAGGAGTGGCTGTGCATGGGTCACGGTGCTCCTACCTGGATATCCTGGACCCCAGATGTCGTCCGAGGCAGTGAAAATAGGGTGAACAGTTGAGGGATTGGTAACATAAATTGAGTCCAGACTTTGTATTAAAGTTGATAACAGCTTTAAATGAATAGAAAGGAAAGAAAGGAAAGAACAACAAATAGAAGGAGAGAAGGTAGAAGGAACAAATGGAGACACACACACGTATACAACCACCAATTTAAGAGAGAACTACACAAAAGAAACACACTAATTTCACTGTACCTATACACAATAGATTTGAAATTTTAGAAGAAAGGGAGTCTTTTTTAAACCGGACAGGACACACACGACACACATATCACCCCCAAAGATACCACACTTAAATACACTAGTAAATCACCAATACAATTTGAGGAACAGGTCACAATTTCACAGGACACCACAGGACTCCAGGACACCAACAACAGGGAGACAATACAATCACAGAATCACAGTATCAATCCAGAATGAGACAACACGAGGAAAAAAGGGGAAGACAAGGAGGAGAAGAAGAAAGAGAACGACACTATCACAGATAACTGAATCACAAATAGAGAATGACTCCATTATTAATCTAAGTTCTACTATACTAACGAATATCCAAAGCCAACTACTAAACAAAGGTTTGAAATTTGCTCCAACAGAGAAATTAAACAAATTCACAACGTTTATTGGGGTGGAGAAATTTATACGACGGTTGTGTCTAAAAAAGTATTTTATAAAAAAAAACATAATGAGAGAAACCGTTCAAAAAAATACCCAAGGAATGAGATCAGCCAAGAGATGGCGACATTCAAAGAATGTGTGGAGAATGATCTACGTAGGATCAAAGATACTACTAAATATAAACGCCAAAATCTAACTAAGGATGAAATTTTGACCTTAAAACTACTAGAAAAAGATAATAATATCATTATTCGCCCCACCGATAAAGGCGGGTCGATAGTAATACAAGATGTAGAAAAATATAACTCAGAATGCATGAGACAATTGTCTGATGCAGATATTTACCAAAGACTACTGAAAGATCCAACCGAGGAATACTACTCTGAATTGACCGAATTTTGTGAGGAAGGGAAATCCAATGTGATTTTAAAAGAGGATGAATATAATTTTATATTGAACAAATACCCACGAATACCGGTATTTTATTGTATACCGAAGATTCATAAAGATAGAAATAATCCACCCGGACGTCCCATTGTTTCCGGGATAGATTCACTGACATGTAATCTGTCCCAATATATTGATATTTTATTGCAACCAAAGGTCAAAAAGAGTCCTTCATATACAAAAGACTGTACCCAGGTTATAGATATTATAGAAAACTCTGAATTTAAAGAAGATTGGTGGATGGGTACATTAGATGTACAATCTTTGTACACGGTTATCGACCATGGAGAGTGGAAACATGCAGTCAATGCCCAACTAAAAAAAGAAGGAAGATTGTCAGACAAACAAATAGAGTTTTTAATAAAAGGTATAGATTTTATATTGTCACATAATTATTTCAAATTTAATGGTGATTTTTAACTGCAGATTCAGGGAACGGCCATGGGCACCAGGTTCGCCCCCAGTTATGCAAATTTATTTATAGCTAATTGGGAGGAACAGATAATTGCCCCCCGACTGGGGATGGACCTGGTGCTCTGGAAAAGATACATCGATGATGTGTTTTTTATTTGGAGATCGGGAAAGGACAGTTTGGAAAAAAAATTCCGTGAAATTAATTCTAATGATTTAAACCTTAAATTTACACATTCAATTAGTAAGGAGAGTTTGGCATTTTTGGACCTAAAAATACAGAGGATAAAAACCTAAAAAGTTGTACATATGTTAAACCTACAACAAGGAATAGCTACATCCTGTATAGCAGTTGCCACCTACCAAGTTGGCTTATTAATATACCGCAAGGCAAATTTAGGAGAATTAAACGAAACTGTACCTCAAATTAACAATTTGAAATAGAGGCGGACAAAATGAAAGAAGCATTCATAGAAAAGGATTACCCCAAAGAACTAGTGAAAGAAGCCTTGGACAAAGTGAGAGGTATGGAAAGAAATTTTTTTTTTAAAACTAAAAATATAGTGGAGAAGGAAGGGAAGAAAGAGGAATTACGGTTAATTTTACCATTTAACAACGAATATAAAAAAGTGAAGCAAATAATACATAAATACTGGTATTTGCTAAAAAAAGGAAAAAATAGTAGGATCCCCGATTCCAACTAATCCCCAAATTACCTTCACTAAGTCCCCAAATTTGGGAAATAAGGTCGCTCCAACGGTTAAAACAGAAAAGAAAGAAATTTGTTCAAAACAGAAATGGGTAAACATGGAGGGATTCTATAGATGCGGTCAATGTAGAAACTGCAAGATCACATCATTTCTACGAAGGACAAATGAAATTATATCTTCAATGAACAAACATAAAATAAAAGAATTTTTAACCTGTAATTCCGAAGATTTAATGTGATGATATAAGTCATAGAATGCCCGTGTGGCAGACAATACGTGGGAAGAACTAAAAGGACCCTAAAAAAACACATTTCAGAGCATGTATACAATATTAAAATAGGCCTGGAAACATATGTATTGTCTAACCACTTCAAACAAATGCACAATAAAGATCCGACAGGTATGAAATTTGCAGCTATTGACAAAGTCAACAGAGATTGGAGAGGGGGTAATCACATAAATAAAATGTCTAGATTGGAGACTCAACGAATATATCAATTAAACACAGTATTACCAGGCGGATTGAATGCTGAATTTGAACTTTTTGGCTTTCTGTAGATATGATGTACGCCCACCGTCGATGGTATAACCCCTCTAGTATATATCTATCTGGGGGGTTTGTCCCTTGACGGTGGGTCTCCATCTCTCCGCGGAATCCCACTAGACTTACTGACCCATATTCTCCTCAACACCTTCAAGATGCCCATCTGTCAAATTTATTTCATTTAATCTTGTAGAAATTGTATTTAGGTAGAAGTCGTAACGCAATCGCAACAATAGTATAAATAACCATTAACACTGCTTTTATTTCATTTTGTCGAAGTATATTGTTCAATTATTTAAAAATTGCACAAATAACGCATATGAAATATAGCATTTTTTTGTGCATTAGACAATAGAGATTAACTATAGGCAAGTCTATGATAAATAATTTGAATGAATGGGTTTAATCTCTATCATTGTATATCTAGTATAAATTATAATGGTGATATTATCAATGAGATTGTATGTGAAAGGAAAGGAAAGAAAAAAGAGATAGATGAAAGCAACAAATCCAGTAACCTGGGAAAACTCCATATCAGATTTTTGAAGAAAGTCCATTTTGGAAAAAATCCATTCCGGCCTTTGAAGAGAACCAACACCCCTATATAAAGGGTGACTTGATGGGGGACTGAGTACCACTGAAGAAGGGGTGATTTAAAACCCCAAAACGCGTTTGGTCAAAGATCCCCCTTGATGTACTGGAATATGGTCTGCTAGAACGTGATGCTAAACCAACCCTGAAGACTTAACCTGACGCGCAGAAACAAGAAAAATCACTGCACGGCCATAAACCAAATTATCGGCCAACACGTGCAAACAAGTATCAGCGCGGTAGAAGGAAGGCTCGCAAGACACCGGCTCTTTGTCATAGCGGAGCGGTATCCAGAGCCACGGAGGGGTAAGGAAAAAGGATATACAAGATCCTTTCTAGCAGCACTTGAAATATCGGCAAATATATCGGCGGAAACAACCCGGCGGACGCCGCCGATTTGTGAGTATAGCGGGACGCCGCTAAACATTTTTCGAACATTCAATTTATTACAATTGTAATGCTAAACCATGAGATGGAACATTGAATTGGCCTAAAGAGCGTGTTTTATAGTACAGAAGCGAGAGGATTGGAGGTCATCACTCTTTACACATCGCTCACCCCAGCAGTGGCGCGGTCACTGTGTTGATACATCTATACCACCTAGCACCTTCTTTAGAACCATATCGGACAATTTTTATTTTATGTTTTTAGTAGTTACTATTAGTGCTATTTTATTACTATAAGTATTCATGTGTATTGGCAGTCTGTTTTTACCCCGTGTCATTCATAGTTATTAATAAATTCATATGGTCCAAATATATTGAGAGTGCCCAGTAACTTTCGATCTGATAACAGCTTTATTTTGCATAAACTTGCATCAGGGAACAATCTTCCAACTTTATCTTGGTTACCAGCAGGCTTTGGCATAAATTCTGGCAGGCAAACACACTTGGCACTGCTACATCTGTTCTCTTTAGCTCTGCTGTGTCAACTGAATTAAACAGAAACTTTTACTTTGCTTTTTGCTGTAACTTATTTTTCTGTGCTCTGACTCTGTCTTTATCTTGGTCTTTGTATCTTTAGCTTTCTCTTTATCTAGGGAATCTTTCCTCCTGCCTTCTGAAGCTTTTTGTGCTTCTCTGTTGTTCCAGCAGAGTGATGGTGCTCTGCTGGCTAGTACACAGCCTTCCCCTTGCATGGGGCACTCTATTCTGACTGGCTTCTGCAGGGCTCGTCCAGCAGGGACGAGGGCCTGCTTCTATCCCCTAAGAGGGGGTACTCTGAACTAAACTTCACTAACTAAAACTTCTCCCTCTCAAGAGAGGGCCAGAATGGAAAGCAGGTTACACTCCAGGCAAACTAGCTCTGCCAAGCTTGCTGCCACCTGCTGGTGAACCAGGCACACCACACAGCAACATAACATTACAGGGAAATGGGAATGCACATTTTGCAGGCCCCGAGAATTAATGCAGAGAATGACATGTAACTAACCATGGGAGATACTGGAGAGGTGCAAAAGGTGGTAATGCCACTCTGGGGCGTTACACCTCTTCTGTAAGGTGAAATGGGTCAGATGACAGACAATCATATAATGGCTGCATTAAGATGGAGGCATGTCTAATCCAGGAGCGACAGTATGACACCAGCCCCAAAAACACCCATAGGCTTCGTGCTCTTTTGGGCACTTGTATCCTTTCAACAGCCTCCTTTTTTTCTGGGGTTAGGTGGTGAGTTGCATGGAAGAGACATTGTCCTAGAAATACAACCTTGTTTTTACAAAACTGCAGCTTTTGTTTTGAGGCTTTACACCCATTCTTATACAGGAAAATTAAAAGAGATATAGTTGCTTCAGAGAAAATTTCATTGGTTTCAGCACACAGGAGCAAATCATCCACCTATTGTAACAGGACCAATAAGTCGGGCGGTACCCAGTTTGTAAGGACAAATTGCAGATTGTGTATACATTGTCGGGGAGTTTTGTGCACTTTGAGGTAAGACGGTTCAGGTATACTGGTTACCCTTACATGTAAAGGCAAACAGATACTGACAGTCTTGGTGCAGAGGGACACTAAAGAAGGCATTTTCCAGGTCTATCACTGTGAAACACGTAGCAGTGGATGGAACTTGTGACAACAAGGTATGAGTATTTGGCACTATTGGCGTTTTTAATACTGTAACCTTTTTGACTTCTCTAAGATCATAAACCATCCTGTAACTGACAGTCTGTCCCTTAACTGGTTTCTTATTTATTGGGGACAGCGGAATAATAGCGGGAGATACTGTTTTTATCAATACACCGGCCTGGAGGAAAGCATAAATTTGACTGGCTACTGCTATCTCTTGTGCATAACTAAGGGGGTATTGCTTCTTTTGAAGGGGCTGACATCCTGTCCTGGGATACACCATAGCCGGAGACACAGGGAGTCTGTGTTAGATGTTGCCCACAAATCCTTCAGTACCACCTCAAGAACAGCCTGGTCTACAAGAGTTAATTCTGACGGTTTAGTCTCAGGCAGGGCCAGTGTCGCTATTAAGTGACATAGTACTTCTTCTGGGGCCCCAGAACATCAGTCCCTAAAAGAGGTTCTGGCAGGTTTTCTTTAACTAATAATTGGGTAACAACCGTACTGTCTTTTATTTTTTAGTTTAACTGGCTCAGACTGTTTTGGCTGCCCCAGTGTCAAGCAGGAATGGTACTGCCTTTCTGTTGCCTATGGATACATGTACATGAAGTTGAGGGCCCTTTTCTTCAGTTTTTACGAGCAGTACCTGCATGGGGTTGCCAATTTCCTAGCAGGGGGTACTGTCTCTTGAGGTCCCTGAACTACGTCTTTTAGACTTCTGGAACTCCCATCTTCTTTACCCCTTGCCCATTCTGTGAAAACTTAGACAAACTCTGCCCCTGATGGTAGAGTTTTCTCCCAGTCTTCTAGAGACTAATTGTCAAAAGCCTTCCTACTATGTTGAGTCCCCTAGTTTAAGCAAAATCAAGTCCTTCAGGTCAGCCCAGGTGGCTCTGTATGTCGCCTGAATCTGTTGTAACATAATGGAAGTGGGCATTGGTCTCATCAGGGGGTCTAGGAATCTAGTCAACAGTCCTAATTGGTCTTTAGGACTCCAAGGGTAATATTGTCACCATAACATAACCATACTGTCCTGACGGTGCTGGGGCTTAGGGAGCCATAGGGGCGGATGGGTCCGTGACATCTGTTTTGGGTGTCTGAGCAGGTAGGATTCTAGTCTTACAGGATAAATGACTGCTGGCTTCTGGGGTCAACGTTTCTCACAAACCCATCCCTCTGGTCCACTCCTGGACTCTCTAGTAGGGGCACTGGCCGGGGGTATTGAGGTGGCGTATCTCCAGTTTTCTCACATTTCTGTTTCTGAGTATACAACAATCTACCTCGTACAACTTCTTTCCATCCTTCAGTTTTAACCTCACAAGCTACTTTTATCCATATATCAATTACTTCTTCACATTCATGATCCTTTATCCAACCACAATAAGTCCTTCTGAATCTTTCCCAGACTTCTAGGTTAAGATTCCCATACTTCATCCCTGCCTTCTTCAACACTCTGTCCACATTTTTAAGACCCTCTTTACCTCCCCTGTCCTTCACCAATGTTTTGGCTGTCTTATAACCGGGTATACTGAAATTATTCCCCATTGCTCTTCAACTGTACCAGAACAACTATAGAAAGTAACAAAATTCAGATGTCAATTTCCTCAGAGCTTCCTCACTATATTCACCTAGTGTACTCTGTTTCTGAGATTTATTATACAAATCAAATATCTACAAACCAGACATCGGAGTGCAAGGACTTTGATTACCCTTTCTATAATGTTCTGCAATTTTCCAAACACAGTTAAGAACAAACAAGACGTATACTGTGACTTCTAAAGTCAGACCAAAAACGTCCCAATTAAAGTTACTCATGATCAGAAACTAAACCCAACAATCATAGGTATTTTCAACTTTCAAGGTTCTTTATCAATATGGACTCGACTGTAAAAGGACTTTATACGTACGTTCCTTCAACAATCCCTCGAGCCAGACAACCAGCCAGGGAGACACAGATATAATGTAATATAAAGTGTCTTACCTTTCAGCACTGTCTTTTATAGCTGCCCGTCCCGGTCCAGACTATCCAAGTTGTCAAGAGATCAATGAAGTGCCCCTTAGTAGAGCCCCACGTTGGGCGCCAAGTTTTTTGGGGGCAAAACCCCCTTCTTTTATGATTGTCGGGGGTCTCAATTGACGTGGATGTACGAGCGCTCATAGAACTGACACAGACACAAGTAGCGGCTGAATCAGGTTCTGATTTATTACACATAAGCATACATCTTTATTACACTACAGACTAAGGCCTCATGCACACGACCATTAGTGTTTTGCGGTCCGCAAACCACGGATCCGCAAAACACGGAAGCTGCTCCACTGTAGAAATGCATAGGACATGCTCTATTTTTTTTTTTTGCGGAGGCACGGAACGGAGCAACGGATGCGGACAGCACACGGAGTGCTGTCCGCATCTTTTGCGGCCCCATTGAAGTGAATGGGTCCGCGCCCGAGCCGCAAAATATGTGGCTCAGACGCGGACCACAACAACGGTCGTGTGCATGAGGCCTAACATAGACAAAGGAGTCACAAAGCCAAGGTGGTGGAAATCGAAACTAGTTATTTCATTAGGTCTTCAATACTTCCGCACCATACTAACAGAATTAGTTTAATGGTTGGAAACTTCTGCAGCATCTTATCTCAAGGTCAGCATTCTTTAGCAGCGCATTATAAAACACAGAAAGAACCGAATGTGTCCGACCTTAAAGCTAATTATTTGTATAACTTTCTTGCACACCAAACGCTGATAAGGGAGTGAGGGAGCGACTACCTTGGACTTGTAGCTAGAACATTTGGTCTATACACAGAAAGTACCACATTCTTACAGCTGGCTGAGTAATTTTCTACATATGCACAAGATGGAGGAAATACTTATACAAAATGGATTCTCATCCCTCACACCACCATGCACCGCTGGATCCCCATTAACTTTCAACTGGACAAAATATGCTGCGTGTAGTATTTCTTGTCCAGCCGAATGCCGGCATATATGCTGGATACAGTGACTGAATTAGATTGCTGGGGTTTACAATGCTGATCTGAACCTGGCCTTAGTAAACTGTGAGGTCATCAAAAACCGAATGGAAAGGTACTTATCATAAGACAAACTCCCAGATCTAATCTATCAGGACTTCCAAAAAACAAACAAAAAAAACATCATTTATTATTAATCATTTTTTATTGTATTATTATGTGTATTTTATTGTTTTTGATGAAGTAAATATTATGTGCAAATTGACTGTGAGCTAGCCATTTTCTTTGAAATTTTTAAAGCTGCTAATTGGTAGTTAGTTGGCTGTGCTCCAGTTTACTACACTGGGGAGCATCCCTGTTGTGTTAATTATAATCTCAACAATTACCGTATCTTTCGCCCTATAAGACACACTGGCCCATAAGACGAGGTTTTTGGGGAGGAAAATAAGAAAACAAATATAAAATGTCTAATTCAAATCAAAATCATTAAAGCTGCCCCCTCAGTTGTATATCATTCTATCTACTCACAGGAGCTTTTTGTATAATTTGAAGTAGGCGGTGCAGGCACGTGGCCTCAGTGAGTCACGCTGCCGCCCACCCGACCTGCCTGCATTATACAAAAAGCTCACTGGAGCAGCAGGGCCGGAGCACAGTGAACGCACTGGCCCCGCCGCAATTGCCGTCCCCCAGCTCCTCCTCCCAGTCCCTCCCCGTTTATACAGTTGTTGCCAAAAGTTCAGAGAATTACATAAATATTGGAAATTGGAAAAGTTGCTGCTTAAGTTCTTATAATAGCAATTTGCATATACTCCAGAATGTTATGAAGAGTGATCAGATGAATTGCATAGTCCTTCTTTGCCATGAAAATTAACTTAATCCCCCAAAAAACTTTCCACTGCATTTCATTGCTGTCATTAAAGGACCTGCTGAGATCATTTCAGTAATCGTCTTGTTAACTCAGGTGAGAATGTTGATGAGCACAAGGCTGGAGATCATTATGTCAGGCTGATTGGGTTAAAATGGCAGACTTGACATGTTAAAAGGAGGGTGATGCTTGAAATCATTGTTTTTCCATTGTTAACCATGTTGACCTGAAAAAAAAAGCGTGCAGCCATCATTGCGTTGCATAAAAATGGCTTCACAGGCAAGGATATTGTGGCTACTAAGATTGCACCTCAATCAACAATTTATAGGATCATCAAGAACTTCAAGGAAAGAGGTTCAATTCTTGCTAAGAAGGCTTCAGGGAGTCCAAGAAAGTCCAGCAAGCGCCAGGATCGTCTCCTAAAGAGGATTCAGCTGCGGGATCGGAGTGCCACCAGTGCAGAGCTTGCTCAGGAATGGCAGCAGACAGGTGTGAGTGCATCTGCACGCACAGTGAGGTGAAGACTTTTGGAAGATGGCCTGGTGTCAAGAAGGGCAGCAAAGAAGCCGATTCTCTCCAAAAAAAACATCAGGGACAGATTGATCTTTAGCAGAAAGTATGGTGAATGGACTGCTGAGGACTGGGGCAAAGTCAAATTCTCCGATGAAGCCTCTTTCCAATTGTTTGGGGCATCTGGAAAAAGGCTTGTCCAGAGAAGAAAAGGTGAGCGCTACCATCAGTCCATGCCAACAGTAAAGCATCCTGAGACCATTCATGTGTGGCGTTGCTTCTCATCCAAGGGAGTGGGCTTACTCACAATTTTGCCCAAAAACACAGCCATGAATAAAGAATGTTACCAAAACACCCTCCAACAGCAACTTCTTCCAACAATCCAACAACAGTTTGGTGAAGAACAATGCATTTTCCAGCATGATGGAGCACCGTGCCATAAGGCAAAAGTGATAACTAAGTGGCTCGGGGACCAAAACATTGACATTTTGGGTCCATGGCCTGGAGAATCCCCAGATCTTAATCCCATTGAGAATTTGTCAATCCTCAAGAGGCGGGTGGACAAACAAAAACCCAATAATTCTGACAAACTCCAAGAAGTGATTATGAAAGAATGGGTTGCTATCAGTCAGGAATTGGCCCAGAAGTTGATTGAGAGCATGCCCAGTCGAATTGCAGAGGTCCTGAAAAAAAAGGGCCAACACTGCAAATACTGACTCTTTGCATAAATGTCATGTAATTGTCGATAAAAGTCTTTGAAACGTATGAAGTGCGTGTAATTATATTCCACTACATCACAGAAACAACTGTAACAAAGATCTAAAAGCAGTTTAGCAGCAAACTTTGTGAAAACTAACATTTGTGTCATTCTCAAAACTTTTGGCCACGACTGTACATCGCAGCCTGTGATGTAAAAATGAAAGCATTCGCCCCATAAGATGCAGGGGCATTTCCCCCCCATTTTTTGGAGGAAAAAAGTGCGTCTTATGGGGCGAAAAATACGGCAACTGTTTGATGAAGCTAAGCAAGCACAGCAGCATCCATTGTACAGTGGCTCAATATCAAAACCTCAAACCCTTAAGGACACGTTTTATTTTCATTTTTGCGTTTTCATTTTGCGCTCTCTGCCTTCTGAGAGCCATAACTTTTTTATTTTTCCGTTCACATAGCCATATGAGGGCTTGTTTTTTGCAGGACAAGTTGTACTTTAGAAACACCACCATTTAATATTGCATACGATGTAGTGGGAAGCGGTAAAAAAATTCCAAATGGGGTGAAATTGCAAAAAAAAAAAGCAATTCCACCGCAGTTTTACGGATTTTTAAATTCCGATGTTCGATGTGCGATACAACTGACCAGTTAGTCTTATTTTACAGGTCAGTACGAATCTGGAGTAACCTAATATGTATAGTTTTTCTTGTGTTTTGATAGTAAAAAAAAAATCAAAAGTGGGAAATTTTTTTTTTTTTTTGTCGCCATGTTTTGACCCCTATAACTTTTTTGTATTTATGTGTACGGAGTTGTATGGGGACTTATTTTTTGCAGGACAATCTGAACTTTTAAGTGATACCATTATAGGGTGGGTATATCTTTTTGATCACTTTTTATTTTATTTTTTTGGATGAAATGAAGCATCCAAAAACGGCGAATCGGCCATTTGGACGCTTTTTTCAGTTTTTCTGTTTTCCTTATGGGAAATATATTTTTATACTAATAAATACAAACTTTTTTGTGTCCCCCAAAAACGGATAACTTTTTGTACCTCCAATATTGTCACTGCAATAATTTTCTGAAAGGGGATACTTTCAAGCATCCAAGATAGGACGTAGTTATCATATCAGGCATTCATATACATGATTACTGGTCACTATGGGATAGAGTACATAGGAGAGACCATCACTGAGGTTAAAAATTGTATGGGGAAACATAAGAGTACTATCAGAAATAGGAATGTGGATTTATCGGTTGTGCAGCATTTTGGGAGAAAAACACAATATCAGTCAGCTAAAAACCCGAGTTATAGATCATGTACCACCGTTGAGAAGGGGTGGAAACTAGGGTTGTCATGATACCAAAATTTTGATTTGATTTTGATACCATAAAAAAAGTATTGTGATACTTGATACCATACAATACCACGCACAAAAAATAAAAATACAAAAAAAGCAGCATGCATTCCGCATTTTATGGAACGTCCGTCCTATAATAGAACAGTTCTATCCTATTTTTTGGGGGAACAAGGTGACTAAAAAATGGCAAATCGAGTGTTTTTACTTTTTTTTTCTGTTACAGCATTCACTGCATAGGAAATACTTTTAAATATTTTAACAGTTTGGACTTTTTCGGATGTGTCGATACATAATATATATATTTTTTTTATTGTGTTTATATCTTTATATGTAAAATTGGGAAAGGGAGTGATTTAAACTTTTAATATTTTTGGGTTGTTTTTTTACTTTAGCCACCTTAGGGGATCCCCTTGTCCTATTCACCCTAGGGCCTATTGCACACGACCGTATGGCTTTTTCAGTATTTTGTGGTCCGCAAAAAAAATGGATGACATCCGTGTACATTCTGTTTTTTGCGGAACGGAACATCTGGCCCCTAATAAAACAGTACTATTCTTGTCCGTGATGCGTTTGTGTGCAATAGGCCTAATAGAGATCTATGAATATAAGGCTCCATTCACACGACCGTATGTTGTCCGCAAAAAAACGGATCCTTTTTTTGCGGATTAGATGCTGTCCCATTCACTTCTATGGGGCCCTTTTCTTCCATTGCACAGCTCAGCAAAAAAAATGAAACACGTCCTATACTTGTCAGTGAAAATCAGAACATGACCCTATTGTAGTCTATGGATCAGCAAAAAAACTGAATGCAATCCGTTTTTTTGCGGACATGCTGAACTGTCCGCAAAAAAACAGATCCGCATTTTTGCAGACAGCACACGGTCGTCTGAATGAGCCCTTACACTAAGGGGGGGAACACTGCGCCAACAAGGCATATAATTTATCCCTAAATACAACTGTAGGGGGTGGGTGCCGGCCGTATCACTTACCCAGCCTCTATAACAGGGCACAGCGATCCGTGTCTATTAACCCCTCAGGTGCGGCATCTGAGGGGTTGATAGACGCGGTTCTGCGGATCGCTGTGCCCTGTCATAGAGCACGGGTACCGGCTGGCACCCATAGTCTACATTTGTATTTAGGGATAAATTATATGCATTGGTGACGCACTGGCCACAGCCCCTCTCCTCCTCCTCAGTACTATGTTCTCATTGGTCGCAGCATCACACTTTATGCACGAGCACTTAGACACATTTTTAGGGCTGATGCACACAAACGTATTTTCTTTCCGTGTACGTACCGTTTTTGTTGGTGGACTGTATGCGAAACCATACATTTCAATGGGTCCGCAAAAAAAAGTTAGGGCTTGTTCACACGACCGTATGGTTTTATGGTCCATTTTTCACGGATCCGTTGTTCCGTTCTGTTGGATCCATTGTGTTTCCGTTTCCGTTAAGTTTTTCTGCAAAAACAGAAACTTTGTAAACATTGCAAACATGTGCAGAATGGGCTGGGAATAGCATTTCTAGAGCATGGATCCGCAAAAAATGGATGACATACGGACATGTGTTCCGTATGCATTCCTTTTTTTTTGCGGACCCACTGAAATGAATAGTTCCGTATACGGACAGTATATGGAACGCAATAAACTGCCGTATACGGAAAACAAAAAACGTTTGTGTGAACGAGCCTTTACTCTGGGTGCATTCCGTTGTCTGTTCTGCAAAAAAATAGAACATGTCCTATTATTGTCCGCATTACGGACAAGGATAGGACTGTTCTATTAGGGGCCAGCTGTTCCGTTCCGCAAAATACGGAATGCACACGGATGTCATCCGTATTTTTTGTGGACCACAAAATACATACGGTCGCGTGCATCAGCCCTGACCAAAATGTTTGAACTTGGATTTTAAAATCAGGCTCCTGGAGTTTTGGATAAATCTCCACCAAGGAGTTCATAATATGGCCGTGCAAAAAAAAAAAAGAGCACAAAATAAAAATAAAATGACGGCTCTGGGAATCCCTCCTTCAGGAATGGGTTAATGGGGATCGTTTGCTACTGCAGCACCATCCAAGTGATGCACTGGCGCAGGGCTTTATAATATGACCCACGTCATCTGCAACAGCTTCTCAGTACTATGAGCCAAAAATGCAGCTGGATTTTTAATGCATCTGTACCCCACATATTGGGATACCCCCTCAATAGCAAAAATGCCCTCATTGGACCCCTCCCCATCATAACGCTACTTGTTTCCTGGGCGCAGCTCCTGAGCCCCCCGATACAGCCGCCTGTAGCCCACACGCAGCAGTGCCCTGATGTCTCGGCGCCATGACTAATAAAGCTTGTCTCCTTCAAACAGCCGGAGTCTGGGAGACTTGAGCCTCTGAGGGGAGAGAGGAGCTGCCGGTGAGGCGGCTCGTTAGTGAGCTGAGGCACCATGGCAGCCCTGAGGCTTTATAGGCCAGGCAGTGCGCAGTGACTGTGGCCCTAAGGGCCCCCGTGCTTCCAGCTGTAGCCTGGGGTCATAGGTCCTGGCTGATATATAGTCGCAGGAGATAAGTACGCCTCCTGTATGTAAAGCAACTGACACAGACTCCATGGAGCGGCAGGCAGATCCAGACAGTAAGACGCCATAATGTCCTTTCTATTGGGGGGTGTGGTGCAGGTGCGTGCACTAGTATCCCTGTCTGCAGTAGGAGAGAATGTGGAATCCGATAATCTAATAATCCGGAACCATTGATCTGTTATGCAGATTGGCGATCCTGTCCCAGGAATTTGGCACTCCCTGTGTAGTTTGATCTGGGATTATTTCTGGACTCATACGGGTGTCCTTGCGGTTAATAGATTCATGCCTCCCAAGTGTCCTTAAATGTCCCTCTTTTTGACCTGGGCAATTAATGCATAAATGTGCATTAATAATCAGGCATTTTCCTATAGACTTTATATACTGTATAGGAAAAAATGTTTGAAAGAAATGTCATATGTTATGCTACAGTTTAAAAAAATAATAATCCAGAGGTCGCAATAACGCCTGTACAAGCGTCATAGACGCCTGTCCGGGCCATTTTACTCCCTGGAAAAAGTCTAAGGCCTCTTTCACACGAGCGTGTCCGGATTAGGTCCGGATGCGTTGCGGATGTGTTCAGGGAAAACTGTGCGATTTCACAGGCAAAGCCATTCAGTTTTGCCTGCGATTGCGTTCAGTTGTTCAGTTTTTTCCGCGCGGGTGCAATGCGTTTTGATGCGTTTTTCACGCGCGTGATAAAAAACTGAAGGTTTACAAACAACATCTCCTAGCAACCATCAGTGAAAAACGCAACGCATCCGCACCTGCTTGCGGATGCAATGCGTTTTTCACGCAGCCCCATTCACTTCTATGGGGCTAGGGCTGCGTGAAAAACGCAGAATATAGAACATGCTGCGATTTTCACGCAACGCACAAGTGATGCGTGAAAAAAAACGCTCATGTACACAGACCCATTGAAATAAATGGGTCAGGATTCAGTGCGGGTGCTGTGCGTTCACATCACGCATTGCACCCGCGCGGAAAACTCGCCCGTGTGAAAGGGGCCTAAGGCGTACCAATCCGCGTTAGACTTTTCCCTGCTTTTCATCAGCGTATGGCGCTCTGTGAACGGCACAGGCAGCGCAGCGATGCTGCCTGTGCCCGCAGTAACCAATAGCAAAGCTACGGACAGCAAGGAGCTTTGCTATTGGTTAGTTTAGGCGGACGCAGGAGCGAAACAGGTCCTGCATCAGGGGTAGCCGGTGGGCGCTGGAAAGAGGAGGGGGCGGCTTCTGGGGGATGTTTGAATATGGAGTGCCGGGCGCGCTGCACAAGGACCCTGGCGGCGATGGAGCTAAAGACTGGGCCCGGACGTGAAGATGGACGCAGAACAAGGTGACAGCAGCGTGTAACGTAACGATGTGTGTGATGTATGTAGTGCAGTGTGTGCTGCACTACATACAATACACACATGTATACTTGACACGCTGCACCACATACATCACACACATGTATACTTGACACGCCGCACCACATACATCACACGCTGCACTACATACATCACACACACGTATACGTCACACGCTGCACCACATACATCACACGCTGCACTACATACATCACACGCTGCACCACATACATCACACTCACGTATACGTCACACGCTGCACCACATACATCACACACATGTTTACATCACACGCTGCACTACATACATCACACACTACACCACATACATCACACTCTGCACTACATACATCACACACTCGTATACATCACACGCTGCACCACATACATCACACACACGTATACATCACACGCTGCACCACATACATCACACTCACGTATACATCACACGCTGCACCACATACATCACACTCACGTATACGTCACACGCTGCACCACATACATCACACACACGTATACATCACACGCTGCACCACATACATCACACTCACGTATACGTCACACGCTGCACTACATACATCACACACACATGTTTACATCACACTCTGCACTACATACATCACACACTTGTATACGTCACACGCTGCAGCACATACATCACATCACACACACATGTTTACATCACACTCTGCACTACATACATCACACACTCGTATACGTCACACGCTGCACCACATACATCACATCACACACACATGTTTACATCACACGCTGCACTACATACATCACACACTTGTATACGTCACACGCTGCACCACATACATCACACGCCGCACCACATACATCACACGCTGCACCACATACATCACACTCACGTATACGTCACACGCTGCACTACATACATCACACACTTGTATACGTCACACGCTGCACCACATACATCACATCACACACACGTTTACATCACACGCTGCACTACATACATCACACACTCGTATACGTCACACGCTGCACCACATACATCACACGCTGCACCACATACATCACATCACACACACATGTTTACATCACACGCTGCACTACATACATCACACACTCGTATACGTCACACGCTGCACCACATACATCACACGCTGCACCACATACATCACACGCCGCACCACATACATCACACGCTGCACCACATACATCACACTCACGTATACGTCACACGCTGCACTACATACATCACACACACGTATACATCACACGCTGCACCACATACATCACACTCTAATGTTTGTAGTGCAGTGTGTAATTAATGCAGACAGGCTATTATAGCCAAGTGGTAAAGTACAGGAAATATCTGCCATATTGGACTGTACTTTATCACTACGCTATAAGGCCCCTTTCACACGGGCGAGTTTTCCGCGCTGGTGCAATGCGTGAGGAGGACGCATTGCACCCGCACTGAATCCGGACCCATTCATTTCTATGGGGCTGTGCACATGAGCGGTGATTTTCACGCATCACTTCTGCGTTGCGTGAAAATCGCAGCATGTTCTATATTCTGCGTTTTTCACGCAACGCAGGCCCCATAGAAGTGAATGGGGATGCGGGAAAATCGCAAGCATCCGCAACCAAGTGCGGATGCGTTGCGATTTTCCCGCATTGTTGCTTAGCAACGGGACCCTATCTCTATTATTTCCCCTTATAACATGGTTATAAGGGAAATAATAGCATTCTTAATAAAGAATGCATTATTAAATGATGAGGAAGGGTTAAAAATAATAAAAGTTAACTTACCTTAGCCACTTGATCGCGTAGTCGCGATCTGTCCTCTCTTTCCTGCAGCATCGATGATCTAAAGGACCTGTGATGACGTCACATCACATGGCCCAATCACCTGCTCCATCACTATGGTGATGGAGCATGTGATTGGTCCATGTGACCATGTGACATCATCCAAGGTCCTCAATCACTATCCTCAGGCTGTGGATAGTGCTTAAGGACCTTGGATGATGTCACGTGGTCACATGGACCAATCACATGCTCCATCACCATAGTGATGGAGCAGGTGATTGGGCCATGTGATGCTGTGACATCATTACAGGTCCTTTACATCTTTCAAGCTAACGGAGAGGAGGCCGGGCTTCGCGATCAAATGGACCAGGTAAGTTATGATTAGTTTATTATTTTTAACCCATTCTGCACCGGGTTCAACATTAGGGAGATGGCCAAGGGTATTATTTTACATTATAACTATGTTATAATGTGAAATAATACCAGCGGGACAATTTCTGACCCAAACATGCACTTCTGTGAAGAAGTGCAGGTTCGGGTCTGGGTACCAAAAGTGCCGATTTTTCTCCCGCGCGTGCAAAACGCATGACAGCGCTTTGCACTCGCAGGGAAAAATCGCGGCAATTCCCGCAACGCACCCGCACTGTTTGACGGAGTGCACCCGCAACGCCCGTCTGAAAGAGGCCTAATGGTCTGCTGATATTTAGACCAGTAATGGTTCCCTGCATAAATCCCCACCTCTTAGGCACCATCATTTATTTCTGTTCTGCTCATCTAATGGAGCAGCACAATGAAAATAACGGAAGTGCTGGATTGGGCATGTAACGCTGGGTTTTCGTCATACGATCAACATACACAACAGATGCCATACTGTGACATCCATCACCATGGAGTTCCATAAGAAAAAAAAAAAGCTTTTTTTTGAGGATTCTGCAGGATGGGAAAGTGTAGTGTACCATGTTTTTCCATCCTGCAAAGTCCAACAAAAACCATGTAGGCCAACGTCTTCTTTTTTTTTTACAATGGAATTCTATGGTGACAGATGCCACAGTATGGCCTCCTCTGTTAATGTATATATGTTTTTTGTGTGTACAAGTAATTTATGGTGAAAATATCATGTGAACCCAGCCTAACTGACAGGGAAGAAGCTGAACAGCGGGGTTACTATGATGGAGTCCGTTCAGTTTCCATTCACTAGCCTGTCTTTTTACCAGACCAAAAAAGTGCAACACTGGCTCCAAACTCAGCCTCCAACGCAGATGTGAACAAGGCAGATATATTGTGTATTTGAATTACTGCAAATTTCGTACTCCTCCTCGGGTAAAAATACTCCTCAAAAATGGTCGGAGGAGTATTTTTACTCTTCTGGAAAAAATTTGGTGCAACCTCTGCCATGGAGCCAAAAAACGTGCCAAAAGAGAAAAAAAAAGCCACAAAAACGCCATGGTTTGCAGCAGGCGAACAGAATTATAGCACCTGCCTCCTGCAATGAGGAGAGAGAGCTCAATGCGACAGCTTCTCTCTAAGGATGAGCAAACTTAAGAGGCATTCCGTTTGGTATCCCGTCATAATTAAAGTCTTTGGGCCGTATAACGGACACGTCTGGTTTCCGTTATGCAGGACAGGACTTTGTTTTCCGTCCTGCATAACAGAAACCAGACGGATCCGTTATGCGGCCCCTAGACTTCTATTATGATGGTACGCAAAACGGAATGCCTCTTAAAGGCCCTTTCAGTCATAGAATTCTGTTATATTCCATGCTAACGGAATTCCTCCACCGCCTGAACGCTGAACCTGAAAACATCGGGCTTCTCTCTCCTCATTCTAGCGATCAACAGGGGACTTAGCACTCAGACCTCCACTGATCAGAATATTTGATATGCCACCAATGTCCCACCTCTTGAGATCGGTGCAGGTTCCAGAACAGAGCCCGAAAAGTGAAGGAGAGCACACAGCGCATGCGCAGCCACCCGCCATTGATTTCTACGGGACTGCCAAAAATAGACGAGTGCTGGCTTGGCTATTTATATCAGCCCCATAGAAGTGAATGAAGAGATGGAGTAGAGCACACAGTGCATGCA
Organism: Bufotes viridis; assembly: GCA_033119425.1. Taxonomy (NCBI): domain Eukaryota; kingdom Metazoa; phylum Chordata; class Amphibia; order Anura; family Bufonidae; genus Bufotes; species Bufotes viridis. The sequence continues at coordinate 177,445,697 of CM065592.1, forward strand.
CAGCTGCCCTCCACTCATTTCTATAAGGCCCCATTCACACGTCCGCAATTCTGTTCCGCATTTTGCAGGACGGAATTGCGGACTCATTCATTCCTATGGGGACACGCTATGTCCCGCCCGGACCCGGAATTGCGGATCCGCACTTCCGTTCCGCAAAAAAATAGAACATGTCCTATTCTTGTCCGCAATTGCGGACAAGAAAAGGCATTTTCTATATAGTGCCGGCGATGTGCGTTTATTGCACACAGTGGCGGAGAGTTATTTTTTTTTTTTTCCATCTTGGCTAGCTCCAGCTGGCATTTTAACGCTGCACCCACCAGTTTCCTAAAAGGGGGCATGGGTGAGGATGCTGTGGTCGTAAACTGAAAGTTCTGAAGTTGAGTGAGCCGGCTCGAGGTCATGACACAGAGACGCATATAAGATGTGTTCCTCGTAATGCCCCTTCTTTATTATAATAAGCAGTGCACGTGTTTATGCACACATAAAGCAGTAAAAGTGTCATAGTGGAGACCCGCTTTGAGTAACTATGTCTAGTTTGAGATAAGTAAAATGCAAGGATCAGCATGGGGGCAGTAGGATCTCACTGTGGAACTTGTACTCCTTCCTTCTAATGATAAATCCCCCTCCTATCTAAGTGCATGTTATACATAGACATAAATGAATATATATACAAAATGGATGCCTTTATGCTTTCCCCCACAAATCCATTAGGTATTAGGAGATAGATTGCCATGGGCTAATCACACATCCAGGACTTGCCTATCTCTTCACCAGATTCCCTTTTGAGCATCCTGCAAATTCCATCCCAATTTTAGGGTCCATTCACACGTCCATAGGTGTTTTGCGGTCCGCAAATTGTGGATCCGCAAAACACGGACACCGGCAATGTGCTTTCCGCATTTCGCGGACCGCACATCGTTGGCACTATAATAGAAAATGCCTTTTCTTGTCCGCAGTTGCATAGTGTGCTGTCCGCATCCGTTCCGGCCCCATTGAAAATAAATGGGTCTGCACCCGTTCCGCAAGTTGCGGACGTGTGAATGGACCCTTATCCTGGATCTTTCCAGTAAAGGATCCTGCTTGTTGGATCAGCCATTCCTCCTTCAGCATCTCGTTAAAAGTCCATATTCCTTGCACCAAGATCAATAGCCACAAAAGGGATGAGAGGCATCATCTCTCCCAGTTTTAACACTCAAAACTTTCTTGCACTGGCTGGCATGGACTCAATCTCCTTACTGGAGTGGCAGTTGTCAAGAGGACTCGGAAGAGTCTGTCAAATCGGGGTTGAGTCTTTTCCTGACTTGTCTCCTCAGGACCACCCAGTCTCCTGGTTCCAAAGAGTGGCACAACCTTCAAGACTGTGGGGATCTGGAATAGATGCAAACACCTGTTTATGTACCTTATTTAATTGCGTCTGTAGGGCCGGTAGATACTCTGACAAAGAACTGTGTTTCATGGCCAATACTTGTGGGAAATACAGGCCAGTGCGAGGGGCAGACCCAAAGAGGATTTCATATGGGGACAAGCCAGTTTTTCTATTTGGAGTGTACCTGACTGAGAACAAGGCTACATATATATAAGCAGTCAACCCAATTCTTCCCCCGTCTCTTCCAAGGTTTTTTGAATTTTCATCTTCATGTGCCATTTATTCCTTCGACTTTTCCTGAACTCTGCGGGTGGTATGGAACCTTGTTGGTTGCCTAAGGCCTCTGTCACTGTTTCCATGATTTCCCCGATGAAGTGCGTACCATGGTCACTTTCTGTTACTTCTGGGACCCCTTACCTACATGCTACCTCCTTGAGCAGTTTCTGAGTGGTGGCTTTTGCAGTAGCATGTGCCACTGGGTACGCTTCAGGCCATCCGAAAACACACACGAGCACATACTCATATACACCTACCACGGGCAGTTGCACATAATCAATCTGCAGTCGCTGAAAGGGGTAAGGTGGTTTTAGGAGTCTGTTTAAGGTGGATCTTGACCTTTCTTCCAGTGTTGTGCCTGGCACACACACCATACATGCCTGGGTAAAGCGGGCGGCTAAAGTGCTAAACCCAGGGGCTATCCAAAGTTCAGCCACTACTGAGCACATAGCTGTTTTCGACAAGTGATTTTTTTCTGTGTGCAACCTGTGTCATCATGGGGAAAAAGGGGCTGAGACAGGCATGTCCGGTCGCTCAGCTGCCACCTACCATCCTCCCCCTTCTTTTGCTCTCTTCCTTCTCCCTCTTTTCCTGGCCAGTAGCCTGTTTCTATAAGGAGAGGAGAATATCTGGTGTTATCGGGGCTGAGGTTGTTATAGCAAGGAGTTGTGCCTGGCCCTTAATCCTTGTTTTCTGGCAGCTTCTTCTGCCTTTTTATTTCCTTTTAAAATACCTGTGTCTGCCCTTATATGGACCTATACTTTGACAATGCCTAGCTCCAGGGGTAGGAGGAGGCAGTCCATGAGTTCTCTGACTTGTTCTGCATTTTTGATCGGCTTACCATTTGCACTGGCTTTCCATATGGTACCATAGTCATGGGCAATCCCGAAAGCATATTGTGAGTCAGTGTATATATTAGCGGTCTTACCCTTTGGCATTTTACATGCTTTAGAGAGTGCCTTTAACTCCGCTTCCTGTGTCAACTGGTGAGGAGGGAGTGGTTCTGCTTTTATTACCTCACTAGCTGAAGGACCCAGCTTTGCACGGGTTTATTTAATCTTTCATTTAATGTTTGTATGTGTCGTTAAAAGATATCGACATTATCCACTATAACAGTGACATCTACAGCACCCCGCCCCATAACACTAACCGTCCCCCCCCAGTGCCCCATCTCTTTAAAATGGGACCTCCATAGCAGCCCACCCCCTTAACTTTGACCTTTACAGCAGCCTGCCCTTTTAACAGTGAGTTCCACAGCACCCCATCCCCTTTATAGTAACTTATACAGTGGCCCGCCCCCAACAGTGACCTCTACAGCACCCGCCCCTTAACACTTACCATAGGCTACAGTTCACTTAACTGACCTCCACCATTCCCGGCTCCCTTAACAGTGACCTAAGAGTACCCCAATGCCCCCTTTAATAGTGGCCTCCACAGCAGCCTACCCCCTTAACAGTAACATCCACAGTGCCCTCCCCTTTAACAGTGACCTCCACAGCAGCTGCCCCTTTATTAGTGACCTACATAGTACCCTGTCTCGTTAACAGTGATTTCCACAATAACCCGCCCCTTTAACTGTGACCTCTACAGCACCCAGCCCCTTAAGACTGACCTCAATAGTGGACCGTCCCCTTAACTGTGACCTCCACAGTGCCCACACCTTCAACAGTGACCTGTTTATATTACTGTATATTTATTGGTTTGGGTAAAAGTTATAGCGTTTACAAACTATGGTGCAAAAAACTGAATTTCCGCATTTTGAAGCAGCTCTGACTTTCTGAGCACCTGTCATGTTTCTTCAGGTGCTAGAATGCCAGGATAGTATAAATACCCCCCAAATGACACCATTTTAGAAAGAAGACACCCCAAAGTATTCGCGGAGGGGCATGGTGAGTTCATGTATCATTTCATTTTTTTACACAAGTTAGCGGAAGATGACACTTTCTGAGGAAAAAAAAATAATAATAAAGTTTCCATTGCTGCTAACTTCTGGCAAAAAAATAAATAAATCTCCAACGGACTCACTATGCCCCTCAGTGAATACCTTGGGGTGTCTACTTTCCGAAATGGGGTCATTTGTGGGGTGTGTTTACTGTTCTGGCATTTTGGGCGGGGCTAAATTGTGAGCAGCCCTGTAAAACCTAAAGGTACTCGTTGGAATTTGGGCCCCTTTGCGCACCCAGGCTGCAAAAAAGTGTCACTCATGTGGTATCGCCGTACTCAGGAGAAGTAGGGCAATGTGTTTTGGGGTGTATTTTTACATATACCCATGTTGGGTGAGAGAAATATCTCTGTAAACTGACAACTTTGTATAAATTTTTTTTTTAAAGTTGTCGTTTACAGCTATATTTCTCACACAAAGTATGGGTATATATAAAAATAGACCCAAAAATACATTGCCCTACTTCTCCTGAGTTCGGCGATACCACATGTGTGACACTTTTTTGCAGCCAAGATGCGCAAAGGGGCCCAAATTCCCATGAGTACCTTTAGGATTTCACAGGGCATTTTTACGCATTTGGATTCTCACACTTTTGGACCCCTAAAATGCCAGGGCAGTATAAATACCCCACATGTGACCCCATTTTGGAAAGAAGACACCCCAAGGTATTCCGTGAGGGGCATGGCGAGTTCACAGAATTTTTTTTTTTTGAGCACAATAAATATTGAAATATGATATTATTATTTTTTATTTTTTTTTTTTACAAAGCCTCATATTCCACTAACTTGTGACAAAAAATAAAATTTTACATGAACTCACCATACCCCTCACGGAATACCTTGGGGTGTCTTCTTTCTAAAATGTGGTCACATGTGAGGTGTTTGTACTGACCTGGCATTTGAGGGTCTCCGCAATCATTACACGTATGGCCAGCATTAGGAGTTTCTGCGATTCTCCTTATATTGAGCATACGGGTAATGAGATTTTTTTTTTCCTTTTAGCCTCTGGGCTGAAAAAAAAAATAAAAAAATGAACGGCACAGATTTTTCCATTCGCATCAATCAATGTGGATGAAAAAATCTCTACCAAAATCAGTGACTGCGGTGCGGTGAGCTGGGCGCTAACTACCTAACAAGTAGCTAACTAACTGGTGGTGATAAGGGACCCTTATGCCCCATTCACACATCCACAATTCTGTTTGCGGAACGGAATTGCGGACCCATTCATTTCTATGGGGACAGACTTTGTCCCGCTCGGATCCGGAATCGCGGATCCGCACTTCCGGATCTGCACTTCCGTTCCGCAAAAATATAGAACATGTCCAATTCTTGTCCGCAATTGCGGACAAGAAACGGCATTTTCTATATAGTTCTGGCAATGTGCGGATCTGCAAAATGCGGAAAGCACATTGCCGGTGTCCGTGTTTTGCGGATCCGTGGATCCGCAAAACACATATGGACATGTGAATGGAGCCTTACAGGGGGGTGATCAGTGACAGGGGGGTGATCAGGGAGTCTATATGGGGTGATCAGGGGTTAATAAGTGACAGGGGGGGGTGTAGTGTGGTGCTTTGTGCTACTTTACATAGCTACCTGGTCCTCTGGTGGTCGATCCCAGCAAATGGGACCACCAGAGGACCAGGTAGCAGGTATATCAGACCCTGTTAACAAAACAAAGTCTGATATACCTGTTTGATGCTTTTTATTTTGCATCTACAGCCTGCCAGCGATGACAGTATAACTGCCGAGCCGCGATCTGCTGTGAACGCGCGTGCTTTCACAGCAAATCTCGCCTCTCGCGAGATGACCTGCCGCCGTGTCAAAGAGGAACTAGCCTGCCGCCGCCTGGACGCAGCCCTGCGTTAGGCAGTCGGCAGGCGGTTAAACAGCTCACTTTCAGACAGCAGCACTGTACTGTCTAAGCATGAGCTGCAGGGAGAAGGTCACCCTCCATCCCACCACTGCAGCTGACAGAAGTTGATTTTTACCTTCATTTTTTTCAATACCCGTCGGCTGCAGAGTGGGAAGGGGCATGGCATAACCAGATCAGGGGTGTTGCTTAGCAGGGTTTTTAAGTCCGTCTTTTGAGGGTGGCCTAAATGGCCAGCCTACCTGCCCCCTTAACTGTGACCTCCACAGCACTCTGCTCCCTTAAGTGTCATCAACAGCGCCCTTCCCCCTTAAAGCTGACCTACAGCAGTGAAGAAAAATGCTGGGTTGTTATGGAAACCTGGTGTAAAACTGTGTGTATGTGGAGACTAAGGACCTACGAACTTCTATTGGTTGATAAGGAACATGTGACCGTGTGTATGGCAGTTGGGATACGAAGAGAAAGACCTGCAGGCTTCTATTGGGTAATGTAGGTCATGTGATATGCCATATTTGCATTTTTGGGGAATATCTCAGGAACGGTAGGTGCTAGAGAGCTAAGACCCGGTCTAAAACCTTCCCGGACGCCTGATGCACCTGTCTGCCAAATTTTGTGATTGTAAGTGGTGTGGATTCTTTTAGCGGACCTACACACATACTCAGCTTTATATATTAAATATTGTGTGACTACTGCATATCTTCCGTCCGTCCTCTTGGTACCTGGATCCATCTACAAAATGCGCAACATCTGAATTAGTAATGGGTTCATCAGACACATGTTCAAATCCCACAGTTTCTTGTGCCATTAGGGTAGCACAGACATGTGCTGCCATAGATTCTTCCAGTTTCTCCTCACTGAGGGACAAGAGGTGTAGATTTGAGTCACTTTCTTACCCCTTGGAATCTATAGGCAGCAAGGTAGTGGGTGGGTTTAAGGTAGTACATCACTTAAGGGTGACATTTGGGGGCATCAGGAGGGCACGCTGCAGTTGTCTAGCCATGGAGATGTATCTTGGCTGGACTTGGGAAAGAATTTCATGGATGTCATGCTGAGTAAGTATAGTACAATCTCCGAGGCTTTGTTCAGCACAAAGTGTACTGCAGCAACTGCTCTGGTACAGGAGTGCGCACCTCTCGAAACTGGGTCCAATCTGTTTGAGTTGTATGTTAAAGGTCTCTGTTGGTGTCCATGTGAGGACTGTTGAACAGGTCTGCATCTATCTGTGGTAGCCACACGGAGGGTGCCAATGCATTGGGGACTGCAACTTGCGGTCCCCAATGCACGGACCAGTCGTGTGCATGAGCCCTTAGACTTTGAGGCCTTACATCCCTGTTCTGCTAGGAAACAGAGCAGAGATACAGATGCTTGAGATCAAATGCCTTGAACTGGACAACAAAAGAGAAGGTCATCCACGTATTGGAGGAGCACCACTTAATTATGAGGTGGTTGCCAACCCTGCAGTATAAATGACATGGCTACAATGTACATTGTGGCAGAGTTCTGAGCTCCTTTGTCCATGTGTATTGTTTCTAGGACTGAAACGATTACTCGATTGAACCAAGTAATTCAACACAAAAAAATCCTTCATGCATATTTTTCCATCGAGGATTCATTTGTGTCATGTGACCAGAGAGTGGGAGTGAAGCGCTTTCTATTTCTTACCGCTCCGTGGTCACCTGCTGGCCCGCACAGTGCCACACTGTATCCTGACACATCGTTAGGACAAAGTGCACGTAAGCGCGCATTATAACCCGACGCTGTGTGACGTCAGGACGAAAGTGCAGTGGGCTGAGAAGAAGATGGAGGAACTGTGGAGCGGTGCCCCTACAGGAAAGGTAAGTACTGGTGCTGGGGACATAGCTAGGAGGGGGAGATGGTCGCACTGGGGGACAGCGCTCCAGCGGCGACCAAAATGGTCGCCAATGCGCCTAAAAATTTGCAGATTGCCACAAGACTTTTTAGCCTTGTCACCATTTGCGACAGGGCTGCCACGCTGTAGCTGAATATTGTGGCGGGGCATGGAAGCCAATTATTCCCTGCCCCGCCACCCCAGTGCAGGCGTTCGCTCAGCAGCACAGGGGAGAAAGAAGCAGTCCCTCCCTCCCCCCTGTGCCGCTGCCACCAATGAAAAGACAGAGGGGAAGAGGAGGGAAGGCATTGGCCACAGGGTCCCCTCCCCTCCTCCTCAGTGGCAGTTTCCATCGGAGCCCCAGCAGTGTAATCCTGGGGCTCTGATTGGTTACCATGGCAGCCAGGAGGCTACTGAAGCCCTGGCTGCCATGGTGAGCTCCCTACTGCTGTGTGCACAAAGCCCAGGGCAGCAGGGAGAGTGTAAAGTCCTATTCACCCTAATAGAGCTCTATTAGGGTGAATAGGACAAGGGTTGTAGCCCCTAAAGGGGCTAATAGTTAGTAATTAAAAAATGTAAAAAAAACACAAACACCTAAATATTAAGTATAGATCGCCCTCTTTCCCAATTTTACTTATAAAATATATAAACAATAACATATTACATGTTTGATTAAATCGATAGAATACTCGGTTACAAAAATAGTCGATACCTGCAGCCCTAATTTCTCTTTGAATGTAAAACAGGCACTGACCGTCCGGGTGTAATGGGACTGAGAAGAATGCATTTGCTAAATCAGTAGCCGTAAAGTAGCACAGCCTAGTATACATAAAAGGCAAATCCCATCGATACCGTGCTAAAAGTATCGATTGGGTATCGAAACTTCAATACCCAAAACAACCCTACCGCAGACAATAGTTGCCTAGATACTGGTGCTTCAGGAGCAAATGAAGTGGTACTTGGTGTATTTTGGTTCTGATGTCTTGTTGTACCACTCTCAAAACTACCCTGACTCCTTCCCCACCGTTCAGCCTGCGTGAATGGGGTGGGTAATGCATGGTCAGGTTGCATTAAGTGTGCCCATGGGTTTAATTGTGGGGCACCCAGACTTGTGGGACTTTCTACCACATGGGATTTAGTTAGGAGATTACATATTCCTTATTTGCTTCTCTGCAGATTTCCTCAGCAGCCGGTTCCCATTTTTCTGCAGTCTGTTCTAAGCCTTCATCTATTAGCCATCCCCTACATTCTCTCTTAAAATTACTCCACCGTTCAAGATGTAGACATCCATTTTTACACGTTAGCTTTATTTTCCATTTTTTTTCACATCCTTTCAAAGCACCCATTTCTACTCTCTCACTATTTGTCTGACAGTTTTCCTCTTTTGTTCCCTGGACTTACTTGGTGGGGTCCCCATTGTCTGTCTCAGTCCTATCAGGATTTAGTATATCTGTAAAGAATAAATCAAGGTAAATGGACTTGCTGTAGATTTCTTGAAAACGTTTCACTTGTTCTTCCAACAAGCTCTCTCAATTCTGAGTGACTTGTACAAGAATTCTCTGGGAATAAATATGTAACTGAATCAACATCTGGTAATCAGGTCATTATACCCAGCATGGGGTCAAAGGTGTTGATTCCATAGTCCTAATTGGAGTCAGTAGGTGATAATGACAATGAATGATGATGAATGATAATCAAGACAGCATTGGAGAAGCCAAGTTGAATAGAGGGGGGTAGACATCTATTGTCTGCCACTTACAATGCTGTCTTGACACCTTTTTCTGGGAGGTCATTATCACCTACTAACTCCAATTAGGACTATGGAATCAACACCTTTGACCCCATGCTGGGTGTAATTACATGTTGATTCAGTTACATATTTATTCCCAGAGAATTCTTGTACAATTCACTCAGAATTGAGAAAGCTTGTTGGAAGAACAAGTGAAACGTTTTCAAGAAATCTACAGCAAGTCCAGTTGCCTTGATTTATTCTTTACAGATATACCATGACCTGGATAAATGAGAACCTTAACAGACATATCAGGATTTGGGTCTGGCTCACAAGACACTTCACACCCCAATTCCTAAATTACAGTACATCATTTGCCAGCCACGCTTCCTCTAGGTTTTCCTCCCTCGGATTATAATCCTTGTGGTACACCTAGTCTAGGTCCTCCCTCCTCAGACAGTCTTTCTGGCACACCTAATCAACAGGTCTATAATAACCTCAACACGGAATTGTTCCTTGCTGATCTTGAAACAACCAGACAAGTAAATTATCAGTACACTCAATACTATAGTGACCATCTCTACTTCCTCTGTCACCACCTCAGACTTACTTTTTTCCTTCCCTACATCTTTTTTTTTGTATCTTCTTGGGATGTTTTTATATCTGCAGAGTCTAGTCTTTTAGTTGTGCCCTCTCTCTCCAAAACAGACACTCATGCCACACTTTGACTCCAATTACCTCACCTTGTCCCTGACGAGGCAAGGGAGGCAGACTCGTCATGTCACATACAAAGTGTCACACCGACTGGAATCCCTTATAAATCAGGGCCTATTCATTTGTCCCTAATAGATCACTCACATTCTTTCACCGTCTCACTCAGGGATTCTCATGAAACAACATTCAATCTATATCTATTCAAATGGAGATTTACATCATAAATTCGGATACCTGACCTTATGGATTTCTTTAGCACTATCACATTGCAACTCGCTAACAAGATGAAGAATTCCTCGCTTATGTTATTGTATGTAGCCCTAACAGATATTTGACAAAACTAACAATCATGTATAATTCGTACAGTTGGTTTGTTAATTCTGTTACGAGGCTATAATGCGTGCTGCACTCCAGGAGTGCCTAGATCCGCTTACCAAAATGGTAGCCGTAAGCCACGCAGACCGGTTACTCAAACCCCAGCGTCCGTAGATTGTCTTAACTTCAGACTTAACAATGTTTGTACTCAACTAACTACAAAACGATCAAAAACCTATGTAAAAGCACCCTATGGCTAACTACATACGTTGCGGATTCCTCTGCAGCAAAGTGTATGAGCTTAGACAAATCGCTGCTGGATTTTACAAAAGTGAGATCTGCAAATAACACATGCAATTTTGTTGAAGATTTGGTGCAGAAAAGCACAGAAATCTGCACAGAAATTAGTGTGGAATTTCTGCAAGACATCTTGCGCCCTTGTGCTGTGCTAGTGGATTTTCCCAAAAGTTTTATTTTGGTGACCTGTTCATAGAATAGTCCAGTACAAGTGAATGGGAGGTAGCTGCAGCAACCATGCATGGCCACTACACAGTGTACGCAGCTGTCCCTGGTTCTGGTGTGCTCCGGCACTGTAATCAGCTAAGTGTTGGGAGTCGGACCCCCACTGATCTGATAATGGTGACCTATTCCAAGGATTGGGTGACAGAGGAAGCCTTCTTTAACCACGTGTCTAACCACTGAGATGCCATGGTTATTATTGACTGTAATATGCAGCTGCCATCCGCCACTGATGGCATTGCCACACTCCTGTGCCCTCTTTATACCCCACTGTACATTTAACAGCACTTTATGACAAAGTGTGGGAAGAGGTTAAATAGGACCTGTCATCACTCCTGACATGTACGTTTTAATAGCTTCATGCTTTCCCCATGTAATAACAATTCTGGAACATCTATTCTTATGACTCCATGCTGTGCTATTCCTTTATTATTTCTACTAGAAGTTATGAATGAATTGCTAGCAGCTTGCAGTAAGGGTACAGACCGAGCGGTGGTAACCAGTTGGGGGAGTGTACCTGCTCAGACTCACTTTATCTAGTTCAAGACCAGGCAATTTACTCTCCATCATGAAAAGGCACATTTGTGGGTTATTTTTTGTTTGTTTTAGTATATATGTGGCTTTAAATGCCAGAATTTTTTTTCCATTTGTTTTTTAAAATATACTTTGCTTTTTTCTTTTTCTCTTTCTGGTTATTTACATTAGTTTTCTGCTGGTCTCTGCCTTCTGGTCCCGTCTGGACATGCAGGCATCTCCAAGCAATTCCTGCGTGACTTGATGAGAACAAGAAAGACAGGGGTTGTTGTGTGTGTGCTTTATTAGAAGACAAGTAATCGTGTGATGGAAAAAAGAAAAAAAAACTGGATTGACTGAGACACTAATTGTTTTCCTGTTGAGGTTAGTTGAACCATTGGTTCTAAAGGAAGCTTTATAGCAATGAATCGTCTGTTGTGTTTTATTATGAAAAAGCACTGATTGAACAGTTTGAGGCTACCACCAGATTTTCTCTGTGGTAGCTTTAAACCAGGCATCCTCAAACTGCGGCCCCCCCAGCTGTTGTAAAACTACAACTCCCACAATGCCCTGCTGTAGACTGATACCTGTAGGCTGTTCGGGCATGCTGGGAGTTGCAGTTTTGCAACAGCTGGAGGGCCGCAGTTTGAGGATGCCTGCTTTAAACTGTTCAGTCAGTGCTTTTTCATAACCACCTCAGCCCCCCTAGCTTAAACACCCTTAATGACCAGGCCACTTTTTACAATTCCGCACTACACTACTTTCACCGTTTATTGCTCCGTCATGCAACTTACCACCCAAATGAATTTTACCTCCTTTTCTTCTCACTAATAGAGCTTTCATTTGGTGCTATTTCATTGCTGCTGACATTTTTACTTTTTTTGCTATTAATAAAAATGTTATGACATTTTTGCAAAAAAATGAAATTTTTCAATTTCTGTTGTAAATTTTTTTTTTTTAAAAACTACATTTCTATATAAATTTTTCTCTAAATTTATTGTTCTACATGTCTTTGATAAAAAAAAAAAATCCAATAAGTGTATATTTATTGGTTTGGGTAAAAGTTATAGCGTTTACAAACTATGGTGCAAAAAAGTGAATTTCGGCATTTTGAAGCAGCTCTGACTTTCTGAGCGCCTGTCATGTTTCTTCAGGTGCTAGAATGCCAGGATAGTATAAATACCCCCCAAATGACACCATTTTAGAAAGAAGACACCCCAAAGTATTCGTGGAGGGGCATGGTGAGTTCATGTATCATTTCATTTTTTTTCACAAGTTAGCGGAAAATGACACTTTCTGAGGAAAATAAATAAATAAAGTTTCCATTTCTGCTAACTTCTGGCAAAAAAAAATAAAATCTCAGACAGACTCACTATGCCCCTCAGTGAATACTTTGGGGTGTCTACTTTCCGAAATGGGGTCATTTGTGGGGTGTGTTTACTGTTCTGGCATTTTGGGCTGAAAAAAAAAAAATGAACGGCACAGATTTTTTCATTTGCATCGATCATCGTGGATGAAAAAATCTCTCCCAAAATCAGTGACTGCGGTGCGGTGGGCTGGGCGCTAACTACCTAACAAGTAGCTAACTAACTAGCGGTGATAAGGGGCCCTTATGCCCCATTCACACGTCTGCAATTAATTTCTATGGGGATAGATTTTGTCCCGCTCGGATCCGGAATTATGGATCCGCACTTCCGTTCTGCAAAAATATAGAACATGTTCTATTCTTGTCCGCAATTGCGGACAAAAAAAGGCATTTTCTATATAGTTCTGGCAATGTGCGGATCTGCAAAATGCGTGTTTTGAGGATCCACGGATCCGCAAAACACATATGGACGTCTGAATGGAGCCTTACAGGGGTGTGATCAGTGACAGGGGGTTGATCAGGGAATCTAGATGGGGTGATCAAGGGGTTAATAAGTGACGGGGGTGGGGGGGGGTAGTTTAGTGTTTGGTGCAACTTTACAGTGCTACCTGGTCCTCTGGTGGTCGATCCCAGCAATTGGGACCACCAGAGGACCAGGTAGCAGGTATATCAGACGCTGTTAACAAAACAGCGTCTGATATACCAGTTTGATGCGATTTATTTCACATCTACAGCCTGCCAGCGATTGATCATCGCTGGCAGGCTGCAGTATAACTGGTGAGACGCGCGGCACTGTGAACGCGTTCACAGGAAATCTCGCGTCTCGCAAAATGACGAGCCGATGCGTCCACCCAGAGCTACAGGACCGCCGGCCGGACGCATCCGTGCGTTAGGCGGTCCTGTAGTGGATAAACAAAAGCGAATTTGAATATCTTTCTCAGAAACCCAAAGCGTCCTATCGGTGAGGCCCACCTTACAATTTCAAAAGCAGCTCGTTGGAGTACCCATACTTATTTTTAATCCTTGTATGCAATGTCAGAGACTGTAATAACGCATCTACAGCCATCATTAATGGCTGTTAAATCAGTGGTACGCTTTGGAATCATTATGATGGGTATTTAGAAGAAGATGAGCTGTGATGTCTAATGTTATAATGTCACAAGGTAGGTCTCTGCTGTCTCTACCTTCTTATCTTTATTCTACCCTGCTAGTAAAATGTTAATATGTAGGATGCCGATATAATATGGCCAGTGCTCTGTCAGCAGCCCCAGCCTTGTGCTGCATCGTATATAATAATAGTATTAGCACCCCACCGTCCAGTGACGAGGAGCCACCTGCTAGAATCCATTATATATAGCCTGTGTACTGCCAGCACCTCCACATTGCAGTGACGTTGTTGAAGGAAATATGAATTATTAATATTTTGGGTTAATATCCATAAATAGGCGTAAATCGTCTATTGATGACTCCGCCTATTTATACTATAAATACAATTAACTACCTCGTTGCACTTACACTTTCCTGAATGCTATAAATACAAACTACCTGTTGCTGTACCCTTCTGTGAACTACGTGCGATGGATTATTACGGCGGCGACACAAGGACTATAAACTGAATGGACCCTTAATAAGGTACCAGCAAAAAGCTCGACGTTGCACTGCTTATAAAATTAACATTTACAGACAAAATACAGCATTATCTACATCCATGTAATGGTAAGCTGTAGCATGTATCTTAAGATCCCCTTACATGGGACATCAGAGCGGCGTTCCTTCCTGACAATCGTCTGCTTATCAGCGGAGGAGGCCGCCTAATTTACATGCAGTGATCTCCTTTACAGTATGGGGAGGAGTGATCGCTAATGCTATTGCTCTTCCCCATACTGACTTGTTTGCCGGCAGAAGATGGTGATTGCGATAATTTTTGTGTACGCACAAACGATCAAATTACCTGATGAACGAGCACTATCTGGCGGTACATTTACATCACCAGATAATCGCTTCTGAGCTTTCCTGTGAACTCTCGTAAGGCTGGGTTCAGACTTGCGCGTATTTGATATGCGCGTTTCTGTCGCGCGTATTACAGCGCGTTTTTGCAAATAGGAAACGCGCGTCGTACGCGCGTTCGTGTGATTGACTACTGTGGCGTCAATCACAATACGCGCGACAAAACGCCCCAAAGAAGCTCAAGAACTTTTTTGAGCGTAGGGCGTTTTTCAGTGCGTTCAAACGCGCTGTAAAACGCTCAAGTGAGAACCAGGGCCCTAGGGAAGCATTGGTTTTCATGTGTTGAGCGTTTTACAGCGCGTTTGAACGCGCTGTAAAACGCGTAAGTCTGAACCCAGCCTTAGCGATCATCTTTGGGATTCTCGGCTCGTGTAAAGGGCCCTGGTGACCCTAACCGCTTGCGATGGCCAGTGGTTGCACAATTTGAAGGCAATGCCTCCTTTTCTCCCACAAAAAATGTTGGGAATTTAGACCCTTTCTTAGGACTCATGCACACGACTATATACTTTTATCGCATTCGGTCTGCATTTTTTGGGGGTCTGGTGAAGACCCATTCATCTCAGTGGGGCCGCAAAAGATGCATGTAGCACACTGTGTGCTCTCTGCATCCGTATGTCCGTTCGGTTGCTTACGGAAAAAATAGAACATGTCCTATTCTTGTACTTTTACGGGCAACAAGGATAGGCCAGTTCTATAGAAGGCTGGACGCTCCGTTCTGCAAAATGAAGATACCTGTGTTTTGCGGACCTCAAAACGTGCTATGGTCGTGTGCATGAAGCCTTATCGACGTCTTATCAGCACATTTTAGTGTCTGTGTAATGGCTGCAATTCCTGACCTCCTATGACTATGGTCTGTGATAAAAAGTGGTGTGTGCTGGTCTGTGAAATAAGGCCTCTTTCACACGGGCGTTGCGGGTGCACTCCGTCAAACAGTGCGGGTGCGTTGCGGGAATCGCCGCGATTTTTCCCTGCGAGTGCAAAGCGCTGTCATGCGTTTTGCACGCGCGGGTGAAAAATCGGCACTTTTGGTACCCAGACCCGAACCTGCACTTCTTCACAGAAGTGCATGTTTGGGTCAGAAATTGTCCCGCTGGTATTATTTCACATTATAACATAGTTATAATGTAAAATAATAGCCTTGGCCATCTTCCTAATGTTGAACCCGGTGCAGAATGGGTTAAAAATAATAAACTAATCATAACTTACCTGGTCCATTTGATCGCGAAGCCCGGCATCCTCTCCGTTAGCTTACTACTAGGAAAAGGACCTGTGATGATGTCACATGGTCACATGGCCCAATCACATGCTCCATCACCAAATGGACCAGGTAAGTTATGATTAGTTTATTATTTTTAACCCATTCTGCACCGGGTTCAACATTAGGAAGATGGCCAAGGGTATTATTTTACATTATAACTATGTTATAATGTGAAATAATACTGAACCGGTTACACATCCCGATGGTTGCATAGCAACCATGCGGGAAAATCTCAACGCATCCGCACTTGCTTGCGGCTGCTTGCGATTTTCCCGCAGCCCCATTTACTTCTATGGGGCCTGCGTTCCGTTAAAAACGCAGAAGATAGAGCATGCTGCGATTTTCACGCATCGCAAAAGTGATGCGTGAAAATCAACTGTCATGTGCACAGCCCCATAGAAGTGAATGGGCCCTGATTCAGTGCGGGTGCAATGCGTCCTCCTCACGCATTGCACCCGCGCGGAAAACTCGCCCGTGTGAAAGGGGCCTAAGGGAAATGCAGAAGTGGTAACCTATACACATTCCAACAGATTCTAATAATCGCTGCTTTTATAAAACAAGTATAATAAAGCTCTGTATTCTCATTTCTGGCATTACTCCTCTGTGTGAATTTTGGGGAACTTGCCTTCCAAAAGGTCGGCAAATACCTTTTCTGATTTATTTCTCTTACATTACTTACTTCTTCCACCTATATCGGGAACTTCTTTAGCAGCCACACTTCCAGGGCTAAACAGCCGTAACAATGTGACAGTTCTGTCTGTTGCCAGGACTCATGGAGTGTTGTGTACACAGAGACCGAGGAGGCAGAATTGTAATCCTGCGGCTATATCATTCTCCACACACTGTTTCTTACCGCACTGCTGACAAATACCCTTTGTATAGATAGAAATGACAGTGTATGGTCTTTTAGTTAGTGACCAGCCAATTTTGGGCCTTAATATAAACTTTTTTATTTTTCCCTTTGCACGGGCCGACAGCCTTGGTCAATTATTGGGAAGGAGTATTCCTAAGAACACTTGGTGGTGTTGATCACCCGGTGAACCCTTTTTCATCAGGCAAAACTGTTGTTGATGCGGTAACCAAAATCATTGTTTCTGGGCAGCAGATCCCAGTTAACACAGAACAATCAATTTGTATGAGGACGGGTAATCGCTTATCCTCCTACAGTAGAGGTGATTGCTACATGCACCTGCAGCTCTCACCTCTGCCTGCAATCAGAGGGAATGAACGGTTTGTTCCTGATGATTGCCTGCACAGTCAGAGGCCTGTAGATGATCTAGAAGACGGCCAAGCACCGTTCTATCTCTGAACTCGTGAACCGCTCTTCTTGTGATTGGTGGGCGTCTTAGCAGTTGGACCTTCACCAGTCAGATACTTATTTCATCTTATTAGATCAACTTTTTGATCTTTGTTGCCTTGCTTAACTTATACACGTAAAATTGACAATATCTTCCTTTGAAACCAAAATAGGTGAGGCTGCTTGGAACCCATCCAAACTTTTCTTTCCTTATATTAGATGAGAGAGGTGTGTGAAGTTGTTAACAGACATGATGGGTGGCTGAACAAGTTTGAGATGATCATTACACATGCCTTCATAACAATGCAGATACCAAGTAGGACTCACATTTCATGCTGGTTAGCATTCCAGTTATAGTGATGATAGTGATGATGATACTGTAGTTATGAAATTGTGTTTGCTACAAATTCAAGTCACATGAGGGTGATCCAATCCATTCCATGTGCTGCTATATTTGGGAGTGGCAAGTATTAGTTGATCTTTGACTGGTCTTTCATTAACCCCTTCCTGACATATGACGTAATAGTACGTCATGGTGGCAAGTGACTTGCCGCATTTTGACATACTATTACATCATGGTGATCGGGCGGGCACCGGAGCGATGCACGCCCACTCACTGCAGGGGCCCGGCAGTCCCTGATAGCCGAGCCCCTGCTCTATCTGCCGGCATCGCGGTAAAAGCCGATGCCTGCGGATTAACCCCTTCTATGCCGTAGTTAGCGCTGACCTCGGCATAGAAGGTGCATGTGGCGGGTGAGGGAGCCCATTGAGTCCCCGCACTGCTGTGGCGGGGACCCGATGGGTGACGAGGCAGCCCAATGCCATGCACAGGCTGCCCAATGCCTTGCACGGCATCGGGACCTGCCTTCAACGGGGGCCGAGGAGATCCAGCCCCAGGCTTGGTCTCCTAGGCAACCTGTTAGTGTATTACTCTGTGTAATACACTAAAAGGCAATGCATTACAATACAGATGTATTATAATGCATTGCAGAGGGGATCGGACCCTCAAAAGTTGAAGTCCTAGAGTGGGACAGAAATCCCCTGATTTTATAATAAAAAAAGAAAACGACACGCATGTTAGGTATCACTGTGTCTGTAAGGACCGTCTCTATAAATATATCACATGATCCACCCCATTCAATATATACCATAAAAAAATAAATAAGAACTGTAAAAAAAAAGCCATTTTTGTTCTCGCATCACAAAAATTGCAACACCAAGCGATCAAAAAGGCGTATCACAAAATGGTACCAATAAAACCGTCAACTCATCCCGCAAAAAATGAGCCCCTACATAAGAAAATCGCTAAAAAAAAAAAAAACTAGAGCTCTCAGAACATGGAGACCTTTAAAACATTTTTTTGCTTCAAAACTGCTATTATTGTGTAAAAGTGAAATAAAAATAAAAAAAGACATATTGGATGTAACATGTAACAACCTGCTCTATAAAAATATCACATGACCTAACTCCTCAGGTGAACACCGTAAAAAAATAAATCAGTGCCAGAAAAGACATTTTTTTGGTCACCTAACATCACATAAAGTGCAACACCAAGCGATCAAAAAGGCATATGCCCCCCAAAATAGTACCAAACCGTCATCTCATTCCGCAAAAAAGTATACCCTACCTAAGATAATCGGTCAAAAATAAAAAAGTTATGGCTCTGACTATGGAGACACTAAAACATCATATTTTTTTTGTTTCAAAAATGCTATTATTGTGTAAAACTTAAATAAATAAGAAAAAGTATACATATTAGGTATTGCCACGTGTGTAACGATCTGCTCTATAAAAATGTCCCATGAAGTAACCCCTTAAGTGAATGCTGTAATATTAAATAAATAAAAACTGTGCCAAAACAACCAATTTTTTGATCACCTTGCCCCATAAAGTGTAATAATGCATGATCAAAAAAATCATATGTACCCAAAAATGGTACCAATAAAAATCTCAACTCTTTCTGCAAAAAAATGAGCCTCTGCACAAGACGATCGGCAGAAAAATAAAAAAATAAGGCGTTCAGAAAATGGAGACCCACATAATTTTTTTTCAAAAATGCTTTATTATGTAAAACTGAAACAACGTAGGCATATTTGATATCACTGCATCCGTAACAACCTGCTCTATAAAAATGGCACATGATCTACCCTGTCAGATGAATGTTGTAAAAAATAAAAATGCCGCCAAAACAGTCATTTTTGGGTTACCTTAACATAGTAACATAGTATATAAGACCGAAAAAAGCCATTTGTCCATCCAGTTTGACCTGTTTCCTACAAGTTGATCCAGAGGAAGGCAAAAAACCCCAGTGAGGCAGAAGCCAATTTTTCCCACTTAAGGGGAAAAAAATTCCTTCCCGACTCCAATCAGGCAATCAGAATAACTCCCTGGATCAACGACCCCTCTCTAGTAGCTGCAGCCTGTAATATTATTACACTCCAGAAATACATCCAGTCCCCTCCTGAATTCCTTTATTGTACTCACCATCACCACCTCCTCAGGCAGAGAGCTCCATAGTCTCCCTGCTCTTACCGTGAAGAATCCTTTTCTACGTTTGTGTACAAACCTTCTTTCCTCCAGACGCAGAGGATGTCCCCTCGTCACAGTCACTAAAAATGTAAAATCTACCAAAAAAGTAAAATTTAGAAATTTTATCTCCATTTTACTTTAATTCTTGTGGAACAACTAAAGGGTTAACACAGTTTGTAAAATCAGTTTTGATTAACTTGAGGGGTGCAGTTTCTACAGTGGGGTCATTTATGGGGGGGTTTCCACTATGTAAGCCCCACAAAGGGACTTCAGACCTGAACTGGTCCTTAAAAGTGGGTTTTGGAAATTTTCAGTAGTGTCCTGGCTGCCATTGTAACCTGAAAGCATTTGAAGACTGATCAGGATCCTGATAAGTTTTCCAATGCTTTCAGGCAACTTGCGTTCCGACGGGCCAGAAGTGCCCGCCAGATCCTCAGAACGCACGTGTGAAATAGCCCTTATGAGTAAGGATGAATTTTATTCCGCCGAGGATGAAGTTCTTTTGCTTCACTGGAATAATGGGGTCTTTGCTTAGGAATTTAGATGTACATTCCATTCCAAGCTCATGAGAAATATTGGAGTACAATGCCGAGATATCTGGGGTCAATCACCTATATTCGTTCTCCCATTTAATATTTTTCAGTTGTGTTATGATGGCTGTGGAGTCCCTTAGGTAGGAAGTCAGCTTTACCACGTATTTCTGTAGAAATGTATCTATGTAGTGGGACAAATTGCGGGTCAGGGAGTGTACTCCTGAGATTATTGGCCGGCCCGGGGGATTTTTTAAATCCTTATGTATTTTTGGAAGATGGTAAAATGTTGAGAGTCAAATCCTTCACCATAATATATCCTTTTTTTCAAGTAGATGAGATGTAGATTTAATTAGTGCAGTTAGTTCTTCTCTATCTTGTATCGAAGTGTCCTCCTGAAGGGGGATGTAATAGTTGGTGTCAGATAGGATCCTCAATGCCTCCCTAATATAGTCATGCCTGTTTTGTATGACTATGCCTCCTCCTTTATCAGCATTGCGGATCACGAAATTTTTGTTGGTCTGGAGTGTTTTAAGAGCAGTCTTCTCATATGGTTTAAAGTTCTGTTTGATGTTGACCTCATCATTGATATGACGGAATTGTTCAGACACTACTGTGTAGAAGGTGTCTAAAAAGTACCCCTTGTGATGGATCGGATAAACATTAGATGATGGTTTCAGTCCTGATAGTATAAACTCTGGGGTATTTCATCTCTTTGGGTAGGGGGCATAGGTTTCTTGGGTTTCATTCCACATTGCGTTTTTTTGAGTATTTCAAAGTGTCGTTTTATTGTTAATTTTCTTATAAACTGATTAAGGTCCAAGAAAAGTTCAAAGTCATCTATCTTTGCGGATGGACAAAAAAGAGGCCTTTTGTTCATAGAACTGCATCAGAAAACCTGAATGTGTGGTCGTTCCTTTTGGCTGGGTCTACACCAAACTTTTTATAGCACTATGGAGGTTATACTAAGACCAGCTTTTTACACCTGTCCCCCCTATGCTGCTGAAGGATTGGGCTAGTTTGATGAGGTGTGTGCCTTGTCTTAAGTTCGGTGGATTTAAATGGGTCGTCTGAGTTATATATACATCTTACAATGTGCCTTAGAATACAATAAATAGTGCTTTTGCCTCCCAGCCTGAGGGAGTGGCCCGGCTTTGTACACAAAACTTCAGAGCCTTTGTACCCACCCTTCTCTCGCTCTCTCTCTCTGTATCTGGCTGCCGGCCGACTCCTGTGAGGTCCTGTCAGATGCCACCCCCCACGACCAGACACCCAAAAGTAATATATATATATATATATACACATACACTATATACTCCTTTCCTGTATACTGCTGGAAATATATACACTATTTACTCCCGTCCTGTATACTGCTGGATGGCAATATATATACTTATACATACATACATACATACATACATACACTATATACTCCTGTCCTGTATACTGCTGGAAATATATACACTATTTACTCCCGTCCTGTATACTGCTGGATGGAAATATATATATACTTATACATACATACATACATACATACACTATATACTCCTGTCCTGTATACTGCTGGAAATATATACACTATTTACTCCCGTCCTGTATACTGCTGGATGGAAATATATATACTTATACATACATACATACATACACTATATACTCCTGTCCTGTATACTGCTGGAAATATATACACTATTTACTCCCGTCCTGTATACTGCTGGATGGAAATATATATACTTATACATACATACATACATACATACATACACTATATACTCCTGTCCTGTATACTGCTGGAAATATATACACTATTTACTCCCGTCCTGTATACTGCTGGATGGAAATATATATATACATACATACATACATACATATATATATACATACATACATACACTATATACTCCTGTCCTGTCTACTGCTGGATATAGATGGATAGATATACAATGTGACAGGAAGACCTTCTGCCTGTGTGAACTAGGAGATCATGTGACTGTGTTTGTATGCAAGGTTAGGTTGTGCAGGGCAGGGAAGGGCAGATTATTCACAGCCACAAATATTCATGAGGGAGAGCTTAGTCATTGTTGTTACACAGCTTTGCTGCAGCATATAAACAAAGCAAGAATCACAGAACTATGCAAAGGTGTAAGAATGTTTTTTCTCTTTAAAAATCAAGCTTAACTAATGTATATGTAAGTCCTGAGTTTTATAAGGTTTTTTTGCTGTCCGCATCCGTTGCTCCGTTCCGTGGCCCCGCCAAAAAAAATAGAGCATGTCCTATTCTTGTCCGTTTTGCGGAAAAGAATAGGCATTTCTACAATGGGCTGCGTTCCGTTCCTCAAATTGCGGAATGGAACGCGGAGCAGCTTCTGTGTTTTGCGGAAGTGTGCATGAGGCCTTAGGAACAGGCCATTTTTTTGCAAATCTGACCAGTGTCACTTTATGTGTGAATAACTTTAAAACGCTTTTACTTATCCAGGCCATTCTGAGATTGTTTTTTTCGTCACATATTGTACTTCATGACGCTTGTAAAATGGAGTAAAAAAATTATTTATACAAAAAAAAAATATCAAATTTACCAAAAATTTTGAAAAATTTCCAAGTTTCAATTTCTCTACTTCTATAATACATAGTAATACCGTCATTTTTTTTAAATTAATTTACATTCCCCATATGTCTACTTCAGGTATGGGTCATTTTGGGAATGCCATTTTATTTTTTGGGGACGTTACAAGGCTTAGAAGTTTAGAAGCAAATCTTGAAAATTTTCAGACATTTTCAAAAACCCACTTTTTAGGGACCAGTTCAGGTCTGAGGTCACTTTGTGAGGATTACATAATAGAAACCACCCAAAAAGGTATTCAAAACTGATTTTACAAATGTCGTTAACCCTTTAGGTGTTCCACAAGAGTTCATGGCAAATGGAGATAGAATTTCATATATTTTTTTTTGGGGGGGGGGGGGAATTTTCCATTTTAATCAATTTTTTCAAGTAAACAGGCAAGGGTTAATAGCCATACAAAACTCAATATTTATTGCCCTGATTCTGTAGTTTATAGAAACACCCCAGATGTGGTCGTAAACTACTGTACAGGCACACGGCAGGGCATAGAGGAAAAAGAGCGCCATGTGGTTTTTGGAAGGCAGATTTTACTGAACTGGTTTTTCAAAACTATGTCCCATTTGAAGCCCCCCTGATTCATCCCTACAGTAGAAACTCCAAAAAGTGACTCCATTTTGGAAACTACAGGATAAGGCGGCAGTTTTGTTTGTACGGTTTTAGGGTAAATATGATTTTTGGTTGCTCTATATTACACTTTTTTTGAGGCAAGGTAACAAAAAATTGAAATTCTGAAATTTCATCTCCATTTGCCAATAACTCTTGTGGAACACCTAAAGGGTTAACGACATTTGTAAAATCAGTTTTGAATACCTTGAGCGGTGTAGATGGAGTCACTTTTATGGAGTTTCTACTGTAGGGGTGCATTGGGGGGGCTTCAAATGGGACATGGTGTCAAAAAAACAGTCCGACAAAATCTGCCTTCCAAAAACCATATGGCGTTCCCTACCTTCTATGCTCTGCCGTATGGCAATACAGCAATTTACGACCACATATGGGGTGTTTCTGCAAACTACAGAATCGGGGCAATAAATATTGAGTTTTGTTTGGCTGTTAACCCTTGCTTTGTTAATGGAAAAATGGATTAAAATGGAAAATTTGCAAAAAAGAATTGCTGTTTTGGGAGTTTTTATTTTTTTTATTTACATCGTTGATCTGACAGGTTAGATTGTGTGCTATATCTATAGAGCAGGTTGTTACGGTCATGACAATACAAAGTATGACTACTTTTTTATTTTTTTTATTTCAGTTTTTCATAAAGCATTTTTGAAAAAATTATTTTTTTTAGTGTCTCCACGTACTGAAAGCCATACTTTTATATTTAATTTTTTGGGCGACTGTTTTATGTAGAGGCTCATTTTTTGCGGGATGAGATGACTGTTTGATTGGCCCTATCTCGGGGTGCATATGACATTTTGGTCGTTTGCTATTGCACTTTTTGTGATATAAGGTGACAAAAATGGCTTTTGACACGGTATTTATATATTTGTTTTTTTTTGCTGTGTTCACCTGAGGGGTTAGGTCATGTGTTATTTTTATAGAGCAGGTTATTACGGATGCGGCGATACGTAATATGTATACTTTTTTTAAGTTTTACACAATAATATCATTTTTGAAACAAAAAAAATCATGTTTTAATGTCTCCATAGTCTGAGAGCCATATTTTTTTTATTTTTTTGGGGCGATTGTCCTATGTGGGGTATCATTTTTTGCGGGATAAGATGACTGTTTGAGTGGAACTATTTTTGGGTGCATATAACTTTTTGATCGCTTGCTATTACAGTTTTTGTGAGGTGACAAAAAATGTTTTTTGTACATTGTTTTTATTTAATTTTTTTACGGTATTTACCTGAGGGGTTAGATCAAGGGATATTTTTATAGAGCAGGTTTTTACGGACGCGGCAATACAAAATATGTATACTTTTTTAATTTATTTTACTTTAATACAATAACAGCATTTTAGAAATAAAAAATAATGTTTTAGTGTCTTCATAGTCTGAGAGCCATATTTATTTATTTTTCTGGGGCGGTTGTCCTATGTAGGGGTCCATTTTTTGCGGGATGAGATGGCGGTTTGATTGGTACTATTTTGGGAGGCATACACCTTTTTGATCACTTAGTATTACACTTTTTGTGATGTAAGGTGACAAAATATGGCTTTTTTACACCATTTATTTTTACGGTATTTACAGTATTTACTTGAAGTCATGTGATATTTTTATAGAGCAGTTTTTACAGACGTGGCGATACCCAATATGTGTAGTGTAGTTATTATTCAGTGTTTTTTTTTTTTTTTTTTTTTTTTTTTTACTCAGACCCACTTGGTTCTTGACGATCCAGTAGGTCTGATGTCTGTATAGTACAGTACCCTATATAGTGTACTGTGCTGTATTTTTTACTTTACACTTAGTCTAATCAGACTTCTGCTTTTAGCAGAAGTCTGATCAGACTTACCATCACCATGGCAAGCAGGACGCCTCTGAAGGCATCCCGTTGCCATGGTGACCATCACCCGCTGCCAGAGCAGAGCAGCGGGTGATGGGGAGGGAGGGGGTCTCCCTCCCTCTGTGCTCCCATCAAGAATTGGGGGCTGCAAGTGCACAGCAGCCCCCGATGAGGGAGGGAGCTCCCTCCCTGTTAACCCCTTCCATACAGCGGTCCGTATGGACCGCAGCATGGAAGAGGTTAAACGGCTGACATCACAGCACAATGTGCTGACACTGTGCTATAACCTCTCGGCCACCAGGGAAACATTAGAGAGGAGGCGGGAGGGGGATCGCGATCCTGCCCCGCCCATACTGCCCACCTCCCGCACTGCCAACTGCCACAATATGATTGTAAAATTGTCAAGTTTAGGCATTTTTTAAGTCTCTGATCCCTGCGGTCACAGACCACAGGGATCAGAGACTGCTGAAAGCGCTGCAAACCGCAGGTCTGAATTGACCTGCGTTTTGCAGCGATTGCCAATACTGGGCGGTCACAGGACCCCCCTAGGCATTGCAACAGGAACACGCCTGAACTGAGACCACCTTGTCGCCGTTAGGTGGGCTTAGATGTATTTTGATCAAAATGTATTGACCAAGTGTCTCAGTTTTTATCAAGAGTGAGGGCTTAGTCCATATGTCTTGCATCTATTTTTATAGTGCATTATTTTCTGTTATTTTGTAAATGTAGCCATATACATCCGCACATTTAATACCATATCGTGCAGGATGGTTTATATATAGTTTTTTCTGTGATTTACTTAAGTACCAGGACATATCACAACATTTAAAGGTGAAGAAGTGTCTATCTGCAACAATGGAGCTTCTTTTACACTAAGGAGTGCTGAACGTATCTCAGAATACCTAAACCAACTAAAATTACCCAAATTCCCCGTTTGTACTCCGTTCCTCACCACCGTGAAACATAAATAATGTTACTTTTTTTGCCAAAACTTATCCCCAAGTAGTTTATCAACATCCTGTAAATAAAATTTCTTCCAAAGAGGAGTGCACAAAAGAGAACCTTTTATCCCCACCCATCTTCTAATAGTAGTCCAAGATCTAGAAAATGGCTTTCCAGTCGCTCTATATTCTTGTTCAACATTAATTAATTGCCCAGATTCCAACAGGGTAAAGGTATTATCAAATGGGGATCGTTTCACCAATGTCTTAGGGTACGTTCACACGACGACAATTGTCGCGCGACAAAAAGTCGCGCGACAAATAGGGCACAACTTCACTGCAACATTTGTCGCGCGACATTTTGTCGCACTATTGTCGCGCGACAATTTTTATAATGGGAGTCTATGGTGTCGCATTGCGACATGCGACATGCTGCGACTGCGGCGCGACAGTCGCAGAAAAACCCATCTTGAATGGATTTTCTCCGACTTTCGTGTCGCAGTCGCAGCATGTCGCATGTCGCACTGCGACACCATAGACTCCCATTATAAAAATTGTCGCGCGACAATAGTGCGACTTTTTGTCGCGCGACAATTGTCGTCGTGTGAACGTACCCTTACACAAAGCACTTTTCTCCCATTCACAAAATAACCATAACTGCCCAGCTAAAAATTAGAGCTTGAAGTAGGGAATATTCAGCCCTCCCTGCTCCAACGGCTTATAAAAATAGTCTAATTTTAACCTCACTCTCCTTCTTTCCCAAAGAAGGTCGTTGAGCAGCCTCTTAATGAGTTTAAAAAACTGTCCTCAATGCAGATTGGGGAATTCCTGAGGGTATAGAGAAGTTGGGGTAGAATCACCATCTTAACCAAGGAAATTCTGTCAGGTCTAGTTAGAAGTAGTCGAAGCCATATCGTAATTTTTTTTTTATCTCAATTTAGTTATCAATGGAATTAATTAAAGGGGTTCTGCAGTTTGTTACCACTGATGATCTATCCTCAGGATAGATCATCAGCATGTGATCGGCCGGGGTCCGACACCCGGGACCCCCGCCGATCAGCTGTTTGAGAAGGCCGCGGTGCTGCAGGAGCGCAGCGGCCTTCTCACTGTTTACTGCTGCTAGCGCCTCGCCCATTAACGTCACGACTTGTATCAAGTGGCGTGGGCGGGGCTAAGCTCCGTTCAGTGAACAGAGATTAGCCTCGCCCACGCCACTTGGATACAAGTCGTGACGTCACTGGGCGGGGCGCTAGCAGAGGTAATTGCAGAGGCAATCCTCCCCCCCCCTTCATGTGAGGGAGGGGGGGAGGATTGCGGGTGGGCAATTGCGATCCCCCGCCCGCTTCCTTTCAAACTCTTTCCCTGGTGTCTAGTGGGTATAGCAGGGGGTCAGCACATTGCTGACCCCCTGCTATAAACTGCTGACATCTGTGCTGCAGATGTCAACAGTTTAACCCCTTTTATACCGCGGTCCGTACGGACCACGGTATATAAGGTGTTAACATGGAGGGAGCTCCCTCTCCCATCGGGGGGCTGCTGTACCTTTGCAGCCCCCTTGACGGGATAGGATAGCAGAGGGAGGGAGCTCCCCTCCCTTCCCATCACCCGCTGCTCTGTAATGGCAGCGGGTGATGGTTACCATGGCAGCAGGACGCTTTCAGAAGCGTCCAGCTTGCCATGGCACTGAAACTCTGAATGGGCTTTTGCTAAAGGCAAAAGCCTATTCAGACTTTGTTAAGTAAAAAAATACAGTAAGTACACTATATAGTGTACTTATTGTATTATATAGACACCAGATCCACTGGATCTACAAGAACCAAGTGGGTCTGGGTCAAAAAAATGTCAAAAAGTGAAAAAAAAAGTAAAAATAAGAAAAATACATATCACTGAATAAAAGTAAAAAAAAACAAATACACTACACATATTAGGTATAAAATCTCCTCTATAAAAAAATCTCCTCTATAAAAATATCACATGACCTAACCCCTCACGCAAATACTGTAAAAAAAAAAACACAAAAAAATGGCGTAAAAAAGCCATTTTTTGTCACCTTGCATCACAAAAAGTGTAATACCAATTGATCAAAAAGGCGTATGCCTACCAAAATAGTACCAATAAAACCGCCATCTCATCCCGCAAAAAATGAGTCCTTATATAGGACAATCGCCCAAAAAATAAAAAAATATGGCTCTCAGACTATGGAGACACTAAAACATAATTTTTTTTTTCTAAAATGCTATTATTGTGTTAAAGTAAAATAAATAAATAAAAAGTATACATATTATGTATCGCCGCGTCCGTAAAAACCTGCTCTATAAAAATATCACATTATCTAACCCCTCAGGTAAATACTTTTAAAAAAAATAAAATAAAAAAAATGTAAAAAAAAAACATTTTTGTCACCTCACATCTCAAAAACTGTAATAGCAAGCGATCAAAAAGTTATATGCACCCAAAAATAGTGCCAATCAAACCGTCATCTCATCCCGCAAAAATTGATACCCCACATAGGACAATCACCCCCCAAAAAAAAAAAAAAATAGGGCTCTCAGACTATGGTGAACACAACAAAAAAAAAATCACTTTTTTGGAGATTCTACTCTAGGGGTGCATCGGGGCTTCGAATGGGACATGGTGTCAAAAATCCAGTCCAGCAAAATCCGCCTTCCAAAAACCACATGGCATTCCCTTCCCTCTGTGCCCTGCCGTTTGGCCATACAGCAGTTTACGCCCACATATGGGGTGTTTCTGCAAACTACAGAATCGGGGCAATAAAAATTGAGTTTTGTTTGACTGTTAACCCTTGCTTTGTTACTGGAAAAAAATGATTAAGATGAAAAATGTGGGACCGTTTTTATTTTATTTTTGAGACTGTGTTCATCTGAGGGGTTAGGTCATGTGTTATTTTTATAGAGCAGATTCTTACATATACATAATATGTCTACTCTTTTAAGTTTATTTAGGTTTTACACTATAATATCCTTTGTTAAACAAGCAAAAAACCATTTTAGTATCTCCATAGTCTGAGAGTCAGTTTTTTAAATTTTTTGTCCAATTGTCTTAGGTAGGGCTGAGATGACAGTTTTAATGGCACTATTTTGGGGTGTATATGACTTTTTGATCGCTTGCTATTAGACGTTTTGTGATGTAAGGTGACAAAAAATGGCTTTTGACACATTTTTTTGCGGTGTTCACCTGAGGGGTTAGGTCATGTGTTATTTTTATAGCTCAGGTTCTTACGGACGCGGCGATACCTAACAATATGTCTACTTTTTATTTATTTATTTAGGTTTTACACAATCATATTTTTGACACAAAATAAAAATCATGTTTTAGTGTCTGCATAGACTGAGAGCCATAATTTTTATTTTTTTAGGCAATTTTCTTAGGTAAGGTATCAATTTTAGCGGGACTAGGTGACGGTCTGATTAGTACCATTTGGGTGTAGATACAACTTTTTTGATCACTTTTGTTAACTTTTTTGGGAAGTGAGGTGGGCAAAATTTCTATTTTATCGTAGTTTTTTTTTTTTTATGATGTTCACTGTGCGGGGAAAGTAACAAACCCATTTTATAGATCAGGTCATTACTGAAGCGGTGATATATAACGTGTAGTGTATTTTATTTTTTAATTTTTATTAGTGATAAATGTGTTTTTTTATTTTTACCTTTTTACTTTTTTTTTTTTTTTTTCACCCAGACCTACTTGGTTCTTGAAGATCCAGTGGATCTGGTGTCTGTATAATACAGTACAGTACATTATATAATGTACTGTACTGTATTTTTTACTTGACACTTAGTCTGATCAGACTTTTGTCTTTAGCAAAGGTTTGATCAGAGTTCTGTTAACATGGCAAGCAAGACGCCTTTGAAGGTGTCCTGTTGCCATGGTTACCCTCCTCCGCTGCTATAACAGAGCAGCGGAGGATGGGGAGGGAGGGAAACTGGGGACTGGAGCTAGGGGGCTGCACCAGGCACAGCAGCCCCCCACAGCAGCTCCCTCCCTCTTAACCCCTTTCATACAGCGGTCCCTACGGACTGCGGCATGGAAGGGGTTAAAAGGCTGACAGCCGTTACAAGCAGAGTGTCAGCAATGTGCCTAGAGTTTAGAAATATAAAAAAAAAACATTTGCCATCATTTTTAAGTTTCTGATCCCGATCAGATACATCGCAAAGCGCTGCAAACCGCAGGTCTGAATTGACCTGCGGTTTGCAGCGATCGCCGATACGGGGGAGGTCACAGGACCCCCCCTCGGCATGTGAACATGGTTCCTGCTGCACGATCGCAGCAGAAATCATGTTTCCATCGCGATTTTTGTGTGTCCTGTGTCCTTAAGGGGTTAAGATCATGTCTCTAGGAAACAAGAATTTTTGCCAGGAGAACCCATGGCTGCATTCCAGGATTTGGTTTGACACCCGGGAATTCGATGGGCCATCTTTACTAAAAACAGAGGCAAGAAATTCTCAAGGATCAAAGACTGAATCATTCCAGCAGGGTTTTTTCCTCTGCACCCTCAGGAAGTCCCAGGATTCTCGCATTAGATTGTCTGGACCTGTCTTCCAAATCCACAACTTTAAGTTGGCAGTAGACAAAGGAAAGAAAAAAGAACCAATATGGATGGATCTCGCTACAGGTGTCTTCGGGGAGAACAAAGGACCTCGAGATCTGGCCCCAACTTATTTCCAAGGCTGTGGGGAGAAAGGAGAGAAAGCGTACTCACAGAAGGCACACAGGTGAACAAGATAGATCTATGCCCCGGCACTTGAGCCGGAACAGCAGCACAGCCGAGATCAGCAGAGCGGATAAGCCGGGCGTCCCGCAGAGACTCGCAGGACCCCGAACAAGCTGCACATGGCACAAAAGTTCAGTTTAGGAGAAAACGCCAGGCCACAACGTCCAGCACCAGAGCAGGGGGAGCTCTGTATAAGTGGCAGCAGAAACACATGAGGCACATGGGAAGGAGGAGGGCGCGACGTCACATCACGTCCTTACCCCGCTGGCCACACTCATTTTTTCCTAGATTAACACATTCTGAAGTATTATAGATACAACAAACAAATAATCATGAATCCCCACTACTTAAATTACAACTACACCTTTGTCCGGTAGACTCTAAAATCAATATTTATTGATATACGCTAAAAGAGCAACAAAGTCCCACAAAACAATACTAATTTCCCTAATGAAAGGTAAACACAATATACATATACCTAGGCCCCAGGGTAAGAGTGGGATAGCAAATGGGATTGAGGGATAAAGGGTACTGGTGAAACTCACCCTATTATGTCCCTTGTATACCCCTCATCCCGGAGGAATCTCCTGATGGTGGTGATCCCCCGTCCCCGTAACTCACTCTAAGGGTCCATTCACACGTCTGTGTGTGTTTTGCGGATCCGCGGATCCGCAAAACACGGACATCGGCGATGTGCGTTCCGCAATTTGCGGACCGCACATCGCCGGCACTCTCATAGAAAATGCCTTTTCTTGTCCGCAATTGCGGACAAGAATAGGACATGTTCTATTTTTTTCGGGAACGCAATTGCGGACCCGGAAGTGCGGATCCGCAATTGCGGACCCGGCCGGGACATATTCTATCCCCATTGAAATGAATGGGTCCGCAATTCCGTTCCGCAAATGCGGAACAGAATTGCGGACGTGTGAATGGACCCTCAATATCCCTGGGTTACCCTAAGATCACCTGACACCCGACTCATTTCCCTTTTTTTATTTATATATCTGATAATGATATATTGAGTCTACCGGACAAAGGTGTACTAGATTAACACTGGCTGATTTTTAATTGATAACATAGTTACCCATTGCCCTAGGTTAGATCACAGTAGAGAAGGCAGCAGATCTGCGACTTATGAAGGACAATGAATTCTAGACGCCATTAGGTGATATTAATCCATGGGTAAACACTGTCAAGAAGGTTAAGGTGTAATTGAAATTGAGTAATAAGTAGATACTCTGTAGTGTAACTCTTCTGTAAACTAAAGACTTCCATACACATTAGACTATTAGCTATTGCCTGAACCCAGGGGCCTAGCTATAAGGGTCGCAATTGCAACCGGGCTCCTAAGCCAGCAAGGCCCGAAGGTTCCCCCTTGCCAGTGGCGCTTTGCTAATTATGTGTCGCCTTTCCCAGAATGGTGATACTCTTAGATGCTGCTTTAGTGCACAGGAGTGATGTCTCCCTGCCCTGGTGAAACTACTGGCCCTAGGCCTGAAGCCTATAAGACCTATCAGAGGTTGGTACAGGCGGCGGATTAACATAATCATCATCACGCCGCCTGAGCTACGAAGCAGCTCAGGAAACAGGCCAGAAGAAGCCTACATTGCTGGCAGTCACATGGAGGTAAGTATTTGGGGTATTGTTTTTTTATTTAGCTTTTACTATGCTGTTGGGCCACCATGGAGGGAGGGGAACACTATTGGAACATCTACTGTGGGCACTAAATAGGGGCATTTTGTAGTGACACACATAACCGTGCATGTACTTGTACTGGCACACATTATGGAAGGCGCTATGGGGACATTGGCTCTATTAGGGGCACATAAGGGGGCATTTTTCTACTGGCACACACAGGGAGAATTATTACTACTGGGATACTATGGGGAACATGATTACTATTATGGGGACATCAAGGGGCAGCAAAAAGGCTAGGTGCACCCCAGCCTGAGGGAAGGGGGGGGCCCAAACTGCACTTTTCAAGCAGGGTCCATGAACCTTTAGCTGCGACCCTGGCTGAACCCACCATTTTTGGTGGGACCAGCTGATAATCTAATGTGAATTAGGCACCCCCAACTCTCCCGCAATGTTTAGAGAGAGAGAAAGACTAGAGATATTGAATTTCAACACCTTGTCTTTTTGTTTACCTGGGGAAAAATACAACCCCAGAGATTTCTGGCAGTGCCTTTCTCCTTTCTTCCCATTGAAACCACGTGCATACTTGGTTGAGCTGAGGGTGTGTATGTATGGGGTAGTGTTTGGCTAACAGCGATTGAAGATGTATGTTCACATTGGTCCATTAATGGCCTATCGGCAGGGGTCCACCACTCCGGACCCCCATCGATCAGCTGCTTCAGAGTAGTTCTGGCACCGGAAGTCGGTACTGGAACTATACAGCTCCTCCATTGTGTAGTGAACGGAGTTGGTTACTGAAGTGGAATTTCCTTTTCCACTAATGAAAGTTATAGCTATATATTTTTATTAATTTCTAGGGGTTTAGCTCAATGGCGATCTTGGTCTTGCAACAGCTGTTGTGCCTAAGGATTGCAGTGTAGCAGTGCTAACAAAACTATAATTGGGTTGCATCACGACTTGCATGTGTGCTGCAAACACGATCCCTGATTTGCAAAAACTCCAACTCTGCTAGATTTTTTGCAATTCTGGTGTTTTAGTAAAGAAAAAGATGCAAGTGGCGCAGTGACTACGTAATGTTCTATGCTAGCACCCCTACACTGTGATCCTTGGGCTCGACAGCTGTCACAAGACCAAGATCGAAGCGTAGTTAAACCTTAGTAGGATTGAATAAATAAAAAGATGTTTGGGCTGCTTCGCGTGCATCACTAAGAGATCACTATGCCAGCACTGGGGGAGGGAAGCTACTGAGAAAGTTAGTCTACCACTGAATGTACAGCGACATGTTTCGCCATTACCCTTATCTCCCCTGACGAAGCCACATCAGTGGCGAAACATGTCGGGAGGGGTGGCGTGGTGTGTTCTATTTTAGACAGAGGAGGGTTAATCATCTTTGAGTACAGGGAAAGCCAGAGGGAGTGTGTACATTAGAAGGTGTGTGTGTGTGTGAGGAGATTATCAACACAGTAGTATAGTGCCGGATTTGTTGAACTGTGTGCGTAGAAAAGATACAAAGTGTCAGTGTGCCTGAATCGATAGCCACATTGTATCGGATCCAGCAATGGAGGCTAGTGAGCATATGTATAAAGCAGTGAGCTTTCAATAACACTGACACTTAACTGCAGTGTTGTACCCCCACCTAATAGGACATTGGCTGAAAATTAGCAGCAAGTGTATAAAGTACCGTATTTTTCGCCCTATAAGACGCACCTAGGTTTTTGAGGAGGAAAATAAGAAAAAAAATATTTTTAACTAATGGTGGTCTGGGGCTGACACTGTTATGGGGAGGAGGGGGGGGGGTTTTGTGGATGGCATGACACTGCTATGGAGGGGGGGGGGATCTGTGAATGACACATATATAGCATCTTATGCTATGTGTCATCCACAGATTCCCCCCCCCCCCTATAACAGTGTCCCTGTGTAGTGAATGACCCCCAATACAGGGGGTGGGGGGTCGGCATCTGGTTTTGTAATGGCGGCAGGGCCCGGTGCAGTCACTGTATTCTATTGCACCCCGCTAACTGTAGTAATCATATCTAAGTGTAGGCATTGTTTAACTATAAAAATCATCTTCAGTCCAGCAGCCTGTAGTACTTACTAGTAACTTTCTTTGCAGGTAGAAGGCTGGGCGGCTGCAGCGTAACTCGCTACGTCACGCGCCTGCTTCATTCATAAAGTGGGAGAAGCAGGCGCGTGGCGTAGTGAGTTACGCTGCAGCCTCCTGCCTGCTACAAAGTTACTAGTAAGTATTACAGGCTGCTGGATTGAAGATGATTTCTATAGTTAAACAATGCCTACACTTATATATGATAACTACAGTGAGCGGGGCCCGGTGTAATAGAATACAGTGACTGCACCGGGCCCCGCTGCCATTACAAAACCAGATGCTGGCCCCAGCCCCTCCTCCCTACCCGCTGATACACCTGCGGGCCGGGCTGTGCAGTGTAAACTGCAGCATTCACCCCATAAGATGCACTGCCATCCCCCCCTACACACACTTTTAGGGGGAAAAGGTGCGTCTTATAGGGTGAAAAATACAGTAAGTACTATACAGTACAAAGAGATTGAAAGGGGTGCGAGGGTAAACAAATACTGTTGATAATAAAACACCACGAAAGTCAATTAAAATTAGTGTTTATTCAAACACAAAAAGGAGAATTTATGCACCAAAAGTTCAGCAGTTTACCATTAGTAACCATTGGTGACATAGAAACGTAGAATGTGTCGGCAGATAAGAACCATTTGGCCCATCTAGTCTGCCCAATACTAGTGCTCTGTAGAGCGGCACGAGCACCTCCCTCTTTCTACTGTTAATGCCTCTCCCTATACACCCAAGCATTCTGCTGGCATTACCTGCTGCTCTATGACATTGTCTGCCCACCTTTAGGTCGTCTGATATAATGACCCCTAAATACCTTTCCTCAGATACTGAGATTAGGACTGTATCACTGATTTTATATTCTGCTCTTGGGTTTTTACGGCCCAGGTGCATTATCTTGCACTTATCGACATTAAATTTTAGTTGCCAGATTTTTGACCATTCCTCTAGTTTTCCTAAATCCTTTCCCATTTGGTGTTACCCTCCAGGAACATCAACCCTGTTACATATCTTTGTGTCATCAGCAAAAAGACACACCTTACCACTGAGGCCTTCTGCAATTTCGCTGATAAAGATATTAAACAATATGGGTCCCAGAACAGATCCCTGAGGTACCCCACTGGTAACAATACCATGGTCTGAATATACTCCATTGACTTACAACCCTCTGTTTTCTGTCCTTCAGCCACTGCCTAATCTATTCAACAATATGTGAGCCCAAGCTCAAAGACTGCAGTTTATTGATAAGCCTTCTATGTGGGACAGTATCAAAAGCCTTACTAAAGTCCAGATAGGCGATGTCTACTGCACCTCCGCCATCTATTATTTTAGTCACCCAATCAAAAAAGTCAATAAGATTAGTTTGACATGATCTCCCTGAAGTAAACCCATGCTGTTTTTTATCAATCAACCCATGGGTTTTTAGATGTTCCACAATCCTCTGGAGTATGGTTTCTATTAATTTCCCCACTATTGATGTCAGGCTTACTGGCCTATAGTTGCCCGATTCCTCTCTACTACCTTTCTTGTGAATTGGCACAACTTTTGCTAATTTCCAATGTTCTGTGACGACACCTGTTACCAGTGATTGGTTAAATAAATCTGTTAATGGTTTTGCTAGTACACCTCTAAGCTCTTTTAATAGCTTTGGGTGTATCCTATCAGGCCCCTGTGATTTATTTGTATTAATTTTAGACAGCTGGCTTAGAATCTCTTCCTCTGTAAAGACACATGCTTCAAAGGATTCATTAGTCTTTCTCCCTAACTGAGGTCCTTCTCCCGTTCCATTGTCCTCTAATGGTTTTAATCACACATAATTTTTATTTTCTTCACATCCATACAATTTTTAAATGATGAAATAAAGACGTAGTTTTAATTTTTTTAAGTTGGGACCCCTAAAGGGATTTTTTTTTGTCAGTTGACCACTTGGTGACCTGGCATACAATCCTCACCATGCATATTGTTTGGTCTCCCTAATGCACCTTGAAGAGTACCCCCCAAGGCCAGTGAACCAAGCAAAGCAAGGTTCTCTCAGGAAAGAGGGGTAGCTTGTATGTCTCATTGAGAGAACGGTAATCCTGGTTGGGATGTTCTAGATCTTACATTCAGTTGAATATTACTTGGGGGGGGGGGGGGGTCTTTCTCTGGCTCATCTGAAATGAATCCCAAAATGGTAAAATGGATTTGTTCATTCTTAATTCTAACAAGCCTAAACATTTTGTAAATAATTTCAGACCAATAAAGACATCCTCATGTGAAAAAACATAAAAACACATGTAAGGCCTCTTTCACACTTGCGTTGTGAAGATCCGGCGTGCACTTCCGTCGCCGGAATGCACGCTGGATCCGGCACAACGCAAGTGAACTGAAAGCATTTGAAGACTGATCAGTCTTCAAAATGCTTTCAGTGTTACTATGGCAGCCAGGACGCTACTAGCGTCCTGGTTGCCATAGTAGCAGTGGAGAGCGGGGGAGCGGCATACTTACATTCCGTGCGGCTCCCGGGGCGCTCCTAAATGACGTCAGAGCGCCCCGCGCGCATGGATCACGTGATCCATGCAATCACGTGATCTATGTACTGGGGCGCCCTGACGTCATCCTGGAGCGTCCCGGGAGCACGGAATGTAAGTATGCCGCTCCCCCTACTCTTTACTATGGCAACCAGGACTTTAGCGTCCTGGCTGCCATAGTAACCATTGACAAAAAGCTAAACGTTAGATCCGGCGATGCGCTGAAACGACGTTTAGCTTGAGGCCGCATCCGGATTAATGCACTTCAATGGGCATTAATTCCGGATCCGGCGTTACGGCATGTCTTCCGGATTTTTGGACGGAGACAAATCCGCAGCATGCTGCGCTTTTGTCAACGTCCAAAAAACGTTGAAATACTGAACTGATGCATCCTGATGCATCCTGAACGGATTTCTCTCCATTCAGGATGCATGAAGATAATCCTGATCAGTAGCTTTCCGTCCTAGAGACCCGAGGACGGATCTCTAGGACGGAAAGCTAAAACGCTAGTGTGAAAGAGGCCTAATTCGGTCTTCTTTCCAGAAAAATTTGAAAAAAGCTGAGTGTTTCACCACTACAGCATATCCTTCCAGTTATTGTTCAGCCTTTTAAACATTCTATTTTTTTTTTTATCTATTGCTGTGCTTATATCCCTACAAAATGCTTCTCTGGAAAAGACATTCAATTTACTATGTTTTCCAAAAGAAAAGTGTCTACCAGGAACCCAGCTCTTTTTTTGCTTTGCTGTCTGAGAGGCCTTGGTTGGGATGTTATTTCTTCTTATGGAGAGTGCCAAGTATGCATGAGGCGTATCGTATGCCAGTCAACGTTCCTCTGGGTTTCTAAGAAAAATATATGAAACCTGGGACATCTTACATCTGGTGGCATCAGATAGGTTTAGGGAAGCTTATTTGAATAGCTTTCCCAGAAACTCAGAGGTGCACTGCCTGGCCTACATTACTTCACACACGTACTACGCATATTAGGTGCTCTCTGTAAGCGCTCTTTCTCTTTCTTTCTTTCTTTCTTTTTGATTTGTGTCTGAACCTAGTTTTTTCAAACATTCAGCAAACCGAAAAAAAACCTTAAAAGGTTTGGTTATCTGATATATATTATAATAATTTATATATATATATATATATATATATAAATTATGTGGAGACTATATTAATAAAGGCTTCTTATTTTCATAGAGCGGTCCTGCAACAGTACATGAGTTGGGTTGCTGCGAATATGCATGCTTGCGGTTCATTTTCCTTGATTTTAGTCACATTTTGAAAATATTTGTAGTTTGTGTCAACCTGTGAATTATATGTGGTTAGCGCATATTTTCTGTTTCTTCCACTACGTGGCCATTGCCAGTGTTATAATGGCATGTATTTTTTTTTCTCCAGTTTTGCTGCAGAGGAAGCGGAAGCTGACAAATGTTGCAATAGGATTAATCTTTCTGCTGAGTGGCATTGAATATGGTTTGTATTCTATTTCTGTAGTCTGTTTGTTAACTGCATTCTATAATTATCGCCAATAAGTCATGATTTTGTAATATCCCATAGAACAACTCCTGGGCCACTGATAATGCTGTATATCACCGTTAAAAGGGTTGTATCACTTCAGCAAATGGCATTTATCATGTAGAGGAAGTTAATACAAGGGACTTACTAATGTATTGGGACTGTCCATATTGCCTCTTTTGCTGGCTTCATTCATTTTTCCATCATATTATATACACTGCTTGTTTCCATGGTGACGACCACCCTGCAGATGTCATTTGCTTAAGTGAGACAACCGTTTAAATTTATATTAAAACAGGTTTTACATCAAACGTAAGATATGCTAGATATCTTAACCCCTTCCTGACATATGACATACTATTACATCATGGAAGTCAGTGACTTCCCGCAGCTTGACATAATAGTACGTCATGAGGATCAGGCGGGCAGTCACTGATGGCCAGGCCCCTGCTGTATCGATCGGGCAGTCACTGATAGCCAGGCCCCTGCTGTATCCGCCGGCATCACTGTTAAAGCTGATGCCGGCGGATTAGCACCCTCTATGCCGCGGTCAGCCCTGACTGCGACATAGAAGGGGTTTGCTGCGGTTGAGGGAGCCCATCAGGTCCCCGCGCTTCTGTGGCGGGGACCTGATGGGTGACAATGCAGCCCGATGCTGTGCAGAGGCTGCCCAATGCCTTGCACGGCATCGGGACCTGCCTTCTACGGGTGCCTAGGAGATCCAGCCCCAGGCTACGTCTCCTAGGCAACCTGTCAGTGTATAGTGCAATGCATTACAATACAGATCATACCCCCAAAAATTAAAGTCCCAGAGTGGGACAGAAATAAAGTTTAAAAAAAAGTGTTTTAAAAAAAATATAAAAATAGTAAAAGTAAAGTAAAAAAAGAAAGAAAAAAAGCCCCTTTCCATTTTATAACAAAATATTAGGTATCACCGTGTCCATAACGACCGGCTCTATAAATATATCACATAATCCGCCCCGTCTGATAAACACCATAAAAAAAATTTAAATAAAAACTGTGTCAAAAAAAGTCATTTTTGTAACCTTACATCACAAAAAGTGTAACACCAAGCGAACAAAAAGGCGTATGTCCCAGAAAATGGTACCAATAAAACAGTCACCTCATCCCGCAAAAAACGAGACCCTACATAAGAAAATCACTCAAATAAAACAACTATAGCTCTTAGAACATGGAGACACTAAAACATCATTTTTTTGTTTCAAATATGCTATTATTGTGCTAAAGTGAAATAAATAAAAGAAAGTATACATGTTGGGTATCGCCGCTTGAGTAACAAACTGCTGTACAAAAATATCACATGACCAAACCCCTCAGACAAACAGCGTAAAAAAAAAAAAAAAAAAAATGTGTGAAAAAAAAAAAAAAAAAAGCTATTTTTTGGTCACCTTACATCACAAAATTTGCAATACCAAGCGATCAAAAAGGCATATGCCTCCCCCCAAAATAGTACCAATTAAACTATCACCTCATCCTAAGTCAATCAGTCAAGAAAATAAAAAAGCTATGGCTCACAGGCTATAAATACAGTAAAACATCATTTTTTTTTTGTTTCAAAAATGCTATTATTGTGTAAAACTTAAAGAAAAAAGAAAAAGTATACATATTAGGTATTCCCACGTCTGTAACAAACTGCTCTATAAAAATGTCACATGACCTAACCCCTCAGGTGAACGCTGTAAAAGTAAATAAATAAAAACTGTGCCAAAATTACACATTTTTTGGTCACCTTGCCCCATAAAGTGTAATAATGAATGATCAAAAAATCATATGTACCCAAAAATAGACCAATAAAAACTCTTCCTGCAAAAAAAACAAGCCCCTGCATAAGATGATCAGCAGAAAATAAATAAATAAAATAAGGTGTGTTTTTGTGGAGACAAAAAAACATAATTTTTTTTAAAAAATGCTTTATTGTGTAAAACCGAAACAAACAAAGTAGACATATTTGATATCATTTGCGTCCGTAACAACCTGCTCTATAAAAATAGCACATGTCAGATGAATGTTGTAAAAAATAAAAACGGTGCCAAAACAATTAAAAATTATATGTACCCCAAAATAGTACCAATAAAACTGGCACCTTATCCCATAGTTTCCAAAATGGAGTCGCTTTTTGGCAGTTTCTACTGTAATGGTGCATCTGGGGGGCTTCAAATGGGACATGGCATCTAAAAACCAGCAAAATCTGCCTTCCAAAAACCATACAGCGTTCCTTTTCTTCTGCGCCCTGCCATGTGCCCTTATATCAGTTTTCGGCCACAAATGGGGTGTTTCTGTAAACTGCAGAATCGGGGTAATAAATATTGAGTTTGACTGTTAACCCTCGATGTGTTAAGGAAAAAAATGGAAAATCTGCCAAAAAAGTGAAATTTATAAATTTCATCTCCATTTTCCTTTAATTCTTGTGGAACACCTAAAGGGTTAACAAAGTTTTGAGTAACTTAAGGGGTGTAGTTTCTACAATGGGGTCATTTATGGGGGGTTTCCACTATGCAAGTCCCACAAAGGGACTTCAGACCCGAACTGGTCCTTAAAAAGTTGGTTTTGGAAATGTTCTTAAAAATTTTAAGAATTTCTTCTAAACTTCTAAGGCCTTTTCACACTTAGCTCTGAGGATTTGTTGGGTGATCGGTAGCATATTTACACGGGTGAATGATCATGCAATAAGACTGTTCCCAATCATTGTCCCATCTAAAAAGGACTACAGTAGTTTCAAATGTAAACTATAGGTACAGAAAAAGGCCAGCACTCTACAAGGAAATACAGCCAGTCGGCAGTGTGTATACTGTGGCCCAGATTTCCTAGCTGTAAGCATAACATAAGCTTAGACAGGCTGTCTAGACCGACCGGGCTGGATGATAGATGTGGTGCTGGGATAGACCCTTTTCTCTGACTCTATACCAACTATGAGTATGTTTACTTTAGGACAAATATTTATGCCAGACTTGTGGTGCAAAATGGTGCAACTTAGTCCCTTCCTACTTTTATGTTAAACTCTGCCTGTTTTCTGGTGAACCACACCCCCTTGTCAAGCAGGTCAGAAAAAAAAGAGATCAAACGCTAGATGTGCCAAGTCACAGCAATTTGCGACACCTTTTGGACAGATTTCTGGCACAGACACGATCCATCAGAACGTAAGACGCCTGAGCATTAGAAGACTGATCAGGATCCTGATCAGTCTTCGAAATGCTCAGGTTACTATGGCAGCCAGGACGCTATTAAAGTCCTGGTTGCCATAGTAGGAGCGGGGAAGCGGTATACTTACCATCTGTGCGGCTCCCGGGGCGCTCCTGAATGACGTCAGAGCGCCCCATGCCCATGGATCTGCCGAAGTTATGTAGAGGTGCCGGCCACTCCTTAACTTTGGCATATCCAGCGCATCTAAATGTAAGACAGCTTCCGAGCTGTCTTACATTTAGGCCATTTTCTACGCCTAAAACAGCTGTAGAAAATGGCTCCCTTCCCCACCCAGGAGCTCTGTACAGTGTTAGAATGTATTGGCTCCGATGAGCTGAAGTTATTGCTTCACTAAGTCTCGCGAGACTTCACACAATGACTTCATAAATTTTCCGAACTCTGGTTCGGTTCCAAGGTAAATGTTTTTTTGTTTTTTTTACAGTACAAATTCATTTATGAAGTTATTGCGCGAAGTCTCGTGAGACTTTGTGAAGCCGTAACTTCGGCTCATTGGAGCCAATACATTTTAACCCTTTAAGGACTCGGGGTTTTTTCATTTTTGCATTTTCGTTTTGCGCTCCATACCTTCCGAGAGCCATAACTTTTTTATTTTTACGTTCACATGGCCATATGAGGGCTTTATTTTTGCGGGACAAGTTGTACTTTCCAACGCCACCATTTAATATTGCATACGATGTAGTGGGAAGCGGGAAAAAAATTCCAAATGGGGTGAAATTGCAAAAAAAAAACAATTCTACCACAATTTTACGGGTTTTTAAATTACGACGTTTGATGTGTGATAAAACTGACCATTTAGTTTTATTCTACAGGTCAGTACGAATCCGGCGATACCCAATATGTATAGTTTTTCTTATGCTTTTGATAGTGAAAAAATTCTAAAGTGGGAAATTTTTTATTTTTTATTTTTGTCGCCATATTTTGACCCCTATAACTTTTTTGTAATTAAGTGTATGGCATTGTATGGGGGCTTATTTTTTGTGGGCGATCTGAACTTTTAGTTGATACCATTATGGGGTGTGTAGGACTTTTTGATCACTTTTTATTTAATTTTTTTGAGGAAATGAAGCGCTCAAAATGGCGAATCCGCCATTTGGGCGCTTTTTCCGTTTTTCTGTTTACCGTATGGGGAATATATTTTTATATTTTTATACCACGGGCGTTTTCGCACATTATGACACCCATGATGTGTATTTTTTAAAAAAAATTATTATTTTATTTTAATTTTGGGGAAAGGGGGTGATTTGAATTTTTAGGTTTTTTTATTTATTTTTTTATTTTTTTATTTCTTTTATTTTTCTTTTTACACTGTTATATAGGTCCCATAGGGACCTATATAAATCAGTCATCTGATTGCTTTAACATAAACTCCAATACACTTGTATTGGAGTTTATGAGGATTTACTACTTTCCTATGAAGCCCTATTGCTAACAAGGGCTCCATAGGAAATAGTAAGTGATAGCCTCATGCTGAATGAAAGGCTTGAGGCTATCCCTTACAGCGCTCCGATTCTCCCGATCACCACTAGGGGGAGCCGGAGAGCTGCCGAAAGTTTTACTTTCGGTTTTAGCGCGCGCAGATGCCGTGGTCAGGATTGACCACGGCATCTGCGGGGTTAAATGATTGCGATCGGCATCGCTGCCGGCCGCGATCATTAGCCGCGGGGGTCAGCTACAGGAAACAGCCGGACCCCCGCAGCGATCGCGCCCACAGAGGGCAGGAGCGGGCGCCATACTTAGGGATCGGACCCATGACGTACCCATACGTCATGGGTCCTTAAGGGGTTAATACTGTACCGAGCTCCTGCTCCATACAGTATTAGAACAAAGTTTTATGCGAATCGACTTTCGATGTTTCATCCGAAGTCAATTTGCTCATCCCTAAATACAATATACAGTGCTGTGCTTGGTGAGTAGAGAGAAGGCTGTGGTGCTCCACAGGATCACCAGTACCTTCTCAAACAGCTGATCCCTCTCCACCGATCAGATATAGATTACCTATCCAGAGGATTGGTCATGCAGTACTTTCGTCTCCGCTCAAAAATCATGTTCTGAGCGGACACCAAACAG
The DNA here is from genome assembly GCA_033119425.1 of Bufotes viridis. NCBI lineage: Eukaryota > Metazoa > Chordata > Amphibia > Anura > Bufonidae > Bufotes > Bufotes viridis. Next base: position 177,489,548 of record CM065592.1, read on the forward strand.
ACCCCATTAAAGTCTATGGGGTCTTTAGGCTCCGTTGGTGTCAGTTATGTACATCATCCGTCCTTTCCGTTCTCCTGCTCCTTAACGGAGCCGGAGAACGGAAAAGACAAACGGTGATGTGAACAAGCCCTTACTCAGTACTTATTTGATGCACCTTTGGCAGTGGTTACAGACTCCAGTCTTCTTGGGTATGATGACACAAGGTTTGCACACCTGGATTTGGGGATTTTCTGCCATTCTTCCTTGCCGATCCTCTCAAGCTCTGTCAGGTTGGATGGGGATGGTTGGTAGACAGACATTTCTAGGTCTCCAGAAATATACGATTGGATTGAAATCAGGGCTTTGGCTGAGCCACTCAAGGACATTCACAGAGTTGTCCCTAAGCCACTTCTGCGTTGTCTTGACTGTGTGCTTAGTTGAGCCTTCTGCCCAGTCTGAGGTCCAGAGCACTCTAGATCGGGTTTTCATTAAGAATATATCAACGCTGACCAGTCTTCCTGTCCCAGCCGCTCAAAAACACCCCACAGCATGATGCTCCACCACCACTCTTTACGGTAGTCTTGGTACAGTATATATGATGGTCTTGGTATTTCAGTAGAATAGGCAGAGTCCTATAAGCATCAGCTTGTCAGTGAATGGTATACAGGTTTCCAGTTACTTTGTGATGCAACCTTATGAACACAGACAGTAATACATAATCAGTTTTGTCTTGTATTTAGAGTTAATATGCTTTGTACAGTTCATGTGTGTTTTGTCTATTTATCCTTCTAGCTGTGATCCTACCCACTGTCTGGATGTACCTGCAGTCACTCGATGCTCAGCCATTCTTTCTTGGTCTTGTTCTATCTGCATTCAGCCTTACAGAACTCTTGTCTGGCCCCATATTTGGTTATTGGTCAGACAGTACAGGAAAAACTAAGAACGTCATCCTATTGAGCAACTGCTTTGAGATTGCAGGTAAGAGATCACATCATTTATTTTTACTGCTTAGAAATTTTACCGAAAGATAAAACAGTTACAAGAGCGGGACATTACTTTTTGGATATGCCTGCATGTGACTAAAACACATTCGCAGAAACCTACTATTAAACTTGCAGAACAATTATGCTGTTATGTTATTAAAGAGCATCTGTCACCAGGATCAACCCTACTAAACCAGGTATATAGCCTGGTAGGGTTGATCTAGCTGAGTAAAACGATACCTGTATTACCTTTCTAGGTCCCAGCATTGCGGAGAAATTAAAACTTTTATTATTATGTAAATTAGCCCTTAGAGCACCAAGCGGGCTTATGCGATGCCCCTGGTGCTCCAAATATGCCCCCTGCCCTTAGATTGACAGCACTAGACTTCACTGATAGCATTGAGTTCTTGCGCCTCTGCATTAGTTTGTAATCATAGAGCAGCTTGCTGAGCAGCGAAGATTAGTAGTGCACACGCACTGTTTGACATATTTACACCCGGAAGTGGAGGCGCCATCGGCTTCATCTGCAGTCACCTCCACTTCCGGGGGTAATGACGTGCATGCGCGCTAATCATCTTCGCCGCTCGACAAGCAGCAGCAGAGTGGGTACGTACGTGCCGTGTTTGTGAATGAGTACACAGGCGCAAGAATTCAGCATTGGATTATAGGTCTGGCACTGTCAATCTAAGGGCAGGAGGGTGTTTGGAGTACGAGGGGCGTCTCATACTGCATAAGCCCGCCTCTTGGTGCTCCAATGGCTCATTTGCATAATAAAAAAAGGTCTACATTTCTCCACAACGGCAGGAACTACAAAGATGATACAGGTGTCGTTATATTCAGCTAGATCAACCCTACCAAGCCATATGCCTGCTTGATCCTGGTGACAGAGCCTCTTTGATACAGTAGAACCCAAAAAACCTAGACATAGACAGCTAATTCATGACAAAGAGAAAAAATTATTCTTGGAAAAGGCAATAATTTGGAACCCTGGATAAAGGTACTAATTAGTTGCTATTTAATGTTATAGTATTAATTATTACTATGGTAATTGCTGCTATATTCATATTATTTTATTATAAGTTTATTTTTGTTAGTATTATTAATATTAAACTAGAATTGCAATTTGGCAATACTATTACTACTACTTCCACACACACACTGCGTTACTTGATGCATTATTTGTTTCGTCAGTGACGTTATATTATTATTAATGATCAGGTCCCTAACCCTAAAGTATTTGTTACCTAATTATTAAATGGGTTTATTGGGTTAAATGGGTTATTTTTTTGTTCCTTGTATGTTGTTATATTCATCTACCGTGGCCCCATTCTCCTAGTTAGCTGAGCGTCACATGACCTGTGATGTCAGCTTCTTCCCCTGCTCTGATGACGTGCAGTGCACAAGCCTGAGAGATCAGGCGGAGAAGGTCTGCCTCTGTTCAAGGGATGTCACTGTGTAGGCTGTGCTGGTTGGAGCAACAAGCCACATCCCCTGCACTGCCTCATCTGCTGGCTGAGCTGTCTGCCCTGTGTCTCCCCTCCCACTGGATTCTTCAGGTAACTTCAACCCCTTCTGCCATCAGCAGCTCAGACTCGGGGCTGGAGGCTTTGCTTCAGGTACTGAGTAGTTGCTTGGTTTACTCTTCTCCAGGCACTGAAGAGATGCATGCTGTGCACAGGTTCCCCCCACCTCCTCTTTGCCCTGCAGACACAGAGCTGACAAAGACCGGAGTTCTCTCCTCTGTACTCTTCTGCTGGCTGTGAGGAAGTGTCTGCAGAACATTGGAGGACAGGGACCCGATGGATGAGAAGGCAGCCGGAGTTTGCCTTCTACAGAGGCCTAGGAGATTCGGCACCTGGCTGGGTCTCCTAGGGAACTGTCAGTGTATTACACAGATGTATTGTAATGCATTCAGAGGGGATCAGACCCCCAAAAGTTGAAGTCCTAGAGTGGGACAAAAATAGAAAGTAAAAAAGTGTTTTTCATAATAAAACATAACAAAAAAAGCCCCTTTTCCCTAAAGTTGTAAAAAATAGAAAATACAGACATATTAGGTATTGCCGTGTCCATAATGACCAGCTCTATAAAAATAACACATAATCTACCCCGTCAGATAAATACAAAAAATAAATAAAAACTGTGCAGTTTTTTTTTCACCTTACATCACAAAAAGTGCCATCAAAAAGTCATATGTACCCCAAAATAGTACTAATCAAACCGCCATCTTATCCTGCAAAAAATGCGCCCCTACATAAGACAATCGCCCCAAAAATAAGAAAAATATGGCTTTCAGAAAATGGAGACATTGAAACATCATTTTTAAATGTTTTTATTGTGTAAAAATTAATAATACATTTTTAACCACCTCAGCCCCCCTAGCTTAAACCCCCTTAATGACCAGGCCACTTTTTACAATTCCGCACTACACTACTTTACCCGTTTATTGCTCCGTCATGCAACTTACCACCCAAATGAATTTTGCCTCCTTTTCTTCTCACTAATAGAGCTTTCATTTGGTGGTATTTTATTGTTGCTGAAATTTTTACTTTTTTTGCTATTAATAAAAATTTAACGACATTTTTGCAAAAAATGACATTTTTCACTTTCTGTTGTAAAATTTTTCAAAAAAAACTACATTTCTATATACATTTTTCTCTAAATTTATTGTTCTACATGTCTTTGATAAAAAAAAAAGTCCAATAAGTGTATATTTATTGGTTTGGGTAAAAGTTATAGCGTTTACAAACTATGGTGCAAAAAAGAGAATTTCCGCATTTTGAAGCAGCTCTGACTTTCTGAGCACCTGTCATGTTTCTTCAGGTGCTAGAATGTCAGGATAGTATAAATACCCCCAAATCACACCATTTTAGAAAGAAGACACCCCAAAGTATTCGCGGAGGGGCATGGTGAGTTCATGTATCATTTCATTTTTTTTCACAAGTTAGCGGAAAATGACACTTTCTGAAGAAAAAAATAAAAATAATAAAGTTTCCATTTCTGCTAACTTCTGGCAAAAACTTCTGGCAAAAAAAAAAAATATCTCCCACGGACTCACTATGCCCCTCAGTGAATACCTTGGGGTGTCTACTTTCCGAAATGGGGTCACTTGTGGGGTGTGTTTACTGTTCTGGCATTTTGGGCGGGGCTAAATTGTGAGCAGCCCTGTAAAAGCTAAAGGTACTCGTTGGAATTTAGGTCCCCTTTGTGCACCCAGGCTGCAAAAAAGTGTCACTCATGTGGTATCGTCGTGCTCGGGAGAAGTAGGGCAATGTGTTTTGGGGTGTATTTTTACATATACCCATGTTGGGTGAGAGAAATATCTCTGTATAAAAATTTTTATACAAAGTTGTCAGTTTACAAAGTTGTTGTTTACAGCGATATTTCTCACACAAAGTATGGGTATATATAAAAATACACCCCAAAACACATTGCCCTACTTCTCCTGAGTACGGCGATACCACATGAGTGACACTTTTTTGCAGCCATGATGCGCAAAGGGGCCCTAAAACCAATGAGTACCTTTAGGATTTCACAGGGCATTTTTACGCATTTGGATTCTAGACTTCTTCTGACGCTTTAGGGGCCCCTAACATGCCAGGACAGTATAAATACCCCACATGTGACCCCATTTTAGAAAGAAGACACCCCAAGGTATTCTGTGAGGGGTATGGTGAGTTCATGTAAAATTTTATTTTTTGTCAAAAGTTAGTGAAATAAGAGACTTTGTAAAAAAAAAAAAATATCAATTTCCGCCAACTTGTGCCAAAAAAATAAAAATTTTGTGAACTCGCCATGCCCCTCACGGAATACCTTGGGGTGTCTTCTTTCCAAAATGGGGTCACATGTGGGGTATTTATACTGCCCTGGCATTTTAGGGGCCCTAAAGCGTGAGAATCCAAATGCGTAAAAATGCCCTGTGAAATCCTAAAGGTACTCATTGGTTTTAGGGCCCCTTTGCGTATCTTGGCTGCAAAAAAGTGTCACTCATGTGGTATCGCCGTACTCAGGAGAAGTAGGGCAATGTGTTTTGGGGTGTATTTTTACATATACCTATACTGTGTGTGAAAAATATCCCTGTAAATGACAACTTTTAAAAAAAATGTATACAAAGTTGTCAATTTACAGAGATATTTCTCTCACCCAGCATGGGTATATGTAAAAATACACCCCAAAACACATTGCCCTACTTCTCCTGAGTACGGCGATACCACATGTGTGCCACTTTTTTGCGGCCAAGATGCGCAAAGGGGCCCTAAAACCAATGAGTACCTTTTAGGATGGCATTTTTACGCATTTTTCTTCTCACGCTTTAGGGCCCCTAAATTGCCAGGGCAATATAAATACCCCACATGTGACACCATTTTGGAAAGAAGACACCCCAAGATATTCTGTGAGGGGCATGGCGAGTTCACAGAAGATTTTTTTTTTGGCACAAGTTAGCGGAAATTGAGTTTTTTATTGTTTTTTCTCATAAAGTCTCCCTTTCTGCTAACTTTTGACAAAAAGTTAAATTTTTCACGGACTCACTATGCCCCTCAGCGAATACCTTGGGGTGTCTTCTTTCCAAAATGGGGTCATTTGTGGGGTGTATGTACTGTTCTGGCATTTTGGGTGGGGCTAAACTGTGAGCAGCCCTGTAAAAGCTAAAGGTACTCATTGGAATTTGGGCCCCTTTGCGCACCCAGGCTGCAAAAAAGTGTCACACATGTGGTATCGCCGTACTCAGGAGAAGTAGAGCAATGTGTTTTGGGGTGTATTTTTACATATACCCATACTTTGTGTGAGAAATATCGCTGTAAATTGACAACTTTGTATAAAAAAAAATTAAAAAGTTGTCATTTACAGAGATATTTCTCTCACACAGTATGGGTATATGTAAAAATACACCCCAAAACACATTGCCCTACTTCTCCTGAGTACGGCGATACCACATGAGTGACACTTTTTTGCAGCCAAGATGCGCAAAGGGGCCCTAAAACCAATGAGTACCTTTAGGATTTCACAGGGCATTTTTACGCATTTGGATTCTCCCGCTATAGGACCCCTAAAATGCCAGGTCAGTATAAAAAACCCACAAGTGACCCCATTGTGGAAAGAAGACACCCCAAGGTATTCCGTGAGGGGCATGGCAAGTTCACAGAAAAAAAAAAAATTTGGCACAAGTTAGCGGAAATTTATATATATATATATATATATATATATATATATATTTTTTTTTTTTTTTTTTTACAAAGTCTCATATTCCACTAACTTGTGACAAAAAATAAAATTTTGCATGAACTCGCCATACCCCTCAGCGAATACCTTGGGGTGTCTTCTTTCTAAAATGGGGTCACATGTGAGGTTTTTGTACTGCCATGGCATTTGAGGGTCTCCGCAATCATTACACGTATGGCCAGCATTAGGAGTTTCTGCGATTCTCCGTATATTGAGCATACGGGTAATGAGATTTTTTTTTACGTTCAGCCTCTGGGCTGAAAAAAGAAAAAAAATGAACGGCACAGATTTCTTCATTCGCATCGATCAATGTGGATGAAAAAATCTCTGCCAAAATCAGTGACTGCGATGCGGTGGGCTGGGCGCTAGCTACCTAACAAGTAGCTAACTAACTGGCGGTGATAAGGGACCCTTATGCCCCATTCACACGTCCGAAATTCTGTTTGCGGAACGGAATTGCGGATCCATTCATTTCTATGGGGACAGACTTTGTCCCGCTCGGATCCGGAATTGCGGATCCGCACTTACGGGTCTGCACTTCCGTTCCGCAAAAATATAGAACATGTCCTTTTCTTGTCCGCAATTGCGGACAAGAAAAAGCATTTTCTATATAGTTCTGGCAATGTGCGGATCTGCAAAATGCGGAAAGCACATTGACGGTGTCCGTGTTTTGCGGATCCGTGGCACGGATCTGTGGATCCGCGGATCCGCAAAACACATATGGACATGTGAATAGAGCCTTACAGGGGGGTGATCAGTGACAGGGGGGTGATCAGGGAGTCTATATGGGGTGATCAGGGGTTAACAAAGGGTTAATAGTGGTTATATAGTGAGGGGGGGTGGGGGGGGGTTAGTGTAGTGTTTGGTGCAACTTTATGTGTTACCTGGTCCTCTGGTGGTCGATCCCAGTAAATGGGACCACCAGAGGACCAGGTAGCAGGTATACCAGACGCTGTTAACAAAACAGCGTCTGATATACATCTTTGATCTAATTTATTTTACATTTACAGCCTGCCAGCGATGGATCATAGCTGGCAGGCTGTAGTATAACTGCAGAGCCGGGCTCGCGTTCACAGCAGATCTTGCCGCCGCCTGGACGCATCCGTGCGTTAGGCGGTCGGCAAAGAGTTAAAAAAGGAGACGTATCACCACGTCCATAACAACCTGCTCTATAAATATATCACATGATCTACCCTCTAAGGTGCATGCCGCCAAAACAACCAATTTTTTGGTCACCTTGCCCCATAAAGTGTAATACTGAATGATCAAAAAAAATGTACCCAAAAAAGATACAGATGAAAACATCAACTCTTCCCGCAAAAAAACAAGCCCCTCTACAAAAATGGCTTTCAGAAAATGGAGACACAAAAGCATGATTTTTCTTTTTTCAAAAATGCTTTAGTGTGTAAAACTGAACCAATATATATTTAATATTGTTGCATCTGTAACAACTTGCTCTATAAAATTAGGGCATGATCTAACCTGTCAGATGAACATTGTAAAAAACTAAAAATACAAACTGTGCCAGAACAGTAATTTTTTTTGTTAACTTGCCTCACAAAAAGCATATTATAGGATGATCAGAAATCATATGTACCTCAAAATAGTATCAGTAAAACTGTCACTTTATCCTGCAGTTTCCAAAATGGGGTCATTTTTTGGAGTCTCTACTGTAGGGGTGCATCAGGGGGCTTCATTTTGGACATGGTGTCTAAAAACTAGTCTAGCAAAATCTGTCCTCCAAAAACCATATGGCGCTCCTTTCCTTCTGCGCCCTGCCGTGTGCTCATACAGCAGTTTACCACCAGTTATGGGGAGTTTTTGTACACTGCAGAATCAGGATAATAGATTTTGAGTCTTGCTTGGCTGTTAACCCTTGCTGTGTTACAGAAAAAATTGATTAAAATGGAAAATATGACAAAAAAGTGAAATTTTGAAATTTAATCTTCATTTTCCTTCAATTCTTGTGGAACATCTAAAAGGTAAAAAAGTTTGTAAAATCAGTTTTGAATAACTTGAGGGGTGTGGTTATGTAAGCCCCACAAAGTAACTTAATAACTGAACTGGTCCTTAAAAAGTGGATTTTGGAAATTTTCTTAAAAATGTTAAGAATTGCTTCTAAAATTCTAAACCTCCGCTCTGAACCCAGACAACTCTTAAGTTAAAATGGAAATGGGTTATTCCGAAAAATAATAATTACCCATCTGTAAACAGGGAATAATCGCTCATCATTTATCTCTGACTAATATTAAGATATTAATATTTAACTTTCTTATTTTCTTTTTAATTAGGTAATTTTATGTACTTTGTGGGAATCTCTAAGTGGTTTCTTCTGGGCAGTCGTCTAGTAGCAGGTAATGGCATTAATTTAAATTACCGTATTTTCTGGCATATAAGACGACCCCCTACTTTTCCTGTTAAAATATGGGGTTTGGTCTATACTCGCCGTATAAAGACTACCCCTCTTCTAACGCACACGATCCGAGCATGAGAAAACCACTGAGAGCAGGGAGAGGGGGCTGCTTCAGGAGCGACTGTCCTGGATGCAGTGCACAGTGGCTCGGCTAGAGGGCGCCTGTCCCTGAAGCTGAAGAAGGACAGCTTCTTCAGTCCGGCATGTAAGTAAAGAGGACTAGAGATGAGCGAACTTTAAAAAAAGTTCGGCGTTCGGGTTGTGGTAATCGCCGCATCCCTTTATGGATTCCACTACCGCGGACTATACCGGCATATGGAATCCATAAGGGGCGGCTTCCACAAACCCGAACTGTTGAACAGCCGAAGGACCTGGGGTGATGTCACCGTCATGTAATCAGTGCAGGGGGCGTGGCTCAGCACTGGATTTGGTCCCGTGCTGAGCCACGCCCCCTGCACTGATCACATGACGGTGACGTCAGCCCAGGTCCTTCGGCTGTTCAACAGTTCGGGTTTGTGGAAGCCGCCCCTTATGGATTCCATATGCCGGGATAGTCCGCGGTAGTGGAATCCATAACTGGATGCGGCGATTACCACAACCCGAACGCTGAACTCTTTTTTTAAAGTTCGCTCATCTCTAAAGAGGACCTTTCACTGGTCCAACAACTGTTAGATAATGATGGGAGATCCCTGGGTGCTGCTCTACACATACATATCATTATCTAACAATCGTTGGACCAGTGAAAGGTCCTCTTAAGTTTCAGCACGCAGTATACCGACGTATAAGACGACCCCCGACTTTGGAGAAGATTTTCATGTGTTAAAATTCAGTCTTATACGCCAGAAAATACAGTATATAAATTGTATAATAAAAACTTTGATGGTTGAGTGACAGATGCATGTGTATATTGCATGACAGCATTGTCAGAAAGTTCCTTTTTAGTTTACTTTATTTTTTATACTTTTCAGGTGTCGGTGCAGGAGCTGGTGCTTCAATATTTGGGTATTTGACCAGATGTTCTAGCTCCAGGGATCGTATACCAGTGTTTGCAATGGCCATGGCATGTCGTCAGGCAGGGCTTTTAATAGGTAAGGTCCCCTGCAACGGATGGTTGAACAATTGCAAGTCTTATTTCCTTAAATTAAAAGAGCTGTATTGTATAGATAGCCCATTTTCATATACTCTTTTCAGGAAACTCATTTCTTGGCCAGAATGGAGAGCATCTTTTGCAGTTCAGGTGCTGTTTTGTCCTACATTACACATTCATTGGGAGCTTGTTAACCCGTATAATAATTAATTATATATACACCAGTTTTTTGGGGAATTGTATAGCGCATCTATTTGTTTCCCCAATTTATGGTAATTAATTATTTTATATTGTAATTTAAATAAAAGCTATATTTTAAGGGAATTTTGTGTACCTATTTTTTGGTAGTTGAAATCCATTATGAATGGTACTGGTTTCATTTTAAGAAATTTTTGCAATCAATCTGTCACTTGTGAATATCCTCTATTGGTAGTTAGTACTTCATTAGATTAAAGGTGATGGGATATGCTATAAATGTCAAATAGGTGCTGGTCCCACCACTGAAACCCACTCCTATCTCCGGAACAGGGCCCTGAAGTGAATGGAGAAAAAGCCAGGTGTCTGTGTGGCCACCCTCCATTCACTGCTGTGCATTGCAAACATGTGAACCCCCCCACAAAAGTTGTAATATATGCCCCCCAAAAATCCCATGTAGATCCACTTTTAACCCCCAGAATCCGAGATAATACTCAAGCTGGCCATTTAACTGTGTATGTGTGGCGGTCAATGTCGACTGTCATATCTCAGAGGTCTACAGAGGGAGGGGGCTTTCTTTTTCACTACTTTGGCCCCCCGCAATGTTATTGCAGGGTGCTGATGCTTGCTATGGCACCTGGAAGGCTTACGAAGGCCTCCAGATCTGCCAGCTACAGAAGCCTATCAGTGTGTATAGGTGACCCACCTGCTGTATTTCCCAATGCAATGGAGTTTATACCTGGGTCTGAGCTCTGGCCCCTTTGATGCTTATTTCTTGCCAGGATTTTCCATCTCCACCCATTTTTCATTCCTTTGATCTTTCTGATGCTTCAGTAACCTCCTCATCTGGCTCATCATCACAAAGTAGAAGTATCAAACGTCCAAAGCTTAAAGTGTAACTGTCATGTTTTCATCAAAAAATCAATTTTAGCATATGTTACTGCTGCAGCAGCATTATGCATAAAGCAATCTTTAGTTTCTTCACATACCACTGTTTTCCTTGAGTTTTTCCCTTAGTTACAGCTGTTTAAACATTTACAATATAAGGACCTTCTCTAGATGGCTCCTCTGCCAGTTCTCTGAGGCCAAAACTGCTTTCCCTCACTTCCCATACACACTTGCTGTAGCCAGCGGCTCCCTGCCAGCCAATCAGATTGGATTACTGAGAGACACGCCTCCTGACTCTGAAGCCTAAAAACATTTTCCTTCAGTACAGATTACACTATCCCCATTGTTCCTGATTATGGGACACCCTGACTTCCCAGCAGGCTCTTTATTCTGTCGATTCAAAACTTGCTGAATCAGGGAAAGTGCAGTGCTCCCCATTTTAGAAAGTCAGGATAGTGGCTAACATATTTAGAACTGTTCAATCTCTCTGACCCTTACCAACTGGGCTCCTGGACTCCTTTCTCGCATTCAGCATATGATAGATCCCTGCCTTGTAAAAGTCTGCATTGGTTCTGGTATTCTCCGACACTCTCTATCTGGCTTTTATAAGTTATTGGTCTCATGTCCCTCAGATTTTAGACCCTCATACATTGACAGATGTAGCCACAAAGAGGCCAACCGAATTTATATATAAAAAAAAGTTTTTGAAAAAAATAAGTTTCAAGTTTAAAATACAGCCCCCCCATCAGATTAACTCCGTAAAAAAATTAAAAACGATGCCAGAAGAGCCATTTTTGGTCACCTTGTCTTCCAAAGAGCATAATCAAGTGATCAAAAAGTTGTATATACTCCAAAATCGTACCAATAAAAACACAAAAAATGAGCCCTCACCTTTTTGGCAATGGTCTTGTGTATGTCTCTCAGAAAATGACGACACAAAAACATGATTGTTTTTTTTTCAAAAATGCTTTTATTGTATGAAAGTGGTAAACCTTTCAAAAACCTATATAAAATGAGTATCTCTGTAATCATACTGATCGGCAAAACAAATATAAGGTCATTTTTTCTGCAGGGTGTACACCTTAAAAACAAAACTTAAAAGCAGTGCCTTTTCTTCATCCTGCTGCCCAAAAGGGAACTAAAAAGCCATCAAAAAGTTTAACTGTATTTACCTCAAAATATAACCATTGATAATGGAAACTCATCCCACAAAAAATAAGTCACACAGCTCCAAGAGAAAAATAAAAAAAGTATGGACTTTTATTCTGTCTTGGTAGCACATGGGCAGCAAACACTTAGCTAATTACATTGTCACATACATCTTGGATTTACTGTAAATCAAAGAATTTCAAGGTTTTCTTGCTTTTCTCTGAGCTGCTGTCTCACTAACAGGCCAGCTAATTCTTAGCTGCTGGAAGTCGGGTTCCCACCCAGTCTTGTCATGAAAATAGAAACTCCAGCTTATGCAGTGCAAAAGGATTTTTATTTGGATTGCGGCATATCATACACGTCGTGACGTTTCAGCCACAAGCAGGCGTTCATCAGACTGGTGCCGCTGGAGAGACTGTCTGGTTGACTGGCCTGCATGGAATATGCAGCTACGCCTGCTGGTAAGTGGAGATACGTGTATTCCACGCACGCCAGTCACCCAAACAGTCTCTCCAGCGGCACCAGTCTGATGAAGGCCTGCTTGTGGACGAAACGTCACGACGTGTATGATATGCCGCATGCCAAATAAAAATCCTTTTGCACTGCATAAGCTGGAGTTTCTATTTTCATCACTAACAGGCCATTTAGCTCACAAGCCTTCAGTGCTGGACGAAATACAGAAATGAATTTGCACAAGACGTTTAGTGATGGGGTAGCAATATGAAAACTCTAATTGTTCAGCATGTTTTTCTCGTTTCCTATTCTACTTAACAATGGTGATATTCCTGGCAGTAGTTAATGATTGATAAATAGCATATTCCTTTATCTCTACATGGACAATAATAATCAACTAGCTCCTGGCAGTGTTTGGCCCCTTGCAGACGAGCAGGAGCAGATTAGGTCCGCATGTGTTGCGGATGCGTTCAGTGAAAACTGCGCGATTTCACAGTTTTGTTTGCGATCATTTGTTCAGTTTTTATCGCGCGGGTGCAATGTGCATTGATGCGTTTTTCACGTGCGTGATAAAAAAGCGGAAGGTTTACAAATAACATCTCTTAGCAACCATCAGTGAAAAACGCATTGCATCCGCACTTGCTTGCGAATGCGATGCGATTTTCACGCAGCCCCGTTCACTTCTATGGGGCCAGCGTTGCGTGAAAAATGCAGAATATAGAACATGCACAAGTGATGCGTGAAAACAACGTTCATGTACACAGACCCATTGAAATGAATGGGTCCGGATTCAGTGCGGGCGCAATGCGTTCGCATCATGCAAGGGCACCCGCACGGAAAACTTGCTCGTCTGCAAGGGGCCTTTTGTCACATAAACTGGTTACGAAACCCCAGTCATGAATAACTCCAACTTGGAGCACATGGAGGTAGTAGAACTAGAAGGATATTTATCCTCAGAAAAGTAAACATACGGATATTAACCACTTCCAGACACAGTTTTCACCTTCCAGGCAAAGCCTAATTTAAAAATCTGATGCATCACTTTATGTGGTATTAACTTTGGAATTTTTATCACTTATCCGAGCCATTCTGAGCCTTTTTTTCCCATGATGCATTGTACTTCATGCTAGTGTTAAATTTGGGTCGATACGTTTTCCTTTATCCTAAGGCCTAATTCACACGTCCGCAAAATGGATCCGCATCCCATCTGCAATTTTGCGGAAGGGTTGCAGACCCATTCATTTCAAAGGGGCAGGAATGGATGTGGACAGCACACTATGTGATGTCCGCATCCGTGTTTCCGCACATGCGTTTCCGTAAAAAAATAGAACATGTCCTATTCTTGTTCGCAATTGCGGACAAGAAAAGGCATTCTCTATATAGTGCCATCAATGTGCGGTCCACAAAATGCGGAATGCACATTGCAGCCGTCCGTGTTTTGCGGATCCGTGTTTCCGCAAAACACCCTACGGACTTGTGAATTAGAGTTTGCCATTTTCTAAATTTGAATTGCTCTGCTTTTAAGACAAATAGTGATTCCTCAAAGTTAGATATAAGGTGAATGCTAATTACTATCTGGTCATACCCTATGTCAGTGATGGTGAACCTTTTACAGACTGAGTGCCCAAACCGCAACTGTTAAACGAAAATATATAGATACTCTAGCCTAAATATACATGAATCACTGCCTGTATGGATACTCTGTGCGTAGAGAGACTTATGACAGAGGGAACATATGGAGTTCATTTTCCAGTGGTATGAGTTGCATCCACCCGAAAAAAAATCCAGATTCTAGATCAGTAGTGATAAAATTGGTCTAATGCCCTCAGAGGAAGATTAGTCAAGCCCTAAACTCAAACCCAGTTATCTAATTCAGAACATGCCTAAAGTCACCTTGGCTTTGTCTGTGGCAGATCTGGTAGGGACTATTCCAATAACTTGTACAGTATTAAAAATGGATCCTTACGTCGCTGACTGAACACTATCTATTCTGCTCAACGCGTTTCCCCAGCTTAGGCTGGATCATCAGGAGCCTAAGATATATAGGCGACCCATTAAAGCTAATCTTAGAGAAAACATCAAAGATCTGCGCCTTATAGTGCCACAGCTGGTATTGTGGGGCAACTATTGTGACAGTGTATCACAGTATACTCATTGAAGTTTGCACATAAGAAGAAGGACCGCAGACCCTCTCATGGTGTGAGGTCGCGCCTGAACTAAAGATAGCACGTGGAGAAGTAACACTGCCCCCTTTGGTGGTGTGAGGCCGCGCGTCCGGCTCTGGTATGACCGTGACGCGTGCGCCTCCATGTGCCTCTAAAGAAACCTATACCCTGCGCATTGAGTAGGGAAGGACCAATCAAAATGTGGAGGCCGATTAGGGGAGGCAGGGCTAGGACGTGTAAGCCGCTCCCCGCTGATCTGCAGCAGAATAGACTGGTCCTTCTGAATGAAAGGACAGGAAGGGGGAAGGTAATTCGGTATAAGGAGATACTGGGTATGGGGCCAAGACAAGGGACCCTAGTTACAAACGTTTGCATGGTATATGAATATAAATATGGTTAAATAGTCATGTGGATCATCATGCCCTTTGGCAAAGACTCCACAGTATTCAAATCATCCATGCCTCTATAAATGGATTATGAATATAACCCTGAGTATATCCTATGTTAATCATTAATAGGGTATCACTGTAGTGTTGATATTATTATCAGTATAAATTATATAGTAATAAATTAGCCTTTTTATATACCTTGACAGTGACCTCTTCAGGGGCCGGCCCACTTAACAATGGCCACTACAGCACCCCGTCCCTTAACATTGAACTCCATAGGGGACCGTCCTCTTATCTGTGTCCTCCACTATTTCCTGCCCCTTAACAGAGACTTCCACAGCACTCGACCCTTTGACAGTGACCTCCACAGTACCCCGCTCCCTTAACAGTGACCTCACAGTACCCTGCTGCCTTAACAGTGACCTCCACAGCAGCTGCTCCTTTATTAATGGCCCTGCCCTCTTAACAGTGACTTCCACAGTGCCCGTCCCTTTAACAGTGACCTCCACAGCAGCTGCCCCTTCAATAGTGGCCCCTGCCTCCTTAACAGTGAACTGCACAGTGCCCTGTCCCTTTAAGGCTAGGGCTACATGACGACATGTGTCGCGCAACATTTTGTCGTACCAATGTCACGCAACAATTCTTATAATGATAGGCTATGGTTTTGCACTGCTGCATGCTGTGAATGCAGCATGACAGTCGCAAAAAATCCATCGAAGATGGATGCATGTAGCAGTGTAGTTGTGCCCTATGTGTCGTGCAGCCCTAGCCTAAAACTGACCCACCATGTTTTTACTATGACGTAATATTTTTTTTTTAATTTAGTTTAGTTTCCCGGAGAACCCCTTTAACCCCCTCCTGCATTTTTACGTACATGTACATGAGGAAATGTGGTCCCTTTCCGCATCCTCATGTGCATGTTCGTGATGTGATCGGGCGGGTTTAAGAGCTGCAACCGCCTTATCCGCAGCACGGGCCCCTGCTGCATCCGCCGGCATTGCTGTATGTGGTGATGCCGGCGGATTAACCCTTTCATATGCCGCGGTCATCACTGTCCACTGCATGTGCGGAGTTTACAGAGGGAGGGGGCACCCTCTGACTCCATCGGCCCTCTGCACTGCACTTACAGGGGGACGATGGTTGCCATGGCCAGCTACAGAAGCCCAGTAGATCCAGCCTGTGTAAGACGCTGACAGCTCATTTCAGTACAATACAGAATGTATTGTACTGAATTGAAACAGGGATCAAACCCTGAAAAGGTGAAGTCCCACAGTGGGACAAATTAAAAATTAAAAAAAAGGCCCCCTCACCATAAAATAGTGTATTAAAATAAATAAAAAAACAGACATATTATGTATCGCCTCGTCCGTATCGACGTGCTCTATAAAAATGTCACAATCTACCACCTCAGGTGAATGCCGTAAAAAAAATTCTATTTTTTTTTGTCACCTTACATCACAAAAAGTGTAATTCCAAGCAATCAAAAAGTCATCTGCACCCCAAAATCGTACCAATCAAAGTCATCTCATCCCGAAAAAAAATTAGCCCCTACCTAAGACAGTCGCCCCCAAAAAATAAAAAAAATAAACTATGGCTCTCAGAATATGGAGACACTAAAACATGATTTTTTTTTGTTTCAAAAATGCTGTTATTGTATAAAATTTAACTAAATAAATACAAAAGTATACATATTATGTATCGCCGCATCCGTAAGAACCTGCTGTATAAAAATATCACATGAACTAACCCCTCAGGTGACCACCGTAAAAAAATAAAAACTATGTAAAAAAGCAATTTTTTGTCACCTTACATCACAAAAAGTGTAATACCAATGCATCAAAAAGTGATACGCACCCCAAAATCGTACCAATCAAACCGCCATCTCATCCTGAAAAAAATATGCCCCTACATAAGATAGTCGCCCAAAAAATAAACTATGGCTTTCAGAATACAGAGACACAATTTTTTTTATTTTTTTTCAAAAATGCTTTATTATTTAAAACTGAAATAAACAACCAAAAAAAGTAGTCCTATTTGGTATTTTCGCGTCCAAAACAACCTGCTCTATAAAAATAGCACATGATCTAACCAGATCAGATGAACATTGTAAAAAACTAAAAATAAAAACAGTACCCAAACAGCTATTTTTTGTTACCTTACCTCACAAAAAGTGTAATATAGAGCAACCAAAACTCACATGTACCCTGAAATAGTACCAACAAAACTGCCACCTTATCCTGTAGTTTCCAAAATGGGGTCACTTTTTTGGACTTTCTACTCTAAGGGTGCATCAGGGGTCTTCAAATGTGACATGGCAACTTAAAATTATCCCAGTGAAATCTGCCCTCCAAAAACCATATGGCGTTCCTTTCCTTCTGCGCCCTGCCGGGTGCCTGTACAGCAGTTTACGACCACATATGGGGTGTTTCTGTAAACTACAGAATCGGGGTAATAAATATTAAGTTTTGTTTGGCTGTTAACCCTTGCTTTGTTACTGGAAAAAATCGATATAAAATCTGCCAAAAAAGTTAAATTCTGAAACTTCATCTCCATTTTCCTTTTAATTTTGTGGAACACCTAAAGCGTAAACAAAGTTTGTAAAATCAGTTTTGAATACCTTGAGGGGTGTAGTGTCTAAAATGTGACCATTTATGGGTGGTTTCTATTATGTAAGCCTCACAGAGTGACTTCAGACCTGAACTGGCCCTCAAAATTTAGGTTTTGGAAATGTTCTTAAAAATTTTAAGATTTGCTTCTAAACTTCTAAGCCTTCTAACATCCCAAAAAAAGAAAATGTAATTTAAAAAATTATCTAAACATAAAGTAGACATATGGAAAATGTAAAGTAATAACCATTTAGGAGGTATCACTATCTGTTTTAAAAGTAGAGAAATAGACATTTAGAAAATTGTGAATTTTCTCAAATGTTTGGTAAATTTGGAATTTCTTTACTCAAATTTACCACTGTCATGAAGTACAATATGTGATGAGAACACAATCTCAGAATGGCCTGGATAAGTGAAAGAGTTTTAAAGATATCGCCACATAAAGGACACATGTCAGATTTGCAAAATTAGGCTGGGTCCTGAAGGTGAAAAATGGCTGTGTCCTGAAGGGGTTAATGGACATCTAGGATATAAATGCAGATGTCCAAAAAGGTTATATTGTATAGTGGAAGAAGGGTCATGTTTTCAGTTGTACACAATTCATTCAGCTGGAAATATTACTCATCATTTCTTCCTCTGGCTCTTTACAGGCCCGGCATTTAATGTCTTCCTAAGATATTGCACCTTTCAGATTGGACCATTCCATGTGGACAAGTTTACCGCTCCTGGTGTAAGTATACAGCGCAAAATAATGTATCATAGTCAACCCTTGGGATACCAGAGGTTTTTTTATTTTGGCATTTTCATTTTTCTTCCTGGAGCCATAACTTTTTTATTTTTGCGTTCACATATCCATATGAGGGCTTGTTTGGAGGGCTTTAGATGCCGTGATTACACTTGATTATGGCATCTAAAGGCTGTAATGTCCCCAATCTGCATTAAACAGCAGAGACCTGCCCGCTATGGTACCCGCTGCGTGTGCAAGCGGGCGCCATGTTTAAAGACTGCACCAGTGCCGTCACCTTCCTCATTAGGCTATGTGCACATATGGCTGATACGCTGCAGATTTTCCACCACAGATGGCATAACCTAAAGATTATTGATGAATTAACCGCCTCTGGACCGCCGCACGCAGGATCGCGTGACCTCGGTGGGCCAGTTATTCCTCGTTGACGCGCGGCAGAATATCGGGGAAGGCGCAGGACAAGTTCGACACCAGCCTGCCAGCCAAGGATCTGCGCTGGCAGGCTGGTGACTTTTAAAAAAACGAATCAAAAGCCATCTAACTATTTATAAATATAATGCATTAAATGGCTTCTGTGCTGGGTCCTTTTGATCGGTTGGACCCAGCACACAGCACATGTCACAGTGAGTACACCAAGCACCAGACACACAGGCCCAGATCACCCCCCATCACCCATATTAACCTCTTGATCACCCCCTATCAATCACCTGTCAATCACTAGTGAAAGGAAAAAAAGTAATCAGTGTAAACTGTCACTTTTTTTTTTCACCAGTATTGACTGCTAGGTTTAGTTTAGTTTAGGCCCCTTTGGTAGGTAGTTAGCTTCCGTTAGCGCCCAGCCCACCGCACCACAGTCACTGATTCGCTGATTAGCGTAGCGATAATCAGCATTTGTACTTTTATAGTATCTTTAAGTGATCAGAACTGATCACAGTCAGATCTATAATAGTATTAGTGTCACCTTAGTTTGCCCCCCACCCAAAACACAGTGTTTGCCCGATCAGGCCTGATCTGGTCGCCCACACGTGCGTTCACCCACGTCCGCCCCGCCGCAGTGACAAAAATTTTATTTTATTTTTTACCACTGCACAATCACTTCACAAGCGCTGCGGTGATAAAAAAAAATCGGTTTTGATATTTTTTATCAATCGCAGCGGCTTTCTGTACTTTGCTAGCCTCCCATTTGTAAGACAGGCTTGCTTTTTTTCTTGGGTAGTCTCGGGGAATACCTCCTAAATTTAGTTGTCCAAATGTCAAATAAGGGGTATTCGTCTGAAGAGGCCTACAGGATTCTGACCCAGTCGGATGAGGAATGGTAACCCTCATCTGACGAATCTAGTGGGTCAGAATATGAACCTGTAAAAAGCAGTGGCAGTCTGACCCAAAGTTCGGACAAGAAGGTTGAGGTCCCTGATACCACCAGGCGTACCCGGCCCCGTGTCGCTAGACCACAGGTTGCGCAGGATCCGTTTCAAGGGCAGCAGAGTGGGGCTGGCGCTGTCGGATTACGTGGTGAGGCATACACCAGCAGCGCAGCCCATCCTGGACCTAGTACCAGCATTGCCCGTAGAACATGGTGAAGTGGCGAGCACCAGAAGGGCAGTTGAAGCTGGTACGGTGGCACGTGCAGTAGTTTCCCTGTCGCAGACACCGCGCAGACAGGCCCGTAGAGCCCCTAGAATCCCTGAGGTGCTGGCAAACCCTGATTGGCAGCCCCCATCTTCAGCCGCACCATTAGTTCCCCCTTTCACCGCCCAGTCAGGAGTTCGGGTGGAGACAGCTCAGATCAGATCGGCACTGGGGTTTTTTGAGCTGTTTTTCACTGCGGAGCTCTTTGACCTAGTCGTGGCAGAAACAAACCGGTATGCCACTCAATTTATAACCGCCAACCCGGGAAGCTTCTATGCCCAGCCTTTGGTGGAAACCAGTCCAATTTTCCGAATTTAAACCTTTTCTGGGCCTTCTCCTCAACATGGGCCTGACAAAAAAACATGAATTGAGGTCATATTGGTCCACGAACCCAATTTATCACATGCCCATGTACTCTGCTGCCATGTCCAGGACACGATTTGAGACCATCCTGCGTTTCCTGCACTTTAGTGACAACACCACCTCTCGTCCCAGAGGCCACCTAGCTTTTGACCGGCTCCAGAAAATTCGGCCCCTCTTCGACACCAAATTTGCCGATTTGTATACCCCTGAAAAAAACATCTGCGTAGATGAGTTCCTGATACATTTTATGGTATGGGGTCAAATTGTATAAGCTCTGTGAAAGGGCCACAGGCTATACCCACAAATTTCGTGTCTATGAGGGTAAAGATCAGACACTGGAGCCGGTCGGTTGCCCTGACTACCTGGGGAGCAGTGGGAAGACAGTCTAGGACTTGGTGTCACCCTTATTCGGCAAGGGGTACCATCTTTATGTGGACAATTTCTACACAAGTGTGCCCCTCTTCAGGCATTTGTTCCTAGAACAGATTGGCTGCTGTGGCACCGCGCGACCTAGTCGCCAGGGCTTCCCCCAATGGCTCATTACCACCCGTCTTGCAAGGGGGGAGAGGGCTGCCTTGTGTAACGAAGAACTGCTCGCGGTGAAATGGAGAGACAAGCGTGACGTTTACATGCTCTCCTCCATTCACGCAAACACGACAATCCAAATTGAACGGGCAACCAGTGTCATTGAAAAGCCCCTCTCGGTCCACAACTATAATTTGCTCATGGGAGGGGTGGACTTCAATGACCAGATGTTGGCCCCATATTTGCTTTCCCGAAACACAAGAGGCTGGTATAAGAAGGTGTCTGTATATCTTATTCAATTGGCTATGTACAATAGTTTTGTTCTCTACAGTAAGGCTGGGAGAACAGGATCCTTCCTCAAATTTCAGGAAGAGATCATCGAGAACCTCCTGTATCCAGGAGGTTCCGTGGCCCTAAACCCCAGTGTAGTGAGCCGTCTACACGAGCGACACTTCCCCAGTGTCGTTGCTGGTACCTCAACCCAACCGCCACCCCGAAAAAGATGTCGTGTGTCTGTAGCAGGAGTGGAATAAGGCGTGACACCCGCTATTTCTGTTCTGACTGTCCTGACCACCCTGCCCTATGCCTAGGGGAGTTTTTCCGGAAGTACCACACTCAGGTACACTTAGGGACGTAGTCACCGCAGGACACAGGTAGTTTTTACATAAGGGTCTCTCAGGATACTAGGTTTTGAGAGACCCTAACACACAGGGGTGCTAGTGTACTACTGCAGCTATGTGAAACGGTAGAAACGTCTCCTTTCACTTGGGATAAAGTGCATAATGTACTTCGCACCATATCTGTGCGATTTACACTTTACACATTGTCCTATGGGAGAGGAGAGGTTTCTGCAAGGAAAATAAAGAGTGAAAAGAAAAAAAAAATTAAAATTAAACAGGTAGCAAGAAAAAGAAATCTTGAGTTAGTTTAGGCTTTAAAAGTTTTATGATGTTCAAGTTTATAAAGTTCATAACGTTCAAATTTATGAGCCTGCTGCTTGTTTTTTCTTTTTTTTACTAACCACCAATTATTTTCCAGCTGGAAACCGATGAAAACGCCACAGCACTGATGTGCATTCTGAGAGAAGCATTGCGCTGCTGTCAGAAGACACGTGAAGTCGGTGTATGCGGCGCTGCAAGACGAGATTTCTCCTCTGCAGTACAGGTACGTTTGCCCAGGCATATGAGCTGAGGAGAGGTGTTGGAGTTCATATGCTTTGGCAAACACTTTGTATCAAAAATCTGACAAAGATGTTTTTCTCCACAACGATCGATTGATCGATGTGAATGGAGAAATCACGTTTGCCAGGACATAGGAGCTGAAGTGGGTATGGATGTTTGGGCGGAGCCCCTATGTCCTGGCAATCGCCAGGCCCCTCTTTCTTTCTTTTTTTTGCATATTTTTTGGCAGAGATTTTTTCATCCACATCGATCGATGCGAATGAAGAAATCTGTGCCGTTCATTTTTTCTTTCAGTCCAGAGGATGAACGGAAAAAAAATCTCATTACCTGTATGCTCCATATAAGGAGAATAGCAGAAACTCCTAATGCTGGCCATACATGTAATGATTGCGGAGACCCTCAAATGCCAGAGCAGTACAAAAACCTCACATGTGACCCCATTTTGGAAAGAAGACACCCTAAGGTATTCGCTGAGGGGCATATTGAGTCCATGAAAGATTGAACTTTTGTCACAAGTTAGCGGAAAGGGAGACTTTGTGAGAAAAAAGAAATTCTATGAACTCGCCATGCCCCTCACAGAATACCTTGGGGTGTCTTCTTTCTAAAATGGGGTCACATGTGGGATATTTATACTGCCCTGGCATTTTAGGGGCCCTAAAGTGTGAGAAGAAAAATGCGTAAAAATGCCCTCCTAAAAGGTACTCATTGGAATTAGGGCCCTTTGCGCATCTTGGCTGCAAAAAAGTGTCACACATGTGGTATCTGCCGACTCAGGAGAAGTAGGGCAATGTGTTTGGGGTGTATTTTTACATATACCCATGCTGGGTGAGAGAAATATCTCTGTAAATTGACAACTTTGCATAAAAAAATGGAAAAAGTTGTCATTTACAGGGATATTTTTCACACACAGTATAGGTATATGTAAAAATACACCCCAAAACACATTGCCCTACTTCTCCTGAGTACGGCGATTTGGATTCCAGACTTCTTCTCACACTTTAGAGACCCCTAAAATGCCAGGGCAGTATAAATACCCCACAAGCGACCCCATTTTAGAAAGTAGACACCCTAAGGTATTCGCTGATTGGCATAGTGAGTTCATGGAAGTTTTTATTTTTTGTCACAAGTTAGCGGAAAATGAAATAAAAAAATAAATAAATGACAATCCATTTCCGCTAACTTGTGACAAAAAATAAAAACTTCCATGAACTCACTATGACCATCAACGAATACCTTAGGGTGTCTACTTTCCGAAATGGGGTCATTTGTGAGGTGTTTCTACTGTCTGGGCATTGTAATGCCTCAGGAAAAATGACAGGTGCTCAGAAAGTCAAAATGCGGAAATTCACTTTTTTGCACCATAGTTTGTAAACGCTATAACTTTTACCCAAACCAATAAATATACACTTATTGCATTTTTTTTTATCAAAGACATGTAGAACAATAAATTTATAGAAAAATTTATATAGTAATGTAGTTTTTAAAAAAAAGTTACAACAGAAAGCGAAAAATGTCATTTTTTTGGCAAAAATGTTAAATTTTTATTAATAGCAAAAAATGTTAAAATGTCAGCAACAATGAAATACCACCAAATGAAAGCTCTATTAGTGAGAAGAAAAGGAGGTAAAATTCATTTGGGTGGTAAGATGTATGACGGAGCAATAAACGGTGAAAGTAGTGTAGTGCAGAATTGTAAAAAGTGGCCTGGTCATTAAGTGTTTAAGCTAGGGGGGCTGAGGTGGTTAAAGGGCATCTGTCAGCAGATTTGTACCTATGAGACTGGCTGACCTGTTACATGTGCACTTGGCAGCTGAAGACATCTGTGTTGGTCCCATGTTCATATGTGCCCGCATTGCTGAGAAAAATGATGAGGCTCTGGGAGCCACGGGGGCGTTGCCTTTACACCTAGAGGCTCAGCTCTGTCTAAAACTTCAGTGCCCTCTGCACTTTGATTGAAAGGGCTAGGCACGTTTTCACTGGCAGTTGCAGAGGGAGAAAAGCCTCTAACTGTAACGGCAACGACCCCGTTGCTCCTAGAGGCTCATTTGTGTATATAAAATTATTTTGCTCAGCAATGCGAGCACATATAAACATGAGACCAACACAGATGCCTTCAGCTGCCAAGCGCACATGTACCAGGTCAGCCAGTGTCATAGTACAAATCTGCTGACAGATGCTCCTTAATGCCCCGTATGCACTTCTTAGAAATGGACATACCGGTCTCAGGAATGAATTGCTATAGCGTATTGACTAATGATTTTGAGCACTTTCTGTATAACGTGAATTCATTCTATAACATAGTTTAAATCCAGATTGCTGGCCGGTCCCACCACAATTGACAGGATGATCTGACAAATGTTTCTGGTCTA
The DNA here is from genome assembly GCA_033119425.1 of Bufotes viridis. Classification (NCBI taxonomy): domain Eukaryota; kingdom Metazoa; phylum Chordata; class Amphibia; order Anura; family Bufonidae; genus Bufotes; species Bufotes viridis. The sequence goes on from CM065592.1 coordinate 177,513,884, forward strand.
CACCCAGCTTTAGGATGATGGATATATTTTATATATATTTTACTTTACTGATAAGCAGTGTATCAGAGTTTAACATTTTCTTTGGACACCTTTCTCACCTTTCCAGATCTTCATGTGTGCTCTTTGGGCACTGATGCAGTTTGTGGTGATTTTTATGTTTTATGATCTTCCACCAAATCCTTCACCACAGCATGAGCGGGAACCCCTCTTGAAGCAGACAGACATTCAGAGTCCCCTATATGGAGCGATCAACTGTGTTCAGGACCCATCATCCAACCAGGATGATTTTACCAGCATGGAGGATTCAAGCCCTCCTTCAACTCTTCCAATAACAAATAATCATATTTGTTCTCAAAGTGCTGAGTTAAATGAAACCACTAAGAAACCAATGATAGGTAAGAGCAGCCAATGAAACCTACCAAAAAACTTTACTGCTTTGTGCCGAGAAGATGCTTGGCATTGTTTGATGAATAAGGCCGTATTCCGCACTGAAATCTGCATTCCTTGCAGAGTTTCCACAACTCCTTTCGCATGCATAGCAGAATTTGCCTGCAGATTTCTGGCATCTTCTTCTGTTGCAGAAATAAGTGGCGAGTCAGTCAATTCAGGTGGAAAACTCATGGATTAGATCCATTGAATAACAGTGGGTCTAATTATTGTCCAGATCTGTAGCAATACATGTGTACCGTGGCAGAAGAATACGGAAAACAGATGTCGGAAAATATTGCGTCATGTGAACATACGGTACCTTAAAAGAAACAGATGTAAGATACAAATAAGTATATATTCACATCTGAAAAAGGCCAAGGAGCCCATCTTATTTCACCATGTTACTAGGCATGTTTAAAGGGGGTTTACCAGGGTGAGAATGTTAATGGCGTATCCTCAGGCATCACTGCCAATTCATTGTTTATATCGGTGCAGGGTATTGCAAGCTTATCCCGTTACTGCAATCAATGTGAACACTTCCGTATCTATTAAATAATAGGCTGACCCAGAGTTTCACTTAAACTCAGCATGCACAGCTTTTTCATATAACTCAGCCGTATTCCACTCGATTCATGTTATAATGTTAGCGAGAATTATATTACTCACACTTCTGAGGAACCTCTAGTTTTCCATAGCTTTATTCTTCTGTATTAATAACATTCCTTGGCTCGCAGACCCATATCTTCAGAGAACACAGAGTTCACACACATACATTCAATGCGTGAAGATACTCATGCGTGAAGATCAGGTGTAACTAGCACCCTTAGGCTGGGTTCAGACTTGCGCGTATTTGATACGCGCGTAAAACACGCGTTTCTGGAAATGGGAAACGCGCGTCGTACACGCGTTCGTGTGATTGACTACTGTGGCGTTAATCACAATACGCGCAACAAAACGCCCCAAAGAAGCTCAAGAACTTTTTTGAGCGTAGGGCGTTTTTCAGCGCGTTCAAACGCGCTGTGAAACGCTCAAGTGAGAACCAGGGCCATAGGGAAGCATTGGTTTTCATGTGTTGAGCGTTTTACAGCGCATTTGAACGCGCTGTAAAACGTGCAAGTCTGAACCCAGCCTAATGCCCTTTTCACACGGAGGAGTTTTCCGCTCGGGTTCAATGCGTGACGTGAACGCATTGCACCCGGACTGAATCCGGACCCATTTATTTCTATGGGGCTGTGCACATGAGCGGTGATTTTCACGCATCACTTCTGCGTTGCGTGAAAATCGCAGCATGCTCTATATTGTCAGGCCTCATAGAAGTGAATGGGGCTGCGGGGAAATCGCAAGCATCCGCAAGCAAGTGCGGATGCAGTGCAATTTTCCCGCATGGTTGCTAAGAGACGGGTCCCAATCTTTATTATTTTCCCTTATAACATGGTTATAAGGGAAAATAATAGCATTCTCAATACAGAATGATTTGTAAAATGTGGATTAAGGGGTTAAAAATAAAAAAATTAACTCTCCTTATCCACTTAACTCGCCTTAGCCACTTGAGCGCGTAGTTGCCGATCTCTTCTGTCTTCTTCAAGCAATAGCTGCCGTCATCACATGTCCTTTAGCTGGCAGCTAATGCTTGAAGAAGACAGAAGAGATCGCAACTATGCCGTGATCCCTAGGAATTTGGTCTACTTTTTTTTTATATATATATTTTCAATCATATTTTTGGGATATTCTCGATTGTTGAATTTTTTTGTTATTTCATTTTTTTGTTCCTTAATCATGGCTATTCTTGGTTATAAGTGTTGCTCGTATTAATTGGCTTTTAGGGTTACCTTTAAACATATGTCTAGTGTGATGACTAGTATAAGGTAACATATTATTCCGATCAGTAGGTTTTGAATATAACGTAGTATTGAACCCTCCTGTGTCATTTTTTGTAATTTCTACATCTAAAAATTGTATAGTAGTAGAGTGGTAATTTCATTGGAATTTAATTGGAATTTAATTGATTCATGACATTAATTCAAATATTCTACAAAAGCCAGAAGGGATTGTTCAGTATCTTTCCATAGTAAAAAGATATCATCCACATAGCGTAGCCATATGGATGTATCTTGTAGTTTTCCAGGACCTAAAATAAAATTTTCCTCCAACGCCGCCATATAAATATTTGCAAAACTTGGTGCTGCGGAGGACCCCATTGAAGTCTCCCGCAGCTCCAAGTAATATTCATCATCAAATCTAAAATAATTTATAGTTAGAACAAACTCTAAGAGAGTTATAAGGAACATGATGGTTCTATTATCCAATGTTACATCTTGCATAAGGGTTTCTTTTACATATTGGAGACCTTCCTGTTGCGGAATATTTGTATATAGACTGTACATCAAGAGTACAGAGATAAGTAACGTCTGTACTATTTTCTTTATCTAGCCTTAGGCCTCATGCATATTTTGTTTCCTTGTCTGTTCCGTTTTTTTTTTTTTGCTGATAGGATGCAGACCCATTCATTTCAATGGGTCCGCAAAAAATGCGGACAGCACACCATGTGCTGTCCGCATCAGTATGTCCGTTTCGTAGCCTGGCAAAAAAATAGAACATGTCCTATTTTTTTCTAGTTTGCGGACAAGGATAGGCATTATTACAATGGATCCACAAAAAAACGGATGCCATGCGGACCGTCATCCGTTTTAGTTTTTTTTTGCGGACCGCAAAACACATACGGTCGTGTACATGTAGCCTTAGTAAGAAGTCAGTAGTATCCAGAAGGTATCTATTCAATTTTTTTAACTTGTTCTTGTAAGATGGGTTGTAGGAGAGAGTGAATACAGGACACAATTGGCCGCCCAGGTGGATTTAATCTATCCTTATGAATTTTGGGAAGCAGATATAGAATCCGCACTTTAGGATGTTCACATAATAGTGCTTGCATTGTTTTTCATTAACCATACCAGCAACATTATATTCTGATAAGATCATTTTTAATTCTTTCATAAATATGTTTGTAGGATTACATCTTAGTTTTTTGTAAATATTTTCATCACTTCATTGTTTTTTTGCAGCTATATATGCATCCCGATTCATACCTACAATTGCTCCTCCTTTATCTGTTCTTTTTATAATTATTGATGTATCTTTCTGTAATCTCTCTAATCACTTTCTTTCATCTTTTGTGCAATTATTTTTATTTTTTGGAACCTCTGTCCATTTACACGTAACCTCACTTGTTACTGCTAGTTGAAAAGATTTTAGCATATCACATGGCATGTCGGGATCAAATGTACCATCTCCTTGGGTATTGTCCTCTCCTTCTTTCACCATATCAGAGTTTTTTGTTGTATATCCTTATTAAAAACGCCTGTGTTTTTTTCTACTTGATCTTAGGGTACTTTCACACTTGCGGCAGTGTGATCCGGCAAGCAGTTCCGTTGCCTGAACTGCGTGCCTGATCAGGCAAACTGTATGCAAACGCTTGTCATTTTTTCTGACTGATCAGGCATTTTTCAGACTGATCAGGTCTGAAAAATGCCTGATCAGTCAGAATAATGCATTGCAATACCGGATCCGTGTTTCCGGTGTCATCAGGCAAAACGGATCCGGTATTTATTTTTTTAAAGGTCTGCACATGTCTCTCTTCATGCTGCGGTATTTCCTCCGTCCAAAACGCCTGACAGTGACTGAACTGAAGACATCCTGATGCATCCTGAATGGATTTCTCTTCATTCAGAATGCATTAGGATAAAACTGATCAGTTATTTTCTTGTATTGAGCCCCTAGGATGGAACTCAATGCTGGAAAAGAAAAACGCTAGTGTGAAAGTTAGTTTCATATATCCACTTGCTGCTGTTTCCTCTTGTATTAAATTCACTAGATGAACTCTGCCTTTGCTGATTGTATTGTGCACGTCTACGTTGTTTTCTCTCTTCTGCCCAGGTATAAACTCGATTATGTAAATAATCGCGATCGTCTCACTCAAATTTAGATACTTTCACTTTAAGGATAAATGATCGTAGTTTATCCAAGTTTGCTTTCCTTTCCTTATTTATTTTTTCACATTCTTCTACTGTTTTTTTGTTTTTTTTCCACTTCTTGACTTTCGTTTTGCACTTCTTTTATAGTTTGGTGCAAATATTTCACAGTTAGTAACATCAGGTCTAATGAATGTCTGTTATTCTTTGCATACCAACGTTAAAGGTATATAGCATGGTCATGCAGCAAAATAGGGGTTAATGGACATAGCAATCCCCTGGGAATACGCTAAACCTTGATATATTCAGTTAATGTTGATGCATGCAATATCAAACAAATATCAAGAAACTACATTGCTACAACATTGTCAGAAAAGGAAACAAAATGGAACAAAATAAAATGGGTGATATTAGAATATATCGAACCAGGACCATCTCCTGAAGATAATAAATGTAAATTATTGCAGCATGAAACTAGATGGGTTACTAAGATGAAAACATTAAAACCAAAAGGGTTAAATGACATCTGCAATTTTAAAGTATTTTTGTGATAAGTCTTTGTGTAACTAGGACCCTGTTCACACCTTGGTTATTTGATCAGTTGTTTTTATCAGTCACTGGGAGTCGGGGCCAGGGGCAAGTTAAAGTACTGGAACCTGGTTCCGATTCACAGAAACTGGTAGCTGGTTGAGTGACTGATGTGTGAACAGGACCATATAGATTGTTTTTAAGGGAGAATAGTAACCTGAAACAGACCCAGAATGGTAAATACTTAAGGGTGCTAGTTACACCTGATCTTCACGCATGAGTAAGGGGGCGTGACCTCCAAAGCGTCGCGCTTGAATGTATGTGTGTGAACTCTGTGTTTTCTGAAGATATGGACCTGCGAGCCAAGGAATGTTATTAATACAGAAGAATAAAACTATGGAAAACTAGAGGTTCCCCAGAAGTGCGAGTAATATAATTCTCGCTAACATTATAACATAAATCTAGTGGAATACGGCTGAGTTATATGGAAAAGCTTATCCTGTTCACTTTACTGGTGCAGCATCCTCCACCGCTGCTTGTAAGTAGACAGTGGGCAGGTAGATGGACCAAGGCAGAAAAAGGATGTGGCTGAAGGGCTCACGTCAGGTTTCAAACAGCCGATAAATGGATTTGGACCCCCAGCAGTCTGGAGGTCTATACTGAGGTTAGGATATCAATATTCTAAACCTGGAAAACACATTTTTATTGTACATTTCATTGCTATTTCTTTTTTCATGCAGCTATAAGTATGTTCTTTTTTGGTATTTTTAGACTGCGCTTTTCCAGCATATTCCCCTTTGCTTAGAGAGCATATGTCAGCCTATTAAACCATGCATACTGTCTGGGCAGGTTGATCCTGATGATTAAATTGATACGTGTCTTGTAAAAATTTGGTTGCAGCGTTCCTGTGGAAAAATTCTTTGACTCTTTATGCAGATCATGGCTCTAGCCGGCTTTAGCCTCACGCTGCACCGCAGCTCCTCATCTTTCCATTGTTGACCACACTCATCAGGACACCTGAAGCGCTCATTTGTATGAAGGATAAAAGTCTTTTTTTTTGTTAGGAATGCTACAAATGATTTTCACAAGACAGGTTTTATTTAATATGAAGGATCAACCCTTCTAGGCAGTATGTCTGGTTCAGGGGTTAATCCTCCCAATAGGTGGTCTTTAAAGGGGTTGTCCGGGTTTTTAATATTGATGACCTATCCTCATAGACCGCAACGTTGACGGCACGAGCGCATACGGCTGAACGGCGGGGGTGCCAGGTAACGGACCCCCGCCGATCTGATATTGATGACGTATCCTCATAGTAAAAGCCCAGACAACCCCATTAATGGAATGATTATCAGCCAGAACCAATCCTTTGTTTTCTCATTACCAGTCAAGGCTAGCACCCTTTTATTGGTATTGCTCCTCTTGTACTCCACAGCTTGTGCATGATGCTTAGCTGCACTCTTTATTGCCACTTTCACATGGTCAGTGTTTTGCATTAGTATTTGTAAGCCAAAACCAGGAGTGGAACCTACAGAGAAACGCTACGATGGAAATATTTGTGCCTCTTCCATGTTGTGGACCCCTTTCCTGGTTTTAGCTTACAAATGGTGATGCAAGATACTGACCTAAGGCTGGGTTTACACATTCAGGTTACTTGATGCAGTTTTTGAAGCTAAATCCAGAAGTGAATCGTAAACTAAGTACACGGAAAAAGGAAAGTGTCATCTTCTCTCCTTTTGGAATCCACTCCTGGCTTTGCATCAAGAAACCTGAACGTGGAAACCTAGCCTTTGTGAGATGCACACAGACAAAACAGAGGTGAGAATACTTCAGTCCTACGCTAAAAATGGAGGGCATTTCATCCACACGACTGCATAAAAAGTGGTACAAACTTTATTGAATTTTACAGTTTCACATATCTGTTAGGATTGAGGATTAAAGGCATGTGCAGATATAGGGCTCATTCAGACGGCCGTATCCGTTTTTGTGGTAAGTAAATTGCGGATCCGTAAAACATGGACACCGGCCATGTGCATTCCGAATTTTGCGGAACAGAATGGTCAGCCTGTGATAGAAATGCCCATCCTTTCTATGTTTTTTGTGGGGCCATTGAACGGAATTACGGATGCGGACAGCACACGGTGTGCTGTCCGAATATCTTGCGGCCCCATTGAAATGAATGGGTCTGCATCTGTTCTGCAATATTGCGGAACGGATGCGGACACAGATATATGGTTGTGTGAATGGGCCCATAATATATGGGGTGGTCATTTAGCAAGTCTCCACAATAGACCGCACAGACACAAATGGGACAGACATCTAGTGACACAATATCATGGAATGATGTTAATTGTAAAAGCTGGTTACTTCATGACACACATCAGGACATGTGCAGCCAGGGAGAAAGGTAAGGACATGTCTACTGTCTACGTATCTGCCGTTTTCTTCTTGTCCAATAATAACTGGGACATTCTTTTTGTATCATACCTGGGATCATTTACTGAGACCCCTACACCAGTTTTGTGCTGTCATTGCACCTAAATTTAGGGTGCGGTGTGGGCAGGGCCATTAGCCCTGGCAGATTTATCATCATTTACACTAGTTTACTGGGGTAAATGACGACTGAAATCTACACCAGCTTCCAGTTGGCATAGTTTTAATTGTAGTTACACAGACTGCAAGAGGAAGTGCTTAATTTATGACGAGGCCTTGTCATCCTTCCATGGGGCAGGGGATATCATGACCGGTGTAGCACATGATTGTCTTTGATGAATGACCCCCTACCGGTCATTCCATCCATTCATGATGTAATGTCAAGGTATGTCATGACTGTAACCTGGCTCAGAATCTGCCCATTTATCTGCAATATGTGACAATGTTTGTTAAAAATCCCAATTATCTTGATGAAAATGTTTGTGTTAGGCCTCATGCACACGACCGTATTTTGTTTCCTTGTCCGTTCCGTTTTTTTTGCTGATAGGATGCAGACCCATTCATTTCAATGGCTCCACAAAAAATGCGGACAGCACACAGTATGTCAGTTTCGTAGCCTGGCAAAAAAAAATAGCCTGTCCTATTTTTTTCTAGTTTGTGGACAAGGATAGGCATTATTACAATGGATCCACAAAAAAAACGGATGCCATACGGAACGTCATCTTTTTTTTTTTTTTTTTTTTTGCAGACCGCAAAACACATACAATCGTGTGCATGTAGCTTTATCTGAGAGAAAAGGTGTAGCAACATAGCACTTATAGAACTTATATAAGCAGCCTCTTTACAAACTGTTAATTATTCCTTTCGGTGACACCTATGCCTCCAGCTGACTGTATATTTAAAGTGATTTTTGCTATTCATGTTTCCTCTATATCTTTTACATGGCGGTTTCTTGTTATGTTGCCTCTAGGGTTGGTAAGGGAGGAGGTTGTGGTGCTTCTGACTGCTCAGTTTGTGACATTCTTTAATCAGACGGCACTGGAGGTGAGTATGAAACTAATAGGACACGTAATACAACTGAGGCAAATTTAAAGGGGTTTTCCAGGCCTTTGTTATTGATGACCTATCCTCGGGGTAGATCATCAGAATCTGATCTTTGGGAAGCTAGTCTCCTGGCTCTGTTCAAAGTGCTAGCTCTGGTGCCACTGGCAGCAGGGAACAGCTAATGGGTGGAGGTGTGGTGTGTCGGATCCCCACCTATTTAATACTGATGGATAAGTCATCGATATCAAGAGCCCAGAAAAATCCTGTAAATTGCCATCAGTTGAACTCTTGTTTAGTCAACATATATTCCTCTAGGGCAGGGATCAGCAACCTTCGGCACTCCAGCTGTTGTGAAACTACAATTCCCAGCATGCCCCATTGATTTCTATGAGAGCTCTTAGAAGAGCAGAGCAAGTAAGCAAACTGGGAGTTGTAGGCTGGGTTCAGACTTGCGCGTATTTGATACGCGCGTAAAACGCTCGTTTCTGTCACGCGTATTACAGCGCGTTTTTGCAAATATTAAACGCGCATGGTACGCGCGTTCGTGTGATTGACTACTGTGGCATCAATCACAATACGCGCGACAAAACGCCCCAAAGAAGCTCAAGAACTTTTTTGAGCGTAGGGCGTTTTTCAGCGCGTTCAAACGCGCTGTAAAACGCTCAAGTGAGAACCAGGGCCATAGGGAAGCATTGGTTTTCATGTGTTGAGCGTTTTACAGTGCGGTTGAACGCGCTGTAAAACGCGCAAGTCTGAACCCAGCCGTAGTTTCACAACAGCTGGCGTGCCAAAGGTTGCCTACCCCTGTTCTAGACTTCCCACTGCACATCCATGCACAGTTTAGCCAAGAGTGTATATGCCAAAAATACGGATGACGTCTGTGTTACATCCGTTTTTTTGCAGAACCATTGTAACAATGCCTATTCTCATACGACAAACGGTAAAAATAAGACATGTTCTGTCTTCTTTGTGTGACTGGACATACGAATCCAGACATCATGTGGTGTGATGTCTGTTTTTTTTTTTTGTTTTTGTTTTTTTGCGGATCCAAAGAGATGAATAGGTCTATGTGCAATCTGCAAAAAATGCGGATTGGATACGGACCAAAAATATGGTTGTGTGGGGCCTTAAATGGAGAGAGGCCAGAAGGTTGCTGCCAGATACCTGATGAAGGCTTATTTTCCATGGGAATAAATGTGTGACCGATCTTTCTTCTCCCAACTATTGGGAAAGTCAGGAGGCCCCCATACACATAAGATAGTCGGCTGCCAATTTTTATCTCATGTACTTGGGAGCCTTCCATCTCACCTGTTTCCACATTCTTTTATAGACTTTAGTGACGCCTCTAGCTCAAACATATCTTGGCTTTGAGGATCTGCAGAACTCGCTGCTTTACTTTTTCTGTGGGATTGAGGTATGTATACTGGGTATATGCCTTTGTGTGGTGATTGTTAGTAAATTGGTGTGGGCCGTAGAGAAGTACTTATCGGATTACATTTCCAGCACTTTGGGGTTCTGTGTGAAATTAATGGTTTTTGTCAGTCAATTAGACTGAAGGAGTTATCCTGTTACAAGAACGTATCCCCTGTCCACAGGATAGGTGATAAGTGTCTGACTGCTGTTTGACTGGAGCAGCCGACATACACATGAGTCCACCGCTCCATTTAGCTCTATAGGACTGCTGTCTCCGGCTGCCCCGGAATTTACTCCCTATGCTGTGGATAACTTGTTGTCATGGGACAACAATAAGTAAGCGGAGAATAGTGTTAAAGAGAACCCAACTTTAAAGGGGTTGTGGGTTGAGATTTTGATAATCTTCCCATCCTCCGCCCTTAGTCAAAGGGAAGCATACTTACCTGCTTCCTAACGCAGACTGCTGTGCTCTTCGGCCTTTACTGCACCACTCAGGTCCTTGGATGTAAAGCACCAGTTTGATGCTGCTGCAGCCAATTGCTGGCTGCAGAGGTGACCTGCATGACCCAAGAGGAGTAGGTGACCGCTGCATGCAGTGCTATTTCATCTGTCAGACGTGATGGAATCTGCACCGCTGGCTCCTGATGGAACTACTGGCAGAAAAGTGTACAGAGCCTTAGAGAAGACATAGCTTTACTGGGTTGTGGCCGATGTTCTGTCTGCTGGATGACTCCTCTCTGGCTCACAATGGTTGACAGTTCTCTCACTGTTCACCAATGAGACCTGTCACTATATCATGCTGTGTGGAGTCGGAGAAGCAAGACATTGCTGACGGTTTCCCTTATCCCTTTAAATTGATCCTAAATTAAATCAAATTGCCTTTTTTTATTCCTATACCTTCTGAGGCAATATCTGGCATCTGTTTAAGTGATCACCTGTAGCTGAGGACAAAGTCCATCTCTTTTGCCCATGATTCCTGGTTATCAGGCAGCTCACATGACGCTGATGATATATCCGGAGCTCTTCAGTGTTTCTAGGGCAGGCGGCAGGGGTTGGGCACATTTTGAGCATGATTTCACAAGCGCACGTCTTCTAGTACCTAGCAGTCAGGAGGAAATCAGCTTTTCTGTTTGATCTCTTGAGCTGTGAAATCATTTATTTTCTAAAACGGGGAAAGCAGGTGTGTCAGGAGTGGTGACAAGTATCTTTAACCCTTTAATGATCGTGAAATCTTCCATTTTTGTCTTTTTCGTTTTTTTGTTTTTTCATTCACATAGCCATATGAGGGCTTGTTTTTTGTGGAACAAGATGCAGTTTCTAATGGCACCACATACGGTTGCATAAAGTGTGGTGGGAAGCGGGAAAAAAATTCAAATAGGGTGGAATTATAAAAATAAAATAAAAAACACCATTCTGCCACAGTTTTATGGGTTTTTGTTTTTTACACCGATTCCTATGCAGTAAAAATGACCGGTTACTTTTATTTTTCAGGTCAGTATGATTACGACAATATCATATATGGAGTTTTTCTTGTGTTTTTAATACTGGAAAAAAAAAAACTTTGAAAGAAACGTTTTTTTTTTCCTTTTCATCACCTTATTCTCACCCGTCTAACTTTTTTGGTAGTTATATCTACAGAGCTGCGTGAGGGCTAATTTTTTTTTTAGCATTAGAGTCAATGAGAACTTTACTATGTTCCTATGGAGCCCTTCTACAGGCAGGGGCTCCATGGAAACTAATATACAGCACCCTCCTGTCACACAGGGTGACTGGGGCTGCCGCATACACGCTCCGGCTGCCCCGATCCGGGGAGCCGGAACACACCTGGAAGTGCTCGCTTCCGGGTTTTAGGGTATCTGAAGGATTAAAAGTCCAGTCGGTTAATGCCAGTCGCGAACATTAGAGTCGGGTGCTTCCTGTTTAAAACATTTTTAAATGCCTGGCTGCCGACGTAAATTTACGCTGGGTGGTTGGGAAAGGGTTAAAGGGAAACTGTCATCACAAAAATGCAGTGCAATCTGCAGGCACCATGTTATAAAGCAGGAGAAGCTCAGTCGACTGATACTGTATATAGTTTTGCGGGAAATATTCCGTATAACTTGTATTTCATTCACTTAACTTCCTGCTCATTCTGGGCTTCAAAGTCAGGGAGGCGGTCCTATCAGTGATTGACAGCTCTACCTGTATACACAGAGAGAGATCTCAATCACTGATAGGACCGCCTCCCTAACTGCAAAGCCCAGAATAAGCAGGGAGTGCATAAAATACAAGTCATACTGAATATTTTCCCATAAAACTATATATCATTCTGCTCAGCCCCTCCTGCTCTATTAGATGCTGCCTTCAGCTCAGACACCATGTTCAATGTGACAGGTCGCCCTTTCAAGCATCTAGCTTTGGATCTGTTCGAAGCTGAAAATGTAATTGTATTTAATGTTACTCCACCTAAAGGGGTTGTCCAAGATATTGATGGCCTATCCATAGAATAGGTAATCAATATCTGATCGGTGGGGGTCCGACTCCCAGCACCCCCTCTTATCAGCTGTTTGAAGAGACTGCGGTGCTCCGATGAGCGATGTAGTCTCCTCACAACCTACAAAGTACAGCGCTGTCTATTATATAGTGGCTGTGCACGGTATTGCAGCTTAGTCCCATTCACTTAAATGGGATTCAGCTGCTCCTAGGCACGTGACATCAGCGGCCTCCTGATTGGCGGGAGTCGGACCCCTATTGGATAACCTATTGTAAAGATAGGCAGTATCAAAATCCTGGGCAACCCCTTTAATCAAAATTACTGACAATACGGTAATAGAGAAGAGCAGTATCAGCAGTGTCACTTTCAGTCTTTGAAAATGGGAAAATGATAACATAAAGAGGGACATTTATTAAGCCCTTTACGTCACCATTGTGGCATCAAAAAGTCGCACATTATGGAGCACACCATGTGTGCATCATAATTTGCAACTCTAGGCTTCTCACCACTTTTCTGAAGAGGGCGGGGCTTCACATGGCCCGCCAGAGTTACTATAACTTATGCCAGAAACTTGGGTACGTTATAGCTGAAGTCTGCGTCAGCCCCTAGCTGGTAGACTTCCATTTCTGGGGCACGGCAGGGCAGAGGTGCGCTAATTGATTGAGGCTACATGCACACGACCGTTGGTGTTTTGCGGTCCGCAAATCGCGGATCCGCAAAACACGGAAGCTGTTCCGCGTTCCGCTCCGCATTTTGCGGAACGGAACGCGGCCCATTATAGAATGCCTATTCTTGTCCGCAAAACGGACAAGAATAGGACATGCTATATTTTTTTTGCGGGTGCACGGAACGGAGCAACGGATGCGGACAGCACACGGAGTGCTGTCCGCATCTTTTTGGCCCCATTGAAATGAATGGGTCCGCGGCCGAGCCGCGAAATATGCGGCTCGGACGCGGACCCGAACAACGGCCGTGTGCATGAGGCCTAAGAGGTATATGCCTCTTAATAAATTAAAGGGGTTGTCCGGGTTCAGAGCTGACTTGAGCATCGGAGCAGTTCATGCTCCGATGCTCTCCTTTGCCCTGCGCTAAATTGCGCAGGGCGAAGGCATTTTCTAGACTTCTCGTGACGAACCGGGCTATCCATGCGGCTGCCAGGAAGCCCAGTGACATCACCGGCACTGATGGGTGGGCTTTAGCACTGCCCTAGCCTGTAAAACGGATAGGACAGCTCTTAAGCACGCCCATCAGAGCCTGTGACGTCGGCGGACACACTGCCGTGCGGAAGCTTTCGCCCGGCAGTGTGTTATTGTAAACAAAAGAGCCCTTGCCCTGCGCGATCTAGCACAGGACAAGGGAGCGTGCTCCGATGCTAACATCAGGGGTGCTGCCTAGGTGAAATTATGGGTATGTCCGGGTTCAGCTCTGCACTCGGACAACCCCTTTAAGTGCATATCACTCCAGTTCAGGGAGATCAAGACTGGCGTATGGATACTATGAGTACTTTATTTTAATTTTTTCTTTCCATTAACCAACTATATACAGTTCAAGTGACCAGTTCTGATTATATAATCTGAATGATAAGTTTAAGTGTTTGACCGAGTATCTCTGTGTCTGCAGATGTTGATTGGTTTCCTTGTGGTGCGTATCCTTAGCCGCTGCTGTTCAGATCGCATCCTCCTGGTGTTTGGACTTTGTATCTGTAATATATCCTGCATTTGGTGTCTCCTGTTCTTGGCAAAACCCACAGGTTAACAGGTCTCATTTAACTTACAATGTTCCATAATGTGCATTTGTTATTCGTAGTCCACTTTTATTACAGGGAGCTAAGCAAAAAAGATTTAGGCCTAATGCACACGACCGTGACCATTTTGCGGCCACAAATCGCTAATCCGCAAACACAGTCACCACCCGTGTTCATGCTGCTGTTTCTTTTTTAACTCCTGGTGAAATGTCCTATCCTTGTCCGCAAGACGGACAAGAATAATGCATATTCTGTCTTTTTTGCGTTGTCGTGGAACGGAGATATGGATACAGACAGCACATGGAGTCTTTTGCGGCCCCATTGAAATGAACGAACATAGGATCGTGTGGATGAGGCTTTAACTCGAGTGCCCAAGTCTAAAAATGCAGAGCCAAATTATTATGTTTTTGGCCACCAAATAAAAGTTATTACATGTAAAATAAAGAGTTTTCCCACTGGACTATGGAATGACCAGGCAGCGACTTGACTGAAGCATTTATAGGAACTGATGTGCTCTGTGTTCTGGCTACCTGCTGCAGTCATTGGAGGAAGTTGAACTTTCTGCGTAGTGTTCTACATCTAAATCGGTAACACAGCATACAGGCTGCGGGCATCCAGAATACTATGGTTGAAGTCATTGAGAAGCTTTCTACGCTGGCCCTGATATCGCCTGTGCTGCCGGGGCATGCACTTAATTTCTGAAGTGGGGCGTGCTTTGTCAAATATTAAGCGCATGCTACAGCAATGTATGTACGTAGAATGAAATCTCTGCCATCTTGTAGCTGAAGGAGTGAATTTCAGTCATTATTTACACCAGAAAACGGCCCTGCCCATAGCCCCTTTTCAAAAAGTAGCGAAGACAACGTTACAACTTCATCTTCTCTATTTTATTTTTTTTTGCTTAGAGGGATGATAAATCCCCCTTCCCGATGTCTATGCAGCAGAGCTTCAGGCTTGAAGTGGTTGTCCAGGATTAGAAACACATGGCTGCTTTCTTCCAAAAATGGCACCAATGGAGCTGAACTGCAATACTAGAAACTTCCAGTTAATAGCTGTGGCACTGTTTCTGGAAAGTAGAGATTTTCTAATCCTGTAAAAATGTGTTCATTTGCATGTATAGCACTTATTTATTAGAAACACACCCTAGAACAAAATTATTGACACATCAGCCTGGGAGGCAACTGGAACGCCCACAGAAAAGCTGTGTAAATGAGTGCAGGCTTGATGCAGTTGTTGTCCTTGCACAGAATCCAGGACCTAGTACTGCAGGGCAAAATAAGACCATTTTGAAAGTAGTAAAACATAATAGAAACGATTAAAAAAATTGCAGTTTTTTTCAGTTTCACCCCACAAAGATTTTTTTTTCCAATGCAAGCTTATGGTAAATTAAAAGGTGCCATTAAAAAAGACTTCTCCTGCAAAAAATAAACAATTGAATGCTATGTGAATGGAAAATTTAAGCTCAAAATTGAAAAATGAATCTTCAAGGGTTTGATGTTGTGTCAGTTCAGAACATTAATCTCATTCAGGAATTTAACGTTTCTCTGGGGGTTTTTTCTTCTCTTATCTCCTTCCTGTGCCCCTTATATCTACTCTATTGCTATTTACTACAGGAACGTATGGCTTTCTTCTGGCAGAATTTGTGATTGGCGTTTTTCTACAAGTGCTTGGACTGCCATTTGTATCAGTGTCACAGGTGTCTTTATTTTCAAAAGTAACTGCTGAAAAAACTCAAGGTAAGTTACCAACGTCGGTTCCTGATGATTGTCCCGGGTAAAAGGGCCTTAACAAATGAGCAAACTGTCACTTGTCATACATGAGTAGCATTGCTTACACTGACCTCCGATCAGTACTTTTTATTCTGATAGAAACCCCAAGTTTCCACACCGTCTGGCCGGAAAGATTCACAGCAGTGGAAGGTGTGTGTAGGGGGGAAGGGGTCTTATGAGAATAAAAAGTACTGATCAGAGGTCAATGTAAGCAATGCTACTCGTGTATTTCAGCAGTTCATAGTGGTAAATCGAGGACAACGTTAAGACTTTGCTATTTTTATTATTTTTTTTGCTTAGAGGGATGATAAATCCCCCTCCCTGTCTATGCAGCAGAGCTTCAGGCTTGAAGTGGTTTCCAGGATTAGAGATGAGTGAACTTTAAAAAATAGGTTGGTTGTGGTAATCGCCGCATCCCGTTATGGATTTCACTACCGCGGACTATCGTGGCATATGGAATCCATAAGGGGCGGCTTCCACCAACCCGAACTGTTGAACAGCCGAAGGACCTGGGGTGACGTCACCGTCATGTGATCAGTGCAGGGGGCGTGGCTCAGCACTGGATTTGAGCGCTGTTCAACAGTTCGGGTTGGTGGAAGCCGCCCCTTATAGATTCCATATGCCGCGGTAGTGGAATCCATAACGGGATGCGGCGATTACCACAACCCGAACGCCGAACTTTTTTTTTAAAGTTCGCTCATCTCTATCCAGGATTAGAAAAACATGGCTGCTTTCTTACCCTTTAAAGAACTCCCACAAAATGTTTTATTCTCTGACCTGTTTGAAAGGTACACAATGTAAACTGTAGTGAAGGTCATCTTCTTAGCAGTAACTGTATTTGTGAGTTATAACCTTCCTTCTGATCCTCAGCTGTCTTATGTGACTAACACTTTGATCTCCTGCTGAGACAGGACAGGAAGCCAGTTACTTCTCTATTCATTCCTGTGAGACTGATGCTCCTATAGGAATCCATAGAGAAACTGACTTCCTGTCCATACGACTTCCTGTCCATAAGATGCTGTGTTATTTGGAAAGTCAGTGTGTTGATCAGAAGGGAGTGGATCACAAATACAGCCACTAGTAAAATTACCTTCACTACAGTTTACATTTTTGTACAAATGTTTTACTTATCTAATGTGAATGCCATTGGCCTCTTATGTATCATAGAGCATAAGTGGTCTCACTCTGTGTGTAAGTTGCCATTATGTATTTTTTTTGTGTTATATTTGTATATGAACAATTAATTTGCCAAGTACTGTAGATCATCTGATTTGAACTGATGTCAGTCTTGCTGTGTGCTGTTCTTCTCACAATTCAAGGAGGAAAACAAAGACATTAACAGTGCACTTAAAGCGGCTATTCTGGTGCACTATAATTCGTAGTTTTTTTTTTTGTTTTTTTTTTTCTAAACCCCAGCTACAATTTCAAGAAGCAAAGCACACATACAGCATGTATTTAAATAGGATTTTACGGTGTTTTGTGCTGTGGTACTAGTCAGTATATCTGCCGTCATTGATTTGTGATGGAGTGACCTTTGTACTGTATGACTTCATGGTCACAAGAGTCATTAGTGGTTGATATAGATCTAAGCCCATGTAATATGGAAAATATCGAACCCTATCCAAACAATGCACTGAGGGCAAGGAAAATATTAACATTTTATGGTGGAATGGCAGTAAAATATGAAGTGACATTAATAAAGGGTAGTACTAAAGAGAACATGGTTGTGAGATGACTAAACGTGGTGGTGTTTAGAGATTAGTGAGGAAGCATTCAGGACTTTGAATCTTAGTCTTATGATAAAGATCTTCTAAGTTGCATAATCTTTTCTATGATCAATGTTCTCTTTATTCGTAACGCTACTATGGATTTTTCTTATCTCCGCTATTATATTTCATGCAGTCCCTCCCTATAACAAAAAACAGATATATGTGTAGTATATCATAGCAAGAGATTGCTGTCACAGAAGGCTGCGGGTAGCCAATATGCAGTAATAATGGTTTATAGGTTCCACTTTTATGTAAGCGGAGAGAAAAGCAATCAGTGGCAGAAAGTTTCCTTAGACCTTTATATATTGTAACAGAATACGGAAGGAATTTTATCGGATAAATGATGCTTCCTGTGGACCCAGGTGTTGGATTTTATATCGGTACCTAGTATATGTACCAAGTTGGTGATCTCAGCTGCTATTTTTCTAGTGAAAGCTGAATTTGTGTAGGTTCTGTAATGGTTAGATTTCACTTATTGTCCACTGTGACTTACCGCTACTCATTTTTGAATTGTCATGTTAAAAAGTCACGTAAGAGAACTTCCACGTATATATTAGTTATACATGGATGCATACAAACACACCTAAATTTACACTTGTATAGTGTCAAAGTGATCCTTTCTGTAAAAGGATAGGGAAGGGGACTTCTGACTCCCTCTTATCGGCCTGACGTGCGCATGTACTGAGGCTCGACACGCTGTATACTAATAAAATATATATTTATTATACACTACAGAGTCTTTCAGGTCTTTTAATCCTCTGCCTTTGATGTGCCTGCAACATTTGTCCAGTTGCCCGGACTTCTCCCCTTTCCAGCAGGAATATGTGACTGGGGTCACGTGCGCCTGCAGGGGAACCTTTAAAGGGGACTTGTGTGTATGTATGTGTGTGTAATATATATATATATATATATATATATACTTTCTAAAGGGGTTGCCAGGGATTAGAAAAACTTTCTTGGTATTGCAGGTCAGCTCCACTGGAGTCAAAGAGGCAGAGCTGTAATAATGCATACAATGTTTGAAAAGGGGAGATGCTGTTTATAGAACAAAGCAGCCATGTTTTTCTAATCCCAGACAACCCTTCTGATTGACGGGGGTCCAACACTCTGCACCCGTCAGCTGCTCTTAAAGGGGTTCTGCAGTTTGTTTTAAACTGATGATCTATCCTCTGGATAGATCATCAGCATCTGATCGGCGGCGGCCGACACCCGGGACCCCCGCCAATCAGCTGTTTGAGAAGGCAGCGGCGCTCCTGGAGCGCCGCAGCATTCTCACTGTTTCCTGCTGGCCCAGTGATGTCACGACTTGTATCAACTGGCCTGGGCGCAGCTAAACTCTGTTCACTTGAATGGAGCTTAGCCGCGCCCAGGCCAGTTGATACAAGTTGTGACGTCACTGGGCCTGCGGTAAACAGTGAGAAGGCTGCGGCGATCCAGGAGTGCCGCTGCCTTCTCAAACAGCTGATCGGCGGGGGTCCCAGGTGTCGGCCACCGCCGATCAGATGCTGATGATCTATCCAGAGGATAGATCATCAGTTTAAACAAACTGCAGAACCCCTTTAAGTAATGCAGTGCTGCAGTAACCAGCTCAATCTACTGCGGAGCTCTGTAGTTTTAGTGCTGGAGCTACTGAAAATGAGCTGATCGATGGGATACGGGGTGTCAGACCTCCACTCATCAGATAGATGTCTTATCCTGAGGATAGGCCATCCATATTAAAGTACCCAAAAAAATTTTTAAGCATTTTAGCACTGAAAAAATGTAATCCTTTAACATTTTTCATAACTGCCTCTTGTGAGTGTAGTTGCCCTTCTGTGGGATGTTTTCCGCTCCAGGGCATCCTTCTTGTTGGACTGGACTGAAATGCGTATTCAAGGTAAAAATGCAGCGACTACGCAAATTTTTTGTACAGCTACAAGGTTGTGTCCCCTAAATAATAATATATGCCTGTTTTACTTTAAAACCGTATTGCACCTAGACCTGTGGTGATCAAATAGTAGATACAATCTGCTAGTGGACTTCACAGTGGAGACCCGTCAATAGGCTCTTCTACTATTGGTTTTAACACAGTAGTGTATGCTTGTCACTATCGTATCCTGTGTTTTTTATAATGACATGTGAATCTCGAACTGTGCCATTAGCCTGGGTGGGTCTATCTTGTGTGAAGAAGACATGGGTGTGCGGCATGTGACTGATCACTTTTAACCCTTTCAGCAGCAAGAGTCAGTAAATCATTTTGGATTAATGCACTCTATAGTTGAATATTCTGTTGTATTTCATACTCCTCTAATATTGTTTGTTTTTCTCTGTTGTGGGCTTACAGGCTATTGTTTTAGGATCAAAATGGAAACACTATTTTCACAACAGTAAAACCAACAGTAAAATTGGAAAAGAAATGCAACTTTCTCCATTTCTTTCTCCTTGTAATTTAATGTAGCTCGTAAAATCAATGACATTTACCACATAAAATAGCTTCTGTCTATGGATGATGGGCACAATTGGAAACGACGAACATTTATTTTTTTTACGTATGGTCATTTTGTAGGTTTCAATCATGGACTACGAAGATCGGTTGGTGGTGTGGCCACAATCCTGGGACCTTTGTGGGCAGCAGGTTTAACACAAAATCTGTATATTATGCTGGGAACCATGATGGGTCTACTTCTTCTATGCAGTGTAAGAAACAGAAGTATAACCTATTCTTTTGTAAGGCTGCGTTCACATCTATCTTAAATTTCCCATTGTTCTATTCAGGGGAATGGAAAAACAGAAAACAGTGGATCTGTTAAAACAATCTAATAATGGATACAAACAGAACATCTTGGAAGTTAACGGAAACATGATGGAATTGAGTCACGTTGAGCATAAGTCATGCTTACCCCTTTTGTACCTCCACCGTACATGTACAGCAGAAGTCTAGATGGCACCCGCTCATAAGCTGAGTGGACATTATAGCCACCGGGTGCCTGCACATACAGCCTACACAGCAGATACCCAGAATCAATGTCTTCAACCCTAAGATACTTGGACAATTGCAACCACGGCATCTGAGCGGTGAAATCCCACGAGCACTATGCTCCCGGTACCTAAACAGCTCCCCCACGCTAAAATCAAGAGAGAATTTCACTTGTTGTGCCAGCTTTAGGCTTTCTGAACGCTCTGAAGACTGCCACAGAGATGTCCAATATAATGAAACTCTCATCATAAAATTGCTGGGAGCAGCAATCAAACAAATGCATGTACAAGTCCCCTAGGGGGAAATATATAAAAAAGAAAAATCAAATTACCATGTTAAAAATAAAGAATAAAAAAATGGTATCACCATGTCCCAAAATTCCTGTTAAAACTATTAAAATATAAATGTATTTATCCTGTTTTTTCCCCCCAATTCTACTCCATTTGGAATGTTTTTTCCAGCTTCCCACTACATCATATGCAATATAAAATGATGCCATTAGACAGTACAACTTGTCCCACAAAAAACTATCACTCGAACGGCTGTGTGAATGGAAAAATAACAAAGTTATGGCTCTGGAAAGGCAGGGAGTAAAAAATGGAAACACAAAAACTGTAAATTGCAAGGTCCTTGGGCTATTACCATAAATGTTTTTCCATTTTTGTGTTTAACGGAACAGAACAATGGAAACCTTTAGTGCTGATGTGAACTTAGCCTTACGCTGAACAAAATGTCTAATATTTTTCTCTTTTTAGTTAATTTCCAATTTACAGTTTTATGTTACAATTTGATGTTTTAATAGGGTTTCTCACATTGTTAATATTCAGATTGCTTTTTGTCTGCAGATCTTGTCCTGGATGTGCAATAAGCGATCTGTTTAGACCTCTCTGGTCAGACACACAGCTACATTACAAACTAAGCACAATGCTCCACCTTTACTACGCACACCACTTTTATAGCATTTTTTGCACCAAAATCTCATTTTAGTCATTCCTTTTAGTGAATCTGAATAACAAATGTGCCTTTTTTTTAACATACTCAATATTTCAAGTTTTTAAGCTAGAATGTGAATGGCCTGCTATTGCCTATATTTATGAAGCTAAAAACCCATGATTTTGGCATAAAAAAGTGTTGTAGATTAAATTTTTTAGTTGGTCTAAAGTTTTTGGTGGACAGAATTTTGGCACATTGGGACAAATTTTCTGGGCTTGTAGACAGAATTTTAAGGCATGTGAATAGATTTTTTTTTTTTCTGCATAAACTAAGCCAACAAATGGTATAGGAGGTAGACGGCTCGAACTTTTCAATTTTAATATTTTACTAATACGTATGCTTTTGATTTGGTACCAAATTATGAGTGATGGTAAAGTGCCTAAATGAGTGCAATAAAATATAATTTACATTTCTAAACATATTGCAGTCTTATAGAAATTAATTAAAATACTCCAGAGTCCTTATCCTGCAGATTTAGCCACTGTGAGCTTAAATATAATTGTTCTTTAGATTAGCAACTGGGAGTTCCCGTTTGTTATATTGTAATGATGTTCTTTTATTGGTTAGTGCCCCTCTATGGTTTGGTGAAGTCCTCTGTTCTAACTTATGAGAATATCAAGCAGGCTGTTTACTGTGCTTTGCTTGCAGCAGGATTCGGTGATCCTCGGCGTCCTCGTGGATCCTATGCGCAGCGCGCGCGTCTGTTGCTGAGATTGATAGACGTTAGATGGTCACGTGGTTAGAGTTTTGCCAGCTGCTTGGGTGAAACAGTTTTTCTCTTTCTGGGAGCGCTCCACTTAGAGATTATACTTGATTTTATTTAGTGGGTCACAGTGTATAATTCATGATGCCATCAAAGCTGAATTGTCCACGAGGACGCCGAGGATCACCGAATCCTGCTGCAAGGAAAGCACGGTGAACAGCTGCATAGAGAACAACCCCAGCCGGCGGGTAAGTGACTTTTGAGCCGAAGACAGTGTGGAACGCCGCACTTAGGCTCAGAACACAGTCTTCTCTCCTCCAGCACTGTAAATCCTCATCAGAGACTGCTTGATATTCTCATGAGTTAGAACAGAGGACTTCACCAAACCATAGAGGGGTACTAACCAATGAAAGAACATTATTACAATATAACAAACGGGAACTCCCAGTTGCTAATCTAAAGAACAATTATATTTAAGCTCACAGTGGCTAAATCTGCAGGATAAGGACTCTGGAGTATTTTAATTAATTTCTATAAGACTGCAATATGTTTAGAAATGTAAATTATATTTTATTGCACTCATTTAAGCACTTTACCATCACTCCTAATTTGGTACCAAATCAAAAGCATACATATTAGTAATTAACCTCTTACTACCCCACTTTCACTAAGTACCATTCACAAACAAACATACCACTTGTTTTTATCTATTTTTCTTGTTTTTATCTTTAGATATATTTTATGTCTTTTTAAGCCTTATACCAAAATAAGTATAAAACTAGTTCTGCATATCCCAAATACGAGTGTGCCTGCTATATCCATTATATTGCATTAGGCCAACAAATAGGTTGCAACTCAACTAGACAGTCCAAATTTATCATCCAGATGATCGCTAGCAAGAGTTCATAGGAACGCTTGTTAACAAATATCTGACAGTGTAGAGGTACTGCCGATTACCCGATGAGCGAAACGCTTGTTCATCAGGTAATCACATCATTCATGCAGTCACCTAACTAATCATTTGCCGGCAGCATATCATGCTGTGTAAATGGTATCTCCTGCTGGCAAACAACAAGTCTGTATAGGGTTGACCGATGCTTTAGTGAACACTCCTCCCCATACTGTGGTAGAATTCGCTGCATCTGACGAGCAGGCGATTGTTGGAAAGAAACACTTGCTTCCCGACAATCGCCTGTGAAAAGGGGCCCTAAGTTTACTCTGTCTACAAATCAGACAGGATTAGTAAATCTGGGCCACTGACTGCAAATCAAACGTTAGTGTGCTAATGTTGATTTAGGTGCCTGTAATCTGCCAGCCCATAATACAGAGGGGGAGATTGTAAAGAAAAACTGGCTTAGTTGCCCATAGCAACCAGTCAGATTACACTTTTCAGAGCTCCTTTGGAATATAATTGGGTAACGAAGCCCGTTTTCTTTTACATCAGTTTGATAAATCTCCCCCAGAGAATCTGAAAATCAGGTCCTTGAAATAGAATTTTCCAACCCCAATTGCGATACGGTATTTCACTAGACTTGAAGGCAAAGATAATTAAAAAAACTCCTGTGATAAAACAACGCTATGCTATAATAGCATCTTTTGTGTTTTTGTTTGTCAGGTAATGGTCATTGTGTCGTACAAGTACCTAGTAGAACCTCCTGCATCAGAGGACCAATCTTCATGAAGAAAAGCCTGTTCCTTGGACTGTTTAGCATTGCACCTACTGTAAAGTCAATTTAGGCTAGGCTTCCATGTGAGCCATACGTCTTAGAAATTCTGTTCGGTAATCATATTTTACTGGGTTTTTTTTTTCATATGGAAAAAAAGTTGCAAAATAGATTATTTGTTTCTGATGGCTTCCAAATTTCTCACAGAGAAGTATTGAAGTTTGTCAATCCTGCAATTTTACCTTGACTGGGGAGTGACGCCATGGAGCCCTAGTCTCACCCTAGTAGCAAGGAGTATATATAAATGGCTGTGTGAAGCAAGGTCTGTATTGAGCGAAGCCTTTAGATAAATCCTTGTTCATCTTGGAATTGATAATATATGTTCATTTGCTGTCTTCTTCTAACAAATCCGATAATATATACCAAAAACAACATAAAGCTGTGTCAATCTTAAATTCCCTAAATGCTGTTCGGCTCATGTTTGGATGGTCACACTTGCAATTATTTTGCATTGAAGAGTGATAGTCCACTGTTAGGACATAGTCTTATGCTGGAGCCCTCTATGATGGCACATTAAGTCCCTACAGTTCCATAAAACAGGCACTCTTTGTGCTGCTCTATGGTACTTCCAAAACCCAGTAATATCTTCCTTCTATGGCATGTACTTTAGCATGCCATCATTTTTTTTTCTTACAGATTTCATAGGAGTCTTTGAGAAAAGACGTTGTGTGCCTTCATATAATATCAGATGCAATATAAGCAACAATCAATGGAAGCTGTAGTCCTGGATCTGTACTACAGACCTGTAATATCGCATTGTCTATGAGCCCTTACTACAAGTAGTGGTTCATGTTAGATAGAATGGAACTATATAATGGAAAATTAAATTCTTTGGTTTAAAAGAAAAAAAAAATAGCAAAAAAGCTCAATTGCTTATTTTGATGAATGCATTGTATATGTATTTGTTTTATGAAACAGTAATTTGAGTATTAAAAGGATTGTTCTAGGAAATGTTGGTTAGCTTCTTTTTCGCTCCCGACCGTGTTTATTTCAGTAGGACGAGGGACACAAGCTGATGCCCAATACCTATGACAGCCTCGGGGAAACAAAGGACTGGGCATGCTGAAATCCAGCATGCCTGATCAAAAATATGAATTGGGGGTTTAAAGGGAGTATGTCACCAACCTGACCGGTTGTCAGTAGTTCAGTGGGACACGAAGACATGATACAAAGGTACCATCTGTTTAATGTCTTTGTGTCACACTGAACTATGTGATCGGTTTAAAACCGGTCAGGTTGGTGACAGACTCCCTTTAATAATAATGTGTATGGCCACGTTTAGACAGCTGGAGGTAAACTGTCAAGTGATGTCTATATGGATTGTTGATGAACTGTGAATGAATTCCAAGGGTAAGCAGGCAAGGGTTAAAGCTGTCAATATGAATGCAAACAATCCAGGGTTACATCATGCCTCTTTTCCAGAGTTACCTAAATGATTACATATACATCCAGAGGAAAGCAGCAATGTATGGTTATGAAGGGGGTGCAAGACCACGTCTGGCGCTAAAGGGAATCTGTCACCCCGATTTTCAACTATTGTCTGCAGTAATACATGAGTAGTACTGCTGGTAAGGAATCCAGATCACAATTTTTTATTTTCCTGTCCCCGGTTACCCTGCCGCACCCAAAGCTGCACTGAAATACACAGTCAGGACTGCTTTGCTCTGCTAACATAATGGAGAGGATTTGTGCACATGAGTGGCAGTCCTGACAATGTATTTCAATGCAGCATTGACAGAGGGACAAAAAGGGGCAGTAGGAAAATAACAAATAGTGAGCTGGAATCTGCAGGACTGCTCATGTGTTACTGTAGATCAGGGGTGCACAACATGCGGCCCTCGATACCATTTTTTCCTTCCCCCAAACATCTGGTAAAAGACATGTAAATCTATGACTTATGGCTTCTTACATGTATCTTTTATGTATTCTCCTATTAGATGGGAGTCCTAGAACTGTAATTAGACATTTATAGCATATACTGTATGTTCAATATGCCAAAAATACAGTATTTCAGTTGGTAATACCCCTTTAAGTTTTATTTTCGGCCCTTGGAATTGGTTCCGGCTGACAATGCGGCCCCCAACCAGAAAAGGTTGTGCACCCCTGCTGTAGATGGTGGCCCAAATTCGTGGTGACAGATTCCCTAATATGCAGAAGAAGAAACAACCTGACGGAACTAAGCCATGAGTGTAAAAAAAGCCTAAATGGTCTCCAAGATTTCTTGCCAATCTGTGAAAAGGGGCAATTTAAATTCCGGATATTGGTTTGGGCCATTTCTCAAAATTGAATGATGTTTTTGAATGGTGGATACAATGTGATTACTCTGTTCTTTATAGGTTCAAATAAAAGGAATTCTCTTTTGTGAAACTTGTGTGATTGGTCAAGAGATGCTACCTATGTACAATGCCGTTTCGCTAAATTTCTCAGATATTCTCTATGATTAAAACCACTGACACATATCATCCTCTAATTAACAAGGGATCTTTCTCCTTCTGTTCTTTTAACCCTCAACAACTGACTACATTTTAAAAGGGTTTTCCAGGACTACAAAAAGATGGCTCCTTCATTCCAAAAACTGTGCCATCCCTGTCCATGGGTTGTGCATGATATTGCAGCTCAACTTCATTAAAGTCTATGGGGCTGACTTGTAATAACACACACATCCTGTGGACAAGGGTGGTGCTGTTTTTTTTGGAACAAAGCTGCCATCTTTATGTAGTCCTGGAGAACCCCTTTAACGATTTAACCATACATCTGGGATGACAACTACTGTAAACAAGTTAATTTTGTCTGTGGGTTTAATTTTAAAAAGCAAGCAAACAAGAAAAAACTATTTAACTGCCCATTACAAATATAAATGATAATTTTGAGAAATTGAACACTGTTAGTAGAATACAGTACATTAGTGCAAATTTTATATCTTGATCAATAATATTCCAATATGTATGAAACCTTCTCAGTTGTTCCACAGAACCAGTCCACAGCAAAATCTATCATCTGCGCATTTCCACCACTTTAATAAAGTGAAATGACAGATGGTTGTGTACCTCCATCAGCATTGCCATATATAGATTTGGGTAAGTTGCAATGTTAAAACTCCTCATCGTTATACACATTTATATGTAAAATTTGCCTTGGAAAATAAAGTAAAAACATGTCAACACTGTTTCCCCAAAGTAAGAAAAAAAATCACAATCTTTATTAGAATATGTCAGAACACCTAGGGGGTCATTTATCCTCGCCACTTTACTCCACTGTTTAAAGCTAGCCATTAGAGATGAGCGAATTTCATATTTTGAAATTCGTTTGCGCTTCGTTTGGTGGTAAATGCAGAATTGCGTTATGGATTCCGTTATCACAGACCATAACTCAACTCTGTGATGGAATACATAACGGAAGGCCTTTAGAGACATTCCGTTAATCATTCCGTCATTATAGAAGTCTATGGACCGCATAACGGATCCGTCCCGTTTCCGTTATGCAGGGGAGTCCTCTCCTGATCCTGAGTCCTCTCCTGCATAACAGAAACGGGACAGATCCGTTATGCAGGCAATAGACTTGCGTTATGGTCCGTGGTAATGGAATCCATAAGGCAATTCTGATTTTACCACCAAACACTGATCCCTACTAGACATACATTCTAGATAGCTTCAGCTAACAGATTCCCATACACGTGCACACTCGGCTGAGAGTTTATGTATTCTCAAAAGAGTGAGGGGAGTAAGCTGCAAATGGGACTGCGGTAGGATACCACCATACACATTAGATCAGAGAAAACCAATCCCAAGGGACCCAATAAAACTTAGAGGTATTACTATCTGAGACATCTATGGCATGCCAGTTTGCGTTCCACAATACAGGCACGGAGCCCTTAGTTCATGACCATCCCTGCTCCTGCACTATGAATCATCCTCTTCTCTCTGACATGGAAAATACATAAGGCAGCCACCGAACACAAACAAGTAAGACTGTGACCAGATGGTTGAGGGCCACACAGATTAGTGTTGCAGGTTGTGCACCCCTGCATTAAATAGTCATCAGGTCCAATGAAGATGGGTGGGTTCGGCTGACATTCATCTAACAAGTCTGCCTGTTTTGCAGATGAAATACCCAGGCCTCATTTGGTTGTACTGAACCATACTGAAAAAGGGCTACAATATATGCTTAAAATCCATACAAGATAAGTAATGTTAATAAATGGTATGTCTATATGAAAACAGTATAGGTACGATGTTCCGTTCTATCAACACACTGAGGTTTTTATACACGGTAATTTATTTTATTGACATATTAATATTACAACTGTGTAATAACAAAACCTAGGTGGAATGGGTTCACAACAGTAAAAGCAAGAACGCTTGACGTAGAATACATGGTATTCGACTGGAAAGTTGGAGAAATGAAAGCGGATAATTTTATTTGTTGTAGCTGCTTTGCCATTGGTAGAAAACAAAACAAAAATACCATAGATCAGACAAAAACAAAATGTAAAGCTACAGAAAGAAGAACAAAAAGAATAATTATCTAACAACATTTTCAACAATCAATGATTCACACAGAACAACTTCTGTTCCAAGGACCACACACTCCGGCTATGCTTTGTAAGGGTACGGTAAAGACTCTGAAAGTAGACATTTGCACACATTTAATGCATGTTTCTTCCAGCATTCATGGATTTTTTGGGAGAAATATCCAGTTAATGTAAACCGCGCTTTGTTCAACACAACCTTTCTCAAATCGTATATGCTGTGACATATCCGTAAACTGGAATAACTGGTCTGTGAAAATGAACCTCCCTTACTGCACTATACACAGTGATGCAGATAGTAAGACTGTCTTAGTATAAAGTCTGTCGGCAGAGACCTCTTTTTAAATTTTCCATGTTTCCAGGCAGTTTGTGTGGCAGACTTTGTGCTGGAGAAAATCCATTGGACCACAGGAGGAAACGCCCCCTCCATTTTTCTTGCCACTTTTAAAAAGAGTTGTGAAGAGTTGCATTTAAAATGATTTTTATTGAGATTTTCAATTGTAACAAACATGAAATTTAGAAAAGAAAGAATTAATAACAATGTAGTTGAGTCGATAACAGTTTAGCTGAGTCCTGAAGTCGCATTTCTTTTGTTGCGACTCTTGTGAAGAGTTGCAAATATGGCGTGCACCATAATTTGTGACTTTTTTATGCCACAATATAGACATTGTTTGATAAATGCCCCTCAGAGCGTATGTACACACAGGTGGAAATCGTGGGCATAGTTATTGACAAATGTGTGGTTTGGGGTGCAGGGCAGTAGGCCATTCATCTGGACTGCTAGGTCAGCTACATTGTATGGTTCATGCTCAGACGGCTAGGATTTTCTGTATCCTGTAGTGAATTTCTTTTTTAAGAGTGGCAAATAAAGCTGCTTGAGACCAGTTTCAATGAGAATTCTCTGCATTGCAATGACATTTTGATGGGCCATGTAACCGAAGAAACTGCAATCCTGTGATCTATTTCAGTTACAATACGTTCACAATACAAACATAGCTATTAACATTTGTAGATGGCTTCTAGAGACACTTCGGTATTGTCCACGCGTAGATCCTTGGGGTGAGACTTGTTAGTTGTGTGGTTTGCCGTGGGGCAGAAAATACATTTTATTCTGAATATTTCCTGTATATTGTTCTTACTATATGGATCTTCATTCAGGACAGTATAGAATAGAAGTTTGTGCACAAAATGTTACTGCTGTTAAAGATACACATTTAGAACCCTGGATTCCTCATTTAAAGGGGCATTCTGGTTATGTAACTTTTTTTCAACTCCTGTAGCTTTGGTGTATATGTGGTGTACCTCTGAAGTGACTGTGTTTTTAAATTATGCCCTCCACTTCTTCCAGGTCTGCTTCTCGTTCTTGAAACACACTGTGGGAGTGTAGTAATCCAAATTGATCACGGCACTCTATCTATTCTGGCTGATATGGGTGCTCGTCCGGGGTGCGTTCCTGGCTCCACCTCTTGGAACTCAATTCGTATTAAACAATTCAGACGGCACTCCAATTTTTTGTTATGCTTGATTGGTCTTTATTTAGCTGGACATGGTGGTACACTGAACAACGTTTCGGGCAAAATGAATACCCTTCATCAGGCAGGCAAGCATCCACATGACAGCAGGGAGAGCCGGCGTGTCATGATGTTTGTGAGAAAGACAGAACAATACATACAGAGGGACATTTGGAAAACAGTAAGTGATACATATAGAGAAAAATATACAGACACACTGTAATACAGATTGACAGACACACAGTAATACAGAAACATATAAATACAGACTGATATGTAAAAGGCAGAAACATACCAGCATCAAGACACAGGAAGCAGTTTAAAACAGCAAGCAACAGGCTGCCGGACTAAAAGTACGACATGTAGTACTTTTAGTCTGGCAGCCTCTCGCCGTGCGCTGCTGTAACTCCGCCACCCCAATATAGTCAATGGGGACGGAGCTGCAGCCCGGGGGCACGCGTGAACTAGCATCAGGACGGATCAGACAGGCTGCTCACCTGCTGGAACAGCCTGTCGGACTCCCCTGCCACTAGTGTGAAAATACCCTTAGTCATGTTGCATAGCTTGCAGAGAAGGAGTTGGTAGCAAGGAGATGAAAGTAATCAACTTTGACTGTTACCTATTAGGGTGCCTTTACATGTGGCACATTGTGTTGCAGAAAAATATCAGTTCTCTTTATTTGAATGGGGTCCTTTTGGCGAGAAGCACATGGTTTTCTGGAAGTCTTATTCAGGAAAATGGAACTTATAAGCATTCGCAGAAATTTTCTGCATGAAAATCTGCTGTAAGTGTTTGTATGAACATTTGTTAGCGATGATCTGGCAGTTTAATACTGCTGCCGATTACCCAATGAACAAGCAAATGCTCGTTCATCAATTGAAATCTTTTAGCATGATTAATGTAAAAAAAATAAAATCAGACATCATATAGCACATGACAATCCCTTTCTAAAGCTAGAACCAGTCTTGTACCTCACATGGATCCAGAGATCTCCCCATTTATTGCTGTATCTGCTATGCTAGATTTATTTTAGGCTGGCAGC
Organism: Bufotes viridis; assembly: GCA_033119425.1. Classification (NCBI taxonomy): domain Eukaryota; kingdom Metazoa; phylum Chordata; class Amphibia; order Anura; family Bufonidae; genus Bufotes; species Bufotes viridis. The sequence goes on from CM065592.1 coordinate 177,544,905, forward strand.
TCAGAGGGTGTGTCCTTTCTCAGGGGACTTGTCCTTTCTGCTGTAGCTCTTTCCCTGTAACTGTCAGAGCTTCTAACAAAAGATATTGAAGTGGATGGAAAAATAAGAAAACAAACTGCAGGTGGCGCTATACAGATACATTTTTAATTATACGCAATTACAAAAAGTATTCAAATCCATGTACTAGTTTTAAAAATGTAGAATCTTTTTCATGGCACAACACCCTTACTGACCCCGCACCAAAATGTATTTAGTGCAGTACAGCTCTATAACCTCTGGACAAGATAAGCAGACTCCTCAGAACAAGTGGACTTGGATCCGAATTTCAGGATAAATTCGATTTGCCGCAAAGCCGAATTTCCTTGTGCTTTGTGGTAGAGAAACGATTTAACCTGAAACAGTGTGAAAAAATAAAAATAAATAATCATACTTAGTTAATCCATTTGCTCACGACGAGCTTTCCGCCATCTTGCTTGAAGATCTCGGCCGAAATCCTGTGCGCGTAATTATGGCCCACACGAGACTTTACGTCAAATCTTAACCCCTTAAGGACTCAGGGTTTTTTCATTTTTGTGTTTTCGTTTTGCGCTCCCTGCCTTCCAAGAGCCATAACTTTTTATATTTTCACGTTCACATGGCCATATGAAGGCTTTTTTTTGCTGAGACAAGTTGTACTTTCCAACGCCACCATTTAATATTGCATACGATGTAGTGGGAAGCGGGGAAAAAAATCCAAATGGGGTGAAATTGCAAAAAAAAGCAATTCCTTCACAGTTACGGGTTTTTAAATTACGACGTTTGATGTGCGATTAAAACTGACCATTTAATTTTATTCTACAGGTCATTACGAATCCAGCGATACCCAATATGTATAGTTATTCTTGCGTTTGATAGTAAAAAAAAAATCAAAAGTGGGAAATTTTTATTTATTTTTTTTTGTCACCATATTTTGACCCCTATAACTTTTTTGTAATTAAGTGTATGGCGTTGTATGGGGACTTATTTTTTGCGGGGCGATCTGAACTTTTAGTTGATACCATTATGGGGTGTGTAGGACTTTTTGATCACTATTTATTTAATTTGTTTTTAGGAAATGAAGCGTCCAAAAACGGCGAATCAGCCATTTAGGCACTTTTTTCCGTTTTTATGTTTACCGTATGGGGAATATATTTTTATACTACGGGCATTTTCGCACATTGCGACACCCATGATTTGTATTGGGTCCTTAAGGGGTTAAAGCAATATAGCGGCAGTCAGCCTGTCGCGAGCAAATTGATCAAGGAAGTATGATTTTTTTTTTTGCTTTTTAATTTTACACTCTGTTATTTATATCCGATGCCGTGATCATGTATTAACGTGGCATCTAAAGGGATTCAATGACAGGGTGCGGCGCAATCGCCGATCCCTGTCATTGCACCCACCACTTACAAAGAGAGCTAATTTTTGTAAAATTCAGCGAAGCAGCCGAATTGAACTTTTTAATAATTTGCACATTACTAATCTCTGTCACCTGATGACAGTACTATGGAGAAACAAAGGTCTTTTATACTGTATATTCGATGGAGGCTATAAAGTTGTGAAAGTCTCCCACCACTTGAGACCTGAAGGACAGCCTCCAATATATCAGACCAATGCTGTCTCTTTCCTATTTACGCATACGCATCAAAGGGTACCCATCACCATTAAGATATTTGTTCAATAATAGTAAATGGTGGAAATGAGACCTGAAATCTCACAGAGGCTAGAGGCAACATTCATTTGAAATAACAGGGATATCCTTACAAATACTTGAAAAAAACATCATTGCAGGATGTAAAAAACAACTGTTGAATGATTTGAATTCACATTGTGCAATAGTTTGGTGACTCAGTTTTTTCCGTGTCAAACCCTTTTAACAAACCATTTTTATTGGATTATATACAGTTGGGGAGTATTTCCTGTACACACCGTGACAACTCTCAGCTGCTTGATCTTGCACCATCATGGATCAGCTTCTATGTTGGACCTCTTCTCGTCCTACACTAAAACCACCCTCCCCCTGTTGTGCTAACAGATCAGTACAGTTTAAATTGTGCTTAGCAATAGAGGCAGATACATCAGAGTCAGGGCTGCTAGAAAATATAACCAAGGGTAGGGGTTAGGTAATGTGAGGCCCCCTGCATCCTTATCATATTGCAATGTCTCAATGTTGTCTACACCATATCAAACTTTGAAATTGAGCTTATCATGGATTGTTTCTGTTCCACCTTTTTGATAAGATGAAAAACTATACTCAGTCTTTCTATCTCCTCCTCCTTGTCCTTAGTAGTAGCATAGAGAGTAGCATATGCTTCTGCCAGACACCTCTGGCGGTGGCTTATCTCCTGTAAGAACAAAGGATCGGCATGTTGAAATCCAACATGCTTAATCCTTTTTTTTGCCATTCGGGCACATTTGACACCCAGTATCCCCCCCCCCCCCCCCTTTTCACATCAGATAGTTGGCCATTGATTTCAGACAACCTCCAGGAGGCCACATACACCGTGAGAAATGGTTTCAGGGAAGACTTGCTGGTGAAGGGTCACAAAACAGGAGGTAGGTACTTTCCTCTTCTTTATGTGTGTTTTTCATTAAACATTAATCTAGGGTTTCTCTTCGTGGATAACTAATGCCCTATAAAAGTTTTATGAGAATTGAAAATATATTTACTCCACACACAGAAGCTCCACAAAGAACCATGTATGCATCCTTAAAGTGCGTATTCTTCAGTTTAGTATTTACTCTGTTGCCATGCAGTATATGCGTATTTGGTTATGTAAGCGCACCATGTTCTAACCATGCTCACTATATAAAGATGCAGTATTTCCACAGGCAGCAAGAATGTCTCCTTCCAACACGCTCCGAATTATCACGTATAGAATAACGCGACAAATTAGTTTGGCACAAATTGGATGTTATTTTCCGTAATAAATGTATTCAATGACTGCAGATGTGTAAGATGGAGAGGGAATGTGCCCCAGGCATTGTTAGTATGGCAAAGTGTTTGTTGCATTGCCATTTGTATGTGAGCTTGCTGCTGTTCTGGTGGGATGCAGAGAGCATGCAATAGCCTGCAGCTCATAAAGGTAAACGTCATTGAAGCATGTATAGACTTGATAGTGAGTCCGGTAAGGGAGGGTGCCGTCTTTATTGCTAGGGGACGCACTGTGTTAGTGTGGCACAGCTCCAGCTGCCATTAATTAAGTTCCAAGTCCGCCCCTGATTGCATTGGTCCTACTTCCCAATGTGCAAAAAAGTTGAGTCTGCTGCCTTACACATATATATTCATTCCAGCCCTGCCCAGCCAATTCAAAACGCATCAGCAGACACATTTTTCTTGAGACCTGTCATTCACTGCTAAGCAAATTCTTGGTTAGGTTTGATGGAATTCCTTGCCTTTAGAATAACTGGTGACTGACATGCAGCGCAACTCAGTTATCGGAGACTGAATGCCTGATAACCTTAGCTATACCTGAAATCCCTTGCTCCTATGTATGGCTGTCTACTATGGTAGATGCAACACTATTGTAGGGTCCAGCTATAAATTAGATATCCAGCAAGGGGAAAGCATCACATTGCCATAGCTCCTAAAGACCTAGAACTTGGGAATCTCAAACACAGGCTTCTAATGTACCAATCTCATAAGAAAATTCACATGTGTTGTTCTTTAGGATGGGTTGATTCATCAAGTAATTTTAAAATCCACATTGAGAACTACTTTTATTGTGGATTTCCTTCACCATGAATAGATAGGTCATGCAAAGGGTTTGAAGACCACAGCATGCCTTGAATCTGCAGCAGATTTTTTATGCTGTGAGGAAATGTTTTTTTTTTAATTGGGGTATGGCCAGACCAGAGCTGGACGCTGCGGCCACACACCATCAACTGTGGCCACAACTTTGTGCCTATTCATATAACTGTGCTGCGGTTAGCAGCTCCTGATAAAGCAGTCTACTCTGCAGAAACGCGTTGAGCATAACTTAAATGTTCAGCACTCAGAGAGTCATTCAATTTAGGTGAAATGCTGGCTGTGATCTTAGGGTTTGCCTTACATTGTATAGCAGCGATAGCACACAAAAGAGGATTCCCTAAGGTTTAGGGGTGCAGGCGTATCCCAACTATAAATGCATATAAGCCCCTATTTTCTGTGCCGCTATAAGTGTCCTGACAATAGTGCAGTAGGTTCTTGAACATTTGGGGAACCTAGTAGCAGAGGGCACTCTAAGGGTGAACAGTCGACCAGCAGGGCATATACATATTATAATCCAGACAACGGCGGTCTCTTTCACAGTTGTGTCTATTTTGGATACCGCATGTCGTATTTTTAGTTGCCCTGGGTCAGATTGCACTACCCCAATTAAGGTTTTATGCCTTTTGAAAGATTATGGACTTTTTCCGAGATTTTAATATATTTAGGTAACTAAAGCATTTATTTTTTTAATTTTAGCGTTCTCTATAGGCAGTGAATTATTTTCTAACATTGAGCCTACCTATATGATTCTTCCCAGTGATTTTTGGTACATAATGTGTGACTTTACCCTTAGGCCTGATTAGGACTCCAGTATTTTCTATCCAGACTGCACCCATATAGCACATTAATTCGGTTACCTGTCACGGCTTGGAGGTAGTTTGCCGTGACTTTTTTGCCGCGCATGCTGGTTTCCGGTGGCAACATGTTGCATTGCATGCGTGTGTGCTTTTCCTTTAAGGCTGTTGCCCTTCCTTACCTGGTGTGCATGGGGTTAAGGTGTCAACAAGATGGAGCTGGGTGTGGTCTCAGGTCTCTTCATATACTGTTGCTGCGAGACTGAGATCATTGTTATGTCTGCCTTTGTTTGAGAAGAAGTCTCCTTTCTTGGATGCTATCTGAGTGCCATCCTAGTTTGACATCGATGTCATCTGCAATGTCATACCCTTGTCTTCCCTTTGTTTCTATTCCTTAATCTATTCTCCGGAGGGGGAACACTACAATTAAGTTAAGCAGCGCTGTCTGGGTCCGCCATGCATCTTGCCGCATGGTGGTCCAGTCAGTTCCTACTGCTCCTGTGTTTGGTGTTGGTACTGAGTCCACATTTGTGTGTTTGGGCTTCAGTGCTTTTCACAGGATCCAGTGGTTGTGGTGCGGACGACTCATTCCTTTTAGTTGTTGTGGACAGGTAAGTGATGTTGTGGTCCTGCGGTCGGTTGTCATTCTGCCACAGGACACTTACCTGTTGAGTTTGTCCTCTGCTAACTGTCTTCACCCCTCCTCGCTGTTAGGCATGCAGAGAATCCTTCTCTTCTGTGTCTTAGAAGAGCAGGTCGTCTCTGGCACTGACTGTACTACCAGGGATCATCAGGGTTAGTAGGGCTCTAGGTTTCCTGAGGATGAGCCGCCCTACCTTCTAGGTTTTCCCCACTCACTACCGTGACCTTACCTGACCCGAAGTTAAAATAACTGAAGAACAAAAAGATTCCATCGCTGAAGGTCCCATCCCCTCTGCTTCATCTCCAATGTGGTCTGGAAGTGTGACATCCCGTGCATGGTCATGTGAGCTGCTGTACCCATACACTAGCCTCAGCAGTGATGTGTCCCAGTGCAGCATTTGAACACCTCACCACTGAGGCTAGTGAATAGCTGCAATAGTGCATGGACAGGATGTCACACTCCCAGACCACAGAGGATGAAAAGCATTAGTGACAGGACCTTCAGAGCTGGAACGGATTGTTGGCGAACAAGTGAGTGGGTTTCTTGTTTTAATGTTAAATTTTGGGATGCAATGGTGCAATTCACATGTCTGTGTGAGATACTTGCAGCATGCACTGTTCTTGTCCATTTTCACTCTGACTTTCTGAATTCAGAAAGTCAGAGTTCTGAATTCATTTAAGTGAATGGTTCCAAAAATGAAAAAAACAACCATGCCCAAAACATACATCCACATACGTCCATGTTTTGGGGACAGTACAGCTGTCAGAATCCTGCCTTAGGATACAACTGCTTCTTTGATGTTGTGTTTTAATACGGTTTTGAAGCAAATGTCACTGTGGACCGTAAAAGGCGGGGAAGTATATAGTAAAGGTGTTACTTCTCCTTTTTTGCAACCCCCTGCATGAAAATGGCATGTATCAGGGGCAGACTGGGAACTTAAAGTGGCCCTGGAAAAAATACTAAAAGTGGCCCCATTGTGTAGGTGGGACCAAACAGATGGAAGGCAGGGCTAGCAATACCATAATGTGGCACTTTATACCACCCCAACAGAGCCATATACCACAGTCTCTCACAAAATACTGCCAGCAGCACAAAATATATCCCCAAAAACTTCCTCTGGGAGGCTGTAAGCAGGGCTCAGGCGGCCACCATGGGCATCAGCCCACTGGGAAATTTCCCTGTAAGGTCTGTGGCCAATCCGCCCCTGGCATGTATGAAGGCACTTAACTGATAGTTTTTCTAGTGGGCGGGTGTGTACAGGTGCGGCTTTACTAGCACCTACTGGTGGATTCATGTATGCTTTAGCATCTGTCACCTGTCTTTGGGTTAATAATCAATGGTCTATGACAGGGATGGCCAACCTGCAGCTCTCCAGCTGTAGTAAAACTACAACTCCCACCATGCCCTGCTGTAGGCTGATAGCTGTAGTCAGTCTGGGCATGCTGGCCATCCCTCGTCTATGATAATATATTCTCATGGGAGTATTCAATTAAATGCCTACTAAGGTGAAAGCCTACTGTACATATTTTTTCTGTTTCTGAAAAAGGTACTGGGTTCCATATTGTACGTACGAACATAGTTTTCCCTAGAAACAATGCAACTTGAACAAAATGAAGTCGATACAATATAATAAGAGCATGAATGAGTTATTGATAGATGCTGGTGGCCCTAGGTAAGGCAGGATAACCAACAGTGTACACACAAAGAAGGTTTTGTATACACCTCAATCACTTCATGGAGACTGTAATAGTCTATGACAGTGGTGGCGAACCTTTGGCAGAGCCCTCTCTGTGGGCACCGCGCCCTGGAAAAAGTCTATGGTGTATCAATATGCCTTAGACTTTTCCTGCTATTCATCAGCTCAGGACGCACTATGAACAGCACAGGCAGCTCACTGAATGTAGGCAGGATATTATAGCTAAATGATAAAGTACATGGAAGATATACTATATTGGCATTCAGGGTAAATTGCCGTGTTGGCACTTTTCAATAAATATGTGGGTTTTGTGTAGCAGCTTGGGCACTCGGTCTCTAAAAGGTTCACCATCACTGGTCTATGACATCTCTGACACCTTTAATTTCAGCTGCCATAAAACACAAATAGAAAACTGCAGAGTAAGTATGTATATGCACTATGGTAATATGCCCACCCCGAGGTTGTTTTTAAAAATAAATAGCTACAACATAAAAAAAAATTGTTGAAGACTTACTGAGCTAAATGTGCCATAAAACTGGCAATTAATTTGCATTGGTGTACATGACTCGTGACCCAACTTTTTGTGTTTTAGGCCCCTTTCAGACGAGCGAGTGTAACGCTGTGAGTCCGCATCGCCCGTCCTGAACTTCCAGCACTGCCAGGGTCGCATAGGATTATATTGATTTATAATGCTACGTAACCCTTACAGTTCTGGAATGTATTGGATAACACTGACATAATGCTGTCAGTGTTATCCTATACATTCCAGAACTCGCTGCGTTACACTAGCTCGCCCGAAAGGGGCCTTAGACACATTATGTGACTCACTTGACAAAGGGGGCTAGCCAGAAAGGAGCAAATTGTACCATTGAGAAGCAAAATTTAGCACAAACTAAAATAGTTGGAAACATAGACAAAAGTTGCACCAAATTCATTCACTTGACATCCACCACTGTGATGTATCCGGTACATCCTTAGGCTGCCTGCACACGTCAATCATCTAACATCCTCCACTGTGATATGTCTGGTGCATCCTTAGGCTATCTGCACATGTTGTGGATTACACGCTTTTTTCCTCGAGCTTTCTCATGTGGAAAAACCGCAGCATGACACAGTACCAACAAAGTGAATGAGATTAGACAGATCTCATATACAATTTGCTTTGTCGTTCTATGCAGAAATTGACCTGCACTGCATATTTTGAAATCTGCGGCATGTCAATTCTTTGTGCAGATTTCACCCTTTTTAATGCAAGGGTGAAAGCTGCAGCAAATCCGCACCAAAAACCCCAAGTAACATATGACTATTTTTACACTGTTTACCTATTAGACAGGATTAGTAAATCTGCCCTATTCTACAGACTTACTTTTTACTAAGGATTCTTTCACATATATTCAAAAATGCAAAAGGGGCAGCAACATACTATACATACACATATATTCACAGCTCTGCGACGGGCTGTTCCCACATAGCCGGATGTTACTGCCTGCCCGCTGACCCCATTCACTATAATGGGATCCGGCGGAGATCAAGCCCCTAAGCGGCAAATATGCTGGGATTCGGCCGGTCAAAAACTGTTGCTTGCAGCGGTTTTTTTTTTTGTCAGGCAAAATCCCGGAATATTTGTCAGGTAGCAGCGGAATTCCATTATAGTCAATGGGGCCCTGTAAACACACGGTTACATCCCGCAACGCTGGATCCAGAGAAATTCGTCAGGCTTTTATCTCCTGGAGAGCTTTAATGCTGGTGTGAAACAAGTCCAATAAAGCTAAAAGTAAATATACCGATTTCCTTTATGCACACAAGGAGACATATACAACAATTAAAATGAATACTATGCAATGATTTTCTGGTATTTTGTCCCATTCTATGGCTTTCCTTTTTTATTTAAAATGTAGCTTATTTCCTAAACCTGCTCACAGAATCCTGAGATCTAGACATCTGCTGTGTAAGTTCTGGTTTGTCTCACTTGTGTGTTCTTCCTTTTCTTAACCTTTTGTCATTTTTCTGTCAGATTTAAGTCACCAGCTTTTCTGTCTCCATCACACGCCCTTGAGAAGTAATGTCAGTGTGACAGCATTTGTACCACCTTGTAGGGTGTGTACATATGACGGCAGGTGTCTATAAACTGGTTGTTCTGCAGGCAGCTCTCAGTGAGATAGCCACCATTCGGTCACCACATCTCCTGGGCACTTCAGTACACTGCAGAAATATCCTAAGGAGGCTCCTGTGCACCTCACAACCTTAACAAGATACTCGTCTGCTCAAGAGTGAAGATTGCTGCATAGACACATCTCTAAGGACTAATTATGGAGAGACTGCTATATGTCAAGCAGCAATCACAGAAAGGCAGATAAAAAAGGATAGAGAGACACAGTTGCTTATTGGAGGGGTTTCATTTCCAATACAGACATTGTGGATGCCAGGTGGGTTTTGGAAACTCATTTGACTCCGTCTACCTGAGTCTCTACTCTGTGTCATGTTCAAAAACGACAAACTCCCGTGACTTCTTGCCCTTTCAGATTCGCATTCTTTCATGCACATACCCCAGTGAGTTTTGTCTGTAACCTAACACCTCCCTAACCTTTCATTGAATGACTTTTCACGCTAAAGAACTGAGGAACACAAGAACCGTGTGACCCATTTTTTACATTTTGTACAGTGATTGCCTTCACATTTTTATAATGGGGACTTTTATTGGACACATTTCTCCTGGACTAGCATTTTTATCTTTTGGTCTATTGTATGCTGTCCGCTACTCCTGGATGGTGTTAAATGGATGTCGGGTTCAATATGGTCCTCGCACCAACACAAACAAAAAATGCTGGAAGTCCTTGCCTATAGAAGCAGTAATGAAGTTGGTTTATGGCTTTATGGCTGTTTTAGCTGAGTTTTTCTTTCCTCCGGGAGTCCAGAAATTACGCTTCTTCCGATCAGATGATCCAGAATATCACTTTCAACACCCAAGTGAATGGCAACATGCTACCATGTATGGGTATTTCTGCCTAAGTGGGGTATTAGATATTGTGAGTCAGTCATGTCTCCAGAAACGTTGTCCATTGCTTGAACACACTGGTACAACTGCTGCTTTTTTCATTACAACATTGCTCCTCAAGTTCCATGGTCACGGAAAAGAGGCAGTGGAAGTACAAGTCCACTATCTTCTACTGCTCACTACTGCTGTGACTTGTCTGATAATGATTGTGGAAATCTGGCAGCCAAACCACCCTCGACTCTGGTTTACAAAAGCCTGGCTAGTGACTGTGCAAGGAACATGGTTGCTTCATGCTGCCTTTATTTTATATCGTCCACCAACAGGACATGCTTGGGACTCGGGAGACCCTGCTAATCTCATGTTTCTCACCACCTTTTACTGTTGGCACCTGGCTCTGGATGCAGGGCTAATGGGTGTACTGTTTTGGATAACTCTTATTGTGCACATGCGGTGGGGTAACAGATTAGAAAGGGATTGTTACCAGCTAGCTGGGGATAAAGCAGAACTAGCAAAGCTCACTGGAGAGGAGGGAGATGAGGAATTGTAATTTGATTATTAATATATTCAATATATCATAGTCTGATTTAAATACATTTGCTTTGCAATAAATATTTTGTTACAGTAATTTTACAATCTTGTCCTCAAATGATAGGATATTGGAACACACACATCCCTAGGTCACAAACCACACCTCTGGTCTTATCTCAGATGTGGGCATGAACTTTGACATGACTCGGTGGATGGAGAATTATGAAATCACAACCCTGTGTGCAAACAGGTGCTAGCAATCTGAAACACACTCCCTGCTTTAAAGGGATTGTACAGGCACGTACGCTCTCCCACCCAATCTGACACTGCAACTGCATAATCCATTCTAATCAATGAAACCCGTGCACTGTTCTCCCTGGCAGTTGGGCGGTTGCTCAGCAACTATCTCACCCAACATGTAGTTGCGTCTGTCTTAAGGACACTAATGTCCAGAAAACAAGACAAAAAAGCATAACATGCAAAGTATAATTGGTCTATAATTCTTTCAGCGTGAACATTTGCAAGCTGCTACAGAAAGCAGTTTTGGTAGATTTCCTATAGCCAGATAAATGCATCCTTCCTACCAGCCCCTCCATCTTCAGCTGGGACAGACCCTTCTTTCCCTGTGCACCAGCATGACCTCAGAGTGGCGCGGGGCATAATTCCTTATTCACTTGAATGGAGAGTCGGAGCACTGTGAAAGAGGAGGAGATGGAAGGACTTCAGCAGCTTCTTACAAAACCTCCCCTGTATGTGTGCAGGTGCACTACACAGTACCACTACAGAAAGTGTTACCCAGCTTTACCAGGTGCCTGAATGTCAAGATAGGAAGAAAGAAATGATCAATGTTTGTCTAGGCAAATTTCTTATCTTGGTAGATTTAGTATTCTGCAGTTTCTATTACAGCTCCACATGGTTATAATCCAGTTTTCCCAGGACCCTGAATGACAAATCTGTCTAGCTATGCTAGTGGATGGAGGAATTTCCAGGCTCCTGGCTAGCAAATCCAGCTAGATATTGTACAATACCAGTTCATAAACAGGCTGATCTGGCATTCTGAAGTCTGGAAAAGCTGGGTAATAACCTCCATGGGGCGGTGATGGGGACATATTGGTCCTGTAATATACATACAATGCTGCCTAGAAATATTGTGTGAATCTATGATATAGTACCAAGTCAGTGTAATCAGTAGTCACCAATGCAGCCGCATAGTGCTTTCACCCAGCTTATCCTGAATGGCAAGTTAGGGCTGTTTCACATGAGTGAGTCCATTGTGGGAATCGCGCTTCGTGTGTGGAGTGTGATCCTCCGTTCTGGACTTGCAGGAGCTCAGGGCATTATACTGATTTATAATGCTGTGTGCCTCTGCTTGACCTTACAGATACAGAATCATAGTGACATAAAGCTGTCAGTATGATCCTATAGCAGCAAGGTCATGCTTGGCAAATTTGGAATCCAGCATGTGGGAAAGCTCAGCAACAACCTCTGCAGAGATGCAATGAAGGCCACACTTAGTACATACGTTGTGTATAAAATACATCCATAAATATAATATTAGGGACAACTGAGATTATATATTATAAATGGTTGATCTCCAGCAGCGGCCCTTCCCCACCCAAGCCATTTTCACAATTTTAGCACCTGAAATATGCCTAATTTCGGAATATTTCAGATTAATAAATGACTCCCTATGTATCTTAAACCCAGCTCCCTCCTGGCTCACATGCACTGCTGAGAGTTGTAGTTTTCTCCTATTATACCCGTCTGTAATGTCTACTGATGCCCTATAATAACATTCTAGTCATGCTGAGAGTTGTAGTTCTCTCCTATCATACCACTTTCCTGTATTGTTCACTGTTGTCCTTTAATAACACTGGACATGCTGGGAGTTGTGTGCTAGTGACTTTCACTGTTCTGCTTCGTCATAGGAGCATAACAACAAAAATCATGGTAACGCTGGATCTGGCACAACAGAGACATGACCTGACAGTTCCCGCTGACTACAATGAGAATTAATGGGTTTCCATCTTGAAGCCTGGTTTACCCCCTATAGCTACACCACTGGCCAAAGAAAATCTAAATACTGTTCCTCTGCCAGCACGGGTCAAAATTTGACCTGACTGACCAGTCTGGATATGAAATTAGTCAGTAGCATCAACAGTCCAGAATCCAGTCCTGCGCTGTGAAAATCTGCCCCAGGCCTTGACTGTGCTATGAAACAGTGACAGGCAGCACATGCAGTAAGTAACTACTTGCAGGGTAAAGGTGAAACAACAGCAGGCACAGTTCATGCGAGGTATGGCACACTATAAAATAAACAGCAGGCACAGTTAATAGGAGGTATAACACACTACATAATATGCAGGGCCGGCGCGTCCTATAAGTGGACTAGGCAGCCGCGTAGTGCTCTATATTGAGCCTCGGGTGGCTGCAGCACTGGCCGGGCTGGCACGTCCATGAGGGCGCACCGTCTGGGTGCAGTAAGAGGAGAGGAGCTGACAGGAGGGAAGCACTCATTGCTCCCTCCTGTCACTCCCTCATTGTAGCGTGGCCGATCCCTGTATGGTCCGCTGGTACAGGGAGAATCTGTCTCCTGTACCTGGCCGGACTGACCTGAAGTGCGCACACAGTGTGCACTTCCTGTCAGTCCGCTTGGGTACAGGAAACAAAAGCGCCTGTACCCGCGGACCATACAGAGCTCGGCCACGCTACACTAGAGGTGGGGGGGGGGGAGTTAGGAAAGAGAATGACAAGAGGGACAAAGAGAATGACAAGAAGGGGAGAGAGAATGACAAGAGGGGGAAAGAAAATGACATGGGAAGGAACAGAATGACAAGAGGGGGAGAGAGAGAACTGGCGTTAGTTAAAGGGGTTCTGCAGTTTATTTAAACTGATGATCTATCCTCTGGATAGATCATCAGCATCTGATATCAGCAGGGGTCCGACACCCGGGACCCCCGCCGATCAGCTGTTTGAGAAGGCAGTGGGGCTGGCAGTAGAGCCTTGGCCTTCTTGCTGTTTACCGCAGGCGCAGTGACGTCACGACTAGTATCATTGGCCTTGGCGGAGTTAAGCTCTGTTCACTTGAATGAAGCTTAGCCCCGTCCAGGCCAGTGATATTAGTTGTGACGTCACTGCGCGTTCGGTAAACAGCGAGAAGGCCGAGGCGCTACTGCCAGCCCTGCATCCTTCTCAAACAGCTGATCGGCGGGGGTCCCAGGTGTCGGACCCCTGCCGATCAGATGCTGATGATCTATCCAGAGGATAGATCATCAGTTTAAATAAACTGCAGAACCCCTTTAATATGGCAGATCATATGGGTGGGGCATTGTGATGTCACATGGGGGAGGCAAACTTTTATATTGCCTAGGGCGGCAAAAATCCTTGCACCGGCCCTGATAATATGCAGCAGGCATGGTCCATGGAGGGAAGGATGGCACACTATATAAAAAACTGCAGACACAGTCCATGGAGGGAAGAATGGCACACTATATAAAAGGCAGTAGGAGCGGGCACGGTTCACTGAGTAAGGCTAGGTGCAGACTTAATATTACCAAAGAGAGTAAAACTAACCCTAAAATGTTCTTCAATTATATAAATGGTAAAAATATAAATCTGAAGGAGTCGGCCCTCTACACAGCAATAAGGGGGGTGTTGCAGAGAGCGACGAGGATAAAGCAAAACTATTAAATATTTTTTTCTCCACTATATTCACTGAGGAAAATAAACTGTCAGATGAAATGCAGAATGTAAAATTCTGAAGAAGTACAACAGCGACTTAAAAAGATTAAAATAGACAAATCGCCAGGACGGGGGATGGCATACACCCCCGTATCCTAAGGGAATTAAGTGATGTCATAGCCAGACCTTTATTTCTGATATTTACGGACTCTATACTGACAGGGAATGTACCACAGGATTGGCGCATAGCAAATGTGGTGCCAATATTTAAAAAAGGTCCAAAAACAGAGCCTGGAAATTATAGAGCGGTAAGTTTAACATCTGTTGTTGGTAAACTGTTTGAAGGGTTTCTAAGAGATGCTATCTTGGAGTATCTCAATGAAAATAAGCAACTAACGCCATATCAGCATGGCTTCAAAAGGGATCGGTCATGCCAAACTAATTTAATCAGCTTCTATGAGGAGGTAAGTTCTAGACTTGACAGCAGCGAATCAATAGATGTCGGATATCTGGACTTCTCCAAAGCATTTGACACTGTACCTCATAAAAGGTTAGTATATAAAATGAGGATGCTCGGACTGGGAGAAAATGTCTGTATGTGGGTAAGTAACTGGCTTAGTGATAGAAAACAGAAGGTGGTTATTAACGGTAGATACTCAGATTGGGTCACTGTCACTAGTGGGGTACCTCAGGGTTCAGTATTGGGCCCTATTCTCTTCAATATATTTATTAATGATCTTGTAGAAACCCTGCACAGTAAAATATCAATTTTTGCAGATGACACTAAACTGTGTAAAGTAATTAACACTGAAGAGGACGGTCTACTGCTACAGATGAATCTGGATAGATTGGAGGCTTGGACAGAGGAGTGGCAGATGAGGTTTAACACTGACAAATGTAAGGTTATGCACATGGGAAGGAATAATGCAAGTCACCCGTACATACTAAATGGTAAAACACTCGGTAACACTGACATGGAAAAGGATCTAGGAGTTTTAAGAAACAGCAAACTAAGCTGTAAAAAACAGTGTCAGGCAGCTGCTGCCAAGGCCAATAAGATAATGGGATGCATCAAAAGGGACATGATGCCCGTGATGAGAACATAGTCCTACCACTTTACAAATCACTAGTCAGACCACACATGGAGTACTGTGTACAGTTCTGGGCTCCTATGAACAAGGCAGACATAGCAGAGCTGGAGAGGGTTCAGAGGAGGGCAACTAAAGTAATAACTGGAATGGGGCAACTACAGTACCCTGAAAGGTTATCAAAGTTAGGGTTATTTACTTTAGAAAAAAGACGACTGAGGGGAGATCTGATAACTATGTATAAATATATCAGGGGTCAGTACAGAGATCTCTCCCATCATCTATTTATCCCTGTGACTGTGACGAGGGGACATCCTCTGCATCTGGAGGAAAGAAGGTTTGTACACAAACATAGAAAAGGATTCTTCATGGTAAGAGCAGTGAGACTATGGAACTCTCTGCCTACGGAGGTGGTGATGGTGAGTACAATAAAGGAGTTCAAGAGGGGCCTGGATGTATTTCTGAAGTGAAATATTACAGGTTATAGCTACTAGAGAGAGGTCGTTGATCCAAGGAGTTATTCTGATTGCCTGATTGGAGTCGGGAAGGATTTTTTTTGCCCCTTAAGTGGGTAAAATTGGCTTCTGCCTCACAGGGTTTTTTTTGCCTTCCGCTGGATTAACTTGTAGGAAACAGGCCAAAGTGTATTTTTTCGGTTTTATATACTATATTACTATGTAATCTCTGCCGCAGATGTTCACATAGGGCTAAGGGGTGCTATGGGTGGCTCATAAGACTGCAGCTGCAGTGCAGTTAATAGGGCAACTGATTGGATTGCAGACATAGTTCATGGGGGAACATAATAAGACTGCATTATTTCATGATGGTGGTTGAGGGGACATGGGTCGCAGTGTCAGTTCATGATGGGGTGGGAGAAGTTTGCCAATAAGAATTCAGACTTGCAGTCCATAAATGACTGGGTGGTGATTAATATTGTATTGATATAGTATTGAATTGTACTTTTTTTTTTCTTTGTAGGTGAAAAGGGGGTAGGGCAGGGATGATCCTGGGCAGGTAGTGGGAGGGTCCAGAGACAGGGCACCGGGGCCCAAATTATATAGCCCAATGATTTTTATGTACAGTCCTGTGTATGATATACTGTGTGCACATAGTAGGTGTGAATATTTAGTAAAGGCATTGTTACAAAATTGAAGACTTAAAGGGGTATTCCCATCCTTGACATTGGGGGCATATCTCCAGGATATGCCCTGAATGTCTGATAGGTCCTGGGACCTGCACCTATACTTAAAACAGCCTGCAAAGTGCTGGAGGGCGCACCTCACATGCCCAGCCACCGTCCATTCATTCCTATAGGAGTGCTGAAAATAGCCAAGCTGGCTGGCTCAGCTATTTCCATAAGCCCCATAGAGGTGAATAGAGGGGTGGCCGCGCTTGAGCAGCGTGCTTCTCATTCATTTTAGTGGGACATCCGAGTGCACTGCTCAGCTATTTTTGTCGATCTCATAGAAATAAATGGAGGGCAATCACGTATGTGTGGTGCTCCTTCCCGCACTTTGGAGACTCCATTCTAAGTATAGGTGCAGGTCAAATCGGGAATCGGGCTTTGAAGATATATGGGGATTCTTGGCGAAGGTGAAAAGAGCCTATTCCTGTGTAAGCAATTCTGGAAATTTTATGTCCAGGATAGATTTGGCCCCGATAAATAAAAAATATTTGAAATATATTAAACGTATAAAATATGAGGCAAGGTCTCTATCAGACCATGTACCTTTTTGGGTGAAGTATGGTTGAATATAACCTTAATGTAGGGCTCCCATTTAGACTTAACCCCCACTAGATTTCCATAATGGATAATGACGATTTGATAAAAAATCGGTGTGGGATGCATTCAAGGCCTTTATAGGGGGGGGGGGGTGTTATTAGTAACATTTGCAATTTAAGAAATCGTTATGCTAGGAAGGAGAAGGAACTGGAGGAAGCAGCATCGGCTGGAATGAATGAGTTTTCCAGGAATGGAACGATAGAAAACAGGGGAATTATGCAGGAGACAAGTCGGGCCTATTCTGATTTTCTCCTGGATAAAGCCCAGCAGAAGCTCTTCTTTAGAGGTCAAAAATATTTTTGTGAACCGGGTCGCCGGAAAAACGCTGGCTAGGGTGATCTCTAATCAGGAAAAAAAAAAAAGGAGATACTTAGTATTCGTTCCCTGATGTTAATACTACTGAGGATCAGAATTGTATAAATGAAATATTTGTCAAGTATTTTGTAGAATTATATAAATCAAATATTACTCTTTCAGATGAAGCGATATCTCGACTCCATCTCCTTACCAGTGCTTACAGATATTCAAAGAGAATCCCTTGAGGTTATCTTCCCCTGCCTCTTGAAGGTATTTACTGAGTCATTAGAGGAAGGAATACTTTCAAAATCAATGACAGAAGCTGTGATAATAGTGATATTAAAAGAGGGTAAGGATCCCCTTGATATGGGGTCCTATAGACCTATCTCTCTTCTTAACAATGATGTTAAGCTTCTCTCAAGGATTCTTGCTACAAGGCTCTTTAAGGTTATTTTATCAATTATACATCCAGATCAAAACAGTTTTATTCCTAATAAGGGTACCTATTATAATTTGCACCGCCTTTTTGCCAACATACAGTCTCCAGGTGGGGTCTCCCGGTCCATCCTTTCTTTAGATGCCTCTAAGGCTTTGATAGGGTTGACTGGAGACTCCTTTGGAGAGTGTTACAGAAGATGGGATTTGGTACTAAATTTATTAAAATGATTAAGCTTTTGAATAGATCCCCTAGTGCGAGATTGAATATAAATGGCCTTCTTACAAGGAGTTTCTTTCTGAATAGAGGCACGCGACAGGGATGTCCACTTTCACCCTCTTAGGCTAGTTTCACACTAGGGGCAAGGAACTCCAGCTGGCTGTTCCGGCGGGTGAACAGCCTGTCGGATCCGTGCTGTCGTTAGTGCAAACATGCTGAGAGGCGGACGGAATAAAAGTACTGCATGTCATACTTTTATTCCGCCCGCCTCTCGGCATGTTCACCGTGCTGCCGTCGGAACCCTGGCCCTCCACCATCTATACTGAGCCTTTGACAGCCAAAGTTAGACAAGCTTCTCAGATTGAAGGGTTCGAAGTACTGAGAGTCGAAGATTGAATTTCCTTATATGCCGACGATATATTTTTTTTTATATACAACATACGAATACTATACTTCCAAAAATTATTCAAATGGTTAACTCTTTCGGGTAGGTTTCGGGCCTTGATATAAATTGGTCCAAAACTAGTCTTATGCCCTTAGACTCGAACGTCCACAAGATGGTTTTTTAAATACTGTCAAGATTTCCGATTCATTTGAATACTTAGGTATAATAATTTCTCCAAAGATTCAAGATTTCCTACAGCTTAATCTTATGCCATTGATAACTAAACTGAGCTCTAAAATAACGATATGGCTACGGCTTCCGCTATCGAGAGCCGATTGAATATCCTTAGTTAAGATGGTGATTTTGCCCCAATTACTTTATATCCTCAGGAATTCCCCAGTATGGATTGAGGATAAGTTCTTCAAATTAATTAAAAGAGTTATTAACGATTTACTCTGGGGGAGAAAACGGGCGAGGTTAAAATTGGAATATTTTTACAAGCCAATAGTACACGGAGGGCTTAACCTTCCCTGTTTTAAGGGATATTTTATTGCTGCTCAGTTGTGGTTTTTCTGTGAATGGAAAAATAACCTACTTTGTAGAACTTTGGTGAGGGAATTTCAGTATGATAATATGTTTACTTTATTAGAGTCCGGTCAACTAATTAATTCCCAAAAGCATTACAGAGCTGCTGAGAAGCTATTCAGTAATTCTTGGAGTACTATCAGAGACTGGCTGGGCATAAAAGGTTCTGTTTGTTGCACCCCTCTTTGGCATAATTACCAACTTCAAGCTTTAGATTAATTGGTTAGTGATCACTATTGGCAAAAAAATAATATTCTTTATATTACACAAGTGGTTGGGAATGGGGATATACTTTTGTTTTTGGATTTAGCACACAGAGAGAAAATATATTGAATTTATCCTGGTTCAGGTACTTTCATCTGCGATCAGCATTAGCGAGCGTAAAGAAAAAAGTGCTTTTTGAGCTAGATAGTTCTACATCTTTGAATCAGAAGGTTAGGATTTCACAACTTTATAAAATTTTGTTTAAAACACGATTTAATAATATATGCTCTCCAGGACAAAAGGCTTGGCAAAATGATTGTTCAGGAATTTGTCCTGAACATTGGGATAATACACTGGGGAATTTAAGTTTAGTTTCTCACAATTTTATCACATTTTGTTCAATTTAATATTTTACACCAAATTTATATCACACCTCTATGGCTTAATAAATGTAGCCTAAGGGATACCTCTAATTGCCCACGGTGTGACTTACCTGGGGCGGGTCACTTGCATATGTTTTGGTTATCTACAGAGCTGAGACAATATTGGGGGGCAATATATAATTTTATTACTCGGGAATTGAAAGTTGAGATCCCATTTACAGCAGAATGCTGGATACTGGGCGACCTCTGCAAGGTGGGATGCCCAAAATATAAAAGGATTCTTTTTATCAAAATAATGTTCTTGGCAAGACTTCTGATTGGTTTTCTCAAAATATTCCAAGTATTACTACATGGATTAAGCAATATGAAAATATTCTCTACAAACATAAAAATACTGAGGAAAAATGGATTAAAATTTGGGGAGAATGGAAGTTTTGAGGTACTGTCTGCCTTTATTCCTTTTATTCCCACCTTCCCTTCTTATGACCGGGGGGGGGGGATGTCTGGGTAGGAATAGGGGGAGTAAGGTTTAATAGGGGGAAAAGAATATAATAATATTGAATCTCTAATAAGATTTAGGTGCAGGTCACAGAGGTGGGTAGCCATATGCCCCCGGTGTGCAAGATGGGAATAACCCCTTAACAAGTCTGACACTAAACATATAATTAAAGGTAGCAATAAAATGTTTAATTTTATATCGGGATACGAGGCTTCTCATTATGCGTAACTTTCGTTATACTGAACTTCAGCAGCTAAAGACAAAACATTAGTAGTCACGAAAAAATTTGACTAGGTACAACCTAGAGCGCTGTATATGCAATAACCAATGAGGGCAGAGTACAGGTAATATCAGGTCCACAGGTGCAAACTCCCCCCTCTTTCTTTACCTGCTGCCGCAGTGTGAAGTCAGATAAGTATTGTCTCTCTATTACTTGTAATATTACCCTTATTATCGACATATTTCTAATACATTTTCTTTCCATTACAAGTTCAGTGGTCTCTGTGAGGACGCAGGGTCAATCACTGTGCGTCACGTGACCTACACCAGCTGGTAATCAGCTGCTCTGTGTCTCTTCAGAATTTCTCCTGTCTTTCAGTGTGAGAGAATCTCTCTCACTGAAAAGACGCGCCTGGAGCTACTCCTATAAGTTACCTCACAGTGTACCTTGTACTTATTACCTGATAGTCGCTGCCACCTTGTGGTTTTCCCTCCACAGGGCAGGTAGTTGTTCATTATATAACAGTCAACTATTGAATTTGGTCCTTTTTCATTGGTGATACCTTATATCTCCAGTGTGTCACACTTTGGCCAGTACTTATTTAGCATATATATATATATATATATATATATATACACACATATATACAAGTGTATATATAGGATACCTCCGCTATCTGGTCCATTTCCCAAGTGTTTTTTCCACATAAACTATAGATAATATATACATACAATATGTCTGAGGAGCAACCAAAAAATGCAGACATTGAATATATGTCAGGAGCTCAAATTCAAGAGATGGTTGATTTATCAGTATTTCGCTCCGTGCAGTCCGCACTGCGGTCGGCCATAACTAACATGCAAGAAACTATATCAAATTCAGTTGCATTGGCTATTGCTAAATCAGCCCCCAGGAATTCTCCTCATATGGCTCCCAATACACCGTCAGATTTATTTTTCTCAGCTGATGATTCTGCCGTTACATTAGCCAAAGGCTTCAAAAAATCGCAAAAATCTACCTTGAAAAGGCAGTTTTCTCATGACAACCGCAATCCCCCCAAACAGAAAAAATCTGTTAAAAAAGGGACAGGTCAAGACCTCTATGACGGCTCATGACAATCGTGTAGCAAATTTACTGCTGCACATACATCGCACCCCCTACTCTCCGCCCGTGAGGACGATACTAATACTAAACAGGCCCGGACCACCACTAAAAGGGTGAAGCCAGATTATTTTGTCAAATATTCAGACATATCCTCTTATGACAATCCTGATACATCAGATAATGACTATTCTGATCTAGATGAGGCCTCTGATTTTGATGAGGACCGTCCCCAGGATTCTACCAGTACCGAATCCTTACTTTTAGATAGTACAGGGACTAAATTGTTTAACCTCTCTCTGATAAAGCATCCCCTCTCCAGAGAATGGGTTCCTAATACCCAGGTCCAAAAATTCATTTCTACATGATTGAACAAAAGCTTGGATTGTTCCTCCCGGAACAAGCTACGGGCCGAGTGCCCTCGCCCCTCACTACCTGAGTTTGCTACAGCTACCCCCGTTATTAATTAAATATCTTTTAAAATTGGGTACAAATCCCAAAAAGGGAATAGACCGCTCATTTAGAACAGCTAAAGACAAACTTTTAGATGTATTGGGGCCAGTCACAAAAATTCTAGACCTCACAGAAGAGGCTTCTATCTCGGGCAATCCAATAGATCTACCCACCCTAAAAGGATGGGTGCAAAGTACCATGTATTTACTAGGGAACGCTAACGCAGCCCTAAATGCTGAATGTCGCAGATCTGTTCTGATGCGACCGGATCCCCAACTGTCGCACCTGGCGACCTCCGAAACCTCGCTCCCTACTGAGGGACTTTTGTTCGGAGAACCATTTTTGAAGGAAATCAACAGGTTTGTGGTACTGTTTTCCTCCCTTGATAGGGCACAAAACAATCTGAAAAAAGTCTTCCAATGGAAAGTTTTCAGTTGGGCTGGGAAAGGTAATAGGGGCCGCTTTCCCAGCCGGGCCTATTAAAGATCACAACATCGAGGCTCCTTTCAGTCAGACAGTCCTTTACTGCACCAGTTGTCCAACCTACACCATTTTTTCCCTACTGGGAAAAACCGTGCCAGAGGACAACAGGGATTCTCCAGACAAAGAGCTTCTTCTGGTAAGTCAAATTCCTCCTTATTCTTCCCATATACCATTAGGAAGCAGATAGCTAAATTTTTTCCAAAATTGGACTACAATTTCTTCAGATTGTTGGATTCTAAACCCTGTTTTAGGTTTTCATATAGACTTTGTGTCACCTCCAATCCAGTGGAGCCTTTCCTATCCCATTCATTTTTCCTCAGAAGATCGATCACTGATAGATCTAGAAATCAAGGAACTATGTTCCAAGAAAGCTATAATCCAAGTTCCTCATCCGGCTTTCTCAGCAACCTCTTTCTTGTAAAAAAGAAAGACGGAGGTTTTCGCCCAGTAATAAATTTACACCTCCTAAACAACTTCGTCCAATACAGACATTTCAAGATGGAAGGAATCCATCGGGATCTTCTCCTTCAGGACGATTGGCTAATAAAGATAGATCTACAATTCATTTGGAACAATCAGAGATGGCAATTCACTTGCCTTCCGTTTGGCCTTTCTTCAGCCCCTTGGTGTTTTACCAAGCTCCTAAAATCCGTGGTGGCTTCCCTCCGGTCTCAAGGTGTCCGTCTCATCATCTACCTAGACGATATACTCATTAGGCCAAACTCGATTTCTCTATTCGTCTCCACATGCTTTGGACCCTATCTCTCCTAACGAATCTTGGATTTCTCATCAACTTCGAGAAATCAGTCCTTTCTCCTTCCCAAGATGTGGAATTCTTGGGCTTTCTAGTCAACACCCAATCAGCTATGTTGAGTCTTCCTCCCAAGAAGCTGAAGGTAATCCGGAGAGAGATTCGATCCATTCTCAACAAGTATTTGATTTCCCTCGGACGATCGCTCGAGTTGTTGGCCTTCTTTCAGCTTCCATCCAAGCCATCTTTCCAGCACCACTGCAATGTCTGCAGATCCAACATTTGAGGATTGGATTAGGCTACTCAGACGAGGTTCTTCTCTCCTTGGACGCCAAAGAAGAACTTCTTTGGTGGCTCCAACACGTTCAGGATTGGAACGGGAAGACGATCTTCAACTCCAATCCGTCAGGCTGGGGTGCCAGATGCGGATCTAAGTCCACTGGAGGAAAGTAGTCTCCATCCAAAGCTCACCTACACATCAACTGTCTGAAACTCTTGGCTGCGTTTTTCGCCCTCAAGAGCTTTGCATCCGACAGATCTCATTGCTGTATCCTCCTGCGTATGGACAACATTTTGGCTGTCCAGTACATCAATCGACTGGAGGCACGAGATCAAAAATTCTTGCCGATATTGGCATTTTTGCCTGGACAGAAATATTGTGATCAAGGCAGAATATCTCCCGGGTCTCTCCAACGAGATAGCAGACTGGAATTCTCATTACCGCATCGATTCAAGCGATTGGCAATTAACCCCAGAAATCTTTCACCTCATCAACTCTCTCTGGGGTCCTCTTCAGTTAGACCTATTCACGTCACATCTGAACCATCAAATTCCCTGCTTCTTCAGCTGATGTCCCAACCCCGAAACTTCGGGAGTGGATGCCCTCCTCCAGTCCTGGCCTCGGGACCCTCTTTATGCCTTCCCTCATTTTGCCCTGATACCCAGGGTCCTTCTTCAGGTTTCTATTCAGAAGTTGACTCTTGTCCTAATCACTCCGTTATGGCCAACATAATCGTGGTTCCCACAAATTATGGGAATGCTAATAGATATTCCACGGATCATTCCTCACTCTTTGAACCTTTTATTAGACACCGCCGGGAATCCTCATCCCTTAATCTCATCGAACCAGTTGTCTTTTGTAGCCTGGTTCATCTTGGGCCTTCTGGACCTGACTCAGGGCTTTCTCAATCGACTAGAGACCTCCTTTCCGAGGCCTGGGCTCCAGGTACCAGAAAGGCTTACAGATCAGCCTGGAGACTTTGGGCTGATTGGTGCAATAAACGGGACCTGGATCCCATACATGCACCTATGACTCACGTCTTAAATTTCCTCTCTGCGCCTTTCGACGCAGGAAAGGCATACCGGACTGTTAACCTTTATAGGTAAGCTATTTCAGCTTCCCATGTCTCTATCCAATCTATTCCTATTGGGTAACACCCTCTAGTTTGTAAGCTACTTAAGGGTATCCATTTTCAAAGACCTCCCCTTCCCAAATACCTGTCTACTTGGGATGTCAACTCTCTACTAGAATTACTTTCATCTTGGGATGACAACGATCATCTGTCCTTAAAACATTTATCCTTTAAACTTACCGTTTTATTATAGAGTTCACTGAATGGATGGGACGCTATCAGGGATTAATCTAAAATATAACTTTTATTAATTCCTTAGTAAAACTGCTGGGTGCAGGGAATAAAAAACTAAAGATGGTAGTGAGTGTTGGGTGCACGATAATCCTGGACAAGGTGCAGCATTCACACACCCAGTGCTGTGCTAGGTTGCGAGCCGCCTGTCCCTAGAAAGGAAAATATTGGCACCCCAAACACCACTACTCCTGAGTCAGGAGTCTCACAGTGTGGGCTATGGTGATAGGTGTATGATTACACAGACCCACATGTGATGTCCTGCAGACAAAAAAGCTGTCTATCTCCTACACTCGGTCACCACTCACACTGTGCCAGCGGTCGCCAGACAGGGATATAAACCGTGTTGGGTAGGAGGACCATCAGCCCATGCCCACTATGTGGATGCTCTGGCTGGTGATCTCTCCCCCACACTCCCTGCAAGCGGCACGCTAGGCTGAGTGACGTAGATGGAGATAAACAGAACGCCGCATAAGGTTCCTGCCTATTCCTTCCCTCATATAGGTAATCCCCTGTGGATTGCTCAACGCGTTTCGCCCATACATGGGCTCGTCAGGAGCTCAAAGGGGGGTAAAGAGGTATTGCAGGACTACGTTCTCTGCCTCACATGGCAGAGTACCGGCAAAGTAAATTTTTTTAAATCTTTTTGGGCGATTGTCTCATGTAGGGGCTCATTTTTTGCAGAACGAGGTGACGGTTTGATTGTTACTGATATGGGGTACATATAACTTTTTTCATCACTTTTTATACAATTTTTTGGGAAGTGAGGTGGGTAAAATTGCAATTCCATCATAGTTTTTTTTTTTATGGCGTTCACCGTGCGGTAAAATTAATATACTTTTATAGATCAGGTCGTTACGTTACAAAATGTGTAGTGCATTTTTTTTTATTTTTACTAAATCTGTTTGTACCCAGACCCACTTGGTTCTTGAAGATTTAGTGAGTCTGATGCCTCTACAATACAATGCAGTACACTGTATAGTGTACTGCAGTGTATTTCCATTTACACTAAGCCTGATCAGGCTCCTCTGGCAGGAACCTGTCAGTGTTACATACCATGGCAAGCCGGATGCCTGTGTAAGGCGTCCGTTTGCCATGGTAACAATCGGGATGCTTTCACAGCAGAGCAGCAGCCCGATAGGGAGGGAGCTCCCTGCCTCTGCTAACACTTCAAACCATCAGGACGCTGCGACAGCAGCGCAGTGCCCCGATAGGGGAGTGAGCTTCCTCCCTGTTCACCCCTTCCATACAGCAGTCCGTGGCATGGAAGGGGTTAAACTGCCGACATTGGTGCCAGCACTGATATCGGCCGTTACAGCTGACACTCTGCTTCTACCGCTCGGCCATCCTGATAATAGAGAGGACGGGGGGCGATGGGGGGGATCGGGGCTGCATAAACTCCACAACAGCGTACCCTCGATCTCCTCAACACTCACTAAGGAGATTGGAGCTGCGCTGCTCAATGCTGCGATTGGTTAGTCAAATCTGAAAGGCAGGGACAGCGTTGATTGGTCCCCTGTCGGTTGCCTGGACAGTTCACTGTCCGTGACACTCGCTTAGATTCGGTAACTAACTCCACATCATCACGTACACAGTACATCATTGGTCATTAAGGGGTTAAACCCTATGGCAGCTTTGAAAAATTACCAGCTTTTTATTAAAAATCCCAAAAGTTTCTCAGTATTCATTAACCCTTTCCACAGAGCCTCGCAAATACAGTTCAAATGAACAACATATATCACAACATACATATAAAATGCAATACGAAGTATTAAACAGTGCACATTAACTCTTTCAAGTGAAATAAAGTAAGATGTTTATAACTTTGCATAGGGGAAACAAGCAAATTTCCACAAATATCCAGACTTCCAAGCACCTCTGCTCCAGGGCACTTCAATATTATATCACTAGCAGAAGGACCCGGCTTTGCATGGGTATATTTCATCTATTTAATTTAATGTGTGTGTCGTTAAAACGTCTCGCTAAGGGCTCGTTCACATCACCGTTTGTCTTTTCCGTTCTCCGGCTTCGGGACTTTCGTGTCCGCTCAAAAATCATGTTCTGAGTGGACACTAAATGGACCCCATTAAAGTCTATGGGGTCTTTAGGCTCCGTTGGTGTCAGTTATGTACAGCATCCAACCTTTCCGTTCTCCTGCTCCTTAACGGAGCCGGAGAACGGAAAAGACAAACGGTGATGTGAACGAGCCCTAACAGTGATTTCCACAATAACCCACCCCCTTAACAGTGACCTCTACAGAGCTCTGTTCCCTTAAAATGTGACCTCCAAAATACCCTGCCCCCTTAACAGTGACCTCTACAGCACCCCGTCCCTTAACACTGACCTCCATAGCAGACCGTCCCCTTAACTATGACCTCCACAGCATCCCGCCCCGTTAACAGTGACTTTGACAGCATCCCGCCCCCTTAACCCCTTCAGGACACATGACGTACCGGTACGGCATGTTTCCCGAGTCCTTAAGGACACATGACGTACCGGTACGTCATGAGTTGTTCCGATCACTGCTGCTCAGCTGGCAGTGATCGGAACAAGGTACCTGCTGAAATCATTCAGCAGGTACCTTGCTACAATGCCCAGGGGGGTCCTGTGACCCCCCCATATGGGCGATCGCTGCAAA
Source organism: Bufotes viridis (assembly GCA_033119425.1). Classification (NCBI taxonomy): domain Eukaryota; kingdom Metazoa; phylum Chordata; class Amphibia; order Anura; family Bufonidae; genus Bufotes; species Bufotes viridis. The sequence continues at coordinate 177,572,179 of CM065592.1, forward strand.
CCGCAGGTCAATTCAGACCTGCGGTTTGCAGCGCTTGTGTGCGATCTCTGATCCCCGCGGTCTATGACCGCGGGGATCAGAGAGTTAATGCCTCTGTTTATTTTTAACCCCCCCTGCAGCCCCCAATCATATTGTGGCTGCGGGGGTGCAGGGGGGGTGGTTGCGGGCGGCCGGAGGCGGTGCGGGAGGCGGGCGGTGCGGCGGGCGGGATCGCGATTGCGATCCCCCGCCCGCCTCCTCTGATAAGTTTCCCTGGTGTCTAGTGGGTCTATCAGAGTGTCAGCACATTGCTGACACTCTGATAGAAACGGCTAACATCTGTGCTTTATCAGATGCCAGCCGTTTAACCCCTTCCGTACCGCGGTCCGTACGGACCGCAGTATGGAAGGGTTAACAGGGAGGGAGCTCCCTCCCTCTCCCATCGGGGGGCTGCTGTGCCTTTGCAGCCCCCCAACAGTATGGGATCACAGAGGGAGGGAGCTCCACTCCCTCCCCATCCATCACCCCCTGCCCAGTTATGGCAGCGGGTGATGGTTGCCATGGAGACAGGACGCTTTCAGAAGCGTCCTGCTCTCCATGGTGCTGAAAGTCTGAATAGACCTACTAAAGGTCTATTCAGACTTTCTAAAGTACAAAATACAGTACAGTGCACTACATAGTGTACTGTACTGTATTATACAGACACCAGATCCACTGGATCTTTCAGAACCAAGTAGGTCTGGGTCAAAAAAAAAATGTAAAAAAGTGAAAAAAAAGTAAAAACGAAAAAAACACATATCACTGAATAAAAATAAAAATAAAATAAAATACACTACACATATTAGGTATCGCCGCGTCCGTAAAAACCTGCTCTATAAAAATATCACATGACTGAACTTCTCAGGTGAACGCCATAAAAAAAACCAAAAAATGGTGTAAATAAGCCATTTTTTGGCACCTTACATCACTAAAAGTCTAATACAAAGCGATCAAAAAGGTGTTTGCCTCCCAAAATAGTACCAATCAAACCGCCATCTCATCCCGCAAAAAACGAGCCCCTACCTAAAACAATTGGCCAAAAAATAAAAAAAACTATGCCTCTCAGACTAAAACATGATTTTTTTGGTTTCAAAAATGCTTTTTAGTGTTAAATGTAAAAAATTTTTTAAAAGTAGACATATTGGGTATCTCCACGTCCGTAAGAATCTGCTCTATAAAAATATCACATGACCTAACCCTTCAAGTAAACACTGTAAAAAAAAATGAATAAAAACTTTGTCAAAAAGCCATTTTTTTGCCACCTTACATCACAAAAAGTGTAATAGCAAGCGATCAAAAAGTCATATGACCCCGTAAATAGTGCCAATCTAACCGTCACCTCATCCCGCAAAAATGATACCCAACCTGAGACAATTGCCTAAAAACTGAAAAATATATAGCTCTCAGACTATGGAGATACTAAAACATGTTTTTTTTTCATTCAAAAAGGATATTATTGTGTAAAACCAAAATAAGTAAAAAAAGGTATACATATTATGTATCGGCGCGTCCGTAAGGACCTGCTCTATAAAAATATATCATGACCTAACCCCTCAGATGAACGCCGTAAACATAAAAAATAAAAACGTTGTCAAACAAGCCATTTTTTTGTCACCTTACATCAAAAAAAGTGTAATAGTAAGCGATCAAAAAGTCATATGCACCCCAAGATTGTACCATTCGAACCGCCATCTCATCCCGCAAAAAATGAGCCCCTACATAGGACAATCGCCCAAAAAAAAATAAAAAAATATGGCTCTCAAACTATGGAGACACTAAAACATGATTTTTTTTTGTTTTAAAAATGATATTATTGTGTAAAACTTATATAAATAAATAAAAAGTATACATATTATGTATCGCCGCGTCCGTCACATCCTGATCTATAAAAATAACACATGACCTAACCCATCAGCTGAACACAGCAAAAAAAAAAAAAAATACGGTGTCAAAAGCCATTTTTGGCACCTTACATCACAAAAAGTGTAATAGCAAGCGACCAAAATGTCATATGCACCCCAAGATAGTGCCAATCAAACCGCCATCTCATCCCGCAAAAAATGAGCCCCTACATAAGACAGTCGCCCAAAAATAAAAATAAAACTATGGCTTTCAGAATGTGGAGACACTAAAAAAATTTTTTCAAAAATGCTTTATTATGTAAAACTGAAACAAAAAACCCCAAAAAGTAGTCATATTTGGTATTGTCGCGTCCGTAACAACCTGCTCTATAGAAATAGCACACAATCTAACCTGTCAGTTCAACTATGTAAATAACAAAAAATAAAAACAGTCCCAAAACAGCTATTTTTTTGCAAATTTTCCATTTTAATCCATTTTTCCAGTAACAAAGCAAGGGTTAACAGCCAAACAAAACTCAATATTTATTGCCCTGATTCTCTTGTTTGCACAAACACCCCATATGTGGTCGTAAACTACTGTATGGCCAAACGGCAGGGCACAGAAGGAAGGGAACGTCATATGGTTTTTGGAAGGCAGATTTTGCTGGACTGGTTTTTTGACACTATGTCCCATTTGAAGCCCCCTGATGCACCCCTACAGTAGAAACTCCAAAAAGTGACCCCATTTTGGAAACTACGGGATAAGGTGTCAGTTTTGTTGGTACTATTCTAGGGTAAACATGATTTTTGGTTGCTCTATATTACACTTTTTTGAGACAAGGTAACAAAAAATAGAAATTCGTAAATTTCATCTCCATTTGCCAATAACTCTTGTGGAACACCTAAAGGGTTAACAAAGTTTGTAAAACTGGTTTTGAATACCTTGAGGGGTGTAGTTTCTTAGATGGAGTCACTTTTATGGAGTTTCTACTCTAGGGGTGCATCGGGGGCTTCAAATGGGACATGGTGTAAAAAACCAGCCCAGCAAAATCTGCGTTCCAAAAACCATATGGCGCTCCTTTCCTTCTGCGCCCTGCAGTTTGGCCATACAGCAGTTTACGACCACATATAGGGTGTTCGTGCAAACTGCAGAATCGGGGAATAAATATTAAGTTTTGTTTGGCTATTAACCCTTGCTTTGTTACTGGAAAAAATGGATTAAAATGGAAAATTTTACAAAAAATTGAAATTCTGAAATTTTATCTCCATTTGCCATTAACTCTTGTGGAAAACCTAAAGGGTTAATGATGTTTGTAAAATCAGTTTTGAATATCTTGAGGGGTGTAGTTTCTAGAATGGGGTCATTTTTGGGTGGTTTTTATTATGTAAGCCTCACAAAGTGACTTCAGACCTGAACTGGTCCCTAAAAAGTGGGTTTTTGAAAATTTCTGAAAAATTTCAAGATTTGCTTCTAAACTTCTAAGCCTTGTAACGTCCCCAAAAAATAAAATGGCATTCCCAAAATGATCGATACATGAAGTAGACATATGGGGAATGTAAATCAATAACTTTTTTGGCAGTATTACTATGTATTATAGAAGTAGAGTAATTGAAACTTGGAAAATTGCAAATTTTTCAAAATTTTTAGTAAATTTGGTATTTTTTTATAAATAAAAATGAAATTTTTCGACTTCATTTTACCACTGTCATGAAGTACAATATGTGACGAAAAAACAATCTCAGAATGGCCTGGATAAGAAAAAGCGTTTTAAAGTTATCACCACATAAAGTGACACTGGTCAGATTTTGAAAAAATGGCCTGGTCCTTAACCCCTTAAGGACCGGGGTTTTGGGTTTTTTGCGTTTTTGTTTTGCGCTCCCTGCCTTCCAAAAGCCATAACATTTTTATATTTCCGCTCACATAGCCATATGATGGCTTATTTTTTGCGGGACAAGTTGTACTTTTAACGCTACCATTTATTTTTGCATGTGATGTAGTGGGAAACGGAAAAAAATTCCAAATGGGGTGAAATTGCAAAAAAAGCAATTTCACCACAGTTTTACGGAGTTTTTAAATTACAACGTTCGATTTGCAATAAAACTGACTGGTTAATTTTATTCTTCAGGTCAGTACGAATCCGGCAATACCTAATATGTATAGTTTTTCTTGCGTTTTGATAGTGAAAAAAAAATTAAAAGTGGGAATTTTTTTATTTTATTTTTTGTCGCCATGTTTTGACCCCTATAACTTTTTGTAATTATGCGTACGGAGCAGTGTAGGGGCTCATTTTTGCGGGGCAATCTGAACTTTTAATTGATACCATTATGGGGTGCGTATGATGTTTTGATCACTTTTTATTCATTTTTTTAGGAAATGAAGCATCCAAAATGGCGAATTAGCCATTTGGACGCTTTCTTTCCGTTTTATGTTTACCGTATGGTGAATATTTTTAATATTATTATAGTATGGGCGTTTTCGCACATTGCGACACCATTATGTGTAATTTTTTTATTTTTATTTATTTTATTTTCATTTTGGGGAAAGGGGGTGATTTGAATTTTTATATTTTTTTATTTAATTTTTATTTTTTAAACTTTTTTTTTTTTTTTACCACTTTCTTATAGTTCCCATAGGGAACTATAAGATGCAATCATCAGATTGCTATTCTCATATATTCAATGCAATAGCATTGGAATATATGAGAAATACACTATATTTCTATGGAGCCTATTACAGTCATAGGCTCCATAGGAATACTGTGTAGTAACTTAGGTTTCATTCACAGAAACCTCGGGTACTACATGCATGCTCCGGCTCCCCTTGTGGCCATCAGGGAGCCGAGCCAAACCAGTGAAACTTTCGGTTTTGCGCGATCAGATGCCGTGGTCAGGATTGACCACGGCATCTGAGGGGTTAAATGTCCGCGATCGGCATCGCTGCCGGTCGCGGACATGAGCTGCGGGTGTCAGCTTGATGAATCAAGCATTTACCCGCAGCTCGGGCGCCCGCTCCGTGCGGGAGCGGGCGCCATCTTTAAAGTGCGGACGAAGGGCGTACATGTACGCCCTTCGTCCTTAAGAGGTTAAGGTGAAATAGGGCCGTGTCATTAAGGGGTTAACCGTGACCTCCACAGCAGCCCACCCCTTTAAAAGTGACCTCCACAGCGGCCACCCCTTTATTAGTGACCTTCACAGTACCCCATCTCCTTAACAGTGATTTCCACAACACCCCGTCCCCTTAACAGTGGCCTCTACAGCAATCTGCCCCTTAACACTGACCTCCATAGCGGACCGTCCCCTTAACTGTGACCCCCACAGCAGCCTGCCCCTAGGGTGGCCAGAGGTCCAGTTTTAGGCCAGACAGTCCGGCTTTTAGACTCTTTGTCCTCCGTCCGGCGCAGGGACTGGATGGACACAGGGATGTTCTTTTGAACAGCTCACTCTCAGACAGCAGCACTGTGCTGTCTGAGCTTGAGCTGCAGGGAGAAAGTCACCCTCCCACCCTCCTGCAGCTGACAGAAGTTGATTTTTTTCAATCCCTATTGGCTGCAGAGTGAGAGGGGGCGTGGCTTAGTGGGACCTGGGGGCAAGGTTTTTAAGTCCATCTTTTGAGGGTGGCCTGAGTGGCCACCCTACCTGCCCCTTGAACTGTAACCTCCACAGCACTCCGCTCCCTTAACAGTGTCATCCACAGGGCTGTTATTGAAAGCTGGTGTAAAACTGTGTGTATGTGGAGACTAAGGACCTGCGAGCTTCTATTGGCTTATAAGGGACATGTGACTGACCATGTGTATGGCAGTTGGGATATGAAGTTGGCACATGAAGAGAAAGACCTGCAGGCTTATATTGGCTAATGTAGGTCATGTGATGTGCCATATTTGCATTTTTTTGTGAATATCTCAGGAACGGTACGGTCTAAAACCTTCCCAGACACCTGATGTACCTGTGGGCCAAATTTCGTGATTGTTAATGCGAAGGTGCGGATTTGCGGACTCCTTTAGCGGACATACATAGACACACACATACATACACTCAGCTTTATATATTAGATGAAAGTAGGGCATTTAAGTAGAAGCATGCAATGGTGATTTCTTCATCTCAAACAATTTATTGAAACAAAAGTCAACAACAGCGGTGGGTATACCCCCACAAAAAATGTCAATGTCTGAATAACTTTTCATGTGGCCTTGAGCATCAATTACAGCTTAAAAACAACGTCTTATATTGTTCACAAGTCGACTTATTGTCTGCTGAGGCATGGCATCCCACTCTTCTTGAAGGGCGGCCCTCGGTCATTGAGGTTCTGGGGTACAGAGTTACGAGCCTTTACGTCAGGCATCCTCAAACTGCGGCCCTCCAGCTGTTGTAAAACTACAACTCCCTCAATGCCCTGCTGTAGGCTGTTACCTGTAGGCTGTTCGGGCATGCTGGGAGTTGTAGTTTTGCAACAGCTAGAGGGCCGCAGTTTGAGGATGCCAGCTCTACGTGATGATTCAGCTGATTCCATAGGTTTTCAAAGTCTGGAGAAAGTGCAGGCCACTCCATTTGAGATACCCCAGTCTCCAGCAGCCGTTCCCTAATGATGCAACCTCGATGAGCTGGCGCATTGTCGTCCATGAAGATGAAATTAGGCCTGTGTTGTTTATGCAGAGGCACAATGATGTTATTCAAGTAGTATGACCTTGTCACTGTACCATTCACAAAGTGTAGGGTAGTTCTGTATTGAGTAGACACACCTGTCCACACTATAACAGCACCACCTGGTGGCTCACCTGGTGACAACAGTGGCTGATGAACAGTGCTCTCCTTGACGTTTCCAACATTGTTGGCGGACATCATTTCTGTTCAGCGTGAACAGACCTTTATCAGTGAGCAGCACTGAGGCCCCCTGGTCTCTTGTACAGCCTGGATGCTCCCTGGCCCAAGCAAGACGATGACACCTATGTCTAGGTACTGTACCATTGCAGGTCGTCTAGCAGGCAGACCACCCTGATGTGAATGGTTTCTAATGGTCTGATCACAATGTCCACTTCTATGCCTTTCTGTGACTTTTCCAGTCTCTCTGTATCACTGTTGCAACCTGCTGATGACAGTCTGTGACACTCTAAGCTTAGCGGCCACTTCTATCTTAGAACATCCTGCTTGAAGCCTCATGATAGCGAGGTACTGTTGATCAATTATTAGGTGACGTGTTAGTCTCATGATGTCAAAATGTGAACAGCATGTTGAGGAGGACTATTTAAATACCAATTCTAATTGAACCAGGAAATTTATTGTGCGATTCATGGATCAAACACCTGTTTTTAATTTTGTCATTAAGCTCCTTGTTACAGAAAGCAAATTAGTGAATATTTCTGACATTGGTAACGAAAAATTACTTTTAAGAGTTTCAAAGCTCAAGCATTTACCGTCTATTGTCAGATCAGAAATTGTGCGAATACCTTTTGATATCCATGTAGAGAGATTTATATTGGGTATCAAAGCTTCAAAAATATTCACTTCCGCCTCCTCAGTGTTTGCAACTGAGACATGCACTAAATAAAATAGAGTGGACGAGCAAGTCATCTGAGCACATATTGGTGAGGTGGCTGTCAGCTTCTCCTTCTCTACAATTAAAAAAAGGTGTTTCCCTCTGCTACAGAATATTACTGGATGCAGGTCCAGACCCACTGCTTAAATATAAAACCAGGTGGGTCTCTGCACTGCATTCCTCTATTACAGATAGAGAATGGGAGGAATCATTTTCTGTAATCCCACAAACTTCAAGATGTACTAAACACACTGAAATTTCTAGAAAACTATTCTATCAATGGTTTTTAGTACCTGCCAAACTTGCATTGTTTAGTGACACTCCCAACAAATGCTGGAGATGTGAAGCTCAGGGCACATTTTTGCACATATGGTGGGAGTGCCCAAAAATATTGGAGTTTTGGAGAAAAGTAGGCAGATTAATTTCATATGTGTGCGGTTTTCCAATTATCTTAGATGCCCATCTAGCATTACTAAATTTAAACCCAAATCGATTCTCATATTTTCAAAAGACATTTATATTCCATGCCCTCTCAGTGGCTAGAGAATTGATAATAAGCAATTGGAATTCCCAAACAATTCCCCCCATGTCAAGGGTAATAAAAGGTATAAATCAAAATGGTTGGTATGAATCTATGATTGCATCCGCAATGGGTACGAATATAGAATTCCACAACAAATGGGACGTATGGTTATCATGTAAGCATAATACCATCAGGTCATAGAATAATTTACCTCTATAGTAACTCATAGCAAATGATTGGACCATCATTTTTGTTATTCCAATAGTTGACTGATAATATATTGCTTTAACATTTCTTTTATGTTGTTTTTTTTTTTTTTTTTTTATGTTCTGTACTTTAAAACTCATCTGTACAAATGTTTTGATATACAATGTTTGTACACACCTTTTCCTATAAAAATAAAAGTTATAAAAAAAAAAAAAAGAAAGCAAATTGTGCAAAAAGTACTGAAACATTGAACAGTTGGACATGCTCATTGAAAAGTTTAGAGAAGGTCACATTAAGTTCACCTGTAAAGGTTAGAGTGCATTTTAGGTTTGTCTTGCCAAATAAACCTAACTTTTTGTGAGTAAAATCCCTTTAATATATTGCTTTTCTCTGGTTAATTTTTAGGATTACCAATTCTGGTCACGTCAGATTTTTTACAAGACCTCATGCTCGTGTGAGATTTTTTAACCCCTTCCCAATATCCTCCATACATGTACAGTGTAGCAAGCGCCATAGCCACCGGGTGCCTGGTGTGTTACTGCCATGAGGCAAGATGAGCATCCTGCCTCAGGTGGCAGCCAGCCGACTTCACAAGGGGGGCAGCAGTGAATGGCGGGGCACGGGAACCTATGGCTCCCTTCCCTGCTCTTCAGCCTTATAGGCCTCAGGCCACTAGTTGTGAAGTCTATGAGGCAGTAGAATGGCGCAGGAGGATGTTATGACATCATTGCAACCTCCTGCGCTGGGTCACGGGCGGCGTGCTCACTTGGTCATGAGTGCCTGCGTTATAGACAGTCATAGACATTAGCCCCACGCAGGGCCAATTCTACCCTTTCTGCTGCCTAAGGTGCCCCCATCACGCCAGGCCTTCTGTTAAAGACACATGTGGAAGGACATTACATACAGAGTTACAAAAAATATAGGAGAATACACTATCACATACCTTTTACATACAGTGATGTCACCTCTGATGTAGGTCTGAAGTGGCCGGGTTTGAGGTGACGCTACGCTAGGTCCTCCAGACACCGTCGAGGTGTCACCACATGTTACTGCTCTCTGGAAAGGATGGTAAGGTGTGGTGCACCCCAATGGGAAATAAGTCTAGAAAGTCAGGGTCTACAGTAACCAGGGTGCTTCTTTATTGGAGGAATTCAAGTGCAAAACAATACAGGCGAGACATAGAACTGGCTTCTTTAGTCTCCTGCCTGGCAGAAGAATGGTTTGGTTCTGAGGAAAGGTCTGAGTTAGGTCTGTACCTTTTAGTGGGAGGGGTGGAGAAGGTCAGTACAAACAGATTCATTGTAACACTCTCTGTCTTTCATAGACTTACATTAGAGCTTCAATGATACTGAGTGGCAAAGACACAGCAGTTTTTCCAGACAAAAACAAGTTTCCAGACATAACAGAGCTAAAACCAGACAGCCAAAAGGTCAGTCTGTCTGGGTTTGGTGGTAAACAACATCTGGCTTTTTCCCTCAAAACGTGGTTTTGGCTTCTTTAAACTCTATGGCAGCTGTGGAAAATTACCGGCTTCTCATTCAAAGTCCTAACAGTCTCTCAGTGTTCATTAACCCTTTCCACAAAGCCTCACAAGTACAGTGCAAATGAACAGGATCTATATCACAATATATATATTGGTAACTCTGGCCTCGTTTGATGTCACATCACTGTACACCTCTATTGAGCACAGTAGGGGTGTTTCAGCGGTAAGACACATGCTGGATTTGTCCTCACTTTCACCCCAGGCGTGTGATTTCATTGTGGAACTATTAGAGATTATACTTGGTTACAACTATTTTCTTTTTCAAGACAAGTACTATATGCAGAAAAGGGGTGTGGCAATGGGGTCACACGTGGCCCCAACTTATGCAAATATATTTATGCGGAAATTTGAGGAAGATGTCGTCTATCTGTCCCACCACTTCAGTCATGTACTGAGGTGGTGGAGATATATCGACGACATCTTCCTCATTTGGACAGGAGAGGTAACACAGTTATTGGAATTCCAGAGTTTCCTCAATAGTATTGACAATAATCTACAGTTCACCCTGGTTTTTTCAGACACTGAGGTACAGTTTCTGGATACCAGGGTGATCCACAAGGATGGGGCTCTACAAACAGAGTTATTTATAAAGCCGACTGATACTAATACATGCTGTGTTACAACAGCTGCCACCCTAGGAAAATGATCAAATCTCTTCCTTACTCACAGCTCTTACGCGCTAGACGCATTGTAAGTGACTGTGATAAGGTTGGGGATACTCTGGACAATATGGTGGAAAGATTTGCAAAGAGAGGTTATCCTCGCGCATTGTTAAGAGAACACAAGAAAAATGTATGTAAACTGGACAGAATGGATACATTGAGATACCAGGGCCAGAAACGTCAACAAAGTAGAGTCCCTTTTGTATCAACATACAATGAGTTGAGTACTAGTATTAGTAAGATCATTAAACGACATTGGGGCATTTTGGGAGGCTGCCTAGGTAATTTACCTGAGTTCAAACATCCGTTATTTTCATATCGTAGATCAAGAAACCTAAGAGACCAGTTGGTCAAAGCTGATGTGGGCCCTGGCAAACAGATGAGACAAACTACATTGACACAATCTGGGTGTGGTTGCTTTCCATGCCTCAGTTGTGTCAATTGTAGATATATTTAGAAAGCGAAGTTTTTCTACATCCCAGGACAGGTGTTAGACATAACATTAAATTCCACCTTACATGTGATTCCAATCATGTGATTTATGTATTATCATGTCCCTGCAATCTGTTGTATGTGGGGGAAACCTCAACAGAATTGAAGACACGGTTGAACAATCACCGTTATACTATACGCAAAAGACGACTTAACTTAACAGTTTCAAAGCACTTTGTAGAATTAGGTCATGTGGAAAGGGAGTTAAGATGTTGGATAGTGGACCACGTTCCTTCACCGAGAAGAGGTGGTAACAGGTTAAACATGTTGAAAAAGAAGGAACTGCAATGGATCTATACACTGAATAGTTTAAAACCGGAGGGGCTCAATGTAGAATATAACATTGGGGCAATACGGGAATGATTGGCTTGCCCTCTTGACCTGCATAGACTGGGGGACGGTACCCTCCAGTGAGTAGTTGAGGCAAATGTACAAATATCTATTACTTTATGAAACCTAAATAATAATTTTTTCTTCTCTCTTTTTTCTGTATTACAGATTTAACGTTGGGAATAATAAGGAGGAGGACTATTGAGGAGTACACTCAAAAAAATGTTTTTTTCCCCGCCTTTTTTTAGGGATCTGTTGCTGCTGAGCCATATTACGTCTCATTGTATCGCCTGATAGCCTACTATAGATACATTATGTTTCCATTGAGGACTAAATAGGATTTTGGGTCTTTGAGAAGATCCTTCGTAGGCTTTGAAGAAAAAAAGTACCGGGGTGGAGAGAGTGCAGGTCTGGAATCCATCTGAAAAGGTAGTACCAGCTACTGCATTTTTGCTCCCATTAGGAGGGGTTTCGACCCTCTGACGAGGATTGTCCCCCCCTTCCTGGAATTATTATGCCTTACATGAACAGACCCTAATATGACTTCGAGAGAGTGTTGGTAAGCAGCTTCTATGGAGGACTAGGTGGGGGCACATATTATGTACGTTACCCCCCACTATGTCCATCCATTGGAAGGGGCTTCAGTACTTTGACGAGGACTGTCCCCTCTTTTCTGTGAAAGACACTACTCGGGGTGAAGACCTCCGATCACTATGATCGTATATATATTCAAATCCAGGAAGCAAGATGGCGAAGGAGGCTTGCAGGCTGTTCGGAGCATGCGCGAAAATGAAGAGTTGGCATTTCCCCACTCAAAGATGGCGCTGCGAGAGAGGGATTGTTCTGCGCATGCGCGTAAATTTGTATACTCTGGCGTATATTGGCGCAGCCGCACAGTTAAGTACATGGCACCGAGCGTGGCGGTATAGCACAGCACACAATTGATATATGGTATGACTCATACTCCTCCTACTTATCCCAACTTTTTAATCTTAATCTTTGTGTTAGCGGCACTTGATGTTGGACTATTAGCATCTGCACTTTGATTAATGTTTATGCACAGCACTTGGCACTTTAATGGAATATTATGTATGTATGGAACATCCCTATAAATATATGGGGTGATTCTCTACTTATTGATGTATGATCACTACTATATTACACAATTTTTTGACAATGAATTATCTGTGGGTTATGATGTTATGATATATCATGTATTATTTTGTTAATGATATTTTGATTGACTAATTATGTCACATGATCATGTTTGAGATTTTTTTTTGTCTATATATGCTCATTATGTCACATTTGCACATTGCTTGAGAAAGGCTCTAATGTTGAGCCGAAACGTTGCTCCACATGGGTGAATAAACCTAAATCATTTTTTACTATCTGGAGTGCTGTTTGTTTTTCTAAATAAATAAATAAATGAATATATGCAATTACACAGTAATAAACAGTATAAGCTACCCCTATTAACTACTACAGGACCGCCTAACGCAGGGATGCGTCCTGCGGGCGGTCCTGTAGCTCTGAGTTGATGCGTCGGCGCGTCATCTCGTGAGAGCCGAGATTTCCTGTGAACGCGCGCGCGTGTTCACAGAGAAGCGCGGCACGGCAGTTCGGCTACAGCCTGCCAGCGATGATCCATCGCTGGCAGGCTGTAGATGCGAATAAAATCGCATCAAACAGCTATATCAGACGCTGTTTTATGAACAGCGTCTGATATAGCTGCTACCTGGTCCTCTGGTGGTCCCATTTTCTGGGATCGACCACCAGAGGACCAGTTAACACAGTAAAGTTGCACCAAACACTACACTAACCCCCCCCCCCCATCCCCCACCCTCACCAATTAACCCCTTGATCACCCCATCTAGACCCCCTGATCACCCCCCTGTCATTTATGACACCCCTTGTAAGGCTCCATTCAGACGTCCATATGTGTTTTGCGGATCCGTGGATTCACGGATCCGTGGATTCACGGATCCGCAGATCCGATCCGCGGATCCGATCCGCAGATCCTCAAAACACGGACACCGGCAATGTGCTTTCCGCATTTTGCAGATCCGCACATTGCCAGAACTATATAGAAAATGCTTTTTCTTGTCCGCAATTGCGGACAAGAATAGGACATGTTCTATATTTTTGCGGAACGGAAGTGCAGACCCGGAGCGCGGATCCGTAATTCCGGATCCGAGCGGGACAAAGTCTGTCCCCATAGAAATGAATGGGTCCGCAATTCCGTTCCGCAAACAGAATTGCGGACGTGTGAATGGGGCATAAGGGTCCCTTATCACCGCCAGTTAGTTAGCTACTTGTTAGGTAGCTAGCGCCCAGCCCACCGCACCGCAGTCACTGATTTTGGCAGAGATTTTTTCATCCACATTGCGAACGAAAAAAATCTGTGCCGTTCATTTTTTTTTTTTTTTCAGCGCAGAGGCTGAACGGAAAAAAAAAATCTCATTACCCGTATGCTCAATATACGGAGAATCGCAGAAACTCCTAATGCTGGCCATACGTGTAATGATTGCGGAGACCCTCAAATGCCAGGGCAGTACAAAAACCCCACATGTGACCCCATTTTAGAAAGAAGACACCCCAAGGTATTCCGTAAGGGGTATGGTGAGTTCATTGAAAATTTTATTTTTTGTCACAAGTTAGTGGAATATGAGACTGTAAAAAAAAGTTTCACAGTTTTTCTGTGAACTCGCCATACCCCTCACAGAACACCTTGGGGTGTCTTCTTTCCACAATGGGGTCACATGTGGGGTATTTATATTGACCTGGCATTTTAGGGGTCCTAAAGCGTGAGAATCCAAATGCGTAAAAATGGCCTGTGAAATCCTAAAGGTACTCATTGGTTTTAGGGCCCCTTTGCACATCTTGGCCGCAAAAAAGTGTCACACATGTGGTATCACCGTACTCAGGAGAAGTAGGGCAATGTGTTTTGGGGTGTATTTTTATATATACCCATGCTGGGTGTGAGAAATATCGCTGTAAACGACAACTTTTTACATTTTTTTATTCAAAGTTGTCAATATACAGAGATATTTCTCTCACTCAACATGGTATATGTAAAATACACCTAAGCTCATCCTTACTCCTCAATGCGGCGATACTCATGTGTGACACTTTGCAGCCAAATGCGCAAAGGACCCAAATTCAACGAGTACCTTTTAGGAGGGCATTTTACGATTTTCTTCTCACGCTTTAGGACCTAAAATGCCAGGGCAGTATAAATACCCACATGTGACCCCATTTTGGAAAGAAGACACCCCAAGGTATTCGCTGAGGGCATAATGAGTCCATGAAAAATTAAACTTTTGTCAAAAGTTAGCGGAAAGGGAGACTTTGTGAGAAAAAACAATAAAAATCAATTTCCACTAACTTGTGCCAAAAAAAAATCTTCTATGAACTCGCCATGCCCCTCATGGAATACCATGGGGTGTCTTCTTTCCAAAATGGGTCACTTGTGAGGTATTTATCTGCCCTGGCATTTAGGGGCCCTAAAGCGTGAGAAGAAAATGCTAAAAATGCCCTCCTAAAAGGTACTCATTGGAATTTGGGCCCTTTGCGCATCTTGGCTGCAAAAAAGTGTCACACATGTGGTATCGCCGTACTCAGGAGAAGTAGGGCAATGTGTTTTGGGGTGTATTTTACATATACCCATGCTGGGTGAGAGAAATATCTCTGTAAACTGACAACTTTGAATAAAAAAATGTAAAAGTTGTCGTTTACAGCGATATTTCTCACACGCAGCATGGGTATATGTAAAAATACACCCCAAACACATTGCCTACTTCTCCTGAGTACGGCGATACCACATGGTGACACTTTTTGCAGCCAAGATCGCAAAGGGCCCTAAACCAATGAGTACCTTTAGGATTTCTGAGCCATTTTATGCATTTGGATTCTCACACTTTAGAGGCCCCTAAAATGCCAGGTGAGTATAAATACCCCACATGTGACCCCATTTTGGAAAGAAGACACCCCAAGGTATTCCGTGAGGGCATGGTGAGTCCACAGAATTTTTATTTTTGGCACAAGTCAGCGGAAATTGTATTTATTTTTTTTAATTTTGCTTTTACAAAGTCTCATATTCCACTAACTTGTGACAAAAAATAAAATTTTACATGAACTCACCATACCCCTCACAGAGAACCTTGGGGTGTCTTCTTTCCAAAATGGGGTCACATGTGGAGTATTTATACTGTCCTGGCATTTTAGGGGCCCCTAAAGCGTGAGAAGAAGTCTGGAATCCAAATGCGTAAAAATGCCCTGTGAAATCCTAAAGGTACTTATTGGTTTTAGGGCCCCTTTGCGCCCCCAGGCTGCAAAAAGTGGCACACATGTGGTATCGCTGTACTCAGGAGAAGTAGGGCAATGTGTTTTGGGGTGTATTTTTATATATACCCATACTTTGTGTGAAAAATATCTCTGTAAGCGACAACTTTTAAAAATTTTATACAAAGTTGACAATTTACAGAGATATTTCTCTCACTCAACATGGGTATATGTAAAAATACACCCCAAAACACATTGCCCTACTTCTCCTGAGTACGGCGATACCACATAAGTGCCGCTTTTGCAGCCTGAAGTGCAAAGGGGCCCAAATTCAACGAGTACCTTTAGGTTTTACATGGCGGCTCACAATTTAGCCCCGCCCAAAATGCCAGAACAGTAAACACACCCCACAAATGACCCCATTTCGGAAAGTAGACACCCCAAGGTATTCACTGAGGGGCATAGTGAGTCAGTCTGAGATTTTTTTTATTTTTTTGCCAGAAGTTATCAGAAATTGAAACTTTTTTTTTTTTTTTTTCTCGGAAAGTGTCATTTTCCGCTAACTTGTGAAAAAAAAATGAAATGATACATGAACTCACCAAGCCCCTCCGCGAATACTTTGGGGTGTCTTCTTTCTAAAATGGTGTGATTTGGGGGATATTTATACTATCCTGACATTCTAGCACCTGAAGAAACATGACAGGTGCTCAGAAAGTCAGAGCTGCTTCAAAATGCCGAAATTCACTTTTTTGCACCATAGTTTGTAAACGCTATAACTTTTACCCAAACCAATAAATATACACTTATTGGACTTTTTTTTTATCAAAGACCTGTAGAACAATAAATTTAGAGAAAAATTTATATAGAAATGTATTTTTTTTTGAAAAATTTTACAACAGAAAGTGAAAAATGTCATTTTTTTGCAAACATTTCGGTAATTTTTGATTAATAGCAAAAAAAGTAAAAATGTCAGCAGCAATGAAATACCACCAAATGAAAGCTCTATTAGTGAGAAGAAAAGGAGGTAAAATTCATTTGGGTGGTAAGTTGCATGACGGAGCAATAAACGGGTAAAGTAGTGTAGTGCGGAATTGTAAAAAGTGGCCTGGTCATTAAGGGTGTTTAAGCTAGGGGGGCTGATGTGGTTAAGAGAAATAAATTAAGAAGTTTTAACTTTGCATAGAGGAAACAGGCAAATGTCCACAAATGTCCAAACGTCAAAGTACCCCCTGCTCCAGGGCACTACACTTCTCTTTCCTCATCTTCTCCATTTGGAGAGCAGACTGTCTTGACAACTTTTTTCAGCTGCGTCTGGAAAGAGCCTCGCCAGCCATTCTCTTCTGTACTGTACCTGCTCTGGATACTGAAGCACACAGCGCAACACGAGACTATATGGGCAGTCAGGGCCAAACGTGATCATGTTTACACTGCCTGGCCCTATCAAAGTGCAGGTGGAACGTCAGTTGCATAGAGAGCTCATTTACATGTAAAACCATCATTTTTCTCAGCAATACAGACACATATTTACATGGGACCAACACAGATGCTTTCAGCTACCAAGCGCACATACAGCAGGTCAGCCAGTTTCATAGCTACAAATGTTCAGCCTAAAAAAATGTAGAAAAAAGTTTTAAAAAAAATATATATATATATATATATATATTTTGTATAAATAAAAAATATATAAAAATTCGAATTACTCTTTCACCAAAATTAGTAAAAAAAAGAAGTAAAAAATGAGGGGCGTGGCCTGGACATGGAGCCGAGCAGACGTGTGCTGTGTTCATCCCTGGCCAGTCGCACGCCTTCATTTGCAGCTTAAAGCACTAATTACCTGAGTTCATGAGAAGGAAACTTTGCCCCAGACCTCAGACTCCTGGCAAGGCTACTCCCGCTAACTCCCCAGGCAACATCTTACAGTTTTTAGCGGAGCGGGCTCCCGACAAGAGCCCTGCAATGGCAGCTCCACGAACGACTCCGACTCCTTCAAATCCGACCCCAGTGGCTTCAACCAACACCAAAAATTTTGATGATGCTCAAAATATAGGTGAACAAGGAGAAAAAGAGATACCTTGACCTAACGAAAAAACACATAAAAAACACAGGCAAATGTCATGAATAAAAATTTACTTCGAATACTCGCGAGTTCAAGTGTGGGTAAGAGGAGGGAGATAATTAGGGAAAAACTATCCCTATTGTGCCCTATGTATCCCTCAGCCCAGGGACGCCCCCAAATTGTAGGGGCTCCCGGTTCCTCGTGCCTTACCTGGAACCGCCCTAAAAAACAACAACTATGAAATCCTGTGATACTAATATCCCGCATCCCGACGCGTTTCCCCCGGAAGGTGGGTTCCTCAGGGGGTATGTACAGGGAGAAAAAGTAATATAGATAGACATAGGGTAATAAAAACCTAGATGTTAATGAAAACGATGTAACAATCGATGTAGAGGAGCAGTACACACATTATATAGAAGCCCCCTCTAACAAGGATACATTTTTTCCACCCATGTTAGTAAATAGATAGGTGTTGCTGTACTATAGCAGCACGGTACCTAAAAAAGAGAAGAGAACATAACAGATGCTTAACCCCTTAAGGACCCACGCTGTACATGTACGGCGTAGCTGGACGTGACTTAAAGACAACCGCCATACATGTACTAGGCGCTGGGGCAGGATTGCGGGGAAATCGGGGCACCATGGCTACTCTTACCGGCAGGCATCGATGCCGAGTAAGGATAGCATGGTGTCTTTCCGCCCCCCTGCAGCTCTAAGCGCTGTGATTGGCTGGTCAATAAAGACCGGCATATCGCAGCGCCGGAAGCAAAAGAAAGCTGCAGGGCAGGTCGGGAGGGGTCATGGGGAGGTCAGGCATGGGACTCCAGTGTTTGGCGTCCCATGCCAGTGCTGCGATTGGCTGGAACAATGCTCCAGCCAAAGGCAGCGCTATAGCAGTACAGGAAACGGCTGAACCTCTCTGCAGGCAGCCATTCTAGCTGGTGACTGCATGCAGAGAGGTTTCTCTGCGCTGCTTGTTGGCTTGCTGGGACTTGTGGTGCACCACCACTGCGATTTGAGCTTTTCCTGCTGAAAGAAGAAAAGAAAAACAACATCTGGAATTGCTACACTGATTTTTTTTTTCATTTGCAGCTGTTCCAGATGCCTAAACCACCCTCCATCCCTGTCCCTTAACACCCAGCTTCTCCCTCCCCCCCTTCCTTTTTTTTTACGGACGCCATTTGGTCCGTGCGCTTTTCTATCTTTTTTTTTTTTTTTACAATTTACCAGCTCTGCAACACTTTTTCTGCGTGCAAGCTCTGACCGCAAAGTGCTGATCAGTCCGTAAACCACTGTTGATTTTTAGATAGTGTTTTTTTTTTTGCATCTGCAGTACATTTTTATACTGCATGGACGCACCAAATGTCAGCTTGCGTGCGTTCTGCAGCCCTGAGCACCAATAAGTAACATTTTTTTTTACTGGTTGCCTTTGTGCAACCATTTAGTGTTAATTAGAAATCAATTGTTAGTGTAGATTTTTGCACGCACATAATATCTGTGTGCGTGCGTCCTGCACCTGCTGAGCGCTGATCAGAAACATCCATTTTTCTGATCGGTCTGCTCAGTTTACAGTGCAGATTTTATATTTTTTTTTGTGTACTTAGTTTTATATATATATATATATATATATATATTGTGGTCGTGCAGGTGGAATACTGGTGGAAGGAAGGTATATTTCACCCAGATTTCTCACCTGGGTGAAGTGTAGTCCAGGAAGTGCTGTGGCCTGAACAAACTTAGTTGTTTAGGCAGGATTCTTTCTGGAAATACGTGGGGCCTGGATTATGCGGAACGGTTGTTAAGGTTGGTAGAGGGAGCAACCGTTTCCTATCTTCCAGGCCAGTTTGTTGGTATGCTCTGAAACAACTGAATGCAGTTAACCTTGTTCGTTTGCTATATACAGGGTTCTGTGGCTCACTTGCAGAGAGGCCTGCAAGGACAGCACAGGGTGCTATGAACACTGAGGATAAGTGAGCAAACTACATGCTGTGTGAATGTCAGCCTACAACTGTAGCCTAGGTGAGACAAACTCTTTGTGTTATTAGTTAGTCCCAGACGGGAAGGCTTTTGTTTTTGTGATTTGTTACTGCAATCCTGAAAATCCTGGGTTCCACTAAAAAGCATGTATTGATGTAAACCTCCTGAATATGGACCCTAATAAAAGTGACGTGAACTTTGTCATCTGTGCCTCCATAACCGTACGCTACCTCCCAACCCCCCTGCAGGCCTACAAAATATATATGTATGTATATATATATATATCATAAAAATATTACCAATAATTCTACCAATTCAATTTTACAATGACGTGACTGAAGAAATGACAAGGGTCTGTATCAAGGGGTACCTCAATTTATTATACCAGCTGTAACTCTGAAGTCTACATTGAGACCTTTTGGTCTTAATGTATTTAGATGGAAAATCCATCCTAATTTATTTTTCTTTAAAATAGATAATCTATCAACCCCTCTTTTGAGCATCAATAACTGATCCAATATCATAAATCTCATGAGAGAGATTTCATGTGTCATATAGCCATTAATTATGAACACCTTTTTATATCTATTAAGGTCTTCCGTAGCAGATGGTGAATAAATTTGCGGAACGTATGTGTAAGGGGTTTATATGTTTAAGTCTTATATATGATTTTCATTTTTTAATAAATGTGTAGTACCTCCCGTCAATATTACTGTCTCTGGTAATACAGTATATAGGGAATAAAATGTGGGCAATATGTATGTGCTCTAGCCCTTTAATAGTGTCTTTAGTATGATAGACCCGTGAGAGGTTAAGGTAGGTTAAATAGATACATATAGTTATCCTGGAGTGGCAGGAATGCCTGTTTGTCTCTTTTGGACTATAGCTAGTCCTTGTACTGACCACCATTCACACTAACACCAGCTCCCCTGCTCCTGTACGAGGTACCACAACCACTACCCCCAAACCAGTTTGTATCCTGGACTACAACAGGCACATGGGAGGGGTGGATCTTTCAGATCAACTTCTGAAGACCTACAGTGCCACACGAAAAACCAAAGTGTGGTACAAAAAGCTGTCCGTACAGATGGCAATGTGCAATGCGTACGTGCTATTTCATCTGCATGCCACACAGGAACTTTCCTTCAGTTCCAAGAGGTGGTTATCAAGGCCCTAATTTTTCAAAGCCAGGCCGGGGAGGGTCCCAGTACTTCAGGAAGTTATGGTGCCCGTGTTGTAGCAGGGCAACATTTTCCAAGTCAAGTCCCCAGACAGCAAGGAAGAGAGAGACCCAAAAAAGATGCAGGGTGTGTTCCAAAAGGGGGATAAGGAAAGACACCATTTACCACTGCAAAACCTGCCCTGAAAAATCTGGCCTGTGCATGCAGGAGTGTTTTAAAATCTACCACTCATCCATGGAGTATTCATTTAATTTCATCCATGATGTACCCTGTAGTTCTACCACCTTATATCTTTGATTTAGTCTGCATAGCCCACAGATCCACTTTTCACCAACCACTACATATTCATTTCTGTGAAACACCTGTTGGGTAAAAGGTTCCCTTTCCACCCCTTAAAATGTTCGTACGGGGGTGCTCTTTCCAAAAAAGGGTCACTTCTTGGGGTTTTTAATTTCTGGGAACCTCAGGAATCTTTTAAATGCGACATGGCACCTAAAATCAATGTCTGCCAATTCAGGTCAGCAAAATCAATATTTTGCTGTTTGACTTCATAGGCGACATAGCCCCTAATTACAATTCTAGCTAAATCCGCTCTCCTAAAGCCATATGGTGCTCCTTCCACTCTGAAGCCTGCTGTGCGCCCATACATAATTTTTTGAGCATATATCCGGTGTTGCCATATTCAAGGGCAAATGGGGAACAAAATGTGGGATGCATTTTGTCCTGTTACCCTTTGGGAAGGTGAAAAATGTGGGTGTAAAGCAACTTTTGTGTGATGCAATTTTTCATTTTCACTGCCAAGTGTTTTCTAATTCTAAGAAACGCCTTTGAGGTCAAAGTGCTCACTATACACCTTGAAAGATTCTTTGAGGGGTGTAGTTTCCAAAATGGGAGTTTCCACTGTAGGGCCTCCTCAGGGTGTAAACTTCAGAGGATGAGGGTCACCATTATGAAAATCCATTATATGATTTGCTACAGGTGTATTACTCTTCTTGTGGATATCATTGACATGTTCGCAAATCCTGCGCCTGAATTCCCTGAATGTCTTACCAATGTAGTCCTTGGGACACGTGCATTGGCATATGTAGATCATTCCTCTACACCTGCAACTGATAAAATCTCTAATA
Source organism: Bufotes viridis (assembly GCA_033119425.1). Classification (NCBI taxonomy): domain Eukaryota; kingdom Metazoa; phylum Chordata; class Amphibia; order Anura; family Bufonidae; genus Bufotes; species Bufotes viridis. The sequence goes on from CM065592.1 coordinate 177,593,950, forward strand.
GAGTAGCTGCGGTTTGTGACAGAACAGGTAATTGCCGTGGAGGTGGAGATTAAACCACATGCTTTGCAGGATCCGCAGCAAAACATGCCACTTGGTTTCCTTTCAAGCCATGCCCCTAGTTTCATGGGACCAGTGTAGTGACTATGCACCAAACAATCACGCACAATTCTCACTTTCCGATAAGTGATACTATAAAAGGGAGAGATCCCTTAGGAGAGATCAGGGTCCATAGATAGAATGGGCCAGTATTTGAAGTGCCCATATATATCTCTTGTGGCACTACAAATGTCTGAACGATGTTCGCTAGTTATTTATGGTGCAGCGTGTACTTTTTGGCAATTAAAAAAACTAGTTTGGTAACTCTCCATCAGGACCGGCTTAGGACATAAGTGGGGCGCATTTTTATTTATTTTCATGAACTCTTCTTATCTAATTGAGTAATTACCGAATCTGGATGATTCCCCTCATGGTATATATGATCTTTTTGCCGGTGTCCATGCGATAATCATCCAGCTTCGGCTGCGGTGGAGCGCATTGGCTTCCGGTGTGCGTTCCATGGCAGCAGACATACGTCCCTGTATGGGTTTCACGGTACAGGAAGTAGGCATCTATGCATTGGCTGATATGCGTGCCATTAATTATTCTAGTAGGCGTCAGTTCCGCTTCATGCGTGCCATTCATGCGTTTCACCTGACCGTAAATCATCATTCCGGCAGGCGTAAGTTCTGCTTCTTGCCGGTGTTTAAATCCCTAGTGGGCTGTCACTTACTGCTGCACCATCAATGTACCAGCCGAGGAGTACTCCTGCCCCATTTTTTGTCCCATGTGAGTATATTTGTTTTCGGTCTGCCTTCATGTTTATTGTTTGGAAGGCTGCATTAAGCATCTGTTATGTTCTCTCCTTTTTTTTTTTTTTGGTACCGCGCTGCTGTAGTACAGCAACACCTATCTTTCTATTTACTAACATGGGCAGAGAAATGTATCCTTGATAGAAGGGGCTTCAATATAATGTGTGTACTGCTCCTCTACATCGATTGTTACATCGGTTTCATTAACATCTAGGTTTTTATTACCCTATATCTATCTATATTACTTTTTCTCCCTGTACATACCACCTGAGCAATCCACTTTCCGGAGGAAACATATCAGGATGCGGGATTTGGTATCAGGGGATTTCATAGTTTGTTTGTTTTTAGGGCGGTTCTAGGTGAGGCACGATTACAGGGAGCCCCTAATATAGGGACAGTTTTTCCCTCATTAACTCCCTCTTCTTACCCACACTTGAACTCGTAAGTATACTAAGTAAATTTTTATTCATGACATTTGCCTGTGTTTTTTGTGTGTGTTTTCTTTAGGTCATGGTATCCCTTTTTCTTTACCTATATTTTGAGCATCATCATTTATAAGCATTTTTAAAGTATCTAAATAAAGGTGTATATTTTAGGGTTCATGCCCTGGATCTTACCTGACTGCAGACCCCATCTCAAGGAGTTTTCAATGGTGACTCACCATCTGATTCTTCTTTGGGACAGACCCATGATCAAGTATGGTCTATCGCACCACCCGGGCCCTTTAAGTCCATTGTTTGGAAATCCACGTCATCACCCCCTTGCCTTTACCAAATCATAACTGAGGATTTCCCCCTTCCCTTGTTTTCTACTCTGCAGGGGACCTGCCAGAGTCAAGCTCTGTCTTGGCTTGAATATGCACAGATTCATAAATACTTACACTCACTCTTTCCACAGGGTCTTATTCCTAATTCTCTCTCTGATTTTGAGGTGCTCCTTTTGCAGACCACCTCCACTGCTTACTTTATCTCTCTACTGTATGGTTTGCTACTACGTAAGTTAGCGAGCGAAGCGCCAACCTTAATCTCAGCTTGGGAATCTGAACTGGGCACATCCTTTCTGGAAACGGATTGGGAAAAGATTTATTTGCTCTCTCATAAAATGTCCACAGCATTTGCAGCTCAGGAGAAGAACTACAAGATTCTGACCAGATGGTATAGATGTCCGACTGTTCTCCACTTCTACTATCCTGATGTATCAGAGGTTTGTTGGTGTTGCAACTCAATAGCAGGAAATATGACACATATCTGGTGGTCCTGCCCCTCTATCCAACCTTTCTGGCAACACATTTTTGAAATCTACTACAAAGTGTCAGGTAAGCGCATAACACCCTCAGCCCAGATTGCTCTCCTCTCTTCTGCTGGGCCCTGTGTCAGCCATTAAGCGGGATGTTCTGCATTACTTTCTTTCTGCCGCACGCACAGTACTCCCTAGACACTGGAGGTCCTCGAATCCTCCTTCTATTAAAGAATGGATAACAGAAGTGAATTTGTTGGAGAGAGCTGATCAGGTGACACGTATGGGATCTATGGGTCAAGTTCAAAGCTAGTATGGACTTTGCATCCTGGCTTTGTGAGACTTACATGTAAATTTGGCTAACCCTTTCTCTCACATCATGTTGAGGAGTTTCTGGAGATGGCTGTGCATCTCTTCACTGCCTCCCCCCTGTTTTTTACGGTTTACTTTTACCTTTTCTGGTTTTTATATCTATGGTTAATGACTGATTTCTGATGGATACATCTATGGCCTTTATCATTAGGTCTCGCATTTACTCATATAGTCAATGCTATTGGGGCCCCAGTATTAAAATGTATTGGCTCCGAAGAGCCGAAGTTATTGCTTCGTGAAGTCTCGCGAGACTTCCATAATAACTTCATAAATTAACTTGTACGGTAAAAAAACATTTCCTGAACTCTGCCCGTTACCCCTGAAGAAGCCAGATTCCTGGCGAAACATTTCGGGGGGCAGTGTGTGATGTTTTTAATATCTGTTAGTCTGTATCACCCATAGTCGTCAGTTAGGCTAGGTATACACGACGACATTTGTCGCTCGGCAAATGGAGCACAACTAAACTCCAACATGTGTCGCGCGACATTGATGTTGCCCTAATGTTGCGCAACAATTTTTATAATGGTAGTCTATGGTGTCGCATTGCGACATGCTGCAACTGCGACACGACAGTCGCAGAAAAATCTATCTTGAATGTATTTTTTGCGACTGTCGTGTCGCATGTCCCAATGTGACACCATAGACTACAGTTATAAAAATTGTCGCAAGACATTAATGCGACAAATGTCGTCGTGTAGACCTAGGCTTAGACAACCTGCATCCCAGCAAATAATAGTGATCATGTTAATCAGTTTATGGATGACATGTCAGGCAGTCAGCGTTCAAATGTATTAATAGGAGTTAAAGAGACTCGGTTCCAAGTGCTGGTCAAGAAGCTTTTGACCAGCAGCATAGTCACATCAGATAGTTAGTGATAAAGCTGTTTGCCTGCCAGGCAATCAGTAACGACAACTTTATAGTGGTGGTCAGCAAATGCACTGACGTCTGATGTAGAACTGTGATCCATTACTGCAGTGTGGGGGAGAGAGTGCATATCTCCCCCACGTATAAGCAGTTAAGAGTTTCATCAGTTAATCAAACAGCTGTTTTTAAAACACTTTTTGAGGCTCACAGCCAGTTTTACACTTACCAATAAAAGTTATATTTTAATAGTTCTCTATATATCAATAGGGGGCACACTCTCTTTGGAAACCATATGCTACTTTATTCAAAAAATCACATGTACATTCATCCAAAACTAACATAACCATATACTAAAAAGCAAATTGCAATAAAATTACATTAAAAAGCACTCAAATCTATTCGGATGTGCACTATTATAAGTACATAGATCCAAGGCTAATTGGTATAACATAAATCCATCTGATCATACGGTATACATTTGTAAATTGCTCAACAAATATTGTATTGCGCTCCCAATCTCTTCACAGACGGGCCAAATTTGTTGATATTCCGTTATAACTGTATTGCACTCGGTAGTGAGTAGTATATTGTGATATATAAAAAAAGTAATTGCAGTTACTTTCACTCTTTTTATACGTGTATCATTCCAGGGTCAGAACACATTCACCAGTTTGTGTAATAGTTGCGCTTGGCAATCGTGACTATGCCGCTTTAAAGCGTGTATATCCTTTCTTTGGTTAACTGAACAATAGTCCCAATCTTCCAGCTATGTAATTCTGGGAACACTTAATGGTGGATAATATGTGTTGTGTCACACTCTGTTGTTCGTGCTGGCACTGGCATACGTCATTACATATACAGTTTCTTACGTGCCAACCAGCCTTCAACTTTGCTGAATGTATCGCTTGAATATTTATGTGCGGTCTCTTACCTTGGAGAGGGGATACACGAAAGACCAGTCCGGCCGGAGGTCATAAAAGCATAAAGTAAAGATACCAAGAGAAAAAAACAGGGGCATCAGGACCCAGCGGTAACCTCTCTCCCAGCAGTACTCCGCTCCCGGGTAAGTCACGTGGGATGCCACGCTCGACTATGACATCACGTGGGACGCCAGTGGTGCCTGGGAAGCGCACAGCAGACACACCGAACAGAGGCTTGCGAACTTGGGAGGAAGGTAAGAGACCACACATAAATATTCAAGCGATACATTCAGCAAAGTTGAAGGCTGGTTGGCACGTAAGAAACTGTATATGTAATGACGTATGCCGGTACCAGCACGAACAACGGAGTGTGACACAACACATATTATCCACCATTAAGTGTTCCCAGAATTACATAGCTGGAAGATTGGGACTATTGTTCAGTTAACCAAAGAAAGGATATACACGCTTTAAAGCTGCATAGTCGTGATTGCCAAGCGCAACTATTACACGAACTGGGGAATGTGTTCTGACCCTGGATTGATACACGTATAAAAAGAGTGAAAGTAACTGCAATTACTTTTTCCCATATCATCACCATGACGGCCACACAGGAGATTGATCCATGACCCCTGTGGGGGCAGGAACAGAGAAGAGGTTAAATTGCCCCCTCCCACCACCACACCTCAGTGTTCCTGTCCCCACTGTGGCCAGGTCAGAGAAGAGTCTTCCTGCGGTCGGCAGGAAGATGAAGAGGGGGTGTACGTTTATGCCCTACATCATTTATTATTTTATCCGTCGCCAGGAGGGTCCGCATGCGGTCTCCTGGCTTACCTGAAGCTCTTGTGGGAGCTCCCCCAGTCCGCCGGCGGCTGTGTGCTTATGCTGGGCTGGGGGTATCGGGAGGGCTCGCTCTGGCTGGTCTGGAGCCTGCTCCCGGGCCGCATCTTCATCCTCCTCCTCCCCGGTGGGACGAGCTGTGTAGCGGCCGGCGTGTGCGCACGACGACGTCGTGACGTCACTTCCGGGTTCGATCACGTGACGTAACCCGGAAGTACAAGCGCAGAAGGCAGAGGAGTTTGAAATAAAGGCGGCAAACGCCACGGGAGAGCTGATCTGAGGTCTGTAAGTACTGACTGGTTAATTTCTCGGCTTCAGCATGTCGGGTCCCGATGCACAAACTTCCATTGAGCTTGATGCTCCCTCTCTGCCTCCTGTAAGTAACCCCTGGGGGGTCCTGTTTCTTTGCAAATTTACAGACTGTATTGTAAAAGTTTTTTTCATCGGATGCATTTAATAAGGCCTCCTTTCCATATCTGTGTGTTGCAGGCTAAAGAGGCTCAAAAGAAGGTTAAAAAGCCTCCACGCTGTGTATCTTGCGCTAAAAGACTGCCTGACGGATATGAAAAGAAACTATGTAAAGATTGTATTTCAGACATAATCAGGCAGGAGCAACCCTCCCTTATGGACAGTATTAGAGGCGTGGTCCAGGAGGAACTTAGGGCTGCTAGATCCGCCCCATCTGATTTCCAGGGTCAGCCATCTCGTAAGCGTCCTCGTTCCAAAGTCATATCCTCCTCGGATTCTGAGGATGCGGACGATAAAGCCTCTACTTCCATACAATGGGAAGGAGATTCCTCTCTCTCGGAGGGAGAGATCTATGAGAGCAATAAAAAATTCTATTTTTCCTCTGAAGAGATGGGTGACCTGTTGAAAGCAGTCAGAGCGACTATGGGTATTGAAGAGACCCCAAGGTCTCTATCTATTCAAGATGAAATGTTTGGGGGCCTAAGGCTAAAGAAATCCAAGGTTTTTCCCATAAACGAAAATATAAAAGAGATGATTCTGGAAGAGTGGTCAGAACCAGAAAAGAGGCTTGGAGTTTCCAAGGAATTCAAAAACCGTTTATTGTTCGATCCGTCCCAGTCAAAATTATTTGATGAGATCCCTAAGGTCGACGTACAGGTCGCAAAGGTAATAAGAAAACTGCCTTGCCATTTGAGGATGCCGCTCAATTGAGGGATTCTATGGAACGTAAGGCGGATGCCCTGTTAAGGAAATCCTGGGAAGCCTCGATGTATAATGTTAAGACTAACATTGCGGCCACGTCAGTAGCTAGGTCTATGTATTTATGGCTGGGAGAACTAGAAAACCATTTAAAAAACAAGACATCTAGGGAGGAAATCCTCCAGTCTATCCTGCTTCTTAGATCAGCCACAGGTTTTCTTGCGGACGCTTCAGCAGAATCGATTCGATTCTGTGCTAAAGAGGCAGGACTCTCCAACGCGGCTCGTCGAGCTTTATGGATGAAGTCCTGGTCGGGTGACAGAATTTCCAAACAAAAATTAGTTTATATTCCTTTTTCTGGGGAATATTTATTTGGACCAGTTCTAGATAAAATACTAGAAAAGCGGCGGATAGAAAAAGGATTCCCAGAGGAAAGATCCTACAGAAGGAACCAGTCCTTTCGGTCTTATGGACAGAGTAAGGCCGGTAGGAGGAAAGGCAAGTCCGGAAGGTGGTCCTATCCCAAGGGGGGTAGAGGAAGAGGTTTCCTCCTCAAACCCCAATCAAAATCTGAGGAGAAACAATGACGCCATTGTTGGGGGAAGACTGAGGGATTTCCTGGGCCCATGGGAACTCACAACAAGGAACCAGTGGGCCTTGGACATCATTCGGTCCGGTTTCAGGATCGAGTTTACCTCTCTACCCCCTCCCAGATTCATTGTAACAAATCTGCCCTTGAGATCCTCCAACCTGGATATTTATCAAGGGGTCCAGGATCTGGTAAAGAAGGGAGCTGTGATCCCAGTTCCCAGGTCACAAAAAGGTCAGGGGTACTATTCGACACTATTCTTAGTAAAAAGAAGGAAGGAGACTTTCGGACTATCATAAACCTGAAACAGCTGAACAGATTTATCCTTTACAGGAAGTTCAAAATGGAGTCTCTGAAGTCAATTGTACCCCTGATAAAAATAGCAGCATTCATGTGTTCGGTAGACCTAAAAGATGCCTACTTGCATGTCCCGATTCACGAATCACCAAAAGTATCTGAGATTTGCGGTCAAGGACCCCCACAATCAGATTCTTCACTATCAGTTCATAGCACTACCCTTCGGGATTTCAGCCGCACCAAGGCTTTTTACCAAACTAATTGCAGAGATGGTAGCACCGCTCAGAGAGAAAGGACTAAATATAGTCCCGTACTTGGACGATTTCATAATTATAGCAGACTCAGAGGAGCTTCTGCTTTCAGATTTGCAAATATTTTTATCCCATCTGTCATCACTGGGATGGATTGTGAACGAACCGAAATCCATGATGGTACCATCCACGAAGGTAAAATTTCTGGGGGTTGTACTAGACTCTATAGCACAATCAACCTTCCTACCACAGACCAAGACTCGGTCCCTGATAAGCAAAGTGAGGCGATTTCAGCACCAGAAGAGATGCTCAATAAGGGAAGCAATGAGCCTTCTCGGCCTGCTAACCTCCTGTATTCCCTCAGTAGAGTGGGCACAGGCTCATTGTCGAGTGTTACAAAATTGGCTATTGTCCCAATGGAACAAAAAGAAAAGCTCTCTAGATTCCCGCCTTTGGATTCCAGCGGCAGTGAAGATCTCTCTCTCTTGGTGGACAAAGGAGAAGAATCTTTCCCAGGGAGTCCTTTGGATTCGATCACCATTAATTACAATCTCCACGGATGCCAGCAAGTCGGGATGGGGAGCAAAGATCGACAGGCACTACGTCCAGGGAACTTGGAGGAATCACATATCAGTTCAGTCTTCAAACTTCCGAGAGCTATATGCAGTAAGAAAAGCTCTACTATCAGCCAGGCAGCTGGTAAGAAAACAGCATGTGAAGGTTCTCTCGGACAACATGACGGTGGTCTCCTATCTGAAACACCAGGGAGGTACTCGATCAGGGAAGCTCCAGGCCATCTCAGAAGAGATCTTCTCCTTTGCCGAAAAAGAACTAAAATCCATCTCCGCAGTACATCTAAAGGGGTCCCTAAATGTAGAGGCGGACTTTTTAAGCAGACAAAAAATAGATCATACAGAGTGGGTTCTAAACCAGGAAGTCTTCAACTTCATAACCCAGAGATGGGGTGTTCCCACAATCGACCTTTTTGCAACCAGGAAGAATACGAAGTTGAAAATATTCTGCTCCCTAAATATGGGAGACCATCCTTGGGGGGTAGATGCCCTATCTCTGAGATGGGGCTGGGACCTGGCATACGCATTCCCGCCAATGCCCCTTATTCCGAGGGTCATTCAGAAAATTCTAGATGGGAGAACTACGGTAATATTGATCACCCCGTTCTGGCCCAAGAGGAGTTGGTTTGCTCCGCTCCTGAGACTAGTGATAGACGAACCAATGAGACTCCCTCTCAGGAGAGACATCCTATTCCAAGGTCCCGTATTACACCCTCACCCGGAATTCTTGAAGCTCACGGCCTGGATCCTGAGGTCTCCATCTTAAAATCCCGGGGCCTGTCTGACAATGTCATAGCCACCTTAAAATGTTCTAGGAAGAAAGTGACTTCTGTGATCTACTTGAGAACTTGGAAAAAATTCTGCTCATGGTTAGGTGAGAAAAACCCAAACCTGAGAGGGCCCAACATTCAGAAGATCCTGGATTTCCTACAGAATGGGCTCGAGCTAGGTCTCTCTCCAGCTACCTTAAAGGTCAAGATATCAGCCTTAAGCGCCTTTTTTGACGCCAACCTGGCAGACCACCGTTGGATTAAGCGGTTTATTAGAGCTGCCCACAGACTCAAACCAACCTTAAGATCCCGCGCTCCAACATGGGACCTGAACTTAGTTCTCAATAACCTTATGTACCCACCGTTTGAGCCTTTAGACGACTGTACGATTAAATTGCTTTCGTTCAAGACTGCTTTCCTTATCGCGATCACTTCGGCTAAGAGGCTGGGAGAGATTCAAGCTCTCTCTATTCGGGAACCATATCTTTCTATTACTGAAGATAAGGTAGTGCTAAAGTTGGACCCAGCATTCCTGCCAAAGGTGGTGTCAGACCGAAACAGGGGCCAGGAGATTATTCTTCCATCCTTTTGCAATAACCCTAGGAATCAAGATGAAGAGAAATTTCATTCCTTAGATGTCAGACGTACGGTCCTGAGATACTTGGATGCCACCAAAGAATTTAGGAAGTCAGATAGCTTGCTTGTCCAGTTTTCAGGGAAGAATAAAGGTTTCAAGGTCTCAAAATCCTCCATTGCAAGGTGGATTAAAGGAGCTATTACACTATGCTATAAAAACCAAAAGATGGACCCGCCATCAAACATCAGGGCACCTCCACTACGTTTGCAGAGAAGGCAGGGGCTTCTCTAGAAGATATATGCAGGGCTGCCTCACGGTCTAGCATTCACACATTCGTGAAACATTACCGCTTGGACTTATCGGAGACCTCTGGCCTTTCCTTCGGTCGGAAGGTTCTTCAGGCGGTTGCCCCCCCCCATGTGGAGTAATTTTATAACTCTCCTGTGTGGCCGTCATGGTGATGATATGGGAAAACCGGAATTAGACTTACCGGTAATTCAGTTTCCATGAAATCACCATGACGGCCCATATATTCCCTTCCCTTCGTAATGTTTCTCCTTTCTCCGAGTATGAGGTAATACGGGAGAAAGAGGGAAAAAAAAAAAAGAGAGAAAAACTATACTTGTTTGGCACTGGTTGTCTTTGGAAGCACTGAGGTGTGGTGGTGGGAGGGGGCAATTTAACCTCTTCTCTGTTCCTGCCCCCACAGGGGTCATGGGTCAATCTCCTGTGTGGCCGTCATGGTGATTTCATGGAAACTGAATTCCAAGTCTAATTCCGGTTTTTTATATATCACAATATACTACTCACTACCGAGTGCAATACAGTTATAACGGAATATCAACAAATTTGGCCCGTCTGTGAAGAGATTGGGAGCACAATACAATATTTGTTGAGCAATTTACAAATGCATACCGTATGATCAGATGGATTTATGTTATGCCAATTAGCCTTGGATCTATGCACTCACAGTAGTGTACCTCTGAATAGATTTGAGTGCTTTTTAATGTAATTGTATTGCAATTTGCTTTTTAGTATATGGTTATGTTAGTTTTGGATGAATGTACATGTGATTTTTTGAATAAAGTAGCATATGGTTTCCAAAGAGAGTGTGCCCCTATTGATATATAGAGATTTTTGACACGGTATATGAACTTGGGTGAAGTTCCTAGGGTGTGCACCTCTTGATCCGTCATCAGTTTGAAGGGTGTAGCTGCTGATTTCTTATAATTATATTTTAATAGTTATTGTAGATCTGGGTGAAGATTGGTAGTGAGCCCAGTGTAGCTATTAGTGATTGTTGATAATACACATTTACCCAGATCAGGTCTTTTGATTTATTTCAGTGAAACGCGCACCATTTTGCAAGCAAGTTCAGTCAGTTTTGTCTGCAATTGCGTTCAGCTGTTCAGCTTTTTCCGCACGAGTGCAATGCGTTTTGATGCGTTTTTCACGCCCGTGATAAAAAACCGAAGGTTTACAAACAACATCTCCTAACAATCATCAGTGAAAAACGCATTGCATCCGCACTTGCTTCCGTTTTTCACTGAAGCTTTATTCACTTCTATGGGGTCAAGGCTTGCGTGAAAAACGCAGAATACAGTATAGAACATGCGTTTTTCACCAAAAGCAGAACTGATGCGTTAAAAAAAAATGCTTATGTACACAGACCCATTGAAATGAATGGGTCAGGATTCAGTGTGGGTGCTATGCGTTCACCCGTGCAGAAAACTCGCTCGTGTGAAAGGAGCCTTAGAGCTACATCCCAAATGTTTGAACTTCTGTGGGAAAAAGCCTACAGAACTTACAATACTTCTAGACAACCATGTGTAGCACCGAGCAGCCACCTTAACACTTGTTTAGACAGCACTTAACTTTACAATATGTCAACTCAACACGTGTATTTGTGAAGGCTTCTCAGAACTGGTTAGAGCAGACATTTTTAGCAGTGAGTGATGGGAATAATATACGGTAGATGAAATAGTTTGAGTAGGCCCTGCACATGAAAAGATTGTCAGTAGACCAAATGCAAGCATGAAAGCAGCCTGAGTGTTGCTGAATACAGCATGTCACATTTTAACTTTCCTGATCATTTTAGGTGTCTAGCAGTCATCCTTTAGACACGTTAGACCAGTCATACAGTGTGTTCTGGTAACGCAGTATGTTTCCCAAACTCAGAATCTCCACATTACATTACAAATTGTGCCAGTTTTGCCAGTGAAAACAAGTTTCCAAAATTACAGTTTTATAAATGTAACGCCCCAGAGTGGCATTACCACTTCTGCACCCTGCTACTGTCTCCTATGGGCTAATATAGTGTCATCCTATGTATTTATTTCAAGAGAGGGTGTAGCAGGTGCACGTCTCTGCTGGATGTGCCTTGTCTAGGCCAGCTAGAGCACCTTCAGCTCTGCTGGATGTGAAGGCCACAGCTTGGAACCTCTAAAACCAGGAGGAAAAGTTCCATGGATTAAGCTAGAATCAGACTACAAAGAGAGAAGTTGCAACAGATAGCTAAAGCAAAGTTATTCAGTCAGCCTGTCAGCACAGCAGAGCCAGAGAGCAACAGATGTAGTAGAGTTGAGTCTGTTTGCCTGCCAGAGTTAATGCTAAAGCCGACTGACTGGGAACCAAGACAAAGCCTGAAGTTGTTGGAGAAACGTTTATTCAAGTAAAGCTGTTATTGAACTTCACCACAAGGTCTGGACTCAATTTATTTCTCCATTCTCTAATTCAACTACCCTCTATTTGTCTGCTTCGGACGACAACGCCTGTGGTTCTAGCGTATCCAGGTAGGAGCACCGTGACACGTGCGCAAAACTTTAAGGGATATTATAGGCCACCCTATACCACTCGGCCATTCCTACATCTGGGTACTATCCACTATATCACTAAAAGGGGCCCGGTATCTCATCTTAAAAGGGAGTCCTTGCCGCTGCCATGCGTCGCATAATTGGTTCTTTATTTGGAATCTTCAAGCACATACAGTACGATGGATAGCAATTCCTCAGTCATCCTTCAGATCAACATGTTTCGAGCCAGCAGGCTCTTAGTCATGATCCATGTTAAATAGAACCGTCCTCCCAATCAGGTAAACCAGGTGGAAAGGGAGGGGAAAAAGGCACCTGAGAAGGAAAGGCGGTCTACAAAAAATCCTCCCAGTTCGCAGTGACTTTCACTATACAAAATTGTAAAACATGCCATACAAAAAACAAAAAACATATGAAAAAGGGGGGATCCAATAATATGGTGCTCATGCACAGTGTGCGTTTCATAAGTCGCATGGATAAAGTGGCAATACAAAAACGCACAGTGTGAATATGCTACCATAATCAATTGTTACAAAAATAGGAGTAAATTGGAAACCCACTACATAAGCTAGGCATAAGTTAAACCCACATGGAAATATCCATGATATACCGATCAATAAAAATGCATCAATTCTCTTTTAAGATTAAGTCCAAAAGAACTTCTCGTATTTAATCGGAAGATCCAATAGGCTTCTCTTCATAGTACCTTCTTTTTAATGTTACCACCTCTTGCTGGCATGAAAACTTTTTCAAAAGCAAAAGTGTACAAGCTAGTGGTGCTGCGATTATGTGTAGATATGAAATGCTGAGCCGCATTTGAAATGTTCAGGGTTTTAGGATTAGATATATAGTTGAGATGTTCGTGGAACCTCACCTTAAACTGGCGGCTTGTGCTGCCCACATACATCAGATTGCGCTGATGATGTAGACAACACAAGCCGTATTGCAATTTACATATTCCTGAATAGGCAGAGACTTGGTATGGGAAAAATTCTCAAAGCAGTTTGTTACTCTGACGTAATTGCATGTTTGCAGGGATAACCCCCGCACTTAAAAAATCCAGTATGATGAAGCCATGGATTTCGATTTTTAGTTGCAGAAGCAAACAAAAAATCAAGGTTACAGAATATTAGCTAATGTTCGGGACTTTCTAGAGACTATACGACAACCTCCCTTCAACACCCTTATATGATGTCTTATCCTCGTATAATATTGGGAGACCGTTGTCTCCACACAGTACTAATGCCCACCTTGTGGCCCCTTCACAAAAGTTATGTCCTTCTTGTGGCCCCTCACAGCAGTTATGCCCTCTTTTGTTCCTGTCACAGTAGTTATGCCCACTTTTGTGTCCCCTCACAGTAGTTATGCCCTATATGTGCCCCCTCACAGTAATTATGCCCTATATGTGCCCCCTCACAGTAGTTATATCCAGATATGTGCCCCCTCACAGTAGTTATACCAGATATGTGCCCCCCTCACAGTAGTTATAGCCAGATATGTGCCCCCTTCACAGTAGTTATACCAGATTATGTGCCACCCTCACAGCAGTTATGCCCAATATGTGCCCTTCACAGTAGTTATATCCAGATATGTGCCCCCCTCACAGTAGTTATACCCAGATATGTGTCCCCCTCACAGTAGTTATACCAGATATATGCTCCCTCACAGTAGTTATACCAGATATATGCCCCCTCACAGTATTTATAGCCAGATATGTGCCCCCTTCACAGTAGTTATACCAGGTTATGTGCGCCCTCACAGTGGTTATAGCCTGATATGTGCCCCCTCACAGTAGTTATACCAGATATGTGCCCCTTCACAGTACTAATGCCCAGATTTGCTCCCCCTCACAGTGGTTATAGCCAGATAGGTGCCCCCTCACAGTAGTTATACCAGAAATGTACCCCCTTCACAGTGGTTATGCCAGATATGTGCCCCCTCACAGTAGTTATGCCAGATTAGGTGCCCCCTCAAAGTAGTTATGGCAGTAGAGATGCCCACCATCATCAGTGCCAGGAAGGGAGCCACACACTGCACAGGGGGCATCATCATCAGCGCCTTCCTCTCCTCCTCCTCCCATAGCCTGCAGCTTAAGGAAAACAAAAAAAACACATACTTACCTTCTTCCTTGATGATGTGCTGACACACTCATTCCCGGTCTTTTAGCGTTCCCCCCACAGCCAGCAGCGCGATGTGCAGCCAGCGCTGGAGCTCCTGCTTCAGCCTGGAGACAGCCCGGCAGTGACATATACTACCGGGTTGTGCGAGTGTGCATTTTGTGGACCAGATTAACCGATTCTATAAATGGTACTAAAAAAAAATGTGGATTGCACACGGAAGGTATCCATATTTTGCAGATCTGTGGTTTGCAGATTGCAACATGGATACAGTTGTATGCAGGAGGCCTTTAATGTGAAATAGGAAAGTGATAGATATGATGGATTGGTTAGGGTACTTTCACACTTGCGGCAGGAAGGATCCGACAGGCCGTTCAGCCTGTCGGATCCGTCCTGCCGCTATTTCGCCGTGCCGCCGGACTGCCGATTCGTCCCCATTGACTTTAATAGTGAATGGGAACGGAGCGGCAGTCCGGCGGCACCGCAGAATAGTGGCAGGACGGATCCGACAGGCTGAACGGCCTGTTGGATCCTTCCTGCCGCAAGTGTGAAAGTACCCTTACCATATGTTTAATTGGTCAGTCATGTTCCATTGACTTATAGTGGGTCCATCAAATATATAGATAGAATATGGCAGCATAGCAATATTTGATGTGCCTGAGAAGGTTGAACTTGACTACCTCAGAACTTCCAAAAACAGACAAAAGAAGCCTTGGCTTACACTGCAAACTCAATTCCACCAGCGTAGCTCCAGGAGTGCTGAACACCTATGGAGAATAACGTCATATACAAGAAAAACTTCCTCCATTACAAATTCATGCTAAGAACCTATAACTCTGCCCTCCAACTCGCCAAACAGACATACTTCACCACCCTAATCTCCTCACTGTCCAACAACCCAAAAAAACTCTGACACTTTCCACTCCCTCCTCGGTCCTAAAGTTCAGGTACCAGACCTGGCTGCCTACTTCACAGAGAAAATAGAAAACATCCGGCATGAAATCTCATCATGGACAATGGGGGCATTTAGCTAGGATATGCCCCCCATTGTCTTATAGGTGCGGGTCCCACAGCTGGGACCTGCACCTATATTGAGAACTGAGCCCCGCAAGTGAAGGAGGGCAAACTGCGCACGCGCAGCCGCCCTCCATTTATGTTCTATGGTGCTGTCGAAAATAGTTGCGCGCTGGCTCGGCTATATCCATCGGACCCATAGAAATGAATGGGATATCCCCCCATTGTCCATGATGAGACAACCCCTTTTCTCCTCCCCCCCCTCCCATCTCCTCTGGCTCACTTTCCACGTTTGACCTAGTCACGGGAGAAGTCCCCAGGCTTTTCTCTTCTTTTCGTTCTACCACATGCACTTTTGACCACATTCCCCCACAGCTACTCGTACTCCAGTCTCTCTCTGGCTGTCACCACTCGCCTAACAAAAATCTTCAACCTCTCTCTCTTCTGGTATCTTCCCCTCCCCTTTCAAACACTCTATAGTTACTCCATTATTTAAAAAAAGAAAACCTCTCTTGACCCATCCTGTTCAACTAACTACAGACCAGTCTCCAATCTTCCCTTCATCTCTAAGCTCCTGGAGTGTTTGGTCTACTTTCGCCTCATCCTCTATCTCTCTGCTCACTCTCTCCTTGATCCATTACAATCTGGTTTCCGCAGCCTACATTCAACAGAAACTGCCTTCGCCAATGTGACAAATGACCTCCTGACAGCAAATCACAATGGTGACTACTCTCTGCTCATTCTCCTTGACCTCTCTGCAGCTTTTGACACTGTAGACCACCATCTCCTACTCACCATGCTCCAGTCTATCTGCCTAAAGGACACTGCCCTCTTCTGGTTTTCTCCATATCTCTCTGACCCCTCTTTCAGTGTATCATTCGCTGGCTCCATTTCTTCTCCTCTACTTTTCACTGTTGGGGTTCCTCAGGGTTCAGTCCTAGGCTCTCTTCTCTCTCTACACAGCCCCAATTGGACAGAACATCAGCAGATTTGGTTTCCTGTACCATCTCTAGGCTGATGACACACAACTATACACTTCATCTCCCGACATCACCCCTGCTATACTACAAAACACCAGTGACTATCTGCCGTCTCTAATATCATGTCCTCTCATTATCTGAAACTGAATCTTTTGAAAACTGAATTTCTTGTGTTCTCTCAATCTACTAACCTACTAAAAGCCTTCAACTAAAAAACATCTCTAGAATCTGCCCCTTTCTCACTATGGAAACAACAAAAACTCTAATCTTTGCCCTGATCCATTCCCGCCTTGATTATTGTAACTCACTATTAACTGGCCTCCCCCTCACCAGACTCTCCCCTCTCCAATGTATTCTTAATGCAGCAGCCAGGGTCACCTATCTGTCCAATAGCTACTCCGATGCCTTCAATGCACTGGTTGCCCATACAGTATAGAATCGAATTTAAACTGCTTGTCCTCACACACAAAGCTCTCCACATTGTTGTACCCCCTTACATCTCTTCCCTCATCTCTGTCTACCACCCTACCCGTGCTCTCCGTTCAGCCAATGACTTACGACTTCCACCATAATCCGAACCTCTCATTCATGACTACAAGACTTCTCCCGAGCTGCACCAGTTCTCTGGAATGCCCTACCCCAAAAAATTAGGTTAAACCACAATATACACAGTTTTAGGTGCTACCTCAAAACACATCTTTTTAGGGTGGCCTATCACATCCGCCGGAAGTCCACTGTAGTTTTTGTCTGGCCGCCTCTTGGCATGTTTGCTGTGCTGCGGCCGGACCTCTGGTGGCATTGTGGGCTAGCGTAAGCACGGATCTGGCAGGCTGTTCCCCCACTGGTATAACCTGCCGAACCCTGCTACAGCAAGTGTGAAAATATCCTTACACATATATGGATATCCTGCTGACTTATCCTATAGTGTGCAAGCACAACCACCACTGATGGATTGCAGGGTGGTCGTAACCATGGAAACGAGCAGCGTATAATGTGATGGAAAAATGAATCCAGCCAGCAAAGGAAGCAATATGGATAATAACAGTATATTAGTAAGTGGCTTGTATTAACTTTCTCTACATGATAAATCCGACTTACCGAAGTGAGACAACACCTTTAAGACTCCGTTCCCTTGATCATGGGTGTCAGACCCCCACTAATCAGACACTTATCACCTGTTGTGTCATAGCTGTTGGACCTTTTCACATTCCCTATCCTTAAAGGTTTTCTTTGGGTGTAAAATTTTTTTTTTATAAAAATTAAAAATCTGGTCCAAAATATGTGTCAAACTAAAATAGAAATGCTCGCCTGTTAAAGGGCCTGTGTCCACTTTTCTAGTTATCCTCTATCCACAGGATCGTGGATAACTAAGTGATCTGTTCTGGTCTGAACGCTGGAGCCCCCACTGATCCCCCTTCTTGACTGAGTGGCAGGTCGAGCATATGCCCTGCCTCTCCATTCATTTTCTATGGGGTCACCGGAGATGGAGGAGTACAGTGCAGGCTAATTCCAGTGGCCCAAAGAGAATTAATGGAGCAGCAAGGAGTATGTGTAGACTGTCACACCAAAAAAAGGTGGAACAGGACCCGTTCCTGGGATCAGTGGGGGTTTCAGAATCGGACCTCACTATTCATATAGTTATGCCCTATGGTGTGAAGAGGATAATTTGAAAACCTCCACAACCCCTTTAAAACCTCTACCACTCAGCCACCAGTATCTCTTTACATAGCAGCAGTGATGCCTGTAGATACGGAATATCATTACTGCTGTAGCTACCTGGGGGTCAGGGGGAACCAGGGCATGCTGGGTGTTGTGGTGCAGTGCGTCACCCACCTGAGAGGTATGCTATCAATGGAATTACGGATCCCTTCCATCCTCTGATCAAGATGGTGGTGTCAGTGTTTAGCAGCTGTAGTGAAGTTCCTCTGTTAGTGGGAATAACTGAGTCCCAGACGGTTCAGGTAAATTGTCAATGTCTTTATTTAAGGGTTGCAAACGTTCCACAACATCAGGCAGATCCCTCTGCCGGCCACACACGTCAACAGGGTACAATCACCTTTTTGTCACAGCAGACCTTTCCAGTAAGCATTACACCAACGGGCCATCAATGTAGGACATGGATAATATATCTCTTGATCCCTGCGCCCTTCCTGTGTTTCTCCTCACTCTGGCTCTGCTCTCTCTCTGATCCAGTGATTCTTTCCTTCCCTGTTCTGTTCCTTAGTTTCTCAGCCCGGCCTAAGGGTATTATTCCACTTGGCCCTAGGAACTGGCGTCCTCCTATCTCCGGCTGTATATATTCACCTCCAGGCAGGACCCTTCCGGCTGTTTCCTCAAACTGCACACCCTTTTTCCCAGGCCGTAGGCCCAGGTTTTCCTGTCTTCACCAGGCTCAGGGGCCTGAACTCCACTGCTCCTCCCCTCACTAAGCCTTTTATACCTATACTAGGGGTCCGTCTAGTGGCCAACTCTCCTCACTACACCCCTACCGGCTTACAGTAATCAAGAGACATTATGAATGACAATTTTCATTTATAACAATTCAACAATAACAGTTAAATAGTATGTTCTTTCTCGTACAACTTTCCTAAGAAACAGACGCTCCCTCTTTAACCCTCCCATAAATAGCTAGTCATCAATTACACCTCTTACACTGCCACCATGTAAATCATACTGGAGAATATGACGCACTGTGCAGAATTTTCCGGGCATAAGTCCAACTGCCTTTGCAGGTTACAACCTTTAACCACATCAGCCCCCCTAGCTTAAACACCCTTAATGACCAGGCCACTTTTTACAATTCTGCACTACACTACTTTCACCGTTTATTGCTCCGTCATGCAACTTACCACCCAAATGAATTTTACCTCCTTTTCTTCTCACTAATAGAGCTTTCATTTGGTGGTATTTCATTGCTGCTGACATTTTTACTTTTTTTGCTATTAATAAAAAATGACCGAAATTTTTGCAAAAAAATGACATTTTTCACTTTCTGTTGAATTTTTTTTTTTAAAACTACATTTCTATATAAATTTTTCTCTAAATTTATTGTTCTACATGTTTTTGATAAAAAAATCCAATAAGTGTATATTTATTGGTTTGGGTAAAAGTTATAGCGTTTACAAACTAAACGCATTTTGACTTTCTCAGCACCTGTCATGTTTCCTGAGGCACTACAATGCCCAAACAGTAGAAATACCCCACAAATAACCCCATTTCGGAAAGTTGACACCCTAAGGTATTCGCTGATGGGCATGGTGAGTTCATGGAAGTTTTTATTTTTTGTCACAAGTTAGCGGAAATTGATATATATATATTTTTTCAAAAAATTTCATTTTCCGCTAACTTGTGACAAAAAATAAAACCTTCCATGAACTTACTATGCCCATCAGCGAATACCTTAGGGTGTCTACTTTCCGAAATGGGGTCACTTGTGGGGTATTTATACTGCTCTGGCATTATAGGGGCCCCTAAAGCGAGAGAAGTAGTTTTGAATCCAAATGCGTAAAAATGCCCTGTGAAATCCTAAAGGTACTCAAATTAGGGCCCCTTTGTGCATCTTGGCTGCAAAAAAGTGGCACACATGTGGTATCGCCGTACTCAGGAGAAGTAGGGCAATGTGTTTTGGGGTGTATTTTTACATATACCCATACTGTGTGTGAAAAATATCTCTGTAAATGACAACTTTTTCAATTTTTTCATACAAAGTTGTCAACTTACAGAGATATTTCTCTCATCCAGCATGGGTATATGTAAAAATACACCCCAAAACACATTGCCCTACTTCTCCTGAGTACAGCGATACCACATGAGTGACACTTTCTTGCAGCCAAGATGCCAATCAGGGTTTGCCAGCACCTCAGGGATTCTAGGGGCTCTACGGGCCTGTCTGTGCGGTGGCTGCGACGGGGGAACTATTGCATGTGCCACCGTACCAGCTTCAACTGCCCTTCTGGTGCTCGCCACTTCACCATGTTCTACGGCAGTGCTGGTACTAGGTCCAGGAAGGGCTGCGCTGCTGGTGTAAGCCTCACCACGGAATCCACCTGCTGATAAAGGCTGTGAGCCGAAACGCGTCCAGGAGATTGTTATTCTGTGAATAAATGTAAAGAGCAATACAAACGAAGACGGTTGCTGGGATCATTCTTTACTCACCACGGAATCCGACAGTGCCAGCCCCACTCTGCTGCCCTTGAAGCGGATCCTGCGCAACCTGTGGTCTAGCGACACGGGGCCGGGTACGCCTGGTGGTATCAGGGACCTCAACCTTCTCGTCCGAACTTTGGGTCAGAGAGCCACTGCTTTCTACAGATTCATGCTCTGACCCGCTAGATTCGTCAGATGAGGGTTTCCATTCCTCATCCAACTGGGTCAGAATCCTGTAGGCCTCTTCAGAGGAATACCCCTTATTTACATTTGGACAACTAAATTTAGGGGGTATTCCCTGAGACTACCCAAGAAAAAGAGCAAGCCTGTCTTACAAATGGGAGGGTAGCGAAGTACAGAAGCCGCTGCGATTGATAAAAAATATCAAAACTGATTTTTTTTTTTATCGCCGCAGCGCTTGTGAAGGGATTGTGCAGTGATAAAAAAAATAAAAAATTGTCACTGCGGCGGGGTGGGCGTCGGTGAACGCACGTGTGGGCGACCGATCAGGCCTGATCGGGCAAACACTGCGTTTTGGGTGGGGGGGGCGAACTAAGGTGACACTAATGCTATTATAGATCTGACTGTGATCAGTTCTGATCACTTACAGATACTATGAAAGTACAAATGCTGATTAGTGCTACGCTAATCTGCGAATCAGTGACTGCGGTGCGGTGGGCTGGGCGCTAACGGAAGCTAACTACCTACCAAAGGGGCCTAAACTAAACCTAACAGTCAATACTAGTGGGAAAAAAAAGTGACAGTTTACACTGATCACTTTTTTTCCCTTTCACTAGTGATTGACAGGTGATTGAAAGGGGTGATCAAGGGGTTAACTGGGGTGATGGGGGTGATCTGGGGCTAAATATGTAGTGCTTGGTGTACTTACAGTCACATGTGCTCTCTGCATTTTCCAACCGACGAAAAGGACCCAGCAACACATTATATTTATAAATAGTTAGATGGCTTGTGATTCGTTTTTTTTAAGTCATCAGCCTGCCAGCGCTGATCATTGGCTGGCAGGCTGATGACCAACTCCTTCTGAAACTTTTTACCACTGCGCATGCAATGCCTGAGCAATAAATAGGAGGAATAATTGAGGGATTTGAAGGAAATAATTTGAGTCCAGACCTTGTATAGAGTTGAACAGCAGCTTTACTTGAATAAACGTTCATCAAAAACAGTCTTCAAGCTTTGTCTTGGTTCCAGAAGGCTTTAGCATTAAACTGGCAGGCTTGCTCAATAACTCTGATATATTTTTCTCTCACTCTGCTGTACCGACAAGCAGAATGGATAACTTGGCTTCTTCTTTATGCTGCACTACACTTTGTGGTCTGAATTAACTTCTGCCAGAGGACTTTCCTCCTGGCTTCTGAGGCTTTAAGCTTTGGCCTCCATGGCCAGCAGAGCTTAGGGTGCTCTGGCTGGCTTGGGCAAGTCCAGCAGAGACGTGCCTCTGCACACCCTTCCCTAGCTGGGGGTAAATTGCCACTAACTAGAACTGGTCCCCACCCTTCCTTTAGGAAGTCATACTAGCCCACTTCCCTACAGAGGGGGGTTAGAATGGAAGGTTCCATTCTATCTAATTGTAGCTCTGCCGTGTTTACTGTCACCTGCTGGTGAACCAGGCACATTACATGAACAGTTACAAAACATTAGAAATGCACAGTGTGGAGGACCTGGAATAAATGCATAAGATGAACTGAGGTTAGACCAATAAAGACAGCAACAAGGTCCACTCTGGGGTGTTACAAGTGCTCTGCTTGCTCCCAAATAAAAGTTTGCAAATCGGCTCCTGCCAGCTAGGGCATACAATTGTAATAGAGGCCAACGACAGGGCAACCAGGGAGCCTCTATATACAGCGTCTCTAAGAATGCCCTTCCATGCTTACAGGGTCACTTATCAAAGTGGTTAGTTGCCCATAGCAACCAATCAGATTCCACCTGTCATTTTTGACAGCTGGTTTGGAAAATGAAAGGTTTTGTTGCTATGGGCAACTAAGCCAGTTCTACATGACACCATTAGTTCTAATGACCCCATTAGTGTCTAAATATAATGCCTGTCAGAGTTTATTTTACTCATTGCCTGCCAGAGAATGTCCCTTACTGTATATCAGGGATCAGCAACCTTTAGCACTCCAGCTGCAGTAAAACTACAACTCTCAGCATGCACACTTATTCGGCTGTTCTTATAAAACTCAGAGGTGAAAAGAGGTGTCAGGGAGTTGCAGTTTCAGAACAGCTGGTGTTCCAGAGGTTGCTGATCCCTGAACTATGTGGTCTAGAATCGGGGGCTGCAAGGGCACAGTGTAACAATGGCAGTTGGCAGCCGCCAGCGTGCAGTGCGTCCGACTACGTACCTCAGTCGAGCTGCACGCGGGGCTCCTCCTCTTCGCTGCAGGCTCCAGACTCGCTTTTCTGCGCTGACGCAGGCTACGACAGCTTCTGTTGTATCTTGTAGGAGCCGCAGGCGTCCTGGTACCTTAAGGGTTAATGCACGCCCCTGATTCCGCCCTCTCTCCAATCCTGGCCAGGCACCACCTTTATAAGGGTGCTTCCCCCTTCCTGCAATGCCTGAGCAATATTGTACTTCTTACAGCTAAGGCTCCTGTTGTTCCTGCATTCGATATCCTGTTTAAGACCTCGTCTCTGCTTGATCCTCTTGTACCTCGCTGCTCTCAAGTTAAAGACCCGGACTGTCGACCACGCCTCTGTCTGCTGTGCAGATCGTTACACCAGCTCCACCTGGACTAACTCAGCTCTGCTGTTCTCACAGCACTAGCTCTGCTATACCGCTTGTTCAGCTTAGCATTATCTGCGGCTGTCTGCTATATTGCCTGTTCCCCAGTGCTAGCATCAGGGCTTTCTGGCCTGCCCGGCCAGATGCCACTTAACCGGGACCACTCTTGCGGTAGCGACCTGGTGTCTCCCCTGCAGCTGAGTCCAGCTTCCACATCCTGGAGCGGGATAAAGGGTAAAAACCAGGGGGACACTTAGACTCCGCTCCCAAGTTTGGCCCAAAGCCAAACCGGTAAGTGGTACAGCGGGTCCACACCCGTTGATCCGTTACACACAGCAGCTGCCGATGGGGGAGGGAGCTCCCTTCCTTCCTCTTAACCCCTTCCATACAGCGGTCCGTACGGACCACGGCATGGAAGGGCTTAAAGGGAATCTGTCACCTAGAAATCGCTTATTCAACTGTTCAAAGTACCTTTTAGTGCCCTATAGTAGTGTCCTAAAGCACTTTTTCGTCATTTTCCTGGATTAAAATTCATAGAGAAATCGCTGTTTTTTTCTTCTGCTGCCCCGTGCTTCAAGTCAGGCTTGAAGTCAAGGGGGCAGCGGCCTGGGCGTCTGCAATCCTGCTCTCCCCGCCTCCCTCTGCCTTGATTGACATGCCGCATCTCCATGCCGGGACAGAGCTCTCAGCCCGCATGCGCAGTAAAGGGCTGCTGTAGAGCGATTCCGGCTCCGGCTCGTACACTCAGCCGGCTTCAGTCTCGCCACCGTGCATGCTCCCGCCAACCTTACATACTCGCGCCCGGCATCTTTTATACCTCCTCATACAGAGCGTGATCTCGGGGACGCGGCAGAGGCTAGGCACAAGGGTCACGCTCACGCGGTGGTGAGACTGAAGCCGGCTGAGTGTACGAGCCGGAGCCGGGATCGCGCTACAGCAGTCCTTTACTGCGCATGCGGGCTGAGAGCTGGGTCTTGGCATGGAGATGCGGCGTGTCAATTAAGGCGGAGGGAGGCGGGGAGAGCAGGATTGCAGACACCCAGGCCGGTGCCCCCTTGACTTCAAGCCTGAATAAAACAGCGATTTCTCTATGAATCTTAATCCAGGAAAACGACGAAAAAGTGCTTTAGGACACTACTATGGGGCACTATAAGGTACTTTGAGCAGTTGAATAAGCGATTTCTAGGTGACAGGTTCCCTTTAAACTGCTGACATCTGACGCACAGATGTCAGCAGTTTTTAGCAGAGTGTCAACAATGTGCTGACACACTGCTAAAACCACTATACCACCAATGATTACTACAGAGGAGGCAGGCGGGGGATCGCAATTGCCTCCCGCATCGCCCGCAACACCCCCCCTGCACCCCCGCCGCCACAATATGATTGGGGGCTGCAGGGAGTTTTAAAATTTAACCGTTTAGGCACATTTTACGTCTCTGATCCCCGCGGTCACAGACAGCGGGGATCAGAGACCGCAGTAAGCGCTGCAAACTGCAGGTCTGAATTGACATGCGGTTTGCAGCGATAGCCGATACGAGGGGGTCACAGGAACCCCCTGGGCATTGTAACAAGGTACCTGCTAAATTATTTCAGCAGGTTCCTTGTTCTGATCACTGCCGGCTGAGCAGCAGTGATCGGAAATACATATAACGTACCGGTACGTCATGGGTCCTTAAGTACCAGGAGACCATGACGTACTGGTACGTCATGAGTCCTTAAGAGGTTAAGAAGGCAGTGACTCAAGGAGGGGAGCACTGGCTCAAAAGAGCTGGCAACGAGGGATGACATCATTGCTGCGCACAGCTGCAGCAATGCTCCATATTCTCCACCACCTACAAAAAGGGCAAGAAAAGGGAAGATAGTTATTCTCCACCACAAGAAGCTGTAAGATGCAGAAATAAAAAAATTTCTGCGTCACACAGTGCGAGGAGCAGAGAGAAAAACTGGCACATACTCGCCAACGGTCTCCAGTCCCTGCAGACAGATTATCTCATACAGCTGAGAAAGACAGGACAACAATCAGTAATCAGAAGGGTGAGAATCTATTTACTCCCACAGTCATTAGTGACTGCTTTCAGCACTGCACTAACACTTTAAATAAGAGTTTTAATCCTAACTTTGACATCACATTAGATGATAGGGTTCACATATTTAAGGAATTTATTTCTTTCCTGTCTCAGAAGGAGTCAAAAATGAATCCGAATTCTATATGGTCTTCTCCAGGCAGGAATTCAGATTCGGAGAGTATTAAAGAAAATGAGCATATTCCCAGAAATATTTACATAACGGATAATTCAGGAATTTACCTTATGTTGCCCCAAAGGTCCAAAAAGGAATTTGCCTTGCATTTAACGATTCAGTATGTAGATCTAGCAAATATAAACACGATTGCACTTGTTGCACAGGAAACCACCCAGCATCAAAATGCTTTAAAAAGCATGGTCAGCACCTCTGCAATAGTAAAGAATCCAATAGAGGAGGTGATCCCATTGAACCTATCAAGGCTTATTCACTATTAAAAAATTTACCCAAACCAAATCACGGCTCAAATATTAATTTAAGGTTTTTCATATGGTTTTCACATTCCTTCTTGTTCAATTTCAGGATGTTCTTTTGTTAAAAACTTAAAAATCGGTTAATTTAAAGAAAACAGTCATTTAAGAAAAAAATAGATAAAGAAATTTTTGAAAACAGAGTTGCTGGTGCTTTTCTGCAACCTCCTTTTAAAAAATGTTGATTGCCTCAACTAGGGTTAGTCCCAAAGAAAGAAGCTAACAGTTACCGACTCATTCATCACTGCTCTTACCTAAAAGATAACTCAGTAAATGATTTAAATTGACATCAGTACACTATGCATCCTTTGATCAAGCATTATCCTTACATGAAAAAGCAGAAAGGAATGCGTTAATGGCAAAAATGGACATAAAATTTGCCTTCATGTTATTGCCTATTAATATTAACCCATCCGGGTATAATTCTTTGGGCTTTCAATTTGAAGGAAAATTTATTATGGCAAAGTACTTCCTATGGGTTTTTTCTTGTCCTGTTTTTATGTATACTGAACACCAAAATAGGTGAAATGTGCGCCTGAAATTATTACAAATATCACTGATAATAGAAGGCGCTAAGACTTAACTTTTATTCCAATTTATCATTAAAAGCTGTGGGAGTGAAAAAGAACAACAAAAGCAGATTCAGTGCAAGGAAGCTGGTGCTGGGCAACAATCGATGCTATGGTGGAAAAAGTTTTATTGCGTCACCATCAATTAAGAAAGCTCAGACTCCCTGTCTTGATATCTGCAATAATTAGCCTAAAAGATGGTAAACCATGTACACCATCAATAACTAGGCCAAATTTGCAGGTAGAGGAGGTAGCATTAAAGTCAAGGACCCCTACGGCAGTCCCTTTCAGGGTTAATGGTGGGGAGCTATACTTTAGTGCTGCTACCACCACCCAAATGAACCCTATGCTTGCCCTCCAATCGCAGGTGCTAATTTCCCCTTTCTCCCTAGTATCTCCGCTCGACACGTTTCTTTGATATATTCATCAGGAGCGATGGGGGAAGCGTATTACAAAAAGAACCTGCCTAGGTCACTGCCACACTAATGTACATGTGGCTGTGCCTCCGGCGCTATGATGGCCGTACAGCGCCGGAGGCCTAGTTATTGATGGTGTACATGGTTTACCATCTTTTAGGCTAATTATTGCAGATATCAAGGCAGGGAGTCTGGGCTTTCTTTATTGATGGTGCACTGAATCTGCTTTTGTTGTTCTTTTTCACTCCCACAGCTTTTAATGATAAATTGGAATAAAAGATAAGTCTTAGTGCCTTCTATTATCAGTGATATTTGTCCTGTTTTTACTTTGAGGCATTTTCAACATTTTTGCAATGGATGCCAGAATGTCATTTAAGTGGAGGTTATGCGATTCATTACTTGTACGATTTTCTGTTCATTGGTAAGTCTAAATCCTATGATTGCATTCATTTGCTAAATATCTTCAAAAACATTCCTGAATTCTTCCAAATTTCATTAGCAGAAGAAAAGACGGTATACCCAACAAAGGATATCATATTTTTGGCTATCTACAGAAAAAATGGAATTCAAAATCCCGGAAGAAAAAATTTCTTCCTTGAGGATTTTATTAAACAATCTGTTAACATCTAAGAAAACTACATTAAAATGATTGCAATCAGCTCTAGGTTCGTTACATTTCATTACTAGAGTGATACCAATGGAGAGCGTTTTTTCTAGACTAATGTATTCTGCCACAGTGGGGAAAAGCCGCCCATTTGATCACATTCGCCTTACAAAACAAATAAAAGACGATAATCAAATCTGGCTATGTTTCCTGGAGGATTATAATGGTAGAACTATGTGGAATTTATAGATTACAAATCACTCCAGTTTTTCACTGATGCTGCTGCTTCAGTGGGTTATGAAGTAAATTTTATGAATCAATGGTCTGCAGAAGAATCGCCAAAGAATTGGCTAGTTGAACCATTTATAACTTTTTCCAGTATTGGTAGCTTTATCAATTTGGCATGATAATTTCAAAAACAAATGTATTTTATTGTTTTCGGATAACAAGGGTGTGGTCTTCTCCATAAAATGTTCACCAGCCAAATCTGAGGTAGTAGTCAAAATATTGAGACAAATGGTCCTTACTTGCTTAAAACACAATATTTGGATAAAATCTAAATATATTAAAGGCAGGTCTAATATAATCGCAAATTCTTTGTCTCGACAGAATTTCTCCTATTTCAGACAGCTGGTCCCAGAAGCAGAAGAAAAGGGAATTCCATGCCCATAAAAACTATGGAAGACAATCTGGAATTGATCAAAGTATTAATTAGTAATTCATTAGCCCCGACTACATGGGCTACCTATACAGCCGCATGGAATAATTGGAGAACATTTTGTTCTGCCAATAATTTCATTATATGGGATAATAACATTTTACATGTTATTCAATTCATTTGGAATCTTACAAAAAAGGCCTATAAAGGAGATTACATTAAAAAAATTCTAAACGGCATTTCCCTTTTCCAAAAAATTTGCAATATACCCCCATTCACGTCCAATTTTTTATTAAAACAGCTAATTAAAGCTTCAAAAAGAAAAAACTATTTCAAGAGTAGAACTAGATCATTATCTCTTGATCTTTTAAAACAATTTGTGGAATACTTACTGTTTATTTGTTCATCCCTGTATGAGACGTGTTTATGTAAAGCTGCATTTTTGCTTATAATTTTTTTTTGGTGCACTTCGCATCAGTGAATTTACAGCCTCGAATAGAACAACAGAAGCTCCGTTACAAATCAATGACCTGGTTATACATAATCAAATTATTCATAAAAAGATCAAAAACTGATCAACAAGGAAAAGGAATCTGGGTAAACATGAAAAAATTTCAATCATCCACACTATGCCCTGTTCAGTTCAGGCTTTAAAAAATGGGATAGTTGCTAGGTCATGTAAACCAGGCCATCTTTTCCATCTTTTCATGCACATTGATGGATCACCATTAACTAAGTTCCAATTCAACTTCATTTTGTCTAAGTAAACATTTTGACTTAAAGGGGACAAACATTTCAGCTCATTCTTTTCGAATAGGAGCTGCAACGTATGCATTTGAAATTGGTCTTAAAGAATGTACTACAAAGAAAATAGGTAGATGGAACTCAAACAGGTATAAACTGTACATCAGACCTGAATTGCTGTTACAATCTTTTTCAGAACAGAAGATTATTTGGATACTTGGAAACAATCTATTTATTGGAGAGGTATTGTTGATCTACATTTAAAAAACATTTATTCTGCATGTGTATTGGCATCTTAACTTTGGCTGGAACCTAATATGATAATTTTACACTTTGGCTCATCTGATATGGGTAGAATTCATACTCATGATTGAATAAAAGAATTAACTGACACTATTTTAGAAGTACATACTTAATTTCCACAATCCAAGATAGCATTTTCAGAAATAGTACCCAGATGGGAATGGAGTGCAAATACATTGTACTTTATGGGAAAAATTAAAATTAGAATAAACAAGAGAATGGAAAAATGTATGGCTAGTAATTATGCAATGTCCTACAGACATATAGAGTTACAAGGATTTATTTCAGGATTATACAATCACTCAAAACAATCTTTATCGGATATTGGTTTTAACATTTTCAATGTTGGATTACAGAATATGATCGAAATAGGCTGTGGTGCTGGTTAGCCATTTAGCTTCGCTCTATGGCGGTTGGGGTAATAGTCACTCGCTGCGTGGACTAGTTGGATATTATTTATTTGGTATTTAGTTATGTTGGTATTTATTTATATGGTTTACTTAAATATATATTTTTAGGTAACATTAAGCACCGTGGCCAATTATATTCCAACAATAAAGACATATATAATAATTTAAGTGTGGTTAATTATTTAGCATTTTAGAATTTATGATGGATACAGGCTTGGGGTCTATGACACCATGAGGAAACCGTAATTGCGAATACAAATAGGGGGGACATGGTGTCATGCCCTCATTTATTTGTATGCGCTAATGATGTGTGTGTGATGTATGACTTACCTGGTAACAGTTGTACTTGGTGCAGGCTGAAGTCATCTGGAGCATCTTGATTGGAGGATGGATCAATGGCACCATGCACAGCTCTTCAAAATCCATGCAGCTACGTGAGAATTGCTGGAGCCATTTTATCACTATAGTTAAAAAATCAGGGTGAAATTGCTGCAGATGTAGTGGCTTGTGATATTTTTTTTTTTTTATGCTAAGATTTTGCAGAACTTTCCACATTACTTTTCCTCCATAGAGTAACATAAAAATCTCTTGCCAATAAAATCACTACTCACTTGGCTGCAGCAATTTGGAAGCAGTTTTCAACCCATGGAATTTCCCCATGGATAGCGATTTCAGAGCATTTTTTTTTTTATTGTAGTGTGACACAAAAAATGCACAGAAACAGCACAGTAAATTCTTGCCTTGCAAGGAATTCAGATTAAAGGGTTTCCAAGGAAATTAAACATTTCCGATAATCCCTAAAATAGCTTAAAATAAAATACTATAATATAATCACCAACTACTCCAGCACTGTTCTCCAGACGCTCCTCCAGCCACTGTTTGATTACAAATAGCAGTGGTGATACATGACCACTGCAGCCAATAACTATCCTCAGTGCTCTACAGCTGATTGACAGCAGCGTTCAGGTGCCACATTTCTGTATAGAACTCTGCACATTGTAGGTGACTTGCGCTGTGACATTCAGATGTCGCACAAGACCACATATTACTCACAACTGCCAGAGTTTTTAAAAATTGACAGTGAGAGATACAACAGAAGGCTGTATATAAAGTGTCAAGATTTATATATAACAACAACTACTACTTTCCATACAGCTCCTGCTGTCACTGTTTAGCAACCTGTAGTGTGCAAGCATGACATCGCTACAGGTGGGCAGGGTGGTCATAACCATGGAAACAAGCAGTGTATAATGTAATGGAAAAATTAATCTAGCCAGCAAAGGAGGCAATATGGTCAATCACAATACATTAATAATTGCCATGTATTAACCTTCTCTATATGATAAATGCCATTTGCTGAAGTGACACAACCCCAGTAAGAATACCACTTCCCATGTCTCCCTACCTGGCACTTCATCGTGCTAACTCCCCCCTTCCCCTTCACACACACACACACACACACACACACCTTGATCAGAATTCAGAAATCCCCAAATTCATGATGGAACAATAAATAAAATGCTAAAAATACAGATATTAGCAACAACCCCACCCCCCAAAAAAGAATGTTATTTATTGCATTTACTGTTTCTATAATATCTGATGGTCTACTGCCACCCAGTGGACCATTAAAAATAATACCCTTGATAAACATCAAATATGCTAGCGCTGAGCGTTTTGATAAATAGACATTGAAGTGCTAAGCACTGAATTTAAAAATGATATATACACATGTATATGCCCAAATCAGTTATCATATGTATATTGAACCCTCACAATATTTATGCACAAACTGCTAAAACCTAAAATGTACTGAGTGAAAAAAATATATATTTATTGGTAATTGTGTGAAAATGACCTAAATGCATGAATGAAAAAAACTTGAAATAAATGTGTGAAATACACTGCAAAACACAAAAAGTAAAGACTAAAATAAAAATAAAACAACCATGTTGCTGTATTGTGTATGGAGATTTTATTTTAGAGAAGTGCTCTGTGACCGGGAGTACCGCAGAGATGTGTGCCCATCAACAGTCTGAAATAGCGGGGAGGGGCCCTGATAAAAGCCATGGCCTGGAAGCCATGTTCAAGATATTTATCACTGGCCGGGAGTGAGTGTAAAAGCAGTCCTTACCACTGCATCTCCCCGGCACCCAGTGAGCAGGCCCAGAAAAGCATCCCCTGCAAACCCCTGCACAGCTGGATGGCTTGAATACCCCCTTGTTGGGGCAGCGCCAGAAGATGACTGCAGCAATAGAAAGCGAGGTGCAAGTGTGCCAGAAGGATAGCCCAGTGCTGTTGGGAAAGTGGCTCCAGAGTGTCAGAAGTGGAGCGCAGTCCACCGCCAGAGATGTCATGAAATACAAGCCACAGACCAGACCCCTCACTGGCGGCAATGGCCATAAGATGACCACAGGTGACTGAGCACTCCAGCAGAACATGCATGAGCATTGACCAAAGGGTTCGGAGTGCTCTAGCAGAACAAGTGAGGAGCAGGGCTGGTTGGATACCTGCAATATGTCTGTGATATGCCACATTTATCTACAAGGGTATGAGTTCTACAGAGCAGAGCCGGTGAGGAGCTGCTACACAGATAGCACTATGTGGCTGTATAGCCTAACATCACCCCTAAATCAAGGAGGTCCCCTATGGGACAAGTATAAGGATTACATTGGGTGACCATAAAAAAACCTTCATGAATACCACTAAGGGTGCTGTGCCCAACCAGTGAGTAACTGTAACTATTAAGCTGAGAGTTGTCCACAGTGACATGCATGTGTACAGCACGTGACAGCTGCAGGCCATCGCTAAGGACAATGATTAAGTATATCAGCGCGTCACTGCTACATTTTGTGAAACAGCAATGGCAGAAGAACTGGACTAGGAAGGCATGGAAAAGGCATGGTTAGGACTAGCCTATGAAACGCCAGCCTTAATATGGATGGCTGCACACGTTGCAGTTTTTGTGCAAAAAAAAAAAAAGATGGACAGTACATGGATGTCATCTGTGTGTTATCTGCATTCACGTGAACGGGTCACAAATTATATAACCTGTTTTATTCTTGTCCATTTTGCAGGCAAGAAAAGGCATTTTTACAGTGGATCCTACGAAAATTGCACAGGATGCACATGGACTGCATCCGTATTTAGCGGATCTCTGAATAAGGTTGTGTGCAGGAGATCTAATACAGTACAAGCAAAGTGTATGAAACAAATCTTATGTACATTTTGCTTTTTTCTTACATATGGAAATTGACCTGACATGGATTTTGACATCTATAGCATCACCTTTTTCAGTGGAAGGGTGAGATCTGAGGAAAATCTGCATCAAATCCGCACCAAAAATTGCATCAAAAAACGCACACAAACCCCCCAGCCAAAAATGCAATAAATAGTGCAGGCACCTAAATCTGTCGTACATAGTACATCAGGTGAACCCGATAATGACTGCCTGTCTCTATCCTTTCAGCTTTTCTCCTCCGCATTTTCTACCTAAGAACAGCAAGATCGAAGTGGTAATGGACAAGCATTTAGATAACAAGCGCTCTCCTCTCATGGTCTAGCTCCTCTCCTGCTGTCGGTCTCCTTTCTAACACTCTTCTTCTCAAATAAAACACACATGCTCCTTTTTTTTACAAATTTTACCAGGGGAAAAAATGGTATATTTTTTGTAACAAAACATAAACAAAGTAAAATTCCAAAAAAGAGAAAAAACTAAAGGAAAAAAGCATGGATCGCACATCCACATGTCCTGCATTTATCTATCATTGCTTCTCAGCATAATTAACATCGCTTCTCAGTGTAATTAATGGTATACCAAACTAAGTGTGTATATTATTGGGCTGTACACTATTGATTACGCTGAGAAGCAATGTTAGATCAATGCATAGCAGTGGAGGTGTGATCCATGCTTTTCTCATTTTATTGAACATGTATAAAGTATGCCAATGAATACAAGTGTGAATGCACCCTTACACTGGGTTCAGACCTGAGCGTTTTGAAGCCTAGCGTTTTTGGCGCGTTCAAGACTGGCGTGTAGGCGCGTTTTTTCAAGCGTTTTGGTAAATAGTGTAGGCGCGTTTGACGCGCGTTTATGTGATTGACTGCATAGTTGGCCAATGATCAATGATATAGTTTGGCCAATCTGAGTGCTTTAGAGGTTTGACATTCCATGGTGGCTGATTCAGCATGTTGCAAACTTTGTAAAACGCGCATCCATAGGCTCGTTTTACGCTGCACAAACGCCCGAACAACACGCCTATGGCGTTTCCCATTGAAGTCTATTGGAACCAAACGCTGGATAAACGCCCAAATTAGCGCGAACATACTTGCCTATGCGTCGGACGTTTATAGGCGCCTACGAACGCGCATTAAAACGCGCAAGTGTGAACCACCTCCATTGGAATGCATGGTTCCTGTACTGTTGTGCGTTTTTTTGCGCGTTCGAAAGCGGCGTTTTACGCGAAAGTGTGAACTGAGTGTTAGGCCCCTTTCACACGAGCGAGTTTTCCGCGCGGGTGCAATGCGTGACGTGAACGCATAGCATCCGCACCGAATCCTGACCCATTAATTTTAATGGGTCTGTGTACATGAGCGTTTTTTCACGCATCACTTATGCGTTGCGTGAAAATCGCAGCATGTTCTATAGGCTGGGTTCACACGAGCGTGTCCAGATGCGTTGCGGATGCGTTCAGTGAAAACTGTGTTTTGATGCGTTTTTCACGCGCGTGATAAAAAACTGAAGGTTTACAAACAACATCTCCTAGCAACCATCAGTGAAAAACGCAACGCACCCGCACTTGCTTGCGGATGCAATGCGTTTTTCACGCAGCCCCATTCACTTCTATGGGGCGAGGGCTGCGTGAAAAACACAGAATATAGAACATGCTGCGATTTTCACGCAACGCACAAGTGATGCGTGAAAAAAAACGCTCATGTACACAGCCCCATTGAAATGAATGGGTCAGGATTCAGTGCAGGTGCAATGCGTTCACATCACGCATTGCACCCGCGCGGAAAACTCGCTCGTGTGAAAGGGGCCATATTCTGCGTTTTTCACGCAGCCCTAGTCCCATAGAAGTGAATGGGGCTGCGTGAAAAAACGCATTGCATCCGCAAGCAAGTGCGGGTGCGTTGCGTTTTTCACTGATGGTTGCTATGAGATCTTGTTTGTAAACCTTCAGTTTTTTATCACGCGCGTGAAAAACGCATCAAAACGCATTGCACCCGCACGGAAAAAACTGAACAACTGAAAGCAATCGCAGGCAAAACTGAATGGCTTTGCCTGTGAAATCGCACAGTTTTCACTGAACGCATCCGCAACGCATCCGGACCTAATCCGGACACGCTCGTGTGAAAGAGGCCTTAATGTGGCCATACACCTTAGTAGCCAAACATGCATTTAGCTAGCAACTATTCCTGACAATCTCCCCTTAGGCCCCTTTCACACGAGCGTGTCCGGATTAGGTCCGGATGCGTTCAGTGAAACTGTGCGATTTCACAGGCAAAGCCATTCAGTTTTGCCTGCGATTGCGTTCAGTTGTTCAGTTTTTTCCGCGCGGGTGCAATGCGTTTTGATGCGTTTTTCACACGTGTGATAAAAAACTGAAGGTTTACAAACAACATCTCCTAGCAACCATCAGTGAAAAACGCAACGCACCCGCACTTGCTTGCGGATGCAATGCGTTTTTAACGCAGCCCCATTCACTTCTATGGGGCTAGGGCTGCGTGAAAAACGCAGAATATAGAACATGCTGCGATTTTCACGCAACGCACAAGTCCTTGGAAACTCTAATTGGAGTGAAAAATCGATCTAATACTACTGCTATTTTACACTTACTGTACAGTATGTACGACAGACAGGTGCCAGGGCCTTCCAAGGGAACGGGCAGTGGCAAAAAAGTTTTTGGAGCTGGCAAAGGTAGCAGCAGAAGAAGGGTGGAAGTGGTGGTGGGGGGTTGATTGGATTCGCAGCAGTCGCAGCAACAGGCCAGAGCTGCCAGTGTCATCCAGCAGTCGTGTTTTGACCAGCAGCCCAGCTGTCCTTGTATGGTTGACACGGTCTTCAACATCATCTCAACTGACATCAGACACCCACAGCCAGGAGTCGGTGGGTTTTTCTAACACTACACTTAGTTGGCATGGCCCAGGAACAAGCTCTGTGCCACCAGCTGTCCTGAACCTGAATCTTTTTCTGCTCCTTCTGCTCAGGAAGTATTGTATGCTGCCAGGTTTGCTCTGCTCATGCGGCCATGAGACTGGTGAGGATAACATCAGTGACGTGCAGACAGTAGTGGATGATGATGTAGCCGATTGCGTGGGAGCTGGATGAAGAAGGGGTTTTATCATCATCATCATGGGGTGAGGGTAGCAGCTTGTGCGTGAGCCAGCATGGTGCAAGCGTGGGCATCAGGGTGGCAGCAGTGTGAGATCTGGAGCCAAACGTGCCTGGGGTAGACCGCCTGCTACTCAGGAGCCTACCTGTCTGGAAACAACTAGCGCTGCACGGGTTCATAGAGGCAGCGGCAGGCAGTCAGCACTGCAGTGGTGGGGGTAAAATGCCATACTTGCCAATGTAGGAATTTTTCATTAAGTAGCTAGAGGACGTCAGCATGGCCATGTGTAGAATCTGTGGGCAGAAGGTGAAGTGTAGCCAGGGTGCCAATGTTGGCACCATTACCCTGCATCAACACATGGAGCGTCACCATAAAGTGACCTGGAAAAAACATGGTGCTAATGTAATGCTGTGGTACAGCCTGAGGCATCTCCTAGTGGCCCACAACCCTTTTCCAGAAATCAAGGCTCCACCACTTCAGCAGAGGGGAGCTGTATTTACTTTCCATCATCTACTGGTTCTGATGCTCCTCCTCCTCTTCATCACTCATTTCTCCAACAATCGATCAATGCAGTGACTGCAAAGAGACAACAGTATGCATGCGCTCATCCAATAGCGCAGAAGCTGAACATGCTCGTAACCAAGTTTCTGGTACTACAGTCCCTACCTTTCCATGTGGTTGACTCTGCACCTTTCAGAGAACTGATGGCTTGGGCTGAGCCAAGGTGGAAAGTTGCAAGCCATCATTACTTCTACAAAAAGGCTTTATCAGCCCTGCACACATATGTTGAGCAGAAGGTGGGCAGTCCTTGAGCTTCTCGGTGTCTAGTACAGTACACGGTAGCACCGACGTGTGGAGCTGTAATTATGGTCAAGGACAATATCTGTCTTTTATGGCTCACTGGGTAAACGTGGTTCCTGCCCAGGCGAACCAACAACTTGGCCAGGTGACAACAATGCTACCTCTGCGTTCTCAAGCTGTGATTCCTGCGTCACTGTCCTCCTCTGCCTCCTTATCCTCAACCTTGTCCTCAGCCTCCATTGTAGGCACAATTCAGAGTGGTCCTTCAGCGTACCACCTATGCAGAGCGTAGCTGTGTCACACTGATCTGAACCTGGCCTGCCTGGGCGAATGGAGTCACTTTGGGGAGGAACTTCTCCGCATCCGTCAAGAAGTTATGAAATCCTGGCCATCTCCTCACCATAGTCACCGATAACGGGAAGAAGAACATTGTGTCGGCTCTGTGTCAAGGAGGGTTGACCCATGCACCCTGCATTACACACGTCTTTAATCTGGTTGTAAAGCGGTTCCTGAGGTCTTCCACCCAACCTTTGTGAAGATGAATCAGGCGTGGATCAGCCAGGATTTCTAAACGCCAGTGCCTGATGCATCAGATTATATCACTCTGGCAGCCACAAGAAACATTGTGAAAAATGGCCCTTTACCTCTAGCCACGTACTTCAGCCACTATTCTGATACTGCCACCTTACTGATGCCACACACCTGCTGCCTCTGCTGCCATCTTCTCCTACTGCCACTACCTTGTGCTGTTAGTGCCACTGATGTTGCCCCCACCTCACAACTCTGTGACCGGGCCACTATGTTGACTCCTCATGCTGTTGCCACCCTCACCACTCTGTAACTTGGCCACTATGTTGACTCCTTATGCTGTTGCCACCCTCACCACTCTGTAACTTGGCCACTATGTTGACTCCTCATGCTGTTGCCACCCTCACCACTCTGTGACAGGGCCACTATTGTCCCTGTTTGTGGCCTTGTTGACATCATTGTTTATTTTACCCTTCTTCTGAACCAAGAAAATGAAAAACACACCTAACCCTGTCTTTGGAGCATCCATAAGGCCTCTATCCCACGATCAGTATTTTGCATCAGGATTTGCTTATAATTTGTAAGTCAAAAGCAGGAGTGGGTACAAAGTACTGAAGACATGCAAATATTCCAATAACGTGTCATCTCTGTTTTGGACCCACTCCTGTTTTATAGCCTTACCAATACTAATCAATTACTGACCAAATACTGTGCGTGTGAAGGTGGATGCTCAAAAGACAGGATCTGTTTTTTTGGGGTTGTTCTGATGGATCGGAAGAAGGGAAAAATCTACAGTGACATTAATACAAACTTACTGCTGACACCCTCTCTCCACTCTGTCATGGGCCCACTTCTTGTATCAGCATTTAACAGAACAGGTTCTCTAGCAATCTATGTGGAGTCAGCAGACATGTAAAAGGAGAGCTCTCTTTCACTCTATAGTAGAATCTTGGCCCACTGCGCAGTTAAGTAAATTATACCTGACGCTAACATTGACCTGTAACGCTGTGTTCACACTTCAGTTATTTGGTCGGTTTTTGACCCGTAACTGACCAAATAAGGTAATTGTCCAAACTGACCAAATAAGGTCTAAGAGTGACACCTGTCACCTGACTGTCATACTGACGCACTGTAACTGTTTCCCTACCAGGACGGACTAGCTATGTATGTTTCTGCAATGCACAGTGATGTACACCGAGATTCACTCTCCCTGCAGGCTGCGAAATAGTTGATTTATAACGTGCTTCGTGACAAACTAATTCGGATCGAATAAAATTTTTAGGAAAACTTTGGCGAAGCATCCAAATCAAATTTTTGAAAACTTCTCTCATCTCTAGACATAACCTACCCATTTAGAAGATGTTGGCTATAATACAGGAAATGAATGGTTCCGCAAAACAACTGAATCGGCACAGAAAGAAGTTACGTTTGTGTGGATGACCCCTAACGGTCAGTAGCAAAATACTGATGTGTGAGCAAACACATCAAAATCAACAGGTACATATGCTGTCTGCAGAAAACGCGGACAGCACACATCAGTGAAAAATGAAAAAGTGAACGGTTTAGTTTTCCTTTGTTTAATTCTTGACTGTTTTAATTCATCAGACTTCCCTTTAATAAACTCTTCCCTCTCCAATCTATCCTGAATACAACAGCCATACTGATAATCCTCTTTCTGTCCAACCCTGCACAAAAGCCTATAACCTGTGCCAGTCACTGCAGTGACTCATTCACTGTAGAATAGCATTGAAATTCAATGTTCAAAGATGAGATCTACCCATACACATAAGATTTTTGACCTGTCTAACCCAAAATGTGGAGTTTGTCCTACAATAACATTAGCATAAGTCCTTGTCTCCCTAGGAAACGTACGCAAATTAACTCTCCTCTGGGTGGAGGGAAGAAAACTGTATCTTGTAACACCTATATACTACCAAGGCCCTGCAAGAGGGATCCGCATACAGCTCACCGCTAGTTGCTGGTCGGCACATGTACTTTCCAAGCCGTGTTAGTACATGCTATTTGAAACCATACATGATGCATATTGTATCTTCTTCAGATACAGTTGAGTACTATGCTGGAGCACAGAGTCATTCAGCTCCCTGCTTCACCGTTCGCCTCTGCCATCCGTAAGTCGGTGCAGGCAGACCTGGTGGCGTCATGTCATTCATGGGTTCCATTAAATATTAGACATTTAAATCACCGCCTTTTCCTATTTTTACATATAAAAATAAACAAATGGTATCACTGCATCTGAAAGTGTCAGAACTTTTAAAATATAGTATACAGGAAATAAAAATAAAGATGGCAATTTTGCCACTTCATTTTTAGCAAACAGCGAATGCTGAAAAAAACTTCCAAAAAATGTTAAAATTGCAGGGGGTTCTAGTTTCACCCCACAAATAATTTTTTTCCTGTTTTCCAATACAAGGTCTGGTAGATTATATGTTGGCAATAAAAAGTACAACTTGTCCTGCAAAAAATAATTCCCTGTAAGGCTAGAAAGGAAAAGTAAAAAACTTAAAGCTGGTGGAAGGCGGAGAGGAAAAAATGAAAAGCAATTAGAAGATATACAATCAATTAAAAAGTAAAATAGAGAAATCTTCACCATTTAATTTATTGCTAAACTGTACTATTACTTTTTTGACCTGACACCAGATATGTGAGACAAACCAATTATACCCAAAAAGTAACATAGCATAATAGGTACAGATCTTAGTAATGTGAATACTTAGAATTCCCATAAACCATCAACATGGTATATTAAATTCTTTAAGAAGGGGAAACAGAAAAAAGCTGAAATAAAATGAGGGTCATTACTGAATGCAACCAGATGTGCACCAAAGTAGCCCAAAACCATCCAGCAGAGAAATGAAAAAGAAGGAATGAGTGAAATTCAGTAGGGGGTGGCCTCAGTGAAAATATTTTTACTTGAAAGAATGTCTTGTTGATTCTTTATTAGAGATAAAATCTAAAATTCCTATTTAGTTTTTTAAAAATAGATGAGAGATGCCTGATAATCCATGCGGTTCCTATTTACTAATTTCCATTGTCCATATGCTTGTCAGCTTACTGTGAACAGTGTAGCCTGAGATATTAGAGTATTAATAAATTTAGAGTACTGGCAGATCTGTGGTAATACCTCCTGGGTAAAGCTTGCCATATACATTAGTTGAATATTGGCAATGGATTTAATGTGCATGAGGGCCTTTCCTCTGTTGGGGAAAAGGGGATTGGCTATGTTGGATGCATGTCTGACTTTGTTTTTCTATGTGATGAGCCTTTATAAGCACTTTTCACAGAAGCTCGTCTACTCTTCCTTTAGTAAATAAACATACCATATCTGTTATGGAGAGGTTTGGGAGATAGCTGCTGGTCAAACAAGCAGCTA
Source organism: Bufotes viridis (assembly GCA_033119425.1). Lineage (NCBI taxonomy): Eukaryota > Metazoa > Chordata > Amphibia > Anura > Bufonidae > Bufotes > Bufotes viridis. Next base: position 177,634,371 of record CM065592.1, read on the forward strand.
ACTGATTTGTATGGCTGGCATAGAAGTGGTCATTAATGGGGTTGTCTGAGATTTTGATATTGATGGCCTATCCTCGGGGTGCTGTGAGTCTAACCCCCATCAATCACTTGTTTGAAGAGGAGGCAGTGCTCGTGCGAGTGGTGCTTCTTTTTCATAATTACCTGTGTATTGTCTAGTTTGTAGAGGCGGAAATGTCATCAGTATTTCCCACTGCACTACCCACTCTTTTTAACTTTTTATATAAAATTTAAAAAAATAGTAAAAATGATATAATAAAACCCCATGTATCACTGAAAAAAGGTACAAAAATTATTTACAAAGCTGAATGGAAAATAAGCACCGCAAACTCTTTCTAGGCCAGTGACATCATGTTCATCAGTGATATGGAGGATAGGTCATCAATATCAAAATCTCAGAAAACCCTTTTAATATTAGACAATTGTTAGAAAAAGGTTCCATATTTGATAGCATCTGCATACAATTTAAAGCCTATGACCTGCAGATGGGGTCACGTGCACTGCTGCAGCCAATCATTGGCAAGCTTCACTTCATTTTTGGGTCATGTCGCCACTGAGACCACATGACCTTATCTCGGCGTGCACAGGCCTGAGACCTGAACTATAGCTGAGAGGAGCCTCTAAGATGAAACCGACTGGTCAGTGGATTTGTTTACGTACAGCGCAGTACGGGTGAAAAGTAAAAAGTTGCTTAAACCTGGAAAACCCCTCTAAAGTTGGCAATAAGTATACAAAAGTCAGGATCCACAGATGAATATCAAATATGCATGGTAAAATTTAAAGGGTTTTTCTGTGATTGTGGTTGCAAATGAAAAATAAAAAATATATTCAAATATATTTGCATTATTAAAGGGCACCTGTCAGCAGATTTGTACCTATGGCACTGGCTGACCTGTTACATGTGCGCTTGGCAGCTGAAGGCATCTGTGTTGGTTCCATGTTCAAATCTGCTCACATTGCTGAGAAAAATGATGCTTTAATATATGCAAATGAGCCTCTAGGAGCAACAGGGGCATTGCCATTACACCTAGAGGCTCAGCTCTCTCTACAACTGCCGCGTTCTTTGTACTTTGATTGACAGGGTCAGGCAGGGAAAACGTCATCACACCTGGCCCTGTCAATCAAAGTACAGAGGATGCAGCAGTTGCAGAAAGCGCAAGGCCTCTAGGTGTAAAGCCAACACCCGAATTGCAACTAGAGGCTCATTTGCATGTATTAAAACATCATTTTTCTCAGCAATGTGGGCACATATGACCATGGGACCGACACAGATGCCTTCAGCTGCCAAGTGCACATGCAACAGGTCAGCCAGTTTCATAGATACAAATCTGCCGACAAATGCCCTTTAAATGTGCGATCTTCCCCTGTTGAGCCTGTTCATCAACCACCAACAGTTCCTTATCTCCATCTGTAATTTGTTTTTTACATTAATTATTATTTTATTTTTTTACTGTTCAGCTTTGTGGTAATACAGTGCTTATTTTCAATATATTCTGTATGGTCTCTTACCTTACTAGAGAGTGGTCATAAACATTTCAGTAATATATAAACTTTAGTGTACTCTTTTAAGTTCTACTTCTGAGTCCATCCTGTCTACCGTATCTTTATCTAGTCTATTAAACATGACTTAGCTAATAAATGTGTCACTTGACCTCCATTTTCTCCATCTTAATTGATGAGACTCCTTGCTGTGCTTGTTTACTTTCTTTTCCAGAAAGAGATAATGAAGTGACCTTTGAGCTGCCACAATAAGAACTTCGGAAAGCTGGAGAATATTTTTAGAACAATGTTAAACGTTATGGTTATTTATTCAATAAATCTCATTATTCTTGAAAAATTCCCAACCTTATTTAAGAGGGTACCTTGCATGAAAACCAGACTTTTTAATGTATTTGTGTTGATTGATGTTTTGTAGGGCTTTGACAGAAATTCCTTTTGCAGTTCTCACTTCTAGTCTCAGGGGTTATGGTGCTGACTGTGGGAGGCTTATGCATCTGGATGTAACCTGTTTCTAATTTGTTGGCTCCCATTAAGTCATATATACATATTTATAAATGTAAATATGCAGAGGAAGCCATCATTTGTGCCATATATTTTACTGCAGGTTTAGGTGACATAATCCTTATAATTATGGTAATTGTTTGCTCTTTAATGGCTTTCCACTATGTGGAATTTCTGTGCGTCAATGTTTTCAATGGAGAGCATCTGAGAAGGAAAGGAAGGGGGTAGGATAGAGAGGCCCATTCTGACAGTCGTTTAATGCTAAAGTATGTTCTCTCAAAGAGGTGACATATGCAGGAAAGAGGACCTAGTGTGTCAGGGGAGAGTCAGCTTTCCTGTTAAAGAAGTGCATAATTCATGTAAATGTCTTATCACAGAAAAGAGCAGAGGAGACAGGAGGCCACTTCAAGGAGAGGCACACATAAATTTAGTGTAGTCCTGAATAATTGGTCTTGTCTCATAAACGTGTGCAAAGATATTTTGGATAAAAAATACTCAAAGTTTCTATTTTACGGTATTTTTTTTTTTATAGTACACGTTTCACATAGACTATAGACATATCTTTCTGCCCTCTTCCTTCTCCCTTTCCTTCATACCTTCCTCTTTATGTATTTAGCTTACGTGTTGCAAAGATAATTATGAAAATGTAATTATGAGCTCTGTACCCAACAATTAGCCATAACATTAATGCTGACAAATGTTTTTTGTGACAATGTGAATTCTTGTGGTTGAAAAATGGGAAAGTGTAAAGATCTTAGCAACTTTGATAAGGGCCAAATGATGATGACTAGACAACTAGATCAGAGCACCTCCAAAATGGAAAGTCTTGTGTGGCTTTCCAGGTATGCAGTAGTTAGTATCTACCAAATGTGGTCCAAGGAAGGGCCACTTATATATGGGTGCTAGGGTCGTAGGCACCTTGTCTAATGACTCACATCTTCTTTTATATCTTGTGGCTGGTGCATGTGCATCATTTTACTTGGAAAAAATAATACACTATGGGAATAAGACAAGCCAGTGGGGCCATTTGATTTTCTGGCAATGTTCAATGGGAGAACCTTGGGGCCTAGCATTCATGGATGTTACTTTGACATATATCACCTACCTAATCATTGTTGCAGACCAACTACGCCGTTCATGGAAGCAGTTTTTCCCTAATGGCAGTAGCCTTCTTCAGGAGAATACTGTGTGTTGTCGGAAAAATTGTTCAGGAATAGTTTGAGGGACACAACAAAGAGTTCAGAGTGCTAACTTGGAAACCAGGTTCTTCAGATCTCATTCCCATTGAGCATCTTTGGGATGTGCCATAGGCAGGGCCGGTGCAAGGATTTTTGCCGCCCTAGGCAAAAGAAAAGTTTGCCGCCCCCCCCCCTTATCATTCTTCACCCCCCCCTCCTTTGTCATTCTCCCCCCCCCCGTCAATCTTCACCCCTCCTCCTTTGTCATTCCCCCCCCCTGTCATTCTTCCTCCCCTCTTGTCATGCTTCCTCCCCTCTTGTCATTCTTCTCCCCCCCCTCTTGTCATTCTTCTCCCCCCCTCTTGTCATTCTTCTCCCCCCCCTCTTGTCATTCTTCCCCCCTCTTGTCATTCTTCTCCCCCTCTTGTCATTCTTCTCCCCTCTTGTCATTCTTCTCCCCCCTCTTGTCATTCTTCCCCCTCTCTCCCCACCTGTAATGTAGCGTGGTCGAGCGCTTTATGGTCCACGGGTACAGGAGCTTTAGATTCCTGTACCTGACGGACTGACAGGAAGTGCACACTGTGTGCGCACTTCATGTCAGTCCGGCCGGGTACAGGAGACACATGCTCCTGTACCCGCGGCCATAAAGAGCTCGGCCGCGCTACAATGGACTGACAGGAGGGAGCGCTGAGCGCTTCCCTCCTGTCAGCTCCTTTCCTCTTGCTGTGCCCGGGCGGTGCGCCCTCATGGACGCACCAGCCCGGGCAGTGCTGCAGCCGCCTGAGGCTCTATACAGAGCGCTCGGGCGGCTGCAGCATGAGGCAGGGCCGGCGCTCCTAGCAGCGCCCCTTGCCAAGGGGCGCTCTACGCGGCGGCCTAGTCCGCTTATAGGACGCGCCGGCCCTGGCCATAGGACACCTTCAGAGGTCTTGTGGAGTCAGCCAGTGATTGGCTAAGCGGGCAGTCCAAGCAGTTTCCATCATGTCAAGCTTGTGGAAAGGAGTGGGGACTGAAGCAGTGGCTGAATAGCAGCAGCAGCCAGGTACCAGTACAGCGAGTAGTCACCATTTGTTACATAACATTAAGTTTTGTCATTTGGCCTTTGGAGCTCCTTGTTCCAGGCAGGAATTTGTTGGTGAAAAAAGGTTTTAACAGTAACAAGGCTTTTATAGATTGCATTTGGTACTTGCCTACATCACTGTTCCCTAACCAGTAGCTTGAGAGCCACATATGACTCTCAGGGCCCCTGCATGTGGTTCTCTAGCTCAGTGTTTCTCAACAAGTGTGCCTCCAGCTGTTGCAAAACTGCAACTCCCAGCATGCCCACACAGCAAAAGGCTGTCCGGGCATGCTGGGAGTTGTAGTTTTGCAACAGCTGGAGGCACACTGGTTGGGAAACACTGCTTTAGCTGTTGGTAGCTGTAGAAGTTGTATCCTACTAATGGCACGAAGAAGGTCACATTACAAGAACTGGGGTCAATACCATATCATTAGGTGGTAATACAAGGTTGAGAGTAATATTATTCACATCAGTCATATCTTTAATAATCTCTTTCCATTTGAATATTCAGAGTGGCTCTTGACCTACAGAAGGTTGGGGACCTCTGGTCTAGATATAGTAGGATCAAATGGACAAAAGTAAGCATGCTGTAATTATAGAGCGCTTTAAAAATATTTTACATAGCAATGACATGATCATTTACTTCATGTAAGTCTTGTTAAATTCACGGTGTCACAGCTAGATTTGGCCACTAGGTGGCTCTATCTGATTATGTTTAACCTATGGAGCCTTCTGCTGTTTTTTTTTTATCTTTGAAATTGTGCCAGGGTCCAAATCTAATCTACAATAAATAACTCAAAATAAAAAAAATAAAAAAATAGCCAGCGATCAGACATATCCAAAATACATTCAACATAAGTACATGTTGTTCTGCCAAAACTCAAAATAAAAGGTTTCCCTGAAAATCCTCACAAAATTGCCCTATTACTGAAACTATACATTCCCACCATAATTGTCTTCTCAATCTGTGGGGATAAGAATGTAAGCCTATGGATCATGCACCAATATTCAGCAGTGAGTCTGTATTTAATATTTAGTAAAAATACGAAAATTCATTCAGTTTCCCTGAGCCATAGACCTCTTATACTTTGTGCACATACATTGTTCTAATACAGCACATCATGTGAGTTTGGATAAATTCACATATCCAAGTGTCTACATAATATACACATGCCAAAAGTACAAACAGCCATACTACAGGCTATGTTTGTTTCATACTTTTACACTGTTCACTTATGTACTCTTATGGGGAATATTTCCACTGTGGACCTTGCTGCAAGTGATTCTGCAGCAAAATCTGCATGCGTCACCTGTGGATTTTGCTGCAGATTCATTGTGGATTTCATCCCATACCACTGAAGGGGTGGAATCCACTGTGAAAATCTTTGCCATTTCCACTATTTATGTGTGTGTGTGTATGTGTGTGTGTGTGTGTATATATATATATATATATATATATAATAATTCATAGACGACAGCATAGCCTGTGGCTTACTGTTATTATGTTTCCTTTGAATATGGTGTCTGAGCTGCCGGCAGTGTGTTATACAGCAGAAGAAGCTGAGCGGGTTGATATATAGATTTGTGGGAAAAATTGTATATACCTTGCAATTTAATCATTTAAATTCCTGTGCTTGGTGAGCTAAGAAAAGGCCACAGTATTGGACTCCCACCAATCAGATACTGCTGACCTATCTAGAGGATAGATCATCAGTATAAAAGTCTCGGAAAATCCCTTTAGGGTCCATTCACACGTCCGTATGAATGGTCCAGATCCGTCCCGCAATTTTGCGGAACGTGTGCGGACCCATTTATTTTCAATGGGGCCGGAACGGATGCGGACAGCACACTATGTGCTGTCCGCATCTGCATTTACGGAACCGCACTTCCGTTCCCGAAAAAAAATAGAACATGTCCTATTCTTGTCCGCAACTGCGGACAAGAAAAGGCATTTTCTATTATAGTGCCGGCGATGTGCAGTCCGTGAAATGCAGAACACACATTGCCGGTGTCCGTGTTTTGCCGATCCGCAATTTGCCTTCGTGTGGACCCTTAATCTGTACATTGTCCTGTGTAATTAAAGAGCCGATTGGTCCCCGAAACTAATTTCATCTAGGGATTGCTGTCCTGAATAAAGATACTTCATACTGAATCTAGTGCAGGTACCAGCAATTCTTTTTATTTTTAGTTTGATACAATATTTTGGAGAGGTGTTCCGTGTTGTCCAAGTGATGTGAATCGTGGGACCCTTGCTGCTGATTTAATCCCCTGCTGGGGCCTAATCTGTGCTCATATAGTTGTTGTGGCTGATCACAACACCAGATGAGTACCTCCAATTTGTGCTTATCTCTGTCACATAGGGTATTAGTCAATGTGGCTCTCTGCCTCATTTTTTATATACAGTATCTCACAGGAGTGAGTACACCCATCACATTTTTGTAAATATTTTATTATATCTTTTCATGAGACAACACTGAAGATATGACACTTTGATACAATGTAAAGTAGTCAGTGTACAGTTTGTATACATTTGGTGTGCCCTCAAAATAACTCAACACACAGCCATTAATGTCTAAACTGCTGGCAACAAAAGTAAGTACACCCCTAAGTGAAAATGGCCAAATTATGCCCAATAAGCCATTTTCCCTCCCCAGTGTCATGTGACTCATTAGTGTTACAAGGTCTGAGGTGTGAATGGGGAGAAGGTATGTTAAATTTGGTGTTATCGCTCTCACGCTCTCCTATACTGGTAACTGGAAGTTCAATATGGAACCTCATATCAAAGAGCATCTGAAAAAAAAGAATTGTTGCTCTACATAAAGATGGCCTAGGCTATAAGAAGATTGCAAACACACTGAAACTGAGCTGCAGTACGGTGGCTAAGACCATACAGTGGTTTAACAAGACAGGTTCTACTTATAACAGGCCTCGCCATGGTCGACCAAAGAAGTTGAGTGCACATGCTCAACGTCATATCCAGAGATTGTCTTTTCAAAATAGACATATCAGTGTTGCCAGCATTGCTGCAGAGGGTAAAGGGGTAGGGGTCAGCCTGTTAATGCTCAGACCATATGCCGCACACTGCATCAAATTGGTCTGCATGGCTGTCGTTCCAGAAGGAAGTCTCTTCTAAGGATGGTGCACAAAAAAAGCCCGCAAACCGTCTGCTGAAGACAAGCAGATGAAGGACATGGACTATTGATGAGACCAAGACAATCTTATTATCTTGATTCAGAAGGTGTCAAGAGTGTGTGGCGGCAACAAGGTGAGGAGTACAAAGTGTGTCGTGCCTATAGTCAAGCATGGTTGTGAGTGTCATGGTTTGGGGTTGCATGAGTGTTGCTGGCTGTGGGGAGATAAAGGTCATTGAGGGAACCATGAATGCCAACATGTACTGTAACATACTGAAGCAGAGCATGATCCCCTCCCTTCAGAAACTGGTCCAGAGGGTAGTATTCCAATATGATAACAACCCCAAACACACCTCCAAGACAACCACTGTCTTGCTAGAGAAACTGAGGGTAAAGGTGCTGGACTGGCCAAGCATGTCTCCAGACCTAAACCCTATTGGGCTTCTGTAGGGCATCCTCAAACGGAAGATGGAGGAGCTCAAGGTCTCTAACAATTACCGTGATGTCGTCATGAAGGAGTGGAAGAGGATTCTAGTGGCAACCTGTGAAGCTGTAGTGAACTCCATGCCCAAGAGAGTTAAGGCAGTGCTTGAAAATAATGCACAAAATATTGACTCTTTATTTTCCCTTAGGGGTGTACTTACTTCTGGTTTAAACATTGCTGTGTGTTGAGTTATTTTGTTATTTTGAGGGCACACCAATTTCCACTGTTATACAAGCTGAACACTGACTACTTTACATTGTATCAAAGTGTCATATCCTTAGTGTTTTCTCATGAAAAGATATAATAAAATATTTACCAAAATGTGAGCGGTGTTCCCACTTTTGTAAGATACTGTAGCTTGACACTCCTCTAATGTCTACCTGCCACAGTTGCTCTTTGTCTAACTGCGTGGCTAGTTTAAAGCCTAGAGTAAATGCTGTAGTGTAGTGTAAACACTGTTGTGGGTCAGTCCATAGTCTAGTGTTAATCTATCAGGATTCTGTATGAGTAGGGGGGTACAACGGCAGGGTTCTATGTGTGTGTGTGTGGGGGGGGGTGGCTACTTTTTCGGGTGGCCATGCTGTGTGAGGCATTTTTGAGGAACATAATGGGTCCGAACAGAAGGAGCAGAAACACAACCTGCCAGGGATTCTTTAGGCAGAGTGAGCAAAAGGAAGACACCACTTAGAGGGTCAGAAGGTAAGGGGGAGACAGTGGGTGTCAGGAGCTCATGCGGGGGGTAGAAGGACACACAGAAAAACATAATTCCACTGAATCTGCTGCTTGTACTTAACATGAACAGGCAGCAGCTACAGGGGAACACTGGCCTCCCTCCCACAGTTACCAAATAAGAAGCATGAAGGAGGTCTTCATAAAAGCAATTCTAGTAGAAGGGAGGGCTGGAGGCATGCTGCACACTTCCCCTCCTCCTTCCTTCTCTTCTCACTTGCTAGCAGGTCATCCCTTGGGGCTCAGCATTTGTGATATTCTAAACCAGTAAGAGGCAGCATGACTTTGTAGGCTGCGTTGTGACTTCCTTGACCTGTACTGTGCCAGGAATGAGTGGACTGCAGGTACAACAGCCGCTCTTTCCTATTAGATTCTTAGTTTAGCTTCCACTGTGACATCCAGATCTGTAGGTTCGGACTGATGCCCCTTCCAAACCTACAGATTAGGTGGAGGCCCCTACTTCCGATGTAGTGGGGTGGGGGGTCCCTGGGGCGTGAGCCCTGAGTGCCCTCTTTTAATTCTGAGCTGGATATGCCATAATATAAAAAACACAGAGAGGGCCCCTTTGGGGTGCCTTCACACGTGCAAAACTTTGTTGCTGAAAATTTCTACAACTGAAAATCAGTTCCATTAATCTTTTCTGGCATTTTCTGAACACAGTAGGTATCATTTATTATGACCACCTACAGCAGAAACTTGCTTTAAAAAGTCACATACCCTAATTTTGCAACTTTTTAAAATATTAGCTGCACACAGTGTTTTGATGCCACCCTTTCCACTCAGGAGTTATAAGCCTCGGCACATTCACTATCATTTACAATGACAAACAATTGTAATGTGGTTTTCTCACAAACGTCCAGTTTCCTGCACCCTGTCATAATTTAAGAGCATTCTCCAATATTTGATAAATGTGTGTTTTACCACTAGCATTTTCTTTAAGGCTTTTTTCTGCTCTAGGAAAGGTGTTGGCAAAACGCCTGAAAGAATTCCAAGAAAACCCCCACCTAATCAACAAAAAGTCCTGCATTTCAAATTTTTCATAGACCTGCAGCTAACATCATGGGCTAGCAAAAAACGCCACAAAAATGTGAAAGTGTAGCAAAATGCCACCTTAAGGACAAAGTATTTGTTTTTATGTTACCATACCTGAATGTAATCTATCTTGCATTCTATAAGAGATGTTATTATTCTCATCCCCTGGTCCTGGTACTCATTTGGAAAGGTTTATAGTTGTTAAATGTATATATGACACTTTTTTTGCAGAAACTTTCAATTCCTTCACACAGGCACTGACTGGTGAGGTTAATCTCAAGCCTAGATCTACAATAATAAACAGCTGTAACTTAAAGGTCATAGAATTGCTGTGCTGGGCAGAGCTTGAAAAGATTTTAAGATCATTTTTTTTCCCTGCCAGGAGACACACGTTACCCAATACCATATTCATTTTAGAAAGTATTTCTGCAATATAAAACTTAATTGGTCTTTAAAGATATACAAAAAAAAACAATATTTTGACCAAACAATATAATTTTTTTTATAGATTTTTCATTCTAAGGTTGTAAACTACATGGATATACTCTGTGGCCCAGATTTACCCAATGTAGCTGCAGCATAAATCTGTCTACACAGTGGCACAACTTGGCAAAAATCTAGGGTTCCAACACTTTTTCCCGACATGCTTGAGTAAATCTGGACCAGTATGCTATCAAAGCGTATCCCCCCCCCCCCCCCCAGCTACAGAAAATGCTTCTACCACACTCAATACCAAACAAATGGGTCCAAAAATGTAATCATAAAATTGGATAAAATAGGAAATTAAGCAGATGAGCACTAAGGATAAAGTGAGGGCCAAAAAGGGCGAAGCTACTGCAGGCCCGACATGACAGGGTTTGCAGGGGAGAACCAGGACAGAAGAGGTTAATAATTTGAAAGAAGTGGTGCTAGGGCTGTGGGGGACAGGGATTGGTCAAGCACGGTCACATGGGCCTGGGAGGAGTTAGTAGGAGAGGGGTACGTGACATCCTGCCAAGAGACAGTTTGTCATCTGGAACAGGACCTGGTAACGGACGTACCTGTTGCCTGCAGTGATGGCGTCCAGGGATTTCCTTGCTTCTCTGATGTCCAAAGTAGCAGTCCACCCTGGCACAAGTAAAAAGCAGTACCACACTGAATGTACGGAACATATAGTACCACACAGTATAATAGAGAGACGCTACTACACAGTTAATGCAGGTGTTTTAACAGTGATATGGCCATGTTGATTGGTTGGATTTTTTCAGTCAATCACATGAACCACTGCTACATAGTGTTGAGTCTGATTTCAAGTTACGAAGGCTCAGGATAGACCATTGTATGTTAAAAATATTGTAATCTGAAGCCGCTGTATTTTGAGGGATCATTGTATATATACAGTATGTGTGTGTAATGTACATGCATGGGGGGTAAAAATTATGGGAGGAAGTTATTAATTGGGCATTATTGGTGGTGATATTTACATTGAAGTGTAAATGGCCACATTAATAATAATAATACTTTCCCATGAAAGGTCCCCCTATGTGGCAGATAAAAATGGATTGCAGAGGTTTTATAAAGTCAGACCAACGACAATCAGACAACTCTTTAATTGTATCTGCCTGTGCATTTATCTTTAACATTTTAGTAAATATTCAAGTTTTCAACAATATGTTTTGAGTTGAGAAAGTTAAGTTTAGTAAAATGATAGAAATAACATATAATTTCACTAAGGCTACTTTCAAACTAGCGTTTCTATTTTCCGGTATTAATATACGTCATAGAGTCTCAATACCGGAAAAAAAACACTTCAGTAACTGAACAGAACGGAGTGCTCCAGAATGCATTCCATTCCGTTCTCATACCAGAGAGCAAACAGCAGCATGCTGTGGTTTGCTTTCCGTTCTGGGATGCGGAGCAAGACAAATCCATCATGACCCACAATGCAAGTCAACAGGGACGGATCCATTTTCTCTGACACAATCAGACTATGAAAGAAAACGTCCCCCATTGACTTTCACTGGAGGTAATGACGGATCCGTCTTGGCTATGTTACAGATAATACAACCGGATCCGTTCATAACGGATGCATCTGGTTGTATTATCAGTAACGGAAGTGTTTTTGCTGAACCCTGCCGGATCCAGCAAAAACGCAAGTGTGAAAGTAGCCTAAACTAGAAGTGATGTGTGTGTTAATACTACATATAATAACAGGCTTTGGTGGCTACTGACTCCTATATAGATCGGTGCACATCACGCGGCTCATCCAATGCCGTAAATGGGAAAAATTTATAAGAAACAGAATTGAAGGGGTACTCAACAACCTGCGATATATGGACCGCTATAACTGTTATCCAAAAATGTATTAATCACAAAACCATAGTAATCTAAATCATAAAACACACAAATACTATCCAATCTCCGTGTTTGAATGGAACATTGTGTGCAATATTGATCTATTCAAACACGGAGATTAGATAGTATTTGTGTGTCATGACTGAATTCAAGCTTGTAGATTGATTTTACGTATGTTTTTTATGATTTAGATTACTATGGTATTATGATTAATACCTTTTTAGATAACAATTACAGTGGTCCATATATCGCAGGTTGTTGAGTGCCTCTCCAATTCTGTTTCTTATTAATAATACATATAGCAATAACTCAATAATTATGCTTTAATTGGTTACATAGTAACATAGTTTATAAGGCCGAAAAAAGACATTTGTCCATCCAATTCGGCCTGTTATCCTGCAAGTTGAACCAGAGGAAGGCAAAAAAAAAAAAAAAGAGGTAGAAGCCAATTTTCCCCACTTAAGGGGAAAAAATTCCTTTCCAACTCCAATCCGGCAATCAGAATAACTCCCTGGATTAACGACCCCTCTCTAATAGCTATAACCTGTAATGTTATTACACTCCAGAAATACATCCAGGCCCCTCAAACTCTTTTAGTGAGTTCACCATCAGCACCTCCTCAGGCAGAGAGTTCTATGGTCTCACTGCTCTTACTGTAAAGAATCCTCTTCTATGTTTGTGTACAAATCTTCAGACGTAGGGGATGTCTACTTGTCACAGTCCTGGGGATAAATAGATGATGGTAGAGATCTCTGTACTGACCCCTGATATATTTATACATAGTTATTAGATCTCCCCTCAGACTTCTTTTTTCTAAAGTGAATAACCCTAACTTTGATAACCTCTCAGGGTACTGTAGTTCCCTCATTCCAGTTATTACTTTAGTTGCCCTCCTCTGAACCCTCTCCAGCTCTGCTATGTCTGCCTTGTTCACAGGAGCCCAGAACTGTACACAGTACTCCATGTGTGGTCTGACTAGTGATTTGTAAAGTGGTAGGACTATGTTCTCATCATGGGCGTCTATGCCCCTTTTGATGCAACCCATTATCTTATTGGCCTTGGCAGTAGCTGCCTGACACTGGTTTTTACAGCTTAGTTTGCTGTTTATTAAAATTCCTAAATCCTTTTCCATGTCAGTGTTACCCAGTGTTTTACCATTTAGTATGTACGGATGACTTGCATTATTCCTTCCCATGTGAATAACCTTACATTTGTCAGTGTTAAACCTCATCTGCCACTTATCTGCCCAAGCCTCCAATCTACCTAGATCCCTCTGTAGCAGTATACTGTTAATTACTTTACACAATTTAGCAGCATCTACAAAAATTGATATTTTACTGTGCAAGCCTTCTACAAGATCAATAATAAATATGTTGAAGAGAATAGGGCCCAATACTGACCCCTGAGATACTCCACTAGTGACAGTGACCCAATCTGAGTGTGTTCCATTAATAACCACCCTCTGTTTTCTATTACTGAGCCAGTTACTTACCCACATACAGACATTTTCCCCCAGTCCAAGCATTCTTATTTTATATACTAACCTTTTATGAGGTACAGTGTCAAATGCTTTGGAGAAGTCCAGATATACGACATCCATTGATTCACCACTGTCAAGTCTAGAACTTACCTCCTCATAGAAACTGATTAAATTAGTTTGACATGACCGATCCCTCATGAAGCCATGCTGATATTTAGTTATTTGCTTATTTTCATTGAGGTACTCCAAGATAGCATCTCTTAGAAAACCTTCAAACAGTTTACCCACGACAGATGTTAAACTTACTGGCCTATAGTTTCCGGCTCTGTTTTTGGACCCTTTTTGAATATTGGCACCACATTTGCTATGTGCCAATCCTGTGAAACACTCCCTGTCAGTATAGAGTCCATCTGGTCCTGGCGATTTGTCTATTTCAATCTTTTTAAGACACCGCTGTACTTCTTCCTGGGTCAGACAGGGAACTTTTAATGGGGAATTTACTTTTACATTCTGTATTTCATCTGACAGTTTATTTTTCTCAGTGAATACAGTGGAGAAAAAAATATTTAATAGCTTTGCTTTCTCCACATCGCTCTCTGCAACTCCCCCATCATTACTCTATAAAGGGCCGACAACTTCAGATTTATACTTTTTACCATTTATATAATTGAAGAACATTTTAGGGTTAGTTTTGCTCTCTTTGGCAATTAATCTCTTGGTCCCTAGTTTGGCTGCTTTTTGAAGTTTGGTATTTTTGTTCTGGTTGTCCCAGATTTTTACGGTTTTAAAGGTAATCCAAATAGAAATACCATATTTTTTGCCCTATGAGACGCATCGGCCCAAAAAGATGCACCTAGGTTTTAGAGGACAATAAGAAAAATATATTTTTAATTTGACTTTGTGTCAGATCACCAATCTGACCCCCAATGTTAAGCAGACCTCAGCTGACAGCCCCAATAAGACCCCCAATGTTAGTAAGACCCCAATAAGACCTCAGATCAGACCCCCAATCAGACCTCAGCTCAGACCCCAATGCGAATCACCCCCAATCAGACCTCAGATTAGAGCCCCATGCCTCTCATCAGCCCCCCATGCCTCTCATCAGCCCTATTGCCTCATATCAGCCCCCCCTCTGCCGGTCCTCACCTCCAGTGCTCCTCCTGATGCCGGCTGTGCTCTGAACCGATCACAGAGCGCCCTCACCCTGTGCGCAGCCAGAGCACAGCCGATAGTCGAGGGTCAGGAAGCGGTGAGTACAGAGCCTTCATAATGGAAGTGCTCATTAGTATTCACCCCACAAGGACATTTTTCCCCACTTTTGGGGGAACAAAAATGCTTGTTATGGGGCATAAATACTGTAAGTAGATGGAGATAGCATGTCCCACTGATGTGGTATTTATTCCAGTTCAGGGTTGCCAACTGTCCTAAAAATAGATTACTTTTTATCCTGTGTCCATGAAAAAAATTAGATGTGTGTGTGATTTTTTTTTTGATGCTGTTGGTACCTAACTAGATTATCTTGGTGGTAATTATCATCATTTTACAGCTCACAGTACATGCTGGTAATGAGCTATAGACATACAGTATATTACTTATAATCTTTATAATTCATTATGATTTTCCAATTTGTCCATAAAAAATGTTGGCTGTACATGATTTTGGGTTAAGTTGTCGAGAAAAACAAAAAGCAGAAAACTTGCATCTAGAGCAAACACCACTTCAAAGGGACATGCTGTCTCCATCTACTTATTTGTATATGGATTATCTGGTTTATTTTGGGAAAGTGAACTTCTTTCCCCAGAGACGTGCACCCCCAGATCTGGCACTAGGAGTGCTGTCCACTCTACAGCTACTTCCAGATTTATGCACATGATGGCCTATCCTTGGGATGGCCATCAATGTCTGATTGAAAAATATCTGCCTCCCGCACCTCTTCTGACCAGCTGTTTTAGAGTAGCCCTGGCTGTGTAGTGTTGCTGGTTACTACAGATCGTCTCCCACTGAATTGAAGGGAAGCAGAGAGCTCCAGTAACCAGGTTCGTCCACTACACAATGGACAGAGCTGTGTACTTCCAGAGCTCCACTGAAACAGCTGATTGGCTGGGGTGCAGAGCGTTGGCCCCTCAGACAGACACACCACTTTTTTTATTTCTTGCCTTCCTAAAGACGTAACTTTTTTTTTTTTTTTTTTTTCATTTACTTAGCTATATGAAGGCTTATTTTTTTGCCAGACAACTTGTACTTTCATGTTCCATATGGTGTATTGGGAAGCTGGAAAAAAATATTAATGGGGTGGAATTAGAAAAATGCGATTGCGCCATTGTATTATAAGTTTTGTTTTTACGACGCTCACTATGTGGTAACAATGTCATGTTACTTTAATTCTGCAGGTCAGTATTACAGCGACACCAAATGTATATACTTTTTGGCATGTTTTAATACAATTTTTTTTTTAAATTAGGTCTTTGCATCATCCTAATCTGAGAGCATGAACCTTTTGTCTAATATTTCAGTCTATGGAACTGCGAAAGGACTTTTTTTTGTGGGGAGATCTGTACTTTTTATTGATATTGATGCCATTTTTGGATATACTAATTCTTTTATCACTATTTATTCCGTTTTTTAGGAGGCAAAGTGACAAAAAATGTGGTTCTGTTTTTTTACATTAAAAAGTTGTAAACACCTAGAGGGCCAGCTAATTTGTATGCATTGTTCTTGCTCTTTTTTCTTGTAAGTTCCAGGTACAGCTAGTGTTTTTAAACATCTATAACCTACTTGTTGTGACAGGGTGAGCTGCTTATTTTTCAGTTCTGCCATTTAGATTTTTTTTCTATTACAGTATTCACCATACATGATAAATACTTTTATATTTTAATAGTTAAGGCAGTTTACAGTAAATTCACTGTGTTCGTATTAAAGACGTTCTGCAGCCAGTAATATTGATGACTAGGATTGGATTGGTGGGGGTCCAACTCCCAGCACCCCCACAATCAGCTGATTGAAGAGGAGCACTACTTCCCCTTCAAGATTACACTGCACATCATCTCTGAAGTCTCAGCAGCGCAGTGTAATTACGAGTGCTTCTTCAATGCACTTGAATGGAACAAGCACTTGTAATTACATTGCGCCGCTGCTGCAAGCGAGACGATGCCCAGTGTAATCTTGAAGAGGAAGTAGGGCTCACACGAGCAGTGCTTCCTCTAAAAACAGCTGATCGGTGGGGGTGCTGAGAGTCAGACCTCCAATGTGGCAGGCCTAGGAGTCTTCACATGCCTCCTGGCTGCCATAGTAACTGAACATCTTCCACAATCACATAGCAAGGGGCCTTTCAGTCACTGGGGGAAGTTTGCTCCCAGTAAAGTCTGTTCAGATTCCACGGTATCTGAGTGGTTAAAGATCTCTGAACAGAGTGGCTCTGATTATGGACATTACCAGTGGGTTTCTGCTATGTAAAACAGCATGCATCTGCTTGCTATGGTCCTGTTGAGATCCTGAATGGGCACCATCATTTAAGACCTGCTATCTACTGTACATGTACAATGAATGTCAGAAAGGGTTAATTTTGATTATACAGCGACCAAGCCAACCAAAAAACTTCATCTGCCTTAACTCCTATTGTTACACCTGAATGCCAATTTTTTATCATCATGATTCCTGCATTTTAGATCCATGTCTGAAATGTTTATTGGATTAAAAGAGCCATAACACAGGAAACTGGCAAAGAAAGTAAAATCTTCTATGACTTGTTGATTCTTCCACAGCTGATACTTTGTATATATGATTGATGTCCACACATGTATAAATCCTAGTCTTCTTTTTAATTTAGCCTTCTTAATAACATGGACAATAAAAGGGCTTTTGAATTTTAATTCTGAAAAGAAAATATGTTTAAATTTTTAACTACTTGAATGTTAAAGGGGTTGGCCAGGATCATTTATGTTGCTTTCTTACTCATGAAGAACAAGTGGGCTTTTGAATATTATGCATTAAAAAAAACTCCTTCCTTATTTTTTATTGCATATGCATACTCATCTGATCTGTGCATGCATGCTTTTGGAGTATAGCAGGATAGCTGTAAACCGAATGCCCAGTTTTGAAGGGACTTTAATGACTGCAAATTTTTTTTATTTGTTGTGCCATGTGGTGACAAACATAGCTTTCTTTTTCTCACACTTTCTCTATATGGTACAGGAGAGAATGTTATATAGGTAATATAAAAGCACAGTTATGAGGGGTAGATTTCTAAAAGGCTTCTACACCAGTTTTCTGGCATAGGAAAGTTGCAAATATTTGTCCAAGCTCTCTTGTGACTTTTTGCCTATTTATGCTATGCTTGTCACTTTTCCAAAAAGTGGACCGGGTTTAGCTGGAGGGGGCAGGGCCTATGCCCAGGGGCAGACTGGGAACTTAAAGAGGCCCTGGAAAAAACCTGAAGGAGGCCCCATGCTGGAGCCAGGTCCAACTTGACAAAAGGTGGGGCAACACAAGTAGGTGAGGACAACACAAGTATGTGGGACCAGCAATACTGGAGTGCAGCACAAAATACCACCGCAGCAGAACCAAATACCACAGTGCAGCACAAAATACTGCAGTTTGCGCTGCAGTATTCAATTTTATAATTGTCCTGAGGACAGCGATACAGCTGAATTCAGGAAGGCACCTGCAGCTGCCGGCCAAGTGCATAAGTACCTGATGCTCCTAGCATTAATTACTACTGGGAGCATCAGATCATTGTGTATCCAGCTGGCAGCCATGAACAGGGCTCGTGGCCCCCTGAGTATTGGCCCATTTCCCTGGAGAGTGTATTGCCAGTTCTCCCCTGTATTTAAGATTACTTAACTGGAACAAGTTACACCTGAAATCTAAGTCTGCTGCTAGCTGGCATAGACTTCACTTTCTGGCAAACAGCTTTCTTAGTTAATTTCCCCCAAAATGAAAAGAATTATATATATTATGGTTTGTGACCAAACCAAAACATTTTAGAAGCAAGTTTTCTAGCTGTACAATAAAACGTTCTATAAAGGCCAGTTCAGTCCTACACAGAGAACACACAGGGATCTCTCTAAGTACAGATAACACAGTGATCTATCTGAGCACAGATAGTGGATGTTACCTGCCCTGCTGAAGACTCCTCACTGCGGCAGCGCTGGACAGAGAAGTAGACTGTAGTATGCCAGACTCTGCATGCAAATAATGAATAGTCCACTTCTCCTGCACTGCCTGGCTGGTGGACTGGGCCGCTTAGCAGTAGCTACATCTCCTATGGTAGTAGTTACGCCCCTGCACATATGATAGCTTTCAGCAGAACCCTTATTTGGTTGACAGCTATCATACCTGATTCCCTCATACACATGCCTGTGATGCTATGGGACCTACCTCAATGTGAGGTTCAGCTAATGATGACTATGAATTGTGGGTAACATCGCCATACATGTATAGCAAATGTTTAAAGATGGTGCTGGCTCAGGAGCTCAGCTAGTGCCAAAGCCGGCAAGTGATGGCTGTGTTACAAAGCAGGCGTTCACAGGCTATGTCTGTGATAAGAGAAACACCAATCATGGACACACAAACCACTGAACAGCATGGTCAATACTAACCATGGCATCTAAGCGGTTAGCCTGACCCCCCCCCCCTCACTCTGACTGACTGCTCAGTAGTGCAGGTGCTTCCTTTTGCCCCCCATTGTCAAACCATATGCAGCAGAATTACAGGAGCCCCATGGCAGCCTGGGGCCTTTGTGGGGCTTCCATGCCTGCCATTGTAATTTTCCCTTTAAGGCCTGCCTATACTGTAGAAAAAAGTCAGAAGCAACATAGACTATGGTATAAGCAATCAAACAATGTCATGTTTAAGCGTCCTATGGGGACTAAATATATAAGTTAAAAAAATTAGATATCTTTTCTTTATTACTATTAGGGGGATATGATCGATGTTCTAATTTAAAAAGATCTTGACGATGATAGATTTAAACAGAATTCTTACAGGGTCACAAACTTTTAAAAAAACAACTTTTTATATATCATTCAGACATGAAAAGTTTAGATCGGTGTGTGTGTGGAGGGGGGGTTTGAGCACCGAGACCACCCGATCCCTAGAATGAGGGAAAAGAAATATGTGCATAGTGCACTCTCCCTCCTCGCCACTTATGGACGAAATTGAGATGGGCCCATAGACCTCTTTGGAGCCCGTCTTATACAGCGAGGAGAGAGAGAAAGAGCAATATGCACACGCTTCTGTCCCCTCATTATAGGGATTGTGGGGATCTCAGTGCTCAGACCCCCACTGAACAACATTTTTTATTTGACTCTTTTTGAAAAGTGATGCTTTAAGTTCACAAAGAAACATAAAATCATTGGTAGAAAAAAAAAATGCTTCTGCTTGCTATGTCCAGGGGTCAAATAAACTTTTCTCCCATTCTATACAAAAGAGGAAGCATTTTTCAGATAAGAAGAATGAGATTAGTTAGAAAGACTTACTCTGGAAAAATATGACAAGGTATTACATCACAGAAAAAGATGGAAGATTAATGAAACATTAGAAGTCTAAACATCTGGCTAAGATAACTCAGCTTGCTATGTTAGAACAGAGGTCTATTGAATATAACGAGATATGGTTATGATTCAAGAAAAATGTGTCTTAAATTTATCTCAAGAACTACAACTCCCACTATACTTAGGTAAAGGGTCAAATGCTTGCCATGAAAAGATAATTGCACAGTTTGGCATGATTTGTGCTCCAGCTATGGAGCCAGGCGTCGGTGTAAAAGCTAGAAGACATGGTGGAACACATCAGCTTTTTAAGACTAGCTTGAGAGTCCTGTAGCATAAATGAATAAACATTAAATGGATCTAGAGCTGCAGGCTGTGCTGCTTTGGAGAACAGATTCTCAAAGCTGGAACATAGCGGGTTGGCTATAACCAGGCTGGGGATGAAGCTGTGTTAATGGCGACAGTTCTGAGCCAGAGCTGGCAAACTTGGACTACTGCCAACGCTAAGCAGAACCACCTTTTGAATGTGTTACATTTCTAGAGAGTGAAAAGCTTAAGAAAGCTTATGATAGGATTAAGGAAATATTCAAAATGAAAGGTAGGTTTAACTTCCAGTCGTATTTATTTTAAAATGATAGGGAAGCACATGTTCTGCAAAAAGGCATTCCCACGCCGTACTGTCAATGCAAGATTCCAGTTTCTTGTTATGAGAAGAGATGAAAGGTTATGGCATATTCACCTCTGACTCATGTTAAAACAGGGCTAAGCCAACTGACATTGTAAGAATAGCACTAGCAAGGTTATCATGATAGCTTTTACAATCACCTGGCCAATGTTTCATCACACAATGGATTCCTCGGCTTTAAAAAAATAAAATGGTCACCTCAATGGTATTTTTTGTCTCGTGAGCATTTTAAAATCGACTTCAAGTCAATGTCATTGTAATTACATCACGCAGGCCATTCTTGCCATAATAAATATAGATCTAAAATCTTTGACTCACTACTTAGTCTACTATATTAAATTAACCCACCTAATTTTGAAGTCCAGATTAACTTGACATTCCGATATATATGAAACTGATCTGATTTTTTGACAAACCCTGCCCATGAACCGCTGTAAAAACATAGAGATGTCCTTACTGCTAAACACGTCACCCATCATACTGATGGCAGAGATAGCAGGGACAGTTGTTAAAGGGAATGTATCATCAGAAAAGGACCTATTTTTATGGAAAACAGATTTTTGGGGGTAATTTTTTTTGTTTTCATTTTCCATGTCACTATCAATGTAAAAAAATATATATATCTAAAATCATGTTGTTTTCACACTGGCCACTAGACCTAATAATATGTTGAGACTTTCTGTTGTGTTCAGGGAACTTTTTAGCAGCTATGGCATTATCATCACAGGCAGGATTACAATAGCAAGTAACACCAGGTATACATAACACCGGACCCACGATTCACAATAGGTTATATCATAGCTTATCTTTTCCCTCTTGCCCTCAACGCAGGTCACAGAGGATACCTACGAAAATCTCCCATATAAGTCAATGTGGTCCCCTCCGGTCCATTGTGTCTATGTAGCATGTGGATACTCTGAAATAACAGGAAGTCTTGGCATATTTAGGCCTAGTGGCCAGTGGGAAAACAGCATGATTTTAGGATGGTTTTTCAAGGTAGACAGGGAAATGGAAAAAAACAACACAAATTTTTAAAAAAAATATATGTTGAAACATATGTTGAAACATAAAAACTTGATTTAAACAGTAAGTCATTTTTTGATGACTCCTTCCCTTTAAGCAGAATGCGTATATGACTGGCTGAGAGTCATGTCTTCTATACATATGTATTATACACAACAAGGGGAATTTATCATGAGGGGAATATTTGAAGTTAGTTTTGTTTGAGTCTGTGCTGGTGTACTTCATGCTAAATTTTCAAATATTCCATGTTGTTTCATAAATGTGTCTTATCCTTAGATCTAACACTTTTGTTTGGTCTAGAAAACCTACTTGGTCTCATTGATCAATCTGGAGTAAAAATAATTAACATCCCTTTCCCACTCAAATTTCAAAAGTTGAATTATAGGTGTAAAAATTAAAAAAGCAGCAACATTTTTGAGCAAGTCTAAAAAGTAGCAAAAGCCCCATTTTGCGACTTTTTGAAGCCGGTATTTGGGAATGAAGGCATGATAAATTAGGGCCATTGTCTTCTCAATAGAAAACTCAAGTTATGTAATTGACTCACGTTATCATACAGACATGTTAAACATTGTATTACATTTTATTTTGTATGATTAATTGCTTTAATTAATGTTGTTACAAAAAAAGTTTACTTTTCTTTTGAATTAAATTTTTTTTTAAAGAAAAAGATTTTTTCGAAAATGCAAACATACAAAAGAGTCAACTAAAGCAAAAATCTAGACTGCAAATACATAGCAATTTAATCTTTCTGAAGTCAAAGTCTGAGCTTTTACCACAACGGTCGACTTTAACATATTAACAAAACAAAAAATTAATAAAGAAAATAGTTGGGATGGTAATCCTTTATTCACAGTTCAGTTCCAAGATACACATTGAGGCTCATTTACTAAGACCGCCTTTTTACGCCAGTCTTAGTTTCCCCCTTGCACTGCCATTAGATTTGTCTCCAGCAGCGAGATCTCCAGCTTGACTCCCAGCAGGTTCAGGGTTTGTTGCAGTACTTAATCCACTGGATGGGGTATGGTCCTGAGGAGAGAATATCGGTGCCAGCTCGGGATGTTCATGCTCCTTGTCTAATTAGGAAGTTCCATTTAAAATTTCCATCAAAGCCTGCTCCCCATGTTGAGGGTCCAGTGGCCCCTCGTAAAAGGGAGGGTAATGTCACTAACTTACCTGTCCTGGCTCCAGCAGCGAGGTCTCCAGCTTAGCTGCGACTGTGCCGGGACAGGCACGCTGCTAAGCCACGTCCACTAATGACACAACAGCGTCATTAGCAACAGGATGGAATCCTTTTTCTCCCCACAGTGGACGTGTGCTGGAGGAGACTAGCAGTGAGCTGATTGCTCAGCTAATCTATTCCTGCTAGTGTTCTGACTAATGGAGAGCTGATCAGGTTCTTATTCTGGTACTCGGGGCTCTATTAAAACCCTTTCCTGGCCTTATACTAGTGCCAGTGATAGTCTCTGACTCAGTAGCTATGTTCTTTGTTGCGTATTTTGGATTATTAGTGTTTTGACCTCGGCTTATCCTTTTGACCACTCTCTGTCTAATGTATTGGTACTGAGTTCCTGTCTGGTTCTGATCTCTGCTTGGCTATCTGACTTTGTCTCTCAATTTTGTACTTTGTTGTCCTCCTGGTTCTGACCCATTTCAGGACAACTCTGTCTCTGTATCTTGTTTTTGTCTCTTGGTGTTATTTGTCTCCCACCTCAGCAGATTAGGGAAAGTCGACCAGTTGTGGACTTGCTACTTAGAACTTGCACTGCAAGTAGGCAGGGAAAACAGGTGGGGTTTTAGTTAGGGCTCACTGTCCATGTCTGTTCATACTTACTGAAATTACATGAGTCATGCACCTCTTCATAATTTAGGAGCATCTGTCGTAGTCCTTGCGCCTGGCGTAAAAACTTCCAGGCTTAAATGGTAATATATTTGCCGGGGCTGGAGTCTAAATATTGTCACATGACTGTTTAGATAAGGGGACCTGCAACTATATTATACCTAAAATAGTTGCAAGTCTCTTTGTAAATGTGCCCCATTGTCGTCTCAATAGAAATTTCAGTAATGTAATAAAAGGGGTTGTCTTACTTCAGCAAATGGCATTTATCATGTAGACAAAGTTTAAGGGTTTTCTGAGACCTAAATACTGATAACCTAACCTCTGGATAGGTCATCAGTATTTGATCGTTGTAGGTCTGACATCTGGGACCCTCTGCCGATCAGCTGTTTGAGAAGGCAGTAGCGCTCACAGTAGTGCTGCACCTTCTCTCACTTTTTCATTGGCCATGTGATGTCACGTTTATCAGTCACATGGCCTAGACACGGCTCAGCCCCATAGAAGTGAATAGGGCTGAGCTGTGATACCAAGCAAAGCCGCTGTCCTATGTACATAATTGTGCTTGGTGCGCAGAGAGAAAGCCGCAGCAGTGCCTTCTGGGGTCCTGGGTGTTGGATCACCACCAATCATTATTAAGATCTCAAACCCCTTTAATACAAGGCACTTACTAATGTATTGTGATTGTCCATGTAGCCTCCTTTGCTGGCTTGATTCATTTTTTCATCTCATTTTTTACTGCTTGTTTCCAGGAGTTACGTCCATCACTCCAGCACAGATTCAAGGTGTCCAGGACGGGAGCTCCATCTCTATCTCTACATGATAAATGCCGTTTGCTGAGGTAAGACTACTCCTTTAACTGCTTATCATACGGACTTGTTAAACATTGTATTACATTTTTTGTATGATTAATTGCTCAATTTAATTTTTTTATGAAAAATGTTTACTTTTTTTTTTCCAAAGATTTTCCAAAGTAAAAATGCATAGCATTTCAAGCTCCAAGTTTACTGCTTACCACTTGGGAATATAGATGTTTTATTTTTTACTCTTTAACATCATATGCCATCCAGTGGGACCCGATTTTTTTAAAATGTTGTATAGTTTCTGTATTTTTATAAAAATCATACACCCTAAAGCTAAAAGAAGAAGAACAGCTGTAATAATTGTTCTCCACTATTAATTTCCTGAACTTTATTCTCATTTTCACTTCCTTCTGACTCCAGGTATTGGATTTGTTTCTTACCTCCAGAGCTTGAGTACGGCCTGTTCCTTTGCTTGAAGCCTATCTATAATTACTAAGATTTGTAATCTCTTCCCCAAATCTAAACATAAAATCCAAGAAACCTATACAGTTTAATTGTTACAAATGGAAACTTAACCGGTGTATATTGTGAAGATGCCAAAAAAATTATCTTTGGCGAGGGCCCAGTTATGTTTTGAAGTGGCCTTGAAAACAATGTCTTCAGATCTGTAGGAATATAAGGTAGAAAATGGTGGAAAGGAAGTATCAGGGATTGTCAATAGTTGATGTCCTCATTTCACCCTGGAATGGACAGTGTGCCGCAGAGGATGCAGAATAGCCATGTGATTTTCATTACTGTCTGGGAATTTTTACAGAATCCTTCAGAAGAGGAAGAACACAAAGAGTTGAGCGAACAGCACAGATTTTGTATAACATGAAAATCAACTCTGCGTTCACCTGGCAAATGGCGCTCAGTTATCAATGACAGCTTTAATCATACAACGCTTAGCAGATGTTACCTGGCACTCTGCGGTGTTTGCCTTAAACTGAAATATAAATATATTGTACACAAATATAAATGTTTATTCTCGCTAATAACAATGAAACCTGCTCACCACATGGGGAGCAGGATATTTGCAGGATTCTATGCACACCATTTTTCAGAATTTTCATGATCCATTCAACAAATACTGAAGGTACAAAATGCTGTCATAGCAGTGAGCATTTACAGATGATGCAGCCAATGCAAAGGCCCTGTGTCTGACAAGAGGATGTCATGCCACAATCCCTATTTCTTATGAGGCACAAAACAGTGTAGCCCTAAGCCAATCAATCTCATACTTTGGGAATATTTTTTGCACGGCACTGATCTTCAGAATTGTACCAAGAGCTTGACTGAACAGTTCACATCTTCATTCTTTTCTGCTGCCCTGCTTCTTTGGGGTGTATAAAGACAAAGAGAAGAGAATTTATCATAGACCTGCTCTTTACGCTGGTCTTGATATTATCTGCGCTGTGCTTAATTTATGACAAGGCGCATACTCCGGCAGTCTGTTTGTCTACAGTGTAACCTATGCTAGCGAGGAGCAGGAGTAGATTTCAGGCGTAAAATTGGTGTAAAAGATAAATATGCTGGGCCCGCTGGCCTCTTCCCCCTTCTAGGGAAAGTGCCAAGTGCGGCGTAGAAATACCACTTGCGACAAAATTTAGGCTTTAAAAAAGTCGCAAACATGCGATTTACATCTTTTTTGCTATGAAAGACTGGTGGGGAGCGAATGATAAATTCCCCCAAAGTGTCTGTCACAGGGAACTGACACTGTAAAGCAGCATTCGCAGCAGCTAGACTGTATTTTTCTAGACGAAGGTTGACGAAATCTTCTTTCTAAATAGGAAATAAGCCTCTAAACAAATGCCATTTACGGGGCTGAAGAATAGCTCATGAGATGTGGGTTTTTTAACGTCCGGCATAGACAGATTTTCTGTCTGTAACAAGCACCATAAATGATTTAGTAAGTCGACAGGCATTAACATGTTTTTTCTGACTTTTTTATACTGATAGCCTTGGCCTCAGGATAGGTCATTAGTATCTGATCAGTGGAGTTCCGACACCCGGGTCCCCTAGAGACCAGCTGTTTGAGGAGGCTGCAGTGCTCTGGTGAGCTCTGGCCTTCTCGCAGCTTACCCTAGGCCAGTGATGTCACATTCATCGGTCACGTGGCCTAGGAGCAGCTCAGTCCTATTCAAGTGAATGGGGCCGAGATGCGATACCAAGAACAGCCATGGCACCCCAGGCCTCCTCAAACAGTTGATTGGTGGGGATCTTGGGTATTAGACCCCTACCGATCAGATACTGATGAACTAGCCTGAGCATAGGTCATCAGTATAAAAAAAAGTCAGAAAACCCATTTAACAGCACCTAAAAATATAATTTCCAAATTCTCAATGTTCACGGTGTTCACACTTGTTCTTAACAACAGTTTCCGTTCGTTTCAGGAGAGTTGCTTTCAGTTTTGTAAAAATCTGCAGGGATATCTTTTCGTGCTTCTTGTAAACATCTCAAAAGTTCAGTCTGAGTTCATACTTATATGCAGACATCTTCAGTCAAGACAAAAAAAAAAAATATAGAAAATGAAGGTGCCAAGAGCAAACATGAAGAGGAAGATGTCCAAATTCTGATTAGAAATGAGCAGAAAAACAGCCTGGTGGCCTAACATTACAATCTACTGGGCTTAGGATCTCTGATAACTAATGGTCACCACTATTCTACTCTAGATGCCGCAGCCATGAGAATTCGAGTTTGCGGATAGTCACTGGTCGCTGTGATGATAGCATGTACAGCACATCATTGGTGATGACCACCGAAGAATCAGTGCAGCTGGGGATTTAACTGGTGGGTAACTCGTAACCTTTTTTAATTTTATAACATGTCCTGCAGATAATATAATGTCTTAACCCCTTAAGGACCCTGCCATCTTTCACTTTAAGGACCAGGCCATTTTTTGCAAATCTGACATGTGTCACTATACGCGGTAATAACTTTAAAACGCTTTTACTTATCCAAGCCATTCTGAGATTGTTTTCTCGTCACATATTGTACTTTATGACAGTGGTAAATTTGAGTCAAAATATTAAATTTTTAGTTGTTAAAAGATATCAAATTAACCAAAAATTTTGAAAAATTAGCAATTTTCCAAATTCCTATTTCTCTTATTTTAAAACAGATAGTGATAACTCCTAAAATATTTATTACTGTACATTTCCCATATGTCTACTTAATGTTTGGATCGTTTTGTAAATTACATTTTCTTTTTTTTGGGACGTTAGAAGGCTTAGAAATTTAGAAGTCTGAAGTCACTTTGTGAGGCTTACATAATATAAACCACCCAAAAATGACCACATTTTAGAAACTACACCCCTGAAGGTTTTCAAAACTGATTTTACAAACTTTGTTAACCCTTTAGGTGTTTCACAAGAATTAAAGGAAAATGTAGATGAGATTTCAGAATTTCACTTTTTTGGCAGATTTCCCATTTTAATCCATTTTTTCCAGTAACAAAGCAAGGGTTAACAGCCAAAAAAAACTCAATATTTGTATAAATATAGGGATGGCACCCTAGTCATAGGTTATGCATGGAAAGACATATTTATTAGAAGATGGCTTTATGGCCCAAAGTAAAAATAAAAAAGCGATATGAATAAAAACTTGGTACTATAATTGTACAATATAAAATACTCAAATATAAAATATTAATGCTGTAGATATCCAATATGTATACAATATGAATAGCTCTGGTGATCTTAAATGAAACAATCAAAAAATCTAATAACCTGCCCAGGTATGAGAGAATGATAGCAAAAATGAAAAAGGAAAAAATGAATAAATAAATGGGTAAATGAATAGGTAGTCTAATAGTCCAGCTGGAGTTATGTGTATATATCCAGTCTAGTATTCGTATTCTCCAGAAATGAGTTCGTTTGCAGAGATGGACATCCTTTAGTTTGTTTCCAGAGTATACAACCAGTGTCCTTTAATAATACTCGGTAGCCTCTGTGTAATAGCCACGTTTTCTATGTCCATGTTAATTAGTTAGCCAATGATCATAAGTATGAGCAGAGAATATGTTACTTAAATAATGTTAACAGCATTCAGTATGTACATTACCACTTCCGATGTCTGGTGGTAGGTTGTGGGTTGGAGGTAGGTTCCCGGCTGGGAAGTGGCGTCCTCGTAGTGTGTGAACCCGCGGGACCAGCTGCTCTGACTTATGGTGATCCGTTTCTCGTCCCTTCCGGTGACATCACTCCCGCTTCTATGCTGTCGGCATTACACGTGGAGGTTATTGGCAGGAAAAGAACTTTGAAGAATGGATGTTCGCTCTGGAGCTCTGGAAATAGGATCCTTTGTGGTTCAGCTAGCTTTTTATTAGAATGTGGCTTACTCAATGCCCCATACGCGTTTCGGAGCTTGCTACTCCTTCTTCAGTAAGTAATGAGTAGCCATCTCTCCTTTACTATTATATATATATATATATGGTTGGTTGATTTCAATTATTGGTTGAGGGGAGTAGTTTGGGCGTTGTTCTTCATAATCATTCAAATGGCATATTATAAAATGTGGACTGGATTTTCAAGGGTCAAATAGTAGAAGAGTTGATAGTCAAAATATGGAATACAAATAAAATATTGTACAATATTTTTTATTTCTACTTTGGGCCATAAAGCCATCTTCTAATAAATATGTGTTTCCATGCATAACCTATAACCAGAGTGCCATCCCTATATTTATACATTATTTCCCCTCCATTATAAGCGCTGGGTACGCTTTACTTGGATTGTGCACCGGATTCCATTCTCGCCAGCTAGAGTGAGCCACCCTAAATATACCTCAAAACTCAATATTTTTCCTCTGATTCTGTAGTTTATAGAAACACCCCACATGTGGTCGTAAACTGCTGTACGGGCACACGGCAGGGTGCAGAAGGAAAGGAACGCCATATGGTTTTTGGAAGGCGGATTTCACTGGGATAATTTTAAGTTGCCATGTCACATTTGAAGACCCCCTGATGAACCCCTAGAGCAAAAACTCCAAAAAATGACCCCATTTTAGAAACTACTGGATAAGGTGGCAATTTTGTTGGCACTATTTTAGGATGCATATGATTTTTTGTTGCTCTGTGTCACACTTTTTGTGAGGCAAAATAGCTGTTTTGGCACCGTTTGTATTTTTGTTATTTACAATGTTCATCTAAACGGTTAGATCATGTGGTATTTTTATAGAGCAGGTTGTTACGGACGCGACAATACCAAATATATTTTTTGTTGTTTGTTTTAGTTTTACATAATAAAGCATTTTTGAAAAAAAATATTTTTTAGTGTCTCCATATTCTGAAAGCCATATTTATTTATTTATTTTTTTGGGCGACTGTCTTATGTAGGGTATCATTTTTTGAGATGCCGGTTTGATTGGTACTATTTTATGGTGCATATGACTTTTTGATCGTTGGTATTTTTGCGATGTAAGGTGGCAAAAAATGGCTTTTTTGACACTTTTTATTTAATATTTGTTAAGGTGTTCATCTGAGGGGTTAGGTCATGTGACATTTTATACAGCAGGTTCTTAGGGTACTTTTGCATTTAAGGCATAGCTTTCCGGCAGGCTGTTCTGGTGGGTGAACAGCCTGCCGGGTCCGCCATGCCGCAAGTACCCGTGCACTGCCGTGCTGCCGCTCCGTCCCCATTGACTATAAAGGGGTGGGGGCGGAGCTACAGCGCAGCACGGCAGTGCACGGCAGAGATCGCCGGACTAAAAAGTCGGACCTGCAGTACACTGGTACTTGCGGCATGGCGGATCCGGCAGGTTGTTCACCGCCGGAACAGCCAGCCGGATAGCTATGCCGCAAATGTGAAAGTGCATGAACCGAGTAAAAATCATAGGATAGAAGGTCCAAAAAGTCATATATCAAAAGCACAAATAAGTAAGGACCCTAAAACATCACTTTTATTAATTCTAGTTAAAAGGAGATCTAATAAACATCTCTAAAGATGAAAAAATAACCACCCTAGGTGCAATAATGTGCCCAAACTATTGTCAGGTCAGTCAGGGCTAAAGGATTAACCGGAGAACTACAGGAATGCAGAGGGGTAACTCTTTCCCTGGTATGTACCTGGGTAACCCTCTGCCCGGAGGACTCACCTAATGGTGGTGAACCTCTGTCCCCGTACCTAACCTAACTAGCACTGGCTGACCCTATAAGAAAACCTGTCACCCGACGCGTTTTCCCCAGACTTATTAGGTTTATCAGGGGGCCCAAAAAAATACAGGTTTAAAAACTTCCAAATAGGACAAACATGGGAGTGAAAGATTACTGTGATACCTGCCCAAATGTTGGTTCACACAATCACGAACCGATAAACATAATATTGTAGCGGTACCTGTCAAGATGATAATTCATATAGTCACAGACCTGCCAGAGAATGAAAAGATAGTTCCATATCAGTTAAACAGCATGCAAACTCCATCACTTTCACATATATGCTCATTTGAATCACTCACCGATATCACATCTTGGCGTTCCCAACCCTCCACATGAGGTCTGGATGAAGAGAAACTGACAGCACCGATCCTCTCACCCAACAGCTCCCAATGTCCGGATTGGCCTCCACGGTCCAACGGAAACACGGGGTGCAGAGCTCCAACAGGGCCAACTAGTAGGCAAAGAGTAAAGAGGAGTGAAAAGTGTCCCTTTATTTTCAAATCTTCAGGGCTTGGGCGAATAAATACCAAAAGTGAGGGAGGGGGAGACTCACATGGATGGCTGTTATCTGTGTATCCATGTGAGTCTCCCCCTCCCTCACTTTTGGGATTTATTCGCCCAAGCCCTGAAGATTTGAAAATAAAGGGACACTCTTTTCACGGATGGTGAGTGCGGCTTCTCTTTACTTTTTGCCTACTACCCCTCCACATGAGGTCCCCTGGTATGTGGGACCTGTGGAGCAGCGATGCGCCTCACGTTGGAGTGCACGGGCCACGTGACCAGAAATGTCAACGTCCACTCTGAGCCGCAGGGAAGTTCGTGCATAGTACTGGCCATAATAGCCAGAAAAGAGTCTGATATGGATAAATGATTACTAATAAGGACAATCTTGGTCTCTTACTCATATTACCAGATCTGTTATAAATACTCACTTACAATGACAGGTATGTGGCAGACTTCAGCCATAATGTTCTTGTAAATCACTCAACCATGTAACCACTTACATAGGGACGGTCCCTGCTAAGATCTTGCGGGACTCAAGGTAAAATGATGGAGGGTGTTATGATAATGGCACCCACTATATAATTCGGCACTTCTCGTGCCAGGCCAGAGTAAAGGACCATAAACAATACTCAGCGGAGGTTGAATATATCTCATAGAAAAAGATAAAATGGACTTATAGAGATTTAGAGGTAACAAGTAAAGGTAAGTCTGTCTTTCAACCCTCTAGGGGACTGGGAACAGAAACTATATATCCATTCCGTTTCTTTTTGCAGAATCTTCCTATCCCAGTCCCCTCCCCTCAGTGGTTGTGGAATTGTTTCAAGAACCGAAAAACGCAGTACTCTCGGGTCACCAGAATTGGTGTCATTTACATGTGTAGCTACGGATGTGTCCTTTTTATTTAGGACATCATTAACGTGCTCACATACCCTTCTCCTTAGCTCATGTATGGTCTTTCCAACGTAGTCAAGGGGGCACGGACACTGACAAATATAAATGACTCCCCTCGTTTTGCAATTCGTAAAGTCTCTTAGAGTATAGGTGGAATGTGTCACTGAACAGACGACCCTTTTAGAAGTGTTGATAAATTGACATGTCTTGCAGTTGCCACATCTGTAAACGCCCAGAGGTTTTCTATTTAACCAGCAATCCTGCGGTACTGGGGGTACATAATGGCTTCTCACAAGACGGTCACGCAAACTCCTTGATCTAACACTAGGATGACTGGATATTGAATCCTTCAAATCCGGATCCATAGTTAAAACTGTCCAGTACTTCTCCAAAATCCTCTTATCCTCCCTGTTGGCGTCATCGTATGTTGAGATAAGACGGGTCAACTTCTCATCCACACGAGGTGGTCTAGGTACCAACAAGTCACCTCTGTCCTTGATTTTGGCATCATTGAAGGCTCTCCTTAGTACCTCAGTGGGATAGTGTGAAAGTACCCTTATGGACACGCCAATACCAAATATGTATATTTTTTTTATTTATTTTTAACAGCATTTTTGAAACAAAAAAAAAATCACGTTTTAGTGTCTCCATAGTCTGAAAGCAATAGTTTTTTTTGCTGGGCGATTGTCTTAGGTAGGGTCTCATTTTTTAAGGGATGAGATGACGCTTTGATTGGCATTATTTTGGGGTGAATATGACTTTTTGATCGCGTGCTTTTACACTTTTTGTGATGTAAGGTGACAAAAAATGGCATTTTTGACACCGCTTTTATTTTATTTTTTTACGGTGTTCATCTGAAGGGTTAGGTCATGTGGTATATTTATAGAGCAGGTCGATATGGACGTGGCGATACCTTATATGTATACTTTTTTTATTTACGTTTTACAAAATGATATTATTTTTGAAACAAAAAAAATCTTGTTTTAGTGTCTCCATAGTCTGAGAGCCATAGTTTATTTTTATTTTTCGGGCGATTGTCTTAGGTAGGGTATCATTTTTGCAGGATGAGATTAGGGTTTGATTGGCACTATTTTGGGGTGCATATGGCTTTGTGATTGCTTGCTATGACACTTTTTGTGGTGACAAAATGGCTCTTTTACACTGTTTTTATTTTTTATTTTTACGGTGAGGGGTTAAATCATGTGATATTTCTATAGAGCCGGTTGTTACAGACGTGGCAATACCTAATATATATACTTTTTATTTATTTATTTAAGTTTTATACACTAATATCATTTTTTAAACCAAAAAAAATCATCTTTTAGTGTCTCCATAGTCTGAGAGCCATAGTTTTTTTTATTTTTTGGGCGATTGTCTTAGTTAGGGTATAATTTTTGCGGGATGAGATGACGGTTTGGGGTGCATATGACGTTTTGATCGCTTGCTATTACACTTTTTGTGATGTAAGGTGACAAAAAATTGCTTTTTTGACATCATTTTTATCTGATCTTTTTGATAGCTTGGTGTTGCCCTTTTAGTGATGTAAGGTGACAAAATATGTTTTTTTTTAGCACCGTTTTTATTTTTTTTATGGTGTTCATCTGAGGGGTTAAGCCATGTGACATTTTTATAGAGCCGGTCAATATGGATGTGGCGATACCTAATATGTCTACTTTTCTTTTTCTCTCTTTTTATAATTTAAAAAAATTTGCTTTATTTTGGGAAAAGGACTTTTTTTTTATTTAAAACTTTGAATTTTTTTGTAAAATGTTATTTTTTTAATTTATTTTTTCACTTTATTTTTTGTACTACCCTGGGAATTCAACTTTTGGGGGTCTGATCCCTTTTAAAATGCATTACAATACTTCTGTATTGTAATGCATTGTCTGTAAGTATATTACCACTGTAATACACTTCAGCCTGCTTGCCTGTGAGATCCAGGGGGCTGGATCTCACAGGCTCTCCCGGAAGGCAGCCACAATGCCTAAAGAAGGAATCGGGCTGCCTTCCCTGCCATGAGGTCCCCGTCACAGCAGCGGGGGGACTCCATGGACACCGGCACCCGTGAGGATACTGCACGTGCCGCAGTCAGTGCTGATCAATGCGCTGTACCTGTACTTACAGCGCTGGGATTTTTTCCCCGCATTAATGCGCAGTACATGTACGGCACTGGTATGCTAAGGGTTAACTGCAGGACGAGAATGCTTGTCGTAGAGCCTGAAGAACCTGCAAGTTAGGAAGAGCATCCTTGTCCAAGACCCTGAAGGTGTAAAACTCTTGGGCAACCCCTGTAATATAGACTCAACAATGTGCCCTATGGCTCAAAAAGGATCTAACTAAATTTATTCTGTGAAGATTTGTTTTAACATGCTGGAATATTGAAAACATACACTGTATTGAGGAGAACAAAAGCTGGCTCTCTAGCTACCTATTGGATGGCTAACCTATAAGTCAATGTCTAGCCCTTTAACTGCTTAATTACTGGAGTGTTTACTCCCCTTCCTTATCACGCCAATTTTTCAGTTATAGCAATGGGCCTATCTAACTGCAAATAACTAATTTCTTAGCCAAACTACAGGTATTTGATATTTTTTTTCATGAGACATCTTAGACCTTTCTTTTGTGCCAATAGAAGACAAATGATATATTTTTTAAAAAAAATTAAGAATAAACTGTGAAAATTATATAAAAAAATTATTTTTCTGCTACAAAACATTTCAAGGCAAAACATTTCTAAACTTGTACATTAATAAATGTACATTGCAAATAAATGAAAAAACATTTTTTTATGAACAAAAAAGGGGGAAAAGTGTGTTTATGTGTGTGTACTTAGTCCACTATACTATTGCTAAAACTAGTAACTATGATTATAACTTTTTTATTTTCTTTATTTCACTTTTTCTTAATTTAATTTTAGTTTTTTTTAAAACTTTTTTATAAAAAAAAAGTCCATCAACACCTTCCTGCCACAGTTAGGGCAGGCTCAAAATTAATTTTATAGCCAGCAGGGGATGCTCTGACTCCCTGGTGGCTTTTTTTTTTTTTACAGAAATGCCATGCAGGGAGACCACTTCTGCTGGTCTCCAGTATACTTACTGTGACCGCAGTTGTCTAATGCCAGTGAAGTGACAGAGAGCTGCAGTGCCACAGGGCGCCGGCAGATCGCAGTGTACCCTAACGCTTTAATATGTCCCTTACAGATAAGAGCTTACTGCCATGATCTATATAGTCATACTGCGGTAAGCAAAAAGTTAAATAGATCTTGGAACAATCACTGTGGCTATAAGCTAAAACTATAATCTTTCCCATACAGTGTTTCATGGCTTTTGTCCCTTGTCAGTGCAGAGCAGGGTACTGGTTTGGTTGGATGATACTGCTCTCAGCTCAAAAATGCCACACTATATTCCAAGCGTCTCTAATAATTCAGTAATATCTTAGACCCCAGTGCTATCATTTTATTTAGCAGAAAGTACACTAAAATAGTCATTTTTCATTCCAACATCTGACGAGTTCACTTAGCTTTTCTGTGTTTCTTCTATGTAATTCTCCTCCGCATTCTCCATTCTGCTAACTGTTGAGAGATTTAAAAACTAAAGGAGACATATTTATAAAGCAAAGTACTTGCTCATGCCTTTGCCAAGATTCTTAAGCACACGTTTTAAAACAAAAATGTAATCTTAAATATAATTGTTCATTTACTTCCTACAATATATATGTTAGGATTTCTATTTTCACAGAATATGTTACCATTACTTGGGAGCCCCTTCTTCAGCGTATCATTTCTGTCAGACTGTATCTATCTCACCCAGGGTCACCTGGAATCGCTCCAATGATAAACTTTGTTTTTGAAAAGAAAGATGGGAATGGAGACTGTGGGAGACGACCACAGAGAAATTGACAGATATATTCACTACACAGAATGAATAATGAACTTTTCCCCCTTTTCTCTATATTCAACTGCTAATGTTGATAAAATTATGAGAATATAAGGCAAGAAGACATGACTATGCAGAGAAGGCTAATAATACCTATAGTGCAACAAGGTATAACATGAACTGTGCAAATTAAAGTAGTGATTAAAAGACAATTATGTGCTCTATTATGAATAGCAAGCAGTGATTATACTGTAACTAAAGCATAACCAGAAAATTCCATCATCTATTACACACTTAATTTCTGCAAAATGCAGATGACATGTACTGTAATCTGTTTCCCAAACCGTAGAAACCTTTTGGTAAAGATAAAGGAATGTTGCATTATATTGTATGCATTCTACTGGATATAAAAAGATATTTATTTCACATTATTGAGAAAAAAATTAATTTAGCAACTACTACAGTCAAACAGCATTTCAGGTAGAGGTACTGTCAAAAAAAACAACTATATCTCAATAGAAAACACAGGCTAAAAAATTGTATAATGCTTGAAAATGTCTCTGTGTAGTCCCAATCATATAAAATAAAAAATATTATGTGATACTAGGATATAACAAGTATATATGTATGTAAAGGGGTCATGCCAAGTACTAACATTATTCTGTGGATAGGGGATAACTAATTGATCACTGGGAGTCCAACCACTGGGATCTCCATTGATCCTGAGAACGGGGGTCCCATGTCCTCATTCTGAAGGAGCGGGACAAGCCAAGCATGCGTCCTGCCACACTATTCATTCTCTGTACAGATCTTGACTATTTCTGGCAGTCCCATAGAAAATAAATGGAGGGGCAAGGCGTATGCTCGACCTGCCACCCCGTCAGGATGGGGACATGGGATAGATGGGGGTCCTAGGGTTCAAACTCCCACTGATCAGTTAGTTATCCCCTATCCTGTGGATAGGGGATAACTTTAATACTTGGCACAGCCCCTTTAAAACCAAAATATTTCTTTAATAGTTGCTGCTGTGTTGTGACTATTGTTTACACTGTTAAGCACCTCAGTATGAGTGCCTCAGTTTGAGTGACATAGTACTGTGGTTTAACCCCTTAAAGACCCGCTCCGTACATGTACGGTGCTGGTGGACGTGACTGGGCGGGCGCAGGTCCTTAAATCAGTGGCAGGGGTCCGGCAGTCACTTATAGCCAGACCCCTGCTGTATGCGCTGGCATTGGTGAAAACACTGATGCTGGTGCATTAACCTGATCCCGCCGGGTCCAGGTTGGCCATCAGGTCCCCGCTCTGCTGTGACGGGGACCTAATGGCAGGCAAGGCAGCGTGGCTGCCTTCCGTGACACCCTGTGAGATCTAGCTCCCTGGATCTCAAAGGCAAGCAGGCTGTAGTGTATTACAGTGTGTCATACACTTACTGCCAATGCATTACAATACAGAAGTATTGTAATGCATTGTAAAGGGGATCAGACCCCAAAAGTTGAAGTCCCTGAGTGGGGCAAAAATAAAGTGAAAAAACTATAAGGAAAAAATAGAATATGTAAAAAACTAATATAAATTGCCAAACTAGAGGCCGAGAGAGTAATTACCAAAGAGAGTAAAACTAACCCTAAAATGTTCTTTCAATTATAAAAATAGTAAAAAATATAAATCTGAAGGAGTCGGCCCTCTACATAGCAATGAAGGGGGTGTTGCAGAGAGAGACGAGGATAACGCAAAACTATTAAATATTTTTTTTTCTCCACTATATTCACTGAGGAAAATAAACTGTCAGATGAAATGCAGAATGTAAAAGTAAATTCCCCATTAAAAGTGCCCTGTCTGACCCAGGAAGAAGTACAACAGCGACTTAAAAAGATTAAAATAGACAAATCGCCAGGACCGGAAGGCATACACCCCCATATCCTAAGGGAATTAAGTGATGTCATAGCCAGACCTTTATTTCTGATATTTACAGACTCTATATTGACAGGGAATGTTCCACAGGATTGGCGCATAGCAAATGTGGTGCTAATATTCAAAAAGGGTCCACAAACAGAGCCTGGAAATTATAGGCCGGTAAGTTTAACATCTGTTGTTGGTAAACTGTTTGCAGGTTTTCTAAGAGATGCTATCTTGGAATATCTCAATGAAAATAAGCAAATAACGCCATATCAGCATGGCTTCATGAGGGATCGGTCATGCCAAAGGAATTTAATCAGTTTCTATGAGGAGGTAAGTTCTAGACTTGACAGCGGCGAATCAATGGATGTCATATATCTGGACTTCTCCAAAGCATTTGACACTGTACCTCATAAAAGGTTAGTATATAAAATGAGAATGCTCGGACTTTGAGAAAATGAGGGTGGTTATTAATGGTACACACTCAGATTGGGTCACTGACACTAGTGGGGTACCACAAGGGTCAGTATTGGGCCCTATTCTCTTCAATATATTTATTAATGATCTTGTAGAAGGCTTGCACAGTAAAATATCAATTTTTGCAGATGACACTAAACTGTGTAAAATACGGTAATTAACACTGAAGAGGACAGTTTTCTGCTACAGAGGGATCTGGATAGATTGGAGGCTTGTGCAGAGAAATGGCAGATGAAGTTTAACACTGACAAAGTTAACTTATGCACATGGGAAGGAATAATGCAAGTCACCTGTACATATTAAATGGTAAAACACTCGGTAACACTGACATGGAAAAGGATGTAGGAAATTTAATAAACAGCAAACTAAGCTGTAAAAAACCGTGTCAAGCAGCTACTGCCAAGGCCAATAAGATAATGGGTTGCATCAAAAGGGGCATAGATGCCTGTGATGAGAACATAGTCCTACCACTTTACAAATCACTAGTCAGACCACACATGGAGTACTGTGTACAGTTCTGGGCTCCTGTGAACAAGGCAGACATAGCAGAGCTGGAGAGGGTTCAGAGGAGGGCAACTAAAGTAATAACTGGAATTGGGCAACTACAGTACCCTGAAAGGTTATCAAAATTAGGGTTATTCACTTTAGAAAAAAGACGACTGAGGGGAGATCTAATAACTATGTATAAATATATCAGGGGTCAGTACAGAGATCTCTCCCATCATCTATTTATCCCCAGGACTGTGACTGTGACGAGGGGACATCCTCTGCGTCTGGAGGAAAGAAGGTTTGTACACAAATATAGAAAAGGATTCTTCACGGTAAGAGCAGCGAGACTATGGAACTCTCTGCCTGAGGAGGTGGTAATGGTGAGTACAATAAAGGAATTCAAGAGGGGAATAGATGTATTTTTGGAGTGTAATAATTTTACAGGTTATAGCTACTAGAGATGGGTCGTTGATCCAGGGAGTTATTCTGATTGCCTAATTGGAGTCGGGAAGAATTTTTTTTCCCCTTAAGTGGGGAAAATTGGCTTCTGCCTAACAGGTTTTTTCTGCCTTCCTCTGGATCAACCTATAGAAAACAGGCCAAACTGGATGGACAAATGTCTTTTTTCGGTCTTATATACTATGTTACTATAAAGTTTTACAACAACAAAAAAATTTGGTATCGCAGTGTCCGTATCGATCGGCTCTATAAAAATATCACACCCCTCAGGTGAACACCGTCAAAAAATGTTTAAAAAAATTTAAGGGTATTAGGGTATCATTTTTGCAGGATGAGATGACGGTTTGATTGTCAATATTTTGGAGTGCGTATGACTTTTTGATCGCTTGGTATTATACTTTTTGTGATGTAAGGTGACAAAAAAAAATGCTTTTTTGTCACCTTACATCACAAAAAGTGTAATACCAAGCGACCTGTCAGATGAACATTGTAAATAATAAAAAATATAAACTGTGCCAAAGCAGCTATTTTTTGTTACCATGCCTCATAAAAAGTGTAATATAGAGCAACCAAAAATAATATTTACCCTAAAATAGTACCAACAAAACTGCTACCTTATCCCGTAGTTTCCAAAATGGGGTCTTTTTTGGGAGTTTCTACTTTAGGGATGCATCAGCGGGTCTTCAAATGTGACATGGCAACTTACATTTTTTCCCAGTGAAATCTGCCTTCCAAAAACTATATGGCATTGCTTTCCTTCTGCGCCCTGCCACATGCCCATGCAGCAGTTTACGACCACATATGGGGTGTTTCTGTAAACTACAGAATTAAGGCAATAAATATTGAGTTTTGTTTGGCTGTTAACCCTTGCTTTGTTACTGGAAAAAGTGGATTAAAATGAAAAATCTGCTAAACAAGAGAAATTCTGAAATTCCATCTACATTTTCCTTTAGTTCTTGTGAAACACCTAAAGGGTTAAGAAAGTTTGTAAAATCAGTTTTGAATACCTTGAGGGGTGTAGTTTGTAAAATTGGGCCATTTATGGGTGGCTTCTATTATGTAAGCCTCACAAAGTGACTTCAGACCTGAACTAGTCCTTAAAAAGTGGGTTTTGGAAATTTTCTGAAAAATTTCCAGATTTGCTTCTAAACTTCTAAGCTTTCTAACGTCCCAAAAAAAGAAAATCTAAATTACAAAATGATCCAAACATGAAGTAGACATATGGGAAATGTAAAGTAATAACTATTTTAGGAGGTATCACTAACAAATAAAAATGAAATATTTTGACTCAAATTTACCAGTCATGAAGTACAACTTGTGACGAGAAAACAATCTTAGAATGGCTTGGATAAGTAAAAGCGTTTTAAAGTTATCACCACATAGAGTGACACATGTCAGATTTGCAAAAAATAGCCTGATCCTGAAGGTGAAAGATGGCAGGGTCCTTAAGGGGGTTAAAGCCACAAGCATTTTCACATACATAATGCTCCTCGTTAATGTGCCCTTACTTTATCAACTTACCTCAACAGATTCAATGGAATAATAGATATTCAAATTACATCCTGGAAAAATAAATTAAGAGATAAATTGGCTTTCTATGGGTGATGGTAATGAGTGCCTATATACACTGATGAGCAAAATGGTAACAACGTTTTGAACTTTTGAATTTCAGGCTTCATATCTCACCATCCACTACAACTTTCAACGAGAGACTACCATCATTTTATAGACAATCATCTTGGCTATCTCATACATAAATTGGACTTGCAACTATTTAGCATATGATTAGTTATGCAGATCCTTGTCATGTATCTTTTTCTTT
The DNA here is from genome assembly GCA_033119425.1 of Bufotes viridis. NCBI lineage: Eukaryota > Metazoa > Chordata > Amphibia > Anura > Bufonidae > Bufotes > Bufotes viridis. The sequence continues at coordinate 177,675,250 of CM065592.1, forward strand.
TTGTATGCTACAAATTACAACCTGTTCTCACATTCCCTAATAGCTCAGTGTGTTATTAGGTTGAGCGAAGGGTCACTGGTATGAATCCAGGAGCAGCCATGAAGAAGATTTCCCAAGCAAAGAGAAACAGCATCATCCAGCTCATTGATAGCAGTATCTCAGCCAAGAAAGGTGAAAAAAAGGTGAAGCAGCCTCGACTTCAATATTGTCATAAGAAGCGTCGGCTCCAGTTTACAAAAAAGTATAAAAAGTGGACAGTAGAAAATTGGAAACAGGTGATTTGGAGCAATGAGACGAAAGTCAATAGACTGGGCTCTGATGGGTACATATGGGTCTGGAAGAAACAAGGGAAAAGAGGGATAATGAATCGAGAAATTAAAGTAACTGTCAAGTTCGGTGCAGGAAGCCTGATGATATGGGGTTATTTCACAGCTAAAGGCGTTGGATACTTGACCAGGATGGATGGTGGTCTCAATGCTGAGCTATGTGTGAGTATCCTACAAGACGACATACTTCGAAAACCTTAGTACTATGGGTGGGAAAAGGACGACTTAGTGTTCCAGCAGGACAAGGACCCGAAGCATACGTCGAGATTGGCAAAGAAATGGTTGAATGACAATGAAGTAGAGGTGCTGGATTGACCCCCACAGTCCCCAGACCTCAACCTAATCAAACACTTGTGGGTAGAGTTGAAGCAAAACCTGTATTCGTATCCAAGTGAGTTGACCAGTATGCACCAACATTGGGAACGTGTAGAAGAGACCTGGGAACAGATTTCGGTTGAGACATGCTTGAATCTGATCGAGAGCATGCCTGGAGGGATTCAGATAGCCAAAGGTGGATTTACAAAATATTAACAAAATAATAAAAATTTTAATTTAGAATTTTAGGAGCAAAATAGTAACAATGCAGTTACATGACAAGAATCTGCATAACTAATCATATGCTAAATATGTATGAGATAGCCAAGATGATTGTCTATAAAATGATGGTAGTCTCACGTTCGGAGCTGTAGTGGATGGTAAAATGTGGAGCCTGAAAGTCAAAAGTTCAAAATATTGTTACCCTTTTGCTCGTCCGAGTAGGAGCCTGTTGTACCGTACATGATGACATGTATTTACTGACTGAAACAAAAAATCTCAAAATAAGGCAGACAACAACATGATTATCTGTTGAAGCCTGCACAATTACACTGTGTGTGTAATTAAAGGGGGATTTCTATCTTATGTAATGGCACATCTCTAAGATATGAAATAACATAGTGATTGGCAGGGAATATAAAATATACTGTATATATTATTAGGAATATATACTGTTACAATTGCTGGCTATATTAATGTGTCTCTTGAAAATAAAAAAAAGATACTTGTATTGGTTTTAATACCGAGTTCTAGCAAAACAAAATAACACATTATCCTAAAAATACCAGCATGAGAGAGCCATTCTGGTTTAAAATACCTCTGCTTATTAGGGGGCCGTTTTCTAAAGCTGCACAATAAATGTATTATGTGTATTGCTCTTTAGTGTCTGGTCTGTGAGATTCCATAACACGCAGCACACATAACAGTGCCCAACCTCAGAAATCTCCTATCACTGGTTTTCCCAGCGCACATTAATGAGGGCTTTGTAGAGAGATTCATAACAGGCAGTACTGATCGTTGCCCTGGATACGGTGATAGATACTAACACATAGTCGTATGCACAGCAACACCAAGCCATGCCAGCATAAAACAATCAGCATGTAGAATTTCACAAACACAGTAATTATGTCTAATAAGAAAACTATAGGCTTTGCAGCCAGCAGGGAAAGTCAGTGTGGGATCCAATGCATTCGTTTAAACATACACAGCAGTAAAATTGCATGAACATGAGTGTAGCACTTAAAGGAGCAGCAGTCAATGTAACTTTCCAATAGTCTGTTTAGAAGGGAATAAGGTTTATCTGTCACTAAGAAATTCACTGGCAATGAGCATCTGTTACCAGGAAAAACCCTAATAAACCAGGTGTACTGCCTGGTAGGGTTGATCGTAGTGAGTGCAAAAATCCCTGTCTTGGTGCACCTGGATGTTCCATAGATAAAATGCATACTTTTATTATTATTATCCTAATGAGCTGCTTGGAGCACTGTGGAGCTGATCTAGCAGCTTGGAGCACCACTAATTGACAGGGTCAGGAATCCCCCTTATCCAATGCTTGGCCCTGAAATATCACACATGCGCCAGCAATAGTACAATCAGCGCATGCAGAGTTGTTCTCATTTGGTTATCTCCACTCGGAGACCTGAGCTGCGCATGTGCCAATTGTACTATCGCCTGGGTATTTGTGAGATTTCAGGGCCAAGCATTGGAGCAGTTAGGATGACTTGCCCTGTCTATCAGTGGGGGAGAGGGATAGTGGGATTTGTTGTTAATAGACTCCAGCTGTAAAAAACACATATACTGGGTGGCATATTATTTTTTTTTTATTCTTTTGCTGTATACCGTTGTATAGTCTGCTACACTATTCCATACTACAAAAACTGATATATCAATGTATTTCAGCCTGGCAGCAGCCAATAGCACCAAACATAGGCTCCAAATATGATGTGAACATAGCCTTAGCCCTCAGTGTTATCCCCTATCCACTATCAGGTAAATGGGGATTATGTCATCTTCACTTGCTTGTTCACATCACGTGCTTTGACCATTGCACGCGGCCATTCTAGCGCAGCTGCCGCCGACCTCAGAACTTGAGGCGGTGGACATGTATGTATGCCTGTCTTTAACCCAGACTCTGTGTGCTCCTGACGATCCCCGGTGAGGGTGAAACGCGTAGAGCAAGATTGGGGTTGTTATGCTAGACAGCTTCTTTTGATGTTGATTCGTGCTCGCATCAAAAATACTGAATGCATCCCGTCACTGTAATGTGGGTGCATACTAGGGTGTGAACAGATGTTTATCAACTCCTTGTAGACATAGGGCAGAGTGCATGTATTCTGGTGAGGTGTATTAGGAGCAAGACGTGCCGTCCATTTGTTAGCGCGATTAGCCGCAAGCACCAGTGTTAGACAGCTTATGGGATATTGATTCATGCTCATATCGTGTTTGCTGGCTGCACCCCGTCGCTGAAATGTGGGTGCATGCTAGGATTTGAGCAGATGTTTATCAATACCATGTAATATAGGGCAGTGTATAAAGGTTCTGGTGCAGTACAAGTTAGCCAGTCGTACTGCCCATTGGTCAATAGTTTAGCTGCCTACACCTGTGAGTAGACTGTGATCATATCCAGTCAGTGGTGTGTTTCCTGATAGCCACAAGGGCTTATTCTAGGGTATGATCACCACTTAGTAAGGAATGATCACAGTTCTCTGTGGTGCTCATTAGTGACTCTTATTCACACCTGAGTGGCCAGACACACTATATGAGACGGACATAGCTCATATTGTAACAGAATTGTTTCTGAGCCAGTCTCTGGTGTGTGGAGAGTCATCTATTCAAGTGATTTAGGTAGAGTGTATGTTTGTCCTTCCCAATATTTTATAAACATTATCAATAAAGGTGATTTTATGTTTCTTTACAACGTTCCTTTTTTCAGTGATTGTATTTAGAGACTGGAACGCAAACCATTAATTGTTCACTGAAGCTTTGACCATTGGATTCAATGCACTGGGCACTTTCTGTAACTCCCATAGGCTTCAATGAAGAGAGGAGCACATAAGTACAGCCCCTCTGTATTGATAACAATGGAGAAAAAGTGCCCTTTTGATTTGTCAAACAAGGGTCAAGGGACTCTGTTCTTGCAATAAAATATTTTCTACTGGTTAACACAGTACCCGAGTTTCATTCCCCCCCCAAAAGGTGATTTATATCTATCTGGAATTTATGGTATACTTTTCGTAATATAGGAATACTTACATGTATAGATAGCTGCAGACAAGAAGGTATTTCACCAGCTCATACAGTAGGTGCTAAACTAAGTCCTTACCTGTCTTACATAAGGATATCAAACTATGTGAATAACCAGCATTTTGTGAGTTGGGGGAATACACTACTATATCATCACGCTGTCCAGTATCCGTTGATTTAAAGGGATATTCTAGGATTGTAATATTAATGACCTAACCTCTGGAAAGACCATCAATATCAGCAGTTTCAGAGTTGCTCTGGAACAGAATTTATACAGCCCCATTCACTTCAATGGGGGCAGCACTGTGGTTACCAGCTCTGCCCACTGCACAATGGATGGAGTTGTGTAGTTACGCCACAAACTTCTGGCAAGGTGTCAGACCCCCACCGATCAAATATTGTCTGCCTAACCTGAGGATAAGCCATCAATAAAATCTTAGAATCCCCCTTACAGTGAAGAATACATTGCTATATAGAGGAAAAAAGCCAGATGAAATCTAACAAAGCTGACCTTAGTTTCCCCTAACATCTGACCATACCCTTTAGTGTCAGCTGGGTTTCACCCACTTTATTCGAATGAGTATGGGCAGCTGTTAAAACCAGTTCTGTAAAGGATAAAGCACTCCATAGCTTGCCCCTTCTATTGGTGGACAAGCACATGGACATGTTCCTTGGATACCAGACAACATTTTTTGCTCACATTTCCAGACTGAATACATTTGGAGCACGATGTACATTAGTTCTTTATGTTAAAGGGGTTGTGTCACTTCAGTAAATGGCATTTATCATGTAGAGAAAGTTAATACAAGGCACCTACTAATGTACTGTGATTGTCCATATTGCTTCCTTTGCTGGCATAAAATATGGACAGCACACAGATTTCATCCGCGTGCTGTCTGCATCCCTGTGGCCGCTCTGCAAAATATAGAACTTGTCCTATTTTTTCTGTTTTGCGGACAAGAATAGCCCACTCTAGTGAATGAATTGAGAAAATTGCACCACAAAAATGATACGGTTGTGCACATATACCCTTAAAGGGGTTGCCCCACGAAAAATATTCTACATTTTTCAAACCAGTGTCGGGAGCTAAATACTTTTGTAATTGCATGTAATTAAACATTTAGAATAACCAGTGGGTTATTAAATAAAATGTATCTGTATAGCGCCACCTGCTGTTTGTTTTTTTCTTATTCCTTTGACCTGCTCACTGAGATGGCCGCACATGCTCAGTTTCATCCTCCTGAGCTGTGATAGGGAGAGGTCAGACACGCCCCCTGAGCTGCAGCAGAAGAGACACTCCCTTGAGCTGCCAGCTTGATATAAATCTAGCAGAGCAATGGATGGGGAGATCTCTGGACCCATGTGAGGTACAGGGCTGGTTCTAGCTTTGTTAGAAAGAGCCTGTCATGTGCTATATGATGTCTGATTTTCATTTTTTACATTAGTCATGAGATAACTCTTTTAGGAACATATATATACTGTATGCAGACTGAGCGTAGATATAATGTTTCTTTATCCTTAAGAAGCCAAATGGGAGATCGGCCCATCAGTTTATCATTGGCTCATGGTTTTCTTCATTGTCACAATGAAAAGTAATGGGTGGCAAAAAGGGTGAAATGAATGCTTTGATCGGCAGTAAAAACAGAAATATGAGTATTCCCAAAGGCTTTGGTATTTTCATTTAGTAAATAAAACAGTTTGAGTTTTTTCTTGTTAGAGGTCAATATAACAGCCCCATCAGATTTGCAGATTCAAATCCCTTAGGCTCATAATCCTGCACTGAAAGTTTATATTTGTATATATGCTATGTGTTATATGAAACAGAGTTGGGTTTTATTGAATGTGTGTTTTATGAGCAAGTGTTATTGCAATGTATGTGTCTTTCGAAATATTTATTTTTAGAGCAGCCCCAGCTCCCTAATGACCAAGCCAATTCCACACATAAAGAATGTATAGCATGAATAATACAGAAGGTGGGGGAGGAAATATCTTGCACCATCTGCCTATTTCCTGTTTGAGCACCTGGTTTTTGTACAATTGGACGGCCTGCAAGTTATGTTGGTGTGTGGCTAGTGTGAGGCCAGTGGAAATCTGCCAAGCGTACCCCCAACATTTCAAATACTTAAAGAGAGACTCAACAAGACTTAACAAAAGCAGACACACTTTTCTTTTTCTTTTTAGCTCTGTATATTTAAGGGACACTAATAACCCTGACTTGCCTAAGCAGGTTATATATGTTAGCAATTTTGGGTAAGAAAAACTTTGGACAAAAGTCAGCATTCCTACCGTTTTAGTAGGAAAGTAATTGTTCCTATGACATTGGCCAAATATACTGCTATGAATGCAACAATATAGAAAAAATATTCTGATACTGTGAATGTATGACCCCACATAGTGACTTCACTTAGCAGTGGCGCTCTTGACAGAGGCTGCTCCAGGGATTCTACAAGTCAATATACCTTTTTTGATATTATGAAGAGTGTAGCAGATTGCACTCTTCCATACCGAGACATCCAGTAAAAAATGTATAACGTTTAATTATTTATATGGGCAACGGGTGGAAGTGTATGTCTATACAGTGGCATCAATGGAAGGTACAGATTGGGAGATCCTCTTGACCTACAGTACACCCCTGATGGACACTGCAAAATGTAGTATGAAGAAAGCCTGGGACTTCAGGCCTAATATCTCCAATTTCGTCTCCATTACCATCTCAGATCAGCTTTAGCAGCCAGGTATTTTGGTACTGAACATTAAAATCACATGCCTGGTATTTGCTCTGGCTTTTTAAAGGGCATCTGTCAGCAGATTTGTACCTATGACACTGGCTGAACTGTTACATGTGCGCTTGGCAGCTGAAGGCATCTGTGTTGGTCCCATGTTCATATGTGTCCGCATTGCTGAGAAAAATGAGGTTTTAATCTATTCAAATGAGCCACGAGGAGCAACTTCTCAATAGGCTATATTTATATAACCTAAATATATTACAGAATTTTTTGCAAATGTTCAATTCAGGAATACATGCTCATGCTGCAAAGGCAACCCCATTCAGATGTATGGAAGGGATTTCCAGCTGTAGAAAGAAAAATATACTATGTATAACTATACTCTTATAGGCTGACATTACCCCAGCGGCAAGAACTCACGTGAACATACCACTGCAGACACAAAAGCCTCTTTCACACGTTTGTAATGCGTTTTGCACGCGTGTGTGAAAAATCGCCATGTTTGGTACCCAGACCCGAAGCCGGACTTCATCACTGAAGTCCGGTTTCGGGTAGAGTATTCTGGAGAATTTATTATTTTCCCTTATAACATGGTTATAAGGGAAAATAATAGCATTCTTAATAAAGAATGCTGTGTAAAATGAAGATGAAGGGGTTAAAAATAATAAAACTTAACTTACCTTAGCCACTTGATCACGTAGTTGCGATCTGTCTTCTCTCTTCAAGCTTCAGCTAACAGCTAAAGGACCTGTGATGACCTCACATCGCATGGTCCAATCACTTACCATGGTAAGATGGACCATGTGATTGGACCATGTGATGTGACGTCATCACAGGTCCTTTAGCTGTTAGCTGAAGCTTGAAGAGAGAAGACAGATCGCAACTACGTGATCAAGTGGCTAAGGTAAGTTAAGTTTTATTATTTTTAACCCCTTCATCTTCATTTTACACAGCATTCTTTATTAAGAATGCTATTATTTTCCCTTATAACCATGTTATAAGGGAAAATAATAAAGATCTGGTCCCATTGCTAAGCAACCTTGCGGGAAAATCGCACTGCATCCGCACTTGCTTGCGGATGCTTGCGATTTTCTCGCAGCCCCATTCACTTCTATGGGGCCTGCGTTGCGTGAAAAACGCACAATATAGAGTGTGCTGCGATTTTCACGCAACGCAGAAGTGATGCGTGAAAATCACCGCTCATGTGCACAGCCCCATAGAAATGAATGGGTCCAGATTCAGTGCGGGTGCAATGCGTCCTTCTCACGCATTGCACCCGCGCGGAAAACTCGCCCGTGTGAAAGGGGCCAAAGTCATAAGATAAAAGATTAAATTAGTGGGTTTTCTCTGCTTTGTCAGCTGCTGTACTGCCACAAATATGCCACATGTGAATGTGGCCTAACAAATCTTTTCTTGATCTACAATTTTTTCTTCCCAAAATAGATGCATACAATGTGAGCCACATTTTTAAAAGCTTCACTCCAGGCGAAAATTATTTCCTTATGTAGACATTTCTTTCAAAAGAAATAACCATAAGAAATCTTTCAACAATAATACAATAGAATAATAAGAAGGAATTATTAATTTCAAAAATGAAGCCATCTGTTTATTTGAAGAAGTTTTTTTAATTATCACATGCTACAGAATTTTGTCACCAATGCTGCTGCCACAAATGACTTTTCTATCTGCCGTCCAAACCCAAAGACAGGTCTGGGCAGCCATTAAGCTTTATTAACACTTTTAGTTTATCATAATTGATTTAGAATTGGTTCTGACGTTTTGACAAGAAGGATGACGCTGCACATAGCACTATTTTTTAAGTTAAATATGCTGGGAATTGCCAACAGCAGCGTGAAGAAAGCTTTACTTTTAGTTTAAAGGAATGGCAACAGATTTCTGTGAAGAAGACAGATAGAATTATTGAAGAAAACAAGGAATAGCAGGGTCAAGGCAGCTGGTGGGACAACAGGAACGTAAAATAAAAATAAAATGTTTTGAAATATTTTTTCAAAATCTTCTGTACATTATGTTTTATCATTGTAAAAATAAAACAAATAAAAAAAACTAATTGCTATTGCTGTATCGATAACGACCCATTCTATATAATGAAAGTGTTATTAATCCTACACAGTAAAGGCTACTTTCACACTGGCGTTTTGGCTTTCCATTTGTGAGATCCGTCATGGGCTCTCACAAGCGGTCCAAAACCGATCAGTTTTGCCCTAATGCATTCTGAATGGAAAAGGATCCGCTCAGATTGCATCAGTTTGCCTCCAATCAGTCTCCATTCCGCTCTGGAAGCGGACACCAAAAAGCTGCCTGCAGCGTTTTGCTGTCCGCTTGACGAAACTGAGCCAAACGGATCTGTCCTGGCACACATGGTAAGTCAATGGGGGTGGATCCGTTTTCTCTGACACAATCTGGCACCAGAGAAAACGGATCCGTCTCCCATTGACTTTCAATGGAGTTCATGACGGATCCGTCTTGGCTATGTTACAGATAATAAAAACTGATTCGTTTATGACGGATGCATGCAGTTGTATTATTGTAATGGATCCGTTTTTGCAGATCCATGACGGATCCACCCAAAACGCGAGAGTGAAAGTAGCCTAACGTGGTCATGTTCCATGACAAACAATCCCAGAATAGAAGTTTGGTTTGACCTTCCCACCAAAAACTGTACCAAGATAGTACCAATGAAAACTACAAATTGTCCCGCAAAAAAACAAGACATTAACCATCTTTTTCAACAGAAAAGTAGAAATCTTAAGGGTCTTAATGGCTGCAATAATTTAAGAAAATGTTCCCATTATGAAAAAGTAGTAAAGCGTAAAATAAACCTATATGATTTAGACTAGTTTCACATCTGCGGAGCTCTCCAGCTTGCCGGAGTTCTCTGGATCCAGCACTGCTGGAGTACTGACTAACTATACTGACTGACTATAAAGGAGTCCGCCAGAGATCCGGCTGCTACCCGGGAAATATGCTGGAAATCAGACAGGCAAAAACCGCTGCATGCAAAGGTTTATGTCCACTGGATTCCTGGCACTCAATGCCAGAACAGCCTGCCGGAAAGCACAGCTGCAGATGTGAAACTAGCCTTATCACCAAGACCCAAAAAAAAATATTTCACCCAGCAGCCACCAGAGGCATACATTTAACCCCTCAGGTGCCGTCCATAGCATCTAAGGCGGCGTTCCCCAGGAGTGCTGTGCTTCCCAGCTCTGAGATCGTGTTAATAACATGGGTTTCTCTGAAACGTAGCTCTTATGGAGGCCTGCAGGTGGCAGGGCTCCATAAGAAACTAGCGAATCTGCCATACACTGCAATGCTAATGTATTGCAGTGTAAAGCCTCATTCACACGTCAGTGTTTCACAGATGTGTGCTGTATTTGTTCTCCACGGACAGTACACGTCCCCATTCATTTTAATATGTGTATTTAGGCATCAGAAAATTCAGATCAACCACTTTCCCCATAAAAAAAATAAACAATTAAAAAATAAAGATTATATGCACCACTGCATCCCAAATACAAGTAATATTAAAATATAAATGTATTTATCCAGTAAGATGCTTCGTCACGAAAAAAAATCTAAATGGCCGATTTGCAGTTTTCTTGGTGCTGCGCCTCCCAAAAAAAAAGTTGATAAAAATTCATACACAGTCCAAAATTGTATCAATAAAAACTACAGATTGGCCAGCAAAAATTTGCCCTTACACAGCTCTGTAGATGGAAATATAAACAAGTTGTGGGGGTCAGATATGGCGATGCAAAAAAACAACATTTTTTCCAAAGGTTTTTTTTCTGTATTAAAACACAATAAAAACTATATAAATGTTGTATCACTGACCTTGAGACTCAAGGTAACATGTCAGTTTTACAGCAGAGGAAACACCGTAAAACCCTTAAAACAATTTCCAATTCCAAATTTCAACAGAAAGTGCAACTAGTTCTGTAAAAAAGAAGGCTTTATACATCTACTGTATGTGAACAGAAGAATAAAAACGTTATGGCTCTGGGAGGGCAGTGAGTGAAAAACACTGAAAGGGTTATGGCCCAATGTAGGCGGCATTCATTAGGAGTTAAACTCTATGATTTTCAGAGAGAAGGGGACTCAGAGATTTGTAAGAGGAAAAAGGGCCTCTGCCCTATTAAATATTACAAATATACTGTATATTATAAAATTGTTCAGTATAGACTTTTGGGCCTAAAAATTAAATGATGCTCAAAGCTGGACATTCCCCTCAAGAATGTCTACCCTGTTCTTTCTGCTTCTTACTGAAATCCATCAGAAAGCTACCCTTTCAGCTCCATCTAAAGCCCTTAGGCCTCTTTCACACGGGCGTGACGGATTCGGTCTGGATGCGTTCAGTGAAACTCACACCATTTTGCAAGCAAGTTCAGTCAGTTTTGTCTGCGAATGCGTTCAGTTGTTCAGTTTTTTCCACGCGGGTGCAATGCGTTTTGATGTGTTTTTCACACCCGTCATAAAAAACTGAAGGTTTACAAACAACATCTATTAGGAACCATCAGTGAAAAACGTATTGCATCCGCACTTGCTTCCGTTTTTCACGCAACGCAGAAGTGATGCGTGAAAAAAATGCTTATGTACACAGACCCATTGAAATGAATGGGTCAGGATTCAGTGCGGGTGCGATGCGTTCACGTCAAGCATTGCACCCACACAGGAAACTCGCTCGTGTGAAAGAGGCCTTATCTCTACACTCCTGACAGCTCATAAACAAATATTTAAGGTGAGGTCGTATCAATCTTATCACAATTTAGTTTACAAATTGTATGGCGTGAAAAGATAAGAGCTACAGATCAAGACGAGAATGCAGTTCTTTGATGGATTTAGTGACAAGCAGATAGAACAGTTTGTAGAGCCAGCAAAATCTGAAAGCTTTAGAAAACAACCTCGTGACCAGCAAACAAAATCGTATGGCAGCACACCATTACGCATGCAAACAATAGAACTAAGGATTAAGGATTATTCATGGTACAGTGGTACTATACCTACTATACATAGAAAATGGAAGCTCTTTGTGCACAGTTTTGATCAAACGTGAGTCGGGCCCATCTACCGGCATCAAGGTGGCTTCCGTAGATGGATACCTAACACTAACAGAACTGCCTCTCCCGGGCCTAACCTAAGCCTAATTAGACTAATTAGAAACATGCGTTTTAGCCCAAAATAAGCACAATGCAATAATAATTAAAAAAAAAGCTCCCAAAGGTGTCCATAGCTCCTATAAGAAAATTAAGACTCTCCCATTTTAAAAGATCTTTAAACTGTAGTCTACAAGTAATCAAAATCAGCAGGCATGGTTATAGATGGTTATAGAAGTTACTGCGCTACACTGTGATTCCCGTGAAGCTGAGAATAGAGGCTTAGATAATTTAGTCAATGGGTATTTGTCCTGTTGTGGTAAAAATGATACAGTTTAAGGTATGGTATGTTGTTCAACTGGAACACAACATTTCTGAGATGTTCATTTTTTCTCTGCAGATAATAAAAAGAAAATTACCGCTCAAAACGATGTTTGAAGTGATTTCTCTCCCAGTATGTCCAGAAAAAAGTAATTGTGATCCAATCCACTATATTTTATTTTTACATTTTTCAGCCATGCTTTCTCAACCTTTCCAAAGTAAATACCCCACATGGTCGTAGAAATTTTCTATAGCTACCTCCAAAACTATGTTCTGCCACGATCTCAGACAAAAGTAGTCAACTGACAGCTTAGGGCACTACAATGGTGCAAATTGATGTATAAATCACAAAAGACAAAATACAATAGGTGTAAAAAGCATAAAAGAAAAAGCTGATGAAACTCACAGTCAATGTAGAAGTTCACAGTTTTCCACCAATTAATACCACCATACAGTGTTTACTTAGCCCCCCATTGCAGTCGTTAATTAATACCCCCATGCAAATATTAATTAATTAATGCTGCCAGTTATTGTTGTAAGCCACAATTATTGCAGCTTATTAGAGGTAAATTATTGATTTCACCTACACTAAAATTAATCCAGAAACATTCCCTAAGTGCAACCTACCAACATCCAGTACAATTAGTTCTGATCCCCACACATTGTACAATTAATGTCAAAACTCAGACACTTTACAATGAATGCCTCGACCACCACCAGCAAAATAAATGCCACCACCCACCCTCAGTACAATAAATAATGCTTACCCCATGAGTACAATTAATACCACCACATACAGTAAAATAATTACAATTAATGTTGGCATGCCCACAAGTACAATACCACCCCATACAGTACAATAAATGACACCACCCACCCTCAGTACAATTAATGCTGCTTCCCCCATCAGTAAAATAATATTGCCACCCCCACCAGTATAAATAATGCTGTCATGCCCACCAGTACAATACTAACCCCCACCAGTACAATTAATACCACCACATACAGTTCAATGAATGCCACTATGCACACTCAGCACAATTAATGCTGCTTCCCCCAACCAGTACAATGAATGCTGCCATACCCACCAGTACAAACACTAAAATTTAAATACAATGAATCCACAGGAAATGATTGGGAGTCCATTGACATTGTTGCCATGCACCTGCATGGCTATTCTTATTGAAGTAAACGAGGAGCGATGAAAATCCTGTCACTGAGCTGTTTCTATCCCTCCCATTAATATATGTGAAGGAAGTGGTGGGCTCTCCCTCCCCTCTCTGCAAGTTTAAAACCAGCTCTGAACAAAAATAGATACCTGTTCTCCCAGTAAGTGCAGGTTTGTGCCATACATGTCTATGGTGGGAATATAAAATCATGTCATAGGGTTATTCAAACACTGTGGTTTTGATCCATTAATCCTGTCTTAAGCTGGATTTACACACATATGGGCTCATCTTCTAAAGACTGGTATTTTGCATGCCAGTCTTAGTAAAAAGCCTACTGAAAGAACATCCCACCAATTAATTCAGCGGAGCATGCCGCTTAAAGGGCATCTGTCAGCAGATTTGTTACTATGAACTGTCTGGCTAATCCATATTTGTGGATGCAAATAGGGGGGGACATGGTGTCCTGAACCCCTTATTTACATGTGCAAGTATTACAGTTGTTTTATTACTCACCTGGATACAGATGGGGATGGTACAGGCAGAAGTCAGCAATGGAGAATCTTGATTGGAGGAGACAGCAACTGTTGATTACACAACGGAACCTATAAAAGAGGAGAAAAGACCGATACTGCTCACTCAAGTAAGTGGCAGTGAAGAAACCTGGAAGAAAAAGCAACCTGCAGTTACAAAGAAAATGGAAGAGTTATTAAAACCGTTAATCAAAAAAGCTGAAACTCACGGTGGTCTTCAGCAAGAAGGATACAGCGCTGATCAGCCTCTTCAATTAACTAAAGCCATAACCAGGAGCGCAGAGCCGGGCACAGATGATGACATCATCGCTGTGTCTCAGCACATTGGTGCACCTATCTCTCCCCTGCCATCAAAAGGAGCCAGAAAACAAAAAAGAGAGTTACTCACCTCCTGTGGAGTCATCAAAACGCAGGATGAAAAATTATACTGCGTCAGCCAGCGCGAGGGACAGCTTCAGACATCCATCTCCTTTTCAGAAACTATCACCAACTTAAGCTGCCAGAAAACCAAGCACTTCCAACTGTGACAGGACCTCAAGCAATTCACAGGAGGGTGAGACATCATATATTACACCCACAGAACATAGTGACTGCAATTTGCAGTGTACTAAAACTTTTATTAATGACATTTCTTTTACTAAAGATACCTTATCTGTGGAAAAGGTATATTTATTTCAAGAATTCATTTTATTCGTGGACCACAAAGATATTAGCAAAAATCCCATCCATGTCTGGTCATCCTCAGACAGAAAATCGAATATTGATAGCTATAAAAAGAATGATTATTAATTACACTTCTGTAACTTATCCTTCAGTTAACACAAACCAAAGCACAAATAAAGACAAAAATGTGGCCCATAATTAGAAACGAGCAGCGGCATAAAAGAAACATCAGTAAAAGAAATTATGCCCTGCAAATATCTCATTTGGGCTTTTATCTTTCTAACCAGTTAAAAGAAAAAATTTGGAATAAAGAATTCATTGAAATCTTTTCTCTCCATCGGCTAAAGAAACGCTATAAGAAGACAATAAAGATGAGGATGAGAGAAAAAGAGTTCAACAAAAAACTTTCTTTAATTGGTTGCATGCCTTCTGCAAATACTTCTGCTGTTCTGGGTGAGAAACATCCAGACCTATGTTGTGGATTATTTCATTATTTAGGTAGCATATTGAAAACCTACAAACATTTCGGAGGTACCGCGTGGTATAAATATGACGAGTCTTTCCGTCAAAAACTTGCGGTATATCCGGAATTAGAGTGGGGAGAAAAAGACGTCGGCCTATGAATTATTTTATGTTACCACAGAGGTTGAATCTTTTTTGTCAGCAAAGGAATCTGCTTCACTTATAATGAGTCAGTATGCAGATGGAAAAACAATTGCAAATACAAACATGAGTGCACCTTTTGCTCAGGGAAGCACCCAGCAGCAAAATGTTATAAAAAGCTAAATTGGCAAAATTCAAAAAACAACAAACCCAATAGAGCAAATGACACCACTGATCATACCAAGAATCATTCAATGTTTAAACTTCTATCCAAACAAAACGATGACGAAATACTAATGGACAGTTTCTCATTTGGGTTTTATGTATCTTTGTTTACAGGTTCGGGTTGTTCGTTTGTTGACAACTTGAAATCTGTAAATAAGAATAAATATGCAGTTTTAGAAAAAATAAATCCAAAAATTCTTGAAAACAGAGTAGCAGGTCCATTTAAATCTCCTCGGTTCAAAATTTTTTGAATATCCCCATTAGGGTTAGTCCCCAAAAAGGAGACAAACAATTACCGACTTATTCATCACTTATCATATCCAAAAGACCATTCATTAAACTATTTAATCGATAAGAATATCACTTCAGTACACTATGGTCTTTTGATCAAGCACTGCAATTACTAAATGAAGCAGGAAGAAATGCTTTATCAGCAAAAACAGATATAAAATCGGCCTTCAGATTACTACCAGTTACTATGACAAAGCACTCCCAATGGGTTTTTCACTATCCTGTTTTTACTTTGAAGCATTTTCAAGTTTTTTCCAATGAATGGTAGGAGGTCATTCAAAGGGTGGTTTTATAATCTACTACCTTGATGATTTTTCATTTATAGGTAGACATGGTACCAATGATTGTTACAACTTACTAAATACATTCAAAAATATTACAGGTTAGGGTACTTTCACACTTGCGTTCGTGGGATCCGGCAGGCAGTTCCGTCATCAGAGCTGCCTGCCGGATCTGCCATTTAGTGTGACAACTGACAGCATTTGTAGACGGATCCGGGTGCGGATCCGTCTACAAATGCATTGCAAGAACGGATCCGTCCCTCCGCTTGACATGCGGATGGACGGATCCGTCCTGCACTCTTTTTCACAGTTTTCCTGGTGTGCGCATGCACAGACCGGAAGGCCAAAACGCCTGACAGTGACTGAACGGAAGGCATACTGATGCAAACTGAACGAATTTCTATTTATTCAGATTGCATGGGGATATGCCTGATCAGTTCTTTTCCGGCATAGAGCCCTTTTGACGGAACTCTATGCCAGAAAAGAATGACGCAAGTGTGAAAGTACCCTTATTTCAATATACCATTAGCAGAAGAAAAAAATTGTTCTTCCCAATAATATCATCACTTTTTTAGGTATCTCTATAGACACGGTAAATATGGAATTTAAAATACCAGAAGAAAAAAATAGTTGTATCTCGAATATTATTGCGGAATTTATTATTGTCTTAGAAAACTACATTAAAAAGATTACTATTGGCTCTGGGCTCATTAAATTTCATAGCCAGTGTGATTCCAATGGGAAGAGTTTTTTCAAAACGTATGTACGCAGCTACTAGGGGGAAAACTCACCATTTGACGACATTCGATTGTCAAAACAAATAAAGGACGATATATGTATATGGCTTCACTTCTTGGAAAACTTTGATGGTAGAACAATCTGGCAAAAGGAATTTATTGACTCAGAGGCCAAGCAACTACTCATAGATCCGGCTGCATCGGTGGGCTACAGTGCATTTTACAAGAACCAATGGTCAGCTGAATTATGGCCAAAAAATTGGCTAGACAAAACAATCATAAAAAATAGTTTTCTTAGAACTTGTTCCAGTCTTAATAGCATTATCAATTTGGCACAATAAAACGTATTTTACTATTTTCTGTTGTTTTTGCAAAAAACTGTTTAGCTGCAAAATCTCAAGCAGTCATAAACATTTTAAGACATATTACTTTAACTTGCCTAAATAATAACATTTGGCTGAAAGCCAAATATATAGAAGGTAAGAACAAGATAATAGCTGAATTTTTTATCCCGGCAGAACTTTGCACTTTTCAGGCAATTGGTACCAGATGCAGAACCGACAGGAATCCCGTGCCCTCTTCAGCTATTGGAATTGATCTACAATTTAGTCAGTAATACTACAGCATCTAATACATGGGCTGTGTATTCAGCTTTATGGAACAATTGGAAAAAAATTTGTTCCGACAAAGATATTAAGGTATTAGATAACAAGATCGGGTTACGGGTAAGGTCTTACACCCAAGGCCCTCTATTTGCTCATTCTAAGTCACCTTTAACGAAATTCCAGTTCAATTTTATTCTAAAGGAATGTAAAAACAAAGCTGGGTTCAAAAATAAGAAAGTTCCTGCTCATTCATTCAGAATTGGAGCAGCTACTTTGGCATCAAAAATTGGTTTAAAAGAAAAAACGATAAAGAAAATAAGGAGATGGACATCAAACAGATATAAATTGTATATTACACCAGATTTATTAATATAATTCTTTTCCAGATTCGGTGAAGATGATCTGAATTATTGGAAATGAACTGATTTCGGCAGCTAAAAAACGATCTATAATAAAATTTAATTCAGACAACTTAGGCTTCAACGACAAGGTTACATTTTTTTTTTTGGAAAAATACAGTTGGAATGCGCATAAAAAACATTTACTCAGAATGTATTTCAGGGAAAGTTAAAAACCCATGAGTTAATAAAAGAGTTAAAAAATACGTTGGAAGACATACACTTACAATTCCCAAAAGCCAAGATTTTTTTGGGGAAATAACACCCAGATGGGTCTGGAGAGTTAAGAATATGATCTTCATGGAAAAGATCAAATTCCGTATTAATAAGAGTATTGAATAATTCATAGGAGCAATAAAAGGTAAAACTTACAGGCATATAGAGTTGAAAGAATTTGTCAGTGGATTGGACGAAGATTCCGGAAAGATACTATATGAATATGGTTTAGATATACTTAATGTTAGATTCCACAATGTGATTGAAGGTGGTTGCGGTGCCTGTTAGCTTTGCTATATGGCAGTATGGGGTAAAATCACCCTCGGGGCAGTCTAATTGTGGTTGGTTATCCATATATATATTAATTGGTTGGTTTTAACAATGGAGTTTTATGTAATAAATACAGGTAACATTAGGCACCGTGGCCAATTATATTCCACTAATAAATAAACTTAAATATTTATTCAAGATGTGTCTAATTTATTAATTACTGACCAACAGGGGTAGGTTTTATTTGGGTTATAGGACACCATGACCTGGTACATGTGCGCTTGGCAGCTGAAGACATCTGTGTTGGTCCCATGTTCATATGTGCCCGCATTGCTGAGAAAAATTATGTTTTAACATATGCAAATGAGCCTCTAGGAGCAACGGGGGTTTTGCCGTTACACCTAGAGGTGCAGTTCTGTTTGCACAAACATCTCCTAGCAACCATCAATAAAAAATGCATTGCACCCAGACTGCATCCGGATGCAATGCGTTTTTCACTGAAGCCCCATTCACTTCTGTGTGAACAGGACTGCATGAAAAACACAAAATATAGAACATGCTGCGATTCTCACGCAATGCAGAACTAATGCATGGGAAAAAAAATGCTCATGTACACAGCCCCATTGAAATGAATGGGTCAGGATTTAGTGTGGGTGCTATGGTTTCACTTCATGCATTGCACCCGTGCGGAAAACTGTGAAAGGGGCTTAAGTCCAGTCTTAAAAAATGGCTCCCATGATTTTTAATAAATGTGGCCCATTGAGTTTTTTAATCACTGTTTTCCGTGCAGGATTTTTGTAAACCCCCTTTGAGAAACCAACATTGGCATTTTTCAAAGAGAAGCAGAAGGGCAGAGAAGGGTATTTCGTTAGCAAACTAATGAAAGTGTTGTGCAGATAGGAGGTTATTGCCAGTTTAAGTGCATCCTTATCAGAAAGCTAATAAAGATAAAGGAGATGAAACAAGTGGGAAGGGCAGTCCTGTTACCACACAATGAATCCTCAGTGTCAGACCTTCCCGGGCCAACTAGAAAATCTGGTGCTAAATACCAATGTAAAAAACTATAGTAATAGAAAATCAAAGGAATAGAAACACACTCATGTAGTTAGTACATACTGACGTTGTTTTGCCTTTCTTTTGGCCACACGGGGGCGGTAGAGATTTTGCTGCAGATTTCACATGGTGGGCCGATGCCTAAGGGGCCACCTGAGCCCTCCTCACAGCCGAGCTGCCAGCAGGGTACATAACAATCTGAGGCTCTCAGCATTGATTAATAAAAGGAGCACCAGGTACATATGCATCTGGCTGGTGGCCACAGGTACCCTCCTGAATTCAACTGTACTTTTGTCCTCAGGAAAGTGATATAGTTTAATACTGTGGCAGGGGTGGCAGTATTTTGTGGCGCACTGTGGTATTTGGTTCTGCTGGAGCGGAATTTGGTGCTGCACTAACGTATTACTTGTGTTGCCCTGCCTTATTTCAGTTTGGATTCACCTACAACAGAGATGGCCAAACTGCGGCTCTCCAGCTGTTGCAAAACTACAACTCCCAGCATGCCCAGTCGGGAGTTGTAGTTTTACAACAGCTGGAGAACCGCAGTTTGCCCATCCCTGACCTACAACACGGGGACGCTTTTTTTTTTCAAGGGCCACTTTAAGTTTCCAGTCTACCCCTTGCAAAGAGGTAGAAATCTGCAGCATTTATTGTCATGCTGTGTATTTAAAATCAACACCTTAATTTAATTAATTTAAAGGGGTTGTCCAAGCCTCAGCGGTCTCATGCCGTTTACTAGTGAGGTCTGTAATTGGCTGCGGTCACGTGTGGTACACGTCTCATCATTGCTGCAGCTAAAACATAACATCAAGTGGCGGAGAAAAAAGCAGCAGTGGCCCTGGCCCTAGTGAAGAAGGCTTGGGGCAGTAAATATATATATTTTTTAATTACTTTAACAATGTCCCTGCCATTTTTTTTTTCTTTTAAAAAGCGACACTCCCTGGATTCTTTCAGATTTCCTAAAATGGTTGTTGAACAATCAGCCTTCTTCTGTCTAATCTTCTGTCTAATGTGTATGACCACCGGGGGAGGATCGGTATTAGACCCTAAAGGGGAATTTCCCCGTGGGTCGATGCCTTGGGGAACGCTCAAGCCCTCATCACAGGTGCATAATGACCTGATTCTTTCCTATGCACCTGGCCAGCGGCCGCAGGTAGCCTCCTGAATTCCTCTGTATTGCCATCCTCAATTTAATACTGTGGTGCAGGTGGCAGTATTATGTGCTGCACTGTGGTATTTGGTTCTGCTGGGGCAGTATAGGGTTCTGCACTATGGTATTGCTGGCTTTGCCTGTTTCTGTTGTCCCTGCGTACATATTTTGGTCTTGCCTTCTGTCAGTTCAAACCCACCTACAACCCACTCTCAAGGCCCACGATGGCCACCTTGTATTTACATGGGTTTTTACCATATGCTAAAAAATGTAAAGGGGTTTTTGGGTATACTGATGGCCTATCCTCACTGGCTTAGGGCGGCTCACAGTGAGCCACTGCCTTTTCAAACACCTGATCGGCGGGGGGGTTCGGATGTTAGACCCCAACCAATCTGATATAGGTCATCAATATCTAAGCACTGCACAACCCCTTTGATCATATACATGTTATGCTGGGTCCCACTCTGTTTCCTGCTTTAGACTGCAAGAATATGGTAGTTCATACTGCTGCTCTTGCTGTGTAAATTGCCATTATAAGTCAATGTCATCTGTCAAGTTTTGAAAACAGTGTAGTCCTGGCTCCTTTAAGAACAGAAGCCATGACAGCAGTGTGAACAGAACCTAAGGGCTCATGCACACTAATGTTTTTTTCCCCGTTTACGTTCCGTTTTTTGTGTTCCGTATACAAACTGTATACAGAACCATTCATTTCAATAAATCCGCAAAAAAAAAAACGGAAGGTACTCCGTATGCCTTCCGTTTCCGTATTTCCGTTCAAGGATAGAACATGTCCTATTAGTGTGTTTTGCAGAAACACGGATCCGCAAAACACGGAAACACGGATCTGCAAAACACGGACGGCTGCAATGTGCATTCCGCATTTTGCGGACCGCACATTGCTGGCACTATAGAAAGAATGCCTTTTCTTGTCCGCAATTGCAGACAAGAATAATAGGACATGTTCTATTTCTTTGCGGAAACGGAAACACGGATGCGGAAACACGGATGCGGACATCACATAGTGTGCTGTCCACATCCATTCCTGCCTCTATGAAATGAATGGGTCTGCAACCCTTCCGCAAAATTCGTATTTGCAACGTGGTTTCTGTTTATAATTGACACATTGTTAGATCTGTCAGAAAACGGATACCACCGGTGCCCGACAGACCCCCATGACTAACCATCGTTCCATCAAGTTCTGCAGACGTGTCTGTTATTTGAACAAAGCTTCACACACTATCAGTACAGGTTTTCTGCCTTTGGATCTAAACAGGAATGTCTTCAGTCACTGTGAGCAAGCAGAGATCTTGAAAATGGAAATAAAGAAATCTGTATACCTTCTCCTTATATAATAGTATCAGAACATTAACAAATATTGGGAAAATCTTCTAAATGGAAAAAAATGACTTTCCCAAAAAATGGAGAAAGTCTTGAAAAACATGCAGTATTATTGCAGCAGTGAATGCAGGGGATTTTTAACCTGTTCCCCAGCACCTGCTCCAGTCGGGAGTTTAAATATGGCGCCCGCTCACGAATACAGCGGACAAGATTGCCGCAAAGTGCCTGCTGTTTTAAACACTTGGCACCTGGGGATAATGTATTTGATCGACGATAACCTTGTTCGCATACATTTAACCCCTCAGATGCTGTGGTAAAATGTGGTCACGGCATCTGGGATGATAAAAAACAGGGGGAGCTGGATGTAGTGTGCTGCAGCCTCTGTCCTACTTAGTGACACAAGGCTGTCAGACACTAGTTTCTATGGAGAGTCTGCCTGTGGCAGGGCTTCATAGTAACTTAGTGTAAGGCCCCTTTCACACGGGCGTGATTTCCATGCGGGTGCAATGCGTGAGGAGGACGCATTGCACCCGCACTGAATCTGGACCCATTCATTTCTATGGGGCTGTGCACATGAGCGGTGATTTTCCCGCATCACTTCTGCGTTGCGTGAAAATCGCAGCATGCTCTATATTCTGCGTTTTTCACGCAATGCAGGCCCCATAGCAGTGAATGGGCTGTGGGAAAATCGCAAGCATCCGCAAGCAAGTGCGGATGCAGTGCGATTTCCCCGCATGGTTGCTAGGAGACGATCGGGATGGGGACCCGATCTTTATTATTTTCCCTTATAACATAGTTATAAGGGAAAATAATAGCATTCTAAATACAGAATGCAAAGTAAAAAGGGTGATTAAGGGTTAAAAAAAATATAATATTAACTCACCTCTTCCAATTGAGCGCATAGCTGCCAGTCTCCTGTTGTGTCTTCAGCTGGGGTGGTAAAGGACCTTCCGTGACGTCACTGGGTCACATAGTCCAATCACATGCTTCCATCATCAGTCCGGCAGTCACTGATAGCCGGACCCCTGCTGTACGTGCCGGGTGGCCATTGGGTCCCCGCGCTGCTGTGACGGGGACCCGATGGCAGGGAAGGCAGTCTGATGCCTTCCTTAGGCATCGTGGCTGCCTTCCATGACAGCCTGTGAGATCCAGCTCCCTGGATCTCACAGGCAAGCAGGCTGAAGTGTAATACACTTACAGCCAATGCATCACAATACAGAAGTATTGTGATGCATTGCAAAGGGGATCAGACCCCCAAAAGTTAAAGTCCCAGAGTTGGACAAAAAAAAAAGTGAAAAAAGAAGAAGAAAAAGAAAGTTTTACAAAAAAATTAAAAGTTTCAAGTAAAAATAAAAAAAGCGCCCTCTAAAGTAAAGAAAATTGTAAAAAATAGGAAAAAAAAGAAAAGTAGACATATTAGGTATCGCCGTGTCTGTATCAACTGGCTCTATAAAAATATCACATGACCTAACCCTTCAGGGGAACACCATCAAAAAATACAATAAAACTGTGCTAAAAAAAACATTTTTTGTCACCTTACATCACTAAAAGTGCAACACCAAGCAATCAAAAAGGCGTATGCCCCCCAAAATGATACCAATCTAACCGTCACCTCATCCCGCAAAAAATTAGACCCTACCTAAAACAATTGCCAAAAAAATTAAAAAACTATGGCTCTCAGACTATTGAGACACTAAAACATGATTTTTTTTTTCAAAAATGCTTTTATTGTGTTAAATGTAAAAAAAAAAAAAAAAGCAGACATATTATGTATCGCCACATCCATAACAACCTGCTCTATAAAAACACCATATGACCTAACCCCTCAGGTGAACACTGTAAAAAAAAGAAAAGAAGAAAAAGCCATTTTTTTGTCACCTTACAAATAGCAAGCGATCAAAAAGTCATACTCACCCCAAAATAGTGCCGATCAAACAGTCATCTCATCCCGCAAAAATGATACCCTACCTAAGACAATTTTGTTTAAAAAATTATATCATTGTGTAAAACGTACATAAATAAAAAAAGTATACATATTAGGCATTGCCACATCCGTAACAACCTGCTGTATAAAAATATTACATGACCTAAAAAAAAACAGTGTCACCTTACAAGACAATCACCCCCCCCCCCCCCCAAAAAAAAAAACACTATGGCTCTCAGAATATGGAGACACTTAAACATGATTTTTTTTGTTTAAAAAATGCTGGTATTTTGTAAAACTTAAATAAATAAAAATGTATACATATTAAGTATCGCCGCGTCCGTAAGAACCTGCTGTATAAAAATATTACATGAACTAACCCCTCAGTACACTGTAAAAAAAGTAAAATAAAAACGGTGTACAAAAAGCCATTTTTTATCACCTTACATCACAAAAAGTGTAATAGCAAGAGATCAAAAAGTCATATGCACCCCAAAGTAGTGTAAATCAAACCGTCACTTCATCCCGCAAAAATGATACCCTTCCTAGGACAATTGCCCAAAAATTAAAAAGACTATGGCTCTCAGACTATGGAGACACTAAAACTTGAGTATTTATTTTTTTAAATGACATAATTGTGTAAAACTTACATAATTTAAAAAAAAGGATACATATTAGGTATCGCCACGTCCGTAAGAATCTCCTGTATAAAAATATCACATGACCTAACCCCTCATGTGAACAAATGACATTTTTTGTCACTTTACATCACAAAAAGTGTAATACCAAGTGATCAAAAAATCATATGCAACCTAAAATAGTAAAAATCAAACCGTCATCTCATACCATAAAAATTGAGACCCCACCTAAGACAATCGCTCAATAAATTTAAAAAAAAGATGTCTCTCAGAATATGCAGACACTAAAACATGATTTTTTTTCACAATGCTTTATTATGTAAAATTGAAACAAACAACCAAAAAAAGTAGACGTATTTGGTATTTTTGCGTCCGTAAAAAAAAACGGTGCCAAAACAGCTATTTTTTGTTACCTTGCCTCACAAAAAGTGTAATAAAGAGCAATCAAAAATCATATCTACCCTAAAATAGTACCAACAAAACTGCCACCTTATCCCGTAGTTTCCAAAATGGGATAATTTTTGGGAGTTTCTACTCTAGGGGTGCATCAGGAGGGCTTCAAATTGGACATGGTGTCAAAAAAACAGTCCAGCAAAATTTGCCTTCCAAAAACTATATGGCGTTCCTTCTGTGCCCTGCCGTGTGACCATACAGCAGTTTAAGACCACATATGGGGTGTTTTGTTTGGCTGTTAACCCTTGCTTTGTTACTGGAAAAATGGATTAGAATGGAAAATCTGCCAAAATTTCAGAATTTCATCTCCATTTTCCATTAATTCTTGTGGAACACCTAAAGGGTTAACAGAGTTTTTAAAATCAGTTTCGAATACCTTGAGGGGTGTATTTTCCAAAATGGGGTAACTCTTTTGAAGTTTCTACTCTAGGGTGCATCTTTAATTGTGACATGGCAGCTTAAAATTATCCCAGTGAAGTCTGCCGTTCCTTTCCTGCCGTGTGCCCATACAGCAGTTTACGACCATATATGGGATGTTTCTGCAAACTACAGAATCAGGGCAAAAAATATGGAGTTTTGTTTGGCTGTTAACCCTTGCTTTGTTAGGGGAAAAGAAATATTAAAATGAAAATTCTGCTAAAAAAGTGAAATTCTGAAATTTAATCTCCATTTTCCATTAATTTTTGTGGAACACCTAAAGGGTTAACAAAGTTTGTAAAATCAGTTTTTAATACCTTGAGGGGTGTAGTTTCTAAAATGGGTGGTTTCTATTATGTAAGCCTCACAAAGTGACTTCAGACCTGAACTGGTCCTTAAAAAGTGAGTTTTGGAAATTTTCAGAAAAATTTCAAGATTTGCTTCTAAACTTCTAAGCCTTCTAACGTCCCCAAATAATAAAATGGCATTCACAAAATGATCGATACATGAAGTAGACATATGGGGAATGTATAGTAATAACTACTTTTGGCGTTATTGCTACATATTATAAAAGTAGAAAAACTGAAATTTAGAAATTTGCTAATTTTTCCCAATTTTTTGGTAAATTTGGTATTTTTTTATAAATAGAAATGAAATGTTTTTGACTCAATTTTACCACTGTCATAAAGTACAATATGTGACGAGAAAACAATCTCAGAATGGCCTGGATAAGTAAAAGCATTTTAAAGTTATTACCACATAAAGAGACACTGGTCAGATTTTATACAGTCCTGTAAGGCTGTCTGCACACACAGCAGATTTTGTGGCAGAAAATTCAGCTATTGAAAATCCGTTCCATTTATTTGAATGGGGTCGTTTTGGCAGGAAGCACATGAACTTCTGCGCTTTTCATTTGGATGGATGCAACTCATTTCCAGTCGCAGACATTTCTGCAACAAAAAGTGTAAAGAGTGTGAAGGAGCGTTTAGAGCCCATTCACATGGCGGCTTTTACCACAGAATTTGGTGCAGACAACAACGCCAAAGACTCACTGGCGGTTGCGTCCTTTCTGCCTCCCATACATCTCAATGTAGGCTAGATCTGAAGGTCACTGCGTGACAGCTTATAGTCATTGCCATGCTGAGAAGGGACGTGTCTGTTCTCCGCGCGGCTTTAGGCCCCATTCACATGTCCGCAATTCTGTTCCGCATTTTGCGGAACGGAATTGCGGACCCATTCATTCCTATGGGGACACGCTATGTCCCGCCCGGATCAGGAATTGCGGATCCGCACTTCCGGGTCCGCACTTCCGTTCCGCAAAAAAAATAGAACATGTCCTATTCTTGTCCGCAATTGC
Source organism: Bufotes viridis (assembly GCA_033119425.1). Taxonomy (NCBI): domain Eukaryota; kingdom Metazoa; phylum Chordata; class Amphibia; order Anura; family Bufonidae; genus Bufotes; species Bufotes viridis. Next base: position 177,701,610 of record CM065592.1, read on the forward strand.
GGACAAGAAAAGACATTTTCTATGAGAGTGCCGGCGATGTGCGGTCCACAAAATGCGGAACGCACATTTCCGGTGTCCGTGTTTTGCGAATCTGTGGATCCGCAAAACACACACGGACGTGTGATGGAGCCTAAAGCCACCATTTCATGATCCTCAGTGCTGCCTCTCATTGAAATGTATGGAGAAAGGATTCAGCCACTGGTTTTCAGAATGGCTGTCCGCAGCATAAGGGCTTGTTCACACGACCGTGTCGTGTTTTGCGGTCCGCAAATTGTGGATCCGCAAAACAGACATTTATAAAAATGCCTATTCTTGTCCGCAAAATGGGCAAGAATAGGACATGACTCATAATATTTGCAGGGCCATGGAACGGAGCAACGGATGTGGACAGCACACGGAGTGCTGTCTGCATCTTTTGTGGCCCCATAGAAGTGAATGGGTCCGCACCCGAGCCTCAAAAAATGGGGCTTGGATGCGGAACCAATTCATGGTCATGTGAACAAGCCCAAATTCTGTAGTAAAATCGCCTGTGTGAACGGGCCCTAACTCTTTGGTGACTTCTATACTGGTGTAACAGTCAGAAGTGGTCTTCTAATTGGTGTAGTCCTCTCAAAGAAGATGGGCAATGTGTATAATGTATGGTGGAACTGACAAATCTGTCACAGGAATTGTGGTCTGTATAAGGTGATGGTCACATTTGTGGTGGAGGTCCCGTTACGAGCCTCTGTCACAGGCTCCAAAAGAAAACTCCGCACAATAACATTAGAGTCCATTCACACGTCTGCAAGTGTTTTGTAGTCTGCAAATTGCGTATGCGCAAAACACTAACACTGGCCAGGTGCGTTCAGCATTTTGCAGACCACACATGGCCGGCCCTGTGATAGAAATGCCTATTCTTGTCCGTGGCTGGGGATAAGAATAGGGCATTCTCTATCTTTTTTGCGGACTGCGGAAGGGAACTATGGATGCGGACAGCACACAGTGTGCTGTCCACATCTTTTGCAGCCCCACTAAAATGAATAGGTCCGCACCCGTTCCGCAAAATTGCTATTTACAGTCAATGGGGCGTGTTGTCGGGGAAGCCAGATGTCGAAATGCTCTGCAGATGTGAAGGTAACCCAAGGAGAGTGGTCTTCTAGAGAGGTTTCCCTGTCCATGCCCAGTACATTTTCCAGTCAGTGCTCTCCACAGATGGACAATATGCCATCTGCAGCCCTTGCCCCATGTGTCTGGTAAAGTGCTTTCATATGGTAACCAAACTCCAAGTGCTCCCCTGGGCTCACCCATAATGATGTCATGTGGTGTCATATGTGCAGATAAACACCCCCGCCATAATCTCCAGTTTGATGATACGAGTTAGTAATTGTAGTGTGTTTACGGGTGAGGTGTTAATCTGGAGGAAACTGAAGGAAGGCGACATGAGCCAGCCATTAATCAGTATGGACGGCTGCCTGTTCTCTGCTGCGGTGACACTGGAGTGTGTGACGGAGGCGGCAGTCAGTCATGTTGCCGTCTATATTCGCGCCCTTTTCTTCTACTCTCTCCATGGTTTTCTTTATTTCTGGCGGCCCTGCCTCTCATACTCCATTAAATGCTATTTCTTCCTTCATTTTGTATGTCCTTCACCGTCTACAAGTCGTCTCCTCACAGCCGCCCTCCCATCTCTATTAGTGTTCTGTCTTATTCTGCTATGTGCCCTGTTAGCTGCGGTCATCCCTCCTCCCCATCGTCTGGGTTCTGTAAAATCCTCGGCAGCCTCCTCTTAGGATCCCCTTTTGCTTTGCATCCATTATCGCCTCCCCTCCCTCATCCCATTCTTTCAGTGTGTATCAAAGTGTCCACTTAGCCGGGTAGGGACACATGACAGAGCTCGGCTGCTTTCTCATGTTCTCTACTTGTTAGTGGATGCAGGGAGTCACTTCTGCTTTCCATCATGTCTCAGCCTGAGGGGAGCGAGTGCTGGAGAAAGGGCGGGAGAGGGGGGAGGCCAAGAAACTTGGAGACAAAGAAAGGGGGATAGGCGGACAATATGGAGGGATGGGCAGGAGAAGATTTACCTGAGGGGGCTAGGGTGAGAGGAGAAGATGAGGGTCTGGCTGAATCAGCAGCTCCACGGGAGACATTTTCACCAGGTTTTATTAGGTTCTGCCTGCTATTGTGGACTTGGAATAGAAAGTTTTAAAATAATACAGTAAATCAAAGCAAAGGCATTTTGATATATTATTCTCTTTAATATACACTTTTTTTATTCCTACAGGTTTTTTTTGGTATGTGACCAGGGACTGGCAGTGAAAGAAGATCTCAGGGTCCAGGTGGATGCTGTTGGCAGGCGCTTCAGCCCCTCATAGTGAGAGGAGGGGGTCTGATCGCTCCACTATTCATGGCCTGCGTCTGGAGTACTCATGAATTGATGTCAAGGCCGTGTTCACACATCATGGAGCTTTAGCTGCGTATTTCGTGGCTAATATCTGACAGCTAATATCTAATATCTGCATGTGAATAGGGGATTTTAGTTTACATGCTCTGGGGAAAAAGGAATTGAAAAAAAGAACAGATTTCAAAATTCACAAGATGTTGATTATTGCTGTCAATTCTGAGTTGAAAAGCCAAAACTATAATGGAAGCTAATCTATGTTCAGAACCGCTGGCCAATCCATGGCAGAAATCCGAGTACAATGTGTCTTTAGAATCCCAGTTAGATTTGTCTAGTGCCTGACTTATGTAATAGGGAGGTCTTTTCCGTCTCAATACGAGCTTACCAATCGGACTCAATGGGAGAAACAGTCTCCTATTGGGCTCAAGCTGACTGTACAGATCAGGTAGCTGTCAGCAGATCTTCCGATTCATATGCATGCTCGACTTGGCCAAGCATGCATATGTGGTGAATGGGAGAAGAATCAGGTAATTGAATCCAACATGTCTGATCCTTTTCTCTCCCTGAGAATAGGTCATCAATAGAAAAAGCCTGGAGAACCCCTTTAATGCAAACCACCGTTGCAATGATGCTGGTGCATAACTGATGCACACGATCCATTTTTTTAACCCCTTCTTGACATATGACGTAATAGTATGTTATAGCGGCAAGTGACTTGCCGCATTTTGACGTACTATTACGCCATGGTGATCGGGCGGGCACCCCGCAGTCCCTGATACCTGGGAACCCTGCTGTATCTGCCGGGATTGCTGTAAAAGCCGATAGCCGATAGTGTAGGGAGCCCATTGGGTCCCCGCGCTGCTGTGACAGGGACCCGATGGGTGACAAGGCAGCCCGATGCCATGCACAGGCTGCCCAATGCCTTGCATGGCATCGGGACCTGCCTTCTTCGGGGGCTTAGGAGATCCAGCCCCAGGTTGGGTCTCCTAGGATACCTGTTAGCGTATCACAGATGTATTATGATGCAATGTAGAGGGAATCAGACCCTCAAAAGTTGAAGTCCCAGAGTGGGACAGAAATAAAGTTTTAAAAAAAGCAAAAAAGTGTTTTTAGTAAAAAAAAAAAGTAAAGTTTCAAGTAAAAAAAGAAAAAATGCCCCTTTCCCCTGATTTTATATAAAAAAATCGAAAAAACAAAACAAAAAAACACACATATTAGGTATCACTGCGTCCGTAACGACCAGCTCTATAAATATATCACATGATCCACTCTGTCTGATAAATACCATAAAAAAAACTGTGTAAAAAAAAAACATTTTTGTCACCTAACCTTACATCACAAAAAGTGCAACACCAAGCGACCAAAAAGGCGCATGTCCCACAAAATGATACCAGTAAAACCGTCACCTCATCCCGCAAAAAATGAGCCCCTACATAAGAAAATCGCTTAATAAATTTAAAAAAATATAGCTCTCAGAACATGGAGACACTAAAACATATTTTTTTTTGTTTCAAATATGCTATCATTGGGTTAAAGTGAAATAAATAAAAAAAAGTATACATATTAGGTATTGCCGCGTCTGTAACAACCAGCTCTATAAAAATATCACATGGCCTAACCCCTCAGCTGAACACCAAAAAAATAAAAATAAAAAGAGGGCCAAAACAGAATTTTTTTTTGTCACCTTACATCACAAAAATTGCAACACCAAGCGATCAAAAAGGCATATGCCCCCAAAATAGTACCAATAAAACCGTCACCTCATCCCGCAAAAAATGAGACCCTACCTAAGACAATCAATAAAAAAATAAAAAAACTATGACTCTCAGACAATGGAGACACTAAAATATGATTTTTTTTATTTTCTTCAAAACTGCTATTATTGTGTTAAAGTGAAATAAATAAATAAAAAGTAGACATATTATGTATTGCCGCGTCCGTAACAACCTTCTCTATAAAAATATCACATGACCCAAACCTTCAGATGAACACCATAAAAAAACTAAACAATAAAAACAGTGCCAAAAAAGCCAATAAAACCGTCACCTCATCCCGCCAAAAATTAGACCCTACCTAAGACAATCGGTCAAAAAAAAAATATATAACTTTCAGACAATGAAGACACTAAAATAGGATTTTTTTTTGCTTCAAAACTGCTATTATTGTATTAAACTGAAATAAATTGCGTCTAGCTACTGGTATGCCACATAAACGCGACCCTCAATCTTCGGAGTTGTTTCCCCGTGCGCATTTTGCCACATTTATTTTAAAACCAGAAAAAGTGCAAAAATGTTCTATTTTGTCTAATATCATCTAAAGTTCCTCAGTGGGTTTCCCTACAAAAAGTAGGATATCATCCACAAAAAATATTGTCTGCAGGACTTTATGTCCCACTCGGATATCAGTAAACTGTCCTTGTCTATTAAGGTAACGTACTAGGGGTTCCACCGCTATTTTGAAAAAGGGGGGATAGGGGACATCCCTGTCTGCTGCCTCTATGGAGCTCAAAGGGGACAGACAGAAAACCCGGTGTACCAATTCGAGCTTGAGGTTTGTCATATAATTTCTCGGGGTATGTTCGAAAGGGTCCCCGGAAACCAATTCTGTCCAGCACCCGCTCCAGCCACTCCCAATGAATATTATCGAATGCTTTTTCGGCATCTAGAGTGACTAGACCGGGCCCCACCGGCAGCTCCATCCACAGCCACCAACACCCGTCGCACGTTCGTAATTGCCGATCTCCCTTTTACAAAGCCCACCTGGTTCGGGCTTATCAGACTGGGTAATATTTGCGTCAGCCTGTTGGCCATAAGCTTAGACGGTATTTTAACATCCTGATTTATCAGGGAAATCGGACGATGCGAAGATGGGTCCTCAGTGGGCCTGTCAGGTTTGGGTAACAGTCTGATTTCTAAAGACCTGCAATACCTCGGCTGGATCAGACCTGACCGTTCCGGTGTGGGCTCGAATCCTATGTAAATGGTGTACTGGGCGACGCCCTTTTGCTAAATTTGCCAGCAATCTACCCGCCTTATTGACGAATTTGTGGAGTTCAAGTTCTCACTGGGCCTTATAGAAGTTCTCCCTTCGGTCAGCCCATAGGTCAAAATCCCTTGCGCTCCTCAAGCCAGATCTGTTTATGTTGGGGGGAGTGGGACTGTATAAAATCCCCTTCTGTATTGTAATGCATTGGCTGTAAGTATATTAGGCCCCATTCACACGGGCGAGTTTTCCGCACGGGTGCAATGCATGAGGTGAACGCTTTGCACCCGCACTGAATCCGGACCCATTCATTTCTATGGGGCTATGCACATGAGCGGTGATTTTTATGCATCGCTTCTCTGTTGCGTGAAAATTGCAGCATGCTCTATATTCTGCATTTTTCACCCCCGTAGAAGCGAATGGGGCTGCGGGAAAAGAGACGGGATCCGATCTTTATTATTTTCCCTTATAACATGGTTATAAGGGAAAATAATAGCATTCTCAATACATAATGCTTTGTAAAATGTGGGATTAAGAGATTAAAAATAAAAAAATTAACTCACCTCATCCACTTGATCGCGTAGTTGCCGATCTCTTCTGTCTTCTTCAAGCATTAGCTGCCATCTAAAGGACCTGTGGTGACGTCACATCACATGGTCCATCACCATGGTGATGGACCATGTGATTGGACCATGTGATGAGCTCAGTGACGTCATCACAGGTCCTTTAGCCGGCAGCTAATGCTTGAAAAAGACAGAAGAGATCAGTAACTACGCGATCAAGTGGATAAGGTGAGTTAATTTTCCATAGGCAAAATAATAAAATTTACAGAATACTCAACCCGAACTTCAGTGATGAAGTCCGGGTTAAGGTCTGGGTATCAAACATGCCGATTTTTCCCACACACGTGCAAAACGCATTAAAACGCTTTGCACTCGCGCGGGCAAATCGCGCATTTTCCCGCAACGCACCCGCCTCTTATCCAGGCGCCAAACGTGACGCCCGTGTGAAAGAAGCCTTACTCACTGTAATTCACCTACAGCCTTCTTCCTGTGAGATCCAGGGGGCTGGATCTCACAGGCTCTCCCGGAAGGCAGCCACAATGTCTAAGGAAGGCATCAGGCGTACTTCCCTGCTATCGAGTCCTAATCACAGCAGCATGGGGACCCGATGGCTACCCCCACGTCTGAAGCCCGCACATGCCGCGGTCATCGCTGACAATGGCTGTGCAGGGGTTAAAGTGCCGGTATCGGTGATTTCACCGATACCGGCGCATACAGCAGGGGTCCGGCTATCAATGACTACTGGACCCCTGCCGCTGATTGGGTGGGCACAGCCCCTGCCCCTGCCCGATCACCATGACATACATGTACGGCGCTGGGCGTTAAGCCACGTCCAGATATGATGTACATGTAAGTCATGGGTCCTTAAAGGGTTAAAGATGGGCCAAATTTGTGAAAAAGTACGTCCAGCACGTCTCAAGCAAAACTGAGTTCAAGTATTCCCCTCATGATAAATTCCCCCATAATGTTTTTATGTATGTATTTTCAGCTAGATCTATTTAAAGGGGTTATCCGGGAATTAAGAAAATGAAAATATATAAATATTACTTAATAATAAATATATTTTCAAATACCTTTCATTATTTATTATGGCTCGTTTTGTCGGGGGAGCAATTATCAGGGGAAACAAAATGGCCGCTGTCCTACCAGTGCACACAGAACCTGTCTTAATCACACAGGAGGACAAGTTACTTCACAACACTGAGGTAAACAGCTCCTTCATCCTTCTATCTGCCCTGCTTCTCAGGGATTATGATCCTGAATACAGCTGATAAGAACTTTAGCTGAATCTCTGGGGAATTTAGTTCAGAGGAGACATGAAGTACAGAGAGGATGGACAGGACAGACTGTGGTAATGGAGACTGCATACAAGTGCTCATTACCCCCCCCCCCCTCCTCTCTGTACTGTACTTCATGTCTCCTCATCATTTCCATTCCCACAGAGCAGAGAGGAGGATAAGTCAGCTCTTCAGCTCAGTGTTGTGAAGTAACTTGTCCTCCTGTGTGATTAGGACAGGTTTTGTGTGTACTGGTAGAAAGGCGTCCATTTTAGTTCTCCTAATGATTGCTCCGTAGACAAAACTAGCCACTCTAATTACATGCCAATGGCATCCGCAGCATGTACAGTGCTGACAGAGAGAGCGGACTCCCTCTGTCTCCCATCGGCACCCCGCAAATGCGATTGTGGGGTGCCGACGTGTGTGAAGGCTACCTGGCATTCTGATGTAATGCCCCGGTCTGGGCTGTAGTAATTTCAAGCTGGGTGCGCCTCTCTGGTGCAGCCTGCTGGTCAATGTCAGAATAGCATTACCATTAAAATGAAATGCACTATAGGGATAGTGCATTGCATTTTAAAAGCAATCAAAAAGCTGTCTGTTATAGTCCCCTTGTGGTACTATTAAGTTGTAAAAAAAGCAAAGAAAAGAAAACTAATTTATTCAATAAAAAAATCGCATAAAAAATTATGCTTTTTTTCCATTGAAAATACGCTTTTCAATTAAAGAAATTGCAAAATGACCCGGACTAAATAAATATCACATAAATTATCCCTTACAGTGAACGCCGTAAAAAAATAAAATAAAAAAAAAGACAGAACTGTTAATTTATTCTTAGTTGTCACCGAAAAAACGTAATAACAAGCAATCAAAAATACCAATACCAATGAAAAATACAAGTCTTCCCACTAAAATCAACCCATCACACAACTCCAGATAAAATAAAAATAAAAAAGTTATGGGTCTTGGGAAGCAGCAATGCAAAAACATTTTTTTTCTTTTAAAAAAAGGGGTTTCATTGCAAAAAAGTAGTAAAAAGTAAATAAAACTATATGTATTTGGTATCACTGTAATCGTACTGACACAGATAATAAAGATAATATGTTATTTATACTGAAAAATTAACACCGTAAAATTTATAACGTAAAAACGCATTGGCAGAATTGTTTTTTCCATCTTCCTCCCAGAAAGAGTTAATAAAAGTTAATCAGAAAGTTAAGTGTACCCCAAAATGGAGCCATTGAAAACTACAACTTGTCCCGCAAAACAAGCCCTCATAATGCTATATAGCCGGAAAAATAAAAAGGTTATAGCTTTTGGAATGCGACGATGAAAAAGGGAAAAAAATGCTTGGTCAACAAGGCCCAAACAGGCTTGGTCAGTAAGGGGTTAAAGTCATATCTTAGCTTTCGCTCACTCCTCCTTTTTCTGACATTTTAATTATGGTGAAAAACTAGGGTCGTTATTGATCCCAGGGGTGACTTTGAAAAAGAGGAGAAGTTGTGTCTGTCCTTTCCTTTTATGATTCACTTCCGATTTTGGCTTCCAAAACTTAATGCAGAAACCTGACCATGTGGCTGTACCCTTACGGCAGCTAACAAATGTATTACAGGTGCTTTTATCATTTTGATGCAGTTTAAAGGCTATGTACACCTTTGGAGGCAATTTTTGTTTATGATTGCATTTTAATGTTTGGCTAAAAATCATATTTTCAATTGGTCTTTATAAAAAGTTGATATTGAGCCATTCTCACAAAGGGTTAACATTTTTCTAACTGTGTGACTGGTACTTTCACTTTATGACAGTCACCTAAAAACCCCTATTTCTAAACTACTAAAAGGTCATAAACACTTATTTAAGACACATTTTTATCAGTAAGATAAGGAGAGATAAGGAGCCAGTCTGCTCCTCAGATGACTGAAAAGACAAAAAAATCTACATGCTGCTAGTAGAGCATGTCAGCTCTGTACAGAAAAAAGGTTTCCATATTGTTAATAAAGACCAATTGAAAAAATGATTTTTAGCTCAAAATAAGTACAGTGCAATAATAAAAAAAATTGCCCCCAAAGGTGTACATAGCCTTTAACCTGTTACGGACATAGGACATACCGGTACGCCCTTATGTTCTGGTACTTAAGGACACAGGACGTACCGGTACATCCTGTGTATGTCCGATCACCGCTGCTCGGCCGGCGGTGATTGAAACAAGGTACCTGCTGAAATCATTCAGCAGGTACCTTGTTACAATGCCTAGGGGGGTCCTGTGACCCCCCCCCCGTATCAGTGATCACTGCAAACCGCAGGTCAATTCAGACTTGCGGTTTGCAGCACTTTCCGAAGTTCCTGATCTGCGTGGATCAGAAACGTAAAAATGGCCAAACTTTTAATTTTTAACCCCCCATCCCTTGCAGCCCTCAATCATATTTTGCCGGTGAGCGATGCAGGGGGGGTTGCAGGCGGTGCGGCAGGAGGGATCACGATCCCCCACCAGCCTCCTCTCTAATATTCATTGGTGGCCAGTGGGTAAACCAGAGTGTCAGCACATTGCTGACACTCTGGTATAAACGGCTAACATCTGTGCTGTGATGTCAGCCGTTTAACCCCTTCCATGCCGCGGTCTGTATTGACCACTGTATGGAAGGGGTTAACAGGGAGGGAGCTCCCTCTCTCTACCATCGGGGGCTGCTGTGCCCTTACAGCCCCCGATTCTTGATGGGATCACAGAGGGAGGGGGCCCCCCTCCCTCCCCATCACCCGCTGCTCTGTTTTGGCAGCGGGTGATGGTTACTTTGGCAACAGGGCGCCTTTACAGGCATCCTGCTTGCCATGGTAATGGTAACTCTGATCAGACTTCTGCTAAAAGCAGAAGTCTGATCAGACTTTCTAAAGTAAAAAATACAGTACAGTACAATATATAGTGTACTGTACTGTATTATACAGACATCAGACCCACTGGATCTTCAAGAACCAAGTGGGTCTGGGAAAAAAAAATGTAAAAATGAAAACATACATTTATCAATGAATAAAAATTAAAAAAAAAAAATACACTACACATATTATGTATCGCCGCGTCCGTAAAATCCTGCTCTATAAAAATATCACATGACCTATCCCCTCAGATGAGCACCATAAAAAATAAAAATGGTGTAAAAAATACATTTTTTTTGTCACCTTACATCACAAAAAGTGTAATACCAAGCGATCAAAAAAGCCTTTGCCTCCCAAAATAGTACCAATCAAACCACCATCTCATCCCGCAAAAAATGACCCCCTACATAACACAATCGCCCAAAAAAATATGGCTCACAGACTATGGAGACACTAAAACATGATTTTTTTTTTCTAAAATGCTGTTATTGTGTTAAAGTAAAATAAATTAAAAAAAAGTATACATATTAGGTATCGCTGCGTCCGTAAACACCTGCTCTATAAAAATATCACATGATCTAACCCCTAAAGTAAATACCGTAATTTTTTTAAATAAAAACTGTGTAAAACAAAAACATTTTTGTCACCTTGCATCACAAAAAGTGTAATAGCAAGCGATTAAAAAGTTATATGCCTCCCAAAATAGTGCCAATCAAACCGCCATCTCATCCCGCAGAAAATTATACCCTACATAGGACAATCGCCACAAAAAATAAAAATAATATGGCTTTCAAACTATGGAGACATTAAAACATTATTTTTTTTTTTTCAAAAATGATATTATTGTGTAAAACTTAAATAAATAAAAAGTATACATATTAGGTATCGCCGCATCTGTAACATCCTTCTCTATAAAAATAACACATGACCTAACCCCTTAGGTGAACACAGCAAAAAAATATATATATATAAATACGGTGTCAAAAGCCATTTTTGTCACCTTAAATCACAAAAAGTGTAATAGCAAGCCAGCAAAATGACATATGCACCCCAATATAGTGCCAATCAAACCGACATCTCATCTCGCAAAAAATGAGCCCCTACATAAGACTGTCGCCCAAAAAAAAAAAAAACTATGGCTTTCAGAATGTGGAGACACTATTATGTAAAACTGAAACAAAACGCCCCAAAAAGTAGTTATATTTGGTATTGTCGGGTCCGTAACAAGCTGCTCTACAGAAATAACACAATATTTAACCTGTCAGATCAACGATGTAAATAACAAAAAATAAAAACGGTGCCAAAACAGCTATATTTTTGCAAATTTTCCATTTTAATCAATTTTTCCAGTAACAAAGCAAGGATTAACAGCCAAACAAAACTCAATATTTATTGCCCTGATTCTGTAGTTTGCAGAAACGCCCCATATGTGGTCGTAAACTGCTGTATGGCCAAACGGCAGGGCGCAGAAGGAAAGGAACACCATATGGATTTTGGAAGGCAGATTTTGCTGGACTGTTTTTTTTGGCACCATGTCCCATTTGAAGCCCCCCTGATGCACCCCTACAGTAGAAACTCCAAAAAAGTGACTCCATCTAAGAAACTACACCCCTCAAGGTATTCAAAACAGATTTTAAAAATTTTGTTAACCCTTTAGGTGTTTCACAAGAGTTATTTGCAAATGGAGACGAAATTTCAGAATTTCTATTTTTTTGTTACCTTGCCTAAAAAAAGTGTAATATAGAGCAACCAAAATTCATATTTACCCTAAAATAGTACCAACAAAACTGCCACCTTATCCCGTAGTTTCCAAAATGGGGTCACTTTTTTGGAGTTTCTACTCTAGGGGTGCACCAGGGGGGCTTCAAATGGGACATGGTGTCTAAAAACCAGTCCATAAAAATCTGCCTTCCAAAAACCACATGGCCCTCCTTTCCTTCTGTGCCCTGCCGTTTGGCCATATAGGAGTTTACGACCACCTATGGGGTGTTTCTGCAAACTACAGAATCAGGGAAATAAATATTGCGTTTTGTTTGGCTGTTAACCCTTGCTTAGTTGCTGGAAAAAATGGATTAAAATGGAAAATTTGCCCCAAAAAAAATCAAAATTCAGATAAGTAAAAGCGTTTTAAAGTAATTCACACATAAAGTGACACTGGTCAGATTTGCAAAAAATGGCCTTGTCCTTAGGGTAAAAATGAGCCCGGTCCATAAGGGGTTAAAGGGGTTGCCCGGGTTCAGAGCTGAACCTGGACATACCCACATTTTCACCCAGGCAGGCTTCCTGATATTAGCATCTCCTTGGGCTCTCCTTGGCCTGTGATGTAATGCGCAGGACAAGGTTTTTTAGTTGATAATAACACGCTGCTGGGCGGAGGCCTTGGTACAATCTCTATAAAAAAGCCTTTTCCCTGCGCGATTCAGAACAGGGCAAAGGAGAGCATCGGAGCATGAAAAAGCTCCAATGCTCATAACAGGGGGTCTGCCTGGGTGAAACTGTGGGTATGTCCAGGTTCAGCTCTGAACCCGGACAACCCCTTTAAGTCTAAATTAGGAGTGCAGTCAAGAAAGAGAAGCGGAGTCGTTATGTACTTCCCCTCCATTTTCAATCCATGTCTGACATTCATATCAAAAACTGCACCAAATAACGTCATCAAAACATGAGAAACCAGGCTATGGTAATTTGGGCTGCACTTCCATGCACTTTCTCATTAAAGGGGTTAAAGACTAATGGGGTCCTTTATCAAACTGGTGTAAAGTAGAACTGGCTTAGTTGCCCATAGCAACCAATCAGATTCCACCTTTAATTTTCCAAAGGAGCTGTCATTGCTATGGGCAACTAAGCCAGTTCTACTGTACACCAATTTGATAAATGACCCCATACATTTTTTAACAGACCTTTTCCGAATGACTGGACCCATTGGGGTTCATACTTACCTGGTTCCCCGCAGCTGGATTAAGCCTGCATCGCTCCACGGCCGCCTCAGCAGGTCCAGGGTCTCTGGGATTTAAAATCCTATTGATGGGCGTCACGAGACTGCTGCACCCAATCACAGGCTGCAGAGGTGACCTGTCACCCATGCAGTTTGTCAGTGGGTCATGTGCTGCACAGGTGACAGATCACTACTGTGGCTGCAGCGATCATGTGATGCCCCTCAACAGGATGTTCATTCCGGGGACCTGCTGTGGAGTGATGCAGACAGAATACAGTGGAGGGGACTAGGTGAGTAAGAACCCAACTGTGGGTCCAGGCACTCTGAATAGGTCTGTTAAAACAGTTTATTCTTGGATAACCTCTTTAAGAGTGAAAACTGCTGTGAGATTTCCCTCATTACATTTAAAATTCCGTCAGATGCTCTTTACAGCAGACTAGGTGCTGTCACTCACTAGAATTTGTGTCAGAAAGTGACAATTTGGAGTCTGCTGCTAAGGATTATATGACAAGAGTTTTAAATGTTATGCAGGAAATCTCAGTGCAAGGAAAAATTCTCTTTAAACTGTAAAAGAGCTCATTAAAGCTAGTTACAGCACAGTGTAGCAGCGCATTGTGAAAGTGGTAATCCCCTTTTGTTTGCATACAATAAAAGTACATGAGGCCTGCACTATGAAATTATTATTATTTATGTGAAAGCACCATTATTTCCATGGTGCTGTACATCTAAGAAGGGGTGTACATACATAGTAGAAAACAAGGAGCAAGAACTTAGTAACAGACTGTTCCAGAGGGGAAGAGAGATCGTGCCCTATAAATAGTACTAACCTTAAAGGGGTTTTCCAACATTCAGGTGAATTTTGAAAAACCATTTAATTGTGCTGGATGTAACTTTTTGAATACAGTATACCCACAGTCTTGAAGAAACACCTCCATGGCCTGCTGTGTGTGCTTGGTCTATTGGGTAGTGACTAGAGATGATCGAACTTTAAAAAAAAATTCGGCGTTCGGGTTGTGGTAATCGCCGCATCCCATTATGGATTCTACTACCGCGGACTATCGCGGCATATGGAATCCATAAGGGGCGGCTTCCACCAACCCGAACTGTTGAACAGCCGAAGGACCTGGGGTGACGTCACCGTCATGTGATCAGTGCAGGGGGCGTGGCTCAGCACGGGATCAAATCTGACATGTGGTAATACCTTTGGAACACTTTTAGGCCCCTTTCACACGGGCGAGTTTTCCGCGCGGGTGCAATGCGTGAGGAGGACGCATTGCACCCGCACTGAATCCTGACCCATTCAGTTCTATGGGGCTGTGCACATGAGCGGTGATTTTCACGCATCACTTTTGCGTTGCGTGAAAATCGCAGCATGTTCTATATTCTGCGATTTTCACGCAACGCAGGCCCCATAGAAGTGAATGGGGATGCGGGAAAATCGCAAGCATCCGCAATCATGTGCGGATGCGTTGCGATTTTCCGCATGGTTGCTAGGATACGATCGGGATGGGGACCCGATCGTTATTATTTTCCTTTATAACATAGTTATAAGGGAAAATAATCGCATTCTAATTACAGAATGCAATGTTCCCGGAGCTTTAAAGGGTTAAAAATAATAAAGAGTTAACTTACCTTCTCCCATTGTGCAGCAGAGCCCCAGAACGTCTTCTCTCTGATAGTTTGGATGCTTGAGGACCTGTGGTGACGTCACAGGGTCACATGGTTCAATCATAGAAGCATTTGAGTGGACCATGTGACCCATGTGATCCTGTGACATCACGGCAGGTCCTTTATCCAACAGATGTTGGATGAAGGACCTGCCGTGATGTCACAGGATCACATGGGTCACATGGTCCACTCAAATGCTTCTATGATTGGACCATGTGACCCTGTGACGTCACCACAGGTCCTCAAGCATCCAAACTATCAAGAGAGAAGACGTTCTGGGGCTCTGCGCGTACAATGGGAGAAGGTAAGTTAACTCTTTATTATTTTTAACCCTTTAAAGCCCGGGGAACATTGCATTCTGTAATTAGAATGCGATTATTTTCCCTTATAACTATGTTATAAAGGAAAATAATTACACATACAGAATACACATCCCGAAACCGGACTTCAGTGATGAAGTCTGACTTCGGGTCTGGGTACCAAGCATGCGGATTTTTTCACGCGCGTGCTCAACGCACTACAAACGTTAGCACACGCGCGGAAAAATCGCGGCGATTCCCGCAACGCACCCGCATCTTATCCGGGTGTCAAACATGACGCCCGTGTGCAAGAGGCCTTACTTATCCAGGCCATCCTGAGATTGTTTTCTTGTCACATATTGTATTTCATGACAGTGGGAAAAGTCAAATGATTTCATTTTTATTTATAAAAAATACCAAATTTGCCAAAAATTTAGAAAGATTTGCAAATTTCCATTTCTCTACTTTTATAATAGATGGCAATAACCAAAAATAGTTATTACTTTACATTCCTCATCTGTCTACTTCATGTTTGGATCATTTTGTAAATGCTATTTTATTATTTGGGGCCGTTAGAAAGCTTAGATGTTTAAAAGCAAATCTTGAACTTTTTCAGAAAATTTCCAAAACCCACTTTTTAAGGACCAGTTCAGGTCTGAAGTCACTTTGTGAGGCTTACTTAAGAGAAACCACCCAAAATGACCCCATTTTAGAAACTACACCCCTCAAAGTATTCAAAATTGATTTTACAAACTTTTTTAACCCTTTACGTGTTCCACATGAATTAATGGAAAATGGAGATGACATTTCAGAATTTCATTTTTTTGGCAGATTTTCCATTTTAATCATTTTTTTCCAGTATAAAAGCCAGGGTTAACAGCCAAACAAAACTCAATATTTTTTGCCCTGGTTCTGTCGTGGTCGTAAACTGCTGTATGGGCACACAGCAAGGCGCAGAAGGAAAGGAACGTCATATGGTTTTTGGAAGGCGGACCCTCTGATGCACCCCTAGAGTAGAAACTCCAAAAAAAATACCCCATTTTGGAAACTACTGGATAAGGTGGCAGTTTTATTGGTACTATTTTAGGGTACATATGATTTTTGGTTGCTCTATATTACACTTTTTGTGAGGCAAGGTAACAAAAATAGTTGTTTTGGCACCGTTTTTATTTTCTGTTATTTACAGTGTTCATCTGACAGGTTAGATGGTATTTTATAGAGCAGGTTGTTACGGACGCAAAAATACGTTGCCAAATATGGCTACTTTTTTGAGTTGTTTGTTTCAGTTTTACATAATAAAGCATTTTTGAAAAAAAATATTTTTTAGTGTCTCCATATTCTGAAAGCCATAGTTTTTTTTTAAATTTTGGGCCACTGTCTTATATAGGGGCTTATTTTTTCATTATGAGATAATGGTTTGATTGGTACTATTTTAGGGTGCATATGACTTTGATCACTTGGTATTAAACTTTTTGTGATGTAAGGTGACAAAAAATGGCTTTTTTGACACAATTTTTTTTATGGTGTTCACCTGAGGGGTTAGGTCATGTGATATTGTTATAGAGCAGGTTGTCACGGATGCGGGAATACATAATATGTATACTTTTTTGTTTATTATTTCACTTTAGCACAATAATAGCAGTTTTGAAGCAAAAAAAATTATATTTTAGTGTCTCCATTGTCTGAGAGCCATAGCTTTTTTATTTTCTGACCGATTGTCATAGGTAGGGTCTCATTGTTTGCGGGATGAGGTGACGGTTTGTACTATTATGGGGGGCATACACCTTTTTGATGGCTTGGTGTTGCAATTTTTGTGATATAAGGTGACAAACAACTTGCTTTTTTTGGCACTGTTTTTATTTTTATTTTTTTACAGTGTTCACCTGAGGGGTTAGGTAGTGATATATTTTTATAGAGCAGATTGTTACGGATGTGGCAATACCTAATATGTATACTATTTTTTTGACACAGTTTATTTTTTATTTTTACGGTGTTAAGCTAAGAGGTTAGGTCATGTGGTATTTTTTATAGAGCAGGTTGTTACGGACGCGGTGATATCTCTACTTTTTTATTTATTTTTAACACAATAAAAGCATTTTTGAAACAAAAAAAATCATATTTAGTGTCTCCATTGTTTGAGAGCCATACCTTTTTTATTTTTTGACCGATTGTCATAGGTGGGGTCTCATTTTTTGCTTGAGGAGGTGACGGTTTGTACTATTTTGATGTAAGTTGACAAAAAATTTTTTTTTTGGGGACTGTATTTTTTTTTTTACGGTATTCACCTGAGGGTTTAGATTATGTTATATTTTTATAGAGCAGGTTGTTACGGACGTAGCAATACATAATATGTATACTATTTTTATTTATTTAAGTTTTATACAATATATCATTTTTGAAACAAAAAAAATCATGTTTTAGTGTCTCCATAGTCTGAGAGCCATAGTTTTTTCATTTTTTGGGCGAGGTAGGGTATAATTTTTGCGGGATAAGATGACAGTTTGATTAGCACTATTTTGGGGTTCATCTGACTTTTTGATCGCTTGCTATTACACTTTTTGTGCTGTAAGGTGACAAAAAAAATGACTTTTTTTACACAGTTTTTTTTTTTACAGTGTTAACCTGAAGGGTTAGGTCATATGGTATTTTTATAGAGCAGATTGTTACGGACGCGGTGATACTTAATATCGCTACTTTTTTTTTAACACAATAAAAGCATTTTTGAAACAAAAAAAATCTTGTTTTAGTGTCTCCATAGTCTGAGAGCCATAGTTTATTTTATTTTTTGGGTGATTGTCTTAGGTAAGGGCTCATTTTTTGCAAGATGAAATAACGGTTAGATTGCTACTATTTTGATCATTTGGTGTTGCACTTTTACCCTCAGTTCACACTTGCACGTTTTACAGCGCATTCGAACACGCTGTAAAACGCATAATCGATGCAAACCAATGCTTTCCTATGGGACTGGTTCACATTTTCGCGTTTTACAGTGCGTTCGAACGTGCTGAAAAACGCCCGACGCATAAACAAGTACTTGAGCTTTTTTTGGGGCGTTTGTCGCGCGTTTTTCCCCATAGACTTCAATGGGAAGCGCAACGCTTGTATTTTGTGTGTTTTTGACACTGAAAACGCGTGTTCGAACGTGCGTTTATGAATTTGCAACATGCTGGAAAGGCCAAACCCCAGGTGCTAGGCACAGTTTGGAGAGAAGCCAACACTGCAGTCAATCACACAAACGCACGTAAAACGCGGGTTTACTATTGCCAAAAACGTGCACAAAAACGCGCGTCTCAGAAACGCTCAGGTGTGAACCCAGCGTTAGTGATGTAAGGTAACAAAAAATATTTTCTTAGCACAGTTTTTATTTTATTTTTTTGACGTTGTTCACCTGAGGGGTTAGGTCATGTGATATTTTTATAGAGCCAGTCGATACGGATGCGGCGATACCTAATATGTCTACTTTTCTTTTTTTACCTATTGTTTACAAATTTATTTTTGGAACAGGACGCTTTTTTTTTTTTTTTTTACTTGAAACGACTCTTAAAGTTACAAGAGCTGAGTATTGAGGTGCATAGTGCATAAGAGTCGCCAACGGTCTGCTAACTGATTATCTACAGAGCTCCAAACCTCCTCTGGCATTAACATCACCACAACTGTGCACTGAGAGCTTTATTGCATGAGTGTCCATGGCCAAGCAGCTGAATGCAAGCCTTACATCACCAAACATCAGATGGAGTGGTGTGAAGCAATCTGGACTATGGAGAAGTGAAAATGTGTTCTGTGAAGTGATGAATCACACTTCTGGCCTTTGATGGATGAGTCTGGGTTTGGCGAATGCCAGGAGAAAGTTACCTGCCTGACTGCATTGTGCCATCTGTAAAGTTTGGTGGAGGAAGGATGAAAGGAAAATTCTGTCGGGTTGTTCTTAGGTCCCTTATTTCAGTAAAGGGAAATCTTTATGCTTCAGCATGCCAAGACATTTTGGACAATATATGTATGTTTCCAACTTGACGGGAATAATTTGCAGAAGACCCTTTTCTGTTCCAGCATGACTGTGCCCCAGTGCACAAAGAAAGTTTCATAAATGCCTGGTTTTGTGTTGCATCTAAAATATTTTCGAAAGGGTAGACAATGACAGATCAATATGACAACCAAAAAAGAATGGTGGAACATTATTTGGTGCGGTGGACCACACCACTAATTATTCAAGAGGAAAGTGCCCTAAAAATCAGTGTATTTCATTCAGCAGGAACAGAATGTTCCATACTTTCCAAATTGTAATGTTGCTGAGCATAGGATATAGCCAGTTTTTAGCCATTTTAGTCTTTGTGTAATGTAAGCTGGTGTTGGCCCATCTGCACTGAAATTGGTCCAGTAATGTGGGTGTGATCGTAAAGGCTTATCCGAGATTAAAATAAATTGAATATTTTTTAGGTATTTGTCCAAAAATCTGTTCACAAGATGCCTGAATGCAGCAATGCAGTGAACGGCCATTGTTTGATTTCTAACTCTTCAATGTAGAAAGCAACATGTGGGGAATCCAATGTGGATTTTGGTTCTCAGATATGGTCTGACATTTTAGCAAAGAAATGAGAAGTACAAAAGTTACAAACTTCCCTTCATTATAGAACTATGTGTAAATAAATTATATGCTTACAATGTGAAAGTTAACCAGCACTTCATATACTTCTATGTCCTAGTGAACTCAACTTCAGCCAAAGCAGCACAGCATTTAGTTGAGCACCTTCATTTCAGCAATCGGTGGGGGTCTCAGCACCTAGGCGTTCAGCCAAGCACTGTGTTCCATTGGTTCTCCTTGTTGGCCGAAGAGGGGACAATAGACGTCTATGAGCCCATCATTAGCTTCCGAAGAGAGCCAAATGCAGCTAAAGGGGCACAGCACTTGGATGGGAGATTCTGCCCCTTCATTGCAGCGATTGGTGGGGATCTCAGCACCCAGACTGTGGCAATGTCAAGAAGTTTTATGAAGTGATATTTTTAAATTCCACTGTTGTGACGTTTTATGGTATCATGGTGTGAATAGCTTGTATGAGCTATTTGCAGGACTATTACTAGTCAGAAACAGCTGTACCGACCTCTGATGCAGCCGTTGGCTTACCTCCCTTTTTAGAAACATTTGAAATATTCTGTAAGATGGCACTACAAATCCTAGAATGTTATATCAGTGTTACAATCACAATTAGACTGTGGAGACGGGATCAGTTAGAGGGATTGCTCCGAGGTAGAAACGTGTCCCTAAGGCCTCATGCACACGACCGTTTTTTTATGCTGTCCGCAAAAAGGGGTTCCGTTGTTCAGTGATCCGTGTCCGTTTTTGCCTTCCGTTGTGTTTCCGTGTGTCTTCCGTTTTTTTAGCGGACATGACCCAAAAGATTTTACCAAAAGACAGGCTGACAATGTTTCCCAAGTGCCTGCCAAGGGATCCGCAAAAAAAACGGACACGGAACACGGATGACACACGGATGGCCATCCGCATTTTTCACGGACCCATTGACTTGAATGGGTCCGTGAACCGTTTTTCACGGACAAGAATAGGACAGGTTATATTTTTTTGACGGACTGGAATCACGGACCACGGACGCGGAGGACAAACGGTGCATTTGCCGAGGTTTCCACGGACCCATTGAAAACCAATGGGTCCGCAGAAAATCACGAAAAACGGAGCAACGGACACGGAATCAAACAACGGTCGTGTGCATGAGGCCTAAACCACAGAATTCAGCTATCTCCGGTCGTCCCACATAGAATAAATGGAATGGCAGTGCGTATGCCTGACCTGCCACTACATTCATACAGGGACATGGGATCCCCATTCTCTGATTGCTGGGGATCTGCCGATCCGATCTGTATCTCCTATCCTGTGGGGTCTTAAAGGTCTTGTGCAGGATTTTTTTAAACCCCCCTCCTGCGGTCCCTATGAAGAGATCTATACTTAAGTGCTCCTTTGCGGCTCTGTGGCTCTCAGACCGTCTTCACTGCACTTTTGGTCCCCAACTCCCCACCTGTCAACTTCTGGATGGATGTGGTCACACGCGCCACTACATGCAAAGACTGGCCTCGGTGGTGACTTGGCTCCAAGCAGCACGTGACCCAGCAGTAATCTAGTCACAAGGAAGAATTTTTTTACAAAACCCTGGAAACCCCTTTAAGAAAAACACAAGTATGACCCCAGTAAGTGGTAAATGAATTTACCACTGAGGCAAGGGGTGGGGGGCTCTGAATGCATGCTTTAATAGCAACAAGCAGCTCTGTATGTTTACTCCTTAGTAGAAATGTGACCTGCAGGCACATTCTATATTACACGATATATTCTCTTTCATGCCGGCTGGCAGTGTATGTTACACTTGGTGGCAACCTCTTAATACACAGAGCTCTGTCGAGCTTTTAACTATTTAGAGGCTTTTAATAAAAGTTAAGTTTTAATCACACTAATAAGCAGCTACATTTGAAGGGAACCTGTCACCATGAAATGCAGTGCAGTCTGCAGGCAGCATGTTATAGAGCAGGAGGAACTGAGCAGACTGATATAGTTGTATGGGAAAAAATTCAGTATAACATGTATTTCTATCTTGGCACAACCCTTTTAGTGATCACTTATATCCTGGTTATTGCCTGGTTCCAAGACAGGGGCTTTGGTTTTTTCCAGAAGGGATTTTGGTTTTTCCAGAAAATATATCACAAAAATTGTAGACTGCAGTAATGTTATTGCCGCAGAAACCTGATGCACCGATTATAAGTAAAGGGTATCAGTCAGGACTCTTTTCTGAGGGGAACAGTTTGTCGAAATTGCCTTCATAGCCAAAATTAATTTAGTAATGAAAAATAATATCATATACTTTAAGCAGTCCATACATATTTACACTCCATAACGCATACAGTCATATCAGAAAACTTCAAAGTGTAATATTTTCCGCTAGAAACTTTATCTCATCATGGCGTTTCTGCCTAGTGAAGGATATGGAGGGGATTATGAGAGGAAAACAGGATGATAAAGAGATAGATGAAGTGAGAATATGCCTGGTATTAGTGCAAGCAATAAACCAGTCAGTGTGAACGGCTGCTCTTTGGCAGCCCGCTCTTGATTTCCCAGTAGAAAGTGTTTTCCTGTACAGAATGCAATGACTCCGCAGTGTGCATACTGAGGGCCATGTGAAAGCGAGACAGTTTACTCTAGGACTCTGGGGTCCTCAGTGTCACACATGTAAACTGTCAGCTTGTTCTGCTTTCTTTCCATGTCTGTGTCCTGCAGCCGGCCTAGTGACAGTAGCAATCTGTGAGAGGCCAGACTGACATTCCAGGGTGGAGATTTTCTGTCACCAGTGACCTTGGAAAGCACTAGAGATAATAAACCTAGGAAGCGTGTGTGTGATGACATGAGGTTTAAGAAAATATCAGCCAAATGCTATGCAGCTAGCTCTCAGGACACACCGACTCACATTTACATTCCATGTTTATGCTTTGGTCTAGTCTCCTGCCACAGATCTGTAGAGCTAAGCTGACCCCAATCGATAGGGCTCATAGAACACATATTTTGCTAAATTGATCAAATGCACATTATCTAAACGCTCTCATTTTTAGATTATATATATATATCATTTGTGGTTAACTATGGAGGCATCAAGAAGACAGTTTTGCCCTGGAACTTTCTTACTAAACAATCTAATAAAATATGAGATAATAATAAAATAAAATAAACTATCCATAAAAATGTCCATAAACAAAATCAGTTCATCAGCAGGCGGCTACCACACCTACAACCACCAGTGCACGTAGATAATATACGTTTTTCTCCGATCCAGTGTCTCTCCATGAGGCACTTGCTTCGTCCTCATCCTGCTCTAAGGATGCTCTGTGCGACCAGACCTCCTCAGGGCTGTTCATCCACCAGGCCTCTAGGCTCCAGGCCCAAGCTTAGGGAAGTGAAGGGTTTTTCAGAGAAAGAAAAAATACTGACAAACTGATTGTCTTGAACAGTTGCCTGTCATAAAACCATCCCATTGTATGTTTGTACCTGACTGGTTTTGCCTCATTGGCTTTGTTGGGGGTATACAGACATTCAGTCATGGGAGGGAGGGGAGGGGGTATAAGTGACTGAATACATATTAGTATACCTCTGGTGAGGCAAAACCGGTTGGGTACAAAGATACATTGGGATGGTCTTATGATAGAGAGATGCAGAACTTGAGATGAATGGTGTGGATTATCCACATGGGCTGGTGGTCGTAGGGGTGGTGAACATAGCTGCCCACTGATAAACTGATTTTGTTTATGTACATCTTTATGGTCAGATGCTTGTCATTATCTTATACTTTATTAGATTGTCTAGCAAGAAAGCTCCAGGGCAAAACAGTTTTTCTTGGGCTATTAAGGCTATAAGGAGAGGAGATACAGCATGCCTATGGAAGCTAATGGAACTGTGAGCATTCGGATGTGTTTTGTATCCACAGTATATAAAAGTAAAGACACAATAAATTGATATGAAAACTGCACAGGCCAAGCATCTGCTTATTCTGCTATAATATTTTGTGCAAAATAAAGGTCTAATATATATGAGATGGAATGTTTCACAGTACTTGCACTCTCCCCTTGCAAATGTACAGTATTTGCAAAGAGGTATGCTGTTGCTGTGGTATTTAAAGCAATTTTCCTGTATTGCCTAAATGTCATCAAAATTGCCAAGAACAAACAAGACCATAGCCTCTCCTGTTGTTGTTTGGTGCCACGCTTGTTAATTTTCTACTGTGGGTATGGTTACCCTTCAATGTAGCTGGTAGCAGTGTATTGAAGGTTCTCTGTGACCAATCACTAGTGAGCTGTGTGGTCACGTGACTTCATGGTACTAACGTGGCTCAATTGGATGTAATGTATGAGGATTTATCATCCATAGCAGTTCACAAGAGTGTGGAAAAAACATTTATGGTGCATGACAGTGGTTGTCCGTGTCCCAGGGTATACAGAAGGAAGGGCACAGGACTGGATAGCTGTAATGGAGGAATCAAGCAACTTTTAAGACTTCCCAGTCCCTATTGCTAAGTTTAGCAAACCGAATTCTACATAGACGGAATTAATAGTTGCAATTATCAAACCTTTATTTTTACCAAAATGGAAAACCTGACATACTGTACATATATTGCCATTTGGCTAGAATCGTGGCCAATGCCAGGAAATTTTGAAGTCCAAGAAATTTGGCGGTGATGTACACTTACCAGATGTAGACAGGGTTGTGGCAGCTGCTCGTGGGGGAAAGGATCGCAACACAACCCAACTGCTGAATAAGTAATAAATATTTTTGTAGCCAAGACTCAAGCAGCACAAAGTACAGCGTTCCAAAACTAGGTTCACACAGTGCAGTTCCTGCAGGCATCCTTCTAAGGCAGTTGGTCGTAAAAATAGTCTAAAGCAGGCTTTACATAGTGATGCTGATGAGATGTTTGGGATTATTGAGCAATCATAGAAAGGTACATAAAACTAGTTTTTAGAGTAGAGAGCCTTTTAGGACGAAAGCCTTTAATTTAAATAAAAACCCTCTGGGCAAAACTGATACCTTCCTAGTGGAGGTCTGGAGGGTCAGTGCATGACACAGGCATTCAAAGGACACTGAAGGGTGTATTCATATGCGGCAAATTGCAGTTCCAGAAATCCATGTGCTTGTCACCTAAGCAACCCCATTTAGGTGAATGGAACTGATTTTCAGTTGCAGAATTCTGCTGTGTGTGAATATCCCCTGAAGAGAAAAGAACTCTCCCACATTCTAAGGCTACATTCACACGACCGTATTTTTCATTCTGCATCCGATCCGCATCCGTTTCCGTTTTTTGCGGAATAGATACGGTCCCATTCATCTCTATGGCCTTTTAAAATTTCCGTAAGTTGTCCGCATCCGTGTGTCCGCATATTTCATCCGCAAAAATATGAAGCATGTCCTATAATTGTCCGCAAAAATCGGTCCGCAGCCCCATAGAAGTCAATGGGTCCGCAAAAAACGGATAACATACGGAAAGGTTTCCGTATGTTATTCGTATTTTGCAGATCCGTTTCCGTATTATTATTAGAATATTTTATTGAAGAAGAAAAAAACTATAGATTCAAGATGCCTCGTATAGATGTCAGCAAGCTCATAGTGCTAATCCAAGACAGGCCTGTAATTTGGGACTCTAGAAAGGATATTTATCATGACTGTGTCAGAAAGGAGTTCTCTTTCAAAAAAATTTGACATGATGGTCGCAGAGAAAAGTGAAATAAATTCCAGCACACCACAAGAACCACAAATGAGCTCTATCCAGCTATAGAAGCACAATAAAATGGCGCCTGAATGAACATGTGACTTCTCCACATTCGTTTCCTTGACAACTAATTTTATCTCTCTTTTTTTTTTTCCCCTCCCTCCAGTTCAGTATTTTGCGGATCCGCAAAAAACGGAAGACATACGGAAGCCTTCTTCCGCAAAATGCGGACATACGGCTTCCGTTTTTTGCGTCCGTAAAATACGGATGAAAAAAATACGGTCGTGTGAATGTAGCCTAATACTGAGTAAGCTACATCTATTGTCTGGTTTTGCAGTCAGTTGGGGTCAAGGGAGCTGTGGCCAGTCAGGGAGATGTGGCTGACACGCGGACCCTGTTTCCCAGACTGAGCACAGTTGTGTGAATCAGCCCTTATAGGGCTGCACTAGGTAGGGGCCCGGCAGTCCAGGGCAGGGCTTCACTATGAAGTGCTGTCTGCACTGAGCTATTTCAAAACCCCTCCACAGTGACAGCTGTAGCAACCAGCCAGGAGACCACTACAGATGTCACTCAGAGCAGAGGGGAGGGACAGTAAAGCAACTCAATGCAGAGGGCATAGTGCACTTCAAATTGACAAAAATAAACTTCATATTTCCACTACTCCTGATAATGAAAGCTTCCCAAAAGGTATATTTTACTGCTTTCCCTAGCCCCTACATTGTCATTTGACCAAAAAATTTTAAAAAAATAGATGTCTGGGGGAGAAAAACGCCAGAAAATGAGGGGGAAAAACACCCCAAGGGCATGCTGTGATTAAAATATTTGTTTTGCTTTTAATCATTCCCATAGACTTCCATGTAACATCTGAAGCTGGATTTTTTTCCCCAGAAAGTGCAGCAAAAAAAAAAAAAGTCAGTAAAAGAAATATGTCAAACAATGCAAAGCAACAAAATTGGCTACAAAAGACTGTGCGTGACATTATTCTTACTGTGCATAAGGAGAAATCTGTCAATCAGCAGCTGGAGGGTGTGGGAAGTGTGCATATCATGACTTTGCAGTGGCTGTCCACTGCAAAGATTAATATCTAAGTTCTGAATATCTGCTGATCTATAACCGATTAGTGACATACCAGTGAAAGCCCTCTCCAATGGCAGCATAATGGACCCAATGGGTTCCCTTCAAATAAGACATTTTCATGACTCTTGCCATGAAGTCTTTTCCAAAGACTTCTGGTAGCTGCCACCAGGAATAGCGTACTGCATATGTATTTATATTTCTCCCTTTCAGTGGGAGCTGTATAAATATGCATGCAGAGCACTCCCCCTAGTGGTGGATACAGGAAGACAATTTTTTTTAATTTACTGTAATGTCATGGCTATGTGACCGTTTATTTGGGCACTTTTTTGGAGGGGGCACTCTGCTGCATTGCTAATAGAGTCTTTGGGGTTGTCCTTATTGGGACATGATCAGTATTTGTTGGTGGGATGTCACATGTCAAATGACTATGGTATGTATAGGTTTTTATCTATAAAACCAATATTTTCTGCATATGTGTTGACCACATTATACAGTTTATACACCACATTATACAGTTTATACTGTTTTTCTGCAAATGTGTATTTTATGCAAGCGTGTTACATCTGCATGGCCATGAATGGATGGTATTAGACAAAGGCAGGGGACTTACAAAAACTCTTTGTGAGCACATTCTTCCTGTGACCCAATCATTTGTGCAGCTCTCATTCAACATACCGACATTTGTGTTACAAATGAAAGCACCAACATGGAGGTTACCATTTCTGTTGAGCAGTGATAATAATTGTCCAGTTTTATACTGCGCTGGCATATCTACATCTTTCTAAAGGGTATTACATAAAAGTCAGTAGATCTGAACCTGAAGCAATTAACTACCATCCCAAAAATCCGTTTGAGGTTAGATGAAGTTTGATTCCGACTTTGCGCCTAGAGTGAATCTAGGGTAACCATGCATCACTTTACTCTTTTGACTGTGGCGGTGTTAGAAAGGAATGTTTATGTCTTTGAATATGAGGGTAAGTGAAGAGTGACACTGTCAGCATCCTAATATCTGTGAATTTGGCTCAGTCTTCAGCTACACAGAGACATCAAGGCAATTTATGGGGCAAGTTTCTTTTCTGAACTGTCAGGATTTTTTTTTTGTGTGTATGTCAAAAAACAAACAAAAACAAAAGAATGCTGGGGGAAAATGCTCGCTGTTAATCAATAGGGAAATATAATCAATACCATATTTTTGGCATTTATTTTCATAGTTGACTTTCCTTAAAAATGTTGCCTGCCTTTGGGGTGGTCTTTTTAAGGCCATTTTTCTTTCACAGATATCAATTGTAACAAAAACTGGACCAAAAACAGCCTGTGTGATGTGTATGCTGGATTTATACATTAAAGAGGACCTTTCAGCAAAAAAAAATTGAGATACTTATACCATCTTGTAGGGCTGCTGCCGCTGATGTCCGCACACAGTTTTTTTTTTCAAACGCCCCCCCAGTTCGCCCGCAGCGCTCCCAGTATCTTCTGTGCCTCTTATGCTAATGAGGCAACTTGGTTATAGTAGGAGGTTTCATTTAGTTATGGTGGGCGGTGTCTCTTCTCTCTGGCAGCGAGCGCATCCAATTGCAGCGCTCCTCTCTTAGCCAGGGCTCCCTGGCTAAGAGAGGAGCCCACCATAACTAAATGAAACCTCCTACTATAACCAAGTTGCCTCATTAGCATAAGAGGCACAGAAGATACCAGGAGCGCTGCGGGCGAACTGGGGGGGCGTTTGAAAAAAAAAAACAGTGTGCGGACATCAGCAGCAGCAGCCCTGTAAGATGGTATAAGTATCTCATGAATTTTTTTTTGCTGAAAGGTCCTCTTTAACTTAATGCATTTTTTTTTTTTTACGAAAGCCAGCAGTGAACTATAAAGAACAGAAATATTTAAAGGAAAGACTGACAATGTCTTCTATTTTGTACCCAAAGGCACTGTTCACATGGCAAAATACATTGTGGCAGGTCAGAAGGTAATCTGCCTCCGAGAACAGGTCATTTTAGGCAGTGGAAATGCCCCTAAGTACGTACTCAATACACTGTATTTTTCCAAATTCCCATAGGATTGAATGGGGAATAGAGAGTCCAAATCATTTCAAAGATGTAACATGCAACTTAGGCCTCTTGCACACAACCGTATGCCCTCATATGAGTGCGGGACAATAGCCCCGCGGGCGGCCCGACGTGCACAGCATCATTGTTAACTATGATACTATGCGCTCCCATGCGCACTATCAATGCTGCTTATGGACCGTATGTCTCGGAGGGCATACGGTCGTGTGCAAGAGGCCTTATAAAGTGTTTTTTTTTAAACAGTTGCATAAACATGCACCCATGTGCTCTAGGGCATGTAGTTCCCATTGAAATCAATGCAAAGTTAGGGTACTTTCACACTAGAGTTATTCTTTTCCGGTATTGAAATCCGGTAAAGGGTCTCAATACTGGAAAAAACACTTCCGTTCTGTCCCAATGCATTCTGAATGGAAAGCAATCCGTTCAGTATGCATCAGGATGTCTGCCATTTCCTCCCTTGTACGGTATTTGACCGGACAAAATACCGCTTCTAGCTGTGGTATTTCTTCCGGCCAAAATTCCGGAACACTACCACATTGAAATGTATTAATGTCGGATACGGTACTAAGTGTTCCGGAAATTGTCGCATCGCTGGATACGGTTTTCTTCATAACTTTGAATGAAAAATGAAATACTGGAACCGTTATTCCGGATGATACTGGAAAGACGGATCCGGTATTTCAATGAATAAGTCTACCGGGTCCGGCAAAAACAGCATTCCATTTGCACAACGCTAGTGTGAAAATACCCTTACTTGGTAGCATTGTCTACACATACTCTGCCATCCACCATGTACGTAAAAGGGCTGTTTTAAGCAGCAGAACACACAGCTTTTTTGTCATGTGAACATAGCCTGCAGGAACCCAGCCACAGGGAGTCTTGGTCCTTTTTATTTTTTTATTTTGTGTAGTTCGCAAATCATGAATTTCAGAGTCTCCATTACAGAGTCATAGACTATAAAGGTTAGCAGACTGCAAAAAAACCAAGACTTTAACAATTATCAATTTTAATCTCTATTTTACTTTTTTTTTTTTCTGGCCATATACTTTTTATTATTCTGGTACATTTGAGGTACACATAACGTACTGATTTAACTTTTATTAACCTTTTTTGGGATTGTAATGTAAAAAAGCTATTCTGCCATTGAGTTCTGCATTTTAAATTTACTGTGTTCATTGTGCAGCATAACTATTACATTATGTAGATAGCAAATATATAATGTTTTACTTGTTTTTTTGTTGTTTTACTACTCTTGCACAATAATGAAAGCGCATTCCAATTCCTAGAGCCATAACTATTCATTTTTCCTTCAATGCAGTCATATGTGGGCTTGTTTTTTTGTGGGACGTGTTGAAGTTTTCAATGGTACCATTTTGAGGTAGATGGGAATTATTGGTTAACATTTATAATTTTCTTAGGGGAGGAATAATAAAGAAAACAATTCTGTTATTTTTTGTAGGAGTTTTTTTTTAATGATATTCGCTGAGCAGTTTGAAGAACATGTTATCTTTATTATACAGGTGGTGACTTATGCGGTGATACTATATACGGTATGTATCGAATAAAATCGGCTTCAACGATAATGTAATTAATCAAGTCAGTTTGATTAATTGCCCAGCCCTACACAGTATATAAGAGTATGGCTAAAAAAAGGTCTATTTTATCCACCAATAAAGGGGTTCTCTGAGAATAATAAGTTTTTAGCAAGTGCCCACAGCTTGCCACTCAGAAGATTCATACTGCTCTTCACCGCTCCGGTCCGCCGCACAACCTCCGTTGTGTCTGTGTTCCAGTCCCCGCAGTTTTGACAACTAGCGCAGCATGGTCACATGCCTCACTGCAGCCAAACACTGGTTTCAGTGGTGATGTGCTGCAAATCTACGTATATAAACATGCATGATTCACCCAGATGACTTGTCACCACAAAATGCAGTGCAATCTAAAACCACCATGTTATAGAGCAGGAAAAGCCGAGCAGATTGATATGTATTCTTATTGATATGTATTAAAACCTATAATTTATGCATCTATATCTTTTCTTTTTCCAGCTCCTGTGAATACCTATCGGTACAAGAGGGAGGGGTTATCAGTGATTGATAGCATGTGTATAAGTGTACATAGAGAGATATCTGTCAGTCGCTGATAACCCCTCTCCCTGTACCGATAGCACTTCACAGGCCTGCTGATGTAAATGTAAAAATTACAAGTTTTACTGAATCTTTTCCCACAAAACGATATAGAATTCTTCTCAGCTTCTCCTGCTATAATGCATGCTGCTTTCAGATTGCATTGCATTTTGTGGTGACAGGTCCTCTTTAAAGGGGTATTGCCATCTGAGCCATTTATGGCTGAGGTCAGAATACTTGTCTATTCAGCCAGCAGCAGCCCGAGTAGACTCCTACAGAAGTGAATGGGATCTACAGAAACCGTGTATTACAGCGTGCGCAGCAGCCGGGGTTCTGAGCGGGCTGTGCTGTCTCCGTAACTCTTGACTTACAGACACAGAGTAGTTCCTATTGTGGAATTTATAATGGTGTAGCAGAGTCCACTCAGCTATTTCTGCAACCCTGGACACCTCTGGTTGCTGCACACATCAGATATTCCGACCTGTAGCCGAGATGGAAATTGCAGTTTGTACAATTCTTGTCATAGTTATCCATATTTTGGCAATGCAGAGTAAGAGTCACTCTTTCCATTTCATGAAATACAAGCTATAAAATAATGCATATATTAAAACACATTCTTATTTATGCGACTGATCAGAACTGGAAGATCTTTGCAGAACAAATACTGGAACTTTAACCGTTTCCAAGGTATAAAACCTAGGGAAAATAAGGCAAAACACAGACTGGTATGTTTAGCTGTTGCTATACCCTGCCAAACTGTTACCGCCATTTCTGGCAAGTAAATCCATAAACACACTATGTAATATTTCAGCATTGTAATCTGTTTAATATTATTATGATCTGTGTGTAATTGACTGTAAGCTGACCTTGCTTTCCTGACGAATACTGGCCGCTTTAGGTAAATACATAGATACTTTGGTTGTAATTGCCTGGTTATTATGGGCAGACAGAAGATGACTAATATGTAACACAGCTCATCTGCTACAACAAAGGCCAAGTTCTGGAACTTTCTTTAGAAGCTTTAAGTAGAGAGATAAAAAGGGAGGAGGAACCCGAGAAAAAGCAGAAAAGCTGGTTGCAGGGACGTAACGATCATTGTGTTGTGGGTTCTCCACCCAGACACAAATCCCTCAGCAGTGACGAACCATTCAGCTTCATCAAAACAGAATGCAGAATTGTGCAGCATTCCTGAGCAAAGCAGTTTAGTATCAGACAGGACCAGCAAGTCCGCTTCATTGTCTTCTGCTTTTCATATCATGTACAATCCCACATTGTCTGTTTTGCATACTGAAAATTCCAGTGCTTGCCCGCTCTGTGTATTGTGTCGTGACGTGAAAAACAGTCTTTACATATTGATCTCTACCATCTGTTCAATTATATTCTAACGCCAAGCATTTTCACTTTCATCCTGAAAGAAATACTTTTTGCTCCAAAAAGGCCACAAAAAGCTGAGTTTTCTTTTCTTTTTTTTAAATAAATAAACCTATGTGTGCAACCACCCAAAGAGAGAGAAAAGGAGAAAGAGCAAGAGATTTTTGCAATGGTTGCAAGGTTCCTTACATTGTTTTTTTCCCTTAGACAAACTGTAATTGTGCTTGAAGCACATGAATGCTGAGCTTTTACTGTGGTTGTTGACCAGGTCTATGTTACTGTGAGGCCCTAGCCTTATTTTTTTTTAAAAGTGTCACCAGGCAGTCTCTCCAGTGTTAG
Organism: Bufotes viridis; assembly: GCA_033119425.1. NCBI lineage: Eukaryota > Metazoa > Chordata > Amphibia > Anura > Bufonidae > Bufotes > Bufotes viridis. Next base: position 177,733,787 of record CM065592.1, read on the forward strand.
AGCACCTTGTTTAAGTTAGTGGATGCATCTCCCAGTGCATCTATTTGGGCTAAGTTTTCCAGAAATACTATGGAATTTAACAGACATGCTGATGTAGTTGCTCACATCATGTAAGTTTTTATTTTTCTTATTTTAATTTGGACTCTCCTGACCCATTTCCACCATGTAAACCAATCGCTCTGGTTTCTTTCAATCCTGTATGTAACACTTCCTGTTGCTGTATCCAACCAAATCCATGATGCACTTTTCCTTTCTCTGCTACAGCTCCTGCACCGCCCCTAACAACAACCACCTAGTTTGTAGCTCCTCCCACCCAGCGAGTTACATAGACACTCCCCTATCACTGCCCCTAACAATAACCACCTAGTTTGTAGCTCCTCCCACCCAGCGAGTTACATAGACACTCCCCTATCACTGCCCCTAACAACAACCACCTAGTTTGTAGCTCCTCCCACCCAGCGAGTTACATAGACACTCCCCTATCACTGCCCCTCTAAGGTTATTGTTAACGGAGGGCAGATTTTGCTGGAATGGTTTTCAGGTGACATGTCACATTTGAAGAGACCCTGAGGTACCCCTATAACCCCCCCCCCCCCCCAAAAAAAAAAGTGACCCCATTTTGGAAACTACCCTCCTCAAGGAATACATTTAGTGGTGAAGTGAATGCTTTGACCCAACAAGCGTTTCATAGAATTTAGAAACAGATGGCTGTGAAGATGAAAAATCTACTTTTATTTCCAATATAAAGTTGCTTTAGCCCCAAATTCTTCTTTTTTACAAGGGGTAACAGGAGAAAATGCACCCCACAATTTGTTATGCATTTTTTCCTGAATACGGCAACACCTCATACGTGGTCATAAACCGCTGTTTGGGGGCATGGCAGCATTCAGAAGGGAAGAAGCGGCATCGGGATTTTCTAACATGTAATTTGCTGAATTGGTTTAGGGCCCATAACATTTTTATTTTTTCACAAATGTAGCTGTGTTGTTTTTTGTGGGACAGGCTGTAGTTTTTATTAGTATAATTTTGGGGTACATATGACTTTTTGATCACTTTTTAGTTCATTTTTTGTGGAGGTGAAGTGGGCAAAAATGGCAATTCTGCCAGTCCTTTTTATTTTTATTTTTTGGGGCTTCTCTTGTGGTAAATATTATATGGTTATTTTATTCTGTGGGTTGATGCGGCTATGGCGATACCAAATTTTAAAAATAAATGATATTTTGCATCGCCATATACTAAAGTCCATAACTTTTTATTTTTTCAACAATGTAGCTGTGTGGGGGCTTGTTTTTTGGGGGGACGAGCCGTAGTTTTTATTGGTATAATTTTGGCGTACCTACTGTATTTTTCGCTTTATAAGATGCTTCCCCCACTTCCCGAAAGTGGGGGGAAAATTGTAGTGCTTCTTATAAAGCGAATGGTGCAATTTTTACATGGCTGACACTGATACATTGCTGGCCGCTATGCTGCGATGTATCAGTTACAGTAAGCGGGGTGGGAGGAGGGGCTGGAGGTCCCAACGAGGCCCCGTGCAGTCCCTGTACTCCATTACACGGGGCCCCGCTCACGGCAGTCTTTATATGTAAAGTCTATTTATTTAATACTCAAGCAGTGGCTCCCTCTTTGTTAAACTACCGTAATCGTCTGTAGTAGTACTCACTAGCTCACTCAAAGCAGCGGTCAGGCCGGCAGCATAACGTCACTCACTCGGTCATGCTCCTCGCACTTGATTAATGAAGCTGGCAGGAGCGTGACTGACTCAGTGAGTGACATTGCGCTGAGCGGGGCCCGGTGTAATGGGGTCACTATTCACACAGGGACATGTGATCCCCATATCAGTGTGTGATCCACAGATCCCCCATATCAGTGTGTGATCCACAGATCCCCCATAACAGGGCGTCATCCACAGATCCCCCATAACAGTGTCATCCACAGATCTCCCATAACAGTGTCATCCACAGATCCCCAATAACAGTGTCCTCCACAGATCTCCCATAACAGTGTTATCCACAGACCACCATTAGTTCAAAACCCACCAAAAGCACACCTTTTCTCAAAATATTTTTTCCTATTTTTTTGAAAGTCCAGTGGGCCTGATGGCTATACAGTGCATTGCAATAGTCATTGCAATAGATCCTCAGGGTCTGGTCAGCCTAAGGTACATGGCAGCCCGGACACCTTTGTAAGGCAACCGGTTGCTAGCGGCAGCCCGATGGAAGACAGAGGGCGCTCCCTCCCTCTCAACCCCATGGATGCCGTGGGCGGCTGCTGATCTCTGTTCCTGATCCGCTGCAATCACAATGAGGCCTGCTGACAGGAAGCAATGGTGGCATCTGAGACTAACCAATCAGAGCGCTTGCTGGCAAGGGACCACTCTGATTGGTCCCTTGTCGGCTTCTCTGGTGTCTCTGCTCTCAGGGTGGACATGACTGTACATCCAAAAGCAGTAAATTACATGCAATTTGGACGTAAGGTAACGTCCAAATGCGTGAAGGAGTTAAAGCGTACCTAAGTTAAAAAAAAAAAAGTTTGCATAATGGCTGTGCTTCTTTGTATAATCATAACTGTGAAGGTGAGCAGGTCTTTTTGGGCTTCCCTAATGTCTTTTTCAGACTAATTATTCCCCTCTTCAGCTGCACAGCTAGATGCATTTCTTTAGAAGCAGGGGGCATCTCCCTTTTGTGGAATCTGGCAGAAGTGGACTGCTGTGACATCCTTTTCCTTACTTCCCACTATGGTTGTTTTCAGCTCTGGAGAGATGTATGTTGTGGGAGATCACACTTACAGAAAGGCAGGGTACTTCAGAAGCAGTGTAGAGGCAGTTCTTTATCAGGCTGTGGATCCCAGCTAGTTCTGACACATCCCCACTTCCTCTCTGCTGGCTTCTAAGTCTCTGTTACCAGGTACGGATCTTACCGGACGACAGGCAGTGGACTGCAAATTAGGTGGAAGTGAGACCCCTAGTGGCCATGACTTCACAGCTTTTTTCAAGTGGATGTAGGCAAATTTTTTAAATGAAGTCATTTAAAAATTTGCTATTTACACTATTCTCTATTAAAGGAAATTGGGAGACATTTATCAATAATGGCGTAATTTGCGGCCAAAAAATACTAACAATATAAATCAAAAGTGATGATTTGTTTCACCTCTTTTCTCACAAGGCGCACGCCACTTTTAAAATGTGACTTGTTTAAATATAAACTTGATTATCCACCTATTTCTCTCGAATTGAAACATTTTAAAGCCTTTAGCACTAAAAAGCCATTTCTGTCTAAGAGGATGATAAATGAGGCATAATATGCGCCAATTTCATAGCTCTGCTCACTTTGACATTTATAACTAATTTCTGGCATGATGCTTTTTGTATGGTGAAAATTCTGGAGAAAACAGTGAAAGTACAGTGACTCTTTAACTCTTTAGAAAAGCCATTTTCCTATACCTTGCAATGGAATTTTGAGTTAGTAGAGCAAGGTCCTCTGTTCAGAAGCCTCATCTCTTGTTATAAAGAGCACCTCTCATTCTGATCACTGGGTCCCAGTGGGACACCTTGTCATCTGCTTATTGTTAAGTGACCCCTTCTAAAAAGTAAGGACTGTAGGAGGGTTGCCTTGGTGAGATAAGAGCTTAAAACACATGTATCTCTTTCTGCAACATCACCCTTTGCGTTCACCTGTGTTCACCTGTGCATCATATATGCTTGTTAGTAGCTTGTGCTATGAATGCAGACTTTCCCATTTGTTTGAGAAAGGAGGTGATAAATTATATAACATCACATATAACGGTATCTTAATATGTAGATACTGTGGGGCACATTTATTAAATAAAGCCCTGCACTGGCGGTTGTATCCGCCAAAGTTATAAAGAGGTGTCGGCCTCTAGATAACTTTGGCATATACAGCGTCACTTCTAAATGTAAGACAGCTTCCTTGCTGTCTCCTTGTCCCACAAACAAAAGTTTTAAAACCAGCACCTGGATCTGAATACTTTTGTAATTGCATGTAATTAAAAATGTACCGTAGCCACTGAGTTATGCAATAAATAATGTATCTGTATAGCGCCTCCTGCTCTTTGTTTTTGTTTTATTTCTTTGTCCTGCCGCACATGCTCAGTTTCATCCTTCCACAGCCTCCTGAGCTGTGATAGGGAGAGGTCAGACACGCCCCCTAAGCTGTATAGCACCACCTGCTGTTTTTTTTTTTTCTTATTCCTTTGACCTGCTCCCTGAGATGGCCGCACATGCTCAGTTTCATCCTCCTGAGCTGTGATAGGGAGAGGTGAGACACGTCCCCTGAGCTGCAGCAGAAAGGACACTCCCCTTGAGCTGCAAGCTTAATATAAATCTAGCAGAGCAATGAATGGGGAGATCTCTGGATCCATGTGAGGTACAGGGCAGTAGTGTTGAGCGCGAATATTCGAATTTCGAATTTTTATCGCGAATATCGCAACTTCGATAATTCGCGAATATTGCGAATATATCGCTATATATTCGCAATTTCGAATATTCGTTTTTTTTTTTTTTTTTTAGTTGTTAATTCTTGTTGCTCTCTGGTTGTCTTCCCAGTTCCCACTTCCCAAAAGCTGTTCTTACCTGTCCGGAGGATTCCTGGCTCCCTGCCCGCTTCAGTCATTGCCCGTTGCCGCTTCTGCTGACTTCCCATGTGCATGGGAACGCCTCCATGCTAAAGTGTACTGTCGGATGTGAGAATCACGATCTCACAAATTTGACTAAGTTGTAATCGCAATGCGATTAATATAACCTGAATTATTCGCATTGCAATATTCATTCTATTCTAGCAATACAACCATTAGGAACTTAGCTCTAAGATCAATTCGCAATGCGATTATATGTTCAGCCTCGCGAATGAAACTTAGAGCTGACCGAGTTCCTAATGGTTGTATTGCTGAATATAACGAAGATTGAGAATATAGTGCTATATTCGTGAATTCGAGATATTCTCAATCTTCGTTCTATTCTAGCAATATACATCCATTAGGAACTTAGCTCTAAGATCAATTCGCAATGCGAGTATATGTTCGCCTCGCGAATAAAACTTAGAGCTGAGTTCCTAATGGTTGTATTGCTGGAATAGAACGAGATTGAGAATATCTCGAATTCACGAATATAGCACTATTCTCAATCTTCGTTATATTCCAACAATACAACCATTAGGAACTCGGTCAGCTCTAAGTTTCATTCGCGTAGCATACTCGCATTACGAATTGATCTTAAAGCTAAGTTCCTAATGGATGTATTGCTAGAATAAACGAAGATGAGAATATCTCGAATTCACGAATATAGCACTATATTCTCAATCTTCGTTATATAATTCTAGCAATACAACCATTAGGAACTCAGATCTAAGTTGTAATCGCAATGCGATTAATACAGGTTATATTAATCGCATTGCGAATGAAACTTAGAGCTGGGTTCCTAATGGTTGTATTGCTAGAATAAAAGAAGATTGAGAATAGGAACCCAGCTCTAAGTTTCATTCGCAATGCGATTAATATAACCTGTATTAATCGCATTGCGAATGAAACTTAGATCTGAGTTCCTAATGGTTGTATTGCTAGAATATAACGAAGATTGAGAATATAGTGCTATATTCGTGAGATATTCGTTATCTTTGTCAATTCTAGCAATACAAGTTAACCATTAGGAACTCAGATCTAAGTTTCATTCGCGACGCGAATATATATTCGCGTAAAATTCGCAATATATAAAATCATGACGAATATTCGATTTCGACGAATATATGACGAATATTCAATCGAATATTCGCGAAATATCGCGAAATCGAATATGGCACCTCCCGCTCATCACTACAGGGCAGGTTCGAGCTTTGTTAGAAAGAGCCTGTCATGTACTATATGATGTCTGATTTTCATTCTTTACATTAGCCATGGGATAACCCCTTTAAGACATTACACAGACCGATGGAGCAGGCAATTGTTGGGAAGTAAGTGTTCCTTTCTGACCACTGCCTGCTCGTCAGTAGAGGAGAAAGCTGCATTTACATTCAGTGGTCCCCTGTATGAGGGTGAGTAATTCAGCAGCACCTTTTACGTTTGTGCCCAATAATTTACCCAACAATCAGGCAGTGTAAAAGGGCCTTAGCAGTTTGTTTCCCATGCCACTCATTTCAGCTTTTTTGCAGCCCCATTGAAGTGAATGGTTCCACACAAAAAAACGGACGGACACGGACATAAAATACATTTGTGTGCACGAGCCCTGAGTAAGTCATATATAGAAATATACTCAGAAAAATCTCAGTGATTTTTTTGCCTTTCTCATTAGCCGCCTTCCACAGGCATAATACAGGATAATATAATGGGCTCCTATATGCAGTGGAAAATGCATTTTCCATGCTTACGGATAAACAGCATTTTATAAGAATAATGCTAATTTAAACATTCTTCTGACACTGCATCGAAAATAGGTCGCTCAGCCACTGCTGCTTTCATATGTTCACTACTGAGATAGCAATTAATAGCAAGAAAAGATGACACAAAATTGCTCTTCAGTGGTCATTTATATATTTAAATGGAGAGACACAGAACGTTAAGATGCAACCTTTCACTCTTCTATAAAGCCATTTTCCCATCACATAATCTACAGGAAAATTGACAAAAAGAACTTGTACATTTCCATGTGAAAAAAAAATGAAAAATATTATGCATTTTCATTACCTCTAATGACAGCTCTTTACACTTAATTTTGTTGAAATATTCTCCCAGAATATAGTAGGACACTCCTGATCAATAGTAGCAGCATGCTAGGCTCTATTCACACTAGCACTTTTCTCTACAAGAATAGTATATTTTTTGAAAGGTTTATAAAATTAGAGAGAAAGGGTTTGCTTTAATTTTCAAGAAACAGTGCCACTCTTGCTCATGGGCCGTGATTGACTTCAATTTTACTGAATTTGGCAATTGAAATACGGATTATGATTTTATGGAATATCCAGGTAAAAGTCTCTATTAGTAGTAATCATTTTTCTGCTCCGGGAGTAAAATATTGATACCCTATCGTCAGGACAGGTCATCAATATCCAATCAGTGGGGGTCCAATTCTTGGCACCCCTGTAGCCTCTTCCTGGGCCAGTGTTGTTACATTGATTTCTCAAATTGGCAGCTCAGTCTTACCCTGGGTTCACACCTGAGCGTTTCTGAGACACGCGTTTTCTGCGCGTTTTTGTTGCGCGTTTTGGCAATTGTAAACTCGCGTTTTACGCACGTTTGTGTGATTGGCTGCAGTGTTGGCTTCTCTCCAAACTGTGCCTAGCACCTGGGGTTTGGCCTTTCCAGCATGTTGCAAATTCATGAACGCGCGTTTTCAGTGTCAAAAAAGCGCAAAATACAAGCGTTGCGCGTTCCCATTGAAGTCTATGGGCCAAAACGCGCGACAAACGCCCCCAAAAAAGCTCAAGTACTTGTTTATGCGTCGGGCATTTTTCAGCGTGTTCGAACGCGCTGTAAAACGCGAAAATGTGAACCAGTCCCATAGGGAAGCATTGGTTTGCAACGGTTATGCGTTTTACAGCGCGTTCGAACTCGCTGTAAAACGCGCAAGTGTGAACTGAGGGTTAGGGTTCATGCACACGAACGTGGTTTGGTTCCGCATCCGAGCCACAATGGGGCCGCAAAAGATGCAGACAGCACTCCGCCTGCTGTCCGCATCTGTTGCTCCGTTCCACAGCCCCGGAAAAAAAAAAAACATGTCCTATTCTTGTCCGTTTTTCAGACAAGAATAGGCATTTCTATAATGGACCGCCCGTTCCGTTCCGCAAATTGCGGCATCTTATTAAAGGGGTTATCCAAGACTAAAAAATGTCCAACAATATTCCCAGGCCCCTTACACTGATTATAATTACCTGGCTCCCCATGCTGCTCCTGGTTCCTGGGTGACGCTAGGGAGGCTCGTCCCTATCACCGCCTGCCATTGGCAGCAGCAGCGGCGGTGCGGGGACCAGGGGCAGTGCAGGGAGCCAGGTAAGTATATTCAGTGTGAGGGGCCCAGACATATGGGGGACATTTTTTAGTCTCGGATAACCCCTTTAAGTGAATGGACCTGTGCTGCAATACCAATCACAGCCACTATACAATGTATGGCGCTGTGCTCACTAGAGTGCTTCAGCCTCTTCACACAGCTGATCAGCAGGGGTGTCGGGAGTCCCGGAAAACCCATTTAATAGATACTGAACAGCTAATTCCAGGGTAGATTGTCTTTTTGTTTTACAGAACAGAGAAATAGCACTTAAATCTTTCATAAACTGGCTGCTCGGCTTGTGGGAGATCAGACAGTGGACTAAAGCCGCTCTCTATATGGAAATTCCTACATGGAGTCTGCACAGAAACATTAACTGGAGGGCATAGAGGGTAAACCAATACAAGTCTGTGTAGTTCTAGAAAGAAAAGGATTTTGTATATTTCTGCCGTTCGTATTGGAGGCTTGCTCCTAATGTAGGAAAATAAATTAAATAAAACATGCTGGCTGCTCTTTACTCACATTTAAAATAAAATTATTGTTCATACATTTTGGCAGCAAATATGCAGTGTCATATAGCCGCTCATAAATGACCAGATGGCAAAAGAAAGAGGGTATTTACCAGCTCCAGCGTGACTCATGTCCCTCACACTCACAATTGGTCCATGGGCTGATGTCATTTTTTTTTACTCCAAGCAATTAAATTTAGATAAAGATCATTTGGAGGGGTTTAATGCTTTTCCTACACAGAAAAAATAAACCAGGCAAATTTAAAGTGTCTGTATCCAAAATAGCACTTTGATCTAAAAAATATCTGCCACAGAAGATGAGCTGATCTATGGAGATCAGATAAACATTCGCACAGATTTTCCGAATCTTCACATACTGATACAATGGGAATCTGGGAGGTTAAATCTGAAGGAAGTTCTCCTTGTATGAACTTAAGCTGAGTTCATATGTAACAATTCAGACCAATGTCTAGGTAATTCAGTATCAGGACTTTTTCAGTATCAGGACTGAGTTACCAGCCTAAAATAAATCTAGCAGAGCAATTGGAGCGATGAATGGAGAGATCTCTGGATCCATGTGAGGTACAGGGCTGGTTCTGGCTTTGTTAGAAAGAGATTCTCATGTACTAGATTATGATTTTAATTTTCTACATAATCGTGGGATAACCCCTTTAAGGCTGGATTCTTACAAAGCATTTTAACGTGGTTTCTGTGTCTTACTTCACAGAATTACTTTAAAGCAGGGGCGGACTGCGAACTTAAAGTGGCCCCATGTTGTAGGTAGGCCCAACTTAACAGAAGGCAGGGCAACAATACCATAGTGCAAAATACCATCCCAGCAGAACCAAATATTAAAGTGCAGCAGAATATACTGCCCCAAAAGTTGTCCTTCTATAGTGGCCATCAATAGATGCCATTTTCTGTCCTCCTCCTCCTCCAGTTGTGGTCTAAGATATGGGGCAGGAGGCTTAGGAGGTGAGATGTGGGCCACAGCAGCTGAATTCAGAAGGACATGTGTGGTCACTGGCCAGATCCATGAGTACCCGATTCTCACCGCGTTAATTATTGTTGAGAGCTCCGTGGTAGAGAGGAGGGCTGAGTGGCCCCCTGGGGAAGTGGCCCTCTGGGAAATTTCCCTGTAGGGTCTATGGCCAATCCGCCCCTGCTTTAAAGTATGCAGTAATATACTGTAAAGTCTACATACAGCCTATTGAACTTTTAGTGTTGTTACATTTTGGTGCCAGTGGTTTTTTTTTCTGGCATTCTCTAAAGGAATTCAAAAGCATTTTAAAACACGCAGGAAAAAAAGTGTGCATGAAGGAGCCTAATGGGCACTCAGTTTTGGTAGGAGCATATAAAAATCTGCATGTGATCTTTTCCTTTGGCCATTTTCACATGGCTGTTAGGCTACTTTCACACTAGTGTTTTGGATTCCGTTTGTGGGATCCGTTTCAGGGCTCAGGGTCCAAAACGGATCAGTTAAGCCCCAATGCATTCTGAATGGATAAGGATCCGTTCAGAATGCATCAGTTCGGCTCCATTCCGCTTCTATTCTGTTTTGGAGGCGGACACCAAAATGCAGCATGCAGCATTTTGGTGTCCGTCTGAAGAGGCGGTGCCTAATGGATCCGTTTTGAATTACAATGTAAGTCAATGGGGACGGATCCGTTTTCAATGACACAATATGGTGCATTTGAAAACGGATCCATTCCCCATTGACTCAATGTAATTCAAAACGGATCCATTTTGGACTTTGTCATTTTTCTTTAAAACGAATGCAAACGGATCCTTTCTGAACAGATACAAACATTTGCATTATCCCTCAGTTCACACTTGCGCGTTTTACAGCGCGTTCGAACGTGCTGTAAAACGCATAACCGATGCAAACCAATGCTTCCCAATGGGACTGGTTCACATTTTCGCGTTTTACAGCGCGTTCGAACGCGCTGAAAAATGCCCGACGCATAAACAAGTACTTGAGCTTTTTTTGGGGCGTTTGTCGTGCGTTTTGGCCCATAGACTTCAATGAGAACGCGCAACGCTTGTATTTTGCGCGTTTTTGACACTGAAAACGCGCATTCGAACGCGCGTTTATGGATTTGCAACATGCTGGAAAGGCCAAACCCCAACTCTGATTGGCCAAACTTCATATAGACAGGGATATTTGGTCATTGGATAACACTGCAGTCAATCACACAAACGCGTGTAAAACGCGCGTTTACTATTGCCAAAAACGCGCACAAACGCGTGGAAAACTCGCGTCTCAGAAACACTCAGGTCTGAACCCAGCGTAAAGGTGCGGATCCGTCTGTGCAAATAAACAGACGGATCCGCACCAACGCAAGTGTGAAAGTAACCTAACGCAGTTGCATTTTAATGTCTGCGCCGTGGCTGCAACACTCCGACCGACTGTGGCTCAGCTGAACCAGACTGTAGAACTCTACGGTAATCAGTTGAACCGTGGGAAGTTGTGATGTTGAGGCCAAAATATAGCAGTATGAAAGCTACTTCAGACTGGGGTCACACTGGGCACTTTCCTTGTTTTTGCCACTACAGTCATGTACACTGACATTTTCCTTTTGTAGAAGCTGTGAAGTAGCTGCTAGGTAGCAGATAAGATTGACACTAGCTACTGTACTGTGTCCATTCAAGAAATGACAGCTCACCAGTAGCTCAGGGACATTTACAAAGACTGGTGCCATTTAATATCTTAATTAGCGACAAGTGGTCTGGAAAGGAAGCAATGTGTTGTAGTAGATGAACAAGAGGGATAACATTCCAGGGGAGGCATTAGTGATGTCTACCCATTATGCATATTAGGCAAACAGGTTACATAGTGGTAGCAACAGAAATAACAGGTAACAACAGAAGATTAAAGGATGTAAAAAGTAGCTAACAACGTGAGGATCAATAGATCTGAGACTGATAGGGTAATAGTTGCCCACATGCGCAGATCAATCTTAATACTTAAAAGGTACTTTTTATACCTAGGTGCCTATTACTTATTCACAAATGAGTCAGCTAATTATCAGGTGGTAAAACCGATCGTTCAGATCTTTCCTTGTTTGACTGTACATTCTAATCTTCCTGGGAATACTGAGGCCATACAACAGGAGATCCTCCATACAAACTAGACAGGCAAGCCCTTTGCTTTTATCCTGTAAAAATGGGCTATTGGTCAGTACCATTGTATGGTTTCCTGTATCTCAGTGTAATACCAGGAGCCATGGGAAAATGTAAAACCCATGGAATTTCCATAACTGCTTTCCCCTTATATAATACCTAAAAACAGACTGCATTCATCACATCAAGTTAAAAGGACATATTTGTGTGGGTGATCCGATAAGGGTCCTAGTTTCTCTATTATTTCACAGGAAAGCTTTCAGTCTCTGCTCAACGAAAGAGGAATTTGAGTAATCAGCTTTATTCCTGAACCGCAAAATTCTATTATTTCACACACTTTTACTTGGATTTATTTAAAGGGAACCTATCATATTAAACATGTGGTCCAAGCAAGGACTATATAATAAAGCACAAGGAGCTGAGCAGAGTGATGTATAACTTGGTGGGAAAAGATTCAGTATATCTTGTATTTCATAGGTCTAATCAGCGGCGTAGCTAACGGCTCATGGGCCCTGGTGCAAGAGTTCCGCTTGGGCCCCCTTCCCTAAGTGCTTTGTGTGTCTTCTTATGCAGCACAAAGTCTTTGGGCCCCCTCAGGCTCCTGGGCCGGTAGCGACTGCTACCTCTGCAACCCTTAGGCCCCTTTCACACGGGTGAGTTTTCCACGCAGGTGCAATGCGTGAGGAGGACGCATTGCACCCGCACTGAATCCGGACCCATTCATTTCTATGGGGCTGTGCACATGAGCGGTGATTTTCACGCATCACCTCTGCGTTGCGTGAAAATCGCAGCATGCTCTATATTGTGCGTTTTTCACGCAACGCAGGCCCTCATAGAAGTGAATGGGGATGCGGGAAAATCGCAAGCATCAGCAAGTGCGGATGCGTGCGATTTTCCCACATGGTTGCTTAGCAACGGGACCAGATCTTTATTATTTTCCCTTATAACATGGTTATAAGGGGAAATAATAGCATTCTTAATAAAGAATGCATAGTAAAATGAAGAGGAAGGGGTTAAAAATAATAAGTTAACTTACCTTAGCCACTTGATCGCGTAGTTGCGATCTGTCCTCTCTTTTCCAGCATCAGCTAACAACTAAAGGACCATGTGATTGGACCATGTGATGTGACATCATCACAGGTCCTTTAGTTCTTAGCTGATGCTGGGAAAAAGAGGACAGATCGCAACTACGCGATCAAGTGGCCAAGGTAAGTTATCTTTTATTATTTTTAACCCCTTCCTCTTCATTTTACTAAGCATTCTTTATTAAGAATGCTATTATTTCCCCTTATAACAAACGTTTGCACCCGCGGGAAAATCGCGCATATTCCCGCAACGCACCCGCCTCTTATCCGGGCGTCAAACATGACGCCCGTGTGAAAGAGGCCTTATAGCTACGCCCATGGGTCTAAACCAGGGATGGGCAAACTGCGGCTCTCCAGCTGTTGTAAATCTACAATTCCCACCATGCCCTGCTGTAGGCCGATAGCTGTAAGCAGTCTTTGCATGCTGCGAGTTGTGGTTTTGCAACAGCTGGAGAGCTGCAGTTTGCCCATCCCTGGTCTAAACCTTTGTCATTCTTAGGAGTCCACTGGGGAGTCCAGTCTGTGACTGACAGACTTTACTGTAACATGCTGAGGGCAGCTCAGACGCCATGTTCAAAGTGACAAGTCTCCTTTAAGACATATGTACTTCTCCACAGACACTCAAATATTAAGGACTGATGATTAGTTCTTTGTATCTATGCTGTCAAATTTTTGTGTTCTAACATCTACCAAGACAGAGAATATTTGATTGTAGTAGTTTCTCCACAGAAAAATTCAGACTGTGGCAAATCCATACATTAAAAAACATGAACTTGATTGGGGAAGATCTTTGCACCTATGGCCAGTTTTCAATCTTCATGTGATGGAACAGTGGTGTCAATAGCAATGCTTAAGGTCATGTGCATGAGGTCTTACAGGGGTTGTCCCACGAAAAATATTCTACAGTTTTCAAACCAGCACCTGAATCTGAATACGTATGTAACTGCATGTAATAAAAAAAATTGTATAGCTACTGAGTTATTCAATAAAATGTATCTGTATAGTGTCACTTAATTTCTCATTTCTTTGACCGGCTCATTAAGAAGGCCGCACATGCTCAGTCTCATCTTTCACCTGCCTCCTGAGCTGTGATAGGGAGAGCATGGACACGCCTCCTGAGCTGTGATAGGGAGACCTGAGACACGCCCCCTTGGCTGCAGCAGAAGAGACACTCCCCTTGGGCTGTCAGCTTTATATAAATCTAGCAGAGCAATGAATGGGGAGATCTCTGGATCCATGTGATGTACAGGGCTGGTTCCAGCTTTATTAGAAAGGTATTCTCATTGACTACATGATGTCTGATTATTTATGGGATAACCCCTTTAAGCTTAATTAAACCATTAGACATCACAGCCAATGGTTAACATTCACTAGCTGCTTTATGTGCTGTTGCCAACACATATGCGGCAGTAAACATGTAAGGGTAATGTTTATCAACCCCTGTAAGCAAGAACAATAGCGTCAAAAAGTAACAAAATTTGGCGCCACTAATGCAAAATTTATCAACTTTCTGGGGGTTTTGCGCCTGCTCACAACTTTTCCCATAAGTGGGTGGAACAGGGTGGTGCGAGACCAGGCATAGCCGGCCCAGCACATTTATTATAATCTACAGTAGGAAACTGGGCTTAGATTATACCTAAAATCTTTACCAGCTACTTTGCTGATGTAGATTTCAGCTCCTGCACATGCACTTTGCACCTCTGGCCACTTTTCAATCTTCATCTGATGGAACAGTGGCATCACTAGAAATGACTGGGCCTCACAGCAACGTCTTCGGAAACCCCACTCCTGGCAGCCGCTCCATCCATTTCCTACACGTACATTCTGTATGTCACTGTATATGTCATTGTACAACACTGTTGAGGGAGCCCGAATAAAATTTTTGAGTCTTCCTCCTAGGTGGGCCCCTTCTGAGTTTGGGCCCCAAAGCAGCTGCTTCCCCTATAGCTACGCCCATGTGATAGAACCATTTGTTTTAGGGGGTTATGCACATGGTCATATTACCACTCCATGCATGAGCTTTATTTGTAGATTAAATGGGACCAGCCTTTCTAATAGCACAAGATTCAATCTAGTCCTTCGTTCTAAATATACAATACCTGTATTGTGGCCATGTGCACAAACCCTGGATTAAAGGGAGGAGGGGCATTATTCAATTTAATAAACATCACAAAATCCAGAATTGTGCATCTCTTTTTTCATAAGCAAGAGAATGAAAATAATGAAGTGTCGGATCCATCATATGAATGACTTCAATGGCTTCCAATGCACCCAGTAACGTATAATGGAATAGGATCCAAAGAAGCACATGCATTTTATCAGACAGAATGAGTACGCTAAAGGCCACTGTCTTATAAGCATTGTCTCTGGTCTCCAGCCTGGTGCTGCAGTCCAAAAATGGTCGCTGACGGAGGGTCATGTGACCAGTCCTGTCCATTAGTGGCCTCCATTGAATTACACTATGGATGGACAAGGGAAGTAGCACATGCGCAGTCTGTCTACATTGTTAGTCAACAGAGGCTGCGCATGTATAGGACTGATCACATGGCCCTCCATCGGTGGCCAATGGGGGACCACAGCACTGGCCTGGAAATAATACACTGCTAATAAACAAGAATTAGGCCTCATGCATGCTTCCATATCCAGTTTGCAGTCTGAAAATTACAAATCCACAAAATACGGATGCGGTGCGTGTGTCCTCCACATTTTTTGGGCGGACCTATTGACTTCATTGGGTCCGTGGTCCGCATTTTATCTTTCTGCAGAGCCGACATACGGATGCAGAAAGCACACGGATCAACCATGTGCTTTTCGAATCCGTATATCTATTCCACAAAAAGACAGTGATGGCTAACCTCCAGCACTCCAGCTGCGGTAAAACTACAACTCCCAAGATGCACACTTGCTTGGCTGTTCTCAGAACTTCATAGAAATGAATGGAGCATGCTGGGAGTCATAGTTTCACCACAGCTGGAGTGCTGGAGGTTAGCCATCACTGAGATAGAACATGTCCTATACTTGGCTGCAAAATGTGGGCCTCTTGAAGTCAATGGATCCACAAAAATGGAGTATGCAACACCGACAGACCAGAAATTTACGGACCGCAAAATACATATGGTTGTGTGCATGAGGCCTTAAGCTTTATTAAACTGTCAGACATCAGAGGAGCCAATGGTTAAATAACAGATTCACTCGCTGCTTTATGTGCTGTTGCCAACACATATGCAGCAGTAAATATGTAAGGGTGACGTTCATCAACCCTGTTAGCAAGAAAACTGGCGTCAAAAGTCAAAAAGTTTGGCGCCTGCATCACTTGTGCTAAATTTTGCGTCTTTTTTAGGGGGTTCTGTGTCCGGCTCACAACTTTTCCCATAGGTGGGTGAAGCAGGGTGGTGCAAGACCAGGCATAGCCGGCCCAGCACATTTATTATAATCTACAGCAGGAAACTGGCGTTAGATTATTCCTGAAATCCTTACCAGGTCCCTTGCTGACGTAGATTTCAGTTCTGGCACGTGAACTTGCACAGGTATGCCATAATTATTAAGAGGTGTGCCAACCAATAGACAAACAAGAAAAATACTTGTTCATTGGGCATCAAATCTTTTATGTGTAAGCACGTTGTCCTGTGTAAATAGGGATGTGCAGCTGGCAAACAAATCTGTACCAGGAGGGGCAAGCATGTATCCCCATACAGCAGATGATAGCTGCTCATTGATCAGACAATGATTGGGAAAACAAACGTGTTCCTAATCTTTACATGGGCCCATGCATAGTCAAAGTCAGGATTCCTAACCTCCATTTTTGGGGTATTTTGTATACTTTTTTTCCATTAATTTTATGCTGCTTAGCCAAATTAAACTATTATGATACTGCATTTGGGTATTTCCTGTCATATTGTATGTATAATGTCTTTTCTTTTTTACTTAATGCATATGTTTAGGCACATTGTAGGCATATTATGCTTTTTATATGATATATACTATTTAGTAATTGTGTAGTAGAAGGTCTCTTGACAAAATCGTGGGCTGGGGACAGGTTACTCAAAATTATTTTGTATTTTGTATAAAACAGGGTCAGGTCAGAGATCTCTCCCATCATCTATTTATCCCCAGGACTGTGACGACGGGACATCCTCTGCGTCTGGAGGAAAGAAGGTTTGTACACAAACATAGAAAAGGGTTCTTCACAGTAAGAGCAGTGAGACTATGGAGCTGTCTGCCTGAGGAGGTGGTGATGGTGAGTACAATAAAGGAATTCAAGAGGGGACTGGATTTATTTCTGGAGTGTAATAATATTACAGGCTACAGCTACTAGAGAGGGGTCGTTGATCCAGGGAGTTATTCTGATTGGAAGGAATTTTTTCCCCTTAAGTGAGGAAAATTGGCTTCTGCCTCACAGGTTTTTTTTTGCCTTCCTCTGGATCAACTTGTAGGAAACAGGTCGAACTGGATGGACAAATGTCTTTTTTCGGTCTTATATACTATGTTACTATGGTGATATGTCTTTTAAGCATTGATTCTGTATTTGGTCTATTTATATTGTGTAATAAAGCGTGTCATTTTGTAACTTATTACAGAGGTGCAGTTGTATGTTCATGTTTTCTGTTTGGTCTGTATATTTGAACATTCTGACTGGCATGCAAGTATTATTTTGTGGTGCCCACCCATCAATTACATTGGGGTCCACTGAGGATCCGTCATGGTATCGATCATTTTACCAGTCCTGGATGCTGCGCTGTTTTTTTCCAGCAAATATGTTGGAATCTCCTGACAGGGTCTATGTATAGAGCCCAAAGGGTAGAAGAACACAGTTAAGTATAACATTAATTAAGCCATTCAGTGCTGTATTCTTTACTATAAAACATGCTTATGCTTTATGTCAGTCAATCTATACCGCCATTTGTTACACTGGATTCAGGATCATGCCATCAGATGAGGGCAGAGAGCACAAGTTCAGCACTTTGCTTCACAGAGAATGAAAAGTTAAAATAACATCTCAGTTAATTATTGTAGAGTAGGAATGGCTGCAAATGCCAATTCCCTCCCCGAAGAACATTTAGGTGTGAATAGAGTTTTGTTCTGAGTCCTTCAGTGAGCAGAAATCATGTGGGAAACTACTGATAAATGTGTCTTATTCTGATTAACTAGGTAAACCTATGTGTTTACATTAGCAGGCTGCTGCATCTGCACACTTCCCTTTGGCATACACTGCACTGCCAGCTTAATCCTAACTAGGAGAATGCAAGAAGCAAAGTCAATTATTTCCAGTAGTGTGAATAAGCTAAACATTATTAAAATAAGACAACAATGGGATTTTCAGTCTCACTGCTTCAGTGCTACTCTGAAAATCAGCATTACAAAATATTATACTACCCGTTTTGACAGTAATGTAGCTACTTATACACTTTTGACCACTTTGGACAACTCTCATCTTGTCGCTCCCCTGGCTGGTGATACAGTTCTCATTGTCAGGGGAGCTGCTATTCACACAGTAGTTTTTTTGTTCTTTTCTTTTTTTTTTAAATAAAAAGAGAATACCAGGAGTGGATCCTAAAGCAAGGATAAATATAATAGAAAAGATTAGTAAAAAAAAATGCAAATACGATATGGGAAAATTTGCAGTATGCCAAACCTTAGGGTATGGCCACACGGTCAGGATTCTGCATGCAGTTTTGGAAGACAGGCAAATTTAAAAAAAAGGATACAGTGTATCTGTCCTTTTATGATTCACTCCTGATTTTGGCTTCGAAAGCTGTATGCAGAAACCAGAGTGTGTGGCCATACCCTTAGGCCCCTTTCACACGGGCGTGATTTCTGCGCGGGTGCAATGCGTGAGGTGAACGCATTGCACCCGCACTGAATCCGGACCCATTCATTTCTATGGGGCTATGCACATGAGCGGAGATTTTCACGCATCACTTCTGCGTTGCGTGAAAATCGCAGCATGCTCTATATTCTGCGCTTTTCACGCAGCGCAGGCCCCATAGAAGTGAATGGGGCTGCGGGAAAATCGCAAGCATCCGCAAGCAAGTGCGGATGCAGTGTGATTTTCCTGCAAGGTTGCTAAGAGGCGGGACCTGATCTTTATTATTTTCCCTTATAACATGGTTATAAGGGAAAATAATAGCATTCTCAATACAGAATGCTTTGTAAATTGTGGATTAAGGGGTTAAAAATAAAAAAAATTACTCACCTTAGCCACTTGATCGCGTAGTTGCCGATCTCTTCTGTCTTCTTTAAGCATTAGCTGCCATCTAAAGGACCTGTGGTGACGTCACATCACATGGTCCAATCACATGGTCCATCAATTGGATAAGGTGAGTTAATTTTTTTATTTTTAACCCCTTAATCCACATTTTACTAATCATTCTGTATTGAGAATGCTATTATTTGAAATAATAAAATCTACAGAATACTCAACCCAAACCCGAACTTCAGTGAAGAAGTCCGGGTTCGGGTCTGGGTACCAAACATGACGATTTTTACCACGCGCGTGCAAAACGCATTAAAACGCTTTGCACTCGTGTGGAAAATTGCGCATTTTCCTGCAACGCACCCGCCTCTTATCCGGGCGTCAAACGTGATGCCCGTGTGAAAGAGGCCTTAGGGTGCCATCGCACGTGGTAGAGAAATCTACTAGACAATACGCTGGTGTGATAATTTTGGTCTAGTTCTGCACTGGAGTGAGGTCTATCAGTTTCTGAAAAAGGGCAGACCTCTTTATAAGGCTCCATTCACACGACCGTATGTTGTCCGCAAAAAAACGTATCCATTTCTTGCGGATTAGATGCTGTCCCATTCACTTCTATGGGGTCCTTTTCTTCCATTGCACAGCTCAGCAAAAAAAATGAAACACGTCCTATACTTGTCAGTGAAAATCAGGACATGACCCTATTGTAGTCTATGGATCAGCAAAAAAACGGAATGCAATCCGTTTTTTTGCGGACATGCTGAACTGTCCGCAAAAAAACGGATCCGCATTTTTGCGGACAGCACACGGTCGTCTGAATGAGCCCTAAGCAAAGGCTGCATGCACAAAAACATGCATTTTTGGGGGGGTACCACTATACTGGTTCACAGGCATAGATAAATTATTAAGTGGAATCATTTATCCATATATCTGTATAGAAGATGGATCTCTATTTGCCTGATTCAGAAACACAGCAGATTCCAGATTCCTCGGAATCTGTTCAGTGGTTCCCTAGCAGCACAAAGACTTTTACGGTAGGGATGTCACAGATAATAGGCTGCTGAAACCTGCTTGATAAAGTACGCAATGCACCTCTGCCAGAATATTGTGCTAGGCAAGAATTACAGAATGCTTTACCAGGCAATACACCAAGCTTCTTTGAGGTAGGAATGGGAGTAGGAGCAGAAGTGGATTTGGCCAAGATGTACCCCCGTTGCCCTGCTAAGCCCCACTTTCAGCTTAGCATTGCAGCCTGGGTATTTCCTCTACAGCCGGGAAAGGCCCTCCACCCTCGGGCTCCTATGCGGCTGCATCGGCTACACAGGTGGTATTACCTGCCCTCGTAGTCACCAGCCAACCACTGGTAGCCAGCAGGAGCCTCCCTGTTCTCTGGGGCCCCAAACATTTGCTTGGTTTGTGTGGTGGGAAAAGTCCACTCCTAAATAGGAGTTCTCACATGGTAAGAAGTATGAGAAACTGCACCCACAGTTAAATGATAGCTTTCTTGCTGCCTGGAGCAACCACTAGCTTAGGGAGTATACATCATACAGTTTTTATATTAAACACAATTATTAAAATTTATGGAGCAAGATTTCCCTGCAGGCAGCCAGAATGTTATTATCTAACTATATGGGTAGGATGGCATTTAGAACTCTGTATCAGAAAAACTGCGCTTCGATGAAATAAATTAACCCCTTCCTGATGGAGCGATTTTCCATTTTTTTTTTCTTTATCGTTCATTACCCCATGCCTTCCCAGAGTCATAACTTTTTTATTTTTCCATTCTTTTTTACTGGACAAGTTGTACTTTCTAACAGCACCAGGAAGGTAGAGCGATGAAAAGATGGCAAATCTGCCATTTCTTTTCCATTACTGCGTTCACTGTAGGGCATTATGGAACGTGGTTATGCCCATGATGTATATTTTTTAAAACAAACTTTTTTTTTTTACATTTTTGTTAAGTCTCCTTAGGGGACTTGAACAAACAATCATCTGATCCCTTGTGCCATAGACTGAAATAAATTACCATTGCAGTCTATAATGAACGCAAACAAAGGGAACATCCGGATGAAAATATCAAACAACTTTATTAATTACATCAGATAATAAAAGAATTTAAAATTCAAGGGTAATAAGATCATAAATTCAGATCGATGGTACATGATTTAGCACAAAAAATTGGGGGATAGAGGAGGTAAACATATGATCAAGGGAGCCACAATAGCAGAATTGTGCTATAGATTCACATATATAATATAAAGTGCCAAGTGCAATAAATAATTCATATAAACTGGCTACCTGAAGGTAAAGACTGTATAGAACTCCAGCGCCCCACGCCCGACGTACGTTTCACCACAACGCGGCTTTCTCAAGGGAAGTGATCGTGCTTAACCGGATGTAGCAACCCTCCCAGTTTAAATACCCCACCCTCAACTGCAATAGGCTAACGATTTTTGCTCACCTGTAGACAGATACATAGCGATGCAGCCACCGGATGTGACGTACATGCGTTCCACGGTGGAGCGCAGACGTCACTTCCTGGGGAGGAACAGCGTGCGCTTCAGCTTGGGCGCACTCCGCCACGCCAGGACCGGATGCATCGCAAAGCCGGCATTAATATGTAATAGTGAAATGACTATGTCCCCCATCATATTAGGAAAAATGTCAAACATATTATTTATAAATAAGGGTGATTAGATAATCATAAGGGAAAAGGTGAATATTAAATGTGCAAGTGCAAAAAAATTTTATAACACATTACAAAAGTGCGCCGTGAGCAGAGTGAAGGTGAATCAATGTGACAAAAAAAGTTTAAAGTGTAATAAAAGAGACATATATATCATCATATAAATACAAATAACCCTTAAAATATATATACCAAGTGGGAGTGATAGTGGTAAGTTATGAAATTGAATCCAATGTCAAAATATCAACAAAACAGAAGAAGAGGGAAAGGGGGGGACAAAAAGAAACTTGTCATCAATCCACAGTTCCAGGTGCAAAAGAAGCCTCAATTTATTCTGAAACAAAAAATATATATACATGATTAGTCATGTCATATTGATAATCCAAATTCAGAAGAAGCTACCAGGAGGGTGGAGAAAAAATATACAGATTAAAAACCAATAAAATACCCAAGGAGGGTAAACCCCACCCACATCATATGCTGACCCAGGTTAAATTATATTACAAGAATGGAGCAAAATTAAATTCCTCATTGAGACCCCTAGGGGACACCGTGTCAAGCTGGTAAATCCATTTGATTTCCCGCTGTGCCAATAACTTTTTCCAGTTTCCTCCCCTTTGGTCAAAATATATCCTGTCAATGCCACTTACCCTCAGTAATTGCTCGTTGCAATTGTGAAATTCCTTGAAATGTCTTGGAATGGGTTTCAAGATGTTGTGGTCCCGCTCCTCTCTGGCTGCAATAATCCCCAAAGCGTGTTCACGGACTCTTTTTTTCAGATTTCTTGATGTCATGCCAACGTATAGTAATCTACATGGACAACTGGCAACATATATAACTCCTACCGTATTACACGTGATGTGATGTGTAATTTTGTATGTGGATAGTCATGGTTATATCCAAACGGACCTATACCGTAAGGAAACCTCTGTCAACAGTCTTTTACAGGCTGAGTCAGCTCACCCACGTAAACAGATATCAAGCATACCTATTGGACAATTCTTGAGGATACGGCGCATTTGTTCAAGGGAAGAGGATTTTCAAATTCGGGCAAAAGAATTGAGTGATCGATTTAGACGAAGGGGGTATGATGAACTTTCAATTAAGCGAGGCATGACTAGGGCTTCTAACATCAAGCGAGAGTCACTCGTCTATTCACGAAACAAGCGGATTAAGAACAACAGTGACCAAGTGAGGTTCATCACAACGTACTCAAGTGATCATGAAAAAATCAGCTGCAGTTTAGCGAAATACTGGAGCGTGTTGAGATCGGATACCACCTTGAAGAAATACTTACCTATAACCCCTAGGATTACGTACAGAAGAAATAAGAACTTGAAGGATTTACTCACTAGAAGTCATCATGTTGGTGAAAAACCGGAGAGAGTCTTCGGCTCTAGGGGTCCCAGGTGGGGATGTCGTCCATGTGGAGCTTGTGTTGCTTGTCAGAATGTTGACCACTCTACTAGTTTCACTGATTCTGCCAATAAAAAAGAATACAAAATTACACATCACATCACGTGTAATACGGTAGGAGTTATATATGTTGCCAGTTGTCCATGTAGATTACTATACGTTGGCATGACATCAAGAAATCTAAAAAAAAGAGTCCGTGAACACGCTTTGGGGATTATTGCAGCCAGAGAGGAGCGGGACCACAACATCTTGAAACCCATTCCAAGACATTTCAAGGAATTTCACAATTGCAACGAGCAATTACTGAGGGTAAGTGGCATTGACAGGATATATTTTGACCAAAGGGGCGGAAACTGGAAAAAGTTATTGGCACAGCGGGAAATCAAATGGATTTACCAGCTTGACACGGTGTCCCCTAGGGGTCTCAATGAGGAATTTAATTTTGCTCCATTCTTGTAATATAATTTAACCTGGGTCAGCATATGATGTGGGTGGGGTTTACCCTCCTTGGGTATTTTATTGGTTTTTAATCTGTATATTTTTCTCCACCCTCCTGGTAGCTTCTTCTGAATTTGGATTATCAATATGACATGACTAATCATGTATATATATTTTTTGTTTCAGAATAAATTGAGGCTTCTTTGCACCTGGAACTGTGGATTGATGACAAGTTTCTTTTTGTCCCCCTTTCCCTCTTCTTCTGTTTTGTTGATATTTTGACATTGGATTCAATTTCATAACTTACCACTATCACTCCCACTTGGTATATATATTTTAAGGGTTATTTGTATTTATATGATGATATATATGTCTCTTTTATTACACTTTAAACTTTTTTGTCACATTGATTCACCTTCACTCTGCTCACGGCGCACTTTTTGTAATGTGTTATAAAATTTTTTGCACTTGCACATTTAATATTCACCTTTTCCCTTATGATTATCTAATCACCCTTATTTATAAATAATATGTTTGACATTTTTCCTAATATGATGGGGGACATAGTCATTTCACTATTACATATTAATGCCGGCTTTGCGATGCATCCGGTCCTGGCGTGGGCGGAGTGCGCTCCAAGCTGAAGCGCACGCTGTTCCTCCCCAGGAAGTGACGTCTGCGCTCCACCGTGGAACGCATGTACGCCACATCCGGTGGCTGCATCGCTATGTATCTGTCTACAGGTGAGCAAAAAATCGTTAGCCTATTGCAGTTGAGGGTGGGGTATTTAAACTGGGAGGGTTGCTACATCCGGTTAAGCACGATCACTTCCCTTGAGAAAGCCGCGTTGTGGTGAAACGTACGTCGGGCGTGGGGCGCTGGAGTTCTATACAGTCTTTACCTTCAGGTAGCCAGTTTATATGAATTATTTATTGCACTTGGCACTTTATATTATATATGTGAATCTATAGCACAATTCTGCTATTGTGGCTCCCTTGATCATATGTTTACCTCCTCTATCCCCCAATTTTTTGTGCTAAATCATGTACCATCGATCTGAATTTATGATCTTATTACCCTTGAATTTTAAATTCTTTTATTATCTGATGTAATTAATAAAGTTGTTTGATATTTTCATCCGGATGTTCCCTTTGTTTGCGTTCATTACTTGTGGGCTATCCGGATTTAGGCGTTTGCCCAACGCTGGAGTTTGGTGTATACCATTGCAGTCTATAGGAGATTTGCTATGTTCCTGTGGAAGCTGGGAGGCAGGGCTCCATAGGATCTTGTGGTGGGGAGCTGTTGGTTGACCTCAGATGCCATGGTCACATTTCACCATGGCATTTTAGGGGTTAAAAGTCAGTGATAGTGGTTATATCACCAATCACCAACTTTACCTCTAGCTGTCTGCTGTGTAATAAAGCAGAAACCTGGCAGGTATCTTTAAAGACCCAACGTCCACCATATATGTATGATGGAAAGGGGTTAACATGGACTTGTAAACTCTCCAGACATGTCTGTTTTACCAACAACTTGCATCCCCCTTATAATAAAAAAATTATAATCGGGTCATCTGTTCTTATGACTAGCAGTTTGCAAAGAAGGTCCAGCTGAATGTTACCAGTTGGGGTTGTGTCCCTACACAGTTTGACACTGGCAGCACTGATTGGATAAAGTCAGACTGTGTAGGGACCCCCTCCCCTCGCCCCAACTGAAACACCCAGCTGGACCTCCACTGCAAATTTCTAGTAATTAGTTAATAACTCCTAGCAGGAATAATAAAGCAATAGCTCAACAGAGTCATAAGACTATATAGTTGCTAAGTCATGGGGAATGCAAGTATTTACTAAATTACATGACAGGAGAGGTTACAGGTCGCTTTAGCACAGAGTTCTGGACCTAAAAGCCACCTGAATTAAATGGTAGATATTTACTTTAAAGTAAGCAGCCTAAATGAGGCTGTATGCATACATTTATCATAAAACACTGCATTGGGAATTGTAATACATGACCATTGTCTCGTATAATCCAAATTGAATCTCTACAAATGCTTCCATGGAAGGAATGTGCCTACTTTTCTTTTTAAGAACATTTCTTCATTCAAAGTTGGCTCTCCCCAGTTAGTGCAAGTGTGACACAGTTGGAGATGACAAGGCAGGTTTTCACATTAGATTGGAACTGCATTTCATCTTCTTAAATTATGCATCAATGATCCATAACCCTCTACCGCGCTCCTCTGCATCCTGCCCTTACACAGCTGATATGGCAGCTGTTTTGGATCTGTGCATTAAGCCGTCAACTGTTTTCATTCTAAAAGAGAAAAGGCAAACAGTGAGGGGAATTGTCCTCCGCGGCCACCGCATTTGCTAAAACTGCTAATTGAAGCAGTGAATTAGTGACAGATTAACTCCACAGATCCAGCTTTTGTTGCTTTTCTTCTTCTCTAGTCCTAGTTAGTTTAGGAATATCACATGATCTCCAGGCTGATTATGACAGGAGCCAAGCTGTCCTGTGAGACATTCCATACAAGAGTGCACAAAGGTACCCCCAAGCATGCACATAACAGGATATCCACGCCCCAAATCTCTTCTGAAAAAACACCCTTAAAAGTAAAATAGTTTCCACTGGAAAAAATCATAGCTGCCAGCAAAAACACTGAACGCTAATCAGAGATAAACAATATATTATAACTTTTACTATTGTTAAAATGCAAGGCAATAACCTGTAGACCAATGTCTTGAATGTATGTATATGGAACGCCTTCTCCGATTCCATTAAATGCTATGAGCATAAACACCTCTAAGTTGTTTAAGCAGATAATTTTACTTATTGGCCATACTCATTAAATTAGTAAATACTGAATCTTCAGTTCTTCAACTATCTAAAGTGTATGGGTTGTCCATACTTTCCCCCTGACAGCAGATGTCAGGCATATTGGTTTAAAAATGCCCCATCCCTTGTTCTTAAGGGAGGGAGTTTTCTAGCTTTGGCTTATTCCCATTCCCCATTAAGAGCACATTCACACTCAGCTGAGCAGTGCGTGCATATGGGGTTGGGTGTGATAGCTGTCGGACGAAGGAGTGTTCAGCTGACATGTTTCTGGAGTAGGCTGACCTCACCATTTAACTGATCCAGCAGAGAAAAGCCTACAGGGGTTTTACCAGAGCGGGCCTAGCCGGATGCCGCCAGACCCCATTGCTATAATGCTAGCTTTCGGGCAGACAAAAACTGGCACTTAGGTTGGAAACCGGCAGAATCCCATTATAGTCCATGGAGTCTGGTGTTCAGCAGTATCAAGCAAGGCTGGATCTGGTGAACTTCAGCAGGCTGTTTTGGCAAATCAGTTAAATGGAGGTATGAACATATCCTCAGGTGTATAGTCACCCTAACCTGCTTTGGTTAAAAGCATTTTTGTAACTATAGGTGATGCTGCTTAGGGTACTTTCACACTTGCGGCAGGACGGATCCGGCAGGCTATTCAGCCTGCCGGATCCGTCCTGCCGCTAGTGGCCGTGCTGCCGCTCCGTCCCCATTGACTATAATGGGGCGGAGCTACGGTGCAGTACGGCAGTGCGCAGCCGGAGATCGCCGGACTAAAAGTACTGCAGGTCCGGCGATCTTTGCCGTGCGCAGCCGTAGCTCCGCCCCCCACCCCATTATAGTCAATGGGGACGGAGTGGGAGCGGGAGCGGCAGCACGGCCACTTGCGACAGGACGGATCCGGCAGGCTGAACAGCCTGCCAGATCCGTCCTGCCGCAAGTGTGAAAGTACCCTTAGATGAACATATTTATACAGACTTAAAGGGGTTATCAATGTCTAAAATATGCCACCAAATGTCCGGGCCCCTCATATAGGTTATACTTACCCTGCTGCCCGGCACCAGTGTCGCTCCGGAACCCCACACAGCCGCCGCTGCATCTCACAGGTGATGCTAGAGAGTCTTGTCCCAGTCGTGGCCTGTTATTTGCTCCTCCACCAGTCACCAGATCTTTTGATTCGAGCAACCGGGAGATGCAGTGGCGGACGTGCGGGGATCAGGAGCGACAGATTTTGCAAAGAAAAGTTTTTTTTGAGGAAGATAACTACTAGGGCTGAGTGAAAAAATATTTTTCAGTCTGGTTTCGCAAGGATTCAGCATGCCATTTTTTGACATGGTTAATATTCGAGTATTTGGCATATCTAACGTTTTTATTGGATACTGCATAACCAGCATTGCTTTGTTGCTCCCACTTAGTATAAACAATTTGTATTGCATTATGCTTGTTGTATTGGTAAAGCGATTGTCTATATCCTCCTCATCTACTTGCACAAACATTGCATAGAAAGTTGGAAGCCTCTAGAATGCAAAGCCAGGCTTAGAAGGGCCAGGTGGAGGATGACACAACCCGGGTCACTCTTTTCATTAGGTTGTCTGTTTCAAGTAATGAGTAGGCAATTTAAATTCTCTTATTTGTCCTGAAGTTAAAAAGATTTATTTTTACACGTAGAAGGTAGGGGATTTGGAGGAAGACTTCTCAATGAAAATATCTGGCACAGAAAAGATGTTAGGAGTTCTTTCAGAATAAGGGTACACTTGTCTTTACACCAACAGTCCGGTGAGGAAATGCAAGTGCACACAACCGTGCAATATCTTAATTGTGCAAATAGATACAGTGCTCTACATGTCTTCATAATATCCTCAGCTTGCGCCAAGTACACTGTGCATACAAGCTTTTAAATAAGGTTATTGCAAATAGGAAATTATGAAAAAGGTATATGCCACACAATGGAGTGTAAACGTGGCCAGATAAAACTGGGCTAGAGTTACATGGGACTGAGAACTCATAACCAGCCCATTGAAAGCTCCCCGTCACGTAGTGTTTTAGAAGTCATGTAGTACAACCCGCATGATTGATTTTGTTCAGGTGGCATGTTCTCCGAGGCATCTATCAAGTCCACTTGTATTTTATACCATAATCATTGACATTAAATACATGTTAATACTACTTAGAAGAAAGCTGTTGATACAGACAAGGACTCTTCCTAGATGAGGTCTAGTGCTGCTGATTGTCAACAGCCATACATTATGTAATATATTGGGCATTAGGCGTTGTCCTTTGATATCTGAGTGACCAACATCATCAAGACCACTCCTACTCAAAAGCCAGCCCCTCTTGCTTGCAGCGATCATGATCACCTAATCATTCTGTCCCACTGCTGTTCTCTTTGGGGAAAGATATAGCGACACATTTCAACTGCAGCCCTGAAATATATTACATGCAACCATGTGATACAGTGTTATACAGTTTAATAAAGACCAACTACAAATACTTACCATAATATCTCTCAGTTTTGGTGCACATCCATTTTTTTCTTTAAATGTAAACATCAATAAGACTACAAATGAAAAATGATTTCTCCCAGAGACGGGAAGGTCTTAATTATACAAGATGAATATGTAATTGTACCAATGTGAACAGTTCTATTTATTCTATGCAGATTATGAGAAATGTAAAGTGCAGTCTTAACAATAGTATGTAAAGTAACTAAGATAAACTAATGAAAAAACAAAAACACAACCAGTGCAGTCAGATTTCTGCTGAAGGAGCAACATTAAAGGTGCATTTACATGGGGTGAAGAGAAGCCGATTGTTGGCTGCTCGTTGAGTGGAGGTGAAGCACTGCATTTAAATGCCACGATCACATCCACAGTATGAGGAAGAGTGTTGTTCTCATACAAAATCATTGCTCCTGGGCAGCAGAGTGCTGTTTAGATAGCATGGTCTGCTGCCCAGGAACAATGATTGAGGTGTCCACACCTCAGATCTGTGACACCTTTCAGACGGGCAAATTTTCTGCATGGGTGCAATGCGTGAGGTAAACGCATTGCACCCGCACTGAATCCGGACCCATTCATTTCAATGGGGCTGTGCACATAAGGAGTGATTTTCCCGCATCACTTTTGTGTTGCGTGAAAATCGAAGCATGCTCTATATTCTGAATTTTTCACGCAACGCAGGCCCCATAGAAATGAATGGGGCTGCGGGAAAATCGCAAGTGTAGATGCAGCGGGATTTTCACGCAGGGTTGCTAGGTGATAAACATCTATTTACTGTATTATTTTCCCTTATAACATGGTTCTAAGGGAAATAATAGCATTCTCAATACAGAATGCTTAGTAAAATGTGGGTTGAGGGGGTTAAAAATAAATATTTTAACTCCCCTCTTCCACTTGTTCATGCAGCCCGGCTGTTCTTCTGCCTTTGGTTGAGGACCTGGGAGGCAAAGGACCTTTGGTGACGTCAATGCGCTCATCACATGGTCCATCACCATGGTGATGGACCATGTAATGGACCTTGTGAAGAGCGCAGTGACGACACCAAAGGCTCTTTGCCTCCCAGGTCCTCAATCAAAGGCAGAAGAACAGCCGGGCTGCATGAACAAGTGAAGAGGCGAGTTTAAATTATTATTTTTTGTAACCCCCTCAACCCACATTTCACTAAGCGTTCTTTATTGAGAATGCTATTATTTTCCCTCATAACCATGTTATAAGGGAAAATAATACAATCTACACTACAACTAACCCAAACCTGAACTTCACTGAAGAAGTACGGGTCCGGGTACCACAGTCAGTTTTTTCTCACATGCGGGCAAAACGCAGTGCACTCGCTCGGAAAAAACTGAACCACGCAACGCAATCGCAGTCAAAACTGACTGAAACTGCGTGCGCACTCGCATGATTTCCCCACCACGGACCCGCATCCTATCCGGCCCCATTCCGCAACGCCCATGTGAAAGGGGCCTTAGACGGGCAGATTATCGGGAACAAGCGTTCGTGGACCCGTATATTGGGCCGTATATACTTTCAGTGGATAAGCAATGCAATCGTCTCTCAAAAAAAAAAAAAAAAATGCAGACCAAACATGGCCATTGAGGTCTGTGTGTGAAAAATGTCAACGCCTATCGCATCTGCGTTTGGTCCATTTTTTACTACCCAAAGAAGAATTTAATTTTCGGCTTAGCATTGTCAGTAGAATACGGATGATACAAGGAGGGCAGAAAATGGACACAGACAAAACATGGATCCTTCGCGGACATCTTCATGGATGAATATTTCCATGGAAGTCAAATGGACACTAAAATGTGAACAAGGCCTTATACTAACCTCTTTCAGCTCCATTTTCTACGGCGTGGGTCAGATCCTCCTTCTGCTTGTTTACAAAACTGCAGTGGTGAAGTGCCTCTATACGGCATGTGTCTGCTGCAGCTGGTCTAATGATTGGCTGCATCGGTACGGTTTTGTATAGCTGCATGTCACTGTGAACGTTATAGTGTTGGTCGGTGTACGGAACGCTACTGCTGCAGCCACTAGCAGTTTGTAAACAAGTAATGGCAGGAGGACCAGACCAGCGCCACAGAGTACAGCAATGGAGAAAAGGCAGAGTATAAATTGATTTTCTATTTTGTGCTATTGCAGGGCTTGTCTTAGACTTTTAATTATCTTGGACAACCCCTTTAAGAAAGAATGTTCTACAGTTAACATCATTTTAATGCTGGGTTTACACATTCCGGTTTTCTTATGCAGTTTTTGAAGCCAAAACCATGTATGGATCATGGGGACAGACGCTACCTCATCTAATTTTTAATCCACTCCTGATTTTGGCTCCAAAAACTACATAAAAAACCTGAAGGTGGAAACCCAGCCTCAGTGTCCCACATATTAGAACACTGGTGTCCTGCAGGGCTGAAGTCAAGCAAACAATTTTCCCTTCACATAATACTGGAATCTGCCCTAACCACTTTCATGGGGAAATATATCAAAGAACATGAATGAAGAGGTAATTCAGGAAAAGGATTTGGCTCAGTGATTCCTTCTGACTACTGTTTGAAAAGAGAAGAAAGAAACGTAAAAAAAAAAATATGACACTGGGACACTGATTAGAGCGTCTGAACTAAATCCCAGTGTCACTTCCCCACAACCCTAGCAAGCCATGTGTCCCAATCAACAAAAGAGTCGCAGTAAGACATGAACATTGTACCCAAAATGTGTATACAGTCCAATAAGCAGCTTTGTAAATCTAACAGAAATTATTTCATGGTTTAGTGGAAAAAACAGAAGAGGTCTAGTAATGAACACACTTCATATTAATTAAAATGATTAGAAAAACATGGCTACTTTTTTTTTCCAAAAAATGGTGCCACACAAGTTGTCTGTGTCATTACAGTTCCATTCATGTCAATGGAGCTGAGTTGCCATACCAGACATACCCCTATGGATAGGTGTGTAGCCGTTTCTGGCAGAAAACCTATTTAACCCCAAGGGGTTGTCTCACTTCAGCAAATGGCATTTATCACGAAGACAAAGCCAATAGAAAGCGCTTACTAATGTATTGCGATTGTCCATATCGCCTCCTTTGCTGGCTTGATTCATTTTTCTATCACAAGGGGCTTACGGCCACGGCTGCAGAGTAGATACAAGGTGGCCAGGACTGGAGCTGCTGCGGATGCATGTCTATGTACTCTGCCACGTCCCAGCCACCAGAGAGGCCGGCACTTTTTCCCTATAGTGTGCAAGCACGACCACCACTGCTGGATTGTAGGGTTGTCATAACCACTGTAGCATATAAGGTTATGGAAAAATAAATCAAGCCACCAAAGGAAGCAATATCGACAACCACAATACATTAGTATTAACTTTCTCTACATGAAAAATGCCATTTGCCGAAGTGAGACAACCCCTTTAATGACCAGGCCAATATGATTCCACAAAAAAAGTGATTTTTGGGCAATGTTTTTGTTTATCCGTTATACAGGTCACATTTGACACTAAATAACCTATGGAATTAATTATTCAGGTTGTGTAGGTGCCTTATTTTATGCAATGCTTGTACAAGAACATTTTTTTTTTGGGGGGGAAGCTACTATTAAGTAGTAATTCACTGTAACGGGGGCATCCATAGAAGCCCCAGTTACAAGAGAAAACAGCCCTCTATTGTGACAGCCATGACGTACTGCTGCTAGGCTGCATGAGTGACTGCAACTTAATGAAAGAAATTTCCACAGACTTAGAACCTGCACTGCCTACCCCATCAAAAGACTGGTTACTAAAGTGTTAAGTTTAAAGATATATGGAGTATGCAAAGAGGTATCTCCATGAGAAAAAGAATCATCTCACTAGTGCCTCCTATTGGAATGGGCGGCCTATGAGCAAGGCCAAATTCACACTTCAGTTACTGTAAGGGTGCAGGTCAAAAACAAAGAAGAGAAATCTTTCCATTGTACCTTATCTCCGAGTAGGCTTCATTACTAGTTTTGGCTCACAATAACTGAAGGAAATAACTGACCAAATAACTGAAGTGCGAACTCGGCCTAAGTGTTTGACTTTTTAACAAGCTTTGGAACACGATAAGGGGAAAATAGCTATTCCATACTGATGAGCATCAAGAAACCCAAAACAGCCGTCAAAGGATGGATATTTGGCTTGGCTATTTTCCGTTGACATGTTCCAGGACTCGCTAAGAATTCTAACATTGACTCATAGGGAATTCCTTCCAATAGGTGGCACTAGTGAGATGGGACTTCTCTCGGAGTCAACTCTTTGCATATTATTTTCCCATGGAGCATTGCCACTAAGTCTCCATACACAGCTGGCTTCTTTCAGGAGAGCCAGTACCTCCCCCTAAGACATATGGGGGAAGCAATTACCAAAATCTACAACAAAAAATGTTTCATCAAAAGTTATTTTTGATATGTCCAAAATACACGTAGTCTTTAATGAATTCACAGCTGTGAAGTTCGACAGTGTATTCACTTGGCTTCCAAGTAAAAGAATATAAAGAACTTTACTTTGTAAAAGTAATTTTACACTGAAACTACATTCAGTAAATCATGAGGGCAGGGGAGGGAGAGACTGCACACCAAAAATCTATTTTTCCCAGATCTTGTGCAGACCCTACCACTCTGTTTATCGTCCCACTTGCCTACCCTCCATTTAACATCATCACAGTTTTGGCCAGTCTCCCAGCTTTAGTCCTTTGGAGTCACTAGACAGATTTACCCTTTTGGCCGTGGAACCAAGAAACATTCACCTTTTCAAGACAAACATGTCAGCCATACAAGTCTCAAACCTTTTCCCGAGAAGAATAATTGAATATAACAGTGTATTTTAAAAGGATGCATGTATGCAGTGTGTTAAATACCGAATCCACTTGTCTTACTCATTGAATTTGATCCAGATTTGAATGAATGTACTGTATGCATTAAACTCAACCTTTTTTGACCTCACACAGTGAACAGTGAAATCTGTCAGAGCTGTTGAAGGCTTCTAGTTATAAGCAGAAAGTGATAGCAGAGAATGTGTCTACGTTACAAAGCACCTGTCCTGAACACTATGAAGGGAGACATTTTCTGAGCAAATCCAATATTCATGACAACACAGCCTATCAATTTACTTGGAATCGTTGTCTTAAGAATATTAGTCGAGAAGTGTTTCAATGATGTCACTCTTTCCAAGTAATCAGATAGGCTGTAGTTGTAAAGCTGGCTCTGTACAGAAAATGTCTGCCACCTCTACATAGGTGATGGGTGCTTTCACTCACGTTCCACATAAAGCTGCGTCTCCACAGGGGTGGCTGCAACAGTCAACAGCTGCAAAAATGTGAGGGTTATACCACCCCTAACCCCTAAATTTCTGCGGCTGTGGGAGGTTGCCACCCCATGGAGACTCAGCCTAAGAACGAATGCACAGGCTGCAGATTTGTAGCAGACAGTTCTGCGATGGCCCCATTAATCTGAATGAGGTTTACAAAAAGCTATGTTCTTGCTGCGAAAACAAACCCATTAGAGTGCTTCCACTCTCTTTTTTTGCCTGCTAAAAGCTCCATTAACTTCAGGGGTTTTTACATGGGTTTTTGGGGGTGGCTTTTTTTAGTAACAGACACGGCCACCACCCAAGTAAGGGGCCCGGACGGTCCGGAGCCTTTTTTTTTTTTTTTTGTGGCCTTGCGCTGGCTTCCATTGTGGATAGGTTCATCTCCATAGTCATCTGTATCGCCGTCCTAGTCCTTAACGCTGGCTGGTTTAGTGGCTTACTCCAGTGATGACAATCGACAAGTCCAGACCAGATCAGTCCAGTGTCAGTGTGAGTTTACTGTCTGCTGCTGGTCTACTACTCTTCTCTTGTGGTGAGGGTTGTGGAGCCCATCCCATGAGGAAAAAATGTGCCTTGGGGGTGAAAGAAATGGAGGGGGAGAAATGTGCCAATGGGGGAATGTCTGTGCCATGCCCTTGGGCTGGAAGATGTGCCACTCCAGTTAGTCTGACATGAGGGAAAAATGTGCCAAGTGGCACATCGCCCAGACTCCCACCCCATGGCACATTTCCCTCATGGTATGGCACATCTCCTCCTCCCAGGGCATGGCACATCCCCCATTGGCACATTTCTCTGCTGACAGCATGGAGGGAGAGAAATGTGACATGAGGGTTGAAATGTGCCATACCAGCATGGAGGGGAGAAATGTGCCAATGGGGGTGATGTGCCATACCATGAGTGAAAAATTTGCCATGGGGAGGGGTGGGAGATATGCGTTGAGGAAATTTGTGCCATGTCAGCATGGAGGGGAGAAATGTGTCAATGGGGGGAGAAGATGTGCCATGAAATGAGAGAAGAATAGAATGTGCCATAGGGAGTGGTGGGAGATGTGCTATGCCGTGGGGTGGAGGAGATGAGGGAAGAAATGTGCTATGGGGGAATTGTGCCATGCCATGGAGGGGAGAAATCTGACACGAAGGGGCATCTACTGCCGCAAGGAAAAGGTATGTTATATGGGGGCTCTGTACAGTGGTATTTTATACTGGGACACATTATGGTGGGTACTATGGGTTCATCTACAGGGGGCACTAAGGGGTATTTTATGCTTGCAAATTATGGTGGATATTGAGGGCATCTACTGGGGCACTATATAGAGTCATTTTATACTGGCACATTATGGGGGAACTAGGAGGAAGGGGGACAGGAGCACCATGGGGCATTTACTGGGGGCACTATATAGTGGTATTTATACTGGCACATTATGGGGGCACAATGGGAACATTAGCTCAACTGGGGGCATTACAAGGGGGTATCACATTATACGGAGAATTATTACTACGGGGGGGGGGGCATTATGGTGGGCTTTATTACTTACTTACTATGACCCCCTAGTATCAGCACCAGCCTCTCCCTGCTCTGCTATCCCTTTGCACTTTCTCCGAATCATATGTGGAACATATGTGATGTCTTGATATGGGCAGATCATCTGAGAAGGGGGACGGACGGCAATTTTTATCTTGCCTAGGGCGGCAAAAATCCTTGCACCGGCCCTGCTCCTGTGTTCATGTTTGTCTTGCTCCAATGGCATAGCTAAAGGCTATAGGCTCCTGGTTCAAATTAGTTTGGGGGGAGCAGGAGGCACTTGATACTGGCAGATGGGGGGGGGAGCATTGGCACTTGATACTGGCACATGGGGGGGGGGTGGCACTTGATACTGGCACATGATTGGGGGGCACTACTTACTGGCACATTATTATGGGGCCTTCTACTGAGGCCACAAAGAAGGGGTATTTTATAGGGGGGCTCTGTGTGGTACTAGTATTATCAGGGGTATTATCTGCAGTATAGTATTGGGGACCACAGGGGCACAGTATTGGGGATAGTAGGATGATTTGTCCAAAAGATGGGAGGATGATGGAAAAGTAGTAAACTAGGATTTTTTTTTTTTTATTGTCAAACTGCAGAGACGGAAAATGGCGACAAAATGCTTGTCTGGTCTGAAGGTCTGAAAGGAGAAGGTGAGGACAGAGAACATCTACATCAAAGGAGACGTCACTGGATGTAAGAGGTATGTGGGGCTGTATTACTGTAGTGATAGGATCAGGGGCATAAGGATCGCGGTGTGAACGGGGGGATGGAAGTGGGATATGGGTGGGGCCTGGAAGGGGGCCCTTGATTTATTTTGCCCGGGGGCCCTGAGGGTTCTCAGTCCGCACCTGACTTGTGTCGCTGATCTGATCCTGTACTCGCAGGCTGAGCGGACATGAGTTCTGTCACTTCGGTGCGCTATCGCGCGAGACCTGTGGCCTCTGGTGGGTCTTACGGGATCACGCGCCGCAGGACACAGGGGCCCCGTGATCTCCTATTGCCCTTCCCGAGACTAGGCTCCGGATCTGCCACTGGGGTGGGGGGCCCAGGCCCTGAGCTGTGTAAGGGGCCCCAAAATTTATGATGACAGCCCTGGTCATAGATTTTACTTTCGTTTTATTTTAGATGCTTTCTTTTCCTATAGATAAGTGAGGAAAAAATGCATGAACCCCACCCAGAGTAGACCAGTTGAGGAAAAAAAAAAAAAACACACCACCAAGGCAGAAAAAAAAAATAAAAATCATAAAAATTATTACATTTGCTGTTACACTGTAACGTTGTCATCGCTATTCTTATTTGTACTGCAGAATTAGGCAGGCGGATGAAATTTATCTTTACATTGATACATCGATGCCACAATGTTGCTTCAGCTCTCTGAAAACTTCCCCCACCACACATGTTTTTGTTTGGGGAGGGGGGGGGGGGGGACTCAAAGATTAATAGAGATATCTCGTAGTCAAAAGTGGACACAAAATCTAAATTTTCTCAGTGTGCTCTGTTCAGGCTGGGCTTGAAATTTATATGAAAGTGTGAAAAGCCTTTCCCAAGACAAATGTAACCAATTTCCTACAGTTAGTAGAATACAAACACACAGTGTATTTTTCTTAAATAATTTAATTGAAAAAGTATTTCTTAAAAAAATTATAAAATGTAAAGTTATGATGACATTTTCCATTCTGAACACATCCCCATATCATTGAAAATGTGAGTATACTCTCAAAATAAAGAGCATAATATGGTTGCAGGGAGGGGTGGAAACAAAGAAAAGAATATCCTAAGTAAAAGAACAGTAAGCAGAAGCTGAAAAGTAATGTGAAAAATGGAGGAGGATGGGGGGGGGGGGGCATGGGGGTGTGAAGGAGATGGGAAATGCCAGAGAAAGAGGGGTGTGTTAATAAGCAGGATAACATGGCATAAAATAGAAGTTAGAAGCTGTACGGTACTGCTTCCTCTACTAGGCATTGGCAGGCCTTTCTTTACAGACATAATAGTACCAAGGAGTGTATCGTGTTAATGAACAATCGGATTAATAATTGATTGGCCAATACATCCATCATCACAGGAACCCACTCAGAAAGGTCTCCGTACAACCTCACTTCTGTAGATGTGCACAGGCACTGTATACTTCTTCATGCAGGCTTAAACTAAAGAGTGGGAGGACTTGGGAGATTATCTGTCATAGATACATACAGAATAAAACAAATAGCTAGCTCTGCAACCCTGCACCTTTATTACAGTCCAAGAGGTTTTGATGCAAGTGGAAGACACTAATATATATTGCCTTTCTTGTACTCTCAAATGCTCCTCTACTTACCCTTAGACTGCTCACAATCATACACATACCAAGCACTACATCTATTGACATTCATACGTCATCACTCACACAAATGTATTCATGTTGTAAGCATTAACTACAACACAGTTTGTCCAGCATACAGCAGCAGATCACAATGAAGTGTAAATCATCTGTAAGAAGAGAGCTGAGAGTTCTTTTGTGCAAAAGGAACTGTGACTCCACTGAAAACCCCATCACTATCCATGATCTCTCTCGTGTGCACCCTTGAGCTCCCGTAGAGCCCTATCAAGTCCATATAATTTCTTCTTCAATATGAAGAGCTTTGTCTCAAGGTGTGGTCATGTCACACCTGGACGGGAAGAGTTTGGCTCATCTGCAGCCTCATGTCTTGGACACTATTGAGAAGCTTCTTTTGATGACCAGCTAACGTCACCCCGATACGGAGCAAATCCCTAAAATAGAGATTAGGAATATTAAGAGAACTGCAGAAATCACCAGACAAAAAAAACATTCTCTCTATTTCTGGCATCCATAAAATCCCAGCTTATTTACTTACTCAGCTGTCATCTGAGCAACCAAATGGAAAGAGGTGAATCCAGCACTCATAAAGTTCTCCTGATACTGGCCCATCTTGATTGCCGCCAACCAATCACTCACAG
Organism: Bufotes viridis; assembly: GCA_033119425.1. Classification (NCBI taxonomy): domain Eukaryota; kingdom Metazoa; phylum Chordata; class Amphibia; order Anura; family Bufonidae; genus Bufotes; species Bufotes viridis. The sequence goes on from CM065592.1 coordinate 177,772,334, forward strand.
TGGGAAAAGTTGTATAATCTGGAACTGTACGGTCTAGAAGCTGCTGAGACACACTGATATAAAGAAAATGATGTAAGAATATGACAAAAAGATAAATAATATAGAGTAAAGAATGCAAAGGTATGGAGATAGGTGAACAAAGGTTTCAATATAAAAAAAGAAATACAAACAAAACCACAGAAGGAAACTAACCCTGCTTGTGTTGGACTGGTCACTTTTAAACTGGCTGCATTGCGTATTAACTTGTCCAAAGAACTGACTATCTGTGAAAATTTTGGTCTCAAGTTCCGATCACGGAGCCAGCAGTCAAGCATGAGCTGATGTAGAGCAGAGGGACAGTCCATTGGAGGTGGTAGACGATAATCCTGCTCCACAGCATTAATTACCTACAAGAAGGGAATGTAGCCATTAATTCGACCATAAACCCAAGTCTTAAATGTTTCGTCCACCTCCACTATACTTACATCTTGATTTGACATGTCCCAGTAGGGTCTCTCGCCATATGACATCACTTCCCACATGACAATGCCATAACTCCAAACATCACTTGCAGATGTGAACTTCCGATAAGAGATTGCTTCTGGAGCAGTCCACCGAATAGGTATTTTTCCTCCCTAAGTAGATAAAACAAAGGTAAAACTTGTTACACCACTTGCACACAGTGATCACTGCAAAAGAGAACATAAAAAAAAACTCATCAAAATGCTCTGTTCTTTCAAGCACCAATATTAGCTGAGTTTGTGAGGCTTAAATGGGTTTTTTCAGGAGTTTTACACTGATGACCTATCCTCTGGACAAGTCATGAGTATCTGATCTGTGGGGTCCGACACCTGGGACCCCCACCGATCAGCTGTTTGAGAAGTGCTGTGGGCATCTCTCTGCAAACTAGGCACAGTGCAGTACATTGTATAGCAACTCAGCGCTACTGTGAGCACCACTGCCTCCTCAAATAGCTGATTGGTGAGAGTCCCGGGTGTCAGACCCCCACCAATCAGATACTGATGACCTATCCAGGGGATAGGTCATCAGTGTAAACCCTCTAACAACTTGCATCTTTTGAAAGCACCACCAACTAAAGGTTTGAAATCATAGGAGTTTATAGATGTGAATGCCTCCTATTCTATAGCTCATGGAACCAGCATTTGGGACATTTCCAGGGTCACCCTTAACTGGATTGTTTCAAAATGTCTCTGGCTATATATATATATCAACAAATAAGAAATATTGCAATACAGAAGGAAATAAATTCTATACACTAAGATGCACCCCCAAGGATCTCTTCAGAGATCACAGAGCAGCCAGTATCTTGTCATTAATGTCTGATCAGTGCCGGTCTGACTTCCCGAAAGCCACCAAATAAGGAAAAAAAAAGGGCCTTCAGTTCATGTAATGAACGGTGTCAGAATTTCAACACAGTTCTGCAGTTTTCAAAAAAAAGAAAAAGGAGCTGTGGCATTAGGAGGCACCAAAAGCTGGGCCCATATCAATCAGTTATTGATGGCATTGTTAGTTGCTGTGCCAGCTGAGTTTAATGGTTGGAGACTACTTACCAAAGAGCTGGTATAAGTGGGGTCCGATCGGCTGTTCTCCAGGAATCTTGACAGGCCAAAGTCAGAGACTTTACAGACAAGGTTGCTGTTCACCAAGATGTTACGAGCAGCAAGATCACGATGAACATAATTCATTTCCGACAAATACTTCATGCCAGAAGCAATACCCCGTAGTATTCCCACTAGCTGGATAACCGTGAATTGTCCATCGTTCATCTGATGAGAGTTTAAAAATAAAAGTTAAGTTGCACACACCCAAACCAAAAAGTATACGTCAGAATAAGTAAGGCTTATAAAAAATGCTCTTCTGATACCGTCCACAAGTGTGACTATTCAGAAATGTTATCAGCAGAAGATAAGGCTGTGAAGGGAGGACATTTTCTAAAGAACAATAGTTTCCATTCAATAAAATGAAGCAGCAGGATAAAGAAAGAGCGGAGAGCTGCAGTAACCGGCCATGACCACTGCTCAATGTACGGAGTGGTGTAGTTCCAGTGCTGGAGCCCTCGCACACAGCTGATCTGTGGGGTGCCAGGAGTTGGACTCCTGTCGATCTAACATCAATAACCTATCCTAAAAGGTCATCCATACTCTGTCCCCTTTAAATTGGGACCTGCCACCTGCTGCAGCAACTATTTTTTTAAATTTCATATTTAACATCGTTCAGAAGATAGTGAGAAAAACAAAACTGATACCTTGTGGTCAGGAATTCAGCAAAAAATGTATTCTACATAGCAAGGGAATTCAAGATAGAGCACTGACGGCATAATATGTATTCAAACGTCAACTAAGTATGATGCATACAATGACTAACATTGCATTGTTTGGAGGAATTAGGAGCTTAGATCTAGGAATTATTTGGTCTCCTAAATAAAGTTCTATATCCCATCTTGTTTTTTTTTTCTTTAAGCATAGCATACTGTGTAAAAACAGCAAATACTGTCCAAGTTGGAATTTTGAATGTTTTTGCATAGAGTATAACTCCATCAGGCACACTCCAGAGTGAACATCCATGTTCTTTCATGCAAATGTATTGTACACAACAGGACACGTATCCTGCCGCATACATGAAAGCATATCAAAAGAGCATGAGAAGGAAGCCCATACTGCAAGTCTCCTCTGGTAAATGCTCCCACAGATCTTCACTTGGTGATTAAAGCTCATTATATGTATCGATGGTAGGAACATTAATTGGACAGCTGTGCAATTATTATTTAAAGGGGTTGCCCAGCCAGGATTTTATTAAAGGGGAGAATGGCTTCAGAAAGAATACATTAATGATCTCCTACCGCTCCCCTTTCAATAGGCATGCTAGGAATCCCCGTTGGTTTCTACTCCATGGTTCCTTTTGATGCAGGAAATGTGACGGCTCAGCCACTCCTAGGGTACAGCTAGATCCCAGCTCAACCAGTGATTGAATCAATGGTTACATTTCCTGTGTCAAGAGGGACCAGGAAGCAGAGGTCATGGTGGGACCTTGGAACCATCCAAACAGGAGCGGCAGGAGATGGATAAAGTTACTGTTCCTCTTTAAATCATTTTGCCCCTCACGTCACTGAGCTCGTAGACTAAGAGGGCAGCTTAAAACCTGCTTACGGTTTACCTTACTGGATTCAGACATGCTGTGACAGACGCATACTGAAAAAACAAGCTTACAATTTTTCACACACATACTTGTTCTGACCATCTCACCACGAGATAACTCTGCATTAGCGTTATCAGGGTGTATCATCAAGTCTGACAAGCAAGGAACTAATCCCCATGAATTAGCACAAACTCACCCTCAGGAAAGAATCAAGTGCCCCATTCTCCATAAACTCTGTAAGGATCATCACTGGCCGACTTCTGGTCACAACTCCTTCCAATCGTATGATGTTTGGATGATCGAACTGTCCCATAATACTTGCTTCACCTAAAAAATCACGCCTCTGCTGTTCCGTGTAGCCTGCTTTAAGAGTCTTGATTGCCACCAGCTGTTCTCGGCGTCCCGCCTGTTTCAGTCTTCCGCGACAAACCTCTCCAAACTCACCTAGCACAAAGAGACTAGAAATCAATCTGGCCATTCTTTTCTGCGCTGTGGCAGATTGCATTCCACTTAATATCTTCATGATAACCTCAGTCTGCACCATACACTTCTAAATCCCCAATTGCATCATTAAGTGAAAAACGAGAAGCATCTGACTTTTAACACATAAAGCGAACGCGTTTATGAGACAAACCTGCGCCAATCACTTCTTCAATCTTCACACACGAAATGTCAATTTCTTTAGCAAAGTCTCGCACAGCTTCATTAGGATCCTCATAAGTGAATGGATCAATATACAGCTTCATGCCAGGAACCACTGTGAGAACAAGAAGTATAAAGTATCTTCATCAACTGTGCGGCGATCAAGTCCGCAAAATCCAGTCTACATCCCCTCCTGTAAATGGGGATGTGCTGCTAACGGCAAGGCAACTGTAGGCAAATGAACAATCGTTCGGTAACGAGCGGCGATCCACTTGCTATACAGATGCAGCCACTGTTATTTCGACAGTCTAAGGGTCCATTCACACTTCCGTGTGTGTTTTGCGGATCCGCAAAACACGGAAACCGGCGATGTGCGTTCTGCATTTTGCGGACCGCACATCGCCGGCACTCTCATAGAAAATGCCTTTTCTTGTCCGCAATTGCAGACAGGAATAGGACATGTTCTATTTTTTTTCGGGAACGCGGCGGGACATAGTCTGTCCCCATTGAAACTAATGGGTCCGCAATTCCGCTCCGCAAAATGCGGAACGGAATTTCGGACGTGTGAATGGACCCTTAATATGTTAACGCAACAAAAACACATTACAGTATTACAAACTGCACTAAAGGGACCATCCTGGCGCCACTATATAAAAGTATCACTGGCTACATCTGCATCATTGATCGGCATTTGATACTGTCAGAAAATCTGCCTCTATAAAAGGACCCTTATTCTAAGGACAGATTGCAAGAAAATCAAAATAATGAAGATTTAAGAGCAAGATCAATATGGACTATATTCTGTATATTACAGAATACTGATAAGAAAAGGATTAATCCATAGTGTGACTTTACCACGGAACACTCTGATATAAAGAGGAGGCAGCACAAGTGGAATATTAAAAGCATGCAATGCAACATGGCTGAAAAACAAGGACTAAAGATGCCTTCAGAAGTCAAGACAAGTGTGCCAGATCAATTCAATGAGAAGCCTACAGACCATGGGCTTCATTGCCAACAGCTGTATAAGAACTTTATTAAGAATGAATAAATTCACTGTTTTCATGTCTGGCTCGCAAAATATAAAGTTTCATCGACAAACACAAGTTCAAACTGGAAACAACAGGTCAAAAGCAGTGCTCAAAGAGTTAAGCTACTGGTAGGTGAATACTATCCAACCATTTATCCTGCCCCGGACATAAAATGGTGTCTATTGGCTGCATAAGCCAGATGATATCTACAGGCTGAGTAACTTAAATATTGTATCCCTTATCTTGATTTAGTTAGAATATTAATTAATTATGCTAGGCGGGAATTACAATCTGTCCATATAAGGCATATACCAAAAAAAGTGTGCCATGACAAAGTCTAGGGACTTTTGGCCCTTATGTGTACACAGCAGGGAACTGCGTGGCTGGATGCAATGTGTTAGGACAGGTACTCACTGAAGGGACCTAGTGGATGGATAAAAACTTATTTTTAGGCAATGCTCCATGCAAACCAGTAAGATAAGAACCTCAAAACAGCTGTCTATAGATGGGTCAGTCTTCCTTCTGAAGAATTCTCGGGTTTGGCTGCCATGAACTACTATACATAACTGGTTGGCTGGATGCGACACCTTAGGGCAGGTACTGGTCTCATTGAAGAGACCCAGTGAGTGTATGAAGACTTATTTGCAGGCAACACTCCATGGAAACCAGTACAGCAAGAACCACGAATCAGCTGTCCAGAAATGGGTCAGTCTTCCTTCTGGAGAAGTCTAAGGTTTGGCTGCCATGAGGTACTAGACATCATTCTTCCCACTGTCTGAAAATAAGACTCTGTACACCTAGTGGGTCTCGTCAATAACTAGTACCTTCCCCCCTGGGCTTAGAACACATACAAAAGACTAATGCAGTGTTGTGGAAGAAGCAGACATATACATACATAACTGTGACTACGTTGAACACCATAAAGGATAAGAAAACAAGCAAAATGGCTGGTAACCCATTAATAATGAAAGGGGAAGGGGAAGCATAATTTGCAACCCCTAATAAGAAAAGGCTTTACACTATACAAAAGGAGGGGCACTTTGAGAGAAAGGATGGGTGTAACTATTCAAGGGGAGGAGTGGTATATGCAGACAATAGATCTAAAGATACCAAATTACTAATGCGGCAAGCAAGCCATTCACAAGTGCTAATTGATGTAATGAGGGGTGGGCTATAACCTGAAGGTGGCAAATACTGAATGTAAACACTGTTTAACGGACCACTAACCCCAACAGATAAATAGCCCAATAAAAAGAGCTACTATGCATCCCAGCAAAGATTAGATTTCCTCTGAAGTACATCAGCATTCTGTCTACTCAAGGACACTGCAGGTAGTCTACATTTCCTTGAAATTGTAGACACATGATAACAGATTGTCCTCCACAGCATGATAAATGTAAAGACAATACCAAGAATGTAAAAATGTTCCACTGTGGCGCAGCCAACAACATACGGCAAATTATGGCGATTGGAACACGATGACACTGCCAAGTATTTATGCGGTGGAGCCACATTTTTTGTAATCAAGTTTACCGAGAACCTAAAAAGGATTTTTTTCTAAAATGAAATCTGGACATATACCACATCAGACGTTAGAACAGTAAGCAAAGCTAGGTTTGGCACGTAGGTTTGTGTTACTTTGTCATTTCACCGTTTTGTTGAGGTGGTCATTTTTGCAAAAAGGTTATTGTGTTATTTTAGCAAGGCGATTCTATGTTGGATTGGATCAAATAGCGTAAAGGGCTAATAAAGAGGAGAGCAGGGACACGTGTAATTTTATCGGACGCACAAATAAAATGACAGATTCACATCTTCAACAAGCATGAAGAAATAGGGCTAGCAAGAAATGGTGTTAACAACTGCCAATTAGCGCTGAACACCACAGGACATTAATTACAAATTGCTAAGCAATGCATAGTGAGAAGGGACATAGTGTGCAGCCACCCAGAACAAGCAAGTCGGCTGTGACTTCCAGAAGAAAGGTCATCGGATGCTATAACCACTCGGAAAAAAACGAGGCTCATAAATGGCACAAACAGGAGGGAGATGATATAAAATCAGAGGTTAATAACGGGGCACCAGGGAAAATTCATCTTGTACAACAAGCAGACATCCACGTTGAGAATTTTAAACAGAAAGGCCATGGCAATCCAAAGCTGAAGATCACCACTGAAGACCATCGTAAACTAGAAGTATTTCTAAACCATACTCACTGTATTGCTGCAGTTTCTCAGTGTACTCAGATTCAGGGTCATTCCTCTGTTTTCTGCGGGAAAATAAATAAATGTTAATGTACCCTAATAAACATTATTACGAATGCGCTTCTTTTCACACTCTTATTTGTAATCCATATACCCTACCTCTAGACTTTTCAGTTTTATGCCAAAAACAACGATCAATTAGAATGGAACAAAGATCAGAAATACAAAAATGCAAACAAGACCTAAAGTCAACCAAAATAGGCGTTTTTGGTCAACCAGTGATTGAAGAATAGCACAAAAGTATCAGTCGGCCAATTTAGTCTGGCAGGTTGATGGTGGGATCATATGCATGAATGATCCCTCGGCCGAAATGCATGTGTATGGCCAGCTTAACAGATAAATTTCACCCATACATGGGCCTGTGAAAACATTTTTTTTAAACGCATCAACCCTCCAGCTTTTCACCCCAGAATACAACTCACCTGAAGCAAACTATTACAATAACGACCACTGCAATTATAAAAATGAGCCCAGCTGTCACAGAGCCAACAATCATCGGGACCTTCTCCTGTAGACTGCTCCGATCCCCTGTTGGGGAAACATGGAAGGAAAAAAGGAGGAAGGGAGGTGAGGGATCTGTGGGTACAGGGATATCACGGAACAAGGACACAGTGTACAATCTGTGGACACAGAAAGTGCTCAGAGCCATGACTAAGGGGAGGTTTAGGATTGGCAAAGGATAGGAGAAGAAGTGAAGGTAGAGGAGAAAGGGTAAGGACAGCAGATCTGCGGCAAGACACAAATACGTGTTTAACATCAAGTCAATAGGGCGCTATCAGTAAAGACTGACGCTTACTCTGTTGGAGTAGGATGCACCATTTTTATAAAGAAGCATACACTTCTTAATAAATCTATTGCATCTTATAGTATCTAAGTGGTAGAAACAGAAATCTACGCCAGCTATGGGCTGCCATACAATTTGTTACAGCAGTTTTCTGGTGTAAATTCTGTAATATGTGTTGGGCCAAGGAGGTCCTGCCCCTTTCACTACGTACTTTTTTTTTGTGCCATGAGCACTCAAAAAGTCTCACTGTTTGCGCTACATTCTGTTTGCAGAAGAATCGGCAACTGTTGCGTGTCAGAACACTAACGTGCCCCAATGTTCTCTGCTATAATCTACTGGACTCCACTAGGATAGATTTAGTGAACGGCCAGATAGTAAAATGAACCATCAAAAGACAATAGTCTTTTTTAATCACATTTAAAGTATATGCGGGGACAGATGTGGTCTTCTCTGTACCGATTGACAGGCACTATGCTAAAAAGCCCACATAGCAACCTGTCAACTATCACTTTCCCTTGGCTTGTTACAACTGGCAGCAGCCTAAATGTTGCCATAAGCATAACATGCTGACATGAACATGCCCCCGGTGAATTACGTCTGGATTACTTTGCAGTATACCTGTACAGTAAACATAGTAACTGCCAGCTAAAATATAAAACGCGACGAATCGACAAGATGTTGACAAGTAAGATGGTAATAGTAGTGTTAAAGTGAAGAAGAGTAAATAAAATTCTAACAAGGACTGGAAGCATAGAAAAGTACTGCGACATAAGAAAATACGACAAGGTGTGGGGGTAAATCTAATATGACAAGGTGTGGGGGAAAATCTACGGCTCAAGAAGATTTGTTAATGGGGTTAGAGATGATTCATTTGTGCTTTAGGTTTAAGAATAGGGATTTACGCACCATCCTCAGCTACTGTCGGGAACTCCCGTGGATCACTGTATGCACCGTATCCAGCTACTGTACGAGCACGGACTTGTACCACATATACAGTGTGTGCAAGCAAGCCCTCCATACGCACTTCTGTGCGCTGACTGGTCACTGTGTTTCCTGCGCCACTGTGACCCTGTGGATATAAAAAAAAAAAGAAAAGAAAAAAGAAATTGAGAAACAAAGCGTATCGTTGGGTACAATGTAAAATTAAATGAGTTCTGCCGAGGTAAGCAGACCGTGAGAGCACACATCTATGTTGAGCTAGCGTATTATGAAGTTGACCCTGGTGCGAGCATAGAGAAATCATATTTGTAACCATAGAGACATTGAGCTCAGTCTCACTTTGTATTCCATGGTATACTGTGGCGACAGAGGAATACAGACTAAGGCCTCATGCACACAACTGTATTTGTTTACACATTTTTTTCGGATTGGATGCAGACCCATTCATTTCAGTCGGGCCACAAAAAAATTCAGACAGCACGCCGAGTGCTGCCCGCATCCACACGTCTGTCCCCAAAATAAAAATATAGAAAATGTCCTATTGTTGAAGTTTTGCAGACAAGAATATGCATTTTGACAATGGGGCCCACATAAATAGCGGGATTCACATGACCAGTATTCGTATTTTGCGGATCCGTGCTTTGCAGACCACAAAAAATAAAAATAAATGTATGGTCACATGCATGAGGCCTAATAATGATAGTAATAGAACATATGCCAGCTGCATAAAAGATGAAAATAAAGAGTTGCAGAAGTAGTTGGGGATACGCACCTTTGCATAATATCTGATCTCGTAATCCAAAATGATGCCATTGGGACTTTCGGGTGGAGCCCAGGACAAAAAGAGAGAATTTGCATAGCTGCCATGAGATTGTACAACAGGAACTGCTGAAGGGGCTGGAGGAAAAGTGTACAGTCAGATTCAGATTCAATCCCTTTACGTACTTTCCCAATTTAACGTTCACATCCTATTATTTCATCACTAGTTCTAATCACCCTGTAATTTTATCATGTACAATATATCCCAACACTTTTAATGCAAGAAACGCACACTTACCTGCTTGGTTGGTGGTAATATTCACAGAATAATAATTTGGAGGGTGGGGGTTCTTGCTTGACACTCCATTAACCGCCTGGATTTCAAAACTGTACTTCGTGTGAGCCTGAAGATGACTGACTGAGACAAGTCGCTGGGTAACTCCAAGCTGGCGTGGCCAAAACTGAACGTTATCGTCACAACGAGAGCACACCCGTTCTGTGCACTTTTTACAGATCACGTTATAAAAGATATCCTCTCGGCCACCTAGATTAGCAGGTTCTCCCCACTCTAGGACAACAGATGTCTCATTGACATTGGAAATCACATGTTTTGGTGCTGAAGGCACAGCTGAAATAAAGAAGAAAGCATACTTGAGAAGTCAATCCAAATTCACATCTTAAAACGATTCTCATCCATATTTACTAACTAAATAATTACTTAATAAAGTCATGCTCTCTTTATATCTCAAGCATAGTCACCTTCGCACAGATCAAATAGCACAGAAAAAAAACTGTGAACACTATCAAAACTGGTGGTGAACTGAAGTAGTTGCCCATGGCGGTCCACCAGGTTTGTTTTATCTTCTTCCAAAAGACCATGAATCTGAAGGTTGCAACCACTTAGGGCAAATATTCCACTTTTTATAAATCTCTCCAATCTTCCATTTTTTAGTATGCCAAAGACAAGGATTCTAAAGCCAACCATGATAATGCAAAAAAATTAACCATAACTGAGCGGGTTCATTTGTTGGATCTATAAACAAGTTGCAGAGCAATAAACTGGCAATTTACAAACTTTATGAACAGGGTCTAAAAACAGTACACCACCAGTCCATAAACTATTGTAATGTGGTGGATAGCATGCCCAGAGTGATCAAGGCACTGTGGGGCACACGCCAGTCTTAATAACACCTATATGCCAGTGGATCCACCGGAGTAACTTCGGCACATCCAGCCCCAGTTCTAAATGCAAGACAGCTTCTGAGCCCTCTTACATCTAGACCTTTTTCTACTCCTGAAACGGGCCTGCCAGCCCATCCTCTTCCCTGCCCACACCACCCCCACAATTTTAGTACCTGGCATGAGCGGGGAGAAGTCGCAGATCCAGGTCTATCTGCACCTGAAATACGCTTATTATAGGCGTATTTCAGTATAATAAATGCCCCCCAATGACTGCACATCATGTTAGTCAAAATCCAAATAAAATATTTCTTTAAGAATCAATTATATGTATGATTCTATGGCCAATGTGGAAAATGTTACAGACCACCATGTCCTGGCTTCTTAACCCAACGCCACAAAAGAACGGCCTATGAATTATATTGCGGATGCGTAATAATCTTGGCAACAAGAAAGAATTATATGCAGAATATTCTGTCCAAATCCTATAAATAAGGCATGCAAGTAAAACTGGGTCTAAACAGAAGAATTTTCTGTGATCATAAAAATAATTTAAATAAAGTGTTACAATTAATGACAATTTTTCATCAATTAAGACTTATGTAGTAGTTTCAGGTAATAAAACAAAAGCCACAATGCTTTGCTGAAACCATTGGACAACCGATACCACGTTTCAATGGACCTCACCGACGTAGAACGGGACACACAGATGTAAACAGAGCCCAATTGCTCTAAGTTCCAAGGTCAAACGTTTACTTCATTGTTCCACAGCCCCCACAAGTTGCTTTACACAATTTTGCTCGGCGTTTCTTGGTCACTTACATGTGCATGCTTTCTCTGCAGGCTCGCCATCAGCTCTGTAATAACCCATCTGACAAGAGCAGATGGTGGCTGCAGTAGACGTGGCTCGGCTATTAGCAGGACATGGAATACAGGGCTCTTCTCCCTGCCTTGACTTGTATGTGCCACGGTTGCAGGCTGGTAAGTAAAAAGAGAGAATAAGACAATGTATATTATTATGGAACGCAAGATGATAAAAAATTAGCCATGTGTTTCCTATTATTTTGCAAGGGCAGGAACCATGAAGCCAAGAGAAATGTATGATTAGATGCATTACCTAGACACTGTGTGTCCTTTGCGGCTGCTTCATATCCTGCTGCACATGTACAGGAACCCACCGGTACCATCCACTCTCCATCTCCATTGCAATAGAGCTTGAGTGGGACAGAAACTTCCAGGGCATTAGGTACACAGGAACCAGGGGCTATAACCAATGAGGTGGCTTCAGCACCTGTCAGAGTCTCTGGAAAACTAGCAAATCCTGCTATTGTCTGTGGACACTTCTTATAAAAAACACGCACTGAAATTAAAGAAACACAGGCACCCAAGTCTTGAAAAGCAAGATAAAAGCCAGCCCGGGACAGAGGCCCAAAGCTCCGTACTTTAGTGTTGACCCGGCCAGAATCGCGTCGTGAAAAGCTCTCATCGGGTGCAATGGTATCCACCTTAATATATGGCGTTTCCATCCAGGAGGGACTGTTCTCAGAGGCAGAGTCACTGTCGGACTCATAGTAAAATAGGTTAAAGGTCTCCTTGCAGGATCCCGGTATATTTGGAAGGCTGTTACAATCGCGCACAGTGAATTTTAGCTCAACATAGACCCGCTGTACATCCTGGCGGGGAATGAACTGTGTCCTTAGCCAGTTATTCTGGTTCAACATCTGTACATTACACACTTGGTAAGTCCGAATTGGATTTGATGCATCGTCATAGCCACTTACTTCCTCCCACTACAAAGAAAAGTAGAAACACATGAGGGGGGAGAAGACGTAAAATAAGTAAAAAAGAAAAACAAGCAGCTCCTTCTTATAGTGACTATAACAAACTAGAAGGAATTTTTAAATAAAATAGTAGAAGAGGTAGAAATAAAATGGTAAAGGAAATAAAAAATAAGAAATATGGATGATATTACTTACTCCAGATTCGGGATATGTAACCCAGGCTAGCTCCGATGTAGTCCACCGAGTGTCCAAGAGAGTTTCTACACAAACAAAAGAAGATTCCATTAACTTACAATAATAAAAGGAAATAATTCCCATTAGTAAATACACTGGCCATTTTCCAGACACACAGACATACAGGTCTTGCATTTGTTGTTGCAGTACCACACTATGTACGGGCAGGGCTAGCCCAATACCAGAAGCCAGGTAACTAATGCAACTAGAACTTTGCCGTTCACACCTAATTAGAGTAATCTCCTTAATGTTAGGAGTCAACACTAATATCAAACCCTCTAAAGATGCCTGTTAATAACCTGCGTGTCTTACTAATTGTTACAGAACAATTTGTCAAGGGGAAATTAAATCCACAACCACATTTTGTAAGATGCCGAAGGGAACAACCGTGCACGAAGGAGATTTTATACCATCACTAGTCATTTTCACTGAAACTCACTAAGTGCACTCATAGCAAGGAAAAAATAAATATATATATATATATATAATATATATACATACACACACACTCTGTAGACCATAACATTTGCACTGGTTCCGAATGTCATATTACCCTTAGGTCTGTTTCAGCGAGCGTGTGCAGTCCAGAAATCCCGCTCCATATGTGTGAACATGATCCTCCATTGTGGACTTGCAGGAGAACATGGTATTATCATGATTTATAATGCTGTGTGTCTCTGCTTGACCCGATTTCTACAGAATCATACTGACAGCTTTGTGTCACTATGATTCTATAGAAGTAAGGTCATGTAGAGGCAGACAGCATTATAAATCATGATAATACCATGTTCTCCTGCAAGTCTAGAATGGAGGATCACACTCATACAATGAGCATGATTCCCGCAATTAACTTGCTTGTGTGAAACAGTTCTAAGGGTTGCTCCGTTGCAACAAATTATCCCCTATACACAAAGGGGATAAGTGTTTGATTGGCAGGGACCTGCCCGCTATGGCCCCTGGCCAGTCATGAGAATGGGGGCCATGTTCCCTCATTTGAATAGAGCAGCAGACAACACATGTGTCTGACACTCTATTCAGCTGTATAGGAAGGCAGGAGATCTCTGGCAGTCCCATAGAGTTGAATGGAGAGGTAGTGAGCATGCATGTCCACTGCTCCATTTAAACCAGGGAACACGGAGCCCCATTCTGATGATCTCCAGAGGCCCCAGTGGTCAGACACTTATCTGCTATTTACATAACAGGGGATAAGTTGTTGTAATGAAGCAACTACTTTATGGTCGATATGGGCCCTGGGTACCTTAACAAATGGTTGTCGATTGTCGAAAATTGCCATAAAGACTGTTCTTTCACAGTTGTCAAAAATGTATGGCAAGTTTGAAAGATTTTAAGAGGCCATATGGACTACCTGAGAATGTCTCCACTGGCGAAGCAATTATTTATGCAGCTTACTTCTATCTAGGATTAGCTGACTAATGTATGGAGGCTTCCATAGAGAAAGGTCAGGCATGTTGGATTTCAAGAAGCCTGATCCTTTTGTTCTCAGAGAATTTAGCCCCCCCCCCCAACTAGAGGTGTCTGGCAGCCGCTTTCTTGCCTTTTCCAATCACATCATGTGCATGCTCGGCCAAGTTTGCATGTGTTTGTTGGGATTTAGGAGACAGACACAAAAGGTATATAGTGATGGAAATTCACTGATGAAATACAGTATTTAGATTGCACTATAAAACCCACACATAAGTGTACTGCGGTTGCATACCAGCAAAATCTATAAAACTAAGGTGGATCCGACAGGCTGTTCACCCGCCGGAACAGCCTGCCGGAGTCCCTTGCCGCTAGTGTGAAACTAGCCTAAGGAAACAAATGGCACCCGATGTATCCCTTGGACTGTAAGCGCTGGGTCTCCATCAGGGAGCCAGATTTCGTAAAGAGCCCTCCAAGGCAGATGTGACCACAGCCATATTTCAGTGCAAAGTTAGTTGCCATTGTGAGGAAATTGTCAGGACAGATGCCAATTGTTTTGTAGCAATTACTGCTAGTACAGTGAATGGACACAACCTCTGGAAAAAGGAGTTATCCACTATGGACAGTTGCCTTTTGTTACAAGAGTCCCCAAATCATAAGGTGATTGCTGGGGTCAGCTGGCCAGGATCCTGGAGGCAACTCTCTAATTGCCCTACAACCCCAGCTACAGGGGAAATAGAGCCTTATACTTTTTCTACTGAGATCAATGGTCCATGTGTGGACACGTGCTCCTTGCAGCCACATTGACTAATAAGAGGAGGTTCCTAAATATGGGAGACCCTTCTATTCACTCAAAATTGACTAACAGAGAGCAATTTAAGATGGCAAAATCACAGTTGTCACTTTTTAGTGGAAAATAATGGTGCAATAAAACATTCATGGGTATTGTGAGAGCCCAAGCTCCAGACTCTAAAGATGGAGTTATGGGGCTTCTCCAGGGCTAAATTCTAGCTTTCAGGCAACCTCTGGAAAGAAGATCATTTCACGACTACTTCATATTCAGTCACGCCACCGATTCCACAAAATGGACTGCGCTCATGTCCCCTGACTGGCTGTGGGATCTTCTGCAGATGTCTTGACCGGATGTGCTCATATGTCCTCCTGTTCAGCTGCATCTACATTATGTAGGCGAACAGAAGGACACAGGAGCACATCTGGTCAAAGCATCAACGGAAGTGCATGGAGCCATGTATCCACAGCCCAGATTGCAGAATCGGCAGCACGATAGAGTGGTAAGTAGTGGTAAAACGATCTTCCTTCCACTGGCTGAAAATTAGAATTCAGTCAAATCCTCAGAGAACCCCTTTAATTGAAAGATTCTTACACTGGAAGTAAATATTATTTTTACCAACCGCCGTTGCTCGGGTTGGAAGACATTGCAATGTTGACATCAGAAGGCAAATATTAAAGGAATATTTTATACCACCTCTCCCCTCGACAAGCTGTCCTCAGACTTCTGTAAAGAACTAGTTCTATGTGTAGAACAACCCATTCCTATAAAATTACACCAGGCGAGGGAGAAAATTATGGCTACTTTATGTGGGTGACTCATAGCTGGGAAAGGGGACAGTGTGATGAGTGTATATTTATTGTATAATAATTTTTTATATTACATTTACCTCCATTTAGCACATAAATACATCGCTTCAACAACGGAACAAAATAAATATACAAACTAGACATTCAGTCATTCCAGCTCGGTTCTACATATTTATAGACGGTATGGATCTTGGAGTTTCGTAATGTTTTCTCTGGAAAGTTGCCTGTAATATGAGGTGCCAGAGTGCTGGTGCAGGAATTACAGGTCTAGTGAAGAGGCTATGAGCAATAAAGCCGAGAGCTTAACCCCTGAATTATACTGATCTACCACTTGTAGCTCAGACAAAGACGAGGAAATGAAACGGCGAGAACCATCGAACACTAGTGTTATCTTAGGGTACTTTCACACATGTACTGTTGGATTCCGTCGCCAGAACTGCCTGCCGGATCCGGAAATCCGTATGCAAACGATGTGGATCCGGCTGAAAAATGCATTGAAATCCGGAAAAACAGATCCGGAATTCATTTTTTTCACATGCACAGATCGGTAAACCGGATCCGGTTTCCGGCATTAATACATTTCAATGGAAATGAATGCCGGAGCCGGCATTCTGGCAAGTGTTCTGGAATTTTGGACAGAGAAAATACAGCAGCATGCTGCGGTGTTTTCTCCGGCCAAATACCGTATGAGTGACTGAACTGAAGACATCATGATGCATACTGAACGGAATGCCTTAGGATAAAACGGAAGCGTTTTTTCCCCCCAGTATTGAGTCCCTGTGACAAAACTCAATACCGAAAAACTTAAACGCAAGCGTGAAAGTACCCTTATGCTGAGAAATTACTACATTTGTGGCGCTTGAACATAACGTTCATGTTTTCTGTTAACATCAAAGTACGTAAGTAACAAATGCTGCCCATGAGCTACATTTCTACAGCCGGATTAATGGCTCATTTACACTTGTGTGGTTTTCAGCTGGTTTCAATGCATTTTAAAGGCATGGTAATCAGGTGAAATCGACACGGATTTTAAAAGAAATGCTCTGGCATCATTTCCATATCTGCAACTTGTTACCTAACAGCAGACTTTGCCATGTTGCAGACATTCACATGGTGCAAGTAGATCAGAAACAATGGTGCTAACTTTATATACCATGGGGGAGTTTTACTAATGAAAACGAGCCTGATGCGTTGTGCGCCAAAAACTGGCACACAGTAAATGCACCACATTAATTAAAAGTTGTGGTATCATCGTCGTCTCTAGGATATGCCCCCAATTGTCTGATAGGTGCCGGTCCCACCGCTGGGCCCTGCACCTATATCGAGAATGGAACGGGCCAAAGTGGCGCCTGGAGGACTCAGGTCCGGCCACCACAAAGGACTCGCCCCATAGAAGTGAATGGGAGCGCACTGCGCATGACCGGCCACCGCTCCCATTGACTTCTATGGGCGAGATGGAAATAGCCGAGCCTGCGCCCCATAAAAATGAATGGGGGCGGCTGTGCATGCGCAGTTCACCCTCCACTACTTTCAGGGCTCTGTTTAGGAGATAGGCGCAGGTCCCAGCGATATGTCCCCACAACCTCTTAGTGCTTTAGACTCTTTTTGCCTTGTCAAAAGCCATGGCTTAGAAGGGAAGAGGGTATGACTTGCCAGAAAGGGCTTGTGACTTGATACTCAACCAAGGCCCAGATTTACTAACCCTGTAGAGCAGGGATAGGCAACCTCTGGCACTCCAGCTTCTGTGAAACTACAACTCCCAGCATGCACACTTGCTCTACTCTTCTCAGAACTCCAATAGCAATGAATAGAGCATGCTGGGAGTTGTAGTTTCACAACAGCTGGAGTGCCGAAGGTTGCTGACCCCTGCTGTAAAGGATGCGAACATAGACAGACTGCACTAGACTTATCACAAGGGCTGGAAGACTTACTTGGAGAACTTTACACCAGCATTGTGGTGCAATTTGTGCATCTTCGGTCAAGCCCTCTTTTCCACACACATTAGATATCTGTCAGCAGAACCCACTGATTTTTGCAGAACTGATCCTCTGACAGCAGATGTCAAATGAAATAAGGAATGGGCAGGCTGGATTTCAACTGCCCGATCCTTTTGTTCCTAGGGAGATATGCAGGAATGTGACAGCTGCTTTCCCACCCCTCTGCCTACTGAAAACTATTTGGTCGGCCAAGCAGGTACCTGTCTGAAGAGACCAGGAGTGATTTCTAATGGCTAACAGCAGTCTTACGTGACTCCCTTAGAGTATTAGTAAATCTGCCCCAGTATGCCATTTCATCGGACAACTACTGAACAGTTTACGACCTCCCTATAATGACCAGCAGGAGTGCTTGCAGAATTCTTATTCACTTCTACTAGACAGGGTTAATGCAAAAAAATAAAATATAAGTTGGACAAAATTAATTGTATCCAAGTCTCAACGAGTTACATCAAATGTTGTCTCACGCCGGTCATATGTGAGGCAGCTGTCGGACAAATGCTTATCGAGGCGACTGTCTATCCAGAAGCACCCATAACTACACACATTATGGGCTCATGCACATGGCAGTTGCCTGGCAGTGCCCCTAAAAGTACCCAATTTTGAAGCAGATTTCACATAAAAAAATCGATATGAATTTTACATGGTTCCCCTGCAAAGTGTCTGTGCAACACGTCACAGCAACTGCAGGTATGTTGTGAAACTGGTAAAAGATTGGGTATTAAGTAGTAGGAAAAGGCAGAGAGCCATGATATTCCCACCAGCATCTTCCAAAGGGTCAAGTCATGATGTATTCTTGAAAATAGCATTCTAAGGTTCGAGAAGAATATGTGCATGGACGTCAAATACATAAACCTTCTGAGTTGACCTTCCAATGTGAAAAGACTTAACAGAAGCGTAGCATGAAGCAAACACAAGTCCACATTACCATCTAGAAGTTCTTTCAGGAAGGCTACAAGAAATTCTATGGAAAAAATATATTTTCTATAAAAGAACAGTCCATAAAAGAAAATATACATGAAGCATCTGGGTGCCACAAATTGGACCAGCTGCCGAGAGCTGATTTTCCGATCTTTATGTACTAGTCAGCGGAACAAATGCAGATGTAATGTTGCATATAATGAACTGTGTCCAAAGAGTCCTAATTTGATCCAATCAGTGCAGATGTAATTTTACTTCCAGTTACAAAACTAATCCCACAAAAAGAAAAGACGACACAAAAACAAATGGCCAAAAATTCCTTAAATCGGTAACAAATCCAAGTACTGTGTAGGCGACGTCCTGCTTTTTGTTTTATACAAAATGATCACAGCTGATGAAGAAAGTAATTAAAGGGGTTGTCCAATAAAATAACGTTTTTAGATAAGGGTACTTTCACACTTGCGGCAGGACGGATCCGGCAGGCTATTCAGCCTGCCAAATCCGTCCGTGCACTGCCGTGCTGCCGCTCCGTCCCTATTGACTATAATGGGGTGGGGGGCGGAGCTATGGCACAGCACGGCAGTGCGCGGCCGGAGATCGCCGGACTAAAAGTCCTACATGTCCGACTTTTCAGTCCGGCGATCTTTGCCGTGCACTGCCGCGCCGCAGCTCTGTCCCCGCCCCATTATAGTCAATGGGGACGGAACGGAAGCAGGGCAGTGCATGGGCACTTGCGGCAGGATGGATCCGTCCTGCCGCAAGTGTGAAAGTACCCTAAGGCGACAATGGGTTAAGAAAAAAATAAAAATAACACATTAAGCACTGATTCGGATACAAAGAAAGGAGATGCCTGTGCAACTAGGCACTGGCCGTAATGGTGACCCGCCCCAACTAGTGACTGGGCATCCTCTGAACTAGATAGAGACCATCAGGGAGCTGCTAAGCATCGGAATAGCAGGGGTTGGTGATCATTTCTAAAACTTTTTATCCTGTAATAAAAAAAACTCATCAGTTGTCATTACTTTCATAGATCTTAGGGTATAACTGCTTAGGAAATATGTGGATGGTGACGGACATGCCCAAAAATATCCTTTCGAAACTGCTGGATCTTTTTTAAAACATTAATTGGTCTGGGAGCAGAGGTGAACAGAGCCTCACACAAGGGTGATAACAATTGCAATAATTGTGTGCTCCTCACAAAACCAGCACATCAGTGGCATTCCATATCACCATTCCAGTCCCCAGTGAGTCATTTCAGAGAAAGTTTTAACAGCTGCCAAGTCTACACAGCTCCAATGTCACCGTCACTTGGCTGTGAAGCCGATATGAACATTGTGCTCCTTTGACTTTTAATTAACATTTCTGTTAGCTTTGGCTCTTCGACATTAAAGCAATCTTTAAAACAAGCCTTGAAATCTCTATCATGGAAAGGGTCATTCTTCCAGTCCTGATTAGATGCAGAATGACCCATCCAATAACCCCCGTTATGTCTGATGAAAACGGAAAGCTGCTTTTCCTCCCCGGCGACTTACTCCGTTATGAAAATGAAGCAAGGAAAGTTAACCTTTAACCCTCTCCAAAAAGGAAACCAACTTTAAAGAGGAAATTATCATAAAAATAATATTTGCACATTAAATATCACAGGACAGCAATTGGCAGAGATGCCCTTTGTCATTCATTTTCCGTTTTTTTTTTCTTGCCTAAAGCTTAAAAACAAGCACTGCAAAATATCAGCTGGACAGAAAACTGGCACAGCAGAGTCATGTTATGTTTTAGCAGAAAATTCCCGGGGCACCTGGGCATCACTTCTGAGTAGATTAGTGCCCTCAGTGCGTGCTGTGCAATGGTGTACAAACATGGCAGGAACTCCCCAAAAGCCTAATGTTGTTCATGAATTTACAAATGGTACGCATCCCTGAATTTCCAAATTTTGTCTACAGTTAGGCCCTATTCACATGTCCACAAAATGGATCCGCAATTTTGCGGAAGGGTTGCAGACCCATTTATTTCAAAGGGGCAGGAATGGATGTGGACAGCACACTATGTGATGTCCGCATCCGCAAAAAAATAGAACATGTTCTATTCTTGTCCGCAATTGCGGACAAGAAAAGGCATTCTCTATATAGTGCCAGCAATGTGTGGTCCGCAAAATGCGGAATGCACATTGCAGCCGTCCGTGTTTTGCGGATCCGTGTTTCCGCAAAACACACTACGGACGTGTGAATTAGGCCTAAAGCCACTAATCTATTGCATGCACCTTACTCTCTGCTCGGTTCTGGTACCAGGTAGTTTATTTTCCATTGTGGATATGGTACCCCGTCAATGTACTGTAGCGGGTAGCAGTGCAGTGACAATTCTCTCAGGCCAATCACTAGTCAGCAGTGTGGTCATGTGACCGTCATGGTACCATTTTGGCTTGGTGGAACCTCCTCGGATGTGGTACCAAAAAGCACCATGTATTATCTGCATCTTTGGGCCATGTGGTAAAACAGAGTAAAGTCAATCGAATCGAGCTAGTTCCATGCACTGGAAAAATGGGCTTAGGAGTCAACCTGACTTTTTGGGGGTCAGGACAAGTTATACCTCATTAATGAAGAAATATAAAAACAGTGGGAATTTATCATTCCCCAAAAAAAGTAGCAAACGCCGTGTTTGAAACTTTTTAGGCGCCACTTTGACAAAATATCGTACCAATTGGTGTTTGTATGTTGCTCTCGCTGCTTTCCATGGTGAGGGCAGTAAAGGGGCCAGTGGGTCTGGCATATTGAAATTAATTTACGCCAAAAGCTGGCGTAGAGTTCAGATTAGGCACATGGACTGCCAAAGGAGGAGCATCCTCCAGAAGCGCTGGGGATATCATAGACCGGCATAAAATGCCTCTCGTTGTCTCTGGAACCCCTCTGCATGAACACTATCCCTGTCGATGTATGCACAGCGTAAAAGTCTTTAGCTTTCCCTACTATTTCATCCACCTGATGGATATACACTGATTGTCATTAGTCATAGGACTTCCTTACACATAGCTGACACATTCTGAAGATCAGTGGTCCTTATTAATGAATTGCACAACTATGGAAAGAAAGAAGAGTGCCACGTTCTTCATATAGGTTACATACATTTAGAAACACTTCCTGCTAGCGATGGCTGAATCCCTTTTGCCTCTACATGGACATTCATGTATGCGTCTGTATCTTCTACCAATGACATCAGCTGTAAAATATGGAGACTCTTAAGTACAGCAGGAGACGCCAAATGAGATAATTTCAAGTACTTTCGGATGAGTTTGTCCTGCAGGCCTGGAGGTACAAGTGGAGCGTCACAGCATCTAAAAATATTTACCTGCCTCTCCACTAGAAACTGGCAAGTCCCTGGCCCTTTTTTTTCACAGTCTTGGCTTTTAGTCGCATTGTGAAATATGGACTTCCCAGTAATTTACTACACGCCGTTCAGAACAGTCGTGCCAGACATCTGTATGTAATACATACATACGGAAAATTGCAGAGTTGTCAGGAATCCAATTGTTTGTATTTAAATATAATTGGAAGATTTATCACTAGAAACATATGCAAATGACAGTATATTTATCTGTCGAGGGACCCTAAACAACGTTAGCATTCATTGATGGGGATGTAGGCAGTAAACCGCAGATATATTGACCCATGATATCCCAGCAGATCGGCTATGCGTTAGTGCATCAAGGAATCCGACAGTCTTTCAGCAGCGTCAAGAGCAGATCCAATAATTGCCATGGCCAACTGGTCACACTCCCTTTCGTAGATACAGGTCGGCGCGAATGCACGCTTTACATAGCAGCTAAGAAAAATCCACAATTTAGAAATAATGTGGGCGGCAAAATAGGTCATCTGCTCTATCAAACTGGTTTGCTATTTTAATTTTTTTTTTCTTCAGCACATTGAATATCATCTTATTTTACAGCCTTGAAATATTGAACCTGGCAAAATAATTTTCCATTATTCATTCCAAAGTGACTGCAATACAGCTTAGCCTACCCCTGGAAAATTATCACAATATCTAAAAGACTACGTCCTGACAAAGCATGGCAAGTATGTATTTTCTGCTGCAGAGGTACACGGCTGTAATAGAAAAAGGGGAATTACCGGTAAACGTTTTGCGTCTCTCTTCAAGTCATGCTTTGGCCAAAAAGTGCATTAGTACAGGGATCAGCAACCACCAGCTGTACAGAAACTACAACTCCCAGAATGCTTTACTCACTTCTGTGGGATTCAGAACAGCCAAGCATGTTTACATGCTGGGAGTTGTAGTTTCACTGCAGCTGGGGTGACGAAGGTTGCTGATCCCTACATTGGTAGATAGTCAGATTTTTTTTTGTGATTTTTTTTTTTTTGATGGACCTTAAAGAATACTTTTCAAATGTATGCCATATGTCTGGATCCATCTGTACATTAAATGGCTTTTCCAAGAGTCTGATATTGATATGTAATCAATATCAGAACAGCAGGGGTCCGGCACTTGGGACACCAGCCGATCGGCTGTTTGAAGAGGCCGCAGTGCCTTTCAGCGCAGTTCAGTTATTTGAAATGTATTTGTAACCAGCTTTAAACCAGTCACCCATATGGTAGATCTAGATCTAAACATAGACTTAAATCTAGATCTAAACATTTTCCACCAATCAGATGAACAAGCCAATACTTGCCAATAATCAAATATAAACCACTTTTACACTTGCCAAGGATTGGGAAGGAACGTTCGTCCGTTCACCCCATTACTGCACCACGTAAACCTGTTCCTGATGTCAATCATCCAACAAACAAGCTCTTTTGTGTGGTATTAAATAAAAGTGTTTGTCGGCAACACATTACCCTGTATGTATGTATGTATGTATGTATGTATGTATGTATGTATGTATATATATATAGAGAGGATTGAAAACTTCTGTCCCTGTGAAAGGGCCTTGAAGCAGACTACCTCCTTAAAAAGATTGTCTCGTATCAGACAATGTGGGTATATCGCTAGAATATGCCACCATTATCTGATAGATGCGGGTCTCACCTAGATCGGCTCGGCTATTTCCATCGGGCCCATAGAAGTGGTGGCCGTTCATACACGATACGCTCCTATTCACATCTATGGGGAGAGCACTTGGTGGTCAAACTGGAGTCCTCCGGCCTACGTTTAGGAGATAGGTGCAGGTCCCGCACCTATAAGACAATGGGGGCATATCATAGCGATATGCTCCCATTGTCTGAGAGGAGACAACCCCTTTAAGCAGGCCATAGTCAAAGATTCTGAGTAAATTATTTTTGCACCAAAAGATGGGGGGGTATTTATCAAAACTGATGCAAAGGAAAACTGCTCATAGCAACCAATAAGCAACTAAGCCAGCTTTGCTTTGCATCAGTTCGATAAATCTCCCCCAGAATGCTTGATACATTGATAGGATTTATGGTGGAAAACAAGACTGGATCCGCAGCATATACTACAACAGTAAAAGAAGGCTATAGCTTCCCCTGAAAAATGGTGGTAAATCTGTTAAGTAAACGTTCTGGAGGCAACTAGACCCTTTCAAACACCACATCAATGCTCATCAGCGTAGAGTCAGCAATAACGTGTTACGACACCACTGAGATCGCTCATGAAAACAGCTCTGAACGTGGAAGAGACTTTGTATACAGCAGTTCAAGCTTCGACTCAATACATCTGAGGAAGGAGGAGGCAAAAAGAGTAGAAAGGTTGTAACAGAACCATCTCCACACTGAATTATTTATACATCCCATGTCTGCTAGAAACCTACCCACTCACTTTCAACACTTACACACCAACTTTCCCTTACACATTTCATATCCAACAGCCATAGTAAATGCCACTATAGAAATCATTTGTATTTGTGATTCAATGTATTAGGGTAACACCCATAGCATCGCAACTGTAGGAATGTAATATAAAAATGACGGCGCTCATATAGTAACAGTGTGGCAGACAACAGAAGTAGAACATCTCGAAGCAACTAAAAGTTATAAAGGGACAGTGTAAGGCCTCTTGCACACAAACCTTTTTTTTTTATTCCGTTTACGTTCCGTTTTTTGCATTCCGTATACGGAACCATTCATTTCAATGGATCCGCAAAAAACAAAAAGGTACTCCGTATGCCTTTCGTTTCCGTTCAAATAGAACATGTCCTATCATTGTCCACATGTTCTATCAGGGACCAGCTGTTCCGTTCCGCAAAAAACAGAACGCACAAGGACGTCATCCATATTTTTTGCGGGCCGCAAAATACTGAAAAAGCCCTACGGTCGTGTGCATGAGCCCTAAGGCAGGGAGAAGAAAGCACCAATGTATTGGAACAGTTTTGTACAAGGACTCTTTATTAGCATTACATTACACAAGGGTTGCCAAACTACAATGAGAGGATTACAAAGGGTTTGGTTCGGAACAGGAGGTGGTGGGGGAAGGAGAGCCAAGAACGTTCTCATATCTTATTTCTGGTATTGTGGCAGGTCTTGCTGCTAATTCTACAGCTTTTTTCGCTCTTTCCCAGGCAGTAAACCTTGGTTTTCCTAGGTACAATGTGGTGGGAAGTGATTTTTATGACTCGCATCGATTCTGAGGCCGTGCACTCCCCTTAGCACTAAGTTTTTACAATACAGACGGAAGTGAGCCTCTGCCTTTATGCCCCTGCTGTCACAATACACACTTTCACTCTTATGAAGGCTTCAAATTGGGCGTGTCAGCAACATTTTTTTAAGGTGGTGGCCAAGATCCGGTATTATGGGACTGTTTGTCCACGTCTTTAGTGCGTGACAAGACTGTTCTCTTTTTCTGTGTGTGCTGGATCTATACACTTGTGGCGTAGATTCGTGTTCTCCTGCCTGATCTTTCGCTACTAGGTTTATCCGGTGGGTTTTGTGAACTATGATTTTACGTACTTCTCAACTTTTTACAAGTTTCATACAAGCCAAGTTGCACACAAGCCTTACCAGGTGTCACCAGGGCTTTACCTCCAGCCTTCAGAGCTCCTTAGAAATGCATCAAGAAACCATAAGGGCAGTGACTTATAAAAAGAAAAATGTTTAAAAAAAAAAAAAGGAAAAGTTAAGTCTCTTCAAACCTTCTTCTTCAAAAGCCAATGTCTTTCTTTCTCCTTCACTATTGTCATGAGGTTACTTGCTAACCTTAAAGTAATTTAAAATAACGATTCCTAAGTTTCCAGAAATGCTTGTCATATTTTCATTGTCATTCTGGTATACTGCTTCCCTTCGCACAGGTATGCCGTAAAAAGAAAAAGAAAAAAAAATAAACTTCTTGAGGGATAATCGGCAGGACATGAAAGACGTGGTGGGCACCATATAGATCGAGCTATATACAATGTACAGACATACACAAAACACTTTGCCCTGAGAAATATTTCTCTTTACAACATAAGGTTTCGGTGTAATTTCTAACCCTGGCTAAGTTTCAAGTTGGACACATTTTTCTCATTAAAAAGAGGAGAAAAAAAAAAAGAATAAAAAGAAAGGCCTGGATTTGGTGCAGATTGCTGTGTAAAACAGGGAAAGCTAATCCTAACACAACCCCCTCCGTCAGACAGTCCCTGGGGATAACCCCCTCCCTACAGGACAGCTCAGCTTAGAAAAGGGCCCCTGTTGAGGGGGAGGTGTAAGCACACATGTACAAGCTTTTCCAGGCCTATATTAGAGAATGTATGACTTTTTGGCTGCCCTTTGCCATGCAAAAACGGCTCCGGTGGGGGGTGAAGTCTAATGATATTTAATGTTAAGACTTGGGGACAGTACATTTGCAGTGTTTGTCTTAATTATTATTCTTTTTATAGTGCTACCCTATGATGTAAAAAAAAAAAAAAAAAAGAGTTGTGACTACGTGAAGTCTGAAAGCAATCAATGCTATAAACCCAATGGCTCAACAAAAAAAAAAAAAGTTAAGTAAATTAAAACACTTCCACTCATAAGCAATCAGTCCCACATTACACAGCCTGTGCGGTGTTCAGTGGGCGCAACTTTACGTTTTATGTATTCAGCCTGTAGCAATTCGTTTTCCCCAAATTTTTGCAGTTATGTTACATCGGTCATTATAAATCCTGCATTGAGTTGCCATGGTAACCATCCGGGCATTGTGCCAAGACGAACTTTGATACTTGTTGTATCATATTGTTGTTACATTATTCTGGGCAAAGAGCCAGGACACAGAATGACGGACAGAAGATCGATGTCATCTAGTAGTCTATGACTGGCAAAACAGAAAAAAAATAAATGAGCGCAGACCCATTCAAACGTTACGCCGTGTGCGTGTGACACCGTATGAGACAGGCAGGCGATATGAAAATGAATACACCATTGTCATATAGTTAAGTGACAATGGATGAAAAGCGGTAGATGTTGCCGATTTTTAATTTTTTTTTTTTGGGGGGGGGGGGGGGTGAAAAACAGGTTAAAGATTCTGCAAAGGGAAACGATTCAGACATGAAGTGATGACCATGTTAATCCAAAAGGGGCTCTCTGGGAATAACAAATAAAGTTTATAGTAGCGAGAACACCAAGTTCTGACACCTCACAATACACGCCGTCAAGCGACGAGATCCTCCAGACACTACAGGCACTCCTTTGTTTGTTGACATGGAGCACGTCCAAGGACAAGAAATCCTTCTATATGGATCTACATATAGTATATTTCACAGCGACAATCCGCAAAGGCAAAATCCACATCACATTGCGGATTTTGCTACGGTTTCCACTTCCAGTCTGTGGATCTGCCGCAGTGCACTGCAAAGGGTAAAATCCACAGCAGATGTGGCTAAGAATTTTTTTTTTTTTAAACTCCACTTTGTTGCTATACACAGTGAATTTTCTGCATTTATGTGGCAAAAGCGGATTCCAAGGTGGAAATTCACAGCATGAATTAACATTCCGCAGGTTTAAAATCTGCACTGTAGGTCAGTTCATGCTCTGGATTTTTTTTTTCCCCCCAGTGTGTGAATAAAATTTTTAAAATCTCATCCACATGGCTGATATTTAAAAACCTTGCAAATTTGCCACACACAAATCCATAACAGCAAATCCGAATTTACGCCACATGTGGGTGTACCCTAACACAGTAAAGCCTCATTCACACGTCCATGTCCGTGAGGTGGTCAGTGATGCACCCGTGAAGCTGTCCACGTTTTACTGACACTGAACAGCTGAAAAATAATTTTCAAAGAATCTCTTCGTGATGATCCGTGAAACACGAATGCAACGCAGATGTCATCCGTGGTTTTCATGGACACATAGACTATAATGGGCGTGATGGATCCGTGAACACGGACAAAATAGAGCATGCATCCGTGCTAAAAAAAAAAAAAAAACAAACCGTGCTAAAACACTGAAAAATAAATAGGGACATGTGCTGTCCGTGGAGAACACGTACAGCACACGTCCGTGAAACACTGACATGTGAATGAGGCTTAAGACTAACTGCACACGTTGAGGGTTCTGCTTTTCTATTCCTGTGCAAAAATCACAGCGTAGTACAGAATCAGCAAAGTGTCTGAGATTTTAGATATATTAAGATATATTTTCCGTGTGGAAATTGACCCGCTATGCAGGTTTCTGCAGATTTTTAGTGCAAATTTCAAACTTTGCAAATCCACAACAAAAATTCTGCTTGAAATCCCGCACCCGTGTGCAGGTAGCCTAAATGCTTCAGAGCCCTTTAAACAGGTCCTATTCAGCGCTCGGGCAGAGAATGTGGTTGGCATTGTCCGCTTTCTCTACTCCGATTCTAGAAACCTCTGTTTGTCCTGTCACTGTATCATCCTGCACACTGGTCAC
Organism: Bufotes viridis; assembly: GCA_033119425.1. NCBI lineage: Eukaryota > Metazoa > Chordata > Amphibia > Anura > Bufonidae > Bufotes > Bufotes viridis. The sequence continues at coordinate 177,800,821 of CM065592.1, forward strand.
TTGCATTGTGTGCTCGCGGGTTAGCGCTGCGTCTCCTCATCTCCTGATAATATGATACCACGATGACAAATTACACAGAACTGCTGCCAAAGGCTGGATCCGGTTAGAAGGTCACTAATACGCCAGGTTTTCTGAAATACTATGGGAAGGGCATTTGATACATGGGAATTTAAGGTTTTGTCTACTGGCCATTCCATGCAGGTAGTTTTAGGTTAAGCACAATATAGAAAGCCTTTCATTTATTTATTTTTTAAATTATCAGAGGTTCAGCCCAATACTGATATACGGCAGACACCGTCAAACCTTTGTAATGATGAAAGTACAAACTTACACTAATAGTACGTTCACGTGCCAGATTTGGATATTGCAAATACTCCCAGATCCACAGCAAAAATCCAAAACTGACACCTGGGATTTCTGGTGTGGAAGTGCAGTTCACGGTTTTGTGGATCTGGGCAAGGATCAACCCCTTTAATTGGGCTTAGGGAATGCTGACATGGCCGCTACACCTCTGCTAATCATTTCCATTGTACTGCTCATCATATACGCAGAACTAAAATGATAATTTGTCAGCTGATAGATGGCAACAGAGCATGACGGACCCCTTGGACTATAATGAGGGTCCATTGGGTTTCCATCATTTGATAGGACAAAATAGTGCAGCTCATACCTAAAGGAGCTCCCAACAAAGACGTTAACATACCCTTAGGGCTCATCCACACGACCGTGTGCTGGCTGGGCAGCAGTCGTACACATTCATGTAAAATATAAGCCTCGTCTGCCTCCTTTTTCTGTTAACCATTTTCTGGGTGCGGTTAGCAATGCACGGGCACCGGCCATGGAGCAGCCGCATGCAGATCGCGGACCCATTCACTTCAATGGGGTCCGCGATCCGCACCGCAAAAAAGTAGTGCATGAACTACTTTTTGCGGTGGGAAGGCAAGGCCAGAAACACCACGGAAGCACTCTGTAGTGCTTCCGATCCATGCTTCCGCACCTCCAGGTTTGAATGGGTGCGCATCCATGATGCGGGGTGCACACGGCCTGTTCCCCATGTATTGCGGACCCGCCGTATGCGGGGGGCAACGACCATGTGCATGAGCCCATATACGCATCGGTGCCAATCCGCCCCGCCTTTTCATACAGAATTCACAAGAATACGTAGAATTCTGTGGCACAAAGTCCACACCAGCAATATGCAATACTTCAGAATACCTCTAGAATATGGCACGCCCCAATTTTTTTTACTCACTGAGATTATCTCCAAGGCACATACAGTTACAATATAAAGTTGTAGAATTTAATAGTTGTCATATGGCCCATGTACCCTAAAACACCAAGCTTTCTGCATAAAATCAGTATGGACACATGTAGAAAGACGGCAGAGCCTAAATGCTATGGAGAGAAAACGCCCGCAGACAATGCGCTGCCCCACTGCGAATGTTAAGTTCACAGATTCTAGTGGACTAACGCGTAACACCTGGCCCTGCAATATTTTATATGCAAATCAATGCCCCCATACATATGCTCAGAGGGACGAGAAAATAGCAAGATAAAGTAAAACCAAATGGCGAAGAAGCACGGTTCAGGAACCAATGTGCATACATACATATGACTAGGTTAGGAGACCGGTGGTGAATAATCACAAAGTACAGTAAGTAAACAACACGTATCTGACCCAGCATTCCTCCCAGGACTAAAGTGGTTTAGCTCTATATTTGAGAAAACAGATTATTCACAAATTCCAATGAGGTAAACCTCAAACTGCCCAAACCAGAAGAGAGAAAAAGGGTGTGATCGGCACACAAAACATCATGGTCCCGATGCAGTAAAAACATAGGAAAGGCAGCCTGTACAAGCTGCCTCGAAAGCAAACACACAGGACCATCTGTAAGTCTAGACATGCACAATGGGTTTCTGGTTTCAAGAGGTATCATTGACATTGATCCTGTGTACACAGGAAATGGAAGGGTTAATAAAGGCTCATGAAAAAGCCATACCAGGGGCGGAATCAGGAATCCACTTTTTTAAGGTATCATCATCGCACATTTCTGACACAAGCCGATTCACAGTGTTATCTACGGATAGTCTTTATATGTCAGGTGATGGATGCCAGAAGTTCTCCTTCATAAAGGTCTACAAAAAAGCTAAGAGTAAGGGCTCATGGACACAACGATCTGCATTTTGTGTGGGCGAGATGCGGACCTATTCACTAAAATGAGATATGTGGTAGGTGTGCTCTACCCCGCCACACCCAGCACGGACCACGCCGAGAACCACAGCGTTACTAGGAATAAATAGGAAAAAGGTCCAGCTAGGTTAAAAAATGTTACCTTTATTTTTCAGTGCGATTTAAGAGCCAGTTACAGTCCAGTCTACGCGTTTCAAATCAGAGACAATAGCAATCCTTACTCATTATTCACTAAAATGGGGCCGCAGAAGATGCGGACAGCACACGCATGTCCGTTCCACAACGACACAAAAAATCTAACATGTTCTATTCTTGTCTGCATTATGGACAACAATAGGACTGTTCTATTATGGTCCGGACGTTTCGTTCCGCAAAATGCAGAAGGCTCGCGGCCGGTATGCGTGTTTCGTAGACCGCAAAAACTGCTACCCCGTGTGAATGAGCCCTAAGGTGGCGAATAAAGCTCTTTATCACCATTGTGGGATACCTGGAGCACATTTTCAGCCGAGGAAAAACAGTGGAATGCTATAAAACTGGTTTTCCAATAAACTCAAACCTGAGAATAAATGGTTAACAGAAAAAGGAGGCAGACTAGGCTCATATTTTACATGAATGTGCATGATAACTCATACAGTAACAAAAAACCCAAAAGCAAAGACTAAAAACGTCTTCTACAATACACAGAAAACATTAAACTAAAGCTCCACTGAAACGCACAACAGCTCCCAAAACATCGACCGAATGGGCAAAGCCCGAGTACCATTGCAAACCAACACCGCAGGAATGTGAAAACATCCCCCAAGGCACATGTAGTGCAGAAACATTATCAGAAGGAGTCAACATCCCAACAGGGAGCGTCCCCGCCATCTGCGGGAGAACGCACCAGAAGTCTCACACGAAAGTAATAAACTGTCCATAGAGATGTGAACACACAGGAATCAAGGGGGCGTAAAAACTTACGACCCACCTGTGTTTCTATCCTTCTCACTCGTCCACAAGCACCTAGAAGGGCAGACATAACAAACCCTGGCAAGCGTCTTCCAAGCAGAGTATATGTGGGCACATTGAATTATGGGAGATTAGCACTTCTCGCCCTTATGAGGTGATGAATTTCAATGTACCAGCTAAAGCAAAAATAGAGACATCAGTAAGCCTTGACGCGCACTGGCCCCGATTTACTAATTAGGTCTGCCCCAAAAGTCAGTTTAAAAATTGGCGCAAAGCTTAGTGAAGAGAGGTGGAGCTTCATGGGAAAGGGGTAGGCGATTTCCTGATGTGTGGGCATATGCCACCTATAGGGGTTCTATTTTAAAGTATGTTTTTTGTGGTGGCCCTCTGTATAGGAGAGTGTATTCTGCTTCGCTTTCACGGTATGCCGTTCTGACAGAGGTAGCGTTGAGCGAACTCGTGTTTTAAGTTCGAAGAATCCCGTTATGGATTCCAAATTCCATTATGGTCCATGGTAGTGGAATCCATAACGGGATTCTTTGATAACCCGAACTTTGGACGCAGAACTTAAAACACAAGTTCGCTCAACCCTAGACAGAGGCCATAAGTACACTTTTTTGGTCTCCAATGGGACATACAATGGACATATATAATAGGAGTGGGTTTTTTCTTCTTCTTGGAGGGTGGTTAGGAGAACAGTGAAAACGCAACATCCGAATATAATTAAATTTCCATTACCACACCGGAGAAGATCTATCAAAAGTGATTGTATTTAAGAGCCAGCGAAATGGCACAAATTGCATCAGATTTATCAAAGCGAGGCACGTGGCAACGTGACATGACGAAACTGGTGCAACTCGTTATGCGTTATTCTGCACCAACATGTACTTCATTGATAGATTTGCCAAATTTTCACACCCCTGTGTTAAACCGCCTAAGGAGGTACGAACAGAGTTGGAACAAATTGGCCACATGCAGTGTACTCTATTTTTACACTTTGCTTAGTTAATCTCTAACAGTGTGTGTTTGCTCTAGGTGGGGATTTTCTTCACATTTAGACCCAAAAATAATGAAAATACACTGGAAACCCCCTTGTAAGGGCTCATGCAGACTGCCAGACACGGATACCGGACAAGAATAGGACATGTTCAATAATTTTGCGGACGGCGCGGAACGGATGTGTGGATGCGGACTGATCATGTTCTGTCTGCATCTTTTGCGGCGCAACTTAAGTGAATGGGTTACATCCGACCTTCAAAAAACGCTGATCAAGTGCGGACTACAAATACGTTAGTGTGCATGAGCCCTAATGCACATATAGCCCCCTGCTATACGGATAATGATCCCTTATGCCCATAGCCACATTACAGATTTATACAAACTCCACCCTGCTGTAATACAGCATCCTTCTAGTAGTAGGGGGCTCTGCAGTGCCCCCTTTGGAGACTGTATGGCGAGTCTGCAGGGGCCTTCTTCTGCCTCCATACAGTCTCCTTCAGATGCCTGTAAGGGGGCGATTTTCTAGTGTTTGTATTATGGCCACAAGACCGACTCCTCCTGGACCAAACCTTAAATGGTGATCCAAGTTTGGTTCACTTGAGCCATATAAAGTCCATGTATTGAGGCCATTACATAGATCCAAAAACGCAGCCACTTTGTGACCATCCGAATGTGACAGAAAGCAAAACGCAGTTTTTACAATTCATTCCATGAATGATGAATACACAGGGCTCATTCAGAAAACAGAGCTCCAACTCATCCATGGAGGAAAAAATAGACGCACAGGGATGTCCTCCACATGCGTCTATTTTTCTCACGCTATTCACCAGAGTCTTGCGGGAAGAGTGGACCCAAATGGTGCATACAGCAAGGCCTGCTGGGGAATTGGCCCATGACTTCAATATAGGCGCAGTCCGCTCTACACTTGGACTTGTGTGAATGAGCCCTAAAGCTAAAAAGGTTGCAATTCATTGCTCATTAAGGCCTCATGCACACGGCTGTATGTCCGCAAAGAATACAGATGACGTCTGTGTGCATTCCGTATTTTGCGGAACGAAACAACTGGCCCCTAATAGAACAGTACTATCCTTGTCAGTAACGCGGACAACAAGGCCTCTTGCACACGAATGGTTTTTTTGAGGGTGTACGGGCCGTCATTTCAATGGGTCCGCAAAAAACGCAAGTGTTTCCGTATGCCTTCCGTTTCCGTATTTCCGTTCCGTGCAAAAATAGAACATGTCCTATTATTGCCCGCAAATGGCACGGTCCGTGGCTCCATTCAAGTCAATGAGTCCGCAAAAAAAAAGGAACGCATTTGGAAATGCATCCGTATGTCTTCCGTATCCGTTTCGTTTTTGCGGAACCATCTATTGAAAATTTTAAGCCCAGCCCAATTTTTTCTATGTAATTACTGTATACTGTATATGCCATACGGAAAAACGGAACGGAAACACAACGGATAACAAAAACAGACCGCAAAACCGGAACAGAAATACGGACATGCGGAAACGGAATGCACACGGAGTAACTTCAGTAAAAAAAACGGAATGGACACGGAAAGAAAATACGTTCGTATGCATGAGGCCTAACCCTTAAGTGTTTTGCTACACGGCGATCTTCGGATGCTAGCATAAAAATTAATCGGGTCACAGCACAACTGGTACTTTTTGCTGCAACCGCAGAATCACAAAAAATCCAATGCTGCTGGAACTTTTGTGATTCTGGGGTCTTGCCATGTGAGCGTCGCGCTGTGACCCCATTCATTTCTATGCTACACTGCGATCCTTAGGCAATCCAGCTGTTCCGCAACCAAGATCGCCATGTAGCCTAATTGTTAAAAAAAAAAATTGATAAAAACAATAAAACAAGTGCATAAACTAAAAAAGCCATCTTCCTATTTTTTTTTATTCTATAAGGAGGAAAGCCAAGTGTGAATGATCCCCACCTAGGAGCTAGCAGTGCACGAGGCGTGGTACAATCATAAGTCGCTGAATTCTATGCTCTGTTACATTGCCAGGAGGATTACCGTAATTATATCGGACACAGATGAATCTGTTCCTCCTTTGTCTTTCCTCTGCATTTATTGAATTGTATTGTTTAGTACCTGTTGCCAAAACACGGTGAAGGCAGCCATTTTGGAGGGCTGACCCAATTCCCCTCTAGTTCCTGCTAAACTAGGTAAAACCAGACCGGCCGACTTCCCTATAGGTACCGCACAGCATATGGTATATCACGGGGCTTGTAGAAAGCAATGTATAGGAGCCGGTCATGTAACTTTATGGGGAACCAGATTTCTTTCTTAAACTGGTTTTAGGGTCTACCTCTAACTAGGAATTAAGACCAGCAACGCAAACCTAAAAAAATAAATTTCAAAGAAGACTATTTCAGTACAAAGCATTTAGTAAAATCCAACCCGCGGCAGTCCTTTCAACAGGGACCTGCTTTGTCATGTTCCCTGCAGAGCCCTCTCATCTAATCATCACTTCTCCTTCATACAAACAGATTTGGACAATGAAAATGACGAGAATGACAGGTCACCCGGCTCCTTCAAAAAAAAAGGAATGCGAGGTCACATGACCAGGCACTTCACCTGGACAATTCCCAGGGACGGGAGAAGCGGGGGTCTTCTAACGGCCGTGAAGAATAGAAGGAGGTGACAGTACACAACCCCGACCTTCATATTAACACACATTGTCCAGTAACCAATACAAAAGGAGGAAACGACACCCGATTATTCCTTCATTTGCGTTAATTAACAGCCAAAATTATCAGCTTATGCAAAGCAATCATCCAAATGGCCAGGCCTTTCATCACACCTCGCATTTCCGAGAGGTGTCTCAAGTGGAAATGGTCACCAACTGTTTTCTTAACTTTTAACCGCACCCTGTTCTTATCAGGTATCCAAATGGATAAGACAAGAAAGATTGAAGACCAGGCTTCTGCCAAGAAAGCAAGACAAAAGAAGGAATGGCCAGAAGAAAATCGAACTTTAACAAGCAATGGAGGCGTCCTGAAGGAAAACACTGATCAATCACGTCCAAAAGAGGCCTTCAAGGCCTTCCAGACAATGCATGACCCCAACTGGAGGAGAAAGGGAGCAGATAATAGCCAGGAAGATCTACCTGATGTTATCACTCCTCTACTACACGTTCCACTACCAAAAGAAATACCATCCTTGGCAAACACATCTGGATCTGATCATCAATGGTCAGGATCTCAGACATCTAGTAGGGTTTCAGTCTCTTGGGATGTGTCCACCTCTAGTGCACTTGCATCTTATGGGGTCCTAGGTTCAAATCTGACCAAGGACAACATCTGCATGGAGTTTGTATGTTCTCCCCGTGTTTGCCAGGGTCTCCTCCCACACTCCAAAGACATACCGATAGGGAATCTAGATTGTGAGCTCCACAAGTTCCGATAATGTCTGTAAAGGGCTGCGGAATACGTCGGCGCTATATAAGCACCTAAAATAAATGTATGCCACCACCACAAAATCACCCCCCCCCCCACATATCAACGTAAGAACGCCGCCGAGCCTTGCACGCGCCATAGCGAGCTACTCCAGCCATTGTGCTGATTTTGGCCCAAATCAGGGGGTAAAGCTTTCCATCTGAAAAGCCTGATCTGGTTCCACATGAACAAAGAGAAATGGGCCGCTCAGATCTGGAGATAGCAGCAGCTGCAGACACTCTCAGGCTTCAAGGGCAGGATCAAAAGGTGGGGAACTTTTAGCTCTGCTGGTTCCCCCATCAATCACTCATTCCACCAGCTCCATACCTACTGGGGGAATCAAAGAGCAAGCAGTGTGCTCCAACCTGTGGCTGCAACTCGCTGGGACTTGTAGTGCTCTGCAGCCACAGGTGTGACAGTACGGCCCCCCGTGCCAGGACCACCACGTCCCGTATTAGGAAGGCTGAGCACGTACAGTCCCCGCATCTCACCTTCCAGTCCTCCGACACCCGCCACCAGCAGCAGCAGCAGCACGGAGCCCGCCAGCCCCAGCATGTCTGGCTGACCCGCACACACGACACCCGCTAGTAGAAGACAGCAGACTAGCCGCTCATCCGAGTCACCGGAGCCCGCTCTCTGTATCCAGACTATATCCAGACGGGTGTAAGCAAGATCCTCCGGCTGTAGCCCGCGGCTCTCTTTGTTCCTCCTCTCTGCGGGCGTACGCCGAAAACTATAGCTTCCCTGGGGTACACTCGTGCCACTCTGGACCCCCGCGGGTGTTTACAGTCTCGTGGGCCCCCCCCGCGGGTGTACTTCGGGTAACTCCCGACCTCACACTGGCGAATCCCGCACTGCAGCCACAGCTCAGTCTGGGGGAGGGGGCGCGTCAGTCACTCTGCTGGCTCCGCCCACCTGCCCTGTCAGCAATCACCTCTCCTATTGCTAGTCTGCTACCAGCAGCGGCTTCACCCATCTCTACGAGGCACACGTGGGGAGCAGGGCGAGGTGGGCGCGACTTAGTAAAAAAGATGAATTGACTTGGGCGGTCCGTGATGCGCTCTCGCCCCGCCCCTTGTTTCTATTGGCCGGTCTCTCTGTTGCCATGGCGACACATTGGAAAGTGTCACTTAGTACAGAGGTCCAGCTGCAGGCAGCGACCTCTTGTGGCCATGCGCGCCATGGCAGGTAAGAGGTAAATGGAAGAAATCAAGGATGGCGAGCAGGAAATGGGAAAGGGATAATGAAAAGTGTGGGGATCATTAAAGGCAATCTATCATCGCGCCCGTTTGACTACAACTTCTGGAGCATATTTCCTTTTGACTCCATTCTTAGACGTTCTGTCATGATGTAGGGAGCTCTAGTTTAGGTATATGCGTTGCTTACAATTAGATTTCGTTTACTTTCCAAGGAAGAATGTAACTAATTACATCAATGAAAAAAAAACACAAAAAAAAAACTGCAGTTTGCAAATGTGTGTATGAGGGTAAACCTTCTGTACATACAGGATGCCAGCATATGACCACCTGGGAGCAGGACCTCATGAAGCTGCATCCTGCTGGATTTACAGGAGAGAAGATTACGGCAAATCGTCGTAGGAAAGCTTAGAACCGGGCTATAAACGGCAAAGAATAAAGAAATCGAATTCCATTTTGTATGTGTAGTAATGGGCCGTGCAGTGCAGTATTCAGGGGCACTATCACATTCGAGCCATGGAGTAATACCATTAGAGTTCCCCCATAAGGACGCTTTCTCTCAGGGAGCATTCACACGACAGTTTTTTTCTTCTGCGTCCGTTCCGCAATTTTTGGGGACAATGCATAGACCCATTCATTTCTATGGGTCCGCAAAAATTGCGGAATGCCTTTCAGTGTCATCCGTTTGCTGTCTGTTCCGTGCCCCCGCAAAAAAAAAAATAGAGCATGTGCTATTCTTGTCCGCTTTGCGGCTTCTGTGTTTTGCAGATCCACGGTTTGCGGACCGCAAAACACAAACGGTCGTTGATTTCCATCAGTGATTTTGAGCCAAAAACAGGTGCAGATTTTTCCCTTATACCTTACGTCTGGAAGCTCCAATCCTGGTTTTGGTTAACAATCACTGACCAAACACTGACATGTGATGTGAATAAAGTTTCATTCACAAGTCAGTGATTTCCATCCAGGATTGGAGCCTCCACAGACATCAGGTATAACACTGGGTTCAGACCTGAGCGTTTCTAAGACGCGCGTTTTACGCGCGTTTTAGTCGCGCGTTTTTATGCGCGTTTTTGGCAATAGTAAACGCGCGTTTTACGCGCGTTCGTGACTCTGGAGACTTTTTTTAATTGGTCTGGAGACCAATTAAAAAAGGGCATCTCTACACTTAACGCGCTCCTGAACGAGCTTATGCATCGGGCGTTTTACAGCGCGTTTTTACGCGCTGTAAAACGCGCAAGTGTGAACCACTCCCATAGGGATGCATTGGTTTTCATGTGTTGAGCGTTTTACAGCGCATTTGAACACGCTGTAAAACGCTCAGGTGTGAACCCAGGGTAAGAGTGCTAGTCTTTAAGACTACGTTCACACGACGACATTTGTCGTGCGACAAAAAGTCGCACTATTGTCGCGCGACAATTTTTATAATGGAAGTCTATGGTGTCGCAGTGCGACATGCGACATGCTGCGACTGCGACACGAAAGTCGGAGAAAATCCATTCAAGATGGGTTTTTCTGCGACTGTCGCAGTCGCAGCATGTCGCATGTCGCAATGCGACACCATAGACTCCCATTATAAAAATTGTCGCGCGACAATAGTGCGACAAAATGTCGCAGTGAAGTTGTGCCCTATTTGTCGCGCGACTTTTTGTCGCGTGACAATTGTCGTCGTGTGAACGTACCCTTAGGCTACGTTCACACGACGACATTTGTCGCGTGACAATTTTTATAATGGGAGTCTATGGTGTCGCATTGCGACAAGCGACATGCTGCGACTGCGACACGACAGTCGGAAAAAATCCATCCAGGATGGATTTTTGGCGACTGTCGCAGTCGCAACATGTCGCATGTTGCACGTGCGACACCACCATAGACTCCCATTAAAAAAATTGTTGCGCGACATTAATGTGACATCAATGTCGCGCTACAAATGTTGCAGTGTAGTGGTTCCCAAATTGTCGCGCGACTTTTTGTCGTCGTGTGAACGTAGCCTTACCCTGGGTTCAGACCTGGGCGTTCTTGAAACACGCGTTTTATGCGTGTTTTTGTTGCACGTTTTTCAGCGCGTTTTTGCAAATAGGAAACGCGCGTTCGTACGCGCGTTCTTGTGATTGACTACTGTGGTGTCAATCACAAAACGCGCGACAAACGCCCCCAAAAAAGCTCAAGTACTTGTTTATGCATTGGGTGTTCAAACGCGCTGTAAAACGCTCAAGTGAGAACCAGGGCCATAGGAAAGCATTGGTTTTCATGTGTTGAGCGTTTTACAGCGCGTTTGAAGCGCTGTACAACGCTCAGGTGTGAACTTAGGGTTAGGCCTTATTCACACGTCCGTGTGTGTTTTGCGGATCCACGGATCCGCAAAACACGGACATCGGCGATGTGCGTTCCGCAATTTGCGGACCGCACATTGCCGGCACTCTCATAGAAAATGCCTTTTCTTGTCCGCAATCGACTCCGTATACGGACCGTATACGGAACGCAAAAAAACGTTTGTGTGCATGAGCCCGTAGGCCTCTTGAACACGAACATATGGGTTTTTCAGTGTTTTGCGGTCCGTTTATATCGGATCGTTTTTTCAGTTTTTTGCTTCCGTTGTGTTTCCGTTTCGGTTCCGTTTTTCCGTATGGCATATACAGTATACAGTAATTACATAATAAAAATTGGGCTGGTCTTAACATTTTCAATAGATTGTTCAGCAAAAACGGAACGGATATGGAAGACATACGGATGCCTTTCCATATGCTTTCCGTTTTTTTTGCGGACCCATTGACTTGAATGGAGCCACTGAACGTGATTTACGGACAAGAATAGGACATGCACACGACCGTTGTTTGATTCCGTGTCCGTTGTGCCGTTTTTTGTGATTTTCTGCAGTCCCATTGGTTTTCAATGGGTCCGTGGAAAACTCGGCAAATTCGCCGTTTGTCCTCCGCGTCCGTGCTCCGTGATTCCAGTCTGTTAAAAAAATATAACCTGTCCTATTCTTGTCCGTGAAAAACGGTTTGCGGACCCATTTAAGTCAATGGGACCGTGAAAAAATGCGGATGGCCATCCGTGTGTCATCCACGTTCTTGGCAGGCACTTGGCCAAAATTGTCAGCCTGTTGGTAAAATCTTTTGGGTCATGTCCGCTAAAAAAAACGAAAGACACACGGAAACACAACGGAAGCAAAAACGGACACGGATCACGGAACAACGGAACCCCATCAAAAAAATACTGTCGTGTGCATGAGGCCATATTTAAATGGAACGGAAAAACGGAAATGGAAGGCATACGGAGACACTTCAGTATTTTTTGCAGACCCATTGAAGTGAATGGTTCAGTATACTGTCAGTATACTAAACTGAAAAAACTGCCAGCATACGGTCCGCAAAATACTGTCGCGTGCATGAGGCCTTATTGGTCAGTGTTAGGAATCAGTGGAACCTACAGAGAAATGTAGAATGGAAAGATTTGCTCCTCCTCTGTGTTCTGGCTTACAAATGCCGATGAAATAGACGGTGTGAAAGTGGCCTTTGTATCCGTTCACTGTCAGCATCTGCGGAATGTGGCCTAATCATCTGCCCCACATTACTGCGGAACCCATTTTCCCACTGCTTTTGGGTTTTGATATTACGGCGTTCACTGTGTACTAACGATGACGTGATGTCCTTATTCTGCAGGTCAGTAGGATTACAGTGATACTAAACTTGTATGAATGAAAGAAATCAAAATTTTCATTGCATCGCCATTTTCTGACAGCCATAACGTTTTCATATTTCCATCTACAGAGCTGTGTGAGGACCTGTGTTTTGCGGGCCAAACTGCAGTTTTTATTGGTACCATTTTGGCTTTTTGATCACGTTTAGGGCCCGTGCACACGACCGCATGTATTTTGCGATCCGCAAAAAAACATCAACGGATGACATCCATGTTGCATTAGTTTTTTTTTTTTTGCGGATCAATTGTAACAATGACTGTCCTTGTCCGCAAAATAGACAAGAATAGGACATGTTCTATTGCGGAACGGACATGTGGACATATGGACACAGAATGCACACAGAGTAATTTCCGTTTTTTTTTTTTTTGTGGCCCGTATGCAGAACCATTCATTTTAATGGGGCCACAAAAAAAACGGAAATTACTCTGTGTGCATTCCGTGTCCATATGTTCACATGTCCGTTCCGCAATAAAATAGAACATGTCCTATATACAGTCGTTGTTACAATTGATCCGCAAAAAAAAAAAAAACTAATGCAAGATGGATGTCATCCGTTGTTGTTTTTTTGTGGATCGCAAAATACATACGGAATGGACTTGGACGAAAAATACATTTGTGTGCATGAATCCTTATTCAATTTTTGGGCGAGACAAGGTGAATAAATTGTCGAATCGTGGACTTTTCTTTTTCTTTTGCTACATCATTTATTGTGAAGGAAAAATATTTTTATATTCTAATAGTTTGTTACATTTATTTATTTTTATTTTTTTATATGTAAAATTGATTAGAATTTATTTATGTTTTTTTTATTTATTTACCTTTTTTTTACTTTTTCCACGGTAACTTTTAGTCCCCTGAGGCTCGCCTGGACATTTTTACTTTCTCCACAGTAACCTTGCCTTCCCTTAGGCGCACGCCTCGTCATAAATTAGGCGCATCTTCCGGCAATGGAAACTCCGGTCTTTGATAAATCTCCCCCTTTGAATCTGAATCATCTCTGTTTTTCTCTAATTTCTAGTGAATGGACGCTCATATCTGTAAGCATTGAACTCTTTCTTGACAGGAAGTAAGCTTTTTTGATGTATTGTAAATTGCAACATTCATCAGAGATAAATTTACAGAGGAGCGATCCCACATAACACGGTCCTGATGTGTATCGTGACTTTCAGACATCATGGCAGCTATCTCCAGGAATGTGTAAATATCCTACAGTCGACACATGGAAGAAAACAGGGCAGAAATGACATAGGATGACTTCAAATAAATATCTGCATAAGGCCTCATGCACACGACTGTATGGCTTTTTTTATTGTTTTGCGATCCGCAAAAAAACGGATACGCAAAAAATACGGATGACGTCTGTGTGCATTCCGTTCCGAACAGCTGGCCCCTGATAGAACAGTACTATTCTTGTCCGTTATGCGGACAATATAGGACATGTTCTATCTTTGAACGGAAATACGGAAAAGGAATGCATACTGAGAACATTCCGTTTTTTGGCGGATCTATTGAAATAAATGGTTCTGTATATGGACTGCAAAAAACGGATTGCAAACGGAAAAAAAATACGGTCGTGTGCATGAGGCCTTAGATGCACTTGGAAAGTGAAAATACTAAATGTTTCCACTCCTGCCGGTCGCTTCTTCCCGAAATAATGTGAGCTCCCAACAGTATCATAGGTTTTGGATAATTAATTAGAATCCCTGAACAGCACTATCGTCCAGATGCTTCTGAAGCGGAGATTTTGCAGTTGCACGCTGAGTCATTAAATGCTGGTCATTAGATCATTTCATATACATTTGGCAGTATGTAGAGGTATAATCATACTGCAAGCTGATTTCAAATTTCAAAGAAAGTTAAATAATATACCGGGATGTCTTGGACTTTCCAGTGTTGCACTCCAATATGACGTCCTAGGTTTTTTGCCCTTTAGTGGGAAAAGGAGTTATGAAACCCTCCGCAGTGACTCAGGAGCCAGTTGAGGCGTGATCTGCTGGCCCTGGGCTACAGTGATCATTTACAGTGACAGTGCTTCCTTCTTCTCCTGGGATACTCTAATAAGTACTTTTGACATAGAGGTGACCCCTCTAGGAATGACAGGATGTCATTGTCCTCCTAGACATATGGTGTTAAGATGTTAAATGATGGTGCACAAGCAGTTTAGTGCCGGCAGTTATCTTTACTTGCCAACACGTGAGTGATGTATTTTGCGTATCGGAAGGCCAGATAACCTCAGAAGAGTAACTGTTTGCTGAAGATTCCAGGTCAATGGGCAAATTTGACAGAAGATTAGAGCAGTAGATGTCTCTTCAAATGACACCTCCTGGAACACAGTAATTGTATTGCCAGAAGAAAAGGACAGCCCAAAGACACGACTGGAGGGTATTGATGGAAATGAGTACAAGAAGAGTATCTTTGCCCATAGAGCTAGCTAAATCACAGCAATAAGGTCTCCTGCACCCCACCGTATCTATTTTGAGATCCGCAAACCGCAGATGCGCAAAATATGGGTGCAGTTCTTGTTGCTTCCGCATTTTTTGTGGACCCATTGACTTCACTTTGAGGACAGGTGTAGGACATATTCTAACTCTTTGCGGAACAGACATACGGATGCAGAAAGCACAAATATCATTCGTGTGATTTCCGCATCCGTAAGTCCGTTCTGCAAAAGATAGACTATGGGGGTCATTTACTAATCTGAAATATGCCTCAATTAGGTGTATTTCTGGTGCAGATGGGGCGCAATGGTCAGAAACTTTTCCCCACTCATGCCAAATTCAAAATTAAGGGTGGGGAAGGGGACTGGCCAGCAGGCCCATCTCATTTATCATTTTCTACACCTGTTTTAGTCGTAGAACATGGTCTAAATGTAAGACAGTTTAGAAGCTGTCTTACATTTAGAACTGGCGTATGAGCCGCTGAAGTCCTGAAGAGGTTGGCGCCTCTACATAACTCCGGTGAATCCACCGCCAGCAATGGGCCTTTATGCATTTGTGACCACTGTTCCATCCACTTCTATGGAACTGCTGAGACTGTATTCAGCAGTCCCAGAACTGACGTTCCCTGGGCCCACCAGAGGAAATGTTTGTGAGGGTCCCTCTGTGTGTACAGGACATATGCAGGTCCATGGTAATTTTGTTATTATAACACATGCAGGACTTATCATCAGTGATATTCAAAAGGATATCTAAGGCTAGTTACACTAGCTTTTACTGATCCGGCAGACTGTTCCAACCAGGAACAGCGTCCTGGATCGAGCCAGATGCTGCCGAAATTTTGCCCGGCCCTATTATCTATAATGGGGTCAGGTGGTGATCTGGCCGCAAATCGGGCAAATATGCAGAGAAACGGCCAGACAGATACCGCTGCACTCACATGCTCTGCCAGAACAGCCTACTCGCAGCCTGTACCGGCAGTGTGAAACAGGCCTAATTCAGACACAGAGTGCAAAGTGCACGTGTTTAAGAAAAGTATGTGCCCCCTTGTTATGCAGCAGTAAAATATATGACAATAATTAACAGTACTTTACATGGTTTCACGTAAGCATAATATCATGGCCACAAGCCAACAAGATGCTATATTTCAGGTGATTAGACTCTTGGTCAAGCCTGGCCTTTCGGCTGTTACTCAAGTGCCAAAATGTGATGCACTCGTGCGAAACGGGTTAAAGTAAATGCGTGAATGTGCATCTCTGACAGTCACTTCAAGAAACTGAAGATGGCCATACACATGACACTTTTGTTGACCCATTGAGAATGGCGGGTTCGGCTGCCACACTAATATGTGTGGGGAGCTTCCAACACTCCCCCAACAGATTATATCCGGGGAACCAAGGATCAGGCAAAATGAATATTTTCGCCTGATCCTTTTGTTCTCCGAGGAGTTAGGCCGGCACCAGAACAGTCCGTCATCAGCTTTCTCCGCTCTCTCCCCATAGAATACACAGACATGTTTGACGTGTATGGAGAAGCCGGTAGCGAGACGGGAGAGATAGCGGACAGCCTAACAATCGTTTGGTCAGCAGCTACTGAATGTGTATGGTCAGCTTAAGAAACACAGAGAGGCATTTGCTGCAATAAAATAGTTAATCATGTGAGTAAAGCGGCCCGGAGAACCATAAAAACGGAATGACTCCTAGGATGAGACTGTTGCCCACCCTCGCAGCTTTTATGCGAGCTATGTCTCTCAAGTTCTGTGGTTTCATGATGCAAGTATATGCAGGTTAGTATACTCGTCGTAGCGGTGACTGATGGTTCCCGCAGTATATTACAGCAGTGTACAGTCTGGACAGTTATAGTTTACAGCATGATTCATGAGATGAGTCAGGTAGACACCACATCACTGGACTTCCTCACACCTGAAGCACAGATACCCTGGGGAAATAACCACTACTGCAGAAAAGTCTTGTCATCGTATGTTTGAATATTTTACTTAGGCACTTAGTTACGTCACCAAAGGCTTCTTCGTGCTTTTAATCGTATATTATTTCTGTTTGTATGTTTTCAATGTAATTAAAATATTAATAAAATCTTAGCTGCTTTAAATTGGTGTAAAGCGCATAACGCACTGCTCATTTTACATGGCCCCCCAGATTGGAAATGCTTTGGCTAAAGGCCCTATTGCACCATGAGCACTGATAGGTGATAAAGCATCCATCAGCGCTCGTTTGCACCTGCCTGATTGCACCGGTCAATGCAGATTGAATGAGGGAGAAATGGTTTCTACCACAGTCGTTCCTCCGTCATTCTTTTCTGTTCATTATAAGCACAAAATCCCTGATTACACAGGTAGACGTGCTGCTGATAATCGGCCATCGTTCATCCTGATGAACTGTGCCCATCAGCCGCCAAATGAGTATTTGCTTGTTTATTGGCAGAGCAGCTGCTCAATTATACAGGACAATTATAGGCGCAAGAATAGGACCTACAATCAAAATCCAAAACGGAATACATACATCCGTGAAAAATACGGGTGTGTGCACGGCCCCCTTGAACTTTAAGGGTCGGTGTGCTAGTTTGACATGTCGAGATGTTGATCTCAAAAGCAGAAATTGAACAGGGGGAGAAAGCATCAGAAGTGAAGCAGTGGCGGGTTGCTAAAGTGAGGTTTACTTCCATTATTTTATAGCTTTCTAAATGTTAGTGGATGGACAACTCCTTTAAGGCTACTTTCACATCTGCGCTTTCCTTTCCGGTATTAGGATCTCAAAACCGGAGGAAAACACTTCCATTTTGTCCCCATTCATTGTCAATGGGGAGAAAACTGAACGGAATGGAGTGCACAAGAATGCATTCCATTTCGTTGCGTTCCCATGAAGCACACAAGACGGATCGGTCATGACTCACAATGTAAGTTAATGGTGGCGGATTCGTTTTCTTGGACACAAAGAAAACAGATACGGTGCCCATTGACTTACAGTGGTTTTAGTGCCGAATCAGTCTTGGTCATTTTAGAGATAATACAACCGTATCCGTTCATAACGGATGCAGGTGGTTGTATTATCCTAATGGAAGCGTTTTTGCTGATCCATGGCATATCCGGCAAAAACGCTGATGTGGAAGTAGTCTAAGTCTTGTGAATGGTGTTACGTAGCTTTCTATGCAGTACAATATTAATGCCTCATAATAAATAGTACATTAGACAAACTATTTATATCTTTAGATATATATTATGCTGTAGCATAGTTTAGAATCTTATCTTCTGATAAGGCCCCACGCACGTGACTGTAGTTCAGTGGGGCCACAAACAATGCAGACAGCGCACCATGTGCTGTCCGCATCCATTTGTTCATTCCGAAATGATAGAACATGTCCCATTCTCATCCGTTTCGCGGAAAAGGAAAGGACATTTCTACCGGGATCTGTACTTTGTGGATTCTCGGTTTGCGGACCGCAATATACATGCAGTCATGTGCATGAGGCCTTAGGCTGATTTATGAGGGATTTTGCTGAATTTAGATCCAGTTAGGTTGTGATCTCGGAGAATGATCTTCCTTAGGAGGATTCGTTTCCATGGATTATGGTTTCCTGCTTATGGCACCAGTAGTATAAACTAGGGGAATTAATTTGTTTGCCACCTGTTAGACTTCACTGCTAGATAAGGCAAAGTAGGCGCTCTTGTTTGTTCTGTTGTGTGTCTGTATATAGCAGATCGCATATGCAAACGTTGCTAGGCAAATTAATTGATAGCGTAAGACTTCCATCTGGTGCTACATTAACATTCATTATGCTGGCAATGATTAGAGCCGTGTAGTGTGTTCACAGATTTTGTACCCATTTACAGTGCCACTTGTAAAAGTGAACAATTTTGAGTTGGAGAAAGCAGAACAGCATGTGATTTGTTATTTGTGCAGTCAGGTCCTGGATGACATTAATGTCTATTGTGTGTATTATACTTGTGTATTATCACGCTTACTCCTAACGTTTTTCTTATGTTTGCCTATGGGTCTCCTTATAGAATGAGAACAGAGATAGAATACCAGTAGCCTGTCACATCAAAGGAACGCTCATAGCCGGTGATAAGTCTTCTGACCTCCAGACAGGCAGTGACCTATGCAGTCAGCTACTGTCATGACTTGGTAGGGCACAGCAGGCAAATGCAAGTTGATGTATGATCCATATATTATATAGTCTATAAGGGATAGAGTGAATCTGAAAATTTGCCAACAGTCAGATTTCCTATCACAGAGCTGTAATTCCCTCATATGACACAATGGGGATTGAACTGCTTTAATTTAGATCCATATTTCAACCTCTGATGTCTTCCATGAGGGAAATGCAGCTCCTTAATAGGAAACTAGGAAACTCACCCACCGGCAAAACTCTGGCAAAGCAAATGTTCAAAGTGTAGCTCATCTCTAATAAGGAAATGGCAAAAACAGCATTCCCCTATTTTCAGGATCCCTCCCTGTATGTGTAGGAGAGGAGTAGTCCTATGAGAACAAACGTACAGGTCAGCAGGGAATTTAGCATTTCCACCATTGTCCTACAAATCTGTCAGAAGAATGTATATTGCTCTATAGGGCATTCAGTATTGGCTATGTGGTAGCAGACACAGCCAGCAATGAAATATAGGCTGGTATAAAGCTCCAGTGGTAAGGGCCCCAAACACTTGTAGACCCGTTGTCCCAGAGAGTGACTTATGATATTCCCCATACAGTGCTTCATGAACATATACTTCATTTGTATTGTATGTAGGTCCCAAAAATGCTGTTCTTGCCTGGCAGCTGGTGGGCACAAGAGCTTGAAGCTATGCCACTGCTGAGGTCTCATGAGTGGCTTATGGTGGACTTTATTATTTCAAGCATATATTCCTATTTGTATGGGAAGTAAATCGGATTATTTTTCATTGATATAGCTTTTTATTAGTTCTCATTTATATAGCGCTGATATATTCCGCAGTGCATTACAGACATTAATATATATATATATATATATATATACATACTGTATATATAAACGTGGAAATGGGGCAGCACTCCTTCAATCGTGCGGCGGGTGCCTGTGTTAAACCCTTGATCACGGGTGTAGGTATACACTGAAGAAATCCACGGCACTCCTCTGTAAAACTTGAAAAAATGTGTCCTTTATTTACACATGTCACAGCAGCGACGTTTCGGTTCTCTCACAGAACCTTTCTCAAGCCAACTTGGCTTGAGAAAGTTTCTGTGAGCGAACCGAAACGTCGCTGCTGTGACATGTGTGAATAAGGCCTCATGCACACGACCGTAGGTGTTTTGCAGTTCGCAATCTGCGGATCTGCAAAACACGGAAGCTGTTCCTCTTTCCGTTCCGCAATTTGCGGAACGGAATGCGGCCCATTGTAGAAATGCCTATTATTATCCGCAAAACAGACAAGAATAGGACATGCTATATTTTTTTTGAAGGGCCACGGAACGGAGTGCTGTTCGCATCTTTTGCGGCCCCATTGAAGTGAATGGGTCCGCGCCCGAGCCGCAAAATATGAGGCTCGGACACGGACCAAAACAACGGTCGTGTGCATGAGGCCTTATTCACACATGTGACAGCAGCGACGTTTCGGTTCTCTCACAGAAGCTTTCTCAAGCCAACATGTGTGAATAAAGGACACAGTTTTTGACGTTTTACAGAGGAGTGCCGTGGATATCTTCAGTATTATATATACTGTATATATAGGAATTAAAGGGGTTATCCTATAAAGTAAAAAAAAATTAGGCCTAATATAGTACATGACAATCTCTTTCTAACAAAGCTAGAACCAGCCTTGTACCTCACATGGATCCAGAGATCTCCCCATTCCATGCTATATTTCTTTCAAGCTGGCAGCTCGGGTGTCGTGTCCTTTCTCATTGAGTGTGTCCTTTCTGCTGCATCTCTCTCCCTGTAAGGGCTCACGCAAGCAGCAGGTCCGCAATACACGGGCACTGACCGTGTGCACCCTGAATCATGAATACAGACCCATTCCCTTGAATGGGTCCGCCATCCGGAAGGTCCGGTGCAGAAGGGAGGCGCAGAACCCCACAGAAGCACTACAAAGTGCTTCCGCACTGCAAAAAAAATTAAACATGTTCTAATTTTTTGCAGTGGAGACATATCACAGACCCATGCAAGTTGAATGGGTCTGGATCCGTCTGCAGAATCCGCACGGATGTTGCCCGTGCATTCAGGACTGCAAATTGTTGTCCCCAATGCACGGAACGGCCAATCAACGGCCGTGTGCATGAGCCCTAACTGTTACAGCTGCTGACAGTAAATATAGCTGGTGGCATTTGAAGGATGGAATTGAGCACGTGCGTCCACCTCAGTGAAGTGGACATAGAAATAAGAAAAACAAAACAAACAGCAGGCTGTGTTATACAGATACGTTAATTTGAACAGCTCAGTGGCTATGCTGAATTTTTATCTTCATGCAGTGCTAAAAGTATTCAGATCCAGGTGTCAGTTTAAAAAATGTTGTTGTTTTTTTGGGACAACCCCTGTAATATAATAGCATTCATTCATCTGAGGTTCAGGGTTAGTCATGGAGAAGTTATGTAAAGTTTGTGTAAAAGGAGAGGGGATAACACTTGGATTGACTCCAGATAAAGAGAAGTATAGGCCGTTCCATTACATTTCTCCTCTATTTAGAGTCCTAGCATATGTATGGCACATGAAGACAAAACGATACCCAGTGAACCATGTGATGTTCCGGAGAATTATGTGTAATAAATAGACTTGTAGAAATGGCTGCTTCCAGCAGTTCCGCCACTTTTCATGTATGAAACGTTTTCTTTCTCATGTATTCAACTGCTTGTCACCTATATAAATGCAGGCACAGACTTGTGAACAGATCTCTGCAGTGGGATTTATAAAACTGATGACAGGTGAATGATGCAGGGCTAATACTGGGCACAGGTCCAGTGCTGTTTTACTGAGGTCTTACATGTTCTATGGTAACCAGAAAATGACGTTATCTAGCAGGATTCTAAAAAAAAAAAACCTAAGAATACCGTTTCATAGTATGGAGAAAAATATTCCGAAAAGGCATCTTTCATAGCTAAATAGATCTAATCTGTCCACAGATAGCTGTCTCGGGTTAGTTAATACCCAAGTTATGCCTGAAATGGACTCTGTCACCAGAACAGACCCCCTTCATATAAGCCAGCAGACTGTACCATACAGCCACATCTACAGGACCGTATAAATGAAAGTTAAAGGGGTTTTCAGACCAACGACATTTTTGGCCCATCCACAATAAATGCCATAAATATCTAATGAGTAGAGGACCAACCTCTGGGACTTTCAGAAGAATGGTGGTCTCGGGTGGAGACTGAATGAAGAGGTGGTTGAGCATGTCTATGGCTCCAGGGGAGTTACAGAAATAGCCACTGTTCTCTCAATATTCCCAGAGGTATTCTATGGCTATGCTATAAATGTCTTTGGTGAGAAACTTCCTTTAACATACAGCGTGTGGTGTCTTGAATGGGAGTTAAGCTGGCCATACACATTCAATAGCTGTAGGCCTAACGGTCGTTGGGTTGACAGCTATCTCTCCCATCTCCTGGCTGGCTTCCCCATACACCTACATGTTCGGCTCGTGTGTATGCTATGGAGATAGCGGAGAAAGCCACTGCCATACACTTCTGGCGGTGGATTATCTCTCCCGAGAACAAAAGGATTGGGCAAAAATATTAATTTCGCTCAATCCCTGTCTCCCATGAAATCATCCGTCGGAGGAGAGTCGGAACCCACCAAAAGTGTAATGTGTGTGGTTAGATTTATGGGGAAGAGAGTGGCACTCAGCAGGTGTAGAAGAACCCACTACCATGTTTTTCTCAGAGCATTTGTGAAGTATCCCAAGGTAATGGGTTCTACCCTGACGACCGATTCACTATTTCTAGAGAATATTCTTTCTTTTGAAGAAGTGCAATTTCCAACTAAAACTTGGAAAATAAGTATAGAATATATATTAGATAGATACAGTGTCGGAATGGGATGCCTAGGGCCCACCTGTAAAATTCATTCTGGGGGCCCACAGTAAAGTGACATGCAAATATTACCTGCTCACACAGAGGCATATAGCAACACAACGCTACAAGATGAATGATTATCGGGGTCTCTGCAACAAGTTTAAAAGGTGGGTCGCAGGGAAGAGAGGATACTGGCTGGCCTGCCTCTATTCCTAGAGGCCATCTTAACCTTCCAATGCATCTATAGTAATAAACTGGATAGTCTATCCAGTTTTTTATATTAATATAGGTTATTTGAGATGCTGTGCTGGTGGACTGGGGGCCCACCTTTCTCAGGGGCCCAGCGGGGGATTCCTCTGTTCCCCCGTGGGCCAGTCTGAGCCTGGATAGATAGATGGATAGAACTTAGAGTGAAACAATGTTGTCTACTGAGATATGTGTTTATAGGCTGGGGATGAATTTGACAACCACAGACCATATAATTTTCACAGAGCTCTAGCATGTGTATGTTCACACGCATGCTATAGTACTGGAAATTTACATGAAGATACAAACAGACGTTCATCTAGAAACTTCAAGACGAGTTGTGAGACAACCTAAATAGTTTTATAATAGCCACATATGGAAAGCAGGCCAATTAGCTGTTATTTCTTGACACAGGCCAATCTAATGTGTTTATCTTATTCTTCTGTGTCTTGGATCATTTGCTGTGACAATTTGGAAGCTTACATTAAAGGCTTTCAGACTGGTTTTACTACAGTCGTAAAGTGAGAAACAGTCTTTGTGATCTCTTATCAGCAAAATTCCATCAGCATAAGACCTCATGCACATGTCCGTTGCCCGTGAGGCTTTCATCACAGATGCATGTCATGGTTAATATGTTTACCAAGCCCTCGCCATACAATAAACATTAAAGAGGACATATGTGGAGGCGGAAGAATGACGAATATTTGTTCTAAAGGACCCAAGCCCCTGTAATTATAGTGGGTGTGCCATACTGGTTACTTAGGTATCCAGCAGAATTTTATGTGCATTGGTTTGGAGTGCTGTTTGGAATCCACTTATAGATAAGGAATTCCTGTTTCATGAGAGCAATTGTGGTCAGCAGGCATATAGCGATGTTACATGCCAAACTAATTTTGTGAAATGTCTATATCATGTGCCTGTGTTTAGATTTCTGTATGTTAGAAATGAATGCACCAGACATGTGTTTTTTCTCAAATGACTTTAGCAGGGAAATCTAACCACATATCTCACTGGTTTCCCAGGGAATCATAGGGAATATGTAATTAAACAGAAATATAATAATAGAACATAATATATGCGTATAATATACACATGCCTACATTTTCCCTGGCATCTCCCCCACTTATGTACTTGTCAGGATGCTGTTCATGTCAGGAGCTAACGCAGGATAGTCATAGGGGATTAACCTTGGCCATTTGTCAGACAAAAAAATTCTGTGATAATACTAGGATGAAAAGGAACTATAAGAGACTTCTAGTAACAGCTGGGTTTTCTCATCCCACTGGGGGGATTTTATTATTATGCAGCGGAAATACTCTTCCCCATGGAAAAAAATGCTGAAGCAGGCGAGAAAGGAAGAAGAAGAGTTGGGGGACTGAAAGCAGGGAGGAGTACAGTGATTTACATGGGGCTGCATTGTAGTGGCTGATATATATATATATATAAATCAGAAAAATAAGGCAGCACTCCATATATAAAAGTAATATCCTACTTTATTCACCCATGTGGGCATGGATATTACTTTTATATATGGAGTGCTGCCTTATTTTTCTAATTTATATTTGGGACTAGCTGGTCCCTGAAAGGCCTTGCACCCGACTTTGGACATTGTTACGGTGCTGCCACCTTATCTATATATATATATATATATATATATATATATATACCCATGCCCCATATATTACATATGTATAAGCCTGCAATACACATTATATATACTGACACATGGGTATGTATGCTGTATAGCTCACATATATAAAGAGGCTGCCATGTGCTGCATTATTGCATTGCCATTGTGACTTGTCCCCAAACTTACTGGCTGTAACTGGTGACTGCGGTAGCGGAATCCATAACGGAATTCTTAGATAACCCGAATCTTGTACGCCCAACTTGAAAACAGAAGTTCACTCAACACTAGTCACAGAGACAGAACCAAAAGAGGTAGGATCAGGTCACACCTATCCCACATTTATGCCAAACCCTATCGGCCAGATTTATCATTACACTTCCATCTTACTCCAATTTTACATAAGTCCAAAGTCACTTTTGGCTCAGTCAGATTTATTAATGGTCCTTTAATACTGTGATAAATGTGGCTTGATGGTAGCAGTTTATCCTTCAGTAAATGGCTTTACAAAAGTCGCACATATTTACAAAAAAGTCGCATGTTCTATTAAAAAGTCGCATAAAATAAGCATGGTCCTCACTGGAGTGAAATTGGGACTTTTTTGCAACTTCTAAAAAAAGTCCCAATGATAAATCTGGAGTGAAACTCATCAACATGGCCAACCACGCCCATTTTTACAAAACTGGAGTGAGTGGTGTACACATGTAAAAAAGTCGCAAAATTATGCGCAAATGAGTGTGAAAAGTCGCAAATGCCCTATTTTGGGACTTTTTGATGCCAGAATTCTGGAGTGAAGGCATGATAAATCATGGCCTATGGCTATGTTATGAACATGGTTGGAATATGCCTTAGGCCTCATGCACACGACCGTTTTTTTATGCTGTCCGCAAAAATGGGTTCCGTTGTTCAGTGATCCGTATCCGTTTTTGCTTTCCGTTGTGTTTCCGTGTGTCTTCCGTTTTTTTTAGCGGACATGACCCAAAAGATTTTACCAAAAGACAGGCTGACAATTTTTCCCAAGTGCCTGCCAAGGGATCCGCAAAAAAAATGGACACGGAACGCGGATGACACACGGATGGCCATCCGCATTTTTTCACGGACCCATTGACTTGAATGGGTCCGTGAACCGTTTTTCATGGACAAGAATAGGACAGGTTATATTTTTTTGACGGACTGGAATCACGGACCACGGACGCGGAGGACAAACGGTGCATTTGCCGAGATTTCCACGGACCCATTGAAAACCAATGGGTCCGCAAAAAATCACGAAAAACGGTGCAACGGACACGGAATCAAACAACGGTTGTGTGCATGAGGCCTTAATGTATAACTGGGTCGACAAATTCTTTATCAAAAGAGCAACTTTGGATAGATATAAAGCATATAGTAAGCCCATACTATGTACATTGTTGAGCATATGAATAAAGGAGTTCAAAAAGTAACAACCATTTTTCTGAGCTAGAAAAGTGCTAGAAGACCTGGTTACTTCCACCCCCACCTTCTCTTTGCTGGTCAGTTGAAGGGAACTATCTTACTGAGCAGGATTTGACAGGCAGTATAGGCAGGTCAGCATTTTCAATTAGGTACAAGAGGCACGTGCTGTGGACAGCCCTGTGTGAACTGACACCTGCTGCTCAGGGTCAGGAATGTATTATAGCGGGTGCATTGGGAGTTAATGCTGTAGTCTCCATTCAATACATGTCATATTGATTAATTAACCTCCTATGCAACTAGTCCTGGTGTTTCAGATAGGGAAGTCAGATTGTCCTATATGGGACAGGGACTAATGTGAGTGATGACAATCTCTTTAGTCTTAGAGCCAGTTCACACACAGTTTTCTGGCCCTGATTTTGGTGCGTTTCTGCCTCAAAATCAGCTCCAAAAACTCCTCAAAACGGCCTCCCTTTCACTATATTGGGAAGCAGCACTGGGGAAAAAAAAGCAGCATGCCCTATCTTGAGGCAGAATCAGTGCTGAATCTCACATTCAAATGAATGGGAAGCATAAGAAAACAGCTCTGTGTAAGGGCTCGTTCACACGACCGTGGTTTTGGTCCATATCCGAGCCGCATTTTTTGTGGCTCGGGCGCGGACCCATTCATTTGTATGGGGCCGCAAAAGATGCGGACAGCACTACGTGTGCTGTCCGCATCCGTTGCTCCGTTCCGTGGCCCCACAAAAATAATGAGTCATGTCCTATGCTTGTCCATTTTGCGTCAAGAATAGCCATTTCTATAAAGGTCTGTCCGTTCTGCTCCGCAAATTGCGGAAGGCACACAGACGGCAAAACATGGCATGGTCGTATGAACAAGCCCCAAGTTCATGAGTTTTTTTTGTGCATTTTCCATCCATCGGAAAAGCATCAAAAGCCCAAGCGAAAAAAGCTCAGATTTTTTTCAGAGCATTTCCAAAATCGGTCCTGTGAACATTCCCTTAAGGCCTCATGCACACGAACGTATTTTCTTTCCGTGTCCGTTCCGTTTTTTTTGCGGACCATATGCGGAACCACTCATTTCAATGGGTCTGCAAAAAAAAACGGATGGTACTCCGTGTGCATTCTGTTTCCGTGTGTCCGTTTTTCCGTTCCGCAAAAAAAGAGCATGTCCTATTTTTTCTAGTTTGCGGACAAGGATAGGCATTATTACAATGGGTCCGCAAAAATAACGGATCCGCAAAAAAAACGGATGCCATACGGAACGTCATCTGTTTTTTTTGCGGATCTGCAATTTGCGGACCACAAAACACATACGGTCGTGTGCATGAGGTCTAAAGCTATATATTTGTTGATTACTATCAGGCCTCTAGATGCTTCTCGGGTGCAATGTGGGAAACCCGCACGAGTGCGCACACAATTTCAGTCAGCTTTGACTGCGATTGCATTGCATTCTTCAGTTTTCCCACGCGAGTGCAATGCATTTTGAACATGCGTGATAAAAAACTGAATGTGGTACCCAGACCCGAACCCGGACTTCTTCACTGAAGTTCAGGTTTGGGTTAGGTGTTGTGTAGATTTTATTATTTTTCCTTATAACATGGCTATAAAGGATAATAGTAGCATTCTTAATGAAGAATGCTTACTAAAATGTTGATTGAGGGGTTAAAAAATAAAATAAAAATGAACCTCGTCTTCTTTCTTCTTCTTTCAGGACCTGCCAAAGGACCTTTGATGATGTAATCGCGCTCACACGCTTGCGCTCATCCATATGTCCGTTCAGCGGACTGCAAAAACATAGAACATGTCCTATTCTCGTCTGCATTACAGACAAGGATAGAACAGCTCTTTATGGGGCCGGACGTTCCATTCTACAAAATGCAGAATGGGCATGGCCTGTATCCACGTAGATTCGCAATTTGCAGACAGAAAAAACGGCTACGGCCGTGCATGAGCTCTTACACAGATTCCCAGATAATCTCGGTGTATTTAATGAGGAACACAGGGAGAGAGGTTCTATCAGGATATAAAGATAATGGAGGAAAGGAATCCAGGCAGATAGGACAGGCACATGACGGCAGACTACTGCTGCAGCCTCCAAAATGATTGCCTTGATGGCCAACCTAGAACAAAACTGTTTCTATGCCATAGTGTACATTATCTCAATCAGCTTGCTTTGTTCTGCTAATGTGCCGAATACATCACAATTATGTGCTTACATTTATGTAATTTCAGACCATTTCCCTGTGATTTGTGAGTTGTTTTGTGACTACTGACTAAGGCCTCAGGCACACGAACGTATTTTGGGTCCGCGTCCAAGCCGCATATTTTGGATAGTACTGTTTTATTAGGGGCCAGATGTTCCGTTCCGCAAAAAAACGGAATGCACACAGATGTCATCCGTTTTTAAAAAAAATGTAATAATGCTGCATCCGGTACCAAGTGTTCGGGAAAAATGGATCCGGTTTCCCACTCTGCGCATGCTGTGAAAAAAATAAAAACCGGATCCGGTTGGTTTTCCGGATGACACCGGAGAGACGGATCCGGTATTGCAAGCCATTTGTTAGACGGATCTGAAAACAAATGCTATCCATTTGCATACGGATTTCCAGATAATGCCTTCCGGAATCCTCTAACGCAAGTCTGAAAATACCCTAATACATTTTTACACTTTTTATGTTTTTCAATCGGGCATTCATCATTTAAAAAGTAGGGCCAATCTAGCGAAACCAGTACAGTATTAAAAATTAGTGTCACAAAGTTACTGTAAAAATGCTGTGATACAACCTGCGCCATATGTGGCTATAAAGTAGTGTTGATCAGTGTTATTTACAGTATAGGCCCAAAAAATTGTCAAAAGCTCCGGTATATATTTGGGTGCATTCACCGTGTAGCCATGCTGTCAGTCTTTGTATTATATGATCATTTACTGCAAAAAAATTGTAATGAATAGACCCGCTATTTCCTTCTTCTATAGATTGTACTTTTTCATAATACCTGGCCTGGGAAAGCTCCATTATCAGTACTCTCTATTCCATGGGTTTTCCACTGCTTTCTGATTCCAAGAATAGCATAGTCCGCAGAGCTATTCTTCTGGTCAAAAATAACAAAAACCCTAAGGTAACCTGACTAATCCTAAATCAATGGGGTCAACAGTATGTATTAGGATCCAATTAAGAATTCCATTTGATTCAGTCTCTGAAAGACATGATGCGGTTGTGAAGAGAGTCTTAGAGGGGTTGTTCCATTTCGCTGTTTCCGTGGGACTTAGCACTGGCCCCAGGTGGCCGGGCTTATGGAAATATCCAAATGGGCCGGCGTCTTGCTGTTTCCATAATCCAATTGTAGTGAACTGAAGCTATGCGAACAGCGTAGGAGAGCAAGCTCCAATTTACTACAAGGGGATTTACGGAAACAGCAGAGCGATGGCCCACTTGACTGTTTCCATAGGCCCAGGCCACCTGGGGTAAGTGCTTATTAACATTTCACCTTGGAAGCTGTGAGATGGGACAACCCCTTTAAGGGGCATCTGTCAGCAGATTTGTAGCTATGACACTGGCTGACCTGTTACATGTGCGCTTGGCAGCTGAAGGCATCTGTGTTGTTCCCATGTTCATATGTGCCCACATTGCTGAGAAAAATGATGTTTTAACATATGCAAATGAGCCTCTAGGAGCAACGGGGGCATTGCTGTTACACTTACAGGCTCAGCTCTCTCTGCAACTGCAGCAACCTCTGCAATTTCATTGACAGGGCCAGGTGTGATCATGTTTACTCTGCCCTGTCAAATAAAAGTGGACAAGACACGGAAGTTACAGGGAGAGCACAGCCTCTAGGTGTAACGGCAACACCCCCTTTGCTCTTCATTTCCATATATTAAAACTTAATTTTTCCCACCAATGCAGCACCTATGAACATGGGACCAACACAAATGCCTTCAGCTGCCAAGCGCACATGTAACAGGTCAGCCATTGTCATAGGTACATATCTGCTGACAGATGCCCTTTAAGTTGGCCTTACATATTCGATTTAAAAAGGTTTTCCAGGAAATAAATATTAATGACCTATCAGTATAAGTGATCAGTATCTGATCGTGGGGGTCCATTTCAGGGGGAATCAGGGGAAGCTGCTGATTTGGGGCCTGTACTCAGAAGTGGCCCGCCCAGGATGGGGACTGAAAGATTTTATTGTCAGGTCCCCCTCAACAGTATTATAAAATGACTTTATGTACAGCGACACTGTAGGAAATGGATGAAGCGGCTGCCTGGTCTGAGAGCGATCTTGACTAGATGCAAGAGTGGGGGATGCACAGGAGGAGGGGCTTCAGAAGAATTTGCTTGGGGGTCGGGGACCTGTTCAAAAATTTGTTGTGGGGCCCGGTCATTTCTAGTTACGCCACTGGTCCAACTCCTAGTATCCCCTGCCAGTGAGCTTTTTGAAGGAGCCCTAGTGCATGAATGAGTTTTGTGGCCCCTTTACAGTATATTGTCCAGTAGTGGACCCTCATCATTCATATATTGATGATCTATCCTGAAGAAAGGTCATCAATATTAAAGGGCTTCTGTCATCAGGAACATGGATATCAAACTGGCTGACCTTAGACGTGCTAATATTGCCACTACTCCCAGAGACTCTGTTCTCCCTCCTCTGTCCGCGTCCTCATCATACTGATTGACAGGGCCAGACAGGATGATGTGAACACTGCCTGGTCCTGTCATTCAGCATGATGAGGGCGCGACCAGAGGAGGGAGAACAGAGCCGCTAGGAGTTGGGGCATCACCATAATTGCTCATAGAGGCTGATTTGCATAAAATAAAAGTTTATTTTTAACAAAAACGGAGGCACGTACAAAAAGGGTACAAAGGCTGTTGGCTTCAGCTGACATTAGCACATGTCTAAGGTCAGCCAGTTTAATACCCACTATCTTCAGGATAGATCATCAATATCTGAATGATGAGGGTCCACTACTGGACTTGGTATACTGTGAAGCCCTTTAAGTCTCGGACAAACCCTTTAATGTTAGTTGTCAGGTTAAAGAAATATTAGGCATGGTTGATTTTAACATGTGTAGTCCTTTGTTTCTCTGTCCTCTGTGTGATTTTTTTTCCTTTGCTGACTTTAAAGGGGTTGTCCAAGTTAAAGGGGTTATCCACCCTAGGACATGAAAACCCTAATGCACTTAACCTATGCTCCATAAAAAAACAAAAACAAAAAAAAACACTTGCTTGTCCGTGGCCTGCTGTGCCCATTCTGCTGCCCCATTCCCAGCCACTTCCAGTCCCCACAGGACCAGGAAGTGGTTTGGTTCCATGACTGCTGCAGCCAATCACTGGTCAGTAATCGGCTGCAGTAATTACATGTGATAAATGGCACTTTACTGCTGCAGTCGTGAAAACAAAGCCTGTTGGGGAGCATGGAGTGATGGCACTGGAATAGAAGGGGTTCTGTTCTGGATGGCGAGTATAATGTTTGTTTCTAATACAGTCACTAAAAACACTCTGACAACCCCATTAAAGAGAATGCGCCATGTCTCCTGACACGTCTATTTTAGTAAATATGTATTCATCATGATTAAAAACAATTCTGGGGCATCTTTTCCTTGACCCCTGCATTGTGTTGTCCCTCACTTATTCTGCCTGCAAATTTATGACTAAATAAATAACTAGGGTTTATCAGATTAAAGAGGCGTCTCTATACAGTCTGACAGAAATGTTTGACAGTATAAGGCTACATGCACACAGGGGTGCACCACCAATGAGGCCAGGTGAGGCGATCGCCTCAGGCAGCACCATGTAGGGCCAAGAGGGGGGCAGCAGAAGGGCCATGGGCAATGAGCGCTTTCATTGTGGAAACGCTCATCTCTACATATTCAACTGCATTGCTGTACTCAGGACAGCAATACAGTTAAATGCTGCGACGGGCATGGGACAGATGCCTCCCTGGGCCACTGTTTCCTCTACTAGGCTTTAGCCCTAGTTCCTGTAGCCTATCAGAGGCCGGTGTCATCATTATCGCGCTCCCTTACCCAGGCTGCATAGAGCTCAAGACAGAGACTAGAAGAAGTCCATATCTTGCACTGCATCACTGACAGCAGAATGGAGGTATTTGAGTTTATTATTTTTATTTGGCAGCATGCTGTTCGGCCACAATAGGGTTTGGGTCATTATTTTGTAATTAGAGAAAGCACTATGGGAACATTGCAGCTGTAAAAAGTAGCATTTTTGCATTTTTGTACTGGCACACATTATAAGGCCTCTTGCACACGAACGTGTGTGCCCCGTGCCCATGCTGCGGGCCGCAAATTGCGGCCCGCAATGCACGGGCACCACTCCGTGGCCATTCTGCATCACAGATGCGGACCCATTCATTTCAATGGGTTTGCAAATCCGGAGATGCGGAATGGTGCAGAACGGAATGACGGAACGGAACACTACAGATGCACTACAGAGTGCTTCCGTGGTGTTCTGTTCCGTACTTCTGTCCCGCAAAAAGATAGAACATGTCCTATCTTAACTATCTGTGTGGTAATATTATTTTCAGGGGCCTTATCTGTTTCTGCAGTATAGTGTTGGGGAGCACAGTATTAAAGGTAGCAGGATGGGGTGTTCAGAAGGTCAGGAGGAAGATGGAAAAGTAGTTGTCAAACTCTGCAGAGACAACAGAAGGCTGAAAGTAATAATCATGGTGGTCTGGTCTGAATAAAAAAAGATAAAGGAAAAGAATGTCTACATCAGAGGAGACCTCACTGGATGTAAAAGATGTGGCACTGTATTAAGGCTCATGCACACGACCGTATTTTCTTTCTGGTCAGTTACGGGTTTTCTTTTGCGCACCGTATGCGGAACCATTCACTTCAGTGGGTCTTGTAAGAGGGTGCAAGGTGTCATATTCGATGGCAGGTACGTGTCACCGAGGTTGCTGGCCTCGGTGAGGTAAGAGCCGGGTTTTTTTGGTCTGCAGCAGCTAGTGCTGCTGGACTCTGTTACTTAGTTTGGCTGCAAAGCTAATCCGGGCCGGCTCTTACTGGGAGTAGGCAAAGAGTTGGGTGGGTGCCTACTCCCCACGGTCCAGGCCGGACTTTATCCGGGCCTTTAAAAGGCAGCCTCCTTAGCAGCTGAGGGAGGTGATTATCCTGGAGCTGCTAACAGGGCTGAGGAGTTCTCTGTCCTGGAGGAAAGAGCTCAGCAAGGAGGTGTTTTGTTCCTGGCTACCTGAAGCTGGATTCTCCTGCGGCGGGGCCGACAGCGTGGTGCGAACCTGCACCTACACCTCCCAGGTGACTGAACCTGTGTTGGCCTGTTTTGCTTTGCCTCCTTGTGTCTGGCTTGTGTGAATTACCACCAAGAGACTGTTTCTGTTTATTTTTGTGTCAGTGTGAATAAAACACTGTTTGTTGCACAATTCTGGACTCCTTGTTTTGCCTCGGTACTGCACCCGCACCGCTATCTACCAGAGCGACTCCCCACATTTGGTGTCGGATGCGGGCATGCGCAGTGAGGCTGGCGTGAACGCCGAAGTTTTTTGCTAAAGTGCATGGAATTTATTAAGCCAGCAAAGTTGCAAGCAGGAATTTCTGGCAACATGGAGGCTGCTGTGAAGGCTCTCATAGAGGCTAACGTGCAGCAGCGGGAGACCAACCAGCTACTGCTACAACATGTGATGGCGTTACAGGCGGCAGGAGCGTCCCACCACGTCCATGATGCCCGGAAGCGGTCCGTGCGGCGATCCCAAAAATGACCCCCGCAGACGACGTTGAGACATACCTGGCGGTCTTTGAGAAGGTCGCCGTGAGGAAAAAGTTACCCCGTGACCAGTGGGCTGAGGTGGTCGCTCCGTTCCTGGCTTCCGGACCCCAGCAGGTGTTTTTCGACTTGTCGGACGACCAAGCGGCAGATTATGACACCGTGAAAGGAGAGATCCTAGCCAGACTGGGGGTGAACGTGCTGGTCCGCGCTCAAAGAGTCCACCAGTGGGACTTTAAAGCGACTGATCCCGCTAGGCCGCAGTACTACGACCTGCTGCACAGGCTGCAAAAGTGGCTGCAGCCCGATCTACTAAGTCCCACTGCCATGCTGGATCGACTGTTGGCGGACATCTTTTGGAGGGCCCTGCCTTATCCCCTCCAGCACTGGGTCGGCCAGGTATCGCCCACCAATGCCCTGGAGATGGTCGACCTGGTGGAGCGTTACGAGGCCACCAGAAACCTGCAGGGGAGTCTTGCTGGGAAGGGGTCAGTCAAACCCGGAGGCCTCTGCCCCAGTTCCGACGTCCGGCGACAGAGCGGCCTGCACGGAATATACCCCCTGCGAGTCCGCCTCCCGTGGTATGCTGGAGGTGTCAGGAGCCAGGCCACATCAGGGCCGACTGTCCGCATCGGGATGAGCCGATGGAGGTGAACTACGAGGGTCGCCACTCCTTGTGCGCCCGGAGACTGTGTGCGACCGGCACCCCGAGACAATAGACAATCGTCATCTGTGCCAGGTGCAAGTCGGGGATAACCTGGCAGTGGCGCTGTTGGACTCAGGGAGCCTGGTAACCCTGATAAGTGCTGCCCTGGTACAGCCCACCCAGTATACGGGCCGGAAAGTGGGTGTGGTGTGCATTCACGGAGACTTAAAGGACTATCCCACTGCTGTAATGTCTCTGTCCACGGCGGCCGGCACCTGGACTTGTGAAGTGGCGATCTCCACAAAGCTACCCTATGAACTGATAATTGGGAGAGACTTCCCTGGTTTTCCGTCACTGTGGCCTGAGGTGAAAGTGTCTAATAGCCCTGAGACAGGGGTAACCCTAGCAGAGTGGCCTGATACCACTGGAAGGCCAGAACCCTGGGAGCCCGAGTCTGAAGGGCCAGCGGTAGGGGTGACCACTGCTGCAGCGGTAGTGGGGAGACAACCCCACTGAGTGTAATGGTGGGAGACACGGAGGACTTGCCACCGGGACCTGAGTTGGCAGACCTCAATGTCTCCGGGGAAAATTTTGGGACCGCACAACACCGGGACCAAACCCTAACCAGGGCCTGGGAGAATGTGCTGGAAATTGATGGTAAACCCCAGAAACCAGGGGCTGAATTAATATTCCCACGGTTTATTGTTCTGCAGGATATGTTGTATCGGGTGAACCAAATCCGAGGTGAACCTGTTGAACAGTTGGTGGTGCCCACAGCGTATCGCAAGCTTGTCATGGAGCTTGCCCACCAACATGTTCTTGGGGGACACCTGGGGTGGCAGAAAACGCAGGACCGCATTCTGCAGCGGTTTTATTGGCCCAGTGTGTTCAAGGAGGTAGAAAATTATTGTAAGTCCTGTCCAACCTGTCAGATAACTAGCCCCCAGCCATATTTCCGTAGTCCTCTGGTACCTCTGCCAATTATTGAAGTACCGTTTGAGCGAATCGCTATGGATTTAATTGGGCCTGTACCAAAGTCTGCCAGGGGCCACCAACACATTCTGGTAGTTCTCGACTATGCCACTCGGTATCCGGAGGCGGTGCCTCTGCGACATACCTCAGCTAGGCTCATTGCCAAAGAGTTAATGGAGATGTTTTCCCGTGTGGGCCTGCCAAAAGAGGTTCTGACAGACCAAGGGACCCCTTTATGTCCAAAGTAATGAAGGAACTGTGTAAATTGTTGCGTATAAAGCAGTTACGGACGTCCGTTTACCATCCGCAAACAGACGGTCTTGTTGAGAGGTTTAATCAAACTCTAAAAAATATGTTAAAAAGGGTGGTGTCTAGAGATGGGAAGGACTGGGACCTGCTTCTGCCCTATCTCATGTTCGCAGTGCGAGAGGTGCCCCAGGCCTCTACTGGGTTCTCGCCCTTCGAACTGCTTTATGGCAGACACCCTCGGGGCCTGTTGGATATCGCCAAGGAAGCATGGGAACAACAGCCTGTCCCCCACAAAAGTGTCATTGAGTATGTCGCCCAGATGCAGGAACGGATGGAAAGGGTGTTGCCCTTGGTCCGGGAGCATATGGAGGCAGCACAACAAGCCCAGAGTAGGGTGTACAATCGTCAGGCTCGGGTGCGGGACTTCAATCCGGGAGATCGGGTTTTGGTTCTGGTACCCACCCTTGACAGCAAATTCCTAGCTAGGTGGCAGGGCCCCTATGAGGTGATCGAGAAGGTAGGGAAGTAAATTACAAGGTACACCAGCCAGGACGGCGCAAGCCGGAGCAGGTGTACCACGTGAATTTACTTAAGCCGTGGAAAGATAGGGACGCGCCGACGACCACAGCCCCGACCAGGGCTTCTAGGTGAAAAGGGTCCAGCCCCACAGTTCGAGGCCTGTGAAGCCGTAACCACGGTAAAAATTGCAGACAGCCTGTCTTCCAAACAAGTTCAGGAAGTCAGGGAGTTCATCAGTCGGAACATGGATGTGTTCTCGGACCTCCCTGGCCGCACGTCTCTCATCCGACATGACATCGTCACTGAGCCTCAGGCCAAGGTCCGGTTAAAACCATACCGGGTACCCGAGGCTCGGCGGCGGGCCATCGCGGAGGAAGTGCAGTTAATGTTGAAGCTCGATGTCATTGAGGAGTCGAAAAGTGAGTGGGCCAGCCCCATAGTCCTAATACCCAAGCCGGATGGGACGTTGCGGTTCTGCAACGACTTTCGCAAGTTAAATGAAGTATCCAAGTTTGACGCGTATCCCATGCCCCGAGTAGACGAGCTTGTTGAAAATTTAGGACAAGCCCGTTATTTTTCTGTGCTGGACCTCACTAAAGGGTACTGGCAGGTACCCTTAACGGAGTCGGCTAAGGAAAAACTGCGTTTGTTACCCCGCAGGGCCTGTATCACTACAAGGTGTTACCCTTTGGCCTGCATGGCGCCCCGCCACCTTCCAAAGGTTAATGGACATAGTGCTGCGACCACATCGTCGGTGCGCCTCGGCCTACTTAGATGATGTAGTCATCCACAGCACCGACTGGGAAAGCCATTTACCCAAGGTGCAGGCGGTAGTGGATGCCCTGAGGAAAGCTGGACTAACCGCCAATCCAAAAAAGTGTGCGATTGGGTTGGAAGAGACCAAATATCTGGGATATGTAATCGGGCGGGAGTCATCAAACCTCAGGTAGCTAAGGTAGAGGCCGTTCGTAACTGGCCCCGACCGGTCACCACCAGGCAGGTAAAGTCGTTCCTGGGGATCGTAGGATACTACATGAGGTTTGTGCCCCACTTTGCCACAATAGCAGCGCCATTGACAGATCTGTTGAAGGGGCGAAAGTCTGGGAGGGTTAGCTGGAGTGAGAAGGCGGAGGAGGCTTTCTCCGCGTTGAAGTCGGCCCTGTGTGGGTCCCCGGTTTTGGTGACACCCGACTTCAACAAGGAGTTCGTCGTACAGACCGACGCCTCGGAGGTAGGCCTCGGTGCTGTACTGTCTCAGGAGGTCAACGGGGAAGAACATCCCGTTGTCTTCCTGAGCCGTAAGCTCAGTCCCGCCGAGTCCAGGTATAGTATAGTGGAGAGGGAGTGCCTGGCTATCAAGTGGGCACTCGAATCTCTCCGCTACTACCTGTTAGGGAGGAGGTTCCGTCTGGTGACCGACCATTCCCCTCTCAAGTGGATGAGTCAGGCCAAGGAGAGGAATGCTCGGGTCACCAGGTGGTTCCTATCCCTGCAAAATTTCAAATTCTCCGTGGAACACAGGGCAGGCCGCTTGCAGGGTAACGCAGATGCCCTGTCCCGCGTCCACTGCCTCACGTGTGTTCACCCCTCAGGGTTGAACAAAGGGGGTGTGTAAGAGGGTGCAAGGTGTCATATTCGATGGCAGGTACGTGTCACCGAGGTTGCTGGCCTCGGTGAGGTAAGAGCCGGGTTTTTGGTCTGCAGCAGCTAGTGCTGCTGGACTCTGTTACTTAGTTTGGCTGCAAAGCTAATCCGGGCCGGCTCTTACTGGGAGTAGGCAAAGAGTTGGGTGGGTGCCTACTCCCCACGGTCCAGGCCGGACTTTATCCGGGCCTTTAAAGGCAGCCTCCTTAGCAGCTGAGGGAGGTGATTATCCTGGAGCTGCTAACAGGGCTGAGGAGTTCTCTGTCCTGGAGGAAAGAGCTCAGCAAGGAGGTGTTTTGTTCCTGGCTACCTGAAGCTGGATTCTCCTGCGGCGGGGCCGACAGCGTGGTGCGAACCTGCACCTACACCTCCCAGGTGACTGAACCTGTGTTGGCCTGTTTTGCTTTGCCTCCTTGTGTCTGGCTTGTGTGAATTACCACCAAGAGACTGTTTCTGTTTATTTTTGTGTCAGTGTGAATAAAACACTGTTTGTTGCACAATTCTGGACTCCTTGTTTTGCCTCGGTACTGCACCCGCACCGCTATCTACCAGAGCGACTCCCCACAGTCTGCAAAAAAATCGGAAGTTACTCCGTGTGCATTCCATTTCCGTATGTCCGTATTTCTGTTCCGCAAAAAAATAGAAAATGTCCTATTATTGTCCGCATTACAGACAAGTATAGTACTGTTTTATTAGGGGCCATGCACAGGAACGTCATCCGTAATTTTTGCAGATCCGTTTTTTGCAGACTGCAAAATATATATACGGTCATGTGCATGAGCCCTTACCATGTATGTTTTAAAGCGCTGTATGTAATGTTTTCCAAGTATGTCTTTAATAGTAGGGATGGAGGGAAGGGCTTAGATAAAGAAATTGCCATGGGGTGGGGGCGCTTCAGTTTTTGCCTCAGACAGCAGAAAGGCTAGGTGCACCCCTGCATGCACACAAATGTATTTTGTTTCTGTGTCCGTTCCGTGTTTTTTTGTGGATTAAATAATGCAGATAGCAAACCATGTGCTGTATTTATCCGCATCCGTATGTCCGCTTCATAGCCCCTCAAAAAATATAGAGCATGTCCTATTCTTGTCCATTTTGCGGACAAGGATAGGCAATGTTACAAAGGATCCACAAGAAAAACGGATGCAATACGGATGCCAGAAGGACGTTTTTTGCAGACACGGTCGTGTGAATGTAGCCTAAGATTGTGTAGTGTCACACACCCAATTAGTAACAAGCAGTTGTCAGTTTATTGCTACATTTTCAGGAGTAATAACAGGGGAATGACACAATTCTGAAAATATGCTACAGAATTGTTATCTTATGGGGAATGCAAGTGTTTACTAAACAGACATGACGTGAATGGTGACAGGTTATCTGTAACGTACACTTTTTGCAAGGATTATATTCATTTTTCCACAAGAACCCTCCTATAAAGACAAATGGGGGCACATTTATTAAAGGGAGCCTGTCATCAACTTTATGATGACCTCACTGAGGGCAGTATAAAATAGTGACAGAAATGCTGATTTCAGCGGTGTGTCATTCATGATGCTAATAGTAAGTGGTTGCTGAGAACCAGCATCATAATCATTGCAGCACAGGCCTTGAAAAGAGTCAAATCTACCTGAGAAGAGTCCTGGTTATTCCTAATCTCCTGCTCTCCTGCCCATCTGCCGATGATTGTCAGTTTTCTCCTATAGAGAAAGGGAGAAAACTAGGTAGAAGACTGTCAGTCATCAGTAGGTAGGTGGGGAGCAGGAGTTCATGAATAACCATGACTCTTCTCAGGTGGCCGTGACTCTTTTCCAGGCCTAGTCTGCAATGATTTTGATGTTGGTTCTCGGGAACCACTTAATTTTAACTTAGAAATGAAAGACCACTAAAATCAGCTCACCTGTCTCTACTTGTATGGGCAGCATAAAGTTGATGACAGGTTACCTTTAGACCGGCATTTTAGATCCACCTTTCAAGCTGTCATACATTTAGACCTTTTTCTCCACCTGAAACAGGCATAGAAAATGATGAATGAGACGGGCCTGCCGGTCCATCCCGTTTCCCGCCCATTTTTTTAGACCTGACTGACCGCTGCGCCACAATCTGTATATGAAATACAACTAATATAGGAATATTTCAGCTTCATAAATTACCTCCAGGGTTCTTACAACAAAGCATGTTATACTGTGTTTTTTTTTTTTGCTGTGACAGTACTCCAAAATGCAGTCTGGAAGAACTATACCATTAAATTGTATTCTACTTTTATAGTTGTTATGTCTAAAATGAGGAATAGGCAGCCATTATTCAGTACATTACTTACAAATGATTATATCAGTTTTTGTGTGTGGGTGGATGTAGCTGAGCTACTGTACATTGCAAAGTGACAAAGAATCAGTGTCACATACAAGCTGCTTAATATAGGTTAACAGCAAACAGCTTGCAAAATCAATATCAATCATCATAAATACAAGTGACAATACTCAATTCAATGCACTCAAACAATGGTATACAACATGCCTTACAGCAAAGTCTTGAAAATTTCCTTTGGATTATTAGATGCTTCCCATGGGCTTCAGACCTCCCAGACCTTTACAGATTATTTGAAGATAAATGAAACATTGTATTCCCATGTTAATGGTAAATTATATTCTGCTCAGGAAATGCTCAATTAATCAGTTAATTAGATGGAGGAGCATTAATATATTGTAAATATGTTTGTACTAGGAAACTGTTAGAAAGTAGATTAAATAAAATCAGAGTTACTGGGGGCTTGTTGGGGCATCATGTATAGGGTGTTCCAGAAGGAAAGAATAATAATTTTTTTTTTTTGAAGGATAATATGTGCCTAATGTAAAATATTTTATAGGTAAAATGTGCCCTGATCTTCCACTATCGGTCCCAGTCTTGGGACCCCACAGCTCCACTTCCTACTTGTGCTCAGCATGAGAGAGAATTTCCTGTGCTGTGTGTGAAGAGACTGTCGGGGTCATTTCAGTATCTGACAGGACAGCCAGCCCCCTTTCCAGTCTCTGCGTCTGCACCGAGGAGAAGGAAGCTGGCTTAGCTATTGGAATGAGGCAGTCACTCGGCCGCTTCATACATGGCAGAGGTTAGGTGCCGACACTGGAAACTGTCTCCTGTGTCTAGCACAAGCAGGAAGAGTAGCTCTGGGGACCTGAGACTGGGACTGATAGTGGAAGATCGGGGCCAACTTTTAGAAATAAAGGGACACATTTATTAGGCCCCAGTCTTAATAGGCCCTATAGCTGGCGGTGGATCGCCTAAGTTATGTAGAAGCGTCAGCCTCTAACATTGGCACATCCAGCTCCGAATCTAAATGAGAGTCAGCTTCCTTGCTGTCTTACATTTAGATCATTTTCTACGCTTAGTAAAGAATGGGACGCGTTTGCCTGCCAGTCCCCTTCCCCGCCCACGCCATATCCACTTTCTTAGACCTGACGTGAGCACAGAAGAAGTCCCAGATTCTGCTGCACCATGGCATGCGACAGAATCTGTGCCAGATATACGCCACAAAAATGGCGTATATCTGGCCATAAATGACCCCTAAAGTATATAAGTAAGTTCACCTAATTTACATTAGACACGCTTTAGAAAAACCCTTTAATATTTTGGCAGATTATATAATATAGCATGTAAAGAGTTGAAATAAAAATAAAAAGGAGTTATGTCAATATGTTTATCCACGTAGCTGAGGCAGTGGTGGCATAATAGTAGTTTGTGATCAGGGGCGGGACTAGCAAAGCCTGGGCCCCATAGCTAATTTTTAAACTGCCCTCTCCCCTCAAGCAATTTCCTTACAACCCCGTCTCCTCCGGGTATCAAGACTGCCCATATTTGCCAAACAACCCCCACCAGCTTCACTGTAGGGATGGTACTAGCAAGGTGATGACCAGTGCCTGGTTTCCTCAAGACATGAAACTTAGAATTGAAGGCAAAAAGTTAAATCTTTGTTTCATCAGACCAGAGAATCTTGCTCTCAAAGTACTTTAGATGCTTTTTTGAAAATTCCAGACAGGCTTTCATGAGTCTTTTTCTTGAAGAAAGGTTTCTTTCTGGTTACTCTACCATAACGCTCAAATTGGTGGAGTGCTACAGTGATGGTCGATCTTCAGGAAGTTTCTCCTGTTTGCTTACAGGATCTTTGGAGCTCAGGCAGAGCGACCATTAGGTTCTTGGTCACCCCGCTTATCAAGGCCCTTCTTGGTGGGCAGCTAACTCTAGCAAGAGTCCTGGTTGTTCCAAACATCTTCCATTTAAGAATTATGGAGGCCATTGCGCTCTTAGTAACTTTCAGTGACAATTTTGTCTCTGAGCTCTACGGGCAGCTTTTTCCTCCTCATGGGTCAATATTTGTTCTGATATGCATTGTCAGTTATGAGATTTTATATAACTGTGGAGGGGGGGGGGGGGGGGAGTGGAGTGCAGTTGTCTTGCCAAATCACAGGTGGACTCCACCACAGGTCGACTTCAATCAAGGCGTAGAAACATCTCAACGATAATCAAGAGAAATAGGAGGCCCCCAAAGTTAAATTTTAAGCATCATAGCAAAGGGTCTGAATTCTTATATCAAAGCAATATTTTAGTTTTTCCTTTTTAATAAGAAAACATTTTTTTTCAACTTTCTCAGTATGGGGTACTAAGCTCATATTGTTGGGGAAAACACTTGCGTTAACCCCAATTGTCGGAGGTGGTTTACTAGACAATCCCACAACAAAGGGGGCATTTCGGATGTACGAGAATCAGTATGCACAATCATTTGCAGCATCATATATATGCCACCTAAATCTCCTAATTCAATCTCCACCTTAAAGCGGTTTTGTAAGAATGGGGGAACCCATGGTTGGACCTGTAAAGGGTAGCTCACTTACCTACTACCTGGTGCTGGATCCCTGCTCCTTCTACTCCCAGGCCTGTGATGCTTCACTGCACTCCCTCCCTGTAAACATCTGGTTTGACATTGCTGCAGCCAGTCACTGTCCGTGGCAGAGACTGGATCCACTTGCATTATGTGACCATGACGTAATTTCAAATTAGATGTTTACAGCAAGGGAGCCTAGTGTTACTGGACAGGCCAAAAGGAGAAGGAGTGGGGGCCAGCACCTGGAAGCAAGTAAGTAAGCTTCCGTTTACGGGTCTGGCCAAGTGGGGGTTTAGGGGGTGCCAAATCTTTACCCCATTCTTGCACAACCCCTTTAAGTAGACCCTACAGTGAAACAAATTTGGCCACTTCAAGGGTAGTAAGTCAACTGGAAGAAGGGGCAGATGGGAGATTGTATAGCTGCATGATCAAGGTTTCTTTAGGCCTCTTTCACGTGAGCGATTTTTCCGTCAGGGTGCGATGCGTGAAGCAAACGCATAGCATTTGGACTAAATCCTGACCCGTTCATTTCAATGGGTCTGTGCACATGAGCATTGTTTTTCATGCATAATTTCTGCATTCAGGAAAAATTGCAGCACATTCTACTGTATATTCTGTGTTTTTCACACAGTGCTGGTTTCTATAGAAGTGAATGGAGCTTCACTGAAAAACGCATTGCTTACGGATGCAATGCGTTTTTCATGGATAATTGCTAGAAGATGTAGATTGTTATTCTTCATTTTATTTTCACGTGCGTGAAAAGCACATCAAAAACTTATTGCACCCGCGTAGAAAAAACTGAAACACTGAACGCAATAGCAGACAAAACTGACTGAACTTGCTTGCGAAACCTTCCGTTTTTCCTGAAGAGACCCTGAGAGAATCCGTAACGCTCATGTGAAAGAGGCCTTATAATCTGTAATCATAGAAACGCATGGGTATGCTTATCATTACACTATTGCAAGGTTGCCTCTTTTTTAATGCATTGTAGCAATAGAAATAGCTGTAGCATCTTATTCTATACAACTTAGGGCTTATTCACACAAACAGAGTTTGGTCAGTGATTTCCATCAGCGGTTGTGAGGGTGAGATGCATGAAGCAAGCGCATAACATCCGGACTGAATCTTGACCCTTTCATTTCATTGGGTCTGTGCACATGAGCATTGATTTTCACACATTATTTCTGCATACGGGAAAAATTGCAGCATGTTCTATATTCTGCGTTTTTCCCACAGCTCTGATTCCATGGACGTGAATGGGGCTTCATTGAAAAACGGATTGCATCCGGATGCAATCTAGATGGAATGCGTTTTTCACTGATGGTTGCTAGGAGGCGTACATTATTATTAGTAATTTTTTTCACGCATCTGAAAAGCATATCAAAACTTATTGCACCCGCGCGGATAAAATTGAAACACTGAACGCAATCTCAAACAAAACTGACTGAACTAGCATGCAAAACCATCAGTTTGTTTAATGACAAACCCTGAGAGAATCTGTAACACTCATGTGAAAGAGGCCTTACAGTGAAAAACATTAAAACACTGCGGGGTTGTGTGCATTATGGGCAATCACAATCTTCATTACTGGCTGTACTGGCTGTAAGGCCTCTTGCACACGACCGTATGACCTTTTCAGTGTTCTGCGGTCTGTTTTTATCGGATCCGTTTTTCCTTTTTTTGCTTTCGTTGAGTTTCCATTTCGGTTCTGTTGTTCCGTTCCGTTTTTCCGTATGGCATATACAGTATACAGTAATTCCATATTAAAAATTGTGCTGGTCTTAAAATTTCCAATAGATTGTTCAGCAAAATCGGAATGGATACGAAAGACATACGGATACCTTTCCGTATGCTTTCTGTTTTTTCTGCGGACCCATTGACTTAAATGGAGCCACTG
Source organism: Bufotes viridis (assembly GCA_033119425.1). Classification (NCBI taxonomy): domain Eukaryota; kingdom Metazoa; phylum Chordata; class Amphibia; order Anura; family Bufonidae; genus Bufotes; species Bufotes viridis. Next base: position 177,845,577 of record CM065592.1, read on the forward strand.
AACGTGATTTGCGGACAAGAATATGACATGTTCTATATTCAAGCGGAACGGAAAAACGGAAAAAAGGAAACGGAAGGCATACGGAGACACTTCAGTATTTTTTGCGGTCCTATTGAAGTGAATAGTTCAGTATACTGTCAGTATACTGAACTGAAAAAACTGCCAGTATACGGTCTGCAAAATACTGTCGTGTGCAAGAGGCCTAAGGCCTATTGCACACGAACGTGTGCGCCCCGTGCCCGTATTGCGGACCGCATTTGCGCATCCGCAATACACGGGCACCATTCCGTGGCCATTCCGCATCAGGGATGCGGACCCATTCTTTTCAATGGGTCCGCAAATCCGGAGATGCGGAACGGTGCGAAATGGAATGACGGAGTGCTTCCGCGGGGTTCCGTCCCGTACTTTCGTCCCGAAAAAAGATAGAACATGTCCTATCTTTTTGCGGAACGGGCAGATCACGGACCCATTCAAGTGAATGGGTCCGCGATCCGCTGCGGCTGCCCCACGGCCGCTCGCCCGAGCATTGCGGGCCGCAATATGCGGCCCGCAGCACGGGCACGGGGTGCACACGTTCGTGTGCAGTAGGCCTAAGTTTCAGCAGCAATGTCTCGGCAGTGCACAGTTTCTGGGGACTGCCTTTATTAAAATTTATTGAAATGATTTGCAGTCCAGTATATTAAGATGTGTATGTAGGTATGGGAGAGTTATTTTTCCATCCTTCTGATCCGACAGAAGAACAGAAAAAAAGAAAAAAACAGATCCTGTAAAAAAACCTGATCCGTTTGAGCCATTTCCATCAGAGATGCGTTATCTTCATGCAGGACTTTTTCCGTCTAAAAAAATGGATCACAGTCATAAATGGCTCAAACGGATGCCAAATGTGCATAAAGAATGCACAGGATCCATTTTTTTTACAGGATCCATTACCTTTCTTTTGTTCTGACAGATAAAAAAATAACGGTGACAACTTTATCCTGCTCCATCTGCCACCTTGGAGTGACTGCACCTCTTCACCAGTTACCTAGGTGCCCAGCTGACTCTCGGAGGTTCAGTTTGATACCCCTTTGATCCACCTGGGACCCGTTTTGCCGCATTTACGATCGCGGCCTGGGCAGGCCTGTGAAGCCGCGGCCTGGAGTAGCGGACAGCGGCCGTGCTTCCGGGCGCATCGCTTGTGGAGGAGCGGCCCCTACATCCCGGCACTCACCCTGGGAAGGCTGTCTGGCCTCCCCCCTTCTGCCATCGGCAGTTAGCGGCAGAGGAGGAGAAGATCCGGCTAAAGACACAGGGGGACCGGCGGCAACCAGCTGACGGAGCTGACAGGCCTGCGATTCCAGGTTAGAGACATTGCACCATAATATCGGTGACTGCCCTCTATTCACCATCTCCCAGGCACCTAATCCTCTCCAGCTCTCCTCCTGGCATCCTGGGCTTGAAGGCCCAGCCTTGATGGTTAAGGAATCCTATCTGCCTCATTGGAGCCCTGCACTCAGCAGTCTTTAAAGGGCCACAGACCCTATTTCTTAGATAGGCCCGCTCTTGTGCTGCCATCACGCTGACAGGGGTTATATGTGACCTGCAGGCATAGCCTAACAACATCAGCCCTCCCAGGTCCTCTGGATAGCAGACGTACAAGTCCGCTTTTATACGAGCCCCGGACCCCTTGTTTACAAGTGTCTGGATAAGGGCTGGACAAGGGCGCATTGAACCATCTCGACGCCCGGCTCTCCTCCTTACCAGGGGACTTAGAGGCCATAGGTCTCGACCTGATCGGTGCCCAGGTGGCACCCTCTTCAAGTTGTGCATGAAGGAACTTTTTCTGCTATAAGCGAATACTGCCGGTGAACATCCGGTCCCTTCCGTCCCCCTCCCTTCTGCTATATGCGTTTCTTATAAGTTCTCTTTTGGACTTCAATCAATCTCTCATGTAGTGTAAGTTGCTCGGCAACTCCACCATTGTCTACTTTGTGAAGCCTGCCTCACCTGTGGCCTTTACCCGTCTACAGCCTCTATGGATAAATTTGTTGGGAAAACTCCCTCGGCAAAAGGGCTCAGGTCATCAGTCAGGAGCCAAGCTCAGTCCTCTCCGACCAAAGCCATGGAGGATCCCCCTGTTGATTCTTCGAAAGCTACTGCTCAGGCCATCTTGGATCTCCTGATGCCTACCATCGACACGAGACTAGCAGCCTTTCAATCTTCTCTGGACCTCATAGTCTCCCAAGTCACATCCCACTCCACTCGCCTCGCGGAGGCGGAGCAAAGAATATCAGATCTGGAAGACACTGTGACGGTCTGCAAAGAACGAGTTGATTCCAAGGACACTTTGATAGCTACTCTGCAAGATAAAATAGATGACCTGGAGAACCGCTCTAGGCGCAACAACTTGAGGCTTATCGGAGTCCCAGAATCCGTCCGTTCCAGTGAATTATTATGGCTTACCTCGGAGTGGCTACCCCAAACGCTCAAAATGGAGACCACTTCGTCCACCATTTCAGTGGAAAGGGCTCACAGGGTAGGTCCTCCGCGTACTGGGGACTCTGCTAGGCCCCGTCCAGTTATCTTCAAGGTTCTCAATTATCAGGACAAGTTGAAACTCCTGACCGCCTACCGCCAAGCGCCTTCTCTCCAGTACGAGAACTCTAAAATACTAATGTTCCAGGATTTCTCTTCAACGGTAGTGGAAAAAAGACGGGCCTTCAGTAAGGCTTGCACGATCCTGCTGGACAAATCTATACGTTTCTCTCTCCAGTACCCGGCCGTCCTCCGGTTCTCTATGGAGGGTAAAGCATGGGTCTTTGATGACCCCCAGAAAGCTTTGGCGTTGCTGGAACGCTCTCCTCAGGCTTCACCTACTCGTGCCACTGCGTCAACTTGATGGTGGAGTTCCTATGCGTGCTCTAGCACACCCGGGACTAACGACTGTTTATTTGGGTTGAATACTTAAATTGTTGCACTCCTACTATGGAATGCGTTTTGTTACTACTGTTATTTGTTTTTGTTGTGACATTGCCCCTAGATCTTATTTGGCGATGTCATGATGTTGCATTAATTGTAACCTGTTGTGTTGTTGGGGATGTTTGTGCATACTACTGCTGCTGGGCCCCTCGCGACTTCCGGAAGGAGATGCCTGCTCGCTGGGACAGGTGCCCTCCTCACTGCTTGATGTTGCTTTCCTGTATGTCATGGCCACCCGCAGGCATTGGTTAAAATGACGGCTCCTGATACTACATCTGTATCTTCTGTTTCTTCTCTGACCTGGTGTACTTGGAACGTTAATGGGCTGAATGCTCCGGTCAAGCGAAGAAAAGTCCTGAATCACTTAAGCAAATTGCAGGCCCACATTGTCTTCCTTCAGGAGACGCACTGGATCAAGGGTAAACATCCCGCCCTTCGGAATCGGAAATTCCCCACATGTGTGGAGGCTTCCTTTTCAAAAAAAACGAGAGGCGTGGCTATTCTATTTAGTTCCTTGATTCAGCCCGAAATTCTTGATACCATTGAGGATCCTGAAGGTCGCTATATTTTGGCCCAGGTTAAAATCGAAGGTACTATCTACTGTCTGGTCAATGTCTATGCACCTAATGCTTCTTCCTCAGGTTTCTTCGCATCCCTGGTAAATGTTTTGTCCAATTGGGAATTGCACAATGTGATTATTGGGGGTGATTTTAATATTACGCATGATACTTGTTTAGATAGTTCATCTGCCAGAACCCATGTGCCCCTATCCCAAACGAATGCTATCCAATCATTAATGGACCAATTAGACTTAATAGACCCCTGGAGATTGTTGCACCCTATTGACCGGGAATACACACACTACTCGCCGGTACATGACTCTCATGCGAGGATTGACTATTGGCTGATTCCCCATACCTCTATTCATTTACTACGGTCTTCCAAGATATTGGATATCTATATTTCTGATCATGCACCCGTCCTGTTTGAACTCGCGTTGAATACCCCAATCCCGCTTTCTAAAAAATGGAGGTTCCCGGCATATTTGTACACCTCCCAAGAATTTAAATCTTTGATTTCGGGATTCTGGTATTCCTATGCGGAGGATAACGCGGGTCACGTGGATGATATTAATCTCTTTTGGGCGGCCTCTAAGGCGGTACTTCGCGGACACATTATTTCCCATATAGCTTATAAAAAGAAAAAGATGGCGACCTCATTGGTTGCTGTGCAGTCTGCTCTCACTCAATCCTATAAAATGTTTAGGCTTCATAATACCCCTGAGTTGAAACAACGTTATCTAGATGCTAAAATTGCAGCGGAAGCGGTGGCTCACGAACGGGCGTTAATGGATGTTAATTACCAGAAGCATAAATATTTTCGTTGGGAGAACAAACCGGGCAGACTACTCGCCTCCATGACTAAACCATTCCGATCCGCCACCAAAATCCCTACAATAAAATCGCAATCCGGTAATTACCTTACGCATCCCGCCGAAATAGGGGAACATTTTAGGGTTTTTTTTGAGTCCCTTTATACAGCGCCTGCGGAGCACACCTCTTCGGAGTCTTCATTTCTGGCCGACCCGTTCATTCCGGAACTTACGGATGATCAAAGGGCGCTGTTGAACGGACCCATTTCTTTGGAGGAGGTGCAGGATACCATTAAATCCCTCAAGTTATCAAAGGCCCCTGGACCTGACGGCTTTAGTAGCGAATACTATAAACTACTCAGCCCATCCTTGAGCCCCCATCTGAAATCCCTATTCAATAATATTGTTTCCGCGGGCTCCATTCCAGATGGCTTTAATGACGCCTTAATTACGGTGATTCCGAAACCGGGTAAAGATCATTCACTGGTTGAATCTTACCGCCCTATCTCTCTCCTCAATGTGGATTTTAAAATTTTTTCCAAAATTATGGCGAACAGGCTACAGAAAATCCTGGCGGATATTATTCACCCGGCGCAAGCGGGTTTTATGCTTGGTAAATCTATTACCTATAATATCCGAACGGCAGTGGGAGTGATATCGTCCTCCAGGGTTAATAGGCAAATGTCCAATATACTGGTCAGCCTCGATGCCGATAAGGCGTTCGACCGCGTGTCCTGGAGCTTCCTGCAGTCCCTTCTAGAAAGAAGAGGTTTTGGTTCGGTGTTCAGCATGGCGGTCCGGATGATGTACCATTTGCCCAAGTCTTCGATTTGGGTCAATTCGATATCTTCCACCCCATTTACTGTTCATAGAGGAACGAGACAGGGATGCCCTCTGTCCCCGTTGCTATTTAATATAGCGCTAGACCCCCTTATTAGGACACTACATTCCCTCCCCTCATTTAAGGGGATTAAGACTGGCTCACATGTGACTAAACTCCTGGCCTTTGCGGACGACATTATACTCTTTATAGCTAATCCTCGCCAAGCCATCCCCGCCATTATGTCCACTATAGAAGCCTTTGGCTCTTGCTCTGGTTTCCGGGTTAACTTCCAGAAGTCAGAAGCGCTCCCGATATTCCGTACAGCCAGACGCCTCGGGGGCCCAGACTTCCCTTTCTCGTGGCGACCTGATTCAATTTCCTACTTAGGAATCCGACTCACAGCTAATCCGGCATTACTGTATCAATCTAACTATAAACCTCTCATCGCCTCGTTAATATCACAACTTCAATCCTGGCGCCATTTCTCCTTAACATTTTCGGGCAGGTGTCACCTACTTAAAATGATACTATTTCCCAAATTACTGTACTTAATTCAAACCCTACCGCTTTTATTAAGACAAACTGATATTAAACTTCTCCATAAAGCCTTTAGACAATTTATTTGGAACTCTACAGTGCGTAGTCGGTTTAGCCTTTTTAAACTCCAGCAACCTAAAGTACTTGGCGGACTTAATCTCCCTGATATTAGGTTATATAACCAGGCGGCCATCTTTCGGTACATTTTAGATTGGGTTAGAGGCAGATCTCACTTCGCTAATGTTTCCTTGGAGAGTCAGCTATGCCCTAATCTGTCACTGATGATGCTGCTTCACTTACCACGGGACAAGCTTCCCCGACATTACTCAATTACCGGTCCTGTGGCATACTATCTTAGTCTGGCGTAGGATGCGGAAAACGAATGGTCTGACCTCAACCCATACACCATTTCAAACCTTCCTGGGTAACCCGAACTTTTTAAATGGCAACCCACCTAGAACATATAATACTCTAGCTACACAGGGTTGCGTCTACATTTTGGACTTGCTTGACTCGGACCATTCCCTCCTCTCCTTCGCTGCGGCCTCTCAGAAATTTCCAGCCTTTAATCATGACCCATTTTTATTTCTTCAGGCGCGCAGCTTTGTCCAGCAATGTCTACGCCGGTTCCCAGAGATTTACGGACTAACTGGCCTAGATGTCCTTATCAAGATCTTGATAAATTGGGAAACTGCCACAACTGGTCCATGCAAATGGCTTCCTGATTTGCCCGATTTTGACACTAAACAACTCCTGGAAGCGACGTTGAAAATTCATAAACATACCCCGGTCAGTAGTTACACTGACATGGCTACCCTAGTATTCCATAGGGCCTATATAACTCCATACCTTAAAAATAAAATGTCGGGGGATGGCAGCTACTCTTGTTCCAAGTGTGGCAGTCCCAACACAGACCTTTTTCATCATCTGTGGGATTGTACTAAGGTTAAAGCTCTGTGGGACCAGGTCAAAGCTCATATGCTCTCCACCTATGACATTTCGTTTCATGTAGTTCCCCAGTGGGCCATCTTTAATATCCTTGCAGAAGAGGACCGTGGTCTCTCCAGAGGGAAGAAAGCCATGCTCCATACTTGGGCTGCAGCTACAAGGAAAAGCATTTTGCACCTGTGGCTGGACCCCAATGTTCCTACTATTCCTTTTATATTGACCAAGGTACACTTTCTTTTCCAGATGGACTGGATGTTTACCCTGTCTGAAAAAGAAAAACTAACCAAACGTTTCTTTGAAAAGTGGTCTTTATTCATGCATACTCTATCACCTTCCATGACATCCAAACTCATCACTCACTTTGAAAACACCACTTGGTATATGTATGAAACACTCCACGGATGTGTTCCTTTGTCTGTGATGCCGGCGTAGTGGGGTGCACCAGCAGCGGATCTTCCGTATACGTTGCACAAACTGTTGGGGGGGAGGGGAGGGGGAGTTGTTGTGTTTTTTGCATTAGTACTGATGTCATTCTTATAAGCAGTATCTGTACCATCTTGTATTTTATGATGCTCTCTTTTGTATTTACTGTTACGCAGCAGACCTTAATAAAAAAGATTGTTAAAAAAAAAAAATAAAAAAAAAAAAAATAACGGTGATGTGAATTCTCCCTAAACTGTAAATGGTTTCAGTGAAGAGGTGGCCAGAAGGAAAGTACACGGATCCTGCTCGGATGAAAGAAGTCAGTGTCATCTTCCCTGGCACAAGGTGTGTGGCATGTTTACAGGGGTGGAGTGGTAGAATTTAATTAAGGAAAGAAGCCCTAGGCTTTAGGATGAAAGGCGCATATGACACAAATGGAAGAAGTGGTATGTTTACGAAGAAAGAAAAACCCTTGGCACTAATTGTATAGTGCCAGGAAGAAAGTGTTCTTAAATAAGTGAGACATTATTATTTGGGCTGAGATGTGGGGGAGTTCCTAACTGATTTAAAGGAAGTATGAGACACCAGGTTCCTGTGGGCCAGTTATGCCTTAAAGGCACTAGACTGAGAATAAAATAGAATTTTACTGCTAAGTGGCTTTGTTCTAGAAAGGCAGGTGATATCTGTAACTTGTGACAGTAAGGAGCAGAAGGCCAAATGAATTTCTCAAAGGATGTGAGGGATGCCAAATGCTAGTTCTACAACATGCTGAGAAGCTAACGGAGATTTGCACATGATATCAGGCTAATATCCCAGCTCGTCAGGAGTGAATATTATAAATAGGGAGGTGAATGATAATGACAGCATTTGTCTTCCCAGAAAGACCCTCAACGGGATTGCACAGAACTGTCTGACAGTGACACAACACAATTATACAAGGTGTCCTGAGGTTTAGAATACGCGATAATTCACCACCTGTCTCTTGTTCACAATGGACATGACCAATCGCTAACACGACAATATGGAATGTATGAGGCTGGGCGGAAGTGTTACTATGATTTTATGTACAGTATAAGGGCTGTTTCACATGAGCAAGTCCATTGTGGGAATCGCGATCCATGTGTGAGCGTGATCCTCCGTTCTGGACTTGCAGAAGCTCAGGGCAATATACTGATTTATAATGCTGTGTGTCTCTGCTTGATCTTACAGATACAGAATCATACTGACATAAAGCTGTGAGTATGATCTTATGGAAGTAAGGCCAAGCAGAGACACACAGCATTATAAATCATGATAATGCCATGCGCTCCTGCAAGAACGGAGGATCGCGCTCACATACGGAGCGTGATTCCCGCAATGGACTCGTTCGTGTGAAAGAGTCCTTAGGCCTCTTTCACACGGACGTCATGTTTGACGCCCGGATAGGATGCGGGTGCGTTGCGGGAATATGCGTGATTTTTCCGCGCGCGTGCAAACATTTGTAATGCGTTTTGCACGCGCGTGAGAAAAATCGCCATGTTTGGTACCCAGACCCGAAGCCGGACTTCATCACTGAAGTCTGGTTTCGGTAGAGTATTCTGGAGAATTTATTATTTTCCCTTATAACATGGTTATAAGGAAAATAATAGCATTCTCAATACAGAATGCTTTGTATAATGTTGATTAAGGGGTTAAAAATAATAAAACTTAACTTACCTTAGCCACTTGATCGCGTAGTTGGCGATCTGTCTTCTCTCTTTAAGCTTTAGCTACCAATCACATGGTCCCATGCTGCGATTTTCACGCAACGCAGAAGTGATGCGTGAAAATCACCGCTCATGTGCACAGCCCCATAAAAATGAATGGGTCCGGATTCAGTGCGGGTGCAATGCGTCCACCTCATGCATTGCACCCGCGCGGAAAACTCGCCCGTGTGAAAGGGGCCTTAGAGTATCTGCTTTAGGTCTCTTTCACACAAGCGATACAGATTGTGTCAGGAAAATCAGAGGGTTTTGCATACAAATCATTTTTATTCTGCGATTGTGTTCAGTGTATGCGGTTTTTAGGTCCGGATTGTATCTGGATTGAACAGGTTTTTTGTGCAGGAAGAAAAACTGAAGAATAATAATCTACATCTCCTAGCAACCATCAGTGAAAAACGCATCTGGATGCCTTCCATTTTTCTCATAGTCCCATTCACTTCTATGGAGCCAGGGCTGTGGGAAAAACGAACAGACTAAAGGGTCCATTCACACGTCCGCAAAATGGGTCCGCATTCGTTCCGCAATTTTACGGAACGGGTGCGGACCCATTCATTTTCAATGGGGCCGGAATGGATGCGGACAGCACACTATGTGCTGTCCGCATCCACATTTCCGGATCCTCACTTCCGTTTCCGCAAAAAAATAGAACATGTGGTATTCTTGTCCGCAATAGCGGACAAGAATATGCATTTTCTATTATAGTGCAGGCCATGTGCACATGGCTGGTGTCCGTGTTTTGCGGATCCGCAAAACACTTACCCTGGGTTCACACCTGAGCGTTTTACAGCGCGTTCAAACGCGCTGTAAAACGCTCAACAGATTAAAACCAATGCATCCCTATGGGAGTGGTTCACACTTGAGCGTTTTACAGCGCGTTTGAACGCGCTGTAAAACGCCCAACGCATAAACAAGTACTTGAGCTTCTTTTGGGGCGTTTGACGCGCGTTTTGTGATTGACACCACAGTAGTCAATCACAAGAACGCGCGTACGAACGCGCGTTTCCTATTTGCAAAAACGCGCAAAAAAACGCGCGTCAAAAACGCTCAGGTCTGAACCCAGGGTTACAGACTTGTGAATGGAGCCTAAGGCCTCTTGCACACAAAAATTTTTTTTTGCCGTTTACATTACGTTTTTTGCGTTCCCTATATGGACCGTATATGGAACTATTCATTTCAATGGATCCGCAAAAAAAAAAGAAGGTACTCCGTATGCCTTCCGTTTCCGTATTTCCATTTTCTGTGTCGTTCAAAGATAGAACATGTCCTAGTATTGTCTGCATAACGGACAAGGAAAGTACTGTTCTATCAGGGGCCAGCTGTTCCGTTACTCAAAAAATGGAATGCACACGGACGTCACCAGTATTTTTTGCGGATCTGTTTTTTGCGGACCGAAAAATACTGAAAAATCCATACTGTGGTGTGCAAGAGGCCTAAGGGCTCTTTTACAGTTTTCCATCTTGATGTGATAGCGTATAGCATCCTATCTGAATCCCGACCCATTACAATAGGTTTGTGCACATGAGCATAGTTTTTCACGCATTATGTTTGCGTTCAGGAAAAATCGCAGCATGTTCTATATTGGGCATTTTTCATGCAGGCCTGGCTCCAAAGAAGTTAATGGGTCTTATGTGAAAAACGGAAGGCACCCGGATGCAATGTGTTTTTCACTGATGGCTGCCAGGAGATGTAGATTGTTTTTCTAACCGCACATGAAAAACAAAATCGGGATGGAAAAAACCCAGAAAAAACTGATTGAACTTGTGTGCAAAACCATCAGTTTTATCCTGAGCAGATCTTGACATAATCCATATTCCTCACGTGAAAGAGGCCATAGAACATGCTGCACTTTTGGCCTCATGCACACGGCTGTGAAACACCGTGGTATCCCGGCCTGGAATCCAGCTGAGAGCAGAAGTGCACGGCGTTATTGGTTACGAGTGTATTACTGTAGTCCAGTGGTGGCATGAAGTGCACGGCGTCATAGCAATACGGTTACTATGCGTTTGCTGCACACATTGCATCCGGATGGAGATCTTGCTCATGTTAAAGAGGCCTGTTAAAGCGAGTTTTCCGGGCAGGTGCAATGCGTGAAGTGAACGTACAGCACCCGCACTGAATCCTGATCCATTCATTTCAATGGGTCTGTTCACATATGCATTTTTTTCACACATCATTTCTGTGTTGCATAAGAATTGCAGCATGTTCTATATTCTGCGTTTTTCACGCAGCCCTGGTCCCATAGGTCCCATAGAAGTGATTGGGGCTCAGTAAAAAACCCATTGCATCCGAATACAATGCGTTTTCACTGATAGTTGCTAGGAGATGTCGTTTGTAAATATTCAGGTTTTTTCACGCACGCAAAAAAATGTATCAAAACTGATTGCACCCGTCTGAAACAATGAACGCAATCGCAGACAAAACTGGCTGAACTTGCGTGCAAAACCATCAGTTTCTTCCTGAACAGACCCTGAGAGAATCCGTAACGCTGACGTGAAAGAGGCCTTACAGTGTACAACCTTAAACACTGCGGGGTTGTGTGCATTTTGGGCAATCACAATCTTCTTTACTGGCTGTACTGGCTGTTAGTCTCAGCAGCAATGTCTTGGCAGTGCACAGTTTTTAGGGACTGCCTTTATTAAATAGAATTTAATTGCAGAAAGTAACATGGAGGAGACATTTTTATAGGGAGAACGCTGGCATCGCCACGTAGTCAGAAGGTCCAAGGTAGATCGGGCTGTGATATAATATTCATGCAGTATGCCAACTTTGTAAGAGGGCACTTTCACCTGTCTTGGGTTTTAAAATAAGCAATGTTGCTATTTTATTAAATACATTTAAATAAGTAAATTTCTGAGTTAGTATTATAATGAATGCTTTCTGTAATGAGGTCCATAAGGCAATACACTGTCTCCTTTATTGTAGATGTTACGTATTTCATTCTCATTAGAAGTACTGTTCAGATTACTTATAGAAACCTATGCTCTCACATGTGTCCACCTAAGAGCTCAGCTAATAATACTAATGGAACAGATTCTCTGTATCCTCTGGCATCTAGCCTGACATCATCACTCATTAGTGTAAATGTTCTATACTGCTAGATTTTGTCATGTGATTGGTTGCCATAGGCTATAGCCCATTTGTGCTCTTCGCTCGGCCCTATTACATCAGCCCCTTTATGTTAGATTGCGGAGTACGCAATTTCAGATTTTTCCTGAAAAGCAGCACTGTTTTGCAACAACCCCCATACAGACTGATAGAATTCAGCTAGCAGAGCGGATGTTCCTGGAATGAAATGCCTCTTGTTTGCCTGGCTCTCCCTCTTTACCCAGCTGCATCTAGAGACCTTCCAATTGGGAAAATCTGAGCTCTCAGGAAAGCTTCCAATCATAAGACAGCCTTGCCATCTTGTCCCGATCCACAAAACAATATGCAAAATCATTAGCACACGGACATCATTTTTCGTTTTACATGTTTTATTACAATAGCCTGATAGAAGCATAACAAAGCGTTGTTCGGGGCAGAGAAGGTTCTGATTTATGCACGATAACATTCCTTAGGAATTAGTCGGAGGAATGGTGCAGATCTGAGAGGCTGTATCTTTGTTTGGCATGGGCACAGAGCTAGCACATTTGTGTATGTTCTGCTAGGATCAGCTTCATTTGATTTCTCTGTCATATGGAAAACATTAGCAGACTCAGCAAACAATTTCCATAAGCTCTGGTATACACAGCACAGAATATTTAGCACTATCAAGCTTATTATGAAAGATCTTTGTCTGTGTGTATGCCGGCCTTGAAACATATGTCAGTGTGTATGAATTTCTTTCCAATCGCTGCATGGCCAAAATATGTTTTGCTTAAGTTCTAACTTTGATGAATGTCTGCAGAGGGGCACACCGGGATGTATGAGCATGGTTTTCAGCTTAAAGGGCTATGACTTGGAACCATTATTACTGCTGGAGATCACTACTTGTTGACTATTCCAGGGATGGGCAAACTGCGGTTCTCCAGCTGTTGCAAAACTACAACTCCCAGCATGCCCAGTCTGGCTACAGCTATCAGCCTACAGCAGGGCATGGTGGGAGTTGTAGTTTTACAACAGCTGGAGAGCCGCAGTTTGCCCATCCCTGGACTAACCTAAATGTTTTTCCTACTTAAGAGGTGCTTTTTCATTTTGATCATCACTGTCACGGCTGTGCATAAAAGGTTGAGTAACTTTTCTACTATGTCACTTTACTTATCTTCCACTTACCCTAAGCACGTGTTATAGCCCAGAATTGCTTGTTACAATCGAAACCAAGCAAGCCACTTTAGGGCACCTTCACACGTGATGGATTTTGCAGAACATTTCTGCAGCTGAAAATGAGTTCCATCCATGTGAATAGGGCTTGCAGATATTCGAAACAACCCCATCCATTGAATGGAACTGATTTTCAGCCACTAAAATTTTCTGTGTGAAGGTATCCTTATAGATAAACCCACAACAGCTTAGCTGAACTCCTATAACGCAATGCTCTGTGCTGTACCACATTCCAAGATAGTTATTATTTTCCCAGCAGATTAAAGAGGTTGTCTCATGATACCAACTTATTCCTGCCCACAGTAAAGGGCATACGTTTCAGACTGGTGGCACTCCGACTATTGGGCTCACCAGCAATAAAGAGGTCATGTTCTGTGCCCCTGCATGGATGGAGGGGCAGGCAGAGCAATTGCAGAACCCCAGACCTGGGGGGATTTGCAAAGTTTTGTTTCTTAAGTAATGTTTGTAATTAGAGATGATCGAATCGAAGCTAAATAAAAAATTTGATTCGCACCGAAGCCAAATTTCCTCACACTTTATGGTAACAAATCGCATTTTTTCCTAAAATGAGTGCTCCACATGTTAGGACATGGAGCAAGGAACTCTAGGAATGAGGGATCACCCATAATGCCATGCATGCAGCCAATCAGCAGCCAGCCAGCCTTGTGATGTCACATCCCTATAAATAGCCTCAGCCATCTTGGATTCTGCCATTTACCAGTGTACTTACTGCAGGGAGAGATATCAGCAGGCGCTAGGGAGAGTTCTAGGAAATTGTGCTAAAAAAACGATTTACAAGTGCAGGAAAAGATTATTCAAGGTGCAGGGAAAGGATAGGGAGGAATCATTCCACAGCATTTATGTTGAACATGGTTCAGTAGGAGTTTACAGCCTGGGTAATAGGAACAATCCGATTACACCTTGCTGCACTGGTCCCCAAAATTGCCATTATACAGCTCTGTAATTCCAGCAAACTGTTCTTGTTATTGGGGTCCAAGTACTGTTTGATATAGCCATTAACAGGGTTTATTACAAGGAAGTATTTCTATGTCTTATTTGCCCTTGAGCGGTGCAGTTACATGTTCTAAAGCATTTTTTGCCTTGTATCAGTGGGAAAAAAGGGCTTATTAGCCGTTGTGTGGTGAAGTGCTAAAATTACAGCCCTTTTTGTCGTGTATAAGTGGCAAAAGAAAAATATATTTGCCATTCACCGGTGCAGTTATATGTTCTAAAGCCTTTTATGCCATGTATTAGTGGCAACAGAAAAATATATTTGCTGCTCAGCGGTGCAGTTATATGTTATAAAGCCCTTTTTGTCGTGTAATGGTGGCAAAATAAAAATGTGTTTGTCGTTCACTGTTGCAGTTATATGTTCTAAAACCTTTTGTGGCATGTATTAGTGGCAAAAGAAAAATATATTTGCCGTTTAGTGGAGCAGTTATATTATAAAACCCTTTTTGTCATGTAATAGCGGCAAAAAAATATATATTTGCCGTTTAGCGGTGCAGTTATATGGTATAAAGCTCTTTTTGTCGTGTAATAGTGGCAAAATAAAAATATATTTGCCATTCAGTGGTGCAGTTATATGTTCTAAAGCCTTTTTTGGCGTGTATTAGTGGCAAAAGAAAAATATATTTGCCTTTCAGCAGTGCAGTTATATGTTATAGAGCCCTTTTTGTTGTGTAAGGCCTCTTTCACACGAGCGTGTCCGGATTAGGTCCGGATGCGTTGCGGATGCATTCAGTGAAAACTGTCCATTCAGTTTTGCCTGCGATTGCGTTCAGTTGTTCAGTTTTTATCGCGCGGGTGCAATGCGTTTTGATTCATTTTTGACGCGCGTGATAAAAAACTGAAGGTTTACAAACAACATCTCTTAGCAACCATCAGTGAAAAACGCATCACACCCGCACTTGCTTGCGGATGCAATGCGTGTTTCATGCAGCCTCATTTACTTCTATGGGGCCAGAGCTGTGTGAAAAACGCAGAATATAGAACATGCTGCGATTTTTACGCAACGCAGAAGTGATGCGTGAAAAACAACGCTCATGTACACAGACCCATTGAAATGAATGGGTCAGGATTCAATGCGGGTGCTATGCGTTCACCTCAAGCATTGCACCCGCGCGGAAAACTTGCTCGTGTGAAAGGGGCCTAATAGTGGCAATATAAAAATATATTTGCCGTTCAGCGCTGCAGTTATATGTTCTAAAGCCCTTTTTGTTGTGTATTAGTGGCAAAAGTAAAATATATTTGCCATTCATCGGTGCAGTTATATGTTCTAAAGCCTTTTGTGGAGTGTATTAGTGGAAAAAGAAAAAATATATTTGCTGTTCAGCGGTGCAGTTATGTACTAAAGCCTTTTGTGGCGTGTACTAGTGGCAAAAGAAAAATATATTTGCCATTCAGCGGTGCAGTTATATGTTCTAAAGCCCTTCTTTGTGTGTATTAGTGGGGGAAAAAAAGGGCTTATTAGCCGTTGTGTGGTGAAGTGAAAAAATTGCAGACTTTTTTGGGGGTGTTTTAATTTACTTTTTATTTATTGATTTGATCTAACAGTATGTCAGACAGAGAAGTGCCAGGCCCTACACAGGGGAGTGGCAGAGGCCTAAATGTTTCTGCCGCAGCAGAGTAAGGGGTTGTGGCAGCAGGGGTCACTTCGAGAGGCCTGAGCTCTCAGTGTCAGCTAGTGGTCATGTCTTGACCAGCAACCCAGTGGTTCTTGAATGGTTGACTCGATCTTCAACTTCGTCACAAGTGACATCAGACACCCCCAGCCAATATTTGGTGGGTTCGTCAGACACAACCCTTAGTTTGCATGGACCGGAAGCGGGCCCTGTGACCTCAGCTGTCCTCAACCTGCCTCTGTCCTTTTCTGTTCCCTCAGTCAGAGAAGTATTGTATGCTGTGGGCTCAGCTCCACTAGTGAAGACAAGATACTAGAAGACAGTCAGCAGCTACTGGCAAGCCAAGATGTGGAGGAGACATCTGACACTTCCTCCACTAGGCGGGCAAGTAATGATGAGGAGAGTGGCGTGGTCGATGATGTATGATGATGATGTAGCTGATAACACTTGGGAGCTGGGCAACAAAGGGGCTTCATCATCATCGGGAGAAGAGGGTGGGAGCTTGCCCGTGAGGAAGCGGTGGAGACAGCAAGTCGTTAGCGTGGCCGGCAGTCAGCAGGGTGGCAGCGGTGGGGGGTCAGAAGTCAAACATGCCCAGGGTAGACCACCCACTTCGCAGGAGCCTACCTGCCCGGGAAGTAGCGGTGCACGGGTTAACAGAGGCAGCGGCAGTAGCAGTCAGTCAGTGCATAGTGTTGGGGGTAAAATCACCTACTCTGAGGTGTGGCAGTTTTTTGTTAAGCCGCCGGAGGAGGTGAACATGGCCATTAGTAGAATCTGTGGGCAGAAGGTGAAGCGTGGCCAGTGTGCCAATTAGAGATGAGCGAATCGAAGCTGCTGAAGTGGAATTCGATCTGAATTTCAGAAAAAAAATTGATTTGCACCGAAGCCGAATTTCCTCACGCTTCGTGGTAACAAATCAAATTTTTTCCTAAAATGGCTGCTGCACGTGTGAGGAAATTGAGAAAGGAACTCTGGGAAGGCTGGATCACCCATAATGCCATGCATGCAGCCAATCAGCAGCCAGTCAGCCCTGTGATGTCACAACCCTATAAATAGCGTCAGCCATCTTTGATTCTGCCATTTACCAGTGTACTTAGTGCAGGGAGAGACGTCTGCAGGCTCTAGGGACAGTGATAGGAAAGACGATTGTGGTGAAAAAACAATTTATAAGTGCAGGCAAAGGATAGGGAGGAATCGTTCAACAGCATTTATGTAGAACAGGGTTCAGTAGGGGGAGGTTACAGACTGGGTAATAGGAACAATCCTATTACACCTTGGTGCATTGACTGGGATCCAAATTGTCATTTTACAGCTCTGTCATTCCAGCAACCGGGTCCTGTTATTGGGGTGCAAGTGCTGTTTGATACAGCCATTAAAAGGGTTTATTACAAGGAAATGCTTCTACAGTAAGTTGTATTTGCCCTTGTGCGGTGCTGTTATATGTTGTAAAGCCCATTTTGACGTGTATTAGTGGCAAAAGAAAAATATATTTGCCGTTCAGCGTTGCACTTATCTGTTGAAAAGCCTTTTGTGTTGTGTAAAAGTTGAAAAAATTATGGCCTAATTGCCATTCGGTGGTGCAGTGATATATTGTAAAGCCCTGTTTGCAGTATATTAGGGGCCAAAGAAAAAGATATTCGCCCTTCAGCGGTGCAGTTATATGTGGTAAAGCCCTTTTTGTAGTATGGACCGAATTACATTGTGGTGAAATATTTTTTTTTTAATGTGAAACAGGCTTTTTTTGGGAAAATTGATGGGTGATTGTAGACTTTCTTCTGTATGAACGGAATTTTATTATCCTTTCATTGGTGAAATTTTTTATTTCAAACACAATTTTTTGGGGAAAATTGATGGGTGATTGTACACCTCTTTTTGCTGTATGGACCGAATTACGTCGTCGTGGGTCCTGCAGTAAACATAATGAAGACGCTGATGACAACACACCAGCAGACTTTGCCTTTACCATGTATTCACAATTAAATCAAGTAGGTTCAGTAAGTTGAAAATATTCATGTGTTTTTATCTGCTCCATCTGCATTCGATCTCCACAGCACATGACAGGAGAGCCTCTACTTTGGAGTCCAAGTCCAGTTTCTTAAGATCAGGAGTTCCATCAGAATTGTGCGTAACATTCTTGCTCCCTGCGCAAAGCCATAATAAAAGGACTCTGTAGGCATACACATCAGAGGAAGCTGAAGCTGGTTGCCCCAATTTTAATTCAGGAGCAGTAAACAGCGGGAAGCAAATAGAGGTGGCTGAACTCCGCTGCTCTGCATCTCTTGTGAAGTCAATGTCTCCAACTATGCCCCTCTCGTGATTTACAGAAAATACATTATTTTCATGTACAGATCCAAGAATTATGTTGGAGGCATGTAGTGTGTACAAGCCATTTTATTTTAAACATGTTTTTTCCGGGAAAATTTATGGGTGATTGTACACCTCCTTTTGCTGTATGGACTGTATTACGTCGTGGTGAAATTATTTTTGTGAAACAGGCTTTTTTGGAAAAATTTACAGGTGATTGTAGACTCTCATCACTCTCACGCTGTTCTGTACCTGGTTTACCTGGGTGAACGGAGTCACACAGAGGAGGAACTGCTCCGTGTCCTTCATCAAGAAATTGATTCCTGGCTTTCTTGACAACTCAAAATCAGAACCATGGTGACCGACAGCAGGAAGAACATGGTATCGGCGCTGCGTCAAGGAGGGCTGAGCCATGCGCCCTGCATGGCACACTTGTTAAATCTGGTTGTCAAGCGGTTCCTGAAGTCTTCCACCCATCTGCAAGACATCCTAAAAATGACCAGGAAACTTTGCATGCACTTCAGCCACTCGTGGACCGCAAAGCACACTCTACCTTTAGCTGCAGCGGCAGAATGGCATCCCCCAACATAGGCTGATATGCGACGTTTCCACCCGTTGGAATTCTACCCTCCATATGTTGGACCTACTATATGAACAGGTAAAGGCCATAAACGATTTATTGATGATCCAAGCAGACAGAAGTACTCCCCTGTGTAACTTTGATGTCAGCCAGTGGCAGCTCATGCGTGACACCTGCCTTTTTCTCAGGCCCTTTGAGGAGACCACGTTATTTGTCAGTCGCCAGGACTACGGGATGAACAACGTCATTCCACTGCTTCATTTCCTAGAACAGATGCTGGTAAATCTGGCTGGTCAGGGTGACTGGAGATGTGGTGCCTAGATCTCATGGCCACATGAGCCCTGTAGGGGCTGAACTGGAGGAGAAGGAGGACATTGGAGCACAAGCAATGTGTAGCGAAGGTGTGTAGCGTGGTTATTCTACAGTGACAGAGACAGGGAGTCCCTCCAAGTCACTTGCACAAATGGCCGGATGCATGCTCACTTGCGTAGTGACAGCCAAATTATCACAGTTCGGCAGAAGGATGACTTCTGGCTCTCCACCTTGTTGGACCCTCGCTACCGGTTCAAAATGGGGTCCTTTTTTACACCCGCTAAGAGGGAGGACAAACTGAACTACTATAGAGACATCCTATGTAGTCAGTTGGCCGCTGCCTATCTGCGCCATCGTCCATCTTCTCGCAGGTCTGACCGGGGGGCCCTCTGCGCTCGCCTTCCACTGTCATGGCTGCTGGGGAGGGGTGGGGTGACAGGAGCAGTACTAGCTCCATCAGCTGCAGCCTGATTCTGGAGTCGCTGATGAGCAGCTTCCTTCACCCGCATAGTAAAGAAAATACCAGCAGCTAGACATAGAGCAGGACCTGAACCAGCAGGTGGTGGCATACTTGGACAGCACACTGCCACCTCACATTGATGATCCACTGGACTACTGGGCAGTCAAACTGGATTTGTGGCCGCAACTGGCAGAGTTTGCCCTGGAAAAGCTTTCCTGCCCATCCAGTAGTGTGGTATCAGAGCGGGTGTTTAGTGCAGCGGGGGCCATAGTTACTCCAAGAAGAACTCACCTGTCCACCAACCAATGCCTGATAAATCAGATTAGATCATCCATGGTGCCACACCAACACTTTGAGAAAAGAGACCGGTTTCTTCTGGCAACCTTCCTCAGCTACTTTTCTGATGTTACCACCCACCTGACGCCACACATTTGATGCCAAGTGCTCTTTCTTTCACCCACCATCTTCAGCTGGTACTGGTATTGCTACCCACCTCCACACTGTCACCTTGCCATTCTGTTGCCTCCTGATGCTGCTACCATGCTACCACCTCCACAATATGTCACCTTTCCACTCTGTGGTCTCCTCATGCTGCTGACACCTCCACACTATGTCACCTTGCCACTCTGTGGCCTCTTGAACCTGCCGCCATCTCCACACTATGTCACCTTTTCACTCTGTGGTCTCCTCATGCTGCTGCCACCTCCACACTATGTTACCTTGCCACTTTGTGGTCTCCTCATGCTGCTGCCATCTCCGCACTCTGTCACCTTGCCACTCTGTGGCTTTATGCTGCTGCCACCTCCACACTATGTTACCTTGCCACTCTTTGGCCTCCTGATGCTGGACAACCCTTTTAAAGCTTAGATGTATAGGAGGTAAAATGAAAACATAAAAACAAACACAACATTCCCGTATCTATTGATAAAAGGTTGGATAATCAAATGGACTAATAAATAATGCTTCTTTTTATTATTTTAACATATTCACTCTACATCATTGCTTTTTTTAA
The DNA here is from genome assembly GCA_033119425.1 of Bufotes viridis. Lineage (NCBI taxonomy): Eukaryota > Metazoa > Chordata > Amphibia > Anura > Bufonidae > Bufotes > Bufotes viridis. The sequence continues at coordinate 177,865,974 of CM065592.1, forward strand.
GTAGGTGGTGTGGGTGGGGTAGTAAAATAGAGAAAGTTATGACAACAGACATGATAAGCTCATATTTCCAGCCTCAGCATGACTTCAGAAACCTCTTTTTCAATGTATTAGTTTTAGGTGGAAAAGCATTTATGATTTACACTACTAGTGGAACATTATAAAATCTTACATATTTATATAGGGAGATGAAGAAAAGACACATAAAAGATATTATTTCAGTATGTTGCTGTTGCTTTCACCTTTATGAAACTATTAATTCATCAAACGTAACTCTGTACAGTCATGTGAACCCATGTAAACTTTTTTTCAATTAAATGTTAACATAAAGTATTAGATTTTTCCTTCAAACAGTATATAATAATAAATGTGATATAGTTAAACAAAAAAAAGCAAAATAATAAGTGAAAAGTAACTGTATTTAATACTACCTTAAATGCGTTGTGCTGCTTTTAGATATTGTGACCTATTATGACTCCACCGATCAGCTGTTTTCCACAGCTATCAGTGCCAGGAACTGAACAGTGAGTGAAGCCAAAAGCAAAGTGCGCTGTCTACTGTGCAGTGACCATGCTGGTGTACTGCAGCTCCCATTTAAGTGAAGAACAGTGTGCTGGCAGACCTCAGATCAGTCCCCAAATCAGACCTTCAATCCTCATCAGACCTCAGATCAAATCCCCAAAACCAGACCCCAAATCTTCATCAGTACCCCAGTCTTCATCAGACCTCAAATCAGACCCCCATTCCTCACCAGACCTCAGATCAGACCCCCATTCCTCATCAGACCTTAGATAAGACCCTCATTCCTCATCAGACCCCCATCAGGCCTCAGATCCGACCTCCATTCCTCATTACACCTCAGATCAGACCCCATCAGACCTCAGATCAGACTCCCAAATCAGACACCTCATTCCTCACCTTACCCCATCAGACCTTAATTCAGACCCCCAGATCAGGCCCCCATTCATTATTAAACCTCAGAAGACCTCCAACAGACCCCCATCCATTATTTTATGTCACATCAGACCCCCATCAGACATAAAATCAATAAAGTAACTTACCTCTCCTGCTCTGGACCTTGCCACCACTCAGCAGATCCATCAGCTCTTCATGTACTAACTGCTTCCCGGTCTTCTCCAGACGCCCCACTGCACTGTGACCTGACGTCGCACAGCATCAGGTCATATTGCGCACAATAAGTCCTGATGCTGTATGTAGTCAGGACAGTGCAGCATGGTGCCCAGATAACACCAGGGAGCAGTGAGAACAGACAAGACAAAGAGCACTGTATTTACCGCTCCTCGGTTCTACTGTATACTAGTGAGTGCTTCCATAATGGCGCTCACTAGTATTTTTTCCATAGGACGCACTGCCATTTTGCCCCACTTTTGGGGGGGGAAAGTGTGTCTTATGGAGCCCAAAATATGGTAATATTGCATTGCAAAAGATCTAATGGGTTTCAGTTTTACAGTCTTTCCTATGAAGTAAAACTGACCTGTAAACTTCATTTTGTGAGTCAATAGCATCACAGCAATACCATATTTTGTAGTTATTCTTGTGTTTTTATGTTTTTTAAAATAATATAAAAACTTTAAAAAAATCTTTTCTTTGCATCATCTGATCTCCACAACTTTGCTGTGTGATGGCTCAATTTTACAGGTAATCCGTATTTTTCATTGATACCAAGGGGGTATTTGAATTTTTGGTTCATATTTTTAACGATTCTAGTCTGATACCATAGATTACAGTGGTAAACCATTGAGAATCATTACGTTCCTATCAAGCACTACAGACAAGGCTTAATAGAAGCTTTCCTATGACAGGGTTTGAAGGCTTCAGAAGGCCCCATAGGAACTGAACGGCTCACACAATCTCATCACAGGGGAAGCTTTAAATCACCAGCTATGCAGTCGCAATTCATGGCATTTGAGGGGTTAAAAGTCCATGATTAGAGTCATCATGGATCATGTAAAACAGCAGAAACTCAGCGGCTATGGTGCCGCTTAGCTTCTGAGTGTGCGTTGTATACGGAATGCAAAAAACGGAACGTAAACGTAAAATAAAAACTTTCGGCCTTAGGGCTCATGCACACGAACGTATTTTCTTTCCGTGTCCGTTACATTTTTTGGGCGGACCGTATGCGGAACCATTCACTTCAATGGGTCCTTAAAAAAAACTGAAGTTACTTCAAGTACATTCCTTTTCCGTATGTCTGTATTTCCGTTCCGCAAAAAAATAGAACATGTCCTATTATTGTACTGCATTACGGACAAGCATAGTACTGTTCTATGAAGGGCCAGCATTTCCGTTCCGCAAAATACGGAATGCACGCGGATGTCATCCGTATTTTTTGCTGATCCGTTTTTTGCAGACCGCAAAATACATATGGAAGATCCTTCTATCTTCATTCAGCAGGACCTGTGCTGACGTCACCATGCTCACCACATGGTGAGCGTTATGACGTCAGAGCAGGTCCTTTTGCAGGTCCTGCAAGAAGAAGAAAGAAGACAATAACGGCCGTGTGATCAAGTGGATGAGGTGAGTAATCTTTTTATTATTTTTTAACCTTAATGGACATTTTACTTAGCATTCTGTATTAAATAATGCTATTATTTTCCATTATAACCATGTTATAATGGAAAATAATAATATCTACAGAACACCGAACCCAAACTTCAGTGAAGAAGTCCAGGTTCGGGTCTGGGCACCAACATTCAGTTTTTATCACGTGCATGCAAAACGCATTAAAACGCTTTGCACTCACGCGGAAAAAACTGAACAACGCAACGCAATCGCAGACAAAACTGACTGAAATTGCGTGCGCACTCGCGCGGGTTACCCGCAACGCATCCGGACCTCTTCCGCAACGCCCGTGTGAAAGGGGCCTTACAGTTAATATTTATTTAACATTATCCAGTAGAATCAAGTGTCCTGGGGGCCCTGCACATTGATGGAGTTTTTAACCTTCTTGATATAGTCATCCCTGGTGCTATATATATTTTATTTTATGATTTTTTTTAACTCTTTATGTGTTTACATTATTTTAGTATATTTCACAATATTTGTACTAAAAAATGGCAAAAACAGCATGTGGGAACATGTCTGTATACCACTTGTAATCACTTTTCTATATTCTAATAATAAAATACCTCATACCCTACAGCTGTGAATTTACTCCACAAATCTCCCTTCTTTATGTTCTGAGCCTTCCCTTTCTCCAGCTGTCAATGACTTATGTTATCAGTGATCACACGCCTATATGCACAATAGACACAACATCCGAGGTCACTGATAGAGGCAGCTGCAGTATTTCCTAGGCAAACTCCTTGTTGGCTGATATCATATTGCCATTGTGGAAAATTAACATTATGAATAATTCCTATATTGACTCCTCATGACAGCTACATTCTCATGTCATCCCAGATTTCAGATGTAGCCTAAAGGTGAACAGCGGTGGATCTCCACCACATTCTGGTGACTGAAACCCAGGCGCGTACATACAGGGGTCGCAGCGGTCGCAGTTGCGACCGGGCCCGGCACTCCAGGAGGCCCAGCCGCCTGTGGACCCCCGCAGAAGCGCTGTACCAGGGCCCAGTGCCGGGGTTCTCACTGGGGTGCCAGAATGAGCGCTGACACCATACTGCGGCGGGGCAAGGGAGCGCATAGTTCCCTGCCCTGCTGCCGGTCACCGCTATAGGCTTCAGGCCTAATAGGCCTGAGGCCTATGCGATAGTGAAATCCCGGCACAGGCGTGCGTGATGACGTCATCAAGCGCGACCGGGGCCGGGACACAGCAGCACAGAGAAGTGTGCGTGTCTTTTCTGCAAGCAAGCGCAGGTGAGTATTTAGCTTTTAGTTTTTTTTATCTCTTTTTTTATTTATTTTTTTGTGCCAACTTTGGGGGACATGTGGGGGAAAAATTACTATGGAGATAATGGAGGAATTACTTTGTGGGGCAAATGATTGTGGGGGGCAAATTACTATACAGGCAGTGTGGGGGAAACTACAGTGTGGGAGAAACTACAGAGTGGGGGGGCAGTGTGGGGAAACTACAGTGTGAGGAGCAGTGTGGGAAACTAAAGTGTGAGGGGAGTGTGGGGAAACTACTGTGTGGGGGCAGTGTGGGAGAAACTACGGTGTGGGAGAAACTACGGTGTGGGGAAACTACTGTGTGGGGAAACTACTGTGTGGGGGCAGTGTGGGAGAAACTACGGTGTGGGGGGCAATGTGGGGAAACCACTGTGTGGGGGCAGTGTTGGGAAACTACGGTGTGGGGGGACATGTGGGGGCAAATGATTATGGGGGCAAATTACTATATGGGGCAATGTGGGGAAACTACAGTGTGGGGACATTACTATATGGGGTCAGTGTGGGGAAACTACTGTGTGGGGGCAGTGTGGGGAAATGACTGTGTGTGTGTGTGTGGGGGCAAACTACTATGGGGGGCAGTGTGGGGAAATTACTATATGGAGGCAGCATGGGGGGCGTTGCTATTGGGGAAGCACTGTAGGGGCAATTCTATTATTTTTTGGGACACTATACAGGGATTACTGCCTGGAGCACAATGTAGGATGTTATTAGCGTACATGGGGTGGAGGAAGGTTGGGGGTGGGGGGTGGCGATGGGGAGGGGGCTCCATGGATCAGTTTCGCACCGGGGCCCCATGGATTGTGTGTACGCCACTGCTGAAACCTTTGGGGCAAGGCCACATTCATATGATGCATGTTACACACGTAAAGTCTGTAGCGTAATACAGTACCAGCTAAGTAGATGAGAACTACAAAATCTAATCTGCACATTGTGGAAATTGACCTGCGGTGTGGATTTTGAAATTCATAGGGGGAGATTTATCAAAACTGGTGTAAAGTAGAACTGGCTTAGTTGCCCATAGCAACCAATCAGATTCCACCTTTCATTTTTCACAGCTCCTTTTATCACACACCAGCCTGATAAATCTCATGGCATAGTATGTAAATTGTTTGTGCTAATTTTTAGCGCAGATTTCACCTTCTGCATTACAATGGGTGAGATCTGGGGCAAATTTGAGTCAAAACTGTGAAACAAAATCCACTAGTAACACATGCAAATTTTGGTGAAGAAATGGTACAGAAACAGAGAAATCTGATTTTCATTTTTTTAACCAAGAGCAAACGTTGATTCAAAATTAGGCTCCCTTCATTATTTTATACTTATTCACCAACAAAAATTGCATCAAACTATGCTGGGCGACGTTTGATCATACAACTGTAATAGTAAAAGGGCAGGTTACATGCAACAATCGTGCCTTCTATGACTTTTGTTCCATTAAGCCAAGCATGCTCCATTCATTTCTAGGGAGTTCTGAGAACAGCCAAGCAAGTGTGCATCTTGGGAGTTGTAGTTTTACCAAAGCTGGAGTGCTGGAGGTTAGCCATCAAAGAATTAGGGTATGTTCACATAGAGAATCCGCAACTAATTACGGTACAATATCAGTAAAGTGGATGTGATTTTGATGAATCATATCCACCTTCTGCAGATGGTCACTGCGGACTTGTCCCTTCAATATCTTGTGGTAAAATCTGCACTTAATGCATAGCAAAATCTTCTTGCAATGGATGCATATATTGAAGTGGGTTTTCACTGGAATTTGCAGCAAAATGGCTGATTTTTATGGGAGAATCCTAATGGAGAGCAGCACATTTGCCTGCTCTCTCCTTCTTCTTCTCCCTTTCTTGACTGTATTTAGCAGTTTTGCATGGGATGAGTATTTCCCTACACAATAATGAAATCCCCCCAGTGGGATGAGAAAACCCAGCTGTTACTAGAAGTCTCTCACGGTTCCTTTTCATCCTACTATTATCACAGTCGTTTTGTCTGACAAATGGTCAAGGTTAATCCTCTATGACTACCCTGTGTTAGCTCCTGACATGAACAGTATCATGACATGTAGGCAAGTGGGAGACTTATCAGGGAAAATACGTGTGTGTCTATATATATTTTATATATATAAAAATGAGTTTCTGTCTGTCTGGATGTCTGTCTGGACTTCTGTCTGTGTGGATGTCTGTCTGCTTTTTATGCGCGACTAAACGACTGGACCGATCTTTACCAAATCTGTCACACCGGTACATGAGGTGTCCGGGAAGGTTTTAGACCAGGTCTCAGCTCTCTAGGATGTACCGTTCCTGAGATATTCCCCAAAAATGACCTACATTAGCCAATACAAGCCCCCAACTGCCATGCACATGGTCACACGTCCCTTATCAGCCAATAGAAGCTCGTAGGCTCTTAGTCTACACATACACACAGTTTTACTCCAAGTTTCCATAACAACCCAGCTATTTTTCTTCAATGCTGTAGGTCAGCTTTAGGCTAGGGCTTCACGACGACATGCACAGCTCAGCAGACAGACAGACAATAGACTTAGATACACAGCAGACAGTATCACATATGATAGGATTAGATACACAGCTCAACAGAGAGTATCACACATGATAGGATTAGATACACAGCTCAGCAGACAGTATCACACAGGATAGGATTAGATACACAGCTCAGAAGACAGTATCACACAGGATAGGATTAGATACACAGCTCAGCAGGCAGAATCACACAGGATAGTATATTAGAAACACTGCTCAGCAGACAGTATCATCAGTATCATAAAGAATAGGATTAGATACACAGTTCAGCAGACAGTATCACACAGGATAGGATTAAATACACAGCTCAGCAGACAGTATCACACAGGATAGGATTAGATACACAGCTCAGCAGACAGTATCACACAGGATAGGATTAGATACACAGCTCAGCAGACAGTATCACACATGTGGGGGGATCAGATCTAACGTGAGGACATGGATCTGATCCCCCCACTAAGTGTGCGGTACCGTGTCCTGGGAAGCATATAGTTGTCTGCACCTGCATCTGGTTGGCTGTTTTGTTCTTCTTTATACATTGGCTTCGGTAGATACACAATATCCATTTGATATATTTTATGGTTGCATCTGGGAGGCATTACCCTCTTCTATTATGGCTGCACCGTCCTCCGTTTACTAGTGCGCCTGCGTGGAGTATCGTCATCAGTGATGACGTGACTCTGGTTAAGGAGCATGCGCAGTAGACCGGGATAGACGCGAGATCAGCGTGGTTGGAAGGGAGATCGCCATTTCTATATTCCCTCCCTCTTCTCCTACTGTACCATGTTACTATACCTCAACAGTGTATGAATATCACAACACAGGTTTTGTTGATGAATTAATCATTGATGAATTTCACTATTTTGCACTTTATCATATTTATTTTTATGAATTTGGATTTTATACACCTTCCTTTGCACTTTCAACTTTATAATAATTTATGATGTATATGATATGATGACACATGTTACAATAGTTTATGAATTGTGTACACAATTGAATAATTGTTCACTTATGCAATTTTGGTATAAAAATGTTGCACTATGTCCTCACTTTTGCTTGAGAAAAGCTCAAGGTAGGAGCTGAAACTTTGCGCGGCCCACATAGGTGAAAAAAATGTGATTTTATTTTTTATTCTGGAGTGCTGCCGCTTTTATATATATATATATATATATATATATATATATATAGTATCTATCTATCTATCTATCTATCTATCTATCTAGTAACATAGTATATAAGACCGAAAAAAGACATTTGTCCATCCAGTTCGGCCTGTTTCCTACAAGTTGATCCAGAGGAAGGCAAAAAACCCCTGTGAGGCAGAAGCCAATTTTCCTCACTTAAGGGGAAAAAAAATTCCTTCCCGACTCCAATCAGGCAATCAGAATAACTCCCTGGATCAACAACCCCTCTCTAGTAGCTGTAGCCTGTAATATTATTACACTCCAGAAATAAATCCAGTCCCCTCTTGAATTCCTTTATTGTACTCACCATCACCACCTCCTCAGGCAGAGAGTTCCATAGTCTCACTGCTCTTACAGTGAAGAATCCTTTTCTATGTTTGTGTACAAACCTTCTTTCCTCCAGACGCAGAGGATGTCCCCTTGTCACAGTCACAGTCCTGGGGATAAATAGATGATGGGACAGATCTCTGTACTGACCCCTGATATATTTATACATAGTTATTAGATCTCCCTCAGTCGTCTTTTTTCTAAAGTGAATAACCCTAATTTTGATAACCTTTCAGGGTACTGTAGATCCCTCATTCCAGTTATTACTTTAGTTGCCCTCCTCTGAATCCTCTCCAGCTCTGCTATGTCTGTCTTGTTCACAGGAGCCCAGAACTGTACACAGTACTCCATGTGTGGTCTAACCAGTGATTTGTAAAGTGGTAGGACTATGTTCTCATCACGGGCGTCTATGCCCCTTTGATGCAACCCATTATCTTATTGGCCTTGGCAGTAGCTGCCTGACACTGGTTTTTGCAGCTTAATTTGCTGTTTATTAAAATTCCTAGATCCTTTTCCATGTCAGTGTTACCGAGTGTTTTACCATTTAATATGTACGGGTGACTTGCATTATTCCTTCCCATGTGCATAACTTTACATTTGTCAGTGTTAAACCTCATCTGCCATTTTTCTGCCCAAGCCTCCAATCTATCCAGATCCCTCTGTAGCAGAAAACTGTCCTCTTCAGTGTTAATTACTTTACACAGTTTAGTGTCATCTGCAAAAATAGATATTTTACTGTGCAGGCCTTCTACAAGATCATTAATAAATATATTGAAGAGAATAGGGCCCAATACTGACCCCTGAGGTACCCCACTAGTTACAGTGACCCAATCTGAGTATCTACCGTTAATAACCACCCTCTGTTTTCTGTCACTCAGCCAGTTACTTACCCACATACAGACATTTTCTCCCAGTCCGAGCATCCTCATTTTATATACTAACCTTTTATGAGGTACGGTGTCAAATGCTTTGGAGAAGTCCAGATATACGACATCCATTGATTCGCCGCTGTCAAGTCTAGAACTTACCTCCTCATAGAAGCTGATTAAATTTGTTTGGCATGACCGATCCCTCATGAAGCCATGCTGATATGGCGTTATTTGCTTATTTTCATTGAGATACTCCAAAATAGCATCTCTTAGAAACCCTTCAAACAGTTTACCAACAATAGATGTTAAACTTACCGGCCTATAATTTCCAGGCTCTGTTTTTGGACCCTTTTTGAATATTGGCACCACATTTGCTATGCGCCAATCCTGTGGAACATTCCCTGTTATTATAGAGTCCGTAAATATCAGAAATAATGGTCTGGCTATGACATCACTTAATTCCCTTAGGATACGGGGTGTATGCCATCCGGTCCTGGCGATTTGTCTATTTTAATATTTTTAAGTCGCTGTTGTACTTCTTCCTGGGTCAGACAGGGCACTTTTAATGGGGGATTTACTTTTACATTCTGCATTTCATCTGACAGTTTATTTTCCTCAGTGAATATAGTGGAGAAAAAAATATTTAATAGTTTTGCTTTATCCTCGTCGCTCTCTGCAACACCCCCCTCATTGCTATGTAGAGGGCCGACTCCTTCAGATTTATATTTTTTACTATTTATATAATTGAAGAACATTTTAGGGTTAGTTTTACTCTCTTTGGCAATTAATCTCTCGGTCTCTAGTTTGGCAAATTTTATTCGTTTTTTACATATTCTATTTTTTTCCTTATAGGTCTATCTATTCCTTATCTATCTATACACATACATAAATTCATTAACAAAAATTACCCACTAAAGAGTTGTTTGAATCGAATGAAACTTTATATGTAACTGTAATGATGATACTGTAGTGCCCTGGAGCAAAGGCACTTTGAAATCTGTTACTATTGCTACTATGCAAAGCCATCAACTCCATACTTTAGTGCATTTTGAAGGTTTAACTTGCACTTTGATTTATGGCGTTGTTTGCATTTATACTGTTTTATACTGTTGATTTGCATTTTATATAATATATCCTGTTTATTTGCAGTATATTTGCACTGAATTGTGTTAAAGGTTAATGCACAGCCAGTTCATGCTATTAGACTTTAGGAATTTCTAACCCGTGCACTGAGAAGCTGGTCATTTTTCACTACTGTCATAAGAGACTATGAAGAGTTTTGATAGGAAAAAGCTAGACCCAGTGACCTTTTGTCTCCAAAAATTACAATAAAATGTAAAAAAGATGTCTCAAACCACACAGTTCTTTTCTAGCGCAGCAGGTCTTTTAGTGAGGTAGGTCCGGTTTTCACTTTCATAAAATTTCTAACAGGAAGACCGCGCAGCTTTTAACTCCTTCCCGGGGATTAAACGTCGAGTAGGATCCAGAAATCGGGTCTTTAAATGCATCCGATCACTGAATTCCCGGTCACTTTCATGTGTCACCTCCTAGATCTCAGATAAGAGGGCTTGACATAGTGAAGTACCACCACAAATAGTCTCATAAAAGTAATTTGTTATACTCACAAAGGTATAAAAATTTCCACGCATATAAAATCAATGCTGCATGCTCGCCCAACCCGGGTTTTGCCTGTATTTGCTTCGTCAGGAGCAGAAACTACAAAAAAGTTGAGCAGTCATAGCCACTATGCTGAGACAGGGATACTCTGCCACAGACCATGGGTTACCAGCCCTTTAACCAGGCAGCCTGCCGAATGTGAAGTGGGTAAAATGGCCTGATCTTGAACTGGTTAAGCAACCACAGCATTCTCTTAGAATGTCTTTTTCAAATTCTTTGGAATAAGGTTTATCAGTATATATTTTTAAACTGTATTTTGTTTCCAGTTATTTTATAGCTTCTTATCAATGGACAAACTACACAGCAGACCATAAGAAAAGAACAGAAGTGATGGTATACTCAGTGAGGCTGGTTCTAAATTGTTTGGTTTGCAGAGTGGAAATCAAATGAAATAACAAATGTTGTCTGCACATTGTGATTGAGTTATTATGCCTGTTTCCTGGTATTCTGGGTAACATGTTTTTGTAATTTGTGCTCCTGAATTTATGATCTGTTTGCTTGCTGTGTGCTTGTGCACAGTTGGAGGTGTACGGGAAGGAAAGGAATGTTATGCAAGGCCGTGAGCATGGGCTCCAGAGTTATGACCACGTTTTATCTCCTGGCAATTAAATTATATTTTTCTGAGGACACTATACTGACAATAGCTGAGCATTACCCTGTCACCCGCCATCTGTTATTTAGTACAAGTTACCTAATTTAACCAAGTATTGCTTGCTGGCCAGAAAAGTACACATTACATGGATATAGCATATTACTAAGGCTTAGTCTATATGTGGCTGGTACCTGATGTTCTTCTTTTATCAGTTTGTTCAATAATCAGTTTTTTGATTATTTCCATGTTATAATCAGTACTCAGTCTACATCCATGGAGTTCCTGTTGGGCATGTGATTGACTTGTGTGTATACACAGCAGCCAATCTAAGGAGGCAGAGCTGCAGGGGGGTGGCAACAGCCAGAGCTATTTATGAGGCAGGGGGGCGTGTCTCAGACTACTTCAAACTTCCTGTAGCTAAACTGTAGTCAGAGATTATAGCTGTGCCCTAATGGAGCTGAGCTACTAAACAGCCATGGATAAAATAAATAGCAGCAGGTAATCATCATATAGAGGATAGTGAATTAGATATCAATTTTAAGCTTATGACTATACAGTCATTATAATTCTATTTCAGAACTTCTGTTGTATTGGCCCGCTTCTCATATGTCAGTTTTCCCCGGCCAGTTGTTTTATTCTGGGAGCCAGACACAACTGAACAATGTGATCAGCACTTCAGTGCATAGATCCGCCATCTGTACACTGATAGCGTCGGACAGAAAAACTGAGCATGCAGCATTTCTCTGTCCGGCGCTTTTTGGGATCATGAGAATCATAATGAGGGGTATGAGAGGCATTATGGATGATGAGAGGCATCATGGATAATAACAGGGTTGATAAGAGGCATCATGGATGATAATGGGGATGATGAGAGGCATGGGGCTCCTATCTGAGGTCTGATTGGGGGTCATTTACTTTGGGGTCTGAGCTGACGTCTGATCTGAGGGAGGATTAGTGGTTTGACCTGAGGTGTAATGAAAAATATTTTATTTCATATTGTCCTCCTCTAAAACCTACATGCGTCTTATAGGGTGAAACGTTGTGGAGTGAAAGATGTAGTGTCGAGGATTGAGAAAGGTATGTTCAGATGGTTAGGAATTCCCCTATTAAGTTATTAACAATGTACCTTCCTATATAGTTTACGTTTAAAAAATTTGTCTCTCCGAAAAAATTTAATCGCTGTTTTGTTGATATTTGGCTCAGTTGACTAATAAGTTTGCCCACCACTGGCCTAGTTGAAGCAAATGGGGCTGAGCTTCAATACCAAGCACTGCCACCATACGATGTACAGCGTTGTCCTTGGAAAGCTGCATCACTCATCAGAGCTTTCGTGATCGCAGTGGCTGCCTGGCCAGGAATTGGACCCCCGCTGATTATCCTGAGGATAAGTCATCATTATCTTTTCCAGGATAACCCCTTTAAGTTTACTATGTAACTGAAAGCAAGTTCTTACTGTATATGGTGGCTAAATATGACAATGAATGGTCACATACAGACTTGTTTTGCAATGTAAAAATTTACTGTGGCGAGAAATTGAAGCAGATAAATTGTCCAATATCTTTCTAATGTTATTGTACCATCTGATTCAGGTGATGAATGACTGTATAATAAGGTCAACACTCATCAGTGCGGCTTACTGCATTTACTGTCATGTCGAATAATGATTTCCATAGATTTTCTTTTAAATCTGTGATTCAAGTCAAGGCTGAATAAGATACTGCCTACATGTTCTGTAACACATTCAAAAATGTGTTTCAAATATTTTCCATTGTGATAAATTTCCAGCACCTAAAACTGTCACCTCAAACGACCATGAAAAAATTGTGTAAAATGCTTTACCCAGTAGACAGTATAGATGGTAAAAACAGCAGTTTCAAAAAACGCATTTGTGTTGTGTGCCAGGTGTAGTGTACCTCAGGGGCGTCGCTAGGTTAAAACATTCGTGGCCTGGGCCCCGGATGTTTTGTCCCAGGCCCTGAATGTCCTGCCTGCCAGATAGATCAAACTGTATTGCAGTCCTGAGGACAGCAATACAATTGAATCTAATGCAGTGGAATGTCTAAAGGACCTGTGGTGACATCACAGGTCATGTGACCACTCCAGTAAAACAGGAAATGGTTGAGAAGGACCTGCGATGATGTCACCATCTTGTGACCAGTGCAGGAGAGGATGGCAGTGAGAAGATGGGGAAGACCTGGGGAAGCAGCTCTAGTGAGGAGGCGTAAGTGAAGGGAGAGGCTGAGCAATGCTGGGAGTTGTGGTTATTTAGCTAGGACTATATTTTAGGACTGAAGGGTGGGATATTATTTACATGGGACTGTATGTTGGAAGTGGCTGGGGTCATGTTATTTACATGAGACTGTATGTTGGAGAGGGCTGGGGCACGGTGATGTTATTTACATGGGACTGTATGTTGATGGCGGCTGTGGGAGGGGATTATGTTATTTACATTGGACTAAATGTTGGAGGGGGCTGGGGCAGGGTGATGTTATTTACATGGGACTGTATGTTTGAGATGGCTTTGATAAGGAGTGATGTTATTTATATGGGACTGCATGTCGGAAAGGGGCTGGAAAGGCAGTGATGTTATTTACATGGGACTGTATTTTGATGGCTTTGTGGGAGGAAGTGATGTTATTTACATGGGACTGAATGTTGAGGGGTGATGTTATTTATATGGGACTGTATGTTGAAGGTGGCTGGTGGGGGTAATGGTGTTATTTAAATGCGACTGAATGTTAAGGGGGTGTTGTTTACATGTGATTGCATGTTGGAGGCGGCTGGGGGGGGTGATATTATTTACTTGGGACTGTATGTTGAAGGCCGGCTGGGGAGGAGGTGATGTTATTTACATAGGACTGTATTTTGGAGGGGGCAGGAGAGATAGTGTAATGTTATTTACATTGGAATATATGGTGATGAGAGGAATATAACTACATGGGGCACTGCAGGGGGTAGTATAAATACCGGGGGCACTATAAGGGACACTATAGGCGTTCTTATTACTACTGGGGGCTCTATAGGATGGACTTATAGATCCGCCTTATTACTACTGAGTGGTCTGTAGAAAGCTTTATTACCATTGGGGGAACAATAGGGGGCCTTAATACTACTGGGGGCTCTGTGAGGGTATTATTAATACTGGAGGGATCTTCTACTAATGGGGGTACTCTTGGGGAGCATCGAGAACTGGGCCATATTCATTGGGGCTTGGGCTCCGGATCTTTTGAGACCCTAGCAACGCCCTTGGTGTACCTTAACAAAAACTTTGCCAAAAATTGCAACTGCTTGTGTGACCTGTGTTGCAGTTCTGGGTTCAATTTTTAAAGGGGTATTCCCATCTCATACAATTATGGCATATCGCTGGTATAAGTCCCACCTCTGAGACCCCTCTTATTTCCAGATTAGGCTCCCTGAAGTAAAGGAGAGTGTACCACGCACGTAAGGCCATCCTCCATTTACTGCTATGGCAATTCCGATGGCTTAGCTATTTCTGGCAATCCCATAGAGGTGAACAGAGAGAGCCGTGCATGCGCTGTGCACTCTCCATTCACCTCTATAGCAGTGTCCCAATGCAGATCGGCAGTACACTGCAAAGGGGTTAAATGTACTTTTGTGTGGTATATGCATTTACTGTGTTAACTGCATGCAAGGTGTTAATAGTCCATATTCACACACCACAACTAGATGGGGCGGATGTGACCTTCTCTGTATAAAGAAGAGGAGTGAGAAAAATTCTAGTTAGATCAGTCCAGTGTCCAGACTGGTATCAGTGTGTGAGTCTAAGAGCAAGGAGACAGAGCACATGTTAAGTATGGTAGCTGAAAGTGAACCCAACCCCATATCAGGTATCAGCCAGAGCAAGGCCAGAAAAAGAACTCTGCACACTAAGAAAGCATGCCAGATGTGAAAGAGGAGGTGTAGAGAGAAGTTCATTGGAGAATTGCTGTCTGAAAAGGACTGCTAAGTCTCCATTGGCACGTGTCTGGGAAAATAAGTCTTACGGTGCCATGACACACTTGATTAGCAGATTGGGAATCTGAATAAGAAAATATCCACATCCCGCAGAGGACGTTGTGAAAGTGTACATTGTAAGTATGGCAGCCTGTTTAAAAAAAGGTGCAGAGCATAATCTGATGTTAGGGTCCACCCTGATGTTGCATTCCAGAAAGATCCTGGATGTTTCAGCTAAAGCAGTGCAGTGTGGGGAGAAATGCTTTAAAGAGATACCTTCAACTATTAACTACATTTTCAGCCATGCAAACTATAAGAACTGTGGAAAGTGCACTTGTGTAACATCTGCCAGTCCATGCATTCTGAGAACAGTAATTGATATGCTTAAACTTGAATCTTCAGTAAAGAATTGTTCTACTCAAAATGGCCTCATCACTGCCTCCTCGGCGGCTATTTGGGACCCTTACTTGTACCTCATAGTTCAAACTACCATCAGGCAGGAGAAACCCAAGACCGGAGTGTGCCCCACTGGGGATAATGGTGCGTATTGCCTACAACAATTATTCTTGCAACTATCACTTCTCTGCTCACCTCTTGGGGTTTCTGCACTGTGCGATGTCTGAAAATACCTGAGTTGTGTTGCTATTTTCAGAACTCTAATAGCGATGAATCCACTCCTTCACTTTGGGGGCCCTGTTCTGGAACTTCTGGACATAGGAGCAGGTCCCAGAGGTGGGACCTGCACCTGACATAATCACATAGTCTAGCCATATGCCCCCAATGTCTAAGATAGGTCAACTCCTTTAAAGAGTTCATTTTATAAATGCACCATAAAATCTATGCACTCTACTTTGATACAATTGTTTGCATGGCCCCTTTGAATGCATTAGAATTGCATATGGCCATATACACGATATCTACCCCTTTATGGCAAGTGCAAAGGACTGTAAAACAGAAATTGTTCAGTACTGTGCAGTGTGATCAGGTAAGCATAATAGACTTCCAGATGAAGGCATTGGACATAGCACTTCCCTGGTTTTATGTTTTAGTCCGTATTTATTAAAGGTCCTCAGACTCCATTGCACCTCCTGATTTTTTTTATTTTATTTTATTGCCTGTGAATTTCCTGTGGCAGCAGTACATAGTGTTTCCCATAAAACACATGCCATAAAAACGTATTTTTATAGCCTCATTGTAACTTTAAGTCTGTAATTGGTGGCATATTCAGACTAATTACTGAAGTGGATTACAGTGGAAGGATTTGAGTTACATCCTGACTTTCACTTTAGTGACTTCTTTGAACCATCAAGTTATCCGAGTGTAAATCTCTGTATCTTTCAATAAAGTGCAAAATATCGACCCATTCAATAAAGTTGTGTATTGCAGAATCAACTGAGCTTAAAATGTAAACATTTTGAAATTTTTGATTTGCCCTTTTAAAATTCTAGTAATCCTATTACTGACATAAGTAGGAATCCATAAAATCAGTAATCTTCAACACTCACTGATGAAAAATACACATTGCATGTTCATCTGTCATCGCAGAGACATGAGATCTTTGATAAATATGTACAGAGAATGCGCTGCTCGCCTGGGGCCGTTTACAACCTAAACTGTTCAACTCATGATTAAACTATAAACTCTGCATTTCTCAGAAATTGCTTGCTACGATTATGGGGGAAATGAATCATCCCCTTTACACCAAAAAAAGTTGCAAAATGTGGCCCTCGCTGTAGTTGCTTTTTGTGGGTTTTAGGCACTGCTCACCGCTTTTCAAAGTAGGGAGTGGAGGGGTGGCCAAGGTTCACAGTGAAATATGGATCAGTAAAGGGGTTTTCTGGGACTTTACTACTGATGATCTATCCTCTAGAGCTGATGACCTATCCTCTGATAAGTATCTGATCTCCGTGGAGTCCGACACCCGGGACCAATCAGGTGCTTAAGAAGGCACCAGCACTTGCAGTAGTGCTGCAGCCTTCTGCAAGTTTTCTTTGAGCCATGTGACATCACGTTCATCGGTCACATGACCTAGGCACAACGCAGCCCGATTGAAGTGAACAGGGCTGAGCTGCTATACGGAGCTGTGCATAGTAAGCAGAGAGAAGGCCGTGGCGCTAATGCGAGCGTCACTGCCTGATTGGCGGGGGTCCCTGGTGTGGGACCCCCCACTAATCAGATACTAATGACTAGTGGAAGTGGAATTCGATCTGAAGTTCAATTTGCTACAAATCTCGGGATTTTTTCTTAAAATTGCTGCTACACCTGTTACAAAGTGAAAGTAAAAAGTACGGGAGCCCGAGATGACCCATAATGCCATACAGCCAGCCAATCAGCAGATAGCCACTCCCTGTGGTGTCACAGCCTTATAAAAAGCCTCATTGTGTGTGGTCTCTGCCATTTCACTGTGAGCTGAGCTTAGGGAAAGACTCAATAAGCTAGGGACAGTATTGCAGAAAGCTTTTAATTGGATAGGGAGAGTGCAGAGACAGTTCAGGGACAGTGTAGGGAGATCGCAGGGAGAGTTTTTTGACACTGTAGGGAGAGCATAGGAATACTGCGAGTTGAGTGTAATCGCTACGTGCATCTTGTTCACCTGCTGCCACAATCCCAGTTAATTTTTTAATTTATACCTAGAATTACTGTGTCTCAGTATTAAAGTGTGGTATAATATATCACGGTCTGCATCTTGTTGAACCGCTGGCACCTTCGCAATTATTCTTTTAATTAATACATAGAATTACTGTGCCTCCGTATTAAAGTGCGGTATAATATATCACCATCTGCATCTTATTCACCTGCTGCAACAATTTCAGTTAATCTTTTAATTTATACATAGAATTACTGTGCCTCAGTTTTAAAGTGTGGTATCACTGTCTGCATCTTGTTAAACTGCTGGCACATTTGCAGTTATTCTTTTACATTACTGAAACAGTTACCGTACACTATGGCCAACAGAAAGTTGTCTGGTGCTTCCAAAGGAATGGGCAGTGACAGCAGAAGAAGGGTTGGTGATAGCAGCAGCCGCAGCAACAGGCCAGAGCAGCCACTGTCATCCAGTGGTCATGTTTTAACCAACAATCCAGCTGTACTGGAATGGTTGACTTGCTCTTCAACATCATCTCAGGGGGGGGGGGCGGTTTGGGCGGCGTGATTTGCTGCTAGTAAGTAGGCAAATGGAGAGAGCGTCTGGATCGGGGGGGGTGGGTGGGTTGCTGCTAGTAAGTAGGCAAATGGAGAGAGCGGCTGGATGGAGGGGGGGGTCGGTGGTTGCTATTGCTAACAGTAAGAAAGTGGAGAGAGCTAAAAGTTTATCCTCACGCAACTCCGCCCACTTGCACGGCACGCAGCGCTCTCTCTGTCTGTGTTGGAACCTGGCCAGCTTCTTCCTGCCTGCGCGCGCCTGCAGCTACTCCTGGGTGGTGGCTGAGCCTGAGACTGACAGTGAGAGAGCCTGAGTCAGAGAAGATTCAAGAAAAAGAGTTTGAGAGGACTGCAGTCGGACTGGACTGGAGTTTATGCTTCAAGAAGAGTAGTGAGTGACAGCAGTGTAGATAAAAATAATAATGAAATGTAAATCAGATTCAAGATTCAAAGCCCCCGCCCCCACCCCCCACCAGGCTACAGACAGTGACAGTGTAAGGGCTCTTTCACACTAGCGTTTTTGCTTTCCGTCCTAGAGTTCCGTCCTCGGGGCTCTAGGACGGAAAGATACTGATCAGGATTATCCTAATGCATCCTGAATGGAGAGCAATCCGTTCAGGATGCATCAGGATGTCTTCCGTTCAGTATGTGAACGTTGTTTGGACGTCGACAAAAGCGCAGCATGCTGCGGATTTGTCTCCGTCCAAAAATCCGGAAGACATGCCGTAATGCCGGATCCGGATTTAATGTCCATTGAAGTGCATTAATCCGGATCCTGCCTTAAGCTAAACGTCATTTCAGCGCATCGCCGGATCCGACGTTTAGCTTTTTCTCAATTGTTACCATGGCAGCCAGGACGCTAAAGTCCTGGTTGCCATGGTAAAATGTAGTGGGGAGCGGGGTAGCAGTATACTTACCATCCGTGCGGCTCCCGGGGCGCTCCAGAGTGACGTCAGGTCGCCCCACACGCATGGATCACGTGATCGCATGGATCACGTGATCCATGGGCATGGGGCGCTCTGACATCATTCAGGAGCGCCCCGGGAGCCGCACGGATGGTAAGTATACTGCTCCCCTGCTCCCCGCTCCTACTATGGCAACCAGGACTTTAATAGCGTCCTGGCTGCCATAGTAACCTGAAAGCATTAGAAGACTGATCAGCATCCTGATCAGTCTTCTAATGCTTTCAGGCGACTTGCGTTCTGATGCATCCGGCAGGACAGAAGTGCCCGCCGGATCCTCAGAACGCAAGTGTGAAAGAGGCCTAATCTGTGTAAATTCATCCAGCAGCAGCAGCTCCAGACCCCAGACTCTTATGAATTGAGGGAACTAACTGGCCAGCTCACCACCATGCTGGTCCACATCAGTTATTGTGCAGGCTGCATGGTTTGATGTATTTTTTCTGGTCTCCTCAACAATAAAGAAAGACTTTAGAAAGCAAATTTCTTATGGAAATAACAAGAGAAAGCAAGTATGTGACTGTGATGCGTCATGCGTGCACTCCAGACTGAGTACACAGTCACACATGCTTGCAGCATCCATTCCACATTACGTCTATTTCAATGTTTTATTTATTTAGTAACCATTTTTTTTGTAAATAGTGAAGAGAATTTTAGGTGATGTGGGCGGCGTGATATGTGGGTGGAGCTGTGTGGGGGTGTGGCTTGAGGGTGGGCGGGGACACAGGGGCCCCATAATCTTCTATTGCCCGGGGGCCCCATGAGTTGTCAGTCCGCCCCTGAACCTGCCTCTTGCTTTTGCTGCTCCTTCTGCTAACCAAGTAATGTATGCCGTTGGCTCTGCTCCGCTGTTCAGCGAGGATGAGCTTTTTGAGGACAGTCAGCAGTTACAGGCCAGCCCTGACTTGGAGGAGAGATCCGCTGTGGAATCCTCTAGATGTGCAACTACTGATGATAACAGTTTGGTGGGAGCCAGGGGCGTAACGATCGCGGTCGCAGAGTGTGCGACCGCGACCGGGCCCGGGGAGGGGGGGGCCCGCTGCGGCGGGCGGGCCCCGCGGCAGAGCGGACTCACTTAACTTAATAGCAGCCAGAGCTGCGGGCGGGCGGGCGGGCAGAGAGGGAGGCGATTCAGCTCTTATTTGCCGGCCAGCTCCTCCTCCCATAGGCAGCCTACGCTCCCGGCACTATTCCCATCCCCTCCCCAGTCAGTTCACCCAGCCTCAGGCGTCAGGCCGAGTCCCAAGTCAGTCCCCACCTCTCTTCGGCGGGCCCTCCCCTCTTCAGTCTTCGGCGGCACGGCAGACGCAGCACAGACTCAGCACAGCCTGCTTGATCCATCAGCACAGCTGCTGTGCCTGTGCTGACTGCAGTGCTGAGCTGAGTGTGCAGCATCCGTGCGCACATGAAGCGCTCACGCCTCGCGCTGCTTCTCCGGCACTCCCCCTCCCCCCAAGCTACAGTGGCTGAAGGGCCCTCCCTCCTCGGCTGCAAGACACGCCCGCAGGCCCGGCGCGGTCCACTGTCACTGACTGCCTGGCCCTGGTCTCTCCCTGCTCAGGCGCAGCAAGAGCCCGCCAGCCGATTTAAAAGAGGCCCTCCCCCTGCCCTAAGGGCCCCTCAGCCAGAGAGAGAGAGTGGAAGGAAGAGAGACTTGTGTCACCATGTCACCGGACCGAATCTAGTACTGCTCCATCTGCCTGGCCAGGAGGACACTACAACTCCAGGTAGCATTAGTAATGTAATTTTTTTTATATCATGAAGTTTGGGGTACGCACAATCTACATACTTGTGGATTAGGGTAGCCGGATAACTTTCAATAATGGATCCCGTCTGATACTGTGCCAAATAGATGGATGATGGGTCAGTGGGCGGTAATAATGTTTGAAATCAGGCTGCAGGTGGGGCGGATAGATGAATGGATGATCAGTGGACAGTAATAAATTATTGCTGTCCACTGATGATCTGTCCACCCCACCCGTACCCTAATTTCAGACATTATTACCGTCCATTGATGATCCATCTGCCCCACCCGGACCCTGATTTCAGACATTATTATTACCGCCCACTGATCATCCATCCATCCGCCCCACACGCCCTCTGAATACAGACATTATTATTTATTGCCATTGTCTGCAATCAGGGTGGGGGTGGGATGGACGGATGGATGGCTGATCAGTGGGCGGTAATAATAATGTCTGAAATCAGGGCCGGGGGGTGGGCGGCGGCGTGGGGGGGGGCCCAATTCAAAGTTTGCCCTGGGGCCCATAGAACTCTTGTTACGCCACTGGTGGGAGCACATATTGTGAGAGGTCAGGGATGTGCGCAAGAGACAGGAGAGGGTGACATTAGTGAGGAACAAACTGATGTAGATGACGATGTAGTCGATTGGACGTAGGAGCCAGGTGAAGGGGGGCATTGTCATCACCAAGGGTGAGGGTGGCAGCCTGTCTGTGAGACAGCAGGGTGGAAGCAGTTGGAGATCTGCAGCCAAATGCGGGAGGGGTACACCGTTTGCTGCTTAGGATGCTACCTGTGAGGAACCCACTAGCGGTTCATGGGTTCATAAAAGCAGTGGCAGGCATGCAGTGGTAGAGGGGAAAATGCCATACTCAGCATTTGGGAATTTTTCAGCAAGTTGCTGGGAGACGTTAGCGTAGCGTTATGCAGGATATGTGGGCAGAAGCAGGGGCGTAGCTAGAAGTGACTGGGCCCCACAGTAACTTTTTTTTATGGACCCCCCCCTGCTTCGCAACCAGTGGGGCCCCGGGCAGGGCCAGGGGGCCACATATAAGGGCCAGAGGCACAGACAAGGGCCAGGGCCGGTTCACAGATTAGGGCCAGGGAGGTGCTGACAGGGGCCAGCGGGAGCACAGAAAGGGCCAGGGTGGCACAGATAGGGGTCAAGGGGGCAGAGACAAGGGCCAGGGAGGCGCAGACAAAGGCCAGGGGGGCACAGATAAGGGCCAGTGGCACAGACAGGGGCCGGGGAGGCACAGACAGGGGCCATGGAGGCACAGACAGTGTCCTGGGGCCACAGGCCAGGGCGGGCACAGGCAAGTCCCAAAGAGGCGCAGATAAGGGTCAGGGGCTGTGCTGAAAGAGCCAGGGAGGCACAGACAGGGGCCAGGGGCTGTGCTGACAAGGGCAAGAGGGGCACACAGGCAGCAGACACAGACATACCTGAAAAGCCCAGTGACTGATGTGCACACCTTGTTTTTGTAGTAGACAACATTAAGTGACCTCTTAGTGCATGGTGATGCTGGAACACCGACTGCAGGATATTAACTAACACTGAAAAATCCAGGGGCCAGGGGTGGGAGGAGGAGGAGTGTGTGTGTGTGGTGGGGGTCATATATCATTGCCAAAGAGCCCATCGGAAAAAACTGGAGAGAAGTGGGGGAGGATTAGGCATGATAAAGCTGTGGCGGACACTGAAAAGAAATGTCAGGCACATGCAGCTTGTGGCTGGAGTCCAGGGTCTGCATGACGGGCAGGAAGTGCAATGCACGCAGACAGTGAGTTCCCACCTCCTGTAAAGTGCCCAAAAACGCATCCCACTCAATGTTAAAGAGGAGCTTTCATGTGTCCAAAGAATATGAACTACAGTTGCAAGAAAAAGTATGTAAACCCTTTGGAATTATATGGATTTCTGCACAAATTGGTCATAAAATGTGATCTGATCTAAGTCAAAACAATAGACAATCACAGTCTGCTTAAGCTAATAACACACAAAGAATTAAATGTTACCATGTTTTTATTGAACACACTATGCAAACATTCACAGTGCAGGTGGAAAAAGTATGTAAACCCCTAGACTAATGACATCTCCAAGAGCTAATTGGAGTGAGCTCTCAGCGAACTGGAGTCCAGTCAATGAGATAAGATTGGAGGTGTTGGTTACAGCTTTCCTGCCCTATAAAAAACACACGCCAGTTCTGGCTTTGCTTTTCCCAAGAAGCATTGTCTGACGTGAATGATGCCTCGCACAAAAGAGCTCTCAGAAGACCTACTATTAAGAATTGTTGACTTGCATAAAGCTGGAAAGGGTTATAAAAGTATCTCTAAAAGCCTTTCTGTTCATCAGTCCACGGTAAGACAAATTGTCTATAAATGGAAAAAGTTCAGCACTGCTGCTACTCTCACTAGGAGTGGCCATCCTGTAAAGATGACTGCAAGAGCACAGCGCAGACTGCTCAATGAGGTGAAGAAGAAACCTAAAGTGTCAGCTAAAGACTTACAAAAGTCTCTGGCATATGCTAACATCCCTGCTAGCGAATCTACGATACGTAAAACACTAAATAAGAATGGATTTCATGGGAGGATACCACAGAGGAAGCCACTGCTGTCCAAAAAAAACATTGCTGCACGTTTACAGTTTGCACAAGAGCACCTGGATGTTCCACAGCAGTACTGGCAAAATATTCTGTGGACAGATGAAACAAAAGTTGAGTTGTGTGGAAGAAACACACAACACCATGTGTGGAGAAAATGAGGCACAGCACACCAACATCAAAACCTCATCCCAACTGTGAAGTATGGTGGTGGGGGTATTATGGTTTGGGGATGCTTTGCTGCATCAGGGCCTGGACAGATTGCTATCATCGAAGAAAAGATGAATTCCCAAGTTTATCAAGACATTTTTCAGGAGAACTTAAGGCCATCTGTCCACCAGCTGAAGCTCAACAGAAGATGGGTGTTGCAACAGGACAATTACCCAAAGCATAGAAGTAAATCAACAACAGAATGGCTAAAACAGAAGAAAATTTGGGAGTGGCCCAGTCAGAGTCCTGACCTCAACCCGATGGAGATGCTGTGGCATGACCTCAAGAAAGCGATTCACACCAGTCATCCCAAGAATATTGCTGAACTGAAACAGTTCTGTAAAGAGGAATGGTCAAGAATTACTCCTGACTGTTGTGCACGTCTGATCTGCAACTACAGAAACGTTTCGTTGAAGTTATTGCTGCCAAAGGAGGTTCAACCAGTTATTAAATCCAAGGGTTCACATACTTTTTCCACCTACACTGTGAATGTTTACATGGTGTGTTCAATAAAAACATGGTAACATTTAATTCTTTGTGTGTTATTAGTTTAAGCAGACTGTGATTGTCTATTGTTGTGACTTAATTGAAGATCAAATCACATTTTATGACCAATTTGTGCACAAATCCATATCATTCCAAAGGGTTCACATACTTTTTCTTGCAACTGTAAGTAGCAGGCTACCTAGAGCGGTGCCCAGGGATCTAAGTGCACTTACTTTTATTCCTGGGCGCCGCTCTGTTCGCCCGCTGTGTCCCCCGGTAATTTCTCAACATTCGGAGCAGGGAGCAGGAGACGCCAGTGCCACTCCTTCTCCCTAACAGCAGCGCTGTCCAATTGCATCGCAGAGCTCAGTTCCTTCCCATCGATTTTAACATCATCTATAGCTACTGATGCTATTCCTCCTACTCTTACTCCTTGTCACTTGTTTCAACAGCAATTGATTTACTTAGGCGATTTCTAAAAGACAACAATATGCGTGCAGTCATCCAACGGTGCAGAAGCTAAACATCTGAACACCTGGCCAAATTGCTGGTACTACAGTTCCTCCCTTTCCATGTAGTTGACTCTGCACATTTCAGAGTTTTCAAGAAAAGCTGTACCACCCCTGCACACGTAAGTTGAACAGAAGGTGGGCCATTCCTTGGGCCTCTCGATGTCTGGTAGAGTTCACGCCAGACATTTGGAATTGCAACTATGGTCAAGGACAATATATGTCATTCACAGCCCACTGGGTAAATGTGGTTCCAGACCAGGCACACCAGCAACTTGGCCAGGTGATGGTAATGCTGCCTTTGCGTTGTGATGCTGGGAGCTTTCAGCATATCACCTATGCTAAACATCCAAACTGTGCATGTACATCAGCCACTCTTACCATCCAAAACACACCCTTCTTGAGCTGCAAAGGCAAAATGCTCTTCACCAACATCGCCTGATATGCAACGTTTCCACCCTTTGGAACTCCAGATCGCCTGTACGAGCAGAGGACAGCAGTCAAAGATTTGCAGCAGACGGACAGGTCTACTCCCTGGTGTAACTCCCACATTAGCCAGTGGCAGCTCATGTGTGACACATGCCGTTTGCTCAGGCCCTTTGAGGAGCCCAGTTCTTTTGTCAGTCAGCAGAACTACGGGATGAGTGATGTCATTCTACTTCTTCACGTCCTGAGCGGGATGCTGGAAAATCTGATTGCCGAGGGCACAGTGCACATACATTTCACAGCCACTTGAGTCCTGAGGAGGGTGAGGACAAAGAGGGGGACATAAACGTCCAGGAATTATATACAGAACTATTTGGTTTATCTGCTTAAATGACAGGAGAGCAACTGGAGGAGTTGGAGGGTGATGGTGAAGACGACGCAGATGACCCGTCTTACTGTGGCAGTATGCTGTGGAGATGTAGGCAGGGAGTCCCTCTGAGTCTCTTGCGCTAATGGCCAGATGCATGCTGTCATGTTTGTGTAGTAATAGCCGCATTGTCAGGTTTTGGCAGAGAATGACTACTATCCACATTGTTAGACCCTTGCTACCTGTGAAACTTGAGGAGATTTTTTAGACAGTCTGAAAGATGCAAAAATAGACTACTATAGAGACATGATGTGTGTAGTCAGTTGGTCACTGCCTAGGGGATTAGGCCCCTTTCACACTTGCGCTTTTGCTTTCCGTCCTAGGGTTCCATCCTCGGGGCTCTAGGACAGAAAGATACTGATCAGGACTTATCCTAATGCATACTGAATGGAAAGAAATCCATCCAGGATGCATCAGGATGTCTTCCGTTCAGTATGTGAACGTTTTTTGGACGTTGACAAAACCGTAGTATGCTGCGGATTTGTCTCCGTCCAAAAATCCGGAAGACATGCTGTAACGCCGGATCCTGAATTAATGCCCATTGAAGTGCATTAATCCGGATCCAGCATTAAGCTAAACGTCGTTTCGGCGCATCAACAGATCCGATGTTTAGCTTTTGTAAATGGTTACCATGGCAGCCAGGACGCTAAAGTCCTGGCTGCCATGGTAAAGTGTAGTGGGGAGGCAGGGGAGAAGTATACTTACCGTCCGTGCGGCTCCCGAGTCCCGGGGTGCTCCACAATGACGTCAGAGCGCCACATGAGCATGGATCACATGATCGCATGGATCACGTGATCCATGCACGTGGGACGCTCTGACGCCATTGTGGAACGCCCCGGGAGCCGCACGGACTGTAAGTGTCTGCTCCCCCGCTCCCCACTACTACTATGGCAACCAGGACTTTAGTAGCGTCCTGGCTGCCATAGTAACACTGAAAGCATTTTGAAGACTGATCAGTCTTAGGGCTCTGTCACCTCAAAGCCTTCTTCTTTGCCTCACTAAAAAGCATAGGCGATTATTCTAAACATATGCTTGCTAATCGCTTTTGTAGGTTAATTTTGTTATAAAACGTTATTTTATAATATGCAACTAGCCTTGCTACCAGCAAGTAGGCGCTACTTGCTGGTAGCCGCTGCATCTGCTTGAAACGCTCCTGTGGTTGATTGACAGGCCAGCGAGCACTCTCCTCCTCCTGCTGGCCCTGTCTCCGCTTAAATCTCGCGCCTGCTCCATACCGTCTTCAGTCGGCGCAGGCGCACTGAGAGGAGTACTCGCCGGCCGCTCCTTCCTCAGTGCGCCTGCGTCTCTCTTCCGGGTGCAGCTGTGACGCCATTGGCGCACTGAGGAAGGAGCGGCTGAGCGAGAGTACTCCTCTCAGTGCGCCTGCGCCGACTGAAGAACGGTAATGCGCAGGCGCGAGATTTTAAACGGAGACAGGGCCAGCAGGAGGAGGAGAGCGCTCGCTGGCCCTGTCAATCAACCACAGGAGGGGCGTTTTTTTACAAGCGGGATGCAGCGACTACCAGCAAGTAAACGCCCTACTTGCTGGTAGCAAGGTAATTTGCATATTATAAAATAACGTTTTATAGCAAAATTAACCTACAAAAACGGTTAACAAGAATATGTTTAGAATAATCGCCCTATAAGATTTTTAGTGAGGCAAAAAAAAAAAAAGGCTTTTGGGGGGTGACAGAAGCCCTTTAAATGCTTTCAGTTGTATTTCGTTGTGAAGGATGCGGCGGGCATTTCCGGCAACAGAAGTGCACGCCGGATCCTCACAACGCAAGTGTGAAAGAGGCCTTAACCATGATTTCCAGACACACTTGCCTGGTGCAATAAAATAGATCATTCTGCCACTAATGATCATTCTGTGGTGTGCTGGCACAGAATATTCTGCAAAATGCCATGTCCTGCTGCTACCTGCCTGATGCCACCCATCTGCTGCTTAACAGTTTGATGAAGAACTTTTAAAATTTGTCGATGTCTGCACCAAAAATAAACTGGCGTACCATACTTACTGTACAGTTGTCCATAATCCCCTGTGTTAAACAAACATATACATATAATGTATTTCAAATTGTAATTGACTATGCTTGTCAGTATAGCTGGAAAAATGCAAGCTGGCAGTGCTAGGTCAATGGGAGCCTATGGCTGCATCTGGCATATGTGTTGGGGACATCCCTGACATACGGTATATGCTGAATATAAAGAAATAGAATTCATAATGGAATCTTGTGGTTCTCCTAGGGAATGTACTTTTTATTTTGCAATTGTTTCATTCTGAAGCTGTGCCCATTGATCCTTGATAACTTGAAAAGCATTAGAAGGATGTCCAGATTTAGACTTACACCATCTCAAAGATGGAGTATTTTCTTACTTTAGAGACCACAAATACCTGACATACCATAAGAGTTCAAAGGCAGGAATGTCCCTAGACTTCTTTTCAGTTCTACTACTTAAACATCAACGCCAAACTAAGAACAAATAAAGGTTCACATTTTGCTTGAAATTGATGTTACAAGTTTCCAAGAAGCAATGGAAGTACCTAGGATCCTAGTTAGCAAAATGTGCTCTAGAACTGGAGACAAGTGCATGCTAGAACAAGAAGACCCACTTTGTTTATGAACAATCTCATTGTCCTGTTCCTCACACCATTCTTGAATATTTTTTGAAGTGTAGCAGGACACATTATCCTGCTAAAAGAGGACATTGCCATTAAAGAATACCATTGCCATGAAGGGGTGTATTTGACTGTACTTACAACCAGTGGCGTAGCTAACAGCTCATGGGCCCTGGTGCAAGAGTTCAGCTTTGGCCCCCCTTCCCTCAGTGCTTTGTGTGTCTTCTTATGCGGCACAAGGTTTTTTGGGCCCCCTTAGGCTCCTGGGCCCGGTAGCGACTGCTACCTCTGCACCCCCTATAGCTACGCCCATGCTTACAACACTGTTTAGGTAGGTGATATATGTCAAAATAACATCCACATGAATGCCAGGACCCAGAAAAATATTTCCCAGAACATCACATTGCCTCCGCTGGCTTGTCTTTTTATCATAGTGCATTCTGGTGCCATCTCTCAGAGATATTGTGGAGTCCATACAACAAAGCAACAGAGTTATTTTGGTGTCAATGTTCAATGTTATGGCTTGTTAATGCACAACTTTTTAATATATTTATGAATCCTAGAATATTAGTTAAAAACCTGAAAAAATAGTGTACTACATGCAATACATTGTATAGTGTACTACATAATATTCATATACTGTATGCTCATAGTAAGTGTATATCTTTCCATAAAAAGCTGCCCTAGATCACCAGGGATGTTTCCATTAACCCCTTCATCAGTATTGACCACCAAGTTTGTTTTCATTAACCTTGACCCTCAGGAATATTACCATTGATACTATCTTCACCCTAGCCTACCAGAGATGTTATTATGAAACCAATTTACTTTTCTAAGACACCAGAAATAACATTTATTAATCTCTTAAAATCTGTTTTTTAGGCTGCAATAGTCACCCCATGACTGCTACGGCCAATCACTGACCTCAGTGGTGCCCAGTGATTGCCTGCAGGGGTCAGATGTTGTTGACTTGATATCACAGCTGGGAAAACAGAGCCCTGTCAGGAGAACTTAGGAGTGGCAGTGTGGCATCTGTCAGGTAAGTAATTCTCTATCCTTTATTACAAGTCGACCCCCAAGTGGTCTGGATCCTGCTTGAACCCAGGCAAACCATTTATATTAATAGAGCAGTGCAGTATTACCAGGTACAGCCCATAGACAAAATCAGTGGGGTATTGTCAATAGAGGCAGATCATGCGGTTGCCATGGGGGCCCAGCCACCCCCTTTCTGACACTGTAAAAAGTCCTTGCACTTCTCTATGAAGTCACAGTTTTGTCCCAGTCCCCTTTCTAAGACTGCTCTCAGCTGTGCTGAGTTCCAGCTCTTTTCTACAGAGTTTATTCTGATAGTGCTTGGGATACATCTGTATATTTAACTTTTATTATTTATTTATTTTTTAGGTTGTCAGTACCACACCTTGAACTGTGGACCTGCTGTATAGGAGGCAGAAACCTTACCAATTAAGCCACAGGCTTAACTGTAGTAAATGAAAGGATTTGTTCTCACTAAAAACTTCAGTATTCTTTCAATGCATAATGAGTGAGCATGCATTTACTGACCCTGTATGCCTTCCATAACACAAGGCTTTAGCAGAGCAGTATGAGCAGGCGCAGGCAGGAGCTTACATACCACATCTCTGATCCTGCCTAAGCCCGCTCTGCTAAAGCCTGGCCTAGATATGCTATGCAATATTTTAGCAGAGCAGCGCCCTTACAAGCAGGAGCAGCAATGCTCCGGCCCCTACAGTGCTCAGTGCAGCTGAAGAGGAATCCATACTTCCACAGCGTGGTATAGAAGTACAGATTCTAAAGCATCAGTACTCCCTTACACAAGACTGTAGGAGAGTACGAATTCTAAAGCTCGGTAGGCAACTAAACTTCAGCTGCCTATTTCGCAGGGTAATAGTGAAAAAAAAAATACTGTAGAATTCAGCGGTTAGCTTAGTTTTTAATAAAGTACAGTCGTGGCCAAAAGTTTTGAGAATGACACAAATATTAGTTTCAAAGTTTGCTGCAAAACTGCTTTTAGATCTTTGTTTCAGTTGTTTCTGTGATGTAGTGGAATATAATTACACGCACTTCATACGTTTCAAAGGCTTTTATGGACAATTACATGACATTTATGCAAAGAGTCAGTATTTGCAGTGTTGGCCCTTCTTTTTCAGGACCTCTGCAGTTCGACTGGGCATGCTCTCAGTCAACTTCTGGGCCAATTCCTGACTGATAGCAACCCATTCTTTCATAATCACTTCTTGGAGTTTGTCAGAATTATTGGGTTTTTGTTTGTCTACCCGCCTCTTAAAGAATGACCACAAGTTCTCAATGGGATTAAGATCTGAGTAGTTCAGGCCATGGACCCAAAATGTCAATGGATTGGTCCCCGACAGTTCTCCATCATGCTGGAAAATGCATTGTTCTTCACCAAACTGTTGTTGGATTGTTGGAAGAAGTTGCTGTTGGAGGGTGTTTTGGTAACATTCTTTATTGATGGCTGTGTTTTTGGGCAAAATTGTGAGTGAGCCCACTCCCTTGGATGAGAAGCAATGCCACACATGAATGGTCTCAGGATGCTTTTCTGTTGGCATGACACAGGACTGATGGTAGCGCTCACCTTTTCTTCTCCGGACAAGCTTTTTTTCTGATGCCCCAAACAATCGGAAAGAGGCTTCATCAGAGAATATGACTTTGCCCCAGTCCTCAGCAGTCCATTCACCATACTTTCTGCAGAAGATCAATCTGTCCCTGATGGTTTTTTTTGGAGAGAAGTGGCTTCTTTGCTGCCCTTCTTGACACCAGGCCATCTTCCAAAAGTCTTCGCCTCACTGTGCGTGCAGATGCGCTCACACCTGCCTGCTGCCATTCCTGAGCAAGCTCTGCACTGGTGGCACTCCGATCCCTCAGCTGAATCCTCTTTAGAAGACGATCCTGGCACTTGCTGGACTTTCTTGGATGCCCTGAAGCCTTCTTAACAAGAATTGAACCTCTTTCCTTGAAGTTCTTGATAATCCTATAAATTGTTGATTGAGGTGCAATCTTAGTAGCCATAATATCCTTTGCCCGTGAAGCCATTTTTATGCAACGCAATGATGGCTGCACGCGTTTCTTTGCAGGTCACCATGGTTAACAATGGAAGAACAATGATTTCAAGCATCACTCTCCCTTTAACATGTCTGCCATTTTAACCCAATCAGCCTGACATAATGGTCTCCAGCCTTGTGCTCGTCAACATTCTCACCTGAGTTAACAAGACGATTACTGAAATGATCTCAGCAGGTCCTTTAATGACAGCAATGAAATGCAGTGAAAAGGTTTTTTGGGGATTAAGTTAATTTTCATGGCAAAGAAGGACTATGCAATTCATCTGATCACTCTTCATAACATTCTGGAGTATATGCAAATTGCTATTATAAAAACCTAAGCAGCAACTTTTCCAATTTTCAATATTTATGTAATTCTCAAAACTTTTGGCCACGACTGTATATTCCAAGGGTTAGGTACACTTTAACTATGTTGTTAAATGGTGTGCAAATCACTGCATATTCTTAAAATATATTTACGGCACCAACTTCTGTAGAGAACTATAGTGGTTACCGCTGAAGAATATTATGGAGAACTTGCCTAGCCCTTTTACATATTACTCATTACTGTGACTTTCCTCTGTAGAGCTCTGCTTTGTATAATTTTTTTTTGTATTATCCAGCTATGTGCTGCGTCTGTAACTTGTCATTTTATGATCAGTTTATTGTAAGAAAGTATCCTGCACTTAACAGTACTGCACTGTTAAAATGATGTGGGAGTTTGTCCAGGACATTATATTTTACATGCCTCTCGAACACAGTTCTGCTGAAAATAGTTAGATCTTCCAGGAATATGAGTGGAACCAGTCATGGGTTCAGTGGACTGAGATGGCAGCTGTTTTTTACCTCCCTCTTCCTACAGAGACTATATTGTGGAGGCTCACAGACTCCCTTTCCATATTAGAGGTTTGCAATGGAGGATGACAATATAATTAAAACATTTTACTACAGCATGATTATTTTTATGGTGGCAACATCATATGCTTTATGGTTTGTATTACCTTCAAATTTGAGGCACACATTTTTTATCAGGCAAGAGCATTATATACCTATGAGCAGCCCTGTGAGTGAGGGTGCCTAATGTTTAAGTTCAAGAATGAACTACATCTAGTGCACAAGGTGTTACAGTAGTAGACTAAATCCAATACTTGTATACACATGATGTGATGCTTGCTATATAAATGGAGGTGTTATAGGTGTTGGAGGGGATTAAAGAAGTCCTGTCATCACCCTTCACCCTTGACAGGGCTGTTTGTATTCCCCTTGAAATAACAATTCTGGAGCATCTGTTCTTAGACCTCTACATTGTGCCTTCCTGTTTTTTCCTGAATATTTAGGAATAAATTGACATCTGATTGTTGCCAGTTCTTTGTCAAAGGAGTGTGTCCCAACACAATTTGACACTACCAGCACTGATTGGACAGTGTTAGACGATGTAGGGACAAACCTCCAGGTGGTAACAGCCAGTTATCCATTTTATTCATAAATTTTCTGGAGGAATAACAGATGAACAACACAATGCAGAGTTCTAAGAAACATCCTCTACATAACTTTGGTGGATCCACCACCAGCTATAGCGGTTATTAAGACTGGTGTCTAAAATGCCGGTGTTCTTCCAGATTTCTATACCTAGACAAAAGTCTATACCGGACGTGACTCGGCCGCGCATTAATCAGCTGGTGGAGGGTGTGAGCAGCGTGGCGCAAGCGCACATCGACTGTCTTACCAAATAATCGATGCAGCGCCTCTATAGAAGTACTTTGCGCACCGCGCGTGCACACTTAGGGGTATAGAGATCTTGCAGCGCAAAGTGTTGCATTAGATCTCCCTACCCCTAAGTGCGCACACGCGCACAAATCATCAGTTGCACTTCATCCTTATGGCAGAGCTGAGTGAAAATCATCAGTTGCAGTTCATCCTTACGGCAGAGCTGAGTGCTGGATATTTTGGGGTACACCACAGAGCTGAGTGCTGTATATGATTTGCACTCAGCTCTGCCCCTAAGTGCGCACGTGTGGTGCGCAAAGTACTTCTATGGAGGCGCTGCATCGATTCTTTAGTAAGACAGTGGATGTGAGCTTGCGCCATGCTGCGCACACCCTCCACCAGCTGATTGATGCGCGGCCGAGTCACTTCCGGTATAAACTTTTGTCTAGGTATAGAAATCTGGCAGAACACTGGTCTTAATAAATAACACCCTTAATCTGTATAGCCTTGAGGAAAAAATGGAAAGAGGGACATGATAGAAACCTTTAAATAAGTTAAAGGTTTAAATAAGGTTCAGAAGAGAAGTGTTCTCAATAAGAAGCTAAACACAAAAACAAGCACAATCTAAACTTAGTTATGGGAATACTCGGAACCAATGTTAGGAAATATTTTTACACCAAATATGTAGTTCAGGGTTGGAACAAACTATCAGCAGATGAGGTTAGGAAATCTACAGTAAGTGGATTTACACAAGCCATGGGATAAACACATTTATGCGAAGATAACTAGTAATAGATGGACACTAGATGGATCGCGTGGCCTTTTTCTGCTGTCAATCTTCTATGTAATGCATTATACATTATACTGCATTTCACAACTACCACTATTTATAATGAAAAACTGTTTGTTAAGCATTCACTTGACACTTGCCTGTCTTCATTCCAGTGCCTCTCTGTACATGGCTGCCCTCCAGGCTTCTCTTCTAACCCCAGGAATGTTCTCTACAATATGCTTAAAAGGAGTTAAAGGGCCAATTTACCTTCCAACCTTTCCCAGGTACCTTGCTGTTTTTTTCTGTTCTTTTTTGGGAATACTGTAACTTTTTGGTTTATAGTTTACTAAATTGTTTCCATGTCCCTGACTTAACACATGACTGCCCAGTGTCTGCACCCTTGTATTCTCTAATCATACATGCTCTGCATCTGTAGTTAAGATTTCTTCATGTCTTTAAAAGAGTTGACCATTGACATATAAAGTTCTGGAGTGATTTTCAAATGTAAACTAATGAAATCTGGCAATATTTAACTTATTTTTTGGACTATAAGATGCACTTTTTAGCAAGAAAAAAAAATCTTGCTAAAAGGTGCCTGGTGGTCCAGCAGTGCCAGACCTCCTTGACTGGTTCCTTAATGCAGAGAGCTCATCCATCGCTTTCCTGGATCAATGAGAGAGCTGTGCATCTGCACACTTCTCTCTCCTGCTCAATGCTAATCTCTGTGATTAGTGAGACAGGAGAAGGGGCTGAAAAATCCTTCAGCACAA
Source organism: Bufotes viridis (assembly GCA_033119425.1). Taxonomy (NCBI): domain Eukaryota; kingdom Metazoa; phylum Chordata; class Amphibia; order Anura; family Bufonidae; genus Bufotes; species Bufotes viridis. The sequence continues at coordinate 177,900,416 of CM065592.1, forward strand.
GGAGGGGACTATTAGAAACACAGCCCTCTCCATCTTGAACATCCCCACCCTGCAGTAAAGGAGAAAAAAGGTAGTTTCTAAACTCCTTGTGCTGTAAGGACCTTCTGATGTCACAGGGGCACATCACATTAAAGGCCTCAATTTCAAAGTGACCATGCACCTCACCCTAAACCGTATCATTATACTTAGTTATCATTATTTTATATTATATTACTAATCTTTACTACCACAGCGCAAGAGATGTAGATTTTACATATGACCCTGTGAGATGCAGAAGAGGTCTGTGTGTGTGTGTGTATATGTCATCTGTGCACACTGCAGGGCTGTGCATGTATTAGTATAATCAGGGCCGGTGCAAGGATTTTTGGCAACACAAGCGAAGCTACATCTTGCCCCCCCCCGCCCCGCCCCGCCCCGCCCCGCCCCCGCAGCTTACCTGGTCCTGTCTGCAGCAGCTGGCTTCTCCTCTGTGTGGTCCTGATATCTTCGCTCTGCTTCAATCGCTGGTTTGAGGACTGTATTTTTCACCCTATAAGATGCACCGGCCCATAAGATGCACCTAGGTTTTAGAGGAGGATAATAAGAAACGATATTTTCCATTACACCTTAGGTCAGACCAGCAATCAGACCCCCAATGTTAATCACACCTCAGATCAGCCCCGCATATCAGCCATCAGCCCCCATCCATCATGCCTCCCATGTCAGCCATCATGCCCCCATATCAGCCGTCAGCCCCCCATGTCAGACATCTGCCCCATCCATCATGCCCCCTATGGCAGCCATCATGCCCCCATATCAGCCATCATGTCAGCCCCCTATGTCAGCCATTAGCCCCCATCCATCATGCCCCCCATGTCAGCCATCAGCCCCCCATGTCAGCCATCATCCCTCCATGTCAGCCATCATCCCTCCATGTCACATTTCTTCCCCCTCCATCCATGTCAAATCACCCCCTTTTTGCCACATCCTCACCCCCTATTGTGTTACATTCCCCCCCCCTCCCTCCAGTCACATTACTCATTCTCCCCCTCCATGGCACAGACTACATTGTCCCCCCTCCCATCATGCCACCCCCCTATTATAAACTTAAACATCATGCACTCTGCTCACCTACTGCAGTGGCTGTGTGAGTTAACACAGCTCCAGCCTCCAGTGCCTCCTGCTTCCTGCTGCGGCGCCACTCGTCAGTCACATGACCCAATCTGAGGCGTGACTGACCGTGTTGCCGCTTTGTCAGTGAGGGCTGCTGCTGCGGGGGGTGGGCGGGCGGTGCAACTTTCAAGTGATTTTTTCCGCCCACCGTTTCTCTGCGCCGGGTGCGCCCTAAGGCAGCCGCTTGGTCTGCCTTAGGGTAGCGCCGGCCCTGAGTATAATGCCTTGCTCATGGAGATTAAAAAAAATAAAAAATAAAAAAATTAATCTAGCAGAACAAGCACGGCAGGACACTACACAGCAATGATAGGAGATGCATTTACTTGGCTAGGTACATTTAATTAGGTGACCACATACGCCATTGTTGTTTGCTACCATAGTCAGCAAATGACATACTAATGTTAACTGGAGCTGACCAAAACTAATAACCTCCTCTATGCAAGACCACAGTTGGAGCGCATCTACTTCCGGTTGTGCGTTCCACAGTTGGAGCGCACACAACTTCCGGTTCCACATCGCTATTCAATCACTGTGCGTTCCACACTGTGGAACGCATAGACTTCCGGACATGCGTTGTACAAAGCATCCTCCGGCTCTGACGCTCCTATTTGCGTTCCACATACCGGAACACGCCTTACTTTGGTTACACCCACCAACAAGTGGCGCCAGTTCTGCCACATTTAAAGAGACCAGTTTTAGTATCACATCACATTATATTGCTCCTGAGGAAGGGGTATCACCCCGAAACGCGTAGAGCCAAACTTCAATAAAGAATTTGAAAAGAAGCCGACCGACTGGGCTGCCTTCAATATTTACTATCTGACGAGCGACTTTGGCGAGGGGGGTCAGTACGGTTTGGTGTCTTGAGCTTATCCAAACCACTCCCCCCTGTGAAGTGAGTACACTCAAGAGTGGAATGCTGTTTTTATGACAAAATGTTTTTATGACAAAATGTTTTATATGACACTCTGAAATATTATATCAAGCACTCTCCGAAATAATTTTATCAAGCACTCTTTATGTGTATATATTGTGGGGAGTCGCTCTGGTAGACAGCGGTGCGGGTGCAGTTTAGAGGCAAAACAAGGAGTCCAGATTGTGCAACAAACAGTGTTTTATTCACACTTGCACACAAAATGAAAAACAGTCTCTTGGTGACAGTTCACACACAACGGAAATAACGTAGCCAAACAAAAACAGTCCAACACAGGTTCAGTCACCTGGGAGGTGTAGGTGCAGGTTCGCACCACGCTGTCGGCCCAGCCGCAGGAGAATCCAGCTTCAGGCAGCCAGGAACAAAATACCTCCTTGCTGAGCTCTTTCCTCCTGGACAGAGAACTCCCAGCCCTGTCAGCAGCTCCAGGATAATCACACTCCTCAGACACAGCTGCTGGCTGCGTTTTATATCCAGCCCAAAACATGGACTGGACCGTGGGGAGCAGCCACCCACCCTACTCTTTAGCTGCTCCCAGTAAGAGCCGGCCCGGATCGGCTTTGCAGCCATGCTATTTAACAAAGTCAAGCAGCACTAGCTGCTGCAGACAAAAACCCGGCTCTCACCTCACCGAGGCCAGCAACCTCGGTGACACGTACCTGCCATCACATATGACACCTTGCACCTTACCACATACCCCCTTTGTTCAACCCTGAGGGGTGAACACACGTGAGGCAGTGGACGCGGACAGGGCATCTGCGTTGCCCTGCAAGCGGCCTGCCCTGTGTTCCACGGAAAACTTGAAATTTTGAAGAGATAGGAACCACCTGGTGACCCGAGCATTCCTCTCCTTGGCCTGACTCATCCATTTGAGGGGGAATGGTCGGTCACCAGACGGAACCTCCTCCCTAACAGGTAGTAGCGGAGAGATTCGAGTGCCCACTTGATAGCCAGGCACTCCCTCTCCACTATACTATACCTGACTCGGGCGGGACTGAGCTTACGGCTCAGGAAGACAACGGGATGTTCTTCCCCGTTGACCTCCTGCGACAGTACCGCACCGAGGCCTACCTCCGAGGCGTCGGTCTGTACGACAAACTCCTTGTTGAAGTCGGGTGTCACCAAAACCGGGACCCACACAGGGCCGACTTCAACGCGGAGAAAGCCTCCTCCGCCTTCTCACTCCAGCTAACCCTCCCAGACTTTCGCCCTTCAACAGGTCTGTCAATGGCGCTGCTATTGTGGCAAAGTGGGGCACAAACCTCATGTAGTAACCTACAATCCCCAGGAACGACTTTACCTGCCTGGTGGTGACCGGTCGGGGCCAGTTACGAATGGCCTCTACCTTAGTTACCTGAGGTTTGATGACTCCCGCCCAATTACATATCCCAGATATTTTGTCTCCTCTAACCCTATGGAGCACTTCTTTGGGTTAGCGGTCAGTCCGGCTTTCCTCAGGGCATCCACTACCGCCTGCACCTTGGGTAAATGGCTTTCCCAGTCGGTGCTGTGGATGACTACATCATCCAAGTAGGCCGAGGCGCACCGACGATGTGGTCGCAGCACTATGTCCATTAACCTTGGAAAGTGGCGGGGCGCCATGCAGGCCAAAGGGTAACACCTTGTAGTGATACAGGCCCTGCGGGGTAACAAATGCGGTTTTTTCCTTAGCCGACTCGTTAAGGGTACCTGCCAGTACCCTTTAGTGAGGTCCAGCACAGAAAAATAACGGGCTTGTCCTAAACTTTCAACCAGCTCGTCTACTCGGGGCATGGGATACGCGCCAAACTTGGATACTTCATTTAACTTGCGAAAGTCGTTGCAGAACCGCAACGTCCCATCCGGCTTGGGTATTAGGACTATGGGACTGGCCCACTCACTTTTCGACTCCTCAATGACCTCGAGCTTCAACATTAACTGTACTTCCTCCGCGATGGCCCGTCGCCGAGCCTCGGGTACCCGGTATGGTTTTAACCGGATCTTGGCCTGAGGCTCAGTGACGATGTCATGTTGGATGAGAGACGTGCGGCCAGGGAGGTCCGAGAACACATCCGTGTTCCGACTGATGAACTCCCTGACTTCCTGAACTTGTTTGGAAGACAGGCTGTCTGCAATTTTTACCGTGGTTACTGCTTCACAGGCCTCGAACTGTGGGGCTGGACCCTTTTCACCTAGAAGCCCTGGCCGGGGGCTGTGGTCGTCGGCTGTGTCCCTATCTTTCCACGGCTTAAGTAAATTCACGTGGTACACCTGCTCGGCTTGCGCCGCCCTGGCTGGTGTACTTTGTAATTTACTTCCCTACCTTCTCGATCACCTCATAGGGGCCCTGCCACCTAGCTAGGAATTTGCTGTCAAGGGTGGGTACCAGAACCAAAACCCGATCTCCCGGATTGAAGTCCCTGCACCCGAGCCTGACGATTGTACACCCTACTCTGGGCTTGTTGCGCTGCCTCCATATGCTCCCGGACCAAGGGCAACACCCTTTCCATCCGGTCCTGCATTTGGGCGACATACTCAATGACACTTTTGTGGGGGACAGGCTGTTGTTCCCACGCTTCCTTGGCGATATCCAACAGGCCCCGAGGGTGTCTGCCATAAAGCAGTTCGAAGGGCGAGAACCCAGTAGAGGCCTGGGGCACCTCTCGCACTGCGAACATGAGATAGGGCAGAAGCAGATCCCAGTCCTTCCCATCTCTAGACACCACCCTCTTTAACATATTTTTTAGAGTTTGGTTAAACCTCTCCACAAGACCGTCTGTTTGCGGATGGTAAACGGACGTCCGTAACTGCTTTATACGCAACAATTTACACAGTTCCCTCATTACTTTGGACATAAAAGGGGTCCCTTGGTCTGTCAGAACCTCTTTTGGCAGGCCCACACGGGAAAACATCTCCATTAACTCTTTGGCAATGAGCTTAGCTGAGGTATGTCGCAGAGGCACCGCCTCCGGATACCGAGTGGCATAGTCGAGAACTACCAGAATGTGTTGGTGGCCCCTGGCAGACTTTGGTACAGGCCCACTAAATCCATCGCGATTCGCTCAAACGGTACTTCAATAATTGGCAGAGGCACCAGGGGACTACGGAAATGTGGCTGGGGGCTAGTTATCTGACAGGTCGGACAGGACTTACAATAATTCTCTACCTCCTTGAACACACTGGGCCAATAAAATCGCTGCAGTATGCGGTCCTGGGTTTTCTGCCACCCCAGGTGTCCCCCAAGAACATGTTGGTGGGCAAGCTCCATGACAAGCTTGCGATACGCTGTGGGCACCACCAACTGTTCAACAGGTTCGCCTCGGATTTGGTCTCACCCGATACAACATATCCTGCAGAACAATAAACCGTGGGAACATTAATTCAGCCCCTGGTTTCTGGGGTTTCCCATCAATTTCCAGCACATTCTCCCAGGCCCTGGTTAGGGTTTGGTCCCGGTGTTGTGCGGTCCCAAAATTTTCCCCGGAGACATTGAGGTCTGCCAACTCAGGTCCCGGTGGCAAGTCCTCCGTGTCTCCCACCATTACACTCAGTGGGGTTGTCTCCCTCTACCGCTGGAGCAGTGGTCACCCCTACCGCCGGCCCTTCAGACTCGGGCTCCCAGGGTTCTGGCCTTCCAGCGGTATCAGGCCACTCTACTAGGGTCACCCCTGTCTCGGGTCCCTCAGATACCTTTATTGCCGGCCACAGCGCTGAAAACCGGGAAGTCCCTCCCAAGTATTAGTTCGTGTGGGAGTTTAGTAGCGACAGCCACCTCGTGGGTCCACCTACCAGCCGCTGTGGACAAAGTCACTAGTGCAGTGGGATAGTCTTTCAGGTCTCCGTGGATGCACAGGACCCCGACTTTACGGCCAGTATACTCCGCAGGCCGTACAAGTGCAGCCCTTACCAGGGAGACTAAACTCCCGGAGTCCAGCAGAGCCACCGCCAGAGAGTCTCCCACCTCTACCTGACACAGGTGGTTATGGTCCTGCACCTCACGGGTGCCAGTTGCGCACAGCTTCCGTGCATACAGGGAGTGACGACCCTCGTAGTTCATATCCATCGGCTCATCCCGATGCGGACAGTCGGCCCTGATGTGGCCTGGCTCCTGACACCTCCAGCATACCACGGGAGGCGGACTCGCAGGGGGTATATTCCGGGCAGGCCGCTCTGTCGCCGGACGCCGGAACTGGGGCAGAGGCCTCCGGGTTTGACTGACCCCTTCCCCGCAAGAGTCCCCTGCAGGTTTCTGGTGGCCTCGTAGCGCTCCACCAGGTCGACTCATCTCCAGGGCATTGGTGGGCGATACCTGGCCGATCCAGTGCTGGAGGGGATAAGGCAGGGCCCTCCAAAAGATGTCCGCCAACAGCCGATCCAGCATGGCAGTGGGACTTAGTAGATCGGGCTGCAGCCACTTTTGCAGCCTGTGCAGCAGATCGTAGAACTGCGGCCTAGCGGGTTCAGTCATTTTAAAGTCCCACTGGTGGACTCTTTGGGCGCGGACCAGCACGTTCACGCCCAGTCTGGCTAGGACCTCTCCTTTCACAGTGTCATAGTCTGCCGCTTGGTCGTCCGACAAGTCGAAAAACACCTGCTGGGGTCCGGAAGCCAGGAACGGAGCGACCACCTCAGCCCACTGGTCACGGGTAACTTTTCCCTCACGGCGACCTTCTCAAAACCGCCAGGTACGCCTCAACGTCGCCTGCGGGGTCATTTTTGGGATCGCCGCACGGACCGCTTCCGGGCATCTTGGACGTGGTGGGACGCTCCTGCCGCCTGTAACGCCATCACATGTTGTAGCAGTAGTTGGTTGGTCTCCCGCTGCTGCACGTTAGCCTCTATGAGAGCCTTCACAGCAGCCTCCATGTTGCCAGAAACTCCTGCTTGCAGCTTTGCTGGCTTAATATATTCCATACACTTTAGAAAAACAAAACTTCGGCGTTCACGCCAGCCTCACTGCGCATGCCCGCATCCGACACCAAATGTGGGGAGTCGCTCTGGTAGACAGCGGTGCGGGTGCAGTTTAGAGGCAAAACAAGGAGTCCAGATTGTGCAACAAACAGTGTTTTATTCACACTTGCACACAAAATGAAAAACAGTCTCTTGGTGACAGTTCACACACAACGGAAATAACGTAGCCAAACAAAAACAGTCCAACACAGGTTCAGTCACCTGGGAGGTGTAGGTGCAGGTTCGCACCACGCTGTCGGCCCAGCCGCAGGAGAATCCAGCTTCAGGCAGCCAGGAACAAAATACCTCCTTGCTGAGCTCTTTCCTCCTGGACAGAGAACTCCCAGCCCTGTCAGCAGCTCCAGGATAATCACACTCCTCAGACACAGCTGCTGGCTGCGTTTTATATCCAGCCCAAAACATGGACTGGACCGTGGGGAGCAGCCACCCACCCTACTCTTTAGCTGCTCCCAGTAAGAGCCGGCCCGGATCGGCTTTGCAGCCATGCTATTTAACAAAGTCAAGCAGCACTAGCTGCTGCAGACAAAAACCCGGCTCTCACCTCACCGAGGCCAGCAACCTCGGTGACACGTACCTGCCATCACATATGACACCTTGCACCTTACCACAATATATATAGATTTGTTTAGCACCTTATGGTATTTTTTCCCATGGTGCACCAGAGGTGGCGCTGTCTTATGGTGATGGTCTAGGTAGAGGGGATATTGTTGGATAAGTTCCAGCATTTGTCTCCTCACAAACCGAACTATATCTATTTATCTCTATATATAGCTCTATATATCCCTTGTGGGTCTTATTGGGTCTATAAATCACCTAGCAGCCTCTCTTTATAATCCAACTTTCAAAATAATTTTCCTAAACCATTCCAGACACTCTGGGCTTTCCTACCCCTGTAGGCGCCTATGCCTGTATTTTTTTGATCACTTGGAATCACCTTCCGCTTGATCTTAAATAACCTCCATTTCTCTCTTCTACATTATTAAGACACCAGGGAAGGTTGAATAAGTAGACTTTTTTTTTTTCTAATAGTCTGTTGTCTTAACCCAGGGTGCATCTTATAGTCAGGTGTATCTTATAGTCCAAACAATGGCACTTATAATTCTGAAATCTTTACGGATAACTCAGTTTCACTGTCTCATGGGACCAGAAGTGGAACTTCTTTTTTAAGCTTTGTATCACCATTTCGGCTGGTAATTCTGCATCAGAACAAGGACCACCCTGTGTTGACAAGGACCACCATTTGATGACTATTTTTGACTGAGTGATCCAACTAGGGGGAGCCATAACTCTGTGAATGGGTTATGTGGAAAGAATTTGGACATGCCTTAGACTTTGTCCCTTGGTTAAGCCTGTGGTAACCAATTTTGTTTAACAGGGTTCACATAATCCCCATGCATTACATCAACATCTGTGGAAATGCCTTAATAAAATGTAACAGAAAAAGAAAGATGGCAACATTATATGTATTCTGGAGATGGAAAGTACACTCCTAAGAAATAAATGAGGCAGAAAAATGCTGTCCCTCCTGTTTGCCCCACCAGCTAACATTTCTTCACTCCAGTGGCAGTGCAGGCATGGCCACTTAAATCATAGTTCAAACATTGCTCCTTCACCAAGCCACCTGGCAGCAGCACCATTTTCAAGTGTCCTCTGCATCAAGATACAGTTGAAAACTACCTTGAACCCTCTGGACTCCAGCCAAACATACTAGTCAGCATGGCTGAAGAGATAGATGGAGAGAGCTCAGCAATACGCCTCCCTCTCCAACGCAGATCATGTAACTGTTAAAGGACCTGCCAGATAAGATCACAAGACCAAATCTGTACAGGTCCTCAAGCCAGAGAATGAAGCTTCAAAGCTCTACAGAGGAGAGGGTGAGTTAGTATGCAAGTATATTAGGCAGGGGCGTAGCTAACGGCTCATGGGCCCTGGTGCAAGAGTTCAGCTTGGGCCCCCCTTCCCTCAGTGCTTTGTGTGTCTTCTTATGCGGCACAAGGGTCTTTTGGCCCCCTCAGGCTCCTGGGCCCAGTAGCGACTGCTACCTCTGCACCCTCTATAGCTACGCCCCTGATATTAGGGCTAGCCTGGGTTCTGTATATGTTTTAGGGGGTCTGGTCTTTATTTAAAGAGTCTATTTTTGTTTAGATGTTCTTAGTCTTTATTTGTTTAGAAGGGCTGTTTTGGGATCTGTACTTATTCGAGGACCTATATTCAGGAGTCAGAGGTGACAGATTTTTGGGTTCATTCTAATGGCATTCTCTTTCCAGTATATGCTATAGAGACAAGATAGCTTATTCTGAGTAGCAGTGAGATTATTGTGATGCTAACTGTATATAGTTTTTATGCTTTGCTACATTTACTAAATAAAAACCTTTTTTAAAAATTGCTTTATGTCCCCATATTCTGAACATTTTTTCCCCATAGATTGAACTGTGTAAAGGCTTGTTTTTGGCAGGGTGATCTTGCTGATAGACAGCATTCTGAATTTATTTGGCTGCTGTTTAGCAAGCTTGCTGCTTACACAGATTATTTATGAGTGAGTCTGGAGGACTTCTAGTTGATAATTACAAAGTGAAGCTCTGATTTTCACATTTAAGCTTTGTTATTGTGCTGATTCATCTCATGGAGTCAATATACGGGGACAACACATTATATATGAACCTATCAAGATAAGAAGAATGTCAAAGTCCATTACACTAAACATGATATGTTAGGTATGCCTTGTATTGTCAGTATTCTATTACATAGTTTAATATTGTTTGCTTTTTCAAAATGCCAATAAATGATAAAATCTGGTCAGCCTGGACTGACTCAGCATAAACCTACATCTTTGTCCTTGAGACTGTCTGAATGATTTCTTCTGTTTTTCTTTTGTTTCTCTTTCGAACTTTTTATTTGATGTGTTTATTTTTTATGATCTAAAAATGTGAATTCAACAAAGAGGGAAATGTAAGAGTTTTTTTCTGTTGATAGCAAACGTGATCACAAATCAGTCACTTCTGAACCCTCGGTTCCTGTCATTTTTTTAAAAGTTTAAATAGTCTAGGACCTCAGGCAAAATTTCAGGGAACTTCCTCCTGTCTAGAAATGTTGTAACAGAATACTCATCACAACGCTTGTCTGTATGTAATGAATCATAAAACCCTTGAAGATATGAACTCTTTCTGAAGGCTCATGTCACAATACAGGCGTCTCTTGTATGAATTTAGTCAAAAGGGATGTGTCATTCTCACTGGACACTACAGTCAAAGGTTATCAATGAAATTCCCTTTCCTTTACAGCCATACATATCATTCAGAATTTTGCAAATGTTTACTATACAACTAGCACTATAACAAGGATACTACATACTGCTTAGGCTGTGTTTACTTCTATATGGTTGGGTGGTATACCTTTTTTTACAACTTTACAGAGAGGTCCAGCAGAAAACAAAACAAAAAACAAATAAAACCCCCAAAACTGGTTTACAGCATTTGTTGTACAACGGGAATCTGTGAGTAATATATGCAACTGATGTATGTGTCAAATGTAAAAAAATGGGAACAGAGCCTTATATAGTAATCATTGCAATCATCATTATGTACAGGGGTAACATCTTTGCATTGCATTACATCATTGCAATCTATGGTATGTTTTTTTTATAACGGGCAATGAACAACTATTTTATCGGTTGTCCCATACAATTCAAGGGAGCCATTTTTTAATAACCTTGTTTTCAGAAAGGCATCCGTAAAAAAACGGATTTAAAAATGGACTGTCTCACCCTTTTTGATGGTCGTTTTTTTTCACTTTTGTGTGATTATGCCCTAAGAATTGACAAACAAGAATAAATGGAACGGATGATGCAATGGTAAGGAGAACGCTGCTCTGACAAGATAATCCAGTGTAATCTAAAGGAATATACTGGAGGTGAAGATCTCCCACACTAGCTAACTGATCATTCATTCACTTGAGTTTTACAGCAGTCTTCCAGGAGTTTAATATGTATGGCCTATCCGACTGACCAGCTGTTTGAAGAGGCTACAGCTCTCCACTGTGCGCCATGGCCTCTTTCTAAGCCACTGACATCACATTCATTGGTCACGTGGCCTAGTTGCAGGTCAGTCCCATTCAAATGAATGGACCTGAGCTGCAGTACCAACCACAACTGCTAAACAATGCAGAAACAACAGGGCTTTGCTTGGTAAAATGTAAGCATGCCGCAGTGCTCACCAGATTACCTCAAAAAGCTGATTGGTGGCGGGGCTGGGAACCTGAGGTGCACCAAGCACAGAGCCATACATTGTATAGTAACTTTGGTTGGTATTGCCTCTCGAGTCCATTCTCTTGAATGAACTGAACTGTGCCTAGGCCATGTGACCGATGAACGTGACATCACTGGCCTAGGATAAGGCAGCAGCTGTCTCACCGGAGTGCTGTGGCCTCTTCATACAGCTGATCGGCAGGGGGTGTCGGATAGGTCATCAATATATGAATCCCACAAAACTCTTTTAAGACTGTGGCTCAAAAGTTGAAAAAATCAGGAATGGATTACCAGGAGGTGGCATGTCCGAAAACTTTTTGATTTATTAATACTAAAGCAAGAAAATGGTGCAAATGTGGATGCAAATCTACACTATATTATAGCTTTCATTTTCTGACTTTAAAAATCTCCAAAATGCGATAAATTTATTAATAGGCATGGGCCTTTTCATGGGCCTTAGCTTTTGTCTTACTAAATCTTATGTGTTTTGCCATTGAAACTATTAACTAAATGGAATAATAAACAAGATGATACATCACTAATGAAATCCTAAAAAATATGTTTACATTCCTATATCAGTATCATGATTAATCCTAATACAGAACATGTGGTATAGTTCACATGTTAGTCTTCTTGTGAACCTTTGAGAACTATAGCTTCACTGTAAGGAAAGGTATTGGGCAATAGTAGATCTGTTAAACCAGATTACTATCTGATGCTCACTTTCTCCAACAATTTGCAGCAAAAACATGTTAAGTGTATAATTTTTCAGACAAAAGTGGCTTGCAGTTTCGTAATGGAAAGCTCAGAATAATGTTCATAAAATACTGCCCAAGGTTCATCAAAATGAAACATACTTAGATATACGTAAAACCTGATTTTCAAGCATGCACTGCATTTCTAACGTTAAATGTGTACCTGTACTTTTGATATGTCATGGAAACTTATCGTTGGGGGTCCAAGTGATGAGATAGTTGGGGGTCCACGTGATGAGACCGCCCAATGATCCCTGAAATGAGGAGACAGAAGCACTTGCACAGAGCGCCCTCGCTCATCGCTGAAAAGAGACAGACTCGACATAGACTTTCTCTGTGAGCATTTCTTTCTCCACATTCTAGTGATTGGTGGGGTCTCAGCACTTGGCCGTTACAATCAAAACCTTGATATGTAACTATAACATATCTAAAGTTTTTTTATATATACAGGGACAATTAAAGGGGTTATCCTGTTTCAAGAATAAATGTCTGATTAGCAAAAATCTATCTGCTGTGGCCCCTCCGATCACAAGATAGGGGCCTGAGTTTCCCAGACATATATGTGCTCTGCCGCTCCATTTAGCTTTATCGGGCTGCCGTATCAGCTATTTCCAGCAGTCCCATAGAGTTGAATTGAGTGGCGCTGATACGCTGATACACCTGTGGCCCTGTCTGTTATGCTGGCTGCCGCCGCCCGCCGCACTGTGAATTAATTTACAATACCTGGCTGTGCTGCTGCGGGCTGTTGGCGGGCGGCGGCTAGTATTCACATATGGGGGCGGAGTCCCGGACCCGGCGGAGGCAGAGAGAGCAGCGCAGGCTGAGTTAACTGTTGACGTCAGATGGTGTAGCTGCTAGCAGATTTACTGGTAAACAACAGAATGGTTGCTGCTTAATCTGCAAACAGCAGAATGGTTGCAAAAATTTATGGAAATAAAAACCAGTTGCATACATGTGGATGGCGTTGTTTCTGCCCCACATGCAAAGAATTCTGCAAGCCCCATTCAGATGAATGAGACAGTCACAGAAATGTATGGAAGAAATGTGCATCTGAATATGCTATGTGTGTATACACTCACCTAAAGAATTATTAGGAGCACCATACTAATACGGTGTTGGACCCCCTTTTGCCTTCAGAACTGCCTTAATTCTCCGTGGCATTGATTCAACAAGGTGCTGATAGCATTCTTTAGAAATGTTGGCCCATATTGATAGGATAGCATCTCGCAGTTGATGGAGATTTGAGGGATGCACATCCAGGGCACAAAGCTCCCGTTCCACCACATCCAAAAGATGCTCTATTGGGTTGAGATCTGGTGACTGTGGGGGCCATTTTAGTACAGTGAACTCATTGTCATGTTGAAGAAACCAAGTTGAAATGATTCCAGCTTTGTGACATGGTGCATTATCGTGCCGGAAGTAGCCATTAGAGGATGGGTACATGGTAGTCATGAAGGGATGGACATGGTCAGAAACAATGCTCAGGTAGCCCGTGGCATTTAAACAATGCCCAATTGGCACTAAGGGGCCTAAAGTGTGCCCAGAAAACATCCCCCACACCAATACACCACCACCAGCCTGCACAGTGGTAACAAGGCATGATGGATACATGTTCTCATTCTGTTTACGCCAAATTCGGACTCTACCATTTGAATGTTTCAACAGAAATCGAGACTCATCAGACCAGGCAACATTTTTCCAGTCTTCAACAGTCCAATTTTGGTGAGCTCGTACAAATTGTAGCCTCTTTTTCCTATTTGTAGTGGAGATGAGTGGTACCCGGTGGGGTCTTCTGCTGTTGTAGCCCATCCGCCTCAAGGTTGTGCGTGTTGTGGCTTCACAAATGAGTGGTTATTTCAGTCAACGTTGCTCTCCTATCAGTTTGAATCAGTCGGCCCATTCTCCTCTGACCTCTAGCATCAACAAGGCATTTTCGCCCACAGGACTGCCGCATACGGGATGTTTTTCCCTTTTCACACCATTCTTTGTAAACCCTAGAAATGGTTGTGCGTGAAAATCCCAGTAACTGAGCAGATTGTGAAGTACTCAGACCGGCCCGTCTGGCACCAACAACCATGCCACGCTCAAAATTGCTTAAATCACCTTTCTTTCCCATTCTGACATTCAGTTTGGAGTTCAGAGATTGTCTTGACCAGGACCACCCCCCTAAATGCATTGAAGCAACTGCCATGTGATTGGTTGACTAGATAATTGCATTAATGAGAAATAGAACAGGTGTTCCTAATAATTCTTTAGGTGAGTGTATATATATATATATATATATAATATATATTTAGGTATAATCTGCCATAATGTTTAGTAATGGCTCCAATTAGACTGCTTAATCACCACCACAGTGAGTTAGTCTCTAGGACAATATCTTTTTATATGTACTTTTTAAAACAAGAAGGATGTCAGTGCACATTACCATACATGTGAAATATTATGTAAGTCTTGTCAGTGAACCACATTCTATATTTCAATAATGTTTGCTTTTCATTAAGGTCGGTAAATGTCACTAAGTGATAGAATCTGGCAATTATAACCTTGAGTTTGTCTGCGTGTATTATTACTTTCTATTCATGTTAAAAAACACTGAAAATTATATAGAAATTCCAACAATCAGAAATGATAAAATATGATCTATACATTAACCAGTTAAAGAGGTTATCCTATGATTAATTGAAAAAAAAAATTAATCTGATATCATATATTACGTGACAGTTTCTTTCTAACAAACTCATAACCAGCCCTGTACCTCATGTGGATTTAAAGATCTCACCATTCATTGCTCCAATTGCTCTGCTAGATTTATTTCAAGTTGGCAGATTAGGGGCGTGCACTTTCTCAGGAGGTGTGTCCTTTCTACTGCAACTGGTGGCAGTTGAAGGATGGTACTGAGCATGTGCTTCCATCTCAGTGAGCAGGACAGAGAAATTAGAAAATGCACAAACAACTGGTGGCGCTATACAGATAGATTTCAGTGAATAACTCAGTGGCAATACTAAATATTTAATTATATACAATTTCAAAAGTATTCAGATCCAGGTGCTGGTTTGAAAAATGTGGAATATTTTTCACGGGAAAACCCCTTTAACTGTAACAATGTAATTTTCCAGAATAAATGCTTAATTGCAAGAAAACCATGTTTGTCCATGACTCTTAAAATTGGCAATGAATAAGGCTAAATTTTATCAATTATATCAGTGGTAGTGGAAGGTGTAATAAGTAAGTGTACAGCACTGAAGAGGTTAAAGTTGAAAAAAGTATGGGTAGTTGTAATACAATCAAGGCTAACGTATACAATCTCAACAATTCAGGTTTGCGCCCCCTTAATAACCAATTAAAAACTTGCAAAAAGGGGGACGCTAAAAGTAAATAAAAAAAAAAATACATTATTAACCCCTTCAGGACCCTGCAGTTTTTCACCTTAAGGACCAAGCCGTTTTTTGGAAATTTGACATGTGTCACTTTATGTGGTAATGACTTTGGAACACTTTTACTTATCCAAGCCATTCTGAGATTGTTTTCTCGTGACACATTGTACTTCATATTAGTAGTAAATTTCATTCAACATTTTTGGTTTTTATTTAAAAAAGTTCAATTTCTTTGCTTTTAAAACAGATAGTGATACCTCATATAGTAGTTATTACTTTACATTTCCATATGTCTACTTTATGTTTGGATCATTTTGTGAATGCCATTTTATTTTTTGGGGACGTTAGAAGGCTTAGAAGTTTAGAAGCAAATCTTGAAATTCTTCAGAAAATTTCCAAAACCCTCTTTTTAAGGACCAGTTCAGGTCTGAAGTCACTTTGTGGGGCTTACATAATAGAAACCACCCATAAATGGCCCCATTTTAGAAACTACACCCCTCAAGGTATTCAAAACTGATTTTACAAACTTTCTTAACCCTTTAGGTGTTCCACAAGAATTAATGGAAAATGTAGGTGACATTTCAGAATTTCACTTTTTTTGGCAGATTTTCCATTTTAATCCATTTTTCCCAGTAACAAAGGGATAACAGCAAAACAAAATTCTATATTTATTACCCTGATTCTGTAGTTTACCGAAACAGCTCATATGTGGTCATAAACTACTGTACGGACACACAGTAGGGCGCAGAAGGAAAGGAGCGAGCGCCATGTGGTTTTTGGAGGGCAGATTTCACTGGGATAATTTTAAGTTGCCATGTCCCATTTGAAGACCCCCTGATGCACCCCTAGAGTAGAAACTGCCAAAAAGTTACCCCAGTTGGAAAACTATACCCCTCAAGGTATTCAAAACTGATTTTGCAAACTTTGGTAACCCTTTAGGTGTTCCA
The DNA here is from genome assembly GCA_033119425.1 of Bufotes viridis. Taxonomy (NCBI): domain Eukaryota; kingdom Metazoa; phylum Chordata; class Amphibia; order Anura; family Bufonidae; genus Bufotes; species Bufotes viridis. The sequence continues at coordinate 177,916,774 of CM065592.1, forward strand.
CAAGAATTAAAGGAAAATGTAGATGAAATTTCAGAATTTCACTTTTTTGCCAGATTTTCCATTTTAATCCATTTTTTTCGGTAACAAAGCAAGTGTTAACAGCCAATCAAAACTCAATATTTATAACCCTGATTCTGTAGTTTACAGAAACACCCCATTTGTAAACTTCTGTACAGACACGCAGCACGGTGCAGAAGGAAAGGAGCACCATGTGGTTTTTCGAGGACAGATTTCACTGGGATAATTTTAAGTTGCCATGTCACATTTGAAGACCCCCTGATGCACCCCTAGAGTAGAAACTCCAAAATATGTATCCCATTTTGGGAAATACAGGATACACTTTTTGTGAGGAAAGGTTACAAAAAACAGCTGTTTTGGCACCATTTTTATTGTTTGTTATTTACAATGTTCATCTGACAGGTTAGATCATGTGGTATTTTTATAGAGCAGGTTGTTACGGACATGACAGTACCAAATATGACAAAATAAAGCATGTTTGAAAATTTTTTTTAGTGTCTCCATAGTTTGTTTTTATTTTTTGGGTGATTGTCTTAGGTAGGGTCTCATTTTTTGCGGGATGGGATGACGATTTAATGGGTACTATTTTGGGGTGCATATGACTTTTTGATTGCTTGGTACTACACTTTTTGTGATGTAATATGCCAAAAAATTGCTTATTTGAAAGTTTTTTTTCCCCAGTGCTTATCTGAGGGGTTAGATCAAGTGACATTTTTATACAGCAGGTTGTTATGGACGTGGCAATACTTAATATGTCTACTTTTTTATTTATTTAAGTTTTACACAATAACAGCATTTTTGAAACAAAAAAAAATCATGTTTTAGTGTCTCTATATTCTGAGAGCCATAGTTTATTTTTATTTTTTGGGCGACTGTCTTATATAGGGTCTATTTTTTTGCCGGATGAGATGATGGTTTGATTCATACTATATTGGCGTGCGTATGACTTTTTGATTGCTTCGTATTTCATTTTTTGTGATGTATTGTGCCAAAAAGATGCTTTTTTGTCACCATTTTTATTATTACATTTTTTTACAGTGTTCACCTGAGGGGTTAGATCATGTGATATTTTTATACAGAAGGTCATTACAGATGTGGCAATACCTAATATTTTTTTATTTCTTTTATTTAAGTTTTAACACAATAAAAGCATTTTTGAAAGAAAAAAATCATGTTTTTGTGTCTCCATATTCTGAGAGCCATAGTTTTTTTTTTTTGGGCGATTGTCTTAGGTAGAGTCTCATTTTTTGCAAGATGAGATGACGGCCTAAATGGTACTATTTTAGGGTGTGTATGATTGTTTGATCGCTTGGTGTTACACTTTTTGTGATGTAAGGTGACCTAAAATGGCTTTTTTGACACCGTTTTTTTTTTTTTTTTTTTTTACAGTGGTCACCTGAGGTCATGTGATATTTTAATAGACCTGGTTGTTACGGACACGGCGATACCTAATATGTATACTTTTTATTTTTTTCACTTTTGCCACAATAAAAGCATTTTTGAAACAAAAGAAATCATGTTTTAGTGTCTCCATACGTGTCTCCCTAAGGGGCTGGATCTCACAGGCTTCCGTAGAAGGCAAACCCCAATGCCTATGGAAGACATTGGGCAGCCTTCTCTTCCATCAGGTACCCGTCAGTGCAGCGCGGGGACCCGATGGAGATGCGGAGGGTACCTGTACCCTCTGTAAAGCCTCTGCATTCCATGGTCAGCTTTGACCGCAGCACACCAATGCCGGTTGACTGCTGTGTCCGTGCCTCTGCTGTGTCTTGCACTCGCCCAATCAGCCTGCAGTACATGTACGGCACTGGTCCTTAAGTCACGTCCACCAGTGCCGTACATGTATAGCGATGGTCCTCTACGGGTTAAACCAAAACTCAATTGGGAAAAGGTGAATAAAACCAGTGCTATTCGCACCAATGTAGATGGTGCTCAGGAGTATAACTGACTACCCCTTTAGATACTATACCTGTCCCTAGGCTAGATAAGTAAAAAGATGGTGCAGAAATGTTAGGAAGCAAAAATTTCTAAAAGTTCCAAATGCGTCGAGCCTCGGACATTGTTTGATGTGTAGCCTGTTAGAGCAATGAGAGCAACTTTTAAGATCCTGTAGATACATTTCAATGGAGGACTGTATTGGCTGATTGCCAGCTGCATGTATTGCAGTATGGGTGGTAAATTAGCCTGTGCTTTCACCATTAATTAGAGAGGTGTGGGCACTGTATTGAAGGTTAACAACAGTCTCTATTGAAAACAACTTGAATATTGGCAGTGATTATGGATATTTGGGTTTGATACCAATACCCTGAGTTGTGTCAATTTTTGCTTGCTAACATTTTTGCACCATCTTTTTACTTATCTAGCTAAGGCTATTTAGGGGAGTCCGTCAGGCTGTTCTGGCGGTTGAACAGCCTGTTGGATCCTTCCTGCTGCTAGTTCATGTGTGCCCCCGGACTGCCACTCAGTCCCCATTGACTATAATGGGGGTGAGGGCGGAGTTCTGGCGGCAGCACGGCCGCACACGGCAAGAGGCCGCCGGACTAAAAGTACTGCAGGTTGTACTTTTAGTCCGGCAGCCTCTCGCTGTTCTGCTGCCGGAACTCCACCCCTGTTCCCATTATAGTTGATAGGGACGGAGTGGCAGTCCGGGGGCACATGTGAACTAGCGGCAGGACGAATCCGACAGGCTGTTCACCTACCGAAAAAATATAAAAAAAAAAACAAAGTCTAAGTGCACGGTAGTATAACAGTGGTTGGGTGAGGCCGGTATACATGTCCATTCTGCATAAGGTACAAACAAGTCCTGTGGGATCCATGCCTGGTTCTTTTTAATAAACGAAAGCTTGCCCACATTGTCTGCGGACAGGTGGCTGCGCTTGTCTGTGATAATGCCACCAGCCATGCTGAACACACGTTCAGACAATACAGTGGCTGCAGGGTAGGCCAACACCTCCAAGGCGTAAAGGGCAACCTCAGGACATGTGCCCAATTTGATGACCCAGAAGTTGAATGGGGCAGACCCAGTGGCGTAGCTAGAAATGATTGGGCACCACAGAAAATTTTTGAATGGGGCCCCCCTCCCCCAGTAATTTTTGCGCAAACCCCTTCCTTTCATGTCGCCATGCCTGTGGCTACTAAAGATCGCTCTCTTAGACCAGGCCCAGCAGCTGTTTCATTCGCTTTCTACACTGTCTATACTGCCACTGTATATAATCTCATTGTATAATACTGTTAGTCCTCCTCCTGAATGTCCCCTTTCTAGGTCACGGCCCCAAAGCAGTTGCTTCCCCTGCTTCCCCTGTAGCAATTCCCCTAGGCAGACCCATCAGTCAGTACGTGTACTCTTCCACCATGTTGCTGAAATGCTGCCTCCTGCTAAGATGTTCCAGATCTGCTGGTGGTGCAGGTTGTTGTGGTGTGATGACAAAGCTTTTCCACATTTTTCCCATGCTAACCCTGCCTTCTGAGGTTTTGCTGGTGACCCAGCTGCATTGGCGACTTCTTCCTCCTCCTCCTCTGCCTTCACCTTGTGCTTCCACTGAGTCCCCGGTGTCAGGTGTGAATGCCATCAGCAGTGTATCTACTAGCGGGCTCATCTTCCTATTACACTACAGTGAGGGAATTAAGAACGGCATGTTGTCCTTGTAACGGGGATTCAGCAGGGTGGCCACCCAGTAATCAGCACAAGTTAGAATGTGGCAGTAATTCGGCGGTCGTTGAGCATGCACTGCAGAATGTAGTCGCTCATGTCTGCCAGGCGGCCCAGAGGCAAGGACAACCTGTCCTCTTTGAGGGAGGTATATCGTCTGTGTCCTCTGTATCCCCCAGCGTTCCTCCTACTCCTCTTCCTCATCCTCCAGAACTGTGCCCTGACTGGACAATTGTGTTCCAGGCCAGGGCCTATGGTGGTGCAGATACCTACCCTCCGAGCCACTTGTATTTGGTTGGCCTTAAGTTAAGGATAAGGCGTGTATATAGTTTTGTTTCTTTATATGGTTAGTTTAGCGGCCTTATAGTTATTTTAATATGTTTTTAAGTAAATTTATAAATAGTTTGTTAATGGTTTGAGGGAAAGGGGGGGGGGGTTTGAGTGTGTAGGGTGTTAGGCTGTTTGGGTTTATTTTCCATCCGCTTTCTACACTGTCTATACTGCCACTGTATCTAATTTCATTGTATAATACTGTTGAGGGGGGCCTGACAAAGTCTTTTAGTTCTCCTCCTCCTCCTGGATGGGCCCCTTCAAGGTCAGGGACCCAAAACAGTGTGCTTCCCACGCTTCCCTGTAGCTACGCCCCTGGGCAAACCCATCAGTAAGTATGTGTACTCCTGTAGGCTTCCTTATAAACACTCATACCTAGCTTTCACCACAATGTCACACCACCTGAAGACCAAATACATAAAAAATATGCCACCCCATGCTCTACTGACAAGAAGTGGACGTTTTCTCAAAAAAGAGAAAATAATATCTATAAAAAAACAATAATATGCCATTAAACATAAAAATGTTGTCCGCCCCCTGGCGAGTCAAATGTTGTCAAGGCACATCTAAAAAAAGGAAAAAACGGAAAAAAGAAGAAAAAAGGACTATTAATCATAGAAATATGAAAAGAAAAATTATTATAGACGTACTGCAAAAAACTTGCTATCACATTAGTGCTGATTGAGAGAACACCAGCAGTGGAGGGCAAGCCATCCACCATACGCTTACAGTGATTGGAGATCAGCGTGTTATTGTAGTCAATTTGAAATTTACCTCGAGTCCCCTGGGTTTCAACATGTTTAATCAAAAGATCCATTGAAGCTCTTTTTTATTCAAAATTACCACCTCTCCTTAATGGGGGGACATGGTCAATTTTCTGGAACCGCAGCTGATGTTCACTATGTTTGTGTTCAGAGAAATGTTTGGGCACTGGTAAATCATGACGCTTCTTGCGAATAGTATACCGACGTTGGTTAAGTCGAGTCTTCAAATCAAAACTAGTCTCACCCACATAAAGTATATTACAGGGGCAAAAAAGTACATAAATGACATGATCACTGTCACATGCCAGAAAATGCTTAATAGGGAATGTCTTTCCCGTGCCACAACTCAAGCAAAGGAAGCAATCAGATTTCCATGTGGACAGAAAAGTCTGTGTAGGGCTCAGATTATATGATACATCAGCAGATACCAATTGCTCCCTAAGATTCCTGGATCTGCGATAAGAGAATAAGGAGGATTTGTGAATTCAGGAACACCAGAGAGCATAGGCCAATGGCGTTTGATAATAGAATTAAAGTGCACATGCACAGCTGCCCTCTATTCATTTCTATATATATATATATATATATATATATATATATAAAACATATGATCTATCATTCACAATAGATGATTATCAAAGCTTATCTATTCCTTCCTTGTACAATGACTTCTGCACAGGTCACAGAACATGCCTAGAAGTAGTGGATTGAAGCAGTGGACATGCTCATTTAAGTGTAGCTTTCTTTACATTAAAGGGGTTGTCTCACTTCAGCAAATAGCATTCATCATCTTGATAAAGTTAATACATGCCACTTACTGATGTATTGTGATTGCCCATATTGCCTCCTTTGCTGGCTGGATTCATTTTGTCATTTTTTTTTTGTCATTCATTATACACTGCTGATTTCCATGGTTACGACTGTCCTGAAATTCATCAGTGGAGGCTGTGTTTGCACACTTTAGGGATACTTTGTGAAATATAATGTGAGTGCCATCACTGGCGGATCCAGAGAATGTGGGCAGCAATGGCAATGGCGGACGCAGGGCACAGGGAGATGAACGCTTCCACAGTGGAAGCATTCATCTCCACAGTCATCTGTATCGCCCTCCTCAGGACAGTGATACAGATGGCTATCCTGTGGCGGGGCAGGGGAGGGAGGCGTCTCCCTTCCCAGTTCCTCTGATAGGCTTTGGGCCTTGTGCCGTCATCGTGCCGGGAGCACAGGCCGGAAGAGGCCTGCATCGCATTGCTGCCATGGAGGTAAGTATAAGTGTTTTTTTTTTTATAGGAGGCACTTGTTACTGGGACATGATGGGTAGGGAAGAGGGAAAGGCACTTGTTACTGGGACATGATGAGAGGGGGGGGGGAGGCACTTGTTACTGGGACATGATGTGTGAGAAGCACTTGTTACTGGGACATGATAAGGGGGAGAGGCACTTGTTACTGGGACATGTTGAGGGGGAGAGGCACTTGTTACTGGGACATGATGAGGGGGAGAGGCACTTGTAGCTGGGACATGATGTGGGGGGGAGGGAGAGGCACTTGTTACTGAGACAAGATGTAAGGGGGGAGAGGCACTTGTTACTGGTACATGATGGGGGGGAGAGGCATTTGTTACTGGCACATGATGGGGGGAGAAGCACTTGTAACTGGCACATGATGGGGGGGAGAGGCACATGTTACTGGACCATGATGAAGGGGAGGCACTTGTTACTGGGACTTGATGGGGAGGAGGCACTTGTTAATGGGACATGATGAGGGGGAGGGGAGGCACTTGTTACTGGGACATGATGAGGGGGGGGCACTTGTTACTGAGACATGATATAAGGGGAGGGAGGCACTTGTTACTGGCACATAATGAGGCGGGAGAAGCACTTGTTACTGGCATATGATTGGGGGGAGAGACACTTGTTACTGGCACATGATTGGGGGGGACAAGGCACTTGTTACTGGCACATGATTGGGGGGGAGAGGCACTTGTTACTGGTACATGATGGGGGGTGAGGCATTTGTTACTGGCACATAATGGGGGGGAGAGGCACTTGTTACTGGGACATGATTGCGGGAGAGAGGCACTTGTTACTGGCACATGATTGGCGGGTATCTATGGAGGCACTTCTTACTGGCACGTTATTGGGGGCACTATTGGGGACCACAGCGGTACAGTATTGGGGGTAGTAGGATGTTTTGTCCAGAAGATGGGAGGATGATGGAAAAGTAGTAAACTACGTTTTGTTTTTTTGTCAAACTGCAGAGACGAAAAATGGTGGTCTGTTCTGAAGGTCTGAAAGGAGAAGATGAGGAAAAAGAACATCTACATCAAAGGAGACATCACTGGGTGTAAGAGGTATGGGGCACTGTATTACCCTGTATTCCTGTGGTGATGGGAGCAGGGGCGTAACGATCGTGGGAAGTGCCCCTCCCGAGACCAGGCTCTAGATCCACCACTGAGTGCCATATAGTCATCTTACTAACACATTCATTAACAGTAACCATAAAGTGGCCATCAATCGACATTGATGTTTGTATGGTGAAATAAACAGGAAGTTCTTACAAGTGCCTGATATGTTAATTTACTAATTTACTAACAAGAAACTTTAAAAAATGTCCAATAAATTCTGATTGGAAAGATTTCAGCTACCGTATTTTCCGCCCTATAAGACGTACCGGCCCATAAGACGCACCTAGGTTTTTGAGGAGGAGAATAAGAAAAAAAATATTTTTAACCAAAAGGTGTGCTTTTGGTGGGTTTTGAACTAATGGCCGCCTGTGGATGACACTGTTATGGGGGATCTGTGGATGGCACTGTTATGGGGGATCTGTGGATGGCACTGTTATGGGGATCTGTGGATGGCACCGTTATGGTGTGGGGGATCTGTGGATGATACTGTTATATATACAAAATATACATACAAACACAGAAATGCAACAGCACTCTGCAACCAGCACTCTGCCCTGCCTCTATGCTAGAAGCTATCAGAGGTCGTTAGTGTACATTTTGATCAAAAAGTAATAAGCCACTCGCCACGTCAAGGCCGCCTCTATGAGTGGTCCTAACGCTAAATCCTACCTGTTATGGGTCACAACAGCCACATAGAATACAGGGAGTGCGGGCCCAGCATGCATGCTCGGATCAACCATGCTTATTAACCCTTTCTCGTGCCATAACAGCCTCCATTAGATCCAGGGATGCAGGTACCAACATGCATGCTGAGCCCACTATATACTCATCCTGGAACAAGATGGTTACTAGCAGGTACTATGAATGCAAGTTCAGTTTTTATACTTACTGTGATTAAAACCAGCCTCTAGGGCAGACAAACTAGTCAGGTGTGCACGACTGAAAGGAGGTGCCACACCTCCAGCATATACTACACAGAAACACAAGGAGGGGTCAGTCAGCACGCTCCTGCATGCAGGTGCACGCAGCTATGGCAAAATATACATACAAACACAGAAATGCAACAGAACTCTGCAACCAGCACTCTGCCCTGCCTCTATGCTAGAAGCTATCAGTTGTCGTTAGTGTACATTTTAGTGTACATCTGTTTAGTATATGTTGGAGGTGTGGAAGCCTTCTTTTCAGTCGTGCATACCTGACTAGTTTGTCTGCCCTAGAGGCTGGTTTTAATCAGAGTAAGTATAAAAACTGAACTTGCATTCATAGTACCTGCTAGTAACCATCTTGCTCCAGGATGAGTATATAGTGGGCTCAGCATGCATGTTGGTACCTGCATCCCTGGATCTAATGGAGGCTGTTATGGCACGAGTAAGGGTTCATAAGCATGGTTGATCCGAGCATGCATGCTGGGCCCTCACTCCCTGGATTTTATGTGGCTGTTGTGACCCATAACAGGTAGGATTTAGCGTTAGCACCACTCATAGAGGCGAACTTGACGTGGCGAGTGGCTTATTACTTTTTGATCAAAATGTACACTAACGACCTTTGATAGCTTCTAGCATAGAGGCAGGGCAGAGTGCTGGTTGCAGAGTGCTGTTGCATTTCTGTGTTTGCACTGCTATATATTGTGTCATCCACAGATCCCCCACCTCATAATAGTTCCATCCACAGATCCCCCATAACAGTGCCATCCACAGATCCCCCACCCTATAATATTGCCATCCACAGCTCCCCCACCCCATAATAGTGCCATCCACAGATTCCCTATAGAGGGGCCCCCGCCGCTCACTATCTACAATACCATAGCCTACAAGTGTGAATAACTTTCACTAAACTTGGCTTCCCTATTTAGTAACACTGCTTACTAACCAGCTCCTGTAGCGTTACAGGCACATGATGTCAGGGAGTTACGCTGCCGCCCATCCCCGCCGCATTTGACAGCCTCCAGCCCCTCCTCCCTCCCCGCTGATACATCGCAGTGATGCAGCATTCGCTCCATAAGACGCAGGGACATTTTTACCCCACTTTTTTGGGGAAAAAGTGTGTCTTGTGGGGCAAAAAATACGGTAGTTGAATCAAGTATAGTAATTTTTGAAGTAGACATAGACAAGGGCACCAGCCGTGGGAACTCCACATTGCGGTGTAGACCTACTGACTTCGATGAGTCCCTGGTGGCTGCACAGAGCCACTGAACCGGAAGCCCACAGAAGGGCCGGTACCTACGGTTTGCGTTCTGCAACATGGGCACGGCAGCACCATGGTCGTGTGACTCTACCCTTAATTTGTTCTTAACTATATTAGATAAGTTAGATATTTATTGGGTAAAATATTTTTTGCTGGTTTTATATTTTTATTTTTTTATTTTTTTATATTCTCTTGGCTACTAACATATAAAACCATAAGAAATTAAAATTATATTTGAACATATATGACTATGCACTTATTGCCTGACAACAATGATTTATTAGGGGCTTTACCATGGGAAATTTTGTATTTTCTGTAAGTTTCCCTTAAGTACAGAGTAAACAGCATGGATTACAATAATTCTTAGTTTGTAACGTGTTCCAATTATATTTTTCTCTGATTTTCCTAAATGGTCGATGCAAATGACAGTCAGTATCATTTTCAAGTAATTAACCATTAGAGTATTAATCAAATTTTATTGAACAAACCTCCCAATGATAACATTTTTTTTTTTACAAATTAAAACACTCAAAATGTACCAAATTATTATGCACAATAGAGTTTCTAAACATTTTTATGTTGTAAAGAACTGAAATGGTCATTTGTTGAATTTGCAGCATTATGAGGTCAAGTTTACTAAAATCAAAAGCTATTTCAAACACAAACATCTTAACAGGCCAAGTTATATGTTAACATAGGACCCCTTCTTTGAAATTACAATTCTTGAATGATTGGATCAGTTGAACTTGTGAGTTTTTGGAAAGTTACTCCTTGAATTTCTTTGCAGGATGTCAAATTAGCCTACCAGAGCTGCTGTTTTGATGTGGACAGCCTACCATCCTCATAGATCTTTTGCTTAAGGATACGTCATAGATTCTTAATTGGGTTGAGGTCCGGGGAGGATGGTGGCCACACCATAAATTTCTTTCTTTTTATGCCCAAAGCAGACAATGAGGTAGAGGAATTCTTTGTAGCATGAGATGGTGCATTGTCATGCATGAAGATGCATTTCTGCACCATGGAAGAAAAGGGTCAGTCATAAACTCTATATACTTTTCTGAAGTCATTTTCATATCTTCAGGGACCCTAAATGAAACTACCAGCTCTTTCACCATGATTAGGGTCCAAAACATGACTTGCTGATGTTGCAGCCTTGTTGAGACATAGAGGCCATCCACCATCTATCCACTACTCCATCCATCTGGACTATACAGGGTTGCATAGGTCCTGATGTTGGGTGTTGAAAATGAATTAAAGTGGAAGAACCACAGGTGGAATGTATTGTAAGGGTATTTTTAAGTACTGATTGGTTCTGTTCCCTTTAATTCTTTTTAATACTCTGTGTAATAATTTACAAGTTTGCTTGTAATCAAGTGGGTTAGAGATAGTACCCAACCCCCATTGTGCTGATAAGCAAAATTCCTGAGTGATCTCAGAGACATGCGTGCTGCACACTGGAGGAGGGGCTAACAGGTTTAAACTCTGTGACACACATTCCCTCAGGAGAGTCCATTGAATACTTCTTCCTAGATAGGACGTAAGTATGACTTGCCCTATGTCTTATACACGCTGGGGTGTTGGTCATGTGTTATAACGTGGTAGACAGCCATGGGTTATAGCATGATCCATGGTGTCTCCACCCCATTCAGGCTAGTGATGTTTATTTACTTTTTATTATTCTGTATGTGATTTTTTTTCTGTTATCATATATTTAATCACACACTTAGTAAATATGTTTATTCACAAAGCCTACGTAAGCTTATTAATTCTCAAATCTTTAGAATTCACGTTACGTTACACATGGCACTCATCAACAAACAAGTTAGAAAATTAGTTTTCATGTATGTCTGGGCCCACTGCAATTGTTTGTGAGCACTGGTTAGGGATGGCCGAATAGTAGGTTTATGCACCACTGCAAGCCTCTGGAGGATCCTACACCTTGAGGTTCACCGGACTCCATAGGCACCGGCAGCTTGAAATACCAGTTTGATGCTTTGTAATGGCATTTTATCAGCTTCTCTCTTAATCCGATGAATTTGTCTGGCAGAAACCTTACTCAATACCCCTTTATCTGCACAAACCCGTCTGTGCTCTGAATCAGACACAAAACTCTTCACAGTATGATTATCACGCTTAAGTTTTTCGTGAAATAGTGAATATTTTCATATCTTGTCCAAGGTATTGCACTATTTGATGCTTTTTGGCAGCAAAGAGATCCTTTTTCTTTCCCATATTTCTTGAATCCTGTGGCCTGCTTAATATTGTGGATCGTCCATCTTAATTCGTTTTTCTTTAATTGGGCTTACCTGGCAAACTAATTATCACAGCTGTTTGATATTGATTTCAGTGATCCAAAGAGCCATGAGACAATACCATCCATGAATTTAAATGAAACACAAAAAATGTATCTTTATGACACTTAAATGGTCAGCATTATATACACAAGCTCCGACTTTCTGGCTCATAAGGCTGAGGAAGGTCTATGATGAAACTTTCTTAAAAAATATCAGCATTAGTGTTGAGCGAATCAAAGTTTACGAAGTGGAATTCCTCCTGAATTTCAGGAAAACTTTGATTTGTTACAATGACGAATTTCCTGGCACTTTAAATTGGGGTGATACACCTATCTCATTGTCCTGTTTGTGGCATGTCCACATTGATCCATAGATAAGCAATTCTATTAGGCCCTGATTCACAAATTGGGGTAATACACCTGTCTCATTCTACTGTTTGAGGCGTGTCCACATTGATTAATAGATAAGCAATTCTATTAGTCCCTGATTCACATATTGGGGTGATACACCTGTTTCTACTGTTTGTGGCCTGTCCACATTGATATTTAACCACTACTGTTAGCCAAACAGTTATTGTGATTTAGTGTTACAGAGCTGTCGTATTTATCACTGTGTAGGCAGTTCAAATAAATTGATTGTTCACACAGCAGAGTTGCCCACGGGTTGATCGTCCTTTTTTTGTTGGAAAAATTATTCTTTTATCTGAAAAATTATTCTTTTAGCAAAAACATTAGTCTTGTAGCAAGATAATTAGTTTTTTACCAAATAAATTAGTCTTTTACCAAATAAATTAGTCTGCTACAGTATCACAGTCCCCGATCGCAATGATGAACGACATTGAGCAGGTAACTCGCAACCGTTGGCAAAGATCCCTTCAGAACAGCGCATGCAGCCCCACACATGTAAGGGCATCACAGAATGCTGAACACCACTTGGCCCTCCAGGAAGTTCGACACAGTAGCGTTCAATTAGCGTCATTATTAGGCCAAAGTTACTGATCAAAGGAAGAGCGTTTTAACTGCAGCAACTTTAATTAGATGTTATTGGACACCTGACTGTTTCCCCTACAAGGCTAAGAAGGCATAACCTGCATCTGTCGGTGCAGGGTAGACACACGACAATCCCTTCAGTTTATTGCGTGTGAGTCCCCAGACATGTAAGGGCATCACAGAACAGTTAGTGCGGAACACCACTTGTCGTTCGAAGATGTTGGATGCAGACCGCATGGGTTCAAATAACTCCTTATATTTGGGTTATAACCAGATGGGCCGAACTTGCTGGATGGAGTAAACATAGCAGCTGGATTATTGCCATTAGGGAGGAGTCTAATTTATCGGAAAGAACCACACACATTTCTCCACCAACTCAACTTAAATTCATGGTAGCTAATACATTCTTTTAGTTAAAAAAATAGTCTGCATCGTTATTGCATTCATTTATGGTCATAACTACAATAGTATTACCAGACAAATCGCTCCACCAACTGGACCCAAATTCATCATTCCTAGCTAACACATTCTGCTATCTAAAATTTGATTCTGTATCACTCTGAAAGCCAGAACAAACTTTAAACAAATTCTATGACACTTTTAACCCATGTGGATCCCTCCATAAGGTCTGGGATCCCTCCATACCATGAACTTAATGGTATTTTGCTTTTAACATGTGTTTGGGTTAAAACCAGATGGGCTGAAATTGCTGGATGGATCAAACATGGCAGCTGGATTATTGCCATAAGGGAGGAGTCTCACTGGTTAGCATAATGAACCACACAAATTGCTCCAACACAACTCAACACAAATTTATCGTAGCTAATACATTCTTTTAGACAGTGTTTTGTTCAGAATTTGATTAGAATTTGTAAGTCAAAAAGCAGGAGTGGGTCCAAAACACATATGAGATGCAAATAATTCCATTACATTTTATCTCTGTTTTGAACCCACTCCTGTTTTTGGCTTACAATTACAATGAACAGTAGCAGCCTTACTGCTGCCCCCTCTCCCCACTCTGTCATGGGGTCACTTTTGTCTTTGTTACTGCCACTGCTATTGCTGCTGCCACCATCCCCACTCTGTCATGGGTTCACTATTGTCACAGTTACTGCCAATGCTGCCACCACCGTCCCCACTCTGTCATGGGGCCACTACTGCCGCTGCCACTGTCCCCACTCTGTCATGGGGCCACTACTGCCGCTGCCACTGTCCCCACTCTGTCATGGGGCCACTACTTGAATCTTGGGGCACTGCACAGTTAAGTCCAAGGCGATAAATTAGACCTGACGCTTTTACTGACCTGTAATACTGACTCACAGTAATTCCACAGCTAACAGAAGGGATGACCTATGAATCTTGGTGCCTTGCACAGTGATGTAGATAGCGATAAATTACAACTGCCTGTAATATTAATGGCACAGTACCTACAGAACAGATTAACTATGAATGGGGTGCACTAGAACGTTAAGGAAGATTGCAAAACCCTCTCCCTGGTCTCTGCAGCTTAAGTTCCAAGCCTTCACACTGAGATTGGACCACCAAGTGGGATGAGTATGATTAGGCAGAGGGGCCTAGGCATACCAGATTTATCCTGGTTCGTGACAAATTAATTTGGAATGAATCGAATTTCTTGATGAACTTTGGCAAATCGTCTGAATCGAATTTTTCCAAACTTCTTTCATCTCTAATGAGTATGATAATATCATAGTTGTATCTGCACTGGACTCTATTATTGAATGTATATGAATAAAGTAATTATTTGAGCATCATAAGTACCTGTCTAGTTTGGGTGTTTTCTTTCTACTGGCACCACCAAGATATGGAATGCAGGTGACATCTCTGCTTCTATTCGATAGTTCTTGGTTTGATATCCATCAGCTTTTACATTTCATACAGTTAATGTGCCTGATGATCTTTCACATCTCCAGAAGAACAGCCTGCCTGAGTTCATTCACCACATCCAGCATAGCTGGATAATGCCGCAGACTGCAGGATCCCCATTAAATACAGTGGGATCTGACAGCGATATGGCCACTTTCCAGCATAATGCCGCCTTTCAGACGGACAAAAAGTCCTACTTTGCAGTCGATGGGGATCCGGCAGTTCGCAGCATCATCTGGCTGTGCTGGATATGGTGAACTCTGGCAAGCTGTACCTCTGACGGAACAGCCTGATGGATTTCACAATGAACGTAGCCTAATGTGATAAGTTCCAGAAGGGGTCAGGATGTCTATATTCTTCCCACAATACAGTTGGGCAATATAACTCTTAGATGATACACATAAGTTTTATCTTCTGTATATTATGGGCTGCTGGAATCTCAGGCGCTCACACAACTCACTCCCATCCTCTCTCTGGTATGCCTGGAATTGAACAGCTTCTTAGAGTGGCCACTTCTTGTAAGATTGAGATCTGTCTGACAGGTAATTGGCCCTGTGATGTTCTGTACTCAGCCAAAGTAGGACTGATTACTTCTATGAGAAGTGACTTGAAAACCACATGTAAGTGGGCAACAAGATGAGACGTCTTTCGTTTGTGCTGTGCCAGCATGCATTTCTCCAAGACAGCTATGTCCTGAGAATAATCTAAGGAAAAGGGGTGAAAGAAAAGAGAAGAATGAGAAGTGAGTTAGCTGGTGGTGCACTTTACTGCTTGGAAGGCTTAAAAGAAAAGAATGTACAATCAAAGCAAAGTAGAGATACAATCTATGTACAGAATTAAATCACTAACAGCTGCAGCTGGTTAAATGACTACATCTCCCATGATGCTCAGTTGGCCCTGGTTTACATAATGGATCATGGAAGGCAGCTTGTCAGAACTCGGCAAAGCACTCTCTTGCTTGACTATTGGATGAGGGGTTTGGAAAACTTCCACTTCTTGTTCTTTTTTCAGGGCATTGCACACAATTTCACAAATTAGGACCTGCTGTGTGTTTTTCACTGTGAAAGTGGCAGTTTCATTATAGGAAACATTTTAAATTGCAGCCTGCGGGGCATGAAAAAGGTTTAATGGCTCTTTGTATAGAGGAAATCCTGAGGATGGCATTCTTAAAGTATACTTTTCACAATAAATCAACAATACTAAAAAGTATATAAAGCTACCCACAACATACTGGCATATCATTGCATTTGTTCCACTACAATAATGCAATGGTACACTTCATACTAGGAGTACATAAATAATAATAATAATGATCTTTATTTATATAGCACCAACATATTCTGCAGCACAGTTCAGGGTTTTGTGCAAACAGTCATAAATAATATAGCGACCGACAAGTCAATAATTGCAACAAGAGGAATAAGGGCCCTGCTCACAAGACCTTACAATCTATGAGACATAAAGAGTGACCTGGGTCTGGGTATTAAACCTCCCGAATTCCTTACCACCTGTTCTAAATATACTAATACTGACTATGCTACAGTTATCCTCCCTGATTCCCAAGCTCAAAATGCATGTTTATTTCAGTAAGGAGAGAAATCGGAAGGTACCAGACACCTCTCTCAATTCTGGTTTTGTGGGGAACGAAACAGTTGGGTATGCTGGATTACAGTTTCCTTCAGCTACAAATAGTTAGGCTACCCCCATACATATTACATTTTTGATGATGATATTTATATATATGGCCAGTTTAAAGATGTCCAAGTGTTTAATACTGATGACCCAGTATTATCTGATTGTCAGGGGTCTGACTCCCGGCACCCCCACCAATAAGTTGTTTGAAGAGACCACAGCATGCTGCAATAGCAAGCACAGCCACCATCCAATGAACAGTGCTGTGCTTGGTAACCTGTGAGGAGCCCATCACACTCACGGGAGCACTGATTTTCAAACAACTAATCAACAGTGGGTGCTGGGCGTCAAACCCCCCGACCGAACACATACTTATGACCCATCCTGAGTAAGGCCATCCATGTTACACATTCAGAGAACTCCTTTTAGTTGGCTGAATGATTTTGGACTTTTCAGAACTAAATTAAAACACTAGAGCACATTTGTTAAAGAAGCTGTCCAATTTTTTATTTTTTTTATGGGAAAATACTGCGGTGCTTGTAAAATAATAAAACTAATTTACCTTCATTATCTGATCTAGTGCTGCTGTGCCTTACTTTTGCTGCACTGCAGCTATTGTTGGTGCTGAAGTGGTGATGTTCCCTACACCACTGCATATTTGCTATAATTTATGCCAGAAACTGGCAGAAATTATAGTTCAAATCTAAGCCCTCTCTTAGCTGGTGTATATTTGTATTTCTGGTGCACAGACTGCCGTCACATGTGGCAAATTTATTAAAAGGCCTATGGCTTCTTAATAAATTTGAGGCATTTTATGCCATCAGACTTTATACTAAAATTGACATATGTAATGACAGTCTTTGTTTATCTGCCCACTGTTTTTGGAGTTCTTAAAGGGGTTGTCTAAGATTTTGGCCTATGACCAGAATAGGTCATCAATGCCAATCAGCTGTTTAAAAAGGCCTCTTCCTAGGCCTGTGAAATCCTGCTTGTTAGTCACATGGCCAATGTACAGTTCAGTCCCTTTCAAGTGAATGGGCGTGAGCTACAATACCAAGCACAGCCATCTATACAATGTACAACTTTGTGCTTGGTAAGCTGTGAGAAGGTGGCAGCACTCCTAGAAGCTCCACGGTTTCTCCAAACAGTTGATCGGCCGCAGCCTCCTCAAACAGCTGATCAGTGGGGTGTCGGTATTAAACCCCCATGATCAGATATTGATGACCTATCCTGAATCATGTAACAATAGCGTGCTTGAGAGTAGGCCAAGGACTATATACAGGGTAGAATTTTACTATATCAGTTTTTTACTTTGTTGTGGGGAGAATCTTAAACTTGTCTAATCAATTCTACCTTCTCTACGTTGCTTGCAATACAAATGCCATGCGAAAAACAAAACAAAAAACAGTACATTGACCACTTGACTGTACAGTGCCTAAATAATGGTTTTATATGTTGCCCACTCATTAGTTTTATACAGTACAATACAGAATAATAAAACATTATGTCCAAATATTTTTGCCGCTATTTCTCCTCTGTACTGCTCCTGTGTTGGTTACTGAACTGCACGCGGCAGACTTTATGAGAAGTCACGGCCAGGTGCAATAACGTTCACAATGCCTGGCACTGGCAATCACAGTGGAGAGAGTGCTGCTTTTTGAAGACAGAGCGGAACCTTTAGCGGTAGCGGCTTGCCCTCGTTGGTCTTAGAGGCTCAAATGCACGTTATAAATTATTTTTTTACTGAAATGTGGCCACATATCGGGATGGCACAAAGACAGATCAATTCTGCTGACCAGAGCACAGGTCTTAGATCAGCCTGTTCTAATGCTATGAAACTGGTGACAGCAGCCATTTAATACTTGGGGCACTATAGAAGTAGTATTATTACTGGGGGCATTTTGGGGACATTTTTACTAGGGGTATGATAGAGGGTATTATTATTACTGGTAAACCATTGACCCTTGCCAATTGTGTGGTCTTTGCATTGCAAATTACACTATAAGCAGGTGTGCACTCCCTCCTCCACTCCTGTCTATTGCTGTATTATTTTACTATTGCTGTTATTGCTATTCTGTCCCTGTGGCTTTCATTCTACTAAAAATATGCCACTAAAAATATGTATGCTACTAAAAATGCTACTAAAAATATGTCACTCTCTTTCCAATCAATCACAGACAGACCAAGATAAAGGTAGGTGGATTGCATGCTATATATGGAAAATGGTCCAAGGTCAGGGCAAGCAGCGGACATTAGGCAAAGTTTAGGCCAGGTAGTGGAGGGTCAGAATGCAGCAGACAGGCAGAAAGTCGGTACAGAGGCAGACAACAGAGACAGCACATCTTTGAAGGAATTTAGCAAGCTATAGAACCTATTGCTCAGGCACCTTCTCATAGGGCAGGGATGGGGAACCTTTTTGCTGCCCAGTGCCATTTGGATATTTGTAACATCGTTTGGGGGCCATACAAAATTCCCAACTTAAAAATTTGACGGCTATATTTGGTCAAACATATAAGTGACTTAGGGATAAGTTACAGAAATTGTGCTTCAAATAAAAAAATCTTGAGCACTGTATTTTTGCAGCACAAAATGGTGCCTGCACTATATGTTACAAATAGTACAGGTGCAATTTTGACCACATGACCATATTTAAGTTGAGAATGTTATATATTTAGTTCTTTATTTGGCTTTAATGGCAGCCAAGCTCATCCCAGAGGAGTCCAGAGAGGGGTTCACCCAGCTTTTACTCTCCCTCCCACTGTCCCTGCCTCTTTCTTCGCAACTCTCCCTACCTTTGTAACTTTCTCAGCCTCAGATCTGCCCCCCACCTCCATCAGCCTCAAATGGACCTCCTATCAGACCCTCATCAGACCCTCCCCAGCCTTAAATCGAACCCCCATCACACCCCCAGCCTCAGATCACACCCCCATCAGATCTCCCAACCTCAGATCAGACCCCCATGACCCTCCCCAGCCTCATATCACACCCCCATCAGACCTCCCAACCTCAGATCAAACCCCCATCAGACCTTCCAACCTCATACCAGACCCCCATCAGACCTTCCAACCACAGATCAGACCCCCATCAGACCCTCCCTAGCCTCAGATCAGCCCCCATCAGACTCCCCAGCCTCAGATCACACCTTCATTAGACCCCCCAGCCTCAGATCAGACCCCCGAGCCTCAGATCAGACCCCCAGCCTCAGATCAGCCCCGATGAGATCCCCCAGCCTCAGATCAGACCCCCCCATAGGCCCCCAGCCACAGATCAGACCCCTATCAGCCCCCCCAGCCTAGGATCAGCCCCCCAGTCTCAGATCAGCCCCCATCACCTTCCTGTGCCTCCTGCATGCTAATGACCACTTCCATAATGGAAGCAGTCATTAGCATTTTCCGGCAGGGGGCCAGGAGCCAGATGAAATGATCGGTATGCGGCTTGTGGGCCGGAGGTTCCTTACCCCTGTTATAGGGGAAGGAGCCTTAATTACCCCAGGGTTGCCAACCACTTACTGGTGAAGATCAGGTTGCGCAAGCACTGGCCCTTTAAAGCCAGAGGGTGTGGGCATGAAGGGAAAG
This sequence comes from Bufotes viridis, assembly GCA_033119425.1. Lineage (NCBI taxonomy): Eukaryota > Metazoa > Chordata > Amphibia > Anura > Bufonidae > Bufotes > Bufotes viridis. The sequence continues at coordinate 177,936,497 of CM065592.1, forward strand.
AGCAAAGAGTAGATGGGCACACTGGGAAGAAGGAGACACTAGAAGGTGGGTGCGGGCCGTCAGGAGTGGTGAGCAGACCAGCGGTGGCCCAAAACACTGTTAAACTATGCAGAGATAGTAAGATAGCAAGAAGTTGTCATGGCGCTACAATAGAATATTTTTCTTCTATTTTTACCCATAGTCTCTGACATAAATGTACATTTTTTTAAACTCTGCACACATTTGAAACACTACAAGCTATCATCTAGAAAGGAACTTCCTACTATCTGGCCTAGATTGAAGACTCAAGGGTCCAGGTCTTACACTGCAGGCAGCATCGCTATAAGTGTATTCAAGAGCATACCCTCAAAGCACTTTATTCAGAAGATAAGCATAAATCTGTCCTTGTCTGATCTATTTTTATGAACCAGTTTCATGGATGTTAGAATGTGTTTTAAAAAAAAAAGAAAGTGCAGCTGAACTGTAAAGAGCTTATGGTGCACAGTGTATATCAAGAATAAATACTCTTTGATGAAAAAAACTATGAAACACCCAAAGAGAGTGCAAGAATGTAAGTGACTCTTGACGTGATATGGTCATCAAAAAAACATTCCTGTTGTAAGAGGCTTTGCGGCCCCTCTTCTAGTGCGATAGAGTATTATATTTTATGAGAAGTAAAGAAAAAATTTCGCCAGTGTTTGATATCCAAACACATTTACAGAGTTCAAGTCTTTTTGCTGTATTTATTTAGCATTGTTTGTCTTCTGTGGAGGGCGTCTGATTTAAGTGTTTAAAGGCAAAATAGATGGGTTACTTATAATTGAAAAAGTACAAAGGAAAGTTATTAATACCTTTAATTTTTACTTTATTCTTGATGTCCACCTGAAATAAAGATTATGCAGTTTTTGAAGCCAAAATCAAGAACGGATCATAAAAGTTTTGTGGCAGCAGCCTTTTCCCGCCTCTGCTTTCCTACCCCTGCAGAAAATGGCTGCTTACTGGCTTACCTGCGCCCTCTTGTGGTCTTTAGACCTCCCGGTTCCCCTTCAGAGAAGCCTATACAGGGGTAAAGAGTAAAACACAGGCGTCTGCCAGGATAACCCTTAGAAGTAGCCCCAAGTCAAATCTGCTTGTTTACTACAGTGTTTCCGCATGTTCCACATCGACTGCATAACAAAAAGGAGAAAAACAATTAAGCTTGTAAAATCATTAGCAGGTAATGCATAGCTTCGTATAGGATTTGAGCTGAGCAAAGAAATACCTTGTTTCATGTATTATATATATATAGATAAAAAAAATACAAAAACATACAGCGCCTCATGTGCAATATCGCCTTGAAAGATGAGCAGATATAGTAAGGTATATATACTTACCAAATGCTGTTATGAGTAGTCACAGCTATGATGGCTTTGCTGGTTTTTAACAGTGTTGGGCAAGCATGCTACGCAGCCAATAAATGTGCAGGTAAGTACTGCCATTCACTGTAATGCCGTAGCCATGTTGGCTGCTGGCATTACAGTGATTGGCTGGCCGGAACACATCATCGGGTGCTTTATAGCACCCGATGACACGTGTTCAGCTCAGTCTTTGGCTACTTTCACACTCGTGTTTGGTGCGGATCCGTCATGGATCTGCACAAATGCATCCGTTCAGATAATACAACCGCATGCATCCATTCTGAGTGGATCCTCATCCATTCAGAATGCATTAAGGGCAAAACTGATTCATTTTGGACCGCTTGGGAGATCCCTTAATGGATCTCACAAATGGAAACCAAATCGCCAGTGTGAAAGTAGCCTTAATCAGGGAGAGCTGGAGAGTAGAAGGGAGAGATAGTGTAGGGAGGGAAATAGGAATATTGTAGTTTTTATACTTGTTATAGACCAAAATGTCCTTTTAAGGACTATTGTGTGTGGCAGCAAGATATATATATTTCGCACAACCTGCACTAAATTGCTATAACTTGTTAGAGACCCAAAAGTCCTTTTAAGGACTATAGTTGTATCTGGCAGCAATATATATTTTTAGCACAACCTGCACTAAAAAGCTTGCAATTGTTTGGCCGCTGCAGACAGCGACATTATATGCGGTACATCTCCTGTCTAACATGTGCGTAGCCTACAAATATCTGTGACATCCAGTGTACTTTTTCCGTAGACTGTGTCCGTTGCAGACAGTTATATTACCTGCGCTACATCTCCTGTATTATATTTGCGTATCCGAAATATCAGTGTTTCAATTTTTTTTTGCTGCTGATGGCAGCGACATTACCTGTGCTACATCTCCAGTGTAAAGTTATCTGAAATATCAGTGACATTCAGTGTAATTTTTTCGCCGCTGGTGACAGTGACATTATCTGCGCTACATCTCCTGTGTAACGTGTGCGCAGCCTAAAAATATCTGTGACATCTAGTGTACTTTTACTGTAGGCGGTGTCCTCTGCAGACAGTTACATTACCTGTGCTACATCTCCTGTATAACGTTTGCCTATCCGAAATATCAGTGACATTCAGTCTAATTTTTTTGCTGCTGGTGGCAGCAACATTACTTGTGCTATACCTTCTGTATAATATGTGCGCATCCTAAATATAAGTGACATTCATTCAGTGTAATTTTTTATTAGCCGGTGGTGACAGCGACATTACTTGCGCTATACCTCTTGTATAACGTGTGTGCATCCTAAATATCAGTGACATTCATTCAGTGTAATTTTTTATTAGCCGGTGGTGACAGCGACATTGCTTGCGCTATACCTCTTGTATATTGTGTGCGCATCCTAAATATCAGTGACATTCATTCAGTGTCATTTTTTATTAGCCGGTGATGACAGCGACATTTCTTGCGCTATACCTCCTGTATAACGTGTGGAAGGGACTTCCACAGTGAAGAATAAAAACAAAAACATATAAGTATCACAACACAGAGAAACAATATTCATTACTAAAACAAATCAAATACTACCCACATTAAATTCAATATTCATCCCGTAGGGATGGAGTGCCTTCAATTCGAAGATCCATTTCAACTCTTTTTTACGCAGAATCCGATCTTTGTCACCTCCCCGTCTCAATACACCTACTGAATCTATGATTCTGAAACGCAGTTGGTTCACCGAGTGTGCACGCTCCACAAAATGTTTTGCTACAGGTTTATCTAAAAGTCCCTTCCTGATTAATCAACAGATATTTCTATTGCTTCACAATATGTTAAAAACAAATAATTATTTGTTTTCAACATATTGTGAAGCAATAGAAATATCTGTTTCTCCAATATTAAAGTATGTAATACTCAACACTCCTGCGAGGTTATGCTTGGGGTATAGCAATTGGTATCTAGCAAATTGTGTTTTCCAAAGTATTCGATTTTAATTTACTTTATGTGTTGAAGCACACCGACCTGCCCACGGCCAATTATTTTGGTGGTCACACCTGTGGCTTCCTCCACAGTTGGGAGGGGTGGTTCACTTCTCTACCACTATATATGAATCAAAGCCGTGGACAGATCGGAGGTCATGAGTAGGAACCTTATGGTTCGATACGCGTAGACTACAATGGAGTGGTAATCGTGCTGAAGTTTTATCGCTGTATGTATTTTTGGCATTTCCGAAATAAAGTATCTTGGATTTTGATGAATTTGAAGTGCTGGATCCATTGCTGCATTTTCTACAGTTATCCAAGGAATTTTTCGTCCGATCCGTGCACCAGAGGTACCAAAATTTGGTCTGCAGGTGAGCTGGACTAACCTTCTACTACTCTAATGAATGAGCTGTACCAACTGTACGGGATTGAACTTTAACGCACCACCCTGTATCACCCCCAGAAAAGGGGGCATGTGAGCGGTTTAACCGCAGCCAAAAGGCTTGGTGGCCTGAGTACCTACCTTAACTGATGTGGGCCTATAACAACAGAGTACACAGTACCACCGGATACTCCCCACATATGCTCATGTTTGGGAGAGCCAGACGGGAGATTGAAGACCTCCACATGCCTGATCCGATGGAGCCACCACTGAGAAGTACCACCGAATGGGTGCATGAGCACCCGAGTGATCGGGTCATGGTCAAAGCCAAACGGCTGTCTGGGAAGTTTGATGGGCAGTGGGAGGCAGTCCCTTACATGGTGAAGAGGAGGGTAGACCCTGCCATCCCGTTCTATGAGGTAGAGCCAATAGGGACTGGGGGACCCACACGAAACTTGCACCGTAACATGTTAAGGCGGTGTAATTTTGATGAGCCAGTGTGTGTGGATTAGATGACTCCTTCTGCTCAGAGTACAGAGAAAATCTCCTTAGAGGAGGAGGAGGAATGGTGGGTTGTCCCTGCCCCGGTACCCACAGAGGCTCCGGCCATGGCAAGTTTGCCACCCAGGGAAAGTGTTGAGCAGTCAGCAGCTCCACTCCCATTAGATGTGCCTGACATCCCCAGTGCTTCTGAGCCTATCACTCTTCGAAGGTCAACCAGGCCCAATGCTGGTGTGCCCCCACAGCACTATGCCCAGGATGAGTTTGTATGGGGAGGGTTGCCGATGACGACAACCTCTAGTGGGTTGGCTCTCCTTGTCTGAACACTGTTTGTGTAGATTAAATGAAATGATCTGGACTCACATTCTGCTGTTTGGCCACAAGATGCTGCTGTTTTCTAAACACAGACTTAATATTTTCAATTTCATGAGAGGTGGAGTTACACACAGAGCCAGGAGAAGAAGAGAAAGGGAGCAGCCATCTTAGAGGAAGCTGAGACTGAGGAACTGTGTCAGCAGAGGATCCGACGGCATCCAGGTGTGGGAGCATACATCAGTGACCAGAGCTGCAGCTGTGAAGCTGATCATGTCTAAGTCCCTGATCCTGTCCAGAGGAAGGAGGATTGCTTCTAGGAACGCTGATGAGAGCTGAGGAGCAAAACTACATACACTGCGGGACTGCATGCTTGTTGGAGAGGCATTTGTTCTGTTCAGAGTCACCAGCGGATGCAGAGCAAACCCGGGTCGGTAAGATCGTGCACGCACCTCATTACAGTGTTGGCACCTAGAGACTGAGACCAGGCCTGTATTTAGTCAGTTAGGGTCTCTTTGTCAGGCCACAAGTTTTGCTACTGTCCATTGCAAGGCCTTCATAACTTAAAGTGACATTTCACACTGGAGAGCTGATAAACTTCCCACAAACTCATGCCAGGCTGGCATTTTGCTCAGGAGGAATATTCAGGCATATGTTATGGGAGGGGGAATTCTGTAGAGCTTCGTAAGATTGTAAGCCATTGTGCTGCACCGCAGGCTAGCCAGCACCACACACCCAAACAGTTATTCTTGTTTTTTAGGGTAATAACAGGTAAGGTGTGGCAGTTTAGTTGTGCCTGCCAGTACGTAAATTACCCCACTTTCCTCCTGCATCCTTCGGAGGGCGCCACACTGTGCAGCACAAGGGTCTCAGCCTTCAGGCTGGGTATATGTAAATTTATTGTATGTTCCTAGCATTTGTGGTTGTGTTCATTACCACGTCTAAAGGGAACCTGTCATCAACTTTATGCTGCCCATACTAAAGGCAGCAAGGAGTAGAGACAGTTGAGTTAATTTCAGTAGTCTGTCATTTAAAAGTTAAAAGTAAGTGGTTGGCGAGAAACAATATCATAATCATTGCAGACTGGGCCTGGAAAAGAGTCACGGCCACCTCAGAAGAGTCATGGTTATTCATGAGTTTCTGCTCTCCGTGCCCACCTGCTGATGATTGCCAGTCTTCTACCTAGTTTTCTCCCTTTCTCTCTTAGAGAGAACTGCCAATCATCAGCAGGTGGGTAAGAGTGCAGAAGATTAGGAATAACCATGATTCTTCTCAAGTATATTTCACTCTTTTCAAGGCCTGTGCTGCAATGATTATGATGCTGGTTCTCAGCAACCACTTACTTTTAGCTCATCAGTGACACACCGCTGAAATAAGCATTTCTGTCACTATTTTATGCTGCCCTCAGTGAGGTCAGCATAAAGTTGATGACAGGTTCCCTTTAGGCAAAATTCTGTTTTGGCAAAAGCTGGTGGTGGAGTTCTTTCCCTCATTCGTAACTTCGCTGTCTCCTGGCGAGCCCACCCAGGTACACGGCTTATAGCTGCATCAGTACAATAAATACAAATTCATCCAAAAAATGCAAATAAAATAATGTGAAATAGAGATAGATTTGTTAGTCATTGTGAGGGTGTTCCTGACATTTTGGCACTTCACAACACCAATAACCACACTGGTGTCAGCAAACATATGAAATATTTGCTATACAAAAACCTCTGACACTAGTTCCTTCTGAGCCCTACGGCATGCCCAATACAGCAGTTTACAAGCACATATGGGGTGTTGCAGTATTCAAGAGCAAATTGGTAACACATTATGGGTTGATTTTTCACCAGTTCCCCCTTATGAAAATGAAAAATTTGGGGATAAATTAATATTTTAATGGAAAAAATACAATCTTTTATTTTCACAGCAATGTGTTTCTAAATTCTATTAAAAGCCTGTTGGGTTAGAGTACTCATTATACCTATTAAAAAACTCAGTGAGGGGTGTAGGTTCCAAAATGGGGTGACTTTTGGGGCATTTCCACTGTTGGGGTACCTTAGGGTCTCAAGAATCACAAAAATAAACGTGGCCTAAATGGGTGGGACTGCTCCAGACCCCAAACACTGTGGCGTGTTTCTAACTGGGGGGGCAGTTCCTCCGCATGTGGTTCGCAGCGAACGGCTATCCCCAGCAAAAATTGCATACAATGGAGGATGCCGGCGCGAACCACAAGCACCACACAAACATCCTACACAAAATAAAACATGTGCGGATGAAAATATATAAACACATAACTCACAGAAAAAAGATGCACCACATGGATAAGCAACTGACAACACTGGCTAATCCCTCACTCTGGTGTTAAAAGCTGAGAGATTCGCCAATATTTCCAATCAGGAACATATCGGAGCCCCATTAGGCACCACTACACGGTATCTCAGCATGACATGGGGTCCTACCACTAGACTACCTATGGTGTGTGAACAAGGTCTGAACAGGTATTAAGTAGCCTACAGCCCCATCCCACTCACCTGCACTGCAGGACCAACAATGCAATGGGGAACACATGAGGCCGCAAGCTACACCTACAACAGACCATGTGACACCGGCTTCCAGGTGCAACAGAATGTTTACAAGCCATATGCAATGGCACATTCAATACATATAAAACAAGAATCACAAAAATAAACGTGGCCTAAATGGGTGGGACTGCTCCAGACCCCAAACACTGTGGCGTGTTTCTAACTGGGGGCAGTTCCTCCGCATGTGGTTCGCAGCGAACGGCTATCCCCAGCAAAATTGCATACAATGGAGGATGCCGGCGCGAACCACAAGCACCACACAAACATCCTACACAAAATAAAACATGTGCGGATGAAAATATATAAACACATAACTCACAGAAAAAAGATGCACCACATGGATAAGCAAGTTTTATTTTGTGTAGGATGTTTGTGTGGTGCTTGTGGTTCGCGCCGGCATCCTCCATTGTATGCAATTTTTGCTGGGGATAGCCGTTCGCTGCGAACCACATGCGGAGGAACTGCCCCCCCAGTTAGAAACACGCCACAGTGTTTGGGGTCTGGAGCAGTCCCACCCATTTAGGCCACGTTTATTTTTGTGATTCTTGTTTTATATGTATTGAATGTGCCATTGCATATGGCTTGTAAACATTCTGTTGCACCTGGAAGCCGGTGTCACATGGTCTGTTGTAGGTGTAGCTTGCGGCCTCATGTGTTCCCCATTGCATTGTTGGTCCTGCAGTGCAGGTGAGTGGGATGGGGCTGTAGGCTACTTAATACCTGTTCAGACCTTGTTCACACACCATAGGTAGTCTAGTGGTAGGACCCCATGTCATGCTGAGATACCGTGTAGTGGTGCCTAAAGGGGCTCCGATATGTTCCTGATTGGAAATATTGGCGAATCTCTCAGCTTTTAACACCAGAGTGAGGGATTAGCCAGTGTTGTCAGTTGCTTATCCATGTGGTGCATCTTTTTTCTGTGAGTTATATACCTTAGGGTCTCTCCAAATGTGACATGGTGCTTGAAAATGATTCCAGCAAAATCTGCCTTCCAAAAGCCAAATTGCGTTGCTTCCATTCTGAGCCCTTTGGGGTGCTCATACAGCAGTTTACCACCACATATGGGGTGTTGCTGCATTCAAGAGACAATGGATAACAAATTGTGGGGCACAATTTTCTAGTTCTCCCTTAAGAAAATGAACAATTTGGTGATAAAGTGACATTTTATTGGGAAAAATGCAATTTTTCATTTTCACTGCAATGTGAGCTGGAAGGAGCTGGAAGGCAGCAACTAGTGGCATCCAGGCGTCAGTGAGACCTAGAGTGGCCAGAGTCACTGTTGGAAGTGACTAATGACTGTCAGCAATCCAGATGTTGTCCAGGAAAGAGAGGATAGGTTCCCGGAAGGCTGGAAAAGCTGTGGAATGGAGCTACAGACCCTGCAGGGCCTCATTGTGCATGGATAGACTTGTTATTTGGTTTAAGTCACCATCAGATGAAGAACAGACCCGGGTCGGTAAGCCAGATCGTGCACGTCCAGTATATTGCAGGAGCCTGGAAAAACTAGAGACTGTGATCTAGCCTGCAGTTAGTTAGTCAGATAGGGATCCTGTGTGAGGCAGGCTGCAAGGATTGTGCTACAAAGATTCTGAAATTACCCAACACCAGGACCTACTAGTTATAAGTTTATAGTTTGCTCCTGGATCGACAAGGGACTTCACTGCAAACTTCAGCTACTGCAGCGTCTTGACTGGGAGTATTATGGACACATGTCACAATGTCGTTTAGAAAGAAAGGAAGGGAAACTATTGTATAAACCTGTAAGATTGTGATCTCTTGTTCTGCACCGTGGGCCACCTGTATCTTACACCCCACACAATTTTTCCTGTTTCCTAGGGTAATAAGCGGTACAGCGGGGCAGTGATAGTTGTGCCCACAATAGGTAAATTATTGCAAGTGGTGTCTGTCGGCCATCTTGGGGCACCGTGCTGTGCAGCACAGGGGTCTCGGCGTCCAGGCCGAGCATATGTAACTTTATTAAATGTTCACTACATTTGAGATTGTGTTTAATACTTCTGTTCTGCAAAGTTTCTGTTTTCATAAAATCTGGAGTCGGTGTTGCTTTCCTCATCTGTGGCCTGTGGCTTCACTCTATCCTGGGAGGGGAGCCCCCCCCCCCCCCGGTTCATGGTCTTACATGTCTCTAAATTCTATGAAAAGCCTGTTGGGTCAAAGTGCTCATTATACCTATTCAAAAATTCCTTGAGGGGTTTAGTTTCCAAAATGGGGTCACTTTTGGGACATTTTCACTGTTGGGGTACCTCAGGGTCTCTTCCAACGTGACATGGCGCCAGAAAACCATTCCAGCTAAATTTGCCCTCTAAAAGCCAAACAGCGCTGCTTCCATTCTGAGCCCTTTGGGGTGCTCATACAGCAGCTTACCACCACATATAGGGCGTTGCTGCATTCAAGAGACAATGGGTAACAATTTGTTAGTTCCCCCTTATGAACATGAAAAATTTGGGGATAAAGTGACATTTTATTAGAAAAAAATTAAATTTCCTAAATTTCACAACCTAGTGTTTCTAAATTCTATGAAAAATCTGTAGGGTTAAAGTGCTCATTATACCTATTCAAAAATTTCTTGAGGGGTGTAGTTTCCAAAAGGAGGTCACTTTTGGGGGTATCCCTACAGAGGTACTTAAGGGTCTCTTTGAATGTGTCAAACTAGTCTTACAAAATCTGTCCTCCTAAGACCATATGGTGCTGCTTTCATTCTGAGCCTTATTGTGTGCCCATAGAGCAGTTTACAACCACAAATGAGGTGTTTCTGCAAACTTCAGAATCAGAAAAATAAATATTCAGGTTTGTTTTACTGTTTACCCTTGCTATCTTATGGGAAAAATGAAATTAAATTAAAAATTGAAAATCTCATTCTAAATATCTCAAACCCAATCTCAAACCCATATATATATATTTAAATTTAATCTTCATTTGTTTTAATTCTTGTGGGAAATCTAAAGAGTTAACAAACTTTATAAAATCATGTAAGTCCCTCAAAGTCACTTTAGAATTGCAAAGGTCCTTTAAAATTAGGTTTTGGAAATTTTCATGAAAATGTTTAACATTACATCTAAAATTCTAAGCCTTCAAAAAAAATCCTAAAAAAATAAAATTACATTTACAAAATTTTGCCAACATAAAGTAGACATATGTTGAATGTTCATCAATAACAATTTTATTAGATATCACTATCCAACTTAAAAGCAGAGAAATTCATATTTAAATTTTTTATTTTTTTTAACATTTTCTATAAATTTTAGGTTTTTTTTAAATGAAGGTAAAACATATCGACTCAAATTCATCATTATCAAGAGGTTCAATGCTTCACGAGAAAACAATCTCAGAATGGCTAGGATATGTAAAAGCGTTCCAAAGTTATTACCACATAAATTGACATATGTCAGATTTTCAAAAATGGGCCCGGTCTGGAAGTGGTTAAATCCACTCACAACAGCAGTATATTTCCAATTAAACATCTTACATGTCACTCCTCGTATTTCATATATTTGTATATTTGTATATTTGCATATATAGAGTGTGAATGTGGCTTACAATATGTTGGACGTACTACGCAAGAATTACATTGCCGTGTCAACCAACATGGGCACAACATTCAGAAACAATATTTGAAACACAGTCTATCTAGACATTGTGCCTCCACACTGGATAAAGCAAAAAATTCTCTGAATTTTACCCCAATTGATTTTATAGCTGACAACCCGAATCTTTACTCATAATGGTCTGACTCTTAATCAGTGAAATCCTTTTATAATCTCTAGCTATTTTTGTCATACTTTGTACCCTTGTGACCATTACTACTAGAGAATAAGTAAGATTCTTTTTTTACTTTTTTTTTTATATACTCTCAGCTCAGCATTTCTTCTTTGGCCACACATCCACGTGCTAATCTAATTTGTTAGATTATATATATTGTGGTAAGGTGCAAGGTGTCATATGCGATGGCAGGTACGTGTCACCGAGGTTGCTGGCCTCGGTGAGGTGAGAGCCGGGTTTTTGTCTGCAGCAGCTAGTGCTGTTTGATTCTTTTAAATAGCATGGCTGCAAAGCCGATCCGGGCCGGCTCTTACTGGGAGCAGCTAAAGAGTAGGGTGGGTGGCTGCTCCCCACGGTCCAGTCCGAGTTTTGGGCTGGGTATAAAACACAGCCATCAGCTGTGTCTGAGGCTGTGATTATCCTGGAGCCTGCTAACAGGGCTGAGGAGTTCTCTGTGCTGGAGGACGGAGCTCAGCAAGGTGGTGTTTCCCTGCAACCTGAAGGAGGAATCGCCTGCGGCTGAACCGACTGCTAGGTGTGAACCCGCACTTAAACCACCCAAGGTGACTGGACCCTGTGTTGGCCTGTTTTTGGTTTTGCCACATGATTTCTGTTGTGTGTGAACTGTCACCAAGAGACTGTTTTCATTTCTGGTGTGCAAGTGTGAATAAAACACTGTTTGATGCACAATCTGGACTCCTTGTTTTGCCTCTAAACTGCACCCGCACCGCTGTCTACCAGAGCGACTCCCCACATTTGGTGGAGGATGCGGGCATGCGCAGTGAGGCTGGCGTGAACGCCGAACTTTGTTTTTGCTGAGCAAAAGTGGATGTCCTATATTAGGCCGGCAAAGTTACAGCCTGTGATCCCTGACAAAATGGAGGCGGTTGTAAAAGCCCTTGTGGAGGCTAACTTGCAGCAGCGGGAGGCCAACAAGCAGCAGCAGGAGACCAACCAGCTACTACTTCAGCAGGTGATGGCTTTACAAGCTGCAGGAGCGTCCCACCATGTCCATGATGCCCGGAAAGCGGTCCGTGCGGCGATCCCAAAAATGACCCCTCGGACGACGTTGAGACCTATCTGGCGGTCTTTGAAAAGGTGGCCGTGAGGGAAAAGTTACCCCGTGACCAGTGGGCAGAGGTCGCCGCTCCGTTCCTGGCGTCTGGACCCCAGCAAGTATTTTTGACCTCCCAGGTGACCAAGCAGCTGACTACCCGACTGTGAAAGGTGAGATCCTGGCAAGACTGGGGGTGAATGTTTTGGTCCGGCCCAGCGGGTGCATCAGTGGGAGTTTAACCCGGCTGAACCCGCCAGGCCACAATACTATGACTTGCTACAACGGTTGCAAAAATGGCTGCAGCCAGACATACTGACTCCCACTGCTATGCTCGACCGTCTGTTAGCCGATGTCTTCTGGAGGGCCTTGCCTTACCCTCTCCAGCACTGGATCGGCCAGGTATCGCCCACCAATGCCCTGGAGATGGTCGACCTGGTGGAGCGGTACGAGGCCACCAGAAACCTGCAGGGGAGTCTTGCTGGGAAGGGGTCAGTCAAACCCCGGAGGCCTCTGCCCCAGTTCCGACGTCCGGCGACAGAGCGGCCTGCACGGAATATACCCCTGCGAGTCCGCCTCCCGTGGTATGCTGGAGGTGTCAGGAGCCAGGCCACATCAGGGCCGACTGTCCGCATCGGGATGAGCCGATGGAGGTGAACTACGGGGTCGCCACTCCTTGTATGCACGGAAGCTGTGCGCAACTGGCACCCGTGAGGTGCAAGACCATAACCACCTGTGTCAGGTAGAGGTGGGAGATTCGCTGGCGGTGGCTCTGCTGGACTCCGGGAGTTTAGTCTCCCTGGTAAGGGCTGCCCTTGTACGGCCTGTGGAGTATACTGGCCGTAAAGTCGGGGTCCTATGCATCCACGGAGACCTGAAAGACTACCCCACTGCACTAGTGACTTTGTCCACAGCGGCTGGTAGGTGGACCCACGAGGTGGCTGTCGCTACTAAACTCCCACATGAACTAATACTTGGGAGGGACTTCCCGGTTTTCCGGCGCTGTGGCCGGCAATAAAGGTATCTGAGGGACCCGAGACAGGGGTGACCCTAGTAGAGTGGCCTGATACCGCTGGAAGGCCAGAACCCTGGGAGCCCGAGTCTGAAGGGCCGGCGGTAGGGGTGACCACTGCTCCAGCGGTAGAGGGGGAGACAACCCCACTGAGTGTAATGGTGGGAGACACGGAGGACTTGCCACTGGGACCTGAGTTGGCAGACCTCAATGTCTCCGGGGAAAATTTTGGGACCGCACAACACCGGGACCAAACCCTAACCAGGGCCTGGGAGAATGTGCTGAAATTGATGGTAAACCCCAGAAACCAGGGGCTGAATTAATGTTCCCACGATTTATTGTTCTACAGGATATGTTGTATCGGGTGAACCAAGTCCGAGGTGAACCTGTTGAACAGTTGGTGGTGCCCACAGCGTATCGCAAGCTTGTCATGGAGCTTGCCCACCAACATGTTCTTGGGGGACACCTGGGGTGGCAGAAAACCCAGGACCGCATACTGCAGCGGTTTTATTGGCCCAGTGTGTTCAAGGAGGTAGAAAATTATTGTAAGTCCTGTCCAACCTGTCAGATAACTAGCCCCCAGCCTCATTTCCGTAGTCCTCTGGTACCTCTGCCAATTATTGAAGTACCGCTTGAGCGAATCGCTATGGATTTAATTGGGCCTGTACCAAAGTCTGCCAGGGGCCACCAACACATTCTGGTAGTTCTCGACTATGCCACTCGGTATCCGGAGGCGGTGCCTCTGCGACATACCTCAGCTAGGCTCATTGCCAAAGAGTTAATGGAGATGTTTTCCCGTGTGGGCCTGCCAAAAGAGGTTCTGACAGACCAAGGGACCCCTTTTATGTCCAAAGTAATGAAGGAACTGTGTAAATTGTTGCGTATAAAGCAGTTACGGACGTCCGTTTACCATCCGCAAACAGACGGTCTTGTTGAGAGGTTTAACCAAACTCTAAAAATATGTTAAAAAGGGTGGTGTCTAGAGATGGGAAGGACTGGGACCTGCTTCTGCCCTATCTCATGTTCGCAGTGCGAGAGGTACCCCAGGCCTCTACGGGGTTCTCGCCCTTCGAACTGCTTTATGGCAGACACCCTCGGGCCTGTTGGATATCGCCAAGGAAGCATGGGAACAACAGCCTGTCCCCACAAAAGTGTCATTGAGTATGTCACCCAGATGCAGGAACGGATAGAAAGGGTGTTGCCGCTGGTCCGGGAGCATATGGAGGCAGCGCAACAAGCCCAGAGTAGGGTGTATAATCGTCAGGCTCGGGTACGGGGCTTCCATCCGGGAGATCGGGTTTTGGTTCTGGTACCCACCCTTGACAGCAAGTTCCTAGCTAGGTGGCAGGGCCCCTATGAGGTGATCGAGAAGGTAGGGGAAGTAAATTACAAAGTACACCAGCCAGGCGGCGCAAGCCGGAGCAGGTGTACCACGTGAATTTACTTAAGCCGTGGAAAGATAGGGACACAGCCGACGACCACAGCCCCCGGCCAGGGCTTCTAGGTGAAAAGGGTCCAGCCCCACAGTTCGAGGCCTGTGAAGCAGTAACCACGGTAAAAATTGCAGACAGCCTGTCTTCCAAACAAGTTCAGGAAGTCAGGGAGTTCATCAGTCGGAACACGGATGTGTTCTCGGACCTCCCTGGCCGCACGTCTCTCATCCAACATGACATCGCCACTGAGCCTCAGGCCAAGATCCGGTTAAAACCATACCGGGTACCCGAGGCTCGGCGACGGGCCATCGCGGAGGAAGTGCAAGTAATGTTGAAACTCGATGTCATTGAGGAGTCGAAAAGTGAGTGGGCCAGTCCCATAGTCCTGATACCCAAGCCGGATGGGACGCTGCGGTTCTGCAACGATTTTCGCAAATTAAATGAAGTGTCCAAGTTTGACGCGTATCCCATGCCCCGAGTAGACGAGCTGGTTGAAAGTTTAGGACAAGCCCGTTATTTTTCTGTGCTGGACCTCACTAAAGGGTACTGGCAGGTACCCTTAACGGAGTCGGCTAAGGAAAAACCGCATTTGTTACCTCGCAGGGCCTGTATCACTACAAGGTGTTACCCTTTGGCCTGCATGGCGCCCCGCCACTTTCCAAAGGTTAATGGACATAGTGCTGCGACCACATCGTCGGTACGCCTCGGCCTACTTAGATGATGTAGTCATCCACAGCACCGACTGGGAAAGCCATTTACCCAAGGTGCAGGCGGTAGTGGATGCCCTGAGGAAAGCCGGACTGACCGCTAACCCAAAGAAGTGCTCCATAGGGTTAGAGGAGACAAAATATCTGGGATATATAATTGGGCTGGGAGTCATCAAACCTCAGGTAACTAAGGTAGAGGCCATTCGTAACTGGCCCCGACCGGTCACCACCAGGCAGGTAAAGTCGTTCCTGGGGATTGTAGGTTACTACATGAGGTTTGTGCCCCACTTTGCCACAATAGCAGCGCCATTGACAGACCTGTTGAAGGGGCGAAAGTCTGGGAGGGTTAGCTGGAGTGAGAAGGCGGAGGAGGCTTTCTCCGCGTTGAAGTCGGCCCTGTGTGGGTCCCCGGTTTTGGTGACACCCGACTTCAACAAGGAGTTTGTCGTACAGACCGACGCCTCGGAGGTAGGCCTCGGTGCGGTACTGTCGCAGGAGGTCAACGGGGAAGAACATCCCGTTGTCTTCCTGAGCCGTAAGCTCAGTCCCGCCGAGTCCAGATATAGTATAGTGGAGAGGAGTGCCTGGCTATCAAGTGGGCACTCGAATCTCTCCGCTACTACCTGTTAGGGAGGAGGTTCCGTCTGGTGACCGACCATTCCCCTCAAATGGATGAGTCAGGCCAAGGAGAGGAATGCTTGGGTCACCAGGTGGTTCCTATCTCTTCAAAATTTCAAGTTTTCCGTGGAACACAGGGCAGGCCGCTTGCAGGGCAACGCAGATGCCCTGTCCCGCGTCCACTGCCTCACGTGTGTTCACCCCCTCAGGGTTGAACAAAGGGGGGGGTATGTGGTAAGGTGCAAGGTGTCATATGCCATGGCAGGTATGTGTCACCGAGGTTGCTGGCCTCGGTGAGGTGAGAGCCGGGTTTTTGTCTGCAGCAGCTAGTGCTGTTTGATTCTTTTAAATAGCATGGCTGCAAAGCCGATCCGGGCCGGCTCTTACTGGGAGCAGCTAAAGAGTAGGGTGGGTGGCTGCTCCCCACGGTCCAGTCCGAGTTTTGGGCTGGGTATAAAACACAGCCATCAGCTGTGTCTGAGGCTGTGATTATCCTGGAGCCTGCAAACAGGGCTGAGGAATTCTCTGTGCTGGAGGACGGAGCTCAGCAAGGTGGTGTTTCCCTGCAACCTGAAGGAGGAATCGCCTGCGGCTGAACCGACTGCTAGGTGTGAACCCGCACTTAAACCACCCAAGGTGACTGGACCCTGTGTTGGCCTGTTTTTGGTTTTGCCACATGATTTCTGTTGTGTGTGAACTGTCACCAAGAGACTGTTTTCATTTCTGGTGTGCAAGTGTGAATAAAACACTGTTTGATGCACAATCTGGACTCCTTGTTTTGCCTCTAAACTGCACCCGCACCGCTGTCTACCAGAGCGACTCCCCACAATATATATATATATATATATATATATATATATACATATATATATATTTTTTTTATGTATTAGTTATTATTATAGTTATTTATTTTTTATCTGGTTTTACCCTTTTATTATACATTATTTACATTTTCATTATGGCTATTTTTCTTCGTTACTCTCAGCCTTAGGGCTTGTTCACATGACCGTATGGTTTTGCAGTCCGTTTTTCACGGATCCCTTGTTCCGTTTTTTGGATCTGTTGTGTTTCCTCAAAAACAGGAACTTTGTAATCATTGCAGACACCAAACACATGTGCAAAATGGGCTGGGCATAGTATTTCTACAGCATGGATCCGCAAAAAACGGATGTCATACGTATATGTGTTCTGTATGCATTCTGTTTTTTATCCGGACCATTGACTTGAATGGAGCCACTGAACGTGATTTGCAGACAATAATAGGACCTGACTCAAAATGTTGCGGAACGGAAAAACAGGAAAACGGAAACGGAATGCATACTTTTTTTTACGGACCCATTAAAATGAATGTTTCCGTATATGGACCGTATACGGAATGCAAAAAACGGCCCATATACGGAAAGCAAAAAAAGTTTGTGTGAACGAGCCCTTAAGAAGTGCTGCGAATAGCCATCCAAAGGGCCGTTTTTACTTTTAGCGGGATCGCTCCACCCTGCTAAATAGTGAACCGTCTGACTACCCACACTGAGGAACGAAGGATATTCCATCACTTTGACTGCACATACCTTCCCTAATCAAGTAACAGTTAGGTATATGTATATATATATATATATATATATATCTTTTCGATACAATGACCATTAACATTGTAACAGAGTGCAGAGCTGGTAAGGGATTGCAGAGCCTCCTGTAGAACAAGCGCTGGACGCGATCGCTAAAGCTGTTCCCTGCAAGTGCTCCTTGTAAGACTGTAAACCAATAAAACAAGCACGATGTATAGATGAAATGTATAAATGCTTATTACTACAGGAACCTTATACCATGGACTATATACAATGTATTATGGATTTGGTTAATTAGAGAACACGCGTCTTTTGCTCCCCTCCCCTTCCTGCCCCCTGGCCAGACCACCAAAAGTGTTTTTAAATTTCCTTGTGTATGTCACTTTGTTATTGTCCTGATGAAGGGGACGATCCGTCCGCGAAATCCGTTGACCGTTTATTATATTTAAAAAAAAAATAGGAACATTTAAAGAACACTGCTTCTCCATCCATATTGTTTGCAGCGCCGACCAGTGGGTTCCATTCTTTTCATGTATTGACACAGTTATAGTCCAAATTTTCAGAGATATGGATGAACTGCTGCAGTTAGTATATATTTTTTAGTAGTATACATGGTGTGCAGAGGTTGCAGTCTTATCCGGGGCCCTTTACTGAAGGGGCTCAATGAGTTATCTGCCACATAAGAGAAAACCATGCTGGTAGAAGTGCACACCCCCAGAGGTGCTAAACCAGCAAGGACTCTTTGAGATGAGTGATCTGAAGCTTGTCCATATTCTGGATGGTAAAGCCGTACAGGTTTTTAAAAAGGACTGCACTCAGATGGCATCTGTGCTGTGTTCATTTCTCTTACAGACCCATTGGTGCATTCTGCGGTTTTCTCTGCACAAACTGGCATATTGACTATAATGGATCAATGTTCAGTCCGGGTGCTGTCCGTTCTATACTCCTATTTTAGTAAGCCCTAAACAATGAGCCCTAGTTACATATGGCAGCATTGGAAATCATTGGATTAGTAGTCATATTTCTTTCTCCAACTCCATACATTTCAAGCTATGTCTGTGATATGATGCTAGACTATGAATGCTATGCTGTTTTATTTGTATTGTGTATGTTTAATAACGTATATTCTTATGGGTGTTATATAAATAAAGTTACAGAAATAATTCACTGTAAACATATAGTTAGGTAGTGAAGTTCTAAAATCATGATCCCACGTTTTTTTTTGTAAATATACAGATATACTATTTACATCTTACTTTTTGCAAATCATCTATCCAATCCTTGTTTTATTGTGTTTGTTGTTTTTTGTTCTGCCTGCAATTTTTCACATTAGTCATGTATACAGAGCGACTTAAAAAAGCAGAATGGTGTGCTTCAGTATATGTGCCAGATGTATAGGGGACATGTTATACATACAATTGTTAATGTAGGATGATCAAATGTGTGGTTCTTCATTCAGTGTATTGTAGTGTCAGGTCATCTGGTCTACATTGCTTTGTTATACTTTTCTTTATGTCCACTCTATTTAAAGGGTTTTTGTAAGCACATATATTTTACTCTGCTTCTTTCTCTAGGTCTTAAAATGTGCAATATATCTGTTTGCACAAGTGAGGGACACCTGGTATGTGATAAACATCAGTTAATTTTCTAAATAATTTACTTGGGTATGTATCACACAATGAAAAGTATAGCCACGTGTGCTTTTGTTAGTTCCACTTTTCCCGAAAGCCCCATTTCTCCATTTATTTGTGTCATCTTTGTCAGATCTGTCGTTGAATTCGTATTTTATTGCTTTATTGTTTCGGAGATGTTGGCAGGGGACCCAATTCAAACATCATATTGAAGCATACCATTGACACAGTACTCTCTCACACACATAGGTAGGTAGTCACCCCAGTAATTATTATGCAATGGATAATACATTAAATGGCCACTGTGTTAGGTATGGCTTTATAGTACTGGGTAAAATCCCGCCTGTGACATCTTGTCTTTTCTTGTCAAAGGTCCAAGACACATAGGGATTGCAGGAACTTGTTGAAGATTTATTGGCTAGATATTTGTGTAGAAAATATTTTATTCCACTGCATTGCAGTTGATGTGTTTGCGGTCTCCAGCATCTACCCTAAACACACATCGGGCAGGTCTGATGTTAATTCATGCAAACCTTTGTTTCTTTAGTATATAATTTGTGACATTAGTATCTCATACCATCACCCATCTCCTGAAAAGTGTGCTCATAGCCAGCGGCGGACTGAGAACCCTCAGGGCCCCCGGGCAAATTAATCAAGGGCCCCCTTCCAGGCCCCACCCATGTCCCGCCTCCAGTCACTCCCATATCCCGCCTCCAGCCACTCCCATATCCCTCAAGGTATTGAAAACTGATTTTACAAACGTTGTTAACCCTTTAGGTGTTCCACAAAAGTTAATGGAAAATGGAGACAAAATTTTCCATTTTATTCCATTTTTTCCAGTAACAAAGCAAGGGTTAACAGCCAAACAAAATGGGCTGTTTCTGCAAACTACAGAATCAAAGTAATAAATATTGAGTTTTGTTTGGCTGTTAACCCTTGCTTTGTTACTGGAAAAATGGATTAAAATGGAAAATTAAAAAAAATAAATTGCTGTTTTGGGACCGTTTTTATTTTTTGTTATTTACATTGTTGATCTGAAAGGTTAGATTGTGTGCTATTTCTATAGAACAGGTTGTTCTGGATGTGACAATACCAAATATGACTACTTTTTGGGAATTTTTGTTACAGTTTTTCATAATAAAGCATTTGTGAAAAAAAAAATATTTTTTATGTCTCCCCATTCTCAAAGCCATATTTTTTTTATTTTTTTGGCGACAGTCTTATGTAGGGGCTCATTTTTTGCGGAATGACATGGCGGTTTGATTGGCACTGTATTGGAGTGCATATGACATTTGGTCGCTTGCTATTACACTTTTTGTGATGTAAGGTGACAAAAATGGCTTTTGACAGCGTTTTTATATTTTTTTTTGTTGTGTTCACCTGAGAGGTTAGTTCATGTGTTATTTTTATAGAGCTTGTTCTTACGGATGCGGCAATACCTAATATGTATACTTTTTATTTATTTACGTTTTACACAATAATATCATTAGTCTGAGAGTCATTTTTTAATTTTTTTTGGTCCGACTGTCCTATGTAGAGTATCATTTTTTGCGGGATGAGATGACGGATTGATTGGCACTATTTTTGGGTTCATATAAATTTTTGATCGCTTGCTATTACGCTTTTTGTGATGTGAGGTGACAAATTTTTTTTTTACACTGTTTTTATTTAATTTTTTTTACAGTATTTTTTTGAGGGGTTAGATCATGGGATATTTTTATAGAGAATGTTTTTACGGATGTGGCGATACCTAATGTATACTTTTTTTATGTATTTTACTTTAACAGCATTTTAGAAAAAAATGATCGTTTTAATGTCTGTATAGTCTGAGAGCCATTTTTTTTTATATTTTGGGGCGATTGTCCTATGTAGGGGCTCATTTTTTGCGGGATGTGATGGCGGTTTCATTGATACTATTTTGGAAGGCATAAGCCTTTTTGATCGCTTGGTATTACGCATTTTGTCATGCAAGGTGACAAAAATGGCTTTTTTTTACACCATTTTTTTGTTTTTGTCTTTTTGGTGTTCACCTTATGGGTCAGGTAATGTGATATTTTTATAGAGTAGGTTTTTACGCACGCGACGATATGTAATATGTGTAGTTTTTTTGTTTTTTTTTAATTTTTATACAGTGATAGTGTTAATTTTATTTTTACTTTTTTTTCACTTTTTTTACATTTTTTTTTTACCCAGACCCAGTTGGTTCTTGTAGATCCAATGGATCTGGGTCTATAAAATACAGTAAGTACACTATATAGTGTACCTACTGTATTTTTTTTTTTACTTTAGAAAGTCTGAATAGACCTGCCTATAGCAGGTCTATTCAAGCTTTCAGCACCATGGAGAGAGCAGGGCGCTTCAGTAAGCGTCCTGTCTCCATGGTGACCATCACCCGCTGCCAGTACAGAGCAGCGGGTGATGGGGAGGGAGGGGAGCTCCCTCTCTCTGCCACCCATCCTGTCGGGGGGCTGCAAAAGGCACAGCAGCCCCCCGATGGGAGAGGGAGGGAGCTCCCTCCCTGTTAACCCCTTCCATACCGTGGTCCAGACGGACCGCGGTATGGAAGGGGTTAAACTGCTGACATCTGCGGCACAGATGTCAGCAGTTTATAGCAGGGGGTCGGCAATGTGCTGACCCCCTGCTATAACCACTAGACACCAGGGAAATCTTTTAAAGGAGGCGATCCCGCCTCCAGAGACTTAATTTTACTTTGGACACACTGGGCAGCGGCAGCTGCCGGGCCCCCTTTCCGGCTGGGCCCTCGGACCACGTCCGCCCCTGCTCATAGCTGAGCCGAATGTCCATGTTTAAGGAGCATAGTGATCAACTAACAAATGACCATCAGCTATCTAATGTATATGGACAGTTTTGTAAATTAAATCAGTCAAAGTGACTTAATTCACATCTGTTCCCCATTCTAGTATATGGTCTGAATTAACCACCTCCCGTCACGCTAACGCCAAAAGGCGTGCGGGAGGTGGTTTTCTCGGGTCTCGATCACGCCTATCGGTGTCATCCCGCGGGACCCGAGATTTCACGCTTTCACTGCAGCCCGACAGGTAAGAACTTAGTCTACAGCCTGCCAGCGCTGATCATGCGCTGGCAGGCTGTGGATGTCAGTAAATCGCATCCAAATCGCATATCAGACGCTGTTTTGTAAACAGCGTCTGATATGCCTGCTGCCCGCTGCTCTGGTGGTCCCTTTTGCTTGGGACCACCAGAGGACACGGGCAGCTATGTAAGTGCACCAATCACCACACACCAACCCCCCCTGTCACTTATTAACCCCTTATTAACCCATGATCACCCCATATTAACTCTCTGATCACATAGGGTGCACTCCGCATCACCGCCGGCACCATTCACACTGAATGGGTTCGCATCTATTCCGCAGAATTGCGGAATAGAGAGGGACATTTTTGCGGACGTGTGAATGGGGCCTTACTTCGCAAGCACTCCTATGTCCTTTCCCCTCTTTTTTTTTTTACATATTTTTTGGCAGAGATTTTTTCATCCACATTGATCGATGCGAATGAAGAAATCTGTGCCGTTCATTTTTTCTTTCAGTCCAGAGGATGAACGGAAAAAAATATCTCATTACCCGTATGCTCCATATAAGGAGAATAGCAGAAACTCCTAATGCTGGCCATACATGTAATGATTGTGGAGACCCTCAAATGCCAGGGCAGTACAAACACCCCACAAATGACCCCATTTCGGAAAGTAGACACCCCAAGGTATTCGCTGAGGGGCATATTGAGTCCATGAAAGATTGAACTTTTTGTCACAAGTTAGCGGAAAGGGAGACTTTGTGAGAAAAAACAAAAAAAATCAATTTCCGCTAACTTGTGCCAAAAAAAAAAATCTTCTATGAACTCACCATACCCCTCATGGAATACCTTGGGGTATCTTCTTTCCAAAATGGGGTCACTTGTGGGGTATTTATACTGCCCTGGCATTTTAGGGGTCCTAAAGCGTGAGAAGAAGTCTGGAATCCAAATGCCTAAAAATGCCCTCCTAAAAGGTATTCATTGGAATATCTCTGTAAATGACAACTTTTAAATTTTTATACAAAGTTGACAATTTACAGAGATATTTCTCTCACCCAACATGGGTATATGTAAAAATACACCCCAAAACACATTGCCCTACTTCTCCTGAGTACGGCGATACCACATGTGTGCCACTTTTTTGCAGCCTAGGTGCGTAAAGGGGCCCAAATTCCAACGAGTACCTTTAGGTTTTACAGGGCTACTCACAATTTAGCCCCTCCCAAAATACCACAACAGTAAACACACCCCACAAATGACCCCATTTCGGAAAGTAGACACCCCAAGGTATTCGCTGAGGGGCATAGTGAGTCCGTGGGAGATTTTTTTTTTTTTTGCCAGAAGTTAGCAGAAATGGAAACTTTATTATTTATTTTTTTCCTCAGAAAGTGTCATTTTCTGCTAACTTGTGAAAAAAATTGAATGATACATGAACTCACCATGCCCCTCCGCGAATACTTTGGGGTGTCTTCTTTCTAAAATGGTGTCATTTGGGGGGTATTTATACTATCCTGGCATTCTAGCACCTGAAGAAACATGACAGGTGCTCAGAAAGTCAGAGCTGCTTCAAAATGCCGAAATTCACTTTTTTGTACCATAATTTGTAAACGCTATAACTTTTACCCAAACCAATAAATATACACTTATTGGATTTTTTTTTATCAAAGACATGTAGAACAATAAATTTAGATAAAATTTATATAGAAATGTAGTTTTTTAAAAACATATTTACAACAGAAAGTGAAAAATGACATTTTTTTGCAAAAATTTCAGTCATTTTTGATTAATAGCAAAAAAAGTAAAAATGTCAGCAGCAATGAAATACCACCAAATGAAAGCTCTATTAGTGAGAAGAAAAGGAGGTAAAATTCTTTTGGGTGCCAACTTGCATGACTGAGCAATAAACCGTTAAAGTTGTGAAGTGCCGATTTGTAAAAAAGGGCCTGGTCACTAGGGGGGTATAAACCTGTGGTCCTTAAGTGGTTAAAGGCGTTGTCCAGAGTCAAAAGGCAGGGAATGCTTTAAGACTAAAAGAAAGCAATACTCACCCATTTAATCCCACTTTACTCCACCATTGTGATTCAATGGTCCTAGCTAGTGTCTGTATACTGTATATATAGTCAAGCTGATCACTGCAGTCTGGTGCCTTACCCAAACAAACTCTTAACTCAAATTTCTTAACTCATCGCGTTATCTTGAAACAAAAGCCATTGAAAAGCTGAAGGTGTTTGCTTAACGCTTTTTGTTTAAATAACATGTCTCATAAAGCATGTGTGTTAACTCTACTACATCTGTACATACAGATAAGACCACTGAGGTACACAGCCTTTTACAGGAAAATTTAAATAAATCAATAAACAAATTCAATATAAGAAAAAAATACATTAAATGAATAAACAAAAACGATGATAATAATAAAACCCTATATCATCAGTAGCACCTTCTATGACACTAACGCACATTATATGGGCGTATTGCACCCTTGAAATAATGTGTCCATATTGTGCAAAATCCACACAAATATTTATCCATCAATATTTTTTGTTTCTCCAACCCCACCCTATCTGCTATTAACACCTAAAATAAAAATGTTTGTAAACAGGCACTTTGTCCGTTTAAATAATAATATCTCTTATACCAACTAACATTTGTGAATAAGCTAGAATAAGGGACCTTTGTTTCAAGAAATTATACCAACTATTGTATTGTAATAAGCAACATGATTTTTTCTGTTTCATGTTCACCTACTTACTATGTGTTGGAGTAGTTGCTATGCAAGTG
Source organism: Bufotes viridis (assembly GCA_033119425.1). Taxonomy (NCBI): domain Eukaryota; kingdom Metazoa; phylum Chordata; class Amphibia; order Anura; family Bufonidae; genus Bufotes; species Bufotes viridis. The sequence continues at coordinate 177,961,219 of CM065592.1, forward strand.
CTTTGCATCTAAGTCTGGATTAAGACCTCATGCACACAGCCGTTGCCGGCTGTGGCCCGTATTGCGGTCCACAAACAGCGGATCCGCAATATGCAGGCACCGGCAGTGTGCTCACCGCATCACGGATGCTGACCCATTCACTTGAATGGGTCCGCAATCTGGAGCTGCGGTGCAGAACGGAGGCACTGAACCCCGCGGAATCACTACAGTGTGGTTCCATGGGGTTTCTGTTTGTTTTTGTTTTATTTTTTTGCAGTGCGGACAGATCACAGACCCATTCAACTTGATCCGTCCAATGGTGCCCATGCATTGGAGACCGCAAATTGCTGACTGTGGATTTTGTCAATTAACCTAATTATTTCAGGTAGGGCATTCCAGAGAACTGGTGCAGCTCAGGAGAAGTGGATGGTGGGTGTTAGTCGTAAATATAGACAGAGATGAGGAAGGAGATGCAGAGGGGTGCAGCACTGGGAAGAGCTTTGTAGATAAGAATGAGCAGTTTAAATTGAATTATGTACCTTATTGTCTGCCAGAGTTCATACTTGCTTCATACATGTTTCTTGAGACCGACCAGTTGTACAGTTCTGCCCTACTGTAGGTCCTTGGAGTATCTGAGTACCAAAAGACACTGTTATCACTTGGGAAAGGTAACTTCCATAGGTGAAGTTGCAGTGGCCGACGTTAAGATGGCCCCTAATCCTACACTGTGTCCCCCTGACACTATTGAGCTGGTTTCTCCAGTCTCCTCCTTAGCAGAAGAAGATTCCATGTTGAGCTACCTGTCCCTCTCTGTCAGAAGGCTGATACTCTTGCCGAAGGCCTGTAGCTTAGTCATTGGGCAGGGTATCCCTGTCGAGGCCTCTTCTTCTGGTCACTGGTGCACAGTCTCTCCTATTAAACTCTAGTCCCTATCTGCAGAACACCAGGGGCTGATCCAGAAAGTTCTAATGGGATGGGTGAAAGTGTAGAAACAGAGCCTAAGAGAAACAATGTTGCAGTTCATGGCTGCCATAGACTTGTATTGTGCCTCAACACAAGTCAATGCAAAGGACTAAGCAGTTTTCAGACGTAAACACCCATAAAAAACTAAAATAGATGGTCAAAATTTCACTGTTTCCCTTTTTTTTCTCTCTCCAAAACTCAGCTTTTCATAGTCGCTTATGACAGCAATATGCACAGGCTAGAAAGTACCAATATGTCACCAGTATTTGCAGGCTGTACATTAACCCTTTCCACAGTGCAGTGCAGTGCAGTGCAAGTACAGTGCAATAACAGTGTAAATGAACAGGATATATTACAATAAACATATATAATGCAGTTTAACAATATAAAACAGTATGAGTTTAAACAGCATAAATCATAGTGCTGTTAACACTTTAAAGTGCACTAAAGTAGTGAGTTGATGGTTTTGTATAGTAGCAATAAGGACAAATGTCAACAAATGTTCAGATTCCTTGTTCCAGGGCACTACAAAAAACTATTCTGTGGTCTTATGTCCTTTTGTGTGCACCTGCACTGTTTGTGAACTTCTGTTGGCATCGGCTTCTTTAACTGAACTGCACATATTCGCAGTTCAGTTGACCTGGAACGGGCAAACTTTCTGGCATGTGCAGTTCAGTTGAAGAAGCCGATGCCCACAGATGGCACAGGAGCACACATAAAGTAGATGTGTGCCTGCATGAGATTTTAAGGGGCATTATGATGAGATTGAAGACGTTAGGCTAGGAGGTGGAGAGAAGAAGGGTAAGGGAGGAGGGGGGCTTTGTTCTGGTAGGTGCAGCTGGGCTCCTTTAGGGATAAGTACAGCATCTTGAATAATTATGGAATAATTTTAAAGAGCTGCTTTTAAGGGTCAAAAAAAGAGGGAGCAGGACATAAAAATATATTTGGAATTACAATAGGAGAGCTACACTGCAATGCAAAGGGTTAAAATGGTTGCCAGTGGTGACAGACTTTCTTTAACTTTGTTCTTTTCTGTAACAAGGTTGGTTGTTCCCAAGACTTCAGAATTGGACTTTGCCTATATCAGTTGTCTTTCCCAGGTACTAATTATGTCTCTCAGTATGCAGATAGGTACAAAATAGGATAAAAACTGGTTCGTCACAAAAGTAACATTATGAAACACATATCAACTCTGGCAGAGAACAAATACACAGAAGTAAACTCACCAGTAGATGACAGGAACCGAATAATGATGGTAAACGAATTAAGTAGTTGGTGGTCCAGAAATGGAGCAGAAGATAGTGATGGCACACAGACTGAGAGCAGATGAATGATGGTGAACAAAAATAAAGACACTGAAACAAATTGACCCAGACCAGCAATATTAATCCAGCAAGACAGCCAGAGACAACTCAAAAACCAAACACTGCAAGCAAACAATAAACAACAATGCGTGATGCTGGCAACAATGAAAATACAGAAGCACAACAGATCCCAAGCTACTCAAACATTGTAAACATATACTAGAACAGGATACTTGGAATCCTAGGAAGCTGCATATAAATGCACAGAGCTTTCACTATATTCAGCAACAAAATACTATAAACATGAACATTTAAAGGAAATGTAATCAAATTCCTTCCCTAAATTAACCAGCTAAGCAAGACAATAACCTGACCAGAGATCAGGTACAATATCAACTTCCCCCAACAATTGCTAGTAAAAGATGAGCATAAGGCAACAGAGAAATCCCTGCTGTTTGAAACATTTTGTAGATGTTATGTAGCCAATTTGGTGCCGACATGTTAATCAGTATAATCCGATGTAATTAGTATAAAATAATTTCCCTAACTGAGCAGCTGACTAACATTTGTCAGAAATATTAAACTTTTTAAAACTGTTTGTCAATTGTTTTCTAAGATTCTTTAAGATCATACCTTTAACATCTGAATGCAATTTTCAAGTTTATTGCTTAGCATGTTACCCCAAGGCAGACTTTCAGCATTATACTAGTTGAATGTGACATTAATCATAGTACTAATGTTGGCTTTAAGTAATTGTTAACTTTTAGTACAACAGTTCCTGTTGTGAAGTGGCTCTATGGAGATTAAGCTCATAATTTCCATATAAAATGAAGGGAAGTTGCTAAATAAAATTCCCCTGAAAAGACAAACTATATTGAGGAAATGAAAGCACTTGTCTGTTCATTTTTATCTTTAACTTCTAATGGTAGAAAATGGCATGATTAAACATCCATAAATCCATAAAAAAGTTTGAAAGAATCACAAAATTGGAAAAAAATTGGACTTGGCAAAGCAGCTCTGTCTGTTTTTTCTCCACCAAAAATGCAGGGGGGGGGGTCCAGGACTTCTGTCCTTAAAAAGCACTCTCAGAAAACTTTTGATCTTTTGCCCCATTTTTAATCAGGTAAATATGGTACCAAAAATTCCTTCATTGTACCGCATGACCACTTGAATCATGCATGGTCTTTAGTGTGGACCAATGTGCAGCCTATTCATGTATTTTTAGAAGGACTGATTTCCGTTTCACACAAGTCTGTACGACTTGGAGAGTCAAAACGCATGTCACATTGTACAGTGGAACAAAAGAACGAAGGCTGCAAATTTGAGCACAAAGTGCTTGGTAAAAAAATGAAGGGCACCGCTATTTACTTGATGTACTGTATGTTACAAAAGAAGCAAAAGATAAAATATTTTTTTTTGGGAGTGCTTCTTTATTCTCTTCCTCTCTTTTGATTTTATTTTGTCCCATATTACAAATAAACTAAGAAATACACAAAGAAATCTTCACTGGGTTTTTTAGGAGGTCCTTCTCACTGTCCTCCATTCTCTGCAGGACTTCTTCAGAATGGTAAACAGTGATGTCAGCTAGATCTTTTGTCTACTTTTATTTTATTTCTAGATTAAGTGTTCCTTAAACCAATTTCCGACATAAACTGTAGGTGATTCCATCAAACTGCTGCAGATGTATGGCACTGTAATGACACAGTCAGATTCCAGATTATTAGCAGTGGGAGACACCTGTAATATGCAAAAAAATATAAACAACAAACAAGCTGTGCTTAATTAGTATTGCTGCTTTACAACTGAACCAACTTATTATGTAAAAAATATCTTAAAACTGCTCATAATTGGTATTGTCACCAACTGGCCGAACCATAAACCTGTTATTTAACCTGCACGGAGAACACCGTAAAAAAAGGAAAAATAATAAGCATTTCAACTAGAGATAAGAGAATTTCTCAACATTCATTTTGGGTCCGAATTGGTAGAATTGGTATTCAGAATTGATTTACTCCGCATAAATTCTCTGTAAATCAAAAGTGCCTCAGTTGTCCTGAAAAGTCGTGGATAACATTCTGAAATCTCCTAGGACTGTATCAAACCATTTTCAAGCTCTTTTTACACTAAGACAGCATGCTGCATTAGTAATATCAAAATGACAGTAACATATATGGCTATAGGCAAATGGAGGATAGCTGGTGGAAACAGACAACTTATTTAAAACCACACTGCACTTTTGGATATATTTTTTTAAATTAAAGAAATGTCCAAAAACTGTCCCTCTTTAGTGGCAGATGCCTTCTTCTCTGTCATTTTACTCTGATCAGTAAAATGGTGATTTCCATTTTGACCAATTCATGCAGGACAAAAGTTTCAGATTTGCCAAAATTTTAATCTTTTGAGAAATTCCTGCTTTAACTGTGCAAAATAAAAATAAAAATAATAAAAAATAGAAATTTGATATTGCTAAAATAATTTTATTCATCTCACCTCCCAAAAATTAAATAAAAGGTGATCAAAATGCCATATGTATCCCCAAATGGCAAAAATAAAAATAAAAGTCCTGCAAAAACAAGCCCTTACATAGCACTGTAAATATAAAAACTATTGTTCCCTTACGTCCTACCAGCAGCACAGATGGGGTTAACCACCCCCCGTGGACTGGCAGGACCGGCGGAATGTTTAATGAGTCCAAGACTAATAACTCAATTTAGCAATTAAGTATCTCCTTAAACGGGGGAAGCCAACCCCCACCCCACTGTGTTTTTTTCTGTCCTCCCGGACAGGTGGACTAGGCGGTTTGTTCCCCCCTTTCCCTTTGCGGGAAGCCTTCTTTTCGTTTGGGTAACGGCATTGCCCTTTTTCTAGGTACCTTGTCAGTTTGGCCGGCAGCTTGTCTGCTGCCGGCCCCGCGCAGTTGCGCCTGGCTGGGGTATTTTGGTGGCGTCCTCGGTCTAGGATTCTCGGTCCCTGGGCGCCACCATCTTCCAGAGGTGACGCGGGGATTCTCCTTTGCGTCACTTCCGGATAATCCAACGCGATATTTTTTTCGTGGATGCGATTTTTTTCTATGCTTCTTCCTGTGGAGGATTTACTGGGGGGAGGGTGGATTGTCTATCCCTCCCTTTCCCCTATTTTAGGAAGCAGTGTTCTCCAGTTCGGTCTCTGGCTGTTTATGCTTTTTCAGCTAGCTCCCTAAAGTGTTTCCACTTGTGGTGTTTTTTTCCTCTGGTCCTCAGCTGCCTACGGTCTGTTTTTCTACCTTTCGTGAGATCACAGAAGGTAAAGAGCTTAAAGTTGGGCTAATACCAGCTTGGGAGACCGGTTGGGGGTACCTGGGTCTGTTGACTTAACCTACACCAGAGGTTACAGCTGGCGTTAGAGGGTTTTGCTCTCTAGTGAACCTATGTTGCAGGATATGTTTCAATGGCTCTATTAAAGGAGTCATAGGCCTGCTGGATGAAAAGGCTTCCTATGCCTGCCCAGGCCCCTATTGAGACCTCTGTCCCAGTAGAGAGACCTTCTTGGTCTCCTTAGCTTCTTTCTCCTCGGATGAGGAGGAGCTGATGTTGTGTTTTCTCCCCTGGAAAGACACAGAAATTGCTCAAGTCCATCAGGTCGGGGGTCCATGATGTTGACCGTGGGGAGCCTCCCGATACCGCTACTCGGGCACCTCGTGTCTTTAAAGAGGATGAGACCCTCCTCTCTGTCATGTTATAGAGTGGAAAAAACCTGGAAAAGGTCCGGTTTTAGCAAAAAAGTTTAAATCCATGTTCCTGATGGCTTAACCCTTGGTGGATTCATGGGGATCCATTCCCAAGGTGGACATGGCTATTGCCAAGTTGTCCAATCGCACTCTGGTTTCTGCAGACGATGGGTCTAGCTGCAGGACCCCCTTGCAGACACGTGCACACTAAGACGGGGTGTTACGGCAGCTGCGGCTTTCGCTTCCACAGCCATAGCGGCTTCTGAAGTCTCTACGTTCCTCCTGTCTCGCCTGAATCAAATTCAAGTTGACGTTAACCAAAGGTTTTTTCCAGGACGACATACTGGCTGCCTTCAAGACCATCAACCTGGCTACGGACTTCTTGTGCGATACCGCACAGCTCCAGTTGAAGCTAGCGAGGGAGCTTCCCTGCTAGCAAAGCAAGCCCTGGGAATGAGGCCAAACACAGATCCTTGCTCATGAAGCTAAGCAGCAGGTCTATGGCTCATGGGAGACCAAGTGCGCCTTTGGCACCCTGAGACAATACTATCAAATAATGTCAGGGGCCTATATTTAGCATGGCCCTGGAATCGCCAGCCCATATTACATTTTGGCTTAAGCCTTGGGTCGCTGACAACTCCTCAAAATACAGCTTATATGGCCTTCCATTCGAGCCCAACCGTTTGTTCGGTTCGGAGCTAGATAAGATCATGGAGGGCCTTTCAGACTAGAAGGTGAAGAGCCTTCCCCAGCAGTCCTTTCGAGAGCAGGGCAGACAAGACCGCGGTGGCAGGTCTGGCCAGCAAACAAGCTCTTGTAGTGACTGGAGAGCGCAGCGAAAGGGTTTGAGGTGCTCTCGTGGAGTAGCCAAAGATGGAAAATCCACCTCCTGACTACGGGCCTCTTCGAGGCTCTTGGTTAATTCCCGTTACTCCTGCCGTCCTGCCAATAAGGTTCCCCATTCCTAAGCTTCATGTACCCCTTGGGATCAACCTTCTACAAGCTGCCAAGGAGGCGATCCCAGAGGCCTACATTCAGGACTACATTTGCAAAGGGGCTCTGGAGGAGGTTCCGGCAGGAGAACGGGGCCTAGGGATCTATTCACCAGTTTTTCTGGTTCCCAAGGCTTCAGGAGATCTCCGGATGATTATCGATCTGAGATATTTCAATCGATTTATAAGGAAGGTGAAGTTTCGGATAGAAACCATCAGGTCAGTAGTTCACGTTGTCAATCCTGGAGACGTGATGGCAACCCTGGACCTCAAGAATGCATATCTGCACAACCCGATCCATCCTGGTTCCAGGAAGTATATCAGGATCACGGTCCAGGTGTCCGGTGTCGTCAGGCATCTTCTGTTTGTTGCCCTTCCCTTTGGCATTTCTTCTGCCCCTCACACTTTTACCAAGGTGGTGGTTCTGTGGTGGCGGCTTTGAGGCTTCAAGGACTGACCATCATTCCTTATCTGGACGACTGGCTTTGAAAGCCTCTGCTCTAGCGGTCCTAACCCAACTTCTTCAGGTAACAATCTCCTTTCTGTTCTACCTAGGTTGGATCATCAGCTGGTAGAAGTCGAACGTGAGCCCGTTGACTTCAGTAAGATATCTAGGCTTCATAATCGACTCCACTGGGATGTCACTCCAGTTGACTCCAGAAAGAAGATTCCGGGTTCAGAACACGGCAAGTTCCTTTCCCCGGCGAGTTCCAATCCGGACTTTCATGAAGATGTTGGGGCTCATGTCAGCGTCTACGGAAGCAGTCCCTTGGGCTCTATGGCACCTCCGCCCTCTACAGTCGGAGGTCCTCTCCTAATGGAATGGCAGCCCTGCTGGGCTAAACTCCCTGTGCTCTCTGACTTGGCGAACTCGGTATTCCCTCAGATGGTGGTGCCATCTTTTAGATGGGAAGTCTATTACCCAGCCAATCGGGGTCTTATTGACTACGGATGCGTCCCAAGTAGACTGGGACACCCACCTAGACGACACTCCAGTTCACGGGACCTGGTTTCCGCAGGAGTGGCTTCTTTCATCCAATCTCCGTGAGATTCAAGCTATCCGGCTAGCCCTCCTTCACTTAGCCCCTCAGATCCGGGGCAAAGCGGTGAAAGTCCAGTCAGACAATATGACTGCGGTACTTTACATCAACAAGCAGGGAGGCACGAGATCACTTCCCCTCCTGTCAGAGATCGGGGTGATTCTGGATTAGGCAGAGTTGTACCTTTCCCACTTATCTGCGATCCACATCCAAGGCTCCCTCAATATGATAGCGGCTGAGCCGCGGTCTTCCGTCGGTGGAGTGGTCTATACATGCGGAGATATTCAAGCAGATAGTCCTCAAGTGGGGTATGCCAGAGGTGGATCTCATGGCAACAAGGTTCAATGCCAAGGTGGAGAGGTTCTGCTCCCTTTACAGGGAGGACAACCCCCTGGCGTTAGACGCTCTGTCAATATCCTGGAGGTTCAGGCTGGCTTACATCTTCCCTCCCTTTTCCATGATACCGAGGGTATTGATGAAAATCCATCAGGATCAGGCCTCGGTAATAGCCATCATACTGTTTTGGCCGAAGAGATCCTGGTTTACCTAGCTCACCCAGTTGAGTCAAGGACAATATTGGAGGCTCCCCCCACAGCAGACCCTGGTGTCGTGGGACACTCACCTCTGCTCAGATCTGCACATATTCAACCTGACAGCCTGGAGGTTGATCAGTCCCTTCCCAGAATAGAAGGGCTTTCAGAGTCGGTCCTGAGAACGCTGTCTCATTCTAGAGCGGACTCTAGCAAGAGAGCCTACTCTCGTATTATGAGGATATCTCATCCTATTGTACCTCAACTGAGGTGGCGTCTGCAGATCCGCCCCCCCTCCGCTATCCTTCAGTTCCTGCAAGACGGCCTTGATAGAGGCCGTGCCCTTCTACTCTGAAGGTTCAAGTTTCAGCTATCTCAGCTTGCCTTAACAGGCTTTTTTCTTAGGACCCACTGATCAAACAGTTCCTTAAAGGAGCTGAAAGATTAAAGCCTAAAGTACGGAGACCCCTTTTTTCAATGGGATTTATCAGTAGTTCTCAGGGGGTTAGCATCTCCCCCTTTGAACCGTTAGAGGAGGTGGACATCAAGTTCGTCACTTGGAAGTTTTTGTTTCTCCTTGTAGTGACTTTGGCCAAGAGGGTCTCTGAGCTTCAAGCTCTCTCAGCACATGAGCCCTATACCATTTTCTTACATGACCGGGACCTTCTTAGATTCCTCCCGTATTGTAGGCCTAAAGTTCCCTCCTTCCAGAACATCAACCAGGTGATATTCCTCCCGGTTCTGTCGACATCTACCACCTCCTCCTAGGAACCTGCTAGACATCCTCTGGACATCTCGAGATGTCTCCGGATCTATGTGGATAGATCAAATAGTTCAGGAAAGATGAGAATCTGCTAATCCTGTTGCCGGTAAGTTTAAAGGCTGTAAGGCATCCAAACCTTCCATCAGTCGGTGGATTGAGGAGGGTATTAAGGAATTCTTTGTTTCCACAATCTCTGGACCCTCCGGGATTCGTGAAGGCCCACTCTACTAGAGCTGTGGCTACTTCTTTTGCTGAGAGGGGTCTTCTGCCTCTCAACATGATTTGCAAAGCTGCCTCCTGGAGCTCTGAATCGACATTCATCTCCCATTATAGACTAGATGCCAGTCTAGCTGAGTTTTTCGGCCTTTGGGCAGACTATTCTTAGTTCTGCCAGGCAGGAAGGGGGTTTCTTCTTGCTATCTCCTCATCTGTGCTGCTGGTAGGACGTAAGGAAATCGTTAATTTGTTTTCCCTTAGTCCTAACAGCAGCACACAAATTTCCCACCCTAGTAAGTCTAGTTTTTTTTCTTACTATAAACACAGTGGGCTGGGGGTTGACTTCCCCCTTTTAAGGAGATACTTAATTGTTAAATTGAGTTATTAGTCTTGGGCTCATTAAACATTCCGCCGGTCCTGCCAGTCCACGGGGGTGGTTAACCCCATCTGTGCTGCTGTTAGGACTAAGGGAAAACAAATTATCGTTAGCAATTAACGATTGTGGCTCCTAGAACAGGGTAAAACAAGAACAAGTGAAAGTGTTTGTGCTGTGCAAAAGGAGTAAAACATAAAAGACGTATAGGTTTGGTATCACCGTCATTGTATTAAACAGCCGAATAAAGCTAACACAATTTTTAACACATAGCTGTGAATGCTGTTTAAAAATGCAGATGTTCTTTCCATTCTCTCTCCCCCCCCCCCCCCCCCAAAAAAAAAAAAAAATATACTAAAAGTTAATATACCATTAATATGCTAAACTTGTCCCTCAAAAAAACAAGCCGTCATACTGTGGCTACAGAAAAACGTATGGCTCTTGGAAGGCAGTAGAGAGGAAAAAACGCAGCATCATTAAGACAAAAACTGACTGCAGTGGTAGAGGATTAAAGTACACAAAAAGTGTATATTTTTAGACATTGCTTTACGGTAAACTTATATGCATGTATCCCTGGAGGTGATCTCTCAACCCCCTTTGCTACCTGAGGCAAAAAGATACTAAATTAAATAGCATCTCTCTTTCCATATATTGGATGCAGTTCTAACCATGCCTCATGGTCCGGTGCACCCCTGGTTGCCGATATGAAAGGCCATAATTCCTGTGGTTAAGCACAGGTCTATTCATTTTCCAACAAGACCTAGATAAAATATTCTCTGGTGCTGTTTGTATGGCCCATATCTATTCAGCTACAGTAAAATCTTTAATTTATGCTGTGCATGTCTCTAGGGTTTGTAGAAGTGTCAATCTATGTCTTTTACAGGCTTACCATATAATTACAGTCCCTCGTCAATAGTCTTTGTCGTTAAACAGCTAATGACAACTGCTATAATGTGCACGTTTCCACTGTGTCTGCAAAGAAAGCCGTCACATTGAACAGCTCCCCATTATTACTGAATTTGCAACTGCTTTAAAAGACAATGCATAGATTTGCTGTAAACAACACAGTAATGGCCAGATAGGGGGTGTTTCAGTTTCCTGGGAAAAGTGAAATCTGTTCTCAGTACTGAGATGTGTTTTTATTATGATTGTACTTTTTTTTTCCTAAACATGAAAAATAAACTGCAGAGGGTGGAGATTTAGATTTAGGCTCAATGGTGTTTAAAAAGTCTCAAACACTGCCAGAAAACTCCAGAATACTGCTGTTGAAGGGGGTGGAAATGATAAATTCCCCCCTATGTACTTTAAGCCTATTTTGCATTGTGATGTAAAATATTATTGACCAGCCATAAAATCTGAAATATTTAACAAAATAGGTTAAGATCAGTGTACAGTATGAGTATTGTGCAGGTGGTGTAGCTTTATTATAGGCTTATAGCTTTATTATGAGACGATTACTTTTTAGGATAAGTTGCCATTTGTGTGTTCTAGTGATAACACTATTTATGGCTCCTATATAATTTTTTTAATCTACATTTTTAGTACTTTTTTCCCCTGCAGACTTCAGTTGTAATTCTCAGTTCTCCCAGATCTGGTGGGTGGAAACTTGCTGGTATCATGTCTCACATACAATATTTATGGATGCAGTAGATTCTGCTCTTTTAGGATACAACCACAAGGTTAGGTTTCCTGGATCAGTTTTGAAAACCAAACTCAGGAGTGGTTCATAAAAGGAAAGTATAAAGGACAGATACAATGTCTCCTGTTTTTTTAATTCATTCCTGATTTTGACCAAAAGTGCATCAGGAAATCTGACTGTGTGGCTGTACCCTTACTCTCTCTAACACATCAGGATCCCTCAGAAGCACTATATAGGACATTATAGAGCAGTATTGAGCAGTAGCAGTGCAATGACCCAGCGAATTACTGCTAAATGTTAATTGTTATAAACACATACATCTCTATTCACTATGTATTTCAAATAATTGTGCATGTGTATGGACATAAAAACAGTTAACACTGGCAGTCTTGGTTAGGTTGCTATAGAGACTGGCTGGTCCGACCTCCTCTGGTTATTTAGAGAGTCTTAACTGAGCAGAGATAGACATAGGTGTGAACTTCTTCCAAGTAGGCACAAGAGAAAAGCGTCATCCAGGAAACGCCATTTCTACTCCCATCAGCCTGGGAATTGCAGGAGTAAATGAGAATGGAATTCCACGCCTGTGGTTATTTGGAAAGAGTGTGTTTAGAGTAAGACTCAGGGAGGACTACTACTACAATCATTGCTACTGCTTATACACAACCAATTACAGAGACCTACTCTGTAACATACTCCAGAACTGTGCCTTTTCTGCTGTATGAACTACTACTCCCATTATCAGTAAAGAGGGACTTTATTAATTGAAACCAAACTAGCCTGGTCATTGACTCCATTAACCTTTCCCTGGCCCTGCACCTGCCCTCCTGCCTTGCACCCTGCTAACTATACAACATCAAGGGCACCCCATCTATCACCAGGCAGGAGTCCCCAAAAGGCCCATAAAAGAAAGGGTGCACCCTCCATTTTCTGCTGCATGGCCCTAGGGAACGTCAGAGTGAGCATAGCCATCGTGAACCACTACTTCTCCTATCTGTGCCACCACTACCGCTCCCATCCTCCTCAAAGCTGACCTCAGCGGGTCCCTGCAATAATGTAAAAAAAAAGTGCTATTAGTTTTCTGTCTTTCTCTCTCTCTGCAGCTCACTCCTCCCCTCCCCTTTCTATAGGCTTCTACCGGAGTTTGTAATCTGATCCTTCAGGGAGCTCATAGCCCGTGAAATACCCTAAGATACCCTAAGATATTTTTCTCTGACAAGATAAATGATAAAAGTTTCTTATATTCCCCTGTGCTATTGAAAAGTAAGTGTCTGTTTAAACATTTACAGCTAAGTGTTGTTTATACCATAAAATAAGCGTTGCCATAGGGTCCCAGGGAGTAGGCCCAGGTAGAGAGAACATGTAAAGCATTCTTTAAATTCTCCATAGATGCACTACAATGTTAGAAAAAAGTAACTTAAGTGGAGTGTTAGGTAGGGTGTGGGGTTGCCATAAGGGGCTCTTATTTTGATCATAGATATTGGAACTCCTCTCCTCTATGTGCCATTGTTTAGAGTCCAAAAATGGGCAGTATTTCTTACTTTTGTACTGTAGTGTGACCTACAATATTCTCTGCAGGTCTACCTAATTGCATTCCAATGTGTGTATTTCTATTAACCCTAGGAGGACCCTATGATTTTCCGTTTCTGCCTTTTCATTTTTTACTCCCCGTCTTTCCAGAGTCATAACTTTTTTATTTTTCCATTCACATAGCTGTATAAGGGCTGTTTTTTTTTTTGTAGGACAAGGTGTACTTTCCAATGGCACCATTTAATATTACATGTGATTTAGCTGTGAGCAGTGAAAAAAGGCACTTTCATCACAGTTTTATGGGTTTTGTTTTTACGGCATTTCCTGTGCGGTAAAATTGACCTGTTACAGTACCTTCATTCTCCAGGTCAGTGCAATTACAAAGACACTACACTTGTAGAGTTTTACCTGTGTTTTAATACAAAAAAAATAAAAACTTTGCAAAACATAATTTATTTTTCTTGCCATATTCTAACTCCTATAACTTTTTTATATTTATGTATATGGAGCTTTAGTGAAGGGTCATTTTTTTACGGGGTGATCTGTACATTTTAGTGATAAAATTTTGGAGTGTGTGTATTTTTGATCACTTTTTATTAAGTTTTTTGTGCAGGTAAAGTGGCAAAAAATGGCAAATTGGCCATTTAGAATAATTTTTTTCTGTTATGCCAATAGCCATATGAAATAAATATTGTTATTTTTTAATAGTATGGGTGTTTTCAGATGTGGAAATGCCTATGATGTTTTTTTTTTTTATAATTAATTTGTATTGTAATTTTGGGGAAAGGGGGGATAATTTGAACTTTTTTTTTTAACTTTTTTTAACCAGAGGTTTTTTATTTTTTGCGGGGGTTTTTTGCGCTCCCTGCCTTCCCAGAGCCATAGCTTTTGTATTTTTCGGTTTACATAGCCATATGAGGGCTTTTTTTTTGCGGGAAAAGTTGTACAAGTTTACATTTAATATTGCATATGATGTAGTGGTAAGCGGGGAAAAAATTCCAAATGGGGTGAAATTGCAAAAAAAAGCAATTCCACCACAATTTTGGGAGTTTTTAAATTCCGATGTTCGATAAAACTGACTAGTTACTTTTATTCTATATTCCAGTACAAATCCGGCGATATATGTATAGGTTTTCTTGCGTTTTGATAGTGAAAAGAAAATTCCAAGTGGGAAAAAATCTGTTTTACTTTTTTGTCCGCATGTTTTGACCCCTTTGACTTTTTTGTAATTATATGTACAGAGCTGTCATTTTTTGCGTCATAATCTTATCTTTTTATTAATACTATTCTGGGGTGTGTATGACTTTTTGATCACCTTTTATTAAATTTTTTGTGGAAAATGAAGCGACCAAAAATGGCGAATCCGCCATTTGGATGCTTTTTTCCGTTTTGCTGTTTGACGTATGGGGAATTTTTAAAAATATTTTTATAGTATGGGCGTTTTCGCACATTGCGACGCCCATGATTTGTATGTTTTTTTATTTTTTTTCATTATTTAATTTTTATTTTAGCAAAGGGGGGTGATTTGAACTTTTATGTTTTTTTATTTTTTTAACTTTATTTTTTTTAACTTTTATAAAGTTCCCATAGGGAACTATAACTTGCAATCATCTGATTGCGATTATCATACATTCCAATGCAATAGCATTGGAATGTATGAAAAAATCGCATATTTCCTATGAAGCCTATTACAGGCAAGGCTCCATAGGAAATACTACAGAGCAGCCTGCGTGTCATTCATAGAAACCCAGGCTACTATAGGCGCGCTCAGGCTCCTCCGATCGCCACACAAGGGAGCTGGAGCACAACCGAAAGTTTTACATTCGGTTTGGATCGCGCGGGTAGAGGCCGTGGTCAGGATTGACCACCGCTTCCGAGGGGTTAAATGTCCACGATCGGCATTGCTGTCGGTCGCGGACATTAGCCGTGTGTGTCTGCTACAAGAACCATGCGGACAACCGCGGCTAAGGCGCCCGCATGAAGCAGGAGTGGGCACCATCTTTAAAGACTGGACACAGGGCATACATGTACGCCCTGTGTCCTTAAAAGGTTAAGTCCACCTAGGTGACTATAACCAGCAATCATTAGATTGGCAATTTTATTCTGTGATGGGTATTTATCCATCACAAAACGCACCATTCACTGTATTCCAATACAGTGCTGCCACCTGCAGGCCTGTATTGGAATATGCCAGTGATAGGTATCAGAGTCTTCTTGTGGCTCCGGGCTATCACTGGCATATAACAGCTTCCTTGATCTCAGCTGGGGAAGGCTATTACGCACACAGGAGCATGCGGCTCCCGCATCTTCACCACTCAGATGCAACGGTCGCATTTGACCACCATCTGAGGGGTTAAATGTCTGCGACCAGCCTTATGGCTCAACACAGACATTAGCCTCAGGCCTCTGGTATTTGAAACAGCAGAAACCCACAAGTGAGCGCAATCTTTAAAGTAACGACTTCTGCTGTACATCTATGGCAGAGGTCACAAGGGGTTAACTGTCTGTATCATCATCAATTGCATAGTATGAAATGATTGGATAGCATGAGACTCTGCAGGGACCCCCCCCCCCCCCCAAGTTGTTAAGTCTCCTCAGTAGCCTTACTGTAGACTGCTAGCAGTTCATTCATAACTTCTAGCTGACATAGTAAAGGCATGGCACAATATAGACACATAAGAATAGATGCTCCAGAATAGTTATTACATGAGGAATGCATGGAGGTATTAAAACAGGCATGTCAGGAGTGGTGAAAAGTCCTCTTTAACCTCTTAAGGACGCAGGGTGTACATTTACGCCCTAGCGTCCTGGTACTTAAGGACTCAGAGCGTAAGGACTCAGGCCCTGAGAAGTTCCGATCACCGCAGCGCTGCGGGTGGTGATCGGAACAGGATGCCCGCTGAAATCATTCAGCAGGCATCCTGTGACAATGCCGAGGGGGGTCATGTGACCCCCCCGTGTCGGCGATCGCAACAAACCGCAGGTCAATTCAGACCTGCGGTTTGTTGCGTTTCCGGGTACATCGCGTCATGGCGTGAGGACACCATCCAATCACCGTCATGCATGTCTGGAGCCGATGGAGGAGAGGGGGCCCTGTGATTGGCTGCCGGGGGGCCCCTGTGATTGGCTGCCGGGAGGGAGGTGGCTGCTGCGACGGCAAATTCAAATCTCCTCCTCTCTTCGAGCAGCTTCCTTTCGGTTCCTGCTCTTGGAGAGAGGAGACGTGCCGTGCAGCCCCCCGCAGCCCCCAGCAGCCCCCAGCAGCCCCGATCCTCAGGGTAAGTCAGGGACAGGGTTTGGTCAGGCAGGGTCAGTTCAGGAACAGATCTTTATTTTTTTTCCATTTCATTCATTTTTTTTTTTTTTGCAGGTAGTTGGTGTCTGGGGTCCACAGCACACTCAGCTGTGAGACCCTAGACCCTGCTGTAGCTTGAGCCCCCCCCCCACTGATTTTGGTCGGCGCTCTTTAGTGTCCGGCCACTATTAGTGCATCGCACAACTGACCGCTGATCAGTTTTCTACTGATCAGTG
Organism: Bufotes viridis; assembly: GCA_033119425.1. Lineage (NCBI taxonomy): Eukaryota > Metazoa > Chordata > Amphibia > Anura > Bufonidae > Bufotes > Bufotes viridis. The sequence continues at coordinate 177,977,782 of CM065592.1, forward strand.
AGTTTGACTTTTTTTTCACACCTCCCTTTTTTTAGTTAGGTTTTTTTTTTTTTTTTGTGGTACATTTGTACGTGAACACCCGGCCCCACACACACGCACACTAAATAAAGATTTTACACGCACACACACACACGCACAACACACACACCCATGGACCGCCAGCTGTTCACGGTGGAGGAGGCATACGCCCAGATGCTCTCCGACTCCGAGAGCGCCAGTGAGGATGAGGATGACCCCACCTTCCTCCTGTTGTCCTCATCCTCATCATCATCTGATGATGATGAGCCCCCAAGGCGGCGGACACGCCGCCAGGCGGAGCCAGGGCCCTCACGCGCTAGGGACCCCATGGCCCATCCCAGTACGAGCAGCCCTGGGGCTCGTACTGGTTTCCCGGCCCACCAAACAAGTGCACCGGAGCCCCCCACCGGTGACCTTAGCTGGTGTCCCCCAGTGGACTTTGAGCCTGCGATTCCGGATTTTGCTGGCAATCCTGGAATCCAGATTCCCACAGTGGGGTTTACTGAAATGGACTTCTTTAGTTTTTTTTTCAGTGACCCGCTGGTGAATCTGATGGTGGAGCAGACGAACCTGTATGCCCAACAGTTTGTCGCTCAGCACCCAGGCTCTTTTTTGGCCAGGCCCGGTGGCTGGACGCCAGTTAGTGCAGCCGAGATGAGGACGTTTTGGGGCCTCGTGCTGCATATGGGCCTGGTCAAAAAACCCAGTGTCAGGCTGTACTGGAGTGGGGACGTCCTCTACCAGACCCCACTGTACAATTCAGCCATGACACGTCCCAGATTCGAGGCCATCCATGTCCCCCCCGAACTGATCCCGCCTATGACCGGCTGTATAAGATACGGCCGATCATCGATCATTTCGGGGCCAAGTTTGCACAGGCCTACGTACCTGGAAGGGAGGTCGCGATTGATGAGTCTCTCATTGCTTTCAAGGGGAGACTCGTTTTCCACCAATACATTCCCAGCAAGCGAGCGAGGTATGGCGTGAAGCTCTACAAAATTTGTGAGAGTACCTCAGGGTACACTTACAAATTTCGTGTTCATGAGGGGCAAGATTCCCGTATTGAACCCCAGAATGTCCCCCACTCTGGGTGTTAGCGGGAAAATCGTGTGGGACCTTTTGCACCCACTGCTGGATAAGGGTTACCACCTGTACGTGGATAACTTTTATACCAGCATCCCCTTGTTTAGGTCCCTTGCCGCCAGATCCACGTTCGCTTGTGGGACCGTGCGGAAAAATCAACGTGGCCTCCCTACCTACCCCCTCCAGGTACCTATCCCCAGGGGTGAGACCCGTGCCCTTACTTGTGGAAACCTGCTGTTGGTCAGGTATAAGGACAAGAGGGATGTCCTTGTACTGACCACAATCCATGGTAACGGCACCACCCCAGTCTCTGTGCGAGGTACCACGGCAACGGTCCTCAAGCCCGATTGTATCGTCGACTACAATCGGTATATGGGTGGAGTTGATCTATCTGATCAAGTTCTCCAACCATATAATGCCATGCGGAAAACCCGGGCATGGTACAAAAAAGTTGCGGTCTACATGGTGCAGGTTGCCATGTACAACGCTTTTGTACTGTTCCGAAGCGCTGGCAGCACAGGGACTTTCCTCCATTTCTATGAGGCAGTCCTCAGGGACCTGATCTTTTCTGACCGGGAAAGAGCAGGTCGGAGTACCTCGAGAATTGGAGGAGCCCGGGTCGTCCCTGGCCAACACTTTCCAGGTGTGGTCCCCCATACTGGAAAGAGGGGATGAACCTAAAAAAAGTGCAGAGTGTGTCGCAAAAGGGGGATACAGAAGGACACCATTACTCAATGTGACACTTGCCCCGATCATCCGGGCCTCAGCATTGATGGTTGCTTCAGGGAGTATCACACTTCCATGGAGTTCTAAATTTTTATAATTTTTATAATTCCCGACAGGCCCCTAGAAAATATATAAAAAAGTATGGTTCTCAGACTTTGGAGTCACATAAACAATTTTTTTTCCAAAAATATTAGCTTCCTCAAACTGCGATCTTCCAGATGTTGTAAAACTCCAAATTCTGAGAGGCACACTTATTGGGCATCGCCGCGTCCGTAAAAATCTTCTCTATACAAATACCCCATAAACTGGCCCCTCTGACAAACTCTGTAAAAAAATTAAAATAAAAAACTATATAAAAAAGCCATTTTTATTGTCACCTTGAATCCCAAAAAGTGTAATAGCTAGCAATCCAAAAGCCATATGCGCCCCCAAATAGTGCCAATAAAACCGCCATCTCGTCCCGCACAAAATGAGCCCCCACATTAGATAGTCGCCCAACTAAAAAAAAAAAACTGTAGCTCCCAGTCTAGAGATAGTAAATTTTTTATTTTTTGTTACCAAAATGATAACCTAGTGTAAACTCTTAAATAATAAAAAAACGTAGACATATTAGGTATCGCCACGTCCGTAAGAATCTTCCCTATCAAATTAACATTTGACCCAACCCCTCAGATCTACAGCGTTAAAAATATGGAATAAAAATGGTGCTAAAACACCCATTTTTGGCAAAATTTCCGTTTTAATCCATTTTTTCCGTTAATAAAGCAAGGGTTAACAGTCAAACAAAACTAAATATTTATTGCCCTCATTCCGTAGTTTGCAGAAACACCCCATATGTGGTCGTAAATGGCTATATGGCCACACGGCAGGACATAGAACAAAGGTTTTTGCACCATGTCCCATTAGAAGCCCCCCCTGATGTAGCCTAGACTAGAAACTGCAAAAAAGTGACCCCATCTAAGAAACTACACCCCTCAAGGTATTCAAAAATTACTTTACAAAGTTTATTAACCCTTTAGGTGATCCACAAAAATGAATGGCAAATGTAGAAACAATTTTAGATTTTTAATTTTTTGTTAGCTTCCCTCAAAAAAGTGTAGAGCAACCAAAAATCATATCTACCCTAAAATAGTCCCAAAACAACAACCACCATATCCTGTAGTTTCCTAGATGGGGTCACTTTTATGGAGTTTCTACTCAAGGGGTGCAGCAGGGGGCTTGAAAGGGTACATGGTGTAAATAAACTATTCCAGCAAAATCAGCCTTCCAAAACCCATATGGCGCTCCCCTCCTTCTATGCCCTGTGGTTTGGCCAAACAGTAGTTTAGGACCACATATGGGGTGTTTTTGCAAACTAGAGAATCAGGGCAACCCATACTGAGTGTTGTTTGGCAGTTAACCCTTACTTTATTACTGGAAAAAATGTTTTTATTGGAAACTTTTCCAAAAAATTGAAATTTCAAAATTGTTTCTCCATCTGCCATTAACTCTTGTGGAGCACCTAAAGGGTTAACAAAGATTGTTAACCCAGTTTTGAATACCTTGAGGGGTGTACTTTCTTAGATGGAGTCACTTTTTTGGAATTTCTATGCTAGAATGCATCAGGGAGGCTTGCAATAGGACATAGTGTAAAAAAACCAGTCCTGCAAAATCTGCCATTCAAAACCCATATGGCGCTCCCCTCCTTCTATGCCCTGCAGTTTGGCCAAAAAGAATCTAGAGAATCAGGGCAACCCACATTGAGTTTTGTTTGACACTTAACCCTTGCTTTGTTCCTGGAAAAAATTGATTATAATGGAAACTTTTCCAAAAAATCGAAATTCTGAAATTTCATCTCCATTTTCAATGAATTCTTGTGGAAGACCTAAAGGGTTAACAAAGTTTGTACAATCAGTTTTGAATACCCTGAGGGGTGTTCTTTCTAGAATGGTGTCATTTTTGGGTGGGTTCTATTCTGTAAGCCTCACAAAGTGACTTCAGACCTGTACTGGTCCATAAAAAGTGGGATTTGGAAAATTTAAGAAAAATTTCAAAATTTGCTCCTATACTTCAAAGCTATGTAACATCCCCAAAAAATAAAATGGCATTCCCAAAATGATGGAAACATGAAGCAGACATATGGGGAATGTAAAGTAGTAACTATTTTTGGGGGTATTACTATGTATTAGAGAAGTAGAGAAATTGAAACTTTGAAATTTGCAAATTTTTCCAAATTTTTGTTAAATTTGGTATTTTTTATGCAAAAAATTTAACTTTTTTGACCCGATTTTAGTAGTTTCATGAAGTACAAGATGTGACGAAAAAACAATCTCAGAACGGCCTGTGTAAGTAAAACCGTTTTAAAGTTATTCAGACATAAAGTGACAGTGGTCAGATTTGCAAAAAGTGGCCAAGTCCTTTAGGTGAAATAGGGCTGAGTCCTTAAGGGATTAAGACAGTGTTTTTAAGAGCCTTTGTCAGCATGATCAACCCCATTAAACCAGACATGGCCTGGTAGGGTTGATAATGCTGATTAAAATGATACTCCTCTTCATTGACAGGGTTAGACATCAGCAGAGCTGTGTCCTAGCATGTACATATCATATACACTACTTACTGTAGCCTTAAAGAGGACCTTTCATCCGGATATCTGTAGTCTAATTCTTATCCTACCTTATAAGACGGCCCTCACTGGTGTCTTGTCACTTTTTTTTTTCTAAAGAATCCCCTGTTTGTCCGCTGCGGTCCCCATATCTTTTGGCGCCTTATATGCTAATGAGGAGACTCGGTTACACTAGTCGAGGACTTGTTTTTCTCCTGGGAGTGGTTATCTTCTCCCTGTTCGGGGCATATCCAATCGGAGCGCCCCGCTCTTAGCCAGGGAGAAGGAGAAAAACAAGTCCCAGCCTAGTGTAACCGAGTCACCTCATTAGCATATGAGGCCCCTTAAAAGATATGGGGACCGCAGCAGACAAACGGGGCGGTTCTTTAGAAAAAAAAAAAAAAAGACAAGACACCAGTGGTGGCCTCCCTATAAGGTATAAGGTAGGATAAGAATTAGACCACAGATATCCGGATGAAAGGTCCTTTTTAACTTGTAGAGAATAGAGGTTTTCTATGCTTAGAACGCTAATACATATTACTAGATTATCCACAGGCACAATATATGATTATAAATTAAAAAAAACTGTAATATGTTTTTCCTTTCTAAGTATAGAAAACCACTTTTCTCAAAATGATAAGGTTGTAGCCTGAAGGAGCTACAGAAGATGTCCCAGGTTCAAATCCCAGAAGAGACTTCTAGATTATTTTCTTTAGTTATTTTTTTTTCTCCCTCATTTGACCCATAATACAAGGCTGTAGCCTTACTATATTGAGAATAGATAATGTTCCTGATAATTTGTCTAATTATGGTGCAGTCTAATAGGGGCCTAAGTCTAAGGTATTATCTCGTGCAGCCTTTGGCCACCACACGTGATGGGGTTTTTAACAGCACACAGGTGCCTCAACATGTGTCTATACCTTGCCTCTAGAAAAGCAGAAATTTAAACAGTTTGATGTTCTTGAGCACTCAGGTCTACATTATGCCAAGACGAAATAACATCAGCCATGACTTCAGATATTGGTGTAGATATAGGAATTGCGTTGGTTAAAATTGTGACCAAGCACCAAATCCTAGAGGGCCCAAAGGCCCTACAGCTGCTTTTTAATGTCATACTAATAGATGAAAGCAATTTGTTATTTAGGCCATGACAATTTTTTGACCGTGACTGCATGTGTAAACCTTATTTAACACAGAGTCACCTAATTAATTAGATCATTTAATAAAAATCTTATGGTTGTTTCATTAAAGGCTATGTACACCTCTGCAACTCAAGTTTTTATTGTCCTAATGCTTGGAAATAAAAAATGAAGCAACTTTTCAGATTGGTCTTGATTAAAAACCTCTTACCATTTTGTGGTAAGCTCCTATGCAGACTAATGTGTCTGACTGATTGTTATCAAGACATAGGGGACAAGTGGAGAAGAGTATGATGGTAGCTTTGATGTGTAGATCTGCATCTACATTTTACTAATGTACATCACAGTTTTTTATTAAAGGAGTTTCCTGGGATTTTAAAACTGATGACCTATCATCAGTATAGGTCATCAGTATCTGATCGGTAGGGGTCCGACACTCTGGACCCCACGATCAGCTGTTTGAGTAGACATTGGCACTATGGTGACAGCCGTAGCCATCTCTGTGCTTGTATAGTGTCTGTGCTTGGTATCGCACTCAGCCCCATTCAAACAGCTGATCGACGGGGGTCCCCGGGAGTCGGACCCCCATTGATCAGATCCTGATGACCTATTCTGAGGACAGGTCATCAGTATCAAAATCCCAGAAATCCCCTTTAAAGTTTTTTGTGGTCTAATAAGTCATGTGTTTGGTGACCCTTTGGGAACAGTACATGTCCTGGAGACACATCAATTCATTTATCTGATCTAGCTGTTATTCAGTGTGGCCCCCAACCATTAGGACGTAGACATGCTTAATGGTTGGCAGGTAACTGTACATTTCCCTGGCAATGGCTTCTGAAGGGAAAATGTGTGTCTGGCTGTAGCAGCTGATTCCCAGCTGGTTCAAAGAAACTAGACCAGCTTCTCTTTAAAAATGGGTTGTCCCTTAATGGGAAAATTTTAGTCAAAATCACTTTCTGATATGTAATAGTTAAATGTTTAGAAAATCGTATTGGAGAAGTCTGTGATCTTGGACCCTCTTTGATTTTTACAATGAAAAGGTTCTGTTGAGAAAGTTTAAACTTTTTTGACACTGCTAAGAGATTTCACATACTGGAAATCTGTCACAACTTTCTGGGCAGTATGCTAAAGACCCATTTACATGGGCCAATACACAGGGCTATGATCAGGAATGAACCATTCCTTCCCGATCATTGCCTGCTTGTCTAAACTACATTTACTTGCAGCAATCACCCCTCTGTATGGGATGAAAAATTCTTCCTATGATCTTTTTGTTCCTTTACAGTTGCATTGTCAGCTGCACATTACTGCTTACACAGGACGATGTGCTGCTGATAGCTGTTGATTTTATAGGCTGCATAAAGGATGGACCACCCTACAATGTCGACTGACTGGCAACACATTTTCTTGGGGCAATTATTGGGAACAAGCCTTTGTAGGAATGTTTCTCTGGGACCAATGTTCTTCCCATGTAAGCGGAACCTGAGATGTTGTGACACATTTTCAGTAACTGAAATCCCTGGGCAATGCCAAGCTCTCTATAGGGCTCCTTTTTTTCTGGAAATCAGTGGTACTGATCCTCATAAGACCATGTTCCCAAGTAGCTCCGGTGCTGGAACTACACAGCTCCAAGCTCCATCCATTACATAGTGACAGACAATGCTGGTATTGAGATGAATGAGAGCAGCGCTGCCGCTGCCAGAGCTGTGTCGTTATGGTGCCAGCTTCTGACACCCAAACTACTCAAGAACAGCTGAGCAGCAGGGATGTGGGGTGTCGGACTCTTGTCAATCAGACATTCTACTACTGATGGCCTATTTCCAGAATAGGCTTTTAGAAGTAGACTCCTGGATTACCCCTTTAGGGTGCATTCACACAACTGTATGTATTTTGCGGTCCGCAAAATGTGGATGCGCAAAAAAATACAGATGACCTCCGTGTGATGTCCGTGTTGCATCAATTTTTTGGTGGACCCATAGTAACTATGCCTGTTCTTGTCCCTAAAACGGACAAGATTGGGACATGTTCTTTGCGGACAACGCAGTGTGCTGTCAAAATTTTTTCGGCCCCATTGGAACGATGGCCACATCCAATCCGCAAAAAATGCTGATCAGATACGGACTAAAAATACAGTCATGTGAATGGGGCTTTAATGTTAATTGTTTATCTAAAACCAGCAGGAAAAAAAATTATCTCTGAAAAAAAATAAAAAATGGATTCGTTATCGAATTTTCAGTGCAGGATAATGAATAATCATAGCTCATTCACATCACTTATTCCAACAACCTAGAATTTAATATTTCAGCTATATGACACTTTTTCTATAATGCAGCGCCCTAATGCTTCTGCGTCTTGTGAAATGTATGTATGTATTGAGCTGAAAATGTTTTACTGTTTTGTAATGATCTCACTAATTCATAACTCATCTGTACATCCCCGTTACATATTTGCCAAGCAGTATTGTGATGCATGTCTGCATTTTGATGGCAGTTTATAATATATTGAAAGGGATAGTTAAAACACCAATGATATACTTAAAATTCATAGTGTGGATGATTATGGTAAATGCTGTTAGGTCTGTAACTAAAAGCTCCCTCTGGAATTTTCATCTCGGTAATTCTTCTCATTGGCAGTAGTTAAGGTCTTTCACTCATGCTGAATGGAACACATTAGCACTGAAAATGTTATCAGAATCTATAGGACCTACTAGACATTTTGACATCTGAAATGTGTTTTACTGTCGTGTGTACGGTATATATTCTGTGTTGCTTTTCATAGGGCCAACATATTCTGCAGCACTATACAGAGATAATGAGCACACACATCTCTCGATAGAGTTTACCATCTAATTTCCATAACTGGTACTTGCACATGCCACGGCCAATTTGACAGTAGATTATCAGTATGTTTTTGGAGTTGCGTTTTGACTTATTTCTCTTTTATAAATCCCATTTATTCACCCCCGCTTTACTAATCTTCCGGTGACTCATTTTGTATAAATGAACCTTTTGATACCTGACTGTCCTGTTTTGGAATAATCATTTGCCTCAGGTCAATTTTCTCAAATGTCTGAATGACATGCAAATCCTGAAACAAGTGTTGCATTGTATTCTACTATTACCTATAAATAAGTGAAGCTTCATGCCAAACTCAGTCCTATTTTCCCATGTATTTGTTGATAATGAACATTACTCATGCTGGTAAAACCATTCTTACTCCATATACTGAACTTCTACTTGTTTTATAGTAATCTGATGCAGTTGTCAGGATACAGCCACGTGACACATCAGGATACGTGGCTGTCATGACGTGACACAGCAGCACAGTGGCTGAGACGCGGCTGCGGTCTGGCTTGAATCATACTGCCATGCAAGCCATGGCAGAGTACAACTAAGGCTACTTTCACACTGGCGTCTTGTGCGGATCCGTCATGTATCTGCACAGACGGATCCACACTGATAATACATCCGCATGCATCCGTTCAGAACGGATCCGTTTGTATTATCATGAACACAGGCAAAACGGATCCGTCTTGAACACCATTGAAAGTCAATGGGGGACGGATCCGTTTTCTGTTGTGTCATATTGTGTCATTGAAAACGGATCCGTCCCCATTGACTTACATTGTATGTCAGGACGGATCCGTTTGGCTCAGTTCCATCAGACGGACACCAAAACACTGCATGCTGCGTTTTGGTGTCCGCCTCCAGAGCGGAATGGAGACTGAACGGAGCCAAACTGATGCATTCTGAACGGATCCTTATCCTTTCAGAATGCATTGGGGCAAAACTGATCCGTTTTGGACCGCTTGTGAGAGCCCTGAAACGGATCTCACAAGCGGATCCAAAAACGCCAGTGTGAAAGTAGCCTAAGGCTACTCTCACACTTGTGTTTTTGCTTGATCCGGCAGGGATCAGAAAAAACGCTCCCATCTAGATAATACAACCATCTGCATCCGTTATAAACGGATCTGGTTGTATTATCTCCAAAATAGCAGTGACGGATTCGGCATTAATACCAGTCAATGGGTGCTGTTTTCTTGCAGCAATTTTCTGCCCGGTATGAGAACACAGCCAAACGGAACGGAATGCATTCTGGTGCACTCCGTTCTGTTCAGATCAGTTTTGTCCCCATTGACAATGAATGGGGACAAAACAGAAGCGTTTTTCTCCGGTATTGAGATCCTCTGACGCACATAGAGGTAACGAGGAGCAACACACTATATGTGCAGGGTCTGCGCTCTTAAACATAAATGCATAACGGCATAGGTAGATTTAGAGTAGGACCTGTCTGAACTGAGACCACCTTGGTGCTGGAATAGTATAGCAATTTCTCGGATGGGTTTTTTCTGTTTTCTCAGATGAAGGATAGCTTATTTCACCTGCATGGAGAGCTCCTTTGACCGCATGTTTACTTCTCAGCAAAATCTTCAAAATTCAAGCACCACACCTCAAATCAACTCCAGGCCTTTTATGTGCTTAATTGAGAATTAAATAATGAAGGAATTGCCCACGAAACAGCCTTTAGGTCAATTGTCCAATTACTTTTGGTCCCTTTAAAAACAGGGTGCCACATGTACAGGGGCTGAAGCTCCTAAACCCTTCATCCAATTTTAATGTGGATACCCTCAAATTAAAGCTTTATGTCCATGTCCATTATATAACTATAACTTGAATACATTTGTGTCAGTGTCCAAATATATATACATATACTATAGTGATGTCCGGTACTGCTGTGAACGCTTTGACTTTTGCTTATTCTTGAGGTTTCCTAGGCATTAGACGACCCACCATTCACATATTGATGGTCTCTCCTAAGGTCCAGTCATCCAAATTTTTGATCTAAGAGCACTGTAAAGTTTTTATTTTTCTCTGAAGGTACATTTATTTTTTTACTTTTTTTTTTTACAATTACAGGAATCCATTTTAGTAAAAGTACAGTAGTATTGAGTTACTCACAAAATGGCTTGGCATGTAGAGCATGAAAGTCAGGTATTTACCTGTCCTGCGTATTACGTCAGCAAAAAAAAAAAAAAAAAGTGTTATCAGTTTAAATAGATCTAACTCATTACCACTTACAGACAAACCTGAGAACAGTGCAGAGGCAAAGGCGTAGCAAATTGATAATAACCTGCTATAAAAACCCTCAGACATAAACCACTAAACCAGTTTCGCAGACAAAACTTTGTGCGGAAAGATAAAATCTTTTTACCTGAAAACCTGACCCATTACTTAGACTAGGTTCACATCTGTGCTAGAGATTCCATCAGGGGCCTTCATCATAAAGGACAAAATACCACTACATGCATGTATTTTGTCCGGGAGAATTCTGGAATCCATAATGGAAACCCGACAAACACCACTGTGGTCAATGGGTGCCGTTGGTGTCTTGCAAATGCCGAGACCGGCAATTCTGGTTTTCTGTTCACATTCTAAAACAGAATTTTGCTGCTGATGTGAACCTAACCTTAACCTTTATTCCTCTCTGCCATTATCAAAGTGAGTTTCTTCATGGCCAGTGGTACTGAATATGATTTTTATTATGCAGTTGTGATGGTCAGTGTCCATTCAGATCACCTGCAGAAGTAGCCTCTTTCTGAAGAGAAACTCTGACTAGCAGTACACTTGTTCTAAAATTTTATCTACTTGAATCAACATAAGCGAGTGCCATTTATATGACCAGATATATGTGCAGTGCCTATGTTTTTACAGTACATATAAAGATTACGCTACCCCTGAATCTTATGCCTTATATATTGCTGTGCTGTATTCTGTATCAGAAAAGTGCTTGACCTTCTGGTCGTTAGTAGAATGTTCAGTGTCCAAATGCTAGAGACTCAAACAAAACTCTCTTGTGAGTCCTGCATTTCATATTTTTGCATTAAGCAAACATCTGGAGCTGGCGTTTTTACAGCAAAAAGTGAACAAAAAAACATGGGTGCTAAACCCCTACTAAAACTGCAAGAGTGCACTAAAACAACACTAAAAACCTATGTGAAGCCACCCTTATAATTGCAGTTGAATTAGCTTTTTCCTCCCATCCTTTATGAGGCGGGGGCTACACCTAGTCTTTTTGTAGTGCTACAAATTAATTTTAACAAGCCAGTTATAACCGCAGCCCATAGCAGTAAACTGAGTTGTGCGCAATCTTGTGGTGCTTCTTCTGTGATTTGGACCCACTCTTCATTTTGGCTTGTACCCAGAGTGGAAATGGCCGCATAATTGGCCACACAATGGCCACAGTGAATGGGTATGGTTTGACTGCATGTGGCAGCTGGAGTGTGTAAACCTGGTAAACCCCACGTATGCGAAACCTTCATCTTCATCAACTGGTCTTAAACATGGCTAATTATCTGCCATAATTTTAAGTCCTTCTATATCGCATCATGATTTGGTGTAATTACATGCCTACTGTTTCTAAGCAGCAAGCTGAATTTGCGTGGGTACCTGCATCATAAACAATACAGCTAAATAATTCTTCATTACAGCCTAAAATGTCACATAATGAATAATTACAGATTTTCTTTTTTTCACTGAGGACTTTCAAAATGTTCTTTTGTCTTTGTTTTGGTAGGGCACTTACTTTGTTCTTGTATTCGACCCTGTAGCTATCATGGATTTTTTTTTTACATAGCACAGTTTCAAAGCAGACCCTCAATTACTGTGATCTTCATGGTACTATCTGAACAAGAAAGCAAATGTGTACTTTTGTAATAATGTCTTTAGATATACAATAGTTGAGTAGAGGGTATTATGACAATTGTCTTGGTTTCGGGATGACTGTAAGGATAATTTGTCAATGTGAATGAAGAAGAAAATCGAATATTATTTGTAGCAGATCTTTATATATTGTCTGTTTGATTGGTAACTGAACATGCCACTTATATCAACATTTACATTTGTAAAAGACATTGCTGTCTCTATTGCAAGTCTATGTAGTACCATACAATCCAGTGGCTTACAGTTTATGTGTGCTTTGATTGGCATTGTTAATTTTTCTGTCTTTCCCATCTGGCCCAGACCTCCGTGATGACTTCTTTCATTGACGACTTGAGTCTGCAAAGTTTCCAACAGAGACATCTTTATTTTGACATAAAGAAAAATTATGGATCACATATCCACATGCTTTGCATTGACCTATTGTTTCTCGGCATAATTTATAAACTGTACATGAGGTACTTTGTATACTTTTTGTTCAAAATGCATAAGCCCACTCTCCACATCAAGGTGACCTCTTTTGAGCAGGTCCCTACTCTGAATTGGCATAGCGCCACAAGGAGACCACCACCGCCATAAAAGCACATCGGCAGGAAGAAGTCTGAAGGGAGTCAGTTTTGAGCATACTAAACTACTAACAACACTAGGTAGGGACTGGGAAGTGCAGGGCATACATTCCATTTGTAGATTTTTTTAACTCTAGCCCTCTGCGCACTGTTAACTAGTTAGGAGAGGGGGACAGAGGACTCTGAATTGGGCTGGCTTGGTGCTGGCTCTGGATATAGAGAGAGGAGGCACAATTAGCTAAAAGGGCTTTATGTAATGAGCAGCACACTCAACACTCACCTGACACTACGCAGCAAGGTTATGTTCTGTTGCATAGATTGCACACCCATTAGGCCGTCCCTGCTTAGAGTACTAGATACTCAATTCCTTCCAAGGTTGAAGTTGTCACACATCCCACATAGTATCTCAGGGTTAGCCTTCTTAGGGTTTAATGGGGGTTTCCAGGATTAAAATATAGATTTTTCCATCAATTTCTGATCAGTGAGATTCCAATGCTCAAAACTTCCACCAATCAGCTGTTTGAAGAGATCATACTGCTCTGGTGAGTGCTATGAGCTTCTCACAGCATACCAATCACAGCACCATTCATTGTATAGTGGCTATGTCTGCTATTCCAACTCACACCCATTCACTTAAGCCAGGCTTATGCCATATGATTGTTGAACATAACATCACTGGCTTAGGAGGAGGCTACAGTGTTCACTGGAGTACTGGAGTGCCATGGCCACTTAAAACAGCTGATTGGCAGAGATGCTGGGAGTTGGACCCCCACTGATCAGATAGCAATGGCTTATCTTCAGGCTAGGTTATCAATATTTTACTCTCAGAAAACTCCCTTAGGTCCTACACAGTTCAGTCAGTCTATAGTCTATTCCCTCAGCCAGCTTATGACACTCCAGGATGACAGTGGTGATATTCGACTTTGCCACTACTGAACCTTTGGGTCCCTGTTACAACTTCAGATGAACTACAGGTTCCACTCACACACACCATCACTCTGATTATTTTCCAGCCCACTGATCAACAGACAAGCTGAGGCCTATGCCCTACCGTCTTAGGTTTGCGGTCTGTGCCTGCCTGCCTCCTGCTGCTCCCTTTGGATGCAGAGTTTCACCACTTACCATGTAATCTGGTGTCGTGTTTGCCGACATCCTTTCCATGCTGCTACAATGTGCCTGCCTGATGATCCGTTAGGGTGTGTGCATGCTCACCTACGCCCTCTTAAAAAGCTAGCCAATGGTGGAGGGTCCTTTGGTGTTTAAGGTACATCAGTAAGGGACACCTTACAAACCAGCACCGGGATTGTGCCATTGACGGCCGCCTGTGGTATCCTCCATACCTAGGTCATACATCTGGGTCGGAGGTTGCTGTCGTTTGACCAGAGCCTTGACTCTATGCTCTCTGTGGATCTGGTGACCTCACCCTAATAAATAAGTATTTGTACCTACTTTGTTGATTGGACGGTTTAGTGTCCCCTGATGAGTCTAACCGTCCACACAGGTGTTGTGTGACGAAACGCGCTATATATTATACTTTTCTAAGGCCACTCATTGTGTCTTTATCTGCATTGTTACATTTGGTAGGCCCGGGTTTCACCTATAGCTATCCGGTCCAAACACCCCTCTCCACCTTGCTGCTTTACTAGGGACAGCGGTCATAGGGGCAGGATCCAGCATTGGGCTACCCCTTGCGGGGCTTTTTGGACCCAGTGATAGTTTTCCTAGGGCAGACCAGGCCAAGTAGGGGAGCATCAGGGACCCTGTACCATCATTTCCCCCTGGGATGTTCTTACCCCTGCTGCTTGACCAACTCTTTCACTGGTGAATTCACCCGTATGTGGTGATCCCGAGTTGGATCAAGGATCCGGTCTAGCACAGTATCGACCCTGACCGGGTGATCACTTGTGCCTTTGATCGGTGTTTATTGTTTGTCCTTTTTTGATACATGGGGGAGCTCTCCTTATGAGCTATTTTTTACTTGATCTCATTAAAAGTGACGTTTTATTATACTTCAGTACTCCCATTCCTAATTTTCTCTACATAATACATGCCCCTTGCTGAAGTGAGACAACCCCTTTAAGTTAACCCAGTCTGTCAACTCTGTCTGTACACCAGTCAAGTCCCCTGTCTGCCTACCTTCTGTTTTGCCTTATCACTACTCCACCCACAAGCCTTACCTGTGTCTGCATTAACTGTGTGCTGCCTGCACCTCTAAACAGCAGGATTTTAGTTTTGTTGACTTTTCAGACTATAGTTGTGGTTTTCATACTTTTGGTGTATTTTCTGTACCCTATGTGGAGGGTCAGCTGCCAACTACACTGTGACTAACCCTGGAGATAGTGGTTTGGTTGCTTTCCTGCAAGGAAGTCTAGATCCCTGTATAGGCTTAATGGGTGAATACCAGGGGAATGCTGGAATAATACCCAAGGCCAAACCAGTTAGTTGGCACAGTGTGTTAACATTCACAGATCCTTAACATACCTCATGACAACAGTAGGTCTCTCAGAAAACTCATGCGGTCCTACCACATACTCTACCCATCCTGTGCCTAACACTGTTCTTAACCTCTGCTCCCTCCTTGCAGCACTGTGACCCAGCATTCCATTACCACAACACTAACACCTACATCAGGCTTATGACACAGGAACCTCCTCATAGAAGCTATCAGCCATGAAACTATTATTTCTGCTGACCAGCTTTGACACGGAATCACAGTGCCACCACGTTCCAAAGCCTACCAACCCCCTGCAATTAGAACTCAGCAAACACCCAGTATATTATAGTTTATTTACATTATTCACTTGGCATATATACAACATACATAGACACCTACAGCTTCTTAAAAAGGCAAACCATAAGTCTGTTACATAAAGTGGAGTCTAACATTTACCTCCCTTACAAACACAGGAATGTGGTGCTGGGTGTGATGTTTATTACTCAGCATTGGCTCGAACATATATGGGCCTTTCCTAGGGAAGATCAATTATATATAATAGCGGGCTTTCAAAATCAAATAGCATTAAAAGTAGGCAACATTATTAAATTGCAGCCCATCCTAAAACAAATACCATTATGTCAAGAAGAAATATATTCACCCTAGAATTGAAGATTGTAATGCCTGGTATCATGGGCTGAGAAGGTTTTGTATAAAACTGTGTAACATAAATTTTTCACACATTCCAAGCAAAATCTGTACGATAAATTATCTTGTGTGAGCCAGCCATAAAATTTCGTGTTGCTGGTCCTTGAGAGCAGGTGCTTCGTTTGTATTGTATACATCAGTCTTGTGTGCTGACACTCTGTATTTACTCACTGTGGTTTATTATGTTACCGTACACCCATCCCTATGTTATTTCCTGTCCTTCCAAGACCCCATTGTAGCTGGAAGTTCAGTGGTATTTGATTTGCTTCTGTCTCTTTGGTCATGTTTATACACCTGGTGCAGGGAGCATCCCTCCTCTTGACCCAATACTCAAATCTTGCCGTTGCTCCTAGAAGTGATTTTCCAATAACTAGGAAGAGCAGAAGACAATAATTTAAAGATCTGAGTGGTCACACCTGCCACCTTAACCGCAGCTGGATCTCTACTGTTTTACTGGATGTTTTTATTGTATTAGAGTTCAAGTGAAGTTCAGAAACTGTGTCATTTTAATGAGGCATGCATATAAAGATATCTAATGTTGCTTGTGATTAGAATGAACAGTCCAGGCACAAATATCCGCTGTTCTAAACGGTTGGAGAAAACATAATGTCTGCAGCTTGCTGTGCTCTGGATCTGACTGGCACTGCTGATCCTTGGACAGGGGTACAAGGTACATTCAAATAATGGACAGACCTTACCATTCACACAGGAAGCTTTATCCGGCTGGTGGTTGGCACTGGTTTCACTGCTTATTATAATCAGTTTTATGCAAACAGACTTGTTTGCTTCTGGCTGAGGAAAAATGTACAGGTACATCTGGAAAAAAAAAAAAAGTAGTGTAGTGACGTTAATAGATTCTAGCATAGAAACTATGACAAATCAACAATGGATCCTTTATGTGATCTTTGGCGGGCTGTTGTGTTTGTGTTATCTTAGTGTTATGGATGAACTTTTAGCTAAAGCACACTACTATTTGGTTCCTGTTAGGCCTGGAGACATCAGTGGATGGTTTAGATGCCCTGAAAGACATTAGCTTATCAACTGATCTCTTTAAAAACCTACAGGGTCAAAGTTGACCTGATGGGGGAGATTTCTCAAAATCAGAGTTTCCAGTGCCGCTCTTGATATTCCCTGTGACACTGAAGGATGCACTTAATTTATGACGAAGCAGGCACTTCATTATAAATTAAGCACATACTCCAGCAGTCCATGTGCCTAGCACGAAACTTATGCCAATTCATAGCTGGCATTGAGTTCAGACATCATTTACACCAGGAAACTGCTGTAAATGATGATCAATCTGGTGGGGCTAATGGGCCTGTCCACACCGTTCACCCACCATGTCCCCCGGTTTTCGTAAAGTGTCAAGGGTGGCAGTGAAATTCAATTTATGCAAAAAAGTTTTATGAATTTTGAATGTCAGCTTTTTGGTATATGGGGATGATAAATCTACCCCAGTGTGTTTGGCCAGCTTTAGGGTCTTATTAGAGGGACAGATTTATTAAGTGGCAAGCAACGTTTTAGGGAGTCATTTGCATTCAAAAGATGTTCAATTTAACAAAAAAATTATTACTAAATATTTTTCAAAGTTTGTTTATTTTTGTGATCTTTTATAATTTGCCCCTACAGCATTATTCTGTTAACCATTGGCAGATTTCTGATTAGACAAGTGGATAGGTGTGACTAATGATAGTCTTTCAGTCAGGCAGATTTGTCTGATCCACAGAAAAGAAACAATTTATCACTTGTCGTAACTTGGAACTCTACACTCTATCACAAGCAACGATAATTTCTCCAATTAGAACAATTATACAAAGGCTCAATCAATAATCACTCCATCTAATAGGTCCTTTAGTCTGCTAATACAGGTACACGTGGTTACCTGTTAATAACTGTTAAATCATCTCATTAATAGGTGATAACTGAGATAGCACAGGTAATTGAATTAATTTCTGTCCGCAATATGGAACTTTTCACATTGTATCTGCCAATTTCCTGAGGAGCTAGGATGTGAAAAATACATGACCTACTTTTAGAGCAGATCATGCTGCATAGCATGCTATCATTGGGCTGACACTGTGTCAGCTTGCTCCTCGGTGACAAGGAACTGAAGCGATTAGCTCTCTGTCACAAGAAATACAAAATAGGGTGCTCAAAATGAGCATTGAGTTTAGCAACTAAAATAAAATGAAATAACATGCACCCGGCGGTATCCCTAATAATAATACCTAATCCTGTTTATTATGCGGATAATTAGATTTGATTTATTTTCCCGTTTTCTTTATATAGTTAAAATGTTGCTGTATTTCTATGCAGTGCTATCTGTTATTGGCTTTTGTGTCTCGTTTTTTAGGTCAGTTTATATTTCTTGTATGCACATTCTTATGCCATCCCTAGGGCCTTAACTCATTATTATGGCTGTCTGTGCCAATTAAAGCTGTTAGTTTCGATTTTTTAAGATTTGGTTGTCTAATCTGTGTTTTTATTGTGCATCTGATTCTTAAAAACGCTGCACACTTCAGGCTTTAACATGGTAAAAACAAATAGGACCGACTCTTAAGAAATATCAAAATGGGATAATTCAGTAGGGCGATTTAATAAAATAAATGTACCTATCCATAAAATATATAATGCTACAGTCTAAAATACAATTGAGAAAAAAAGAATAAAAAATACATTAAAAGTGGATAACAGGTATACCAAATAGTGTAGGCGCCAGGATACAAATGCTAAAGTGTTCCATTGAAGCCAACCAGATCTGGACTTGAACTACCTTGCTAAATCCTATAAACATGATTTGTCCAACAGTGGTTCATGCCAGTTAATATAAATAATGCAGCTTATTATAGAATACACTGCCATTAAACACAATAACAATTGTTGTAAATCAACAACTAGTTGAGCAGTTTCCATTTAAACACACAATGCATATGCTGCATTCACTGCTTTCCAATGATAATGTTGATAATCCACTAAGGATACATTGAGTAACAATATGTTGAGTGGCAGAAGTAGGTATAGATCTTTTAGCTGCAGGGAGGATAATCACTCTTGCAACAGATACCAATCCCCATTTCCTGAGTCACTATTCAGTTTAGTGTGGGAACCTTAAAGAGCATCTCACACCCTAGTAGGCTACGTTCACATCTCTGATCAACGTTTCTGGTAGGCTGTCCCAGCAGAGAACAGCCTGACGAAGTTCAACAGGTCCAGTATTGCCAGACTACTGACTATAATGGGATCCGGCAGTGATCCGGCGACTTTTCAGTATAAATGCCAGGTTTCGGCCCAAAAAAAAAATCTCTGCATGCTGCGGTTTTTGTCCGCTCAACAGCCAGAATTTATGCCAGAACAGCCCGCTAGTTTAGGCACGCTGGAGATGTGAACAAAGCTAGAGAAAGTTAATAGAAGGCACTTGCTAATGTATTGGGATTGCCTCCTTTGCTGGCTGGGTTCATTTTTCCATCACATTATACACTGCTTGGTTCCATGTTTATTTCAACCCTGCAATCCAGCAGCGGTGGTCGTGCTTGCGCACTATAAGAAAAAGTTCCGGCCTCTCTGGCTTTTTCCTGTAGCGTGCAAATACAAAATCCATACGATTATTATTATGCAAATGAGGTGCTCAGACCACCAAAAGGCTAGCCTAACCCTTCAGAGCACAACTTCACCTCCTCCTCTCCCTTGTCAACACTCCCCTCATGGCCTGATTGACATGGGCAGGCATCCGCACTGTTTAGATGTCTGGCTCTCAAATATGACCCATTCACCAATGAAAGTTTAGTTGTTGCATGTGCAGTTGATCTCATGAAGTTCTCCCTGCTCTTAGAACTGCAAAAAAATTGACAATACTGCTCCAGTCCATAACAGTCCAGGCTTTTCATGCAAAACACCACTGCAAACCAAGGGAATGCTGGCTGTCAATGTCAAGACATGCAATGGGTGCAGAGACACCAAATTTCTTTCTGCTAAGTGCTCAGAAATGGTCCGGGCAGAGACAGAGTTATGTAATGCAGGTTCCACCTGTGCCTGGATGGTGGACAACAAAACTGTGGAAGCTGTTGGCAAATCAAATAATCCTCTCGAGTGGTGCGGAGCCCATTCACCAGGTGTACCCGCAAGTAACCACTGCTACCTATACTTCTTAACCGCTATCTCAGAGCGGCTTAGATGGTGGAAAGTTCATCAAAATGGCCATCCTGTTTCTCTCAGTCCAATGATGTGTCCCCTCTCTAAGTCTGTCAACTGGCAAAATGTCCTTGAGCGCATTATAGAGGCATGTCTAGCAGTCAACGATCTCTCATGAAGAGGTACACTACCCAAAAGTAGCCCCTGAAAGCCTTTTAAGAGGACAGTAGGGGAAGCACTTGTATGCCCTCTTGTGGCATGACCAGTGTCTAATCTAACCACATCTGTAACCATTTACAAATCTGTCCGAGACAGAACTGCATGCTGACTTTTGCAGGAATCTTACTTACAGCTATTGGGTGTGCTATTTTTTTGTCAATGGGTAGATTTTGCATTATATCTGGCAGATGTGAGGTGTTGTACTGTAATTTAGTTCAAGTAATAACACAGAATAACAAAAAGAAGGTTGTATTTTTAATCTAATTGTCTCCTTTTTTACCTATTTAAGATGCAAAAAACTTTAAGATTGCTTCGTTTTGGTACCATATTCAAGCCCCAATTGTGCTAAAAGCAAGAAAACCAATTCTGTTTAAGTGAAAGCAAAAAACAATTCCGTTTTAGAGTGTATTACTCCCAAAGGCAAATTTTTTTTTGTCTGTGAACATTCAGTCATTGAAGACTGTGAAAGTCAAGGCATTGAGGGCACAAAAGGGGAAATTTAAGAACAGATTCTGTAATGGTTGGAAAGATTTAAATTGAGACTTCATTCAGACCAAACAGCTGGATCTCTTCTTGTGTAGCTGGGACCTCCTAATGTAGGCATAAATCAGAGTTTGCTATCGTTTGGTGGCCACATTTGCTATTTTACTAATGATAAAATGTAGTAGAATGTGGCTTGAGGTAATTATATGATATCCATCCTATGAAAATGAGCTTATTGCCTTTCTGTAAGTGTCAGATTTGTAAAAAATTACCTGGTGTTAAATCTTAGAATAACATGTAGGTGACAAAAGAAGTGGTCAGTGCATTGCCAACATGCAGCGAGATTTCAGAAAAGGTCAAAGAAATGACCAGCAAAGTTTTTACTTTTTGAGTCAGAGTAAGACAAGCTTAGGGATTGGTTACTTGATTATTCTAAATAAACAAACCATTTTTTTGGAAAAAGAAAACTTGCCTAAATGACCTACGGTACTAGGTTAAAGGGAACCTATCACATTGAAAATGTCCTCAGTGTGTTATAGAGCAGGAGTTCCTGCGCAGATTGATAAATAGTTTTATGGGAGAAGTTTCAGTACCAGTGATTTATTAAACCTCTGCTCCTTTCACGCTTAAAGGGGTTGTGCAGCCAGTACTACTCTATCCTCCGGATAGGTCATCAATATCTGATCGGTGGAGATCCAAATCCCAGCAAACCCCACTGATCAGCTGTTTGAAGAGGAGGGGGTGTTAATACTGTACAAGCGGTACTTCCTCTTCAAGATTACACTGCACGTTGTCTCCAAAGTCTCAGTGGAGCTGTGTAATTACAAGTGCTTGTTTCATGTACTTGAATGGGACGAGCACTTGTGATCACACTGCGTCGCTGCTGCAATCGAGATGACGCGCAGTGTATTCTTGTAGAGGAGGCAGTGCTTGTACAAGAACTGCTTCCTCTTCAAACAGCTGATCAGTGTGCTGTGTGTGGGACCTAGTGATGAGCGGCAGGGGCAATATTCGAATTTGCGATATTTCGCGAATATTTGGGCGAATATTCGCCATATATTTGAAAATTCGCGAATTCGTAATCTCCAGTCATTACTTTCTTGATTGTGAAAATTCGCATCAAAAAAATTCCATAAAATTTGCATAAACATTTGCATAAACTGGTATTTAAAAGGTATCTTTTAAATGCCAGTTTAAGCAAATTTTTATGCAAATTTTATGCAATTTTTTTAATGCAAATTTTTGCAATCAAGAATTCACATACAATTTGCATAAAAAATCACATAAACTGTTTTTTTTTAAAAAAACAAATATTCGCAATTGCGAATATATTTCGCGATATTCGAAATATTCGCGAATTCTCGAAGTGCCGATATTCACGATTAAAATTCGCAATTCGAAAATTTGTGATCAACACTAGTGGGACCCCCATTGTTCATATATTAATGACTTATCCTGGGGATAGGTCATAAATATGTACTGGCTGCACAACCCCTTTAAGCATCCAATGGCTGGTTTTATTAGTGATTGACAGCTATATCTATATGACCCTCACTAAGTAGAACCACCCACTGGACTCCTAAGTCCAAAATGAGCAGAGGTTTTCATGAATAAAATGCAAGTTATGCTGAATCTTTCCCCAAAAAACTATATATCAATCTGCTCAGCCCCTCCTGCTCTATAATATGCTGACTGAATTGTCAACATGACAATGTGACAAATTCACCTTAAAGAGAACCTGTCACCACAAAATGCAAAGCAACCTGCAGGCAGCATGCAAAACCTGTAATTCATACATTTAAATATCTGCTTTTTCTGATTTCATTGTTCACAGCAGAGGTGTTATCAGTGACTTACAGCTATCCCTGTATACACACATACACAGAGAATACTACCAAACACTTCCCCCATGTATAACCATCAGTGACTGACAGCTATCTATGTATAAACACTTACACAGAGAATTCTATCAATAACTGATAGCACCTCCCCATGTACAACTATCAGTGACTGACAGCTATGTATACACACTTACACAGAGAATGCCATCAATCACTGATAACGCCTCCCTGTGTTCAGCTATCAGTGACTGACAGCTATCTGTGTATACACACTTACACATAGAATACTATTAATCACTGATAACACCTCCCTGTGTACAGTTATCAGTGACTGACAGCTATCTATATATACACATTTACACAGAGAATGCTATCAATCACTGATAACACCTCCCCTGTGTACAGATATCAGTGACTGACAGCGATCTATATATACACACTTGCACAGAGAATGCTATTGATCACTGATAATACCTCCCCTGTGTACAACTATCAGTGACTGACATCTATCTATATATACACACTTACACAGAGAATACTATCAATCACTGATAATACCTCCCCCGTGTACAGATATCAGTGACTGACAGTTATCTATATATACACACTTACACAGAAAATGCTATCAGTCACTGATAACACCTCCCCCATGTACAGCTATCAGTGACTGACAGCTATCTATGTATACACACTTACACAGAGAATGCTATCAATCACTGATAACACCTCTTCTGTGTACAACTATCAGTGACTGACAGCTATCTATGTATACACACTTACACAGAGAATGCTATCAATCACTGATAACACCTCCCCTGTGTACAACTATCAGTGACTGACAGCTATCTCTGTATACACAGTTACACAGAGAATGCTATCAATCACTGATAACACCTCTTCTGTGTACAACTATCAGTGAATGACAGCTATGTATGTATACACCCTTACACAGAGAATGTCATCAGTCACTGATAACACCTCCCCTGTTTACAACTATCAGTGACTGACAGCTATCTATGTATACACACTTACACAGAGAATGTTATCAATCACTGATAACACCTTCCCCTGTGTACAACTATCAGTGACTAACAGCTATCTATGTATTCACACTTACACAGAGAATGCTATCAATCACTGATAACACCTCCCCTGTGTACAACTATCAGTGACTAACAGCTATCTATGTATACACACTTAAATAATTATTTATGTATTTATTTATTTGAAACACTTATATAGTGCTGCTATATTACAGACATTAGCATCAAGCTGTCCCAATGGGACTCACAATCTAAGTTCCCTATCAGTATGTCTTTGGAGTGTGGGAGGAAACCAGAGTACCCAAAACCATTATTTTGTGATACACTGTGGTATTTGGTTTTTCTGGGGCAGTATATTGTGATGCATTGTGGTATTTGGCTCTACTGGGGTAGTATTGTGTGCAGCAATATGATAATGCTGGCCCCATCTACTTGTGCTGGCCCTGCGTTCTCTCAATTTGGACCTGCCTACAACATGGGGCCACTTTAAGTTTTTTTCCAGGTTGGGATCTGATCTGGGGTCTGATCTGAGGTCTGATATGTATTATATGATACCTGATGAAGAGTAGAGGTCTAGTGTGGGGGTCTGATGAAGACTGACCCTGGGTTCACACCTGAGCGTTTTACAGCGCGTTCCTACGCGCTGTAAAATGCTCAACAGGCGAAAACCCATGTTTCTCTATGGGCATGGCTCTCACCTGAGCGTTTTACAGCGCGTACGAACGCGCTGTAAAACACCCTACGCCCAATGAAGTACAGGAGCTTCTTTGGTGTATATTGTCGCGCGTATTGTGATCGACACCAGAGTGGTCAATCACACGAACGCGCGTACGACACGCGTTCCCTATTTACAAAAACACGCTGTAATACGTGTGACAAAAACGCGTGTAAAACGCGCGTATCAAATACGCTCAAGTGTGAACCCAGGGTAAAGGTCTGTTTTGAGGTCTGATTAAAAATATTTTTTTCTAATTTTTCTCCTCTAAAACCTAAGTAAGTCTTATCATTAGGTACGTCTCATAAAGCGGAAAATTCAGTACATTTTTAAAATGTAATGGATATATTTAATACGTATAATATTCTGCTTAAAGGGTTTCTGTCATCAGAATTAACCCTAATAAACTAGCAATGTGCTAATGTCAGCTGAACCAACTAGCCTATTCCTACTTGCATCTATGCCCCCGTTACTCCAGAAATCTAACTTGTATAATATGCTAATTATGCCCCTGCTCCTCGAAGCTCCATTCTCCCACCTCTGGACGCGCCCGCTGCACTTGATTGACAGGGCATCTGCCCTGGTATCCTCCTGCCGGCCCTGCCGACCCTGTCTGCCGTGTATCTCACACCTGTGCCGTCCCGTTCAGTATTCGGCGCAGGCGCAGTGAGTGAAGGATGTCCTTCACTCTTGGTGCCTGCGCCGAATACTGAACGGGATGTCGCAGGCGCGAGATACACGGCAGACAGGGCTGGCAGGAGGCTACCAGGGCTGCCTGGCCCTGTCAATCAAGCGCAGCGGGGCGGGTCCAGAGGTGGGAGAACGGAGCTTCTAGGAGCAAGGGTAACGCCCCCCTCCCCCCTTGCTCCTAGAGGCTAATTAGCATATTATACAAGTTAGATTTCTGGAGTAACAGGGGCATAGATACAAGTAGGAATAGGCTAGTTAGTTTAATAGGGTTAATTCTGATGACAGAAACCCTTTAAGGTGCAGCTCATTTAGGAAGATCCCTAAATCCTATGATTGCTTTTCTCACTAGAGATGCTAAATAACTGTCAAAATATTGTTAAGCAAAAATGTTTACTGGGAATGTCAATAGTAAGAGCAAACTATTTTTAACATTATAAAATATTATTCTTTAAGTGACATGATTGATGACAGTACAATGGACTTCTTAGATGAAGGTTCCTGTAGTGAAGCATAATAGATTAGATTGATTTTGGAGAAGAGATAAAAGATGCAGAAGGAGATTGTTACAATAGACAGTGAAGCTATGCAAAGCAATATATTTCTTGAAGTCGGAAGCAGTATACGCTCGTATTCCTCACGGAGGTAGTGATTAGGGATGAGCGAATCGACTTCAGATGAAACATCCAAAGTCGATTCGCATAATACTTCATTTGAATACTGTATGGTGCGCTCGCACACAATCATAGGGAAGGCTGCTGACTTGACAGTTGTCCAGAAGACAGTCATTGACACCCATCACAGGAGGGTAAGAGTGCTGTATCCAAGCATATTAATGGAAAGATGAGTGGAAGGGAAAATGTACTATAAAATGATGACGAAACACAGGTACCAACTGCTGTACCAACTTTTTGCAGTGTGCAGACCGACGAGAAGGGCAGGTGTCAAGAATGGGTGGAAGATGATGTGGAGGATGATGAGGACCTAGACCCCAACTGGACTCAAGGTCATGCTAGTGACGTGTGCAGTTCTGAGGAAGAGGCTTTGGTCGCACAGAGATAACAGCACAGTAAAAGAGGTAGCAGTGTGGAAAAGCTGAGCGGCCATGCCCGAGATAGTCGCCTGCTACTGCCCACTGCACCCAGGGACCGAGCACACTGAAGCCAGCTCCAAGGAGTTAATTAGCATGGCAGTTCTTCAGACAATGTCCTGACAACAAGACATGAGTGGTTTGGATGTTGTGCCATCAGAGCCTGAAGCGAGACATAAACATTCTAAACCTGAGCACAACCTGCATGACCAGGCATATACATGCAAAGCACGAACTGCAGTGGAGTAAACACCTTAAAAACCAAGCAAGGTCTCAGGCTCCTCCTGCTTCCTCTTTGCAACCAACTATAGAAATGTAGTATGTCACTGATAAATTACAAAATAGGTAATGCAGCGTTGTACGCAAAAGTTCTATCTAGCACAAAAATTGTTATTTTTTACAGCAGCAATGTAACTGCAGTATTTTATGGTTTTATTGGACTGTCAGATATGCAGTGCCTGTGGCAGACAGATAAATAAATCGCTTTAGGTCCCAAAAATGTGTGACAGTGTGTGATAATTTTCAATGCCAGGTATGCACTGCAGGCTGTAGGGTTACTTGACCTGCCAGAAAAAGTGAATTTTACCTCCACTGAGCTACCATAAAATAATTAGACTAATGTCCCTGGCACACATGCAGGTCACATACAGTTCCAAGGACACTGCAGTTGCTAAAATGGCCACCGACCCCCACCTCACTAACACATGGATTAAAAATTATTTTGGAGTATCACTGGGCTCAGGGCTGGGTACAAAAATGTAGCATAGCACCATCAATAATTGCTGTAGTTTGAATATGTAACACCACCAAGTTCAACAGAATTCTTCCCTAATCTCTCCATCAAAGCAGCAGCAGCATCCTATCCCTACACTGAAAAGAGCAGAGTGACGTGCGGTGCTACATGACTCCAGCTTAAATAGAGGCTGGGTCACATGCTGCACTGGCCAATCACAGCCATGCCATTAGTAGGCTGTGATGGCTTCTTAGGGCAAAGTAGTGAAATGCTTGTTGATTAGCTGCCCTACAGCCTTTCGAGAAAGTGCCAAGAAATTGATGAACAACGAACCCGAACTTTTACGGAAATGTTCGGGTTCTGGTGTGAAAAATCGTAAAGTTCGGGTTCGCTCAACTCTAATAGCGAGTGGAGCAGTGTACACAGGCCACACATAACAGTGAATTTGGAATGAAATGGAATAAGTACTCTATAGCATATCAAATGTTTAACTGATGTGACATATTAATACTTTAAATAGTTTTTAGTGTTTTAATAGATACAGAATCAGAACCAAGATGAAAAAAGAAAACAGCAATGAGCGGATAATAGTAGGCAGTACAAGGTATAAACCAACTATAACTGACGCTAGTAGACAAGATTCAGTTTTTAAAAATGAGTTCTCTTCTCTGATTCATCTGGTACCCTGTGTCCTATCTAGCTAAAGGTACAGAGTACATAACAGAGACCAAGATCTGTTAACATCACTGGAGTGTGGCATGGTAAGTTTATTACACCAGTTCTGGTTATAGGATCTTCCCTCTGTCTCTGAATATTGGATGCAGATAAGGTTTCCATTTGATGTTGATATTTTATTGTGGCTTGATGTCAAAGAGAAACACGACATAATGTAACGCAGGCAGCATGTTATAGAGGAGGATGGGCTGAGCAGACTGATACATAGTTTTGTGGAAAAAGATTTAGTAAAACTTGTAAACTATGGTTAGAATATTTTTTGTTTCTTCCCAGCTGTTTCCCTTTAACCCATGCAATAGGGAAGAAGTCTGTCAGCAGTTCTGACTATGCTAAACTGCTGACAGCACTAAGTAGGAGCTGGGAAGAGCAGTACAGATATACCTATTGTCAAGCTTTGATTATCAGGAGTAGTGTGAATATGAACTTTTATTCTGGGCTTGGGGCTGCATTAAATGCTCTCTGCACTGCAGCTGTAGTGGTTTCCTGGTTGGATGCCACAGCTGTGAATTGGAACAGAGGAAAGGTGCTGTGAAGCAACTCAATGCAGAGAAATATTGACAGTGAAACTGTGTCTCCAATGCACTTAAGGGCAGGATCTGACAGAATAAAAGTTTATATACACACTACTCCTAATAATAAAAACACCACAAAAGGTATGTTTGGACTGTTCTCCCCTGAAGACGTCTAGTTCTATCAAAAATTTACTCAAGACTGCTGTGACACAGTGAGAGATTTGGTGATAAAAAACAGGTATTTTCCTCTCAGCCTGTGCTGCTGGGTTGATTGCAGCCAGGTGAGGGCAAATACTGGACCGGATTTTAAGTGCCGGTCCGGGTTTTTGGTTAATACCTAGCTGCCTTTAAAAAACAGCTGGGTTTATGCAAAGGTCTCTCCCTGTGTGTGTTTGGGATCTGAGCCCTGTGCTGGGCTAAAAAGCTGAGACCTGTGTGTTAGGAGAGCAGGCCATCTAAAGGCTGCCAGTGGACTTTTTGTGTTGCCGAGCATTCAGCCAGGTGTGAACTGACACCTAGGATTCCAGGTAAACTTTGTTTCTGTTTTGCCGTGCAAGATCAATCACCAACATTGTTTTGTTTTCTGTGTGTGAACAAGCACCAAGCCTGAAAAGTGACTGTTGTGTTGTGCCTAAAGTGTGAATAAACACTGCAGATTGATTTACAACGTGTTTTTGCCTCTATATCCCTTTAACTCTATCCCGCCAAGCGCTGTACATGTACTGAAAAGCAGAAAGTGACTTCCTGCATTGTACTTACATGCATTGAGAACTAATTGAACAGGCACATGAGTTTTACTTGCTTGGTCACTACAGGGGTCTGGCTGTTTCTAACAGCTGGGCCCCTGCTGTATCTGCGGTCAGTGCTAATGCAGCATGTAAGATTTTTTTCAGAGTGTGGGGGCTCCCTCTCTCAACCCATCGGCTCACTTTGATGCGATTGTGAAGTGCTGATGGTTGCCATGGCAGCTGGAAGCCTTGCAAAGACTTCCAGGTCGGCCAACAACAGAAGCCTATGAGACCCAGCCCCAGGCTTGGTCTCATAGGCAACTGTTAGAGTGAAACTGACAGTTTTAATGTAGTACAATACAGCATGTAAAACAGTGAACAGACAGTCAAAAGTTAAAGTCCCATAGTGGGGCTAAAATAAAAAGTAAAAAAAAACATTAAAATGTTTTCAAAAAGTGTTGAAAAAGCCCCGTTCCCATTATCAAGAGATTTATTATTGTAAAAAAGCTAAAATAGTAAATTAGGCATAATTTGTATTGCCAAGTCCGTAATGACTGGCTCTATAAAAAATATCACATGATCTACCCCATCAGGTGAATGCTGTAAAAAATAAATAAATTCTTTGCCAGAACAGCCATTTTTTTTTTGTCACCTTGCCACCCAAAAATCATAATATCAAACGATAAAGTCACATGTACCCCAAATGGTACCAATAAAAAATTCAACACATCTGGAAAAAAAACAAGCCCTCACACAAAACAATTGCCAGAAAAATGAAAAAATTATGCTTTAAGAAATTGGTGACACAAAACATGATTTTCTTTTAAAAATTCTTGTATTGTATAAAACTGGAAAAAATAGACATATTTGGTAACACCACTTCAAAATGACTTTCTCTATAAAATATTACATAATCTACCCCATCAGGTGACAAAAAACATATATATACAAGAACAGTCATTCTTTTGCTCACCTCACTTCCCAAAAAACATAATATCAAGCTATTAAAAAATCTTTGTACCTCAAAATGGTACCAATGAAAACATCAACTTGTCTTGCAAAAACGGAGCCCTCACACAAGTCCATTGCCAAAAAAGTGGATCTCAGAATAAGGCGACACTAAAACAGGATTTTTTTTTTTCAAAATGCTTTTATTGTGTAAAAGTGGCCCGGGGTGCCAGACAGACGGAATTTCAATGAGGCTCACGTCCTCTCTGTTATGCCTCATAGGCTTCAGGCCACTAGGACTCAAGCCTATGAGGAAGTAGAGCATTGCAGGACTCGGTCACAATGACCTCACTGTGACCTCCTGCTTCGGATGACGCGAAGACGTAGCGTGGGAAGGCACAGTGAGGCATTCGTGACCGCCTGCGCCGGGACGCCTCAAGCTGTGATGGAGAGAGGTAAGTATTTTTTTTATTATTTTTTTTTTTGTATGTTCCCTACCCTAATTGCAGAGGTACTGGGTGCACTATGGGGGTGAGGACCACCGAGGACATCATACTAATAAGAGTGGCGACTATATTAATAACAGAGGGGGCCATTACATTAATAATAAAGAGGGGGCCATTATATTAATAATAAAGTGGGGGTCATTATATTAAAAAAGAAGGGGCCATTATAATAATAATACAGAGGGGGTCATTAATATTAATAATAATAATACAGAGGGGGCCATTATAATAATAATGGAGAGGGGGTCAGTAATATTATTAATAATAATACAGAGGGGGTCATTATAATATTATGGGGAATGGGGGACTACCTGTATGGCTTTAGCACAATATTGGGGGTAGCAGCAGGATGACAGTGTTGAGACACCAGGAAGGAGAGGATGATAGTAAAGTGAGGAAGCGACTGAAAGAAGGTGTCATGGTTGGTCCTATCTCTGAATGAAGACGTTGAGGAAAGTCTACATCACAGGAGACGTCACTGGATGTAACATGTATGTGGTGCTGTATTCTCCTGTATATAATAATGTCCATACACATATCTATTTCACGGTAGGGTTGGGGGAGATTGAGAATTTGGCCCACCCATAAGCACCACATTATTTTCTGTCCGCCGCCACAAAACAATCTGGAAGTGCCCCTCCCGAGACCAGGCTCTGGATCTGCCACTGCAGCAGCTTACATCCACATTTATGTCATTTATGTACCCATTTCAAGCAGTGTGATCTGAGTCTCGGATGGCATAAGCTGGGCAAAACATATTAGGCATTGAAATGCCATATCTGTGGAAAAATTGCCATTTTCATTTTGCATGGTCTGCTTCACACTCATTTCTGAAAAGTATCTGTGGCATCAAAATGCCCACACCACCCCTTAATACACTGAGGGGAGCGGTTTCCAGAATGAGGTCACTTCTCTGGGGTTCCATTTATTATTTCACCCCAGAGCCTCTGCATTTGTCAGCACAAGTGTTGTAAATCACCACATTGGGCCTCAAAATTCTTATTTATTTATTTGACCCACTTATATAGCACTGCTATATTCCGCAGCACTTTACATACATTAACATCAAGCTGTCCCCAATGGGGCTCACAATCTAAGGTCCTTATCAGTATCTGTTTGGAGTGTGGCAGGAAACCGGAGTACCTAGAGGAAACCCACACAAACACAAGGAGAACATACAAAATATTCAGTTTTAAATATTTTGATTGGGTGTAGTTTCTAAAATTCATTTATAAGTGGTTTCTATTATGTAAGGTCCTCATAGTTACTTCAGAACTTAACTGGTTCTTTAAAAAGTTTTGGAAATTTTCTTGAACATGAAAAATTGTTTCTAAAATTCTAAGCCTTCTAATGTCCTAAAAAATAGAATCACACTAAATGATGCCAACATAAAGTATACATATGATGAATGTTAATTATTAACTTTTGTGAGGTATCACTATCTGTCTTAAAAACGGTCCAATTCTAATTAAAAAAAATAACTAATTTCTCAAATTTTTGTATGAAGTTTGAATTTAAAACAAAAATAAGGTTAAACATATCAACCCAAATTTACTACTAACATGAAATACAATGAACCAAAAAGCAGACTCAGAATTGCTTAGATAAGTAAAAGCATTCCAAAGTTATCATATAAAGTGACACATATCAGATTTGCAAAATTAGGCTATGTTAGGAAGGTGAAAACTGGCTACGTCTGGAAGGGGTTAAATTCTCATAGGTTATTGTCTGGACCTAAACTTGATTATACTTGTATATGCATGTGCATTATTTTTATGTGGCTTACATTTCTATTATTGGAAGCGGTAATAATCAGAAACAATGCACTGATCTATTCATAAAAAGTAGTGAACCAGTCATCAACCAATAAATTGCAGAGCAGTGAGGGTGTTGCTGCATGTTCAGGCTGTTTATGCAGTTTTTGATGCCAAAATCAGGAGTCTATCGTAAAAAGGAAATAGCAATCTTTGTCAGTTTACAGTGTGGGTTTTCTTATAGCATGTCGATAACATTTCTGAAATCTCATTAACTTTGCTGGTACTATACAAATCTGCAGTGTTTACACCATGTGTGAACCAACCCTAACTATATAATGGTCTATATTTTTCCAGTCCATTGTATGCAATGGATTCCTGTGTAGTCTCACAACTGTAAATAATTCTTGTTAATGCATGTCCTTGAATATTCGGCTTCTCTGTTATTCCAATTACATTGTGCAGTCAGCCCTTTTCTTTATATTTGTTGCAACCTATTATTTTGTTCAGTCTCTTTTTTCCCAATGTGCTAAAACTGCATTGTGTTCTATTATACTTAATAGAAACTGACAAGTTGTTTGTTCTCTGGTTGGAAGAATTAAAATAATGTGTGATTATTATTGGTACACTCCCCGGACTCCGCCAGGAGCACGCTAGTATTGACTGACAATAATTAGGATAAATACTTTACCTAATACCTGAGGTTAGATTATTGGGGAAAGAAGTAGAATGTAGGACAATGATAAGTAACTGTGTAATAAATAGCTGTTCTACTTCCATTCTACTCCACTCCTACCTCTACTTATAAATATATATTTATATAATAAATAAAATTATGGGGATCATTTATTATTAGAGCTGTCACAGATTCGGTCGCAAAGGGGATTTGTGGCCGAATATGCAACTTTTCTCTGCTATAAAAAAGGGGACTTGGCGTGGGCGGGGAAGGGGGCGAGCCGGGAGGCTCATCTCATTTATCATTTTCTACACCTGTTTTAGGCATAGAAAACTATCTAAATTTACGCCAGCAAGGGAGCTGGCATAGATTTAAGCCGGCGATGGATGCGCCTAAGTTAGGTAGAGGCTAGTGCCTCTACGTAACTAAGGCGCATCATGCACCAGCACAAGGGATTTTAAGACCAGCATCTAAAAAGCCGGTCTTAATAAATTACTCCATATGTTTTCATTATTATGATATAACGTTTGTCGAGAGTACTGTTTGAATTATTCTTTTTTGCATAGTTTTAGATTTGATAAATGGTAGAGATGAGTAGCAACAGAAATATACAAGATTAAACTACAGTATATAAGTTTCTCTTTGCACCTAATTCCTCAACTTTTCCAAAGTCATGACCACAACTCCAATGTCATCCCCAGCCTTCTCCCTTACATTTTTGCTTCTTTGGGTAGAATCATTATTGTTTTTTAACATCTGTTTTCCTGCAAAAGGGAATTAACTGAGGGCCATTTTACATGTGCCAAAGATCTCGAGAATTATCAGGGTAACTGGCCCGATAATTAGTTTATGTAATAGTGCCAACTTTCATATGGTACCTACAAGCCTTGGCAGCACATCATCCTGTGTAAAGAGAGATGTGCTGCCAACAAACCAGGAAACTGTATGGGCTTGAACAATCATAGTAATGATCACTCCTGCATATAAATGCATCAAACAAGCAGGCAATGATCAGTACCGAGCATTACTATTAACATTCCTTCCTGATTAATACCCGCTTTCTCAGCCAATAGAAAAGGACTCTGAGATCAATATTGCCTACTTAGGCCATCAGACAGCCTGTGTCCAAATGCTCCGATTGGAAACTTTCCTCTGAGCCAGGCCCAGGACATATGTTGCTAACTATCAGCAGCTCTGTCTCCGGCAGGCTCAAGCCATCCATGTATTTCTCAATGACTGCAATAGATAGGTCATCAGTGTCTGATTGGTGGGGGTCCGACACTCGGGACCCCCGCCAATCAGCCTTTTGAGAAGGCACTGCCCACAGTAGCGCTGCGGCCTTCTCGCAGCTTGGTCACATGGTCTAGGTGCAGCTCAGTCCCATTGAAGTGAGTGGGGATGAGCTCTAAAACAAAGCACAGCTGCTATACCAGAGATCAGCAACCTCCGGCACTCCAGCTGTTCAGAAACTACAACTCCCAGAATGCTTCATTCACTTTCTTGGGAAATAGAAGAACAGCCAAGTATGTTTGCATGCTGGGAGTTGTAGTTTCACAGCAGCTGGAGTGACGAAGGTTTCTGATCTCTGTGTTATACAATGTGCAATGCTGTGCTTGGTGAGCTGAGAGAAGGTCACGGTGCTACTACGAGCACCAATGCCTTCTCAAACAGCTGATTGGTGGGGGTCCCTGGTGCCAGACTTCCACCAAACAGATACTGAAGACCAATCTGGAGGATAGGTCATCAGTTAAAAAAATCCTAGAAAACCCCTTTAACTACATTTCCTCTTCAGCCAGCCACAAGGTCGCCCAGGAAAATCGGCTGTATGTTAGTGATGTCAAGAGTGGCACTCAAGATTAAAGGGGTTGTCTGTGGTAAAGCAATCCATTTAAAGAGGACCTGGCTGTAACCTCTCCTGACATAGCAATTTCACACAAATATCACTCTTGTAGACATACATTCCCTTGCAGTATACATTCAATATGCACTATGTATATGTATTGTTGTAACATCCATGTTTGATGTAGCCTTAACAACAACCATGAAAAATCTTATGTGCATTTGCTTTTGGTTGGAGCATGAGTTATTTCTTCAATATTTGGCTACAACAAACTATTTTTCCTCTAAACCAGAAGCAGTAAATAGAACATAAAGAGTATAATGCGTGTATTCTTGTTCTCTCCTCTAAACTATAGGGATCAAAGATATAATGGAGCAGCTTTCACACAGAAAAAGCACTCATGGGAAAAGGCTCTTAAAAGCATAAAACCAGCCAGGGGCTGGAATAAACCTAATTACTCTTTTAACTTAGTATTGTTTTGACAGTTTAAATTTGGATTTTGGCACATTATTGCATTTATCTAGTCGGCCATAATTCTTTTCAGTAATATTGGCCTTTACAGGGTATGGAGCAGTGGTAGCTTTTGACTATTAATTTAACTTATGTATGTGTTAAATATTAGTTATGACAAATTAATTTCTCCTGGAATTTAACAAAATAGTCATGCAAATAAATGAGCCGGGTAAAGTGCTTAGGAGTCCTCTATCTTGATAATAATTGATTATAACGTATAAATAGTCGTAAATTACAGCTTTTATAACACCATTTTCACATGGCAGTATTCTGGTCACCATCTTGCATCTGTATTTGTAAGTTAACACCAGGAGAAGAGTATAATGGAAAAATGTGCACCTTTGGCACATTCAGGAACTACTCCAAGTTTTGGCTTAAAATACTGATGCAAAATACTGACCAAACTATAATGTGAAAGTGACCTTAAAATTAAAACAGTTGTCGAGGATGTTGATATTGATGGCCTTTGCTCAAGATAGGGCATCAGTATCTGATCTGTTGGGGTTCAACTCCCAGCACCCCCACCGATCAGCTGTTAGAAAAGTTCACACCACTCAGGTGAGTGCCATGGCCTCTTCTTAGGCCAGTGACGTCACATTCATCAGTTACATGGCCTATGTGCAGCTCAATCCCATTCAAGTGAATGGACTTGAGTTTCAAAACCAGCACAGCTGTGCTTGGTATGCTTTGAGGGGGCCTCTTCAAACAGCTGATTAGCAGTGGTGCCTGGAGTCGGACCCCACCCATCAGATATTGATTACCTATCTTGAGGATATGCTATCAATGTCTGAAATCCTGGACAATTCCTTTAATAGATCGGCTATGGTAGTGAGGAGAATTGCCATGACTGCATACAGATACTAGACTGGTATTCTCCAATAGTAGAAGCCACATATTGCTCTCACTATTGTGCATAGCATTGCTGAAATTTGTCAACAGGTTGGGTACTATGAAACTGGCAGTTGACATCATGCTATGAGCCATGGGCCTCATTTATCAGTACTGTACAACAGAAAAACTGGCCATAGCAACTGGCACCTGTGCAAATGTAATTTTTTTCAGACCAGTTTTAATAATGAAAGTTAAGCTCTGTTTGGTTGTTATGGTCAGCGCGGACAATTTTTGTTTTAGACACTGCTGATAAACCTTTCTGTTCCATTTGTGAAATGCATCAGGATGATATGGCATATTGTGCCAAATGTACATTAGCATGGTATTGCTGGTATTGCTGCCATGTAGCATTTTTCATGATGACATTTTCTGCTTGGTTGTTTTCTCTATTATTAGTAAAGTGATGCAAATTGCTGATAAATGTACATGTATTTCATTTTGGTAATATTTTTGAATACACACAGACATGCTGTTTGCATGCAGGTATATAAGAAGTAGGTCAGTGTATGGCTCTGTAACCAAGTTGTATATATGACTGTGTGATAATACTGAACAGAAATTCTATATCAAGCAAAGCATGGTGATATCAAATTATTGCAGTAGATGAATTTTAATGAATGAATGTAATGTAATGAATGTATAAAAAAAATACATATACGTTAAACTGATGCCTCTGACAGATGCCATACAGTCAGTGGCATCCATTACCATTCTATTGTAAAAAGCACAAACGTCATATGAACCCGGCCTAAGAAATATACCAATACATATGTATGCCAGCTGATACATTTTCAATCAGATTTTATTTAAGTTACCTAGCTCAGGCTGACAGTCGGAATTTGAAATTGATCCTTTTGTACCAAGAGAAAATTCCTCTTGTCACTGAAGAACATTTTTATCGTCTATTGGAAGTGCACATTTCAAGTTATTTTGTTTTACATCTCCAACTTAATTATATGTAATTCACAGTATAGATGTCACCTTTCAATGCTTTTTGTAAAACATATGGAAACTTTGGCTGTCTCAAGTTCATTCCAGAAGTGTTTCTGATTACTATATTGAACTTACCTGTCCAGAGAAACTACAAAGCTGTAAGTGCATTATCCATTGTCAGCTTTCTGTCAACTAGATATATGTGTCGTTAAGTCAAATTCTAGCCTATTTCTAAATGCTCCAGGGTAAGAATATCAAAGAGATAAACATGACTTTCAAGTTATAACTACTTTCCTCCTCCTTCTCAATGCCTTCTCATTTTCCTTTTTCAGTTCTGGCATCTGCCCAGATCCACCCACATTATCCAGGCAGCCGGATAATCTCTTCTTACCTCTGGAGTACTGTTTTCATTGCTGTGATGGTTCTGACAGCAAAGCTCAACACAAGGTATTACTGAGCAATGGCAAGTACAAGGCTTGCAGATGAAAAAAAAACCATCCCTCTAGTCTGTCTTTGCTGGGAGGCTATTCCATTCATCCATAAGCCTTTGTATAATGTAATATTTTGATATGTTCCCTCCACCTCTCATCCAACCCCAGGTCATGTCCTCTTGTTCAAATACTTCTCTCTCTACAGAAACAAATCTAAGGCTGAAATACAGGTTTCTGTTACATGAAAGATACGTACCTATTAGTGTTGGGTGAGCATGCTCGGCCGAACACCAGTTCGGTTTAAGCATCGCTATCCTCAGAGTTCAGCCAAACACCGCGTGTGCTCAAGTCAGTGTATTTAAATGTAATTTAGCATCTATTTCTGCAAAGTTTATGCTGGGATTTGAACTTCCAACATTGTACGTTAGAGACAAGGACCTTATCCACTCAACTATAAAGCGGAATGCTACACTATGCCAGAAAAACCTCATAGTAGTTTCTGATGTAGTGAGTATTCCTATTCAGCAGAAGACTTATTTTATATTTCTGTGCAGGTTTACATGTAGCTCTATAGTGTAGTGGTTAACATTCTTGCCTCTAATGTACAAGGTTGGGAGTTCA
The DNA here is from genome assembly GCA_033119425.1 of Bufotes viridis. Lineage (NCBI taxonomy): Eukaryota > Metazoa > Chordata > Amphibia > Anura > Bufonidae > Bufotes > Bufotes viridis. The sequence continues at coordinate 178,015,780 of CM065592.1, forward strand.
AATCCTGGCAGAAACATTTATATATATAAGTTTTTAGCCATTTGTAATTGCACATTTATTTTGTGCCATACATTTTTTACAATTACTAAAAAAATATATCAAATATATAAATTTAATCTCTATTTCTGAAAGGATTTGAACTCCCAACCTTGTACATTAGAGGCAAGGATGTTAACCACTACACTATAGAGATACATGTTCACCTGCACAGAAATATAAAATAAGTCTTCTGCTGAATAGGAATAGGCAGAAACTTTTCAAAAATTAAATTTAAATACACTGGGTTGTCCCCAAGCACTGACTTCCTATATGGACATAGCTATATATGGAGTCAGAGCAGTGACTCCTAAGCCGAACTAGAGTCCCGACACCCTCCCCTCTTCAGCACCCGAGCAACGCGAAGTGTTCTACTTGAGCACCCGAGTACACGAGCACTTTGGTGCTCGACCAACACTAGTACCTATGTTTCTATAACACAATTTCATATACAATATATAGGCCATATTCATACAGTCAGTTCTTTGTCAATGTTTGATCAGTAATTTCCATCAGTGATTGTGTGGCAAAACCAGAAGCGGGACAAAAACACAGAAGAAGTCCAAATATTTCCTTTATACCTGATGTATAGGCTCCTCTGCTGGTTTGGGCTCACAATCACTGATCAAAACACTGCCATGTTATTCAGGCCTTAGAGTGCTAATGTGGTCAGAAGACTAGTTAATAGGCTATACATTACCTTCCGGCAACACCATCCAGAAGGAATCCAGGCAGCAGGTCTATAACCCACGTACATGTGCTAGAACAATTAATACTATTTCTGGTGCCTTTCCCTGTGGTTTCAGAAGTGAAATCTGGCTTTCCTGCACAAAATTGGAGATCACCTGGAAATAGAATAGAAGGGGTTATTACCTCTCTTTTCTCACTTTTTTTTTTACATTTATTTTAGGTTTTGTATAATATAAAAGAAAATAACTTTCATATAGTTCAAAACAATGAAGACAGTCTTGCAAAAGTCAGTTCTGGGTTCAAATCTTTGCACTTTCTCCCTATCTTTGCATGTGTTTCCTCCGTGTTCTCAGATTTTACCCCTTACCTTAAAGACATACTGATTAGCAATTTAGATTGTGAGACCGCCTGGACACAGTGAATGGTGAGGATGTCTGTGAAAGTGCTGCAGAATATTTTGCCGCTATAAAAGAGGTTTGAGGTAAGTGAAGTCCAAACAGCGAGAAAAAAAATATTTGTTCCAGCAAAAATATAAAATAAAAATAAAGAATTTATTGTCACACGTTAAAAACATATAAAAAAGGTTAAATACAGATGCTTCCATGCAGTGAAAAGCAACAGTAACAGGATAGGAAGGGGGGTTGTGAACTGTCATTAAATGAATACATCAACACTTAATCTTGTAAATTACTCCAATTGTTTTGGTCTCTGGCCTGTTAGAAAGGTACATGATGAAATTGTAGTTAAGATTTTCTTTTTACCAGTGACTATATTTATGTGGTATCTACTCTGTTCTGGTCCTCAGCTGTGTCATGTTACTTACTCTCTGACTCTCACGACATCTTATGTGGACAGGAAGTCAGTTTCTCTATTCTTTCCAATGAGACGAAATGAGCGAAACTGACTTCTTGTCTACACATAAGATGCTGTGTCAGTTGGAAAGTCAGGATAGATGCACACGTCTGTTAAACCCGATGTGACCAGTCTGTGGTAACCAGGACTGGATTTCTTCTTTACAGCCGGAGCGCATGGCGTCATTGGTTGCTATGACGCCGTGCACTCCCTGCCGCTGCTGCAGGACAGTAATACATTGGTATGATCTATATCAGTGAATTACTGTACTGCAGCGGCGGCAGGGAGCGCACGGCGTCATAGCAACCAATGACGCCGGGCGCTCAGGCTGTAAAGAAGCAATCCAGTCCTGGTTACCACGAACTAGTCACGTCCGGGTTTAATGGACATGTGCATCTAGCCTCAGAGTCAGTCACATGACTAATCTGAAGACCAGAAAGCATACCTCCCAAGTGCCCCTCTTTTGGAGGGACAGTCCCTCTTTTAGACCCATGTCCCTCTGTCTCTCTTTGATCCTTAAATGCCCCTCTTTTTGACCTGGGGAATTAGTGCATAAATGTGCATTAATAAATTTACTAAATTGCTCCTTACTAAACTATCTCTATGGTTTCTACCTGTATATTAGGCCTTGACTTCATTATTTAGTGCAATTTGGACCTATAGAAAGTACAGCCATAGGTAAGATTACCTTCACTACAACTTATCATGTACCTTTCTAACAGACCAGAGAGTCATTTTTCTGTGGGAGTGCTTCTTTAAGCTAATATGGTATGGATCTCACTATTATATCAAATACAAAAAGGAATTTCCGAGAATGCATAACATAACAAATAAAAAGTCTGTTATTTTGGCGAAGAATAGATGTGTTTCCAATAAGTAGAATGGGTATGATGCTTGTAGCTGTTTAAAACAATAAGTATTTAAGTAAATTAGGACTGCATCTCAATTCAAGTAACTTTGTTTTTCCATACTTGGACTGTTACTCATTACTGATCTACTTTATTGTAAACATTTACTACTTCTTGCATTGTAACCTCTACTGAATCTGTAATATGCATAGATTTGTTGTCTAATTTTGTTTTGAATAAATATTATCGAGTAACTTGTTTACTCCAGGAAATTACTGCATTTTTCAGACTATAAGACACACCAGACCATAAAACGTACCTAGGATATAAAAGAGGAAAGTCAGATATTTTTTTTCCATCAGACCTCAGATCACACCCCCAAGCTCCATCAGACCTCAGATCAGATGCCTAAGCACCATAAGGATGAGCAAACCAGTTCGGACAAAACCGGATTTGGCTTGAACTTTGCTATTTTTCAGGTTGGTTTAAATGAATCCACTAAAACGTCACGTAGCACCATTTTAGTGCACATAGTTTGAAAAGAGCACTAGGGAAGAAGATGGGTTCTGAAACAACTTTTAGAGGAAGTGGCAAGGAGGGCTTGCCCCAATTGGCTCCCAGGCTGACAGACAGCCTGGATGAGGTAATCAGTGCTGCAGCCAGAGAGGTGCCCTTGAAAAATTAGCAGAATGCCATTCTGTGCAGGGCTGTGAATGACAGTGGTTGGGTGTTACACTGTCTTTCAGGGAAATGATCTTAGGGAGTCAGCAAGAGTGAAAAAACAATCAGGGACAGTCAGAAATCAATCTAGCTTATTAGCAGGGACAATGAAGGGAAAGGCTAGGATTTCAAAGAAGAATTGTGTGTGTTGTGTACAATAGAGAGAAGCAGGGCAGCTGACAGACAGGGAGAAAAGACAGGACCTGTGGCTGAGTGTGCTTGCTATCAGAAGTGCAGGTGCACCTCAAAAGCAGCTACCTGCAAGCAAATACTTTCATTGTTTTCCTCCCATTTTATTTTTTTTTTTGTCGAGTTCAATTTAATTAAGCTGTATATATACAGTGGTCCCTCAAATTACAATATCAATTGGTTCCAGGACCGTATGTTGAAACCATTGTAAGTTGAGTAATCAGTTTGAAAGCGACAAAATGTCATCCAAGATAAGAGAAAATGAAGGTTTAAGAAAAATAAGCTGACGAAGATAACTAAGACAGATAAAACAAGTCCTTATATATAACAGTCAAGAATAGCTGCTTACCAATTACTACAGCTATTTTACCAGAGAAGTGGCCTTGATTGGTTGGATCTGAGTCTGAGGCATTGTATGTTGAGTCTAGTGCGACCATACTGGGGCGCAGACTAGAGGGAGGCCGCCATGATGGGGCCTTTTGGCGATGGAAGGGGGTGTTAGGGGTTAACTGATTCCCAGGGGTGGAAAGGGGGGCGGAATCTCGGGGGGGGGGGTGTGGTTAATTCTATACAGGGGGAGCAGAGGCAGGGCATGGGCACCATTTTACTGAAGTCTAGGAGCCATCACCAGGCCTGAGGAACCCCTTACCTGATGGCTGCAATAGAGGAGATGTTCCGGCGGCTGAGAGCAGAGGCGGAGGCCCGCGGTCCAGACTGGCTTCAATCCCAGCTCACCGGTATGCTCCAGGGGGAGGCGGCAAGCAGAGACAGCCTGTTGCCAGAGGGGAGACGGCCGTGGCGGGTACGTCTGCCGGCGCGCCTTAGCCCAGATCAGGCCCCCAGGGTTCGGCGCCGCATCAGGAGCCCCTCAGGGGACCCTCCACCACGGGGGAGTTCTCATGCCCGTCCTCAAGCCTCCTTTAGACGTGGGAGGAATCTGTCCACCCGGCGGAACCCAGCGCAGGGCAGGGGGACACGCCCCCTGTCTTCTACATTAGCCAGCGTGGGAACGGGACCCGGCATGGCGGATCCCCCTCTCACCCAAGAGGGGGGGGGATGCCGCTCGGCGTGGGAGTGCTTCCAGCCTCAATGCTGACGGGGCTGCGCTCCTGGAGAGGAGCACTGAGCGCAGGCTCCCATCTGCAAGCCCAGCCTCCACCAGCCCGACCTCATGCCAGCTGCCAAGCCTCATCACCATTTCTGCTGCTACCGCACGCGGCTTGGACCCATCCGTGGTGCAGACGACCGCCGCCAGTCAAGATCCCGCGGCAGAAGGACGTCTGGACTCAGGACCATCCGCTGCGGGGTACACAGCGCCCGGGCAGCCAGGTGAGACCTCATGGGGACCCCTCTCTTCCCTGCTTAGTACCCCCGGGGTGGGGGGCGGGAGCCAGGCTGAATTAGTCGGTGGGTTGGGTAGGCTGTTGGGAGGCTTGGCAGGTTTGTTTGCGGGCTTTGGTGGTTCTGGTCAGTCACCGTTACCGGCTTGGGGGGTTTGCAGGGGGCCCTGTGGCGGGACGGGGGCCGGGGTTTGCGGGGGGCCCGGTAGCGGGACGGGGATAGAGGTATCCGGCGTGGCACGGTGCGGGCAATCGGCTCCAGGGCAAGTGGTATCTGGTGTGTAGGGGGGAGGCCAGTCGGCGGCGGGGGCCCTGGGATCGGGTGGGGCGGCAGGTTGCCGGTCTGCGTTAAATACGTCTGTATCAGTACAAACTCAGGCGGGGGGCGACGAAGACAGACCTAAGGTCGGGGATGGGGCGCTGGGGGAAGTTTACGTCTGCTTTGAGGGCCCATTGGGGGCCCATTTGAAGCAGAAGGTAAAAGAACGTATTTGGAAGGGGGAATATATAGAAATATTCTCCTTACTCCCGCTGGAACGTTTCAACCTGGATAGGGATAGGAAAGACGAGGGAAAAAAGGATGAGGACGAGAATCGCGCTCAGTTGACCGGCTTAACAAGGCCCGCATTAAGGTCAACAGGGCGATCGGAAAATTTGTGGCGCGGCATGGGGCTGTGGCGGTTCGGCACTTGGACTTGGAGGCTGGTCGTGGAGAGTTTTGGAGGGCGGACGGTGTCCATCTGAACGCGGTCGGTATCGACCTGTGGTCGCTTGGTCTGCAGGATGTCATCGAACGAGCACTGGTGCTGTGGCGGAACGCGCATTCTTGAGGGCTAATCAAGTTGCGCGTCGTTGGCGGTAGGAGGTCCTGGAAGCTGGAGGTTGGGCTCGGTATTTTGAGGATGGGAGGGCCTCAACGGTGGGGCTGGACTCCCATGGCGGAGGTTTTGCGATGGATCGGTGCAGAGGAGGCGTTCACCGATAGGGGTCTCCGAGCTGGTGTTCCTGCGGCTGGAGGCAAGGTGGATTAGCCTTTGTGTTTTGCGGGTCTTCAGATAGTGTGGGCTTCCAGTACCTCCTGCGTCAGGTTAAATTATGTTAAATTATGTTTATTGTTATATCTATTCATTTGTATGTTTGTAATTAAGAAATAAACGGCTGCTGTGGCCGATTAAATCCATCTCCAGTGTGGTGTTTTTATTGCTGGGGTTGGGGGTGGTATCGGCTGGGGGGGGTGGAATAGAAGGTTGGGTGGCTGACCCGGACAAATAGCCAATACCCCATCAAGTACGGCCGTACTGGGGCGCAGACTAGGGGGAGGCCGCCATGATGGGGCCTTTTGGCGATGGAAGGGGGTGTTAGGGGTTAACTGATTCCCAGGGGTGGTAAGGGGGGCGGAATCTCGGGGGTGGGGGTGTGGTTAATTCTATACAGGGGGAGCAGAGGCAGGGCACGGGTGCCATTTTACTGAAGTGGAGGAGCCCCCACCCACCCGCCCTGGTTTGCCGACGTTCTTTGGGACGGAGCTGGCCTCTTGGACGACGGGGGTTCTCGTTTTCGGCATGGGGATCCATATGTTGCGGCAGTCGTGGCGGTAGGAGCTCCTGGAAGCTGGGGGTTGGGCTCGGTATTTTGAGGATGGGAGGGCCTCAACGGTGGGGCTGGACTCCCATGGCGGAGGTTTTGCGATGGATCGGTGCAGAGGAGGTGTTCACCGATAGGGGTCTCCGAGCTGATGTTCCTGCGGCTGGAGGCAAGGTGGATTAGCCTTTGTGTTTTGCGGGTCTTCAGATAGTGTGGGCTTCCAGTACCTCCTGCGTCAGGTTAAATTAGGTTAAATTATGTTTATTGTTATATCTATTCATTTGTATGTTTGTAATTAAGAAATAAACGGCTGCTGTGGCCGATTAAATCCATCTCCAGTGTGGTGTTTTTATTGATGGGGTTGGGGGTGGTATCGGCTGGGGGGGGTGGAATAGAAGGTTGGGTGGCTGACCCGGACAAATAGCCAATACCCCATCAAGTTTCAACTTTCAATTAGTGATGGGCGAGCATGCTCGGCCAAGTACCGGTTCGGCTCAAGCATCGCTATGCTTGGCAAATGGCGTTTTCAGACGAGTACCGCATGTGCTTTTAAGCAGCCAGTAAAAGTGCAGGTAAGTACTGACCTCGCTGTAATGCCAGTAGCCATGTTAGCTGCTGGCATTACAGTGATTGGCTGGCCGGAACGCGTCATCAGAGGTTATATAGCACCCAATAACACGTGCTCGGATCCGTCATAGTCAGAGAAAGCATCGGGTAGGAAGGGAAAGACAGAGCAGGGAGTGAATTTCAGCGATTTTAGTTAGAGAAAGCTTTTCAAAGGCTCAAAAGTGTGTTTTAAATCAACAATATATTTAACTGCAGTGTCAGGGACATCCGTGCTAAGGAAGGGACAGATCTGGGCATAATATAGTGTCCAAAATCTGTGGTGTTCTACAACTAATACTTTCCTGCCTCAGAAAACACTGTCAGTATTACAAATTCCAATAATCTGGTCCTAATATAGTGTTCGTAACCTGTGGTGTTCTACAACCAATACTGTCCTAGCTAAGAAAACACTGTCAGTATTACAAATTCCAATTATATGGGCATAATATAGTGTCCGTAATCTGTGGTGTTCTATACACAATACTGAACTGCATCTAAAAATACTGTCTATATTACAACTTCCATTAATCTGGGCCTAATGTAGTGTCCAAAATCTGTGTGTTTTGGTATCCAATACTGAACTACATCTGAAAACAGTGTGTATATTACAACTTCCATTAATCTGGGCCTAGTAGAGTGTCCAAAATCTGTTGTTTTTTTAATCCAATACTGAACTGCATCTAAAACACTGTCTATATTACAACTTCCATTAATCTGGGCATAGTGTAGTGTCCAAATTCTGTGTGTTTTTGTATCCAATACTGAACTGCATCTAAAAACACTGTCTATATTATAACTTCCATTAATCTGGGGCTTGTATAGTGTCTAAAATCTGTAGTGTTCTGAAACCAATACTGTCAGGCATCAGAAAACTGTGTCTTTAGCGGACAGTAAAACAATCTGCGTCAAATCTACAGATAAAACCATTAATATGAAGAAGGCGAGTACAAAGGGACGGGGAAGTGGGCGTGATGCTGATGGTGCAAGCAGAGGCCGGGGCCCTGGGCGCAATGAAACTGTGCCTGCTGCCAGTACACCAGAAAAAAAACAAAAAAATACACCTTACCCAGCTTCATGTCCAACTTAGCTTGGCGGCGCAGGACAACACTGTCCAAGTCAGACCAGTGCGAACAGGTGGTCGGTTGAATTGCTGAAGATAATGCTTCCAGTCGGTTATGCACCACCCTCTCTTCCAAATCCAGTCTTTGTAGCCAAGAGTCTGGTCAACCGAATCCTCACTCTGATCCTCCTTCCTCCCACCATGTCGAGTCTGGCCAAACAAGTGATCCCACACTTGGATATTCACATGACCTCTTTTCAACGCCAGTACTTGGTTTGGCTCTCTCGCCAAGCACGCTTGAAGAGATAAATGAGATATCGTGCCCTGATTCCCAACCTCTTGAGCCTTCACAGTCTTAAAAAGATGCCGGTGGTGAATGGCAATCATTCGTTCACGAGGTGGATGATAATGAGACACAGTTGTCAATCACTGAGGTTGTGGTTAGGTCAAGTCAGGAGTAGTGTTGAGCGCGAATATTCAAATTTCGAATTTTTATCGCGAATATCGCAACTTCGATAATTTGCGAATATATCGCTATATATTCGCAATTTCGAATATTCGTTTTTTTTTTGTTTTTTTTGTTTTTTTTTAGTTAATTCTTGTTGCTCTCTGGTTGTCTTCCCAGTTCCCACTTCCCAAAAGCTGTTCTTACCTGTCCGGAGGATTCCTGGCTCCCTGCCCGCTTCAGTCATTGCCCGTTGCCGCTTCTGCTGACTTCCCATGTGCATGGGAACGCCTCCATGCTAAAATGTACTGTCGGATGTGAGAATCACGATCTCACAAATTTGACTAAGTTGTAATCGCAATGCGATTAATATAACCTGAATTATTCGCATTGCAATATTCATTCTATTCTAGCAATACAACCATTAGGAACTTAGCTCTAAGATCAATTCGCAATGCGAGTATATGTTAGCCTCGCGAATGAAACTTAGAGCTGAGTTCCTAATGGTTGTATTGCTGGAATAGAACGAAGATTGAGAATATCTCGAATTCACGAATATAGCACTATATTCTCAATCTTCGTTATATTCCAGCAATACAACCATTAGGAACTCGGTCAGCTCTAAGTTTCATTCGCGAGGCGAACATATACTCGCATTGTGAATTGATCTTAGAGCTAAGTTCCTAATGGATGTATTGCTAGAATAGAACGAAGATTGAGAATATCTCGAATTCACGAATATAGCACTATATTCTTAATCTTCGTTATATTCTAGCAATACAACCATTAGGAACTCAGATCTAAGTTGTAATCGCAATGCGATTAATACAGGTTATATTAATCGCATTGCGAATTCAACTTAGAGCTGGGTTCCTAATGGTTGTATGTATTGCTAGAATAGAACGAAGATTGAGAATATCTCGAATTCACGAATATAGCACTATATTCTCAATCTTCGTTATATTCCAGCAATACAACCATTAGGAACTCGGTCAGCTCTAAGTTTCATTCGCGAGGCGAACATATACTCGCATTGCGAATTGATCTTAGAGCTAAGTTCCTAATGGTTGTATTGCTAGAATATAACGAAGATTGAGAATATAGTGCTATATTCGTGTGATATTCGTTATCTTTGTCAATTCTAGCAATACAAGTTAACCATTAGGAACTCAGATCTAAGTTTCATTCGCGGCGCGAATATATATTCGCGTAAAATTCGCAATATATAAAATCATGAGGAATATTCGATTTTGACGAATATATGACGAATATTCAATCGAATATTCGCGAAATATCGCGAAATCGAATATGGCACCTCCCGCTCATCACTAGTCAGGAGCATGAGCAGAGTGAAGAAGTGGAAAAGGAGGTGGTGGACGATGAAGTCACCAAACCAACATTGGAAGGTGAAAAGCCGAGCGAGGGCAGCAGTACAGAGGGCGAGGGTTCCGCAGCACCGCAACAGTCTGGAAGAGGCAATGGGGTTGCAAAAGGGAGAAGTTGGCCCACACCAAACAGGCCCACAACCGTTACACATAGCACCCCCATGCGTAAATCTACCTTGCCAAGGGGTAGGTGTTCCGCAGTATGGAAAGTGCAGACGACAAAATAGTGGTAGTTTGCAACCTGTGCCGTACCAAAATGAGCAACCTCACCACCACCAGCATGATCCGCCACATGGCATTCAAGCACCCTAATAAGTGGGCCGAACGCCTGAGTCCACAATCTTGGTCTGTGGGTCACACCACTTCCTCCTCTTCCCCTGTGTTACGCACTGCTGGCCAATCCCCTGTCAAAGGCGCAGGCCCGGATGCCCCCTCGCCCTCCACCTAGACCTTAGCATGAACTGTGAACAACAACATCCACTTCCCTGTCCCAGCGCAGCGTCCAAGTATCGATAACACAGGCATTTGTACTCAAGCGCAAATATCCACCCACCCACCCACCCACAGGCCATAGCACTAAATGTGCAACTTTCTAAATTACTGGCCCTTGAAATGTTGCCATTTAGGCTTGTGGACACTGGGGCCTTCCGCAGCCTGATGTCGGCAGCCGTCCCTCGGTAGGCAGTCCCCAGTCGCCATTATTTTTCACGGTGTGCCGTGCCCGCCTTACACCAGCTTGTGTTCCAGAACATCACCCGTGCCCTGACCAATGCACTTACTGGGATGGTCCACCTCACCACGGACACATGGACAAGTGCTGGTGGCCAGGGTCGCTACATTTCCCTGACCGCACACTGGGTGAATGTTGTGGAGGCCGGGAGTGAGTCGTACCCTGGGATGGCACAGGTGCTACCCACACCCAGAATTACTTCAGTGATAAAATTCATGCAGCATACAGCAACAATTTATGACGTCCATCCAAAAGTCTACGCATTTCAAACAAAACTGTTCTTATTCATGATTTAAGGGAAGTTAAAACTATGTATCAAAAAACTACTTCTTCGGTTCAGAAAATAGAAGAATATATAGTAGAGACTAAACATACCAAATTTCAACAAGATCTTTTTGACTATAAACATAATCAAGTTTACGAGTGGGGGAGGAGAGAAAAAGTACATCATACTCCGAGATCTATACTGAAAAAATCAAAGAAAAAGATCAAATCTAAATCTAAGATCCCCACAGTAAGCTTTAATTCTTCCGAATCAGATTTTTTCCAAACAACAGCTGAATCTCAGGACTCCATGGGTCATATATTGTCTATGGAGCCGGATAATGATTCTCCACTTGCTAGAGCGTCCTACTACAAAAAATAAGTCTAAAAAGGACAGACAGTCCAAAAACGACCAAGATGACAAAAAAGCCTTATGTTATGGCTACCCGTCATCAGAAAAAACTAAACTAGAGGAAAGCTTATGTAATGCTCTTGATGTGGTGAACTTATCTGATGTTGCATTGTCTTGTTATCAAATTGACCTGCTTAAATTGGACTTAAATTTTGTCCCAACCAACGAGTTTGATCTGTTTTCTACCCTGATTGACATAAATAAATTTGTTCGAGATCTTACTGTCATTAAACATTTTCAGGGAGTAGACGACAGTTCAGACATAGAGGTTTCTTGTCCCGTCCCCATTAATGAATTCAGTAATTTGTCTTATTCCGAACAAATGTCACTGGTTAATCTATGTGAACTTCAATCTGAATCTGAACATAGAACTGCGGTTCCCGTATCACAAAATTTTAAAACTCGGAACCTGCATTTCTATCCTTTAAAATCACGGATGCCAGTGATGGACGTCTTCCAGGAGGTTATAGAGAAGCAACTTCTCTCCATACAAACACAAAAATTAGCACAGCAAAAAATGTTAAACTTAAGTAAAAAACAAAAAGCTGCTTGGGACAAGTTGACAAAGAGAGATGATATTATCATAAAAATGGCGCTCAAGGGGGCGCAGTGGTGGTATTGGATAAACCAGTTTATCAGAGGCTGATGATGGATATAGTAATGGACGCTTCCACTTATAAAAAACTGGACAAAAATCCAATTGAAAGGTACCAAATACAATATTTGGACCTTTTATGTAAAGGTAGAGATCAAGGCTTCTTTAGCCACAAACAACATACCTACCTGAATGTGGATTCACCCATAACCCCCATCATACATGCACTCCCCAGAATTCACAAGGGGTCCCCACCGAAAGGTTGGGAGAGTGGTTGGATGCGATTCTACAGCCCTTAGTTAAGCGTACTCCAGGGTACATTAAAGATACAGGGAATGTTCTCAGAAGTTTTTTTTTAACTAACAATGGTCATCTAATTTCACCTGGTTAACCACTGATGTTGTATCTTTATATCCATCAATCCCCCATGAAATAGCTCTTTTGGCTCTGGAGTTCCACCTGCATAAATATAGTTCACACCATGTGGATCTTATTGCATATACTTTGGAGGTTAAACAGTTCCTGTTAACTCACAATGATTTTTTGTTTGATAATAAATTTTTTTTTTACAAATAAGTGACGTTTCTATGGGTGCGAAGTTTTCCCCCTCATTGGCAAATCTGGTTATGTCCTATTGGGAAGAACGGTATATTTATACCGTTGATAATCCTTTTATGTCGGCTATGGAGTGGTATGGCAGGTACATCAATGATCTGCTCGTTATTTGGAGTGGCGATGTGCCTGCCATACCCTCCTTTATTAATTATCTGAATGACAATTCGTATAACTTAAGATTTGTCAGCTCATACCAGATGTCCTCGATAGATTTTTTGGACTTAACCCTGACAGGTGTTCCTAACCAAACTATACACACTGCCACCTACCGTAAATCCACTGCCGGGAATACAATTCTCAGGGCTGACAGTCATCATCCAACTCACACAATAAAACCCATACTTGTAGGTAAATACGTCCGAGCTAGGAGAAGTTGCAGCGATGACAAATCATTCACCTTTGAATGTAATAATATTGCTGCATGATTGTTGATTAGAAGCTATCCACAATGGATGATAACCAGGGCAGAAACAATAGCTCGTAGTAAAAATCGGGAAGATCTTCTTTTTAATAAAAACAAAAAGAATTGTGGAAGAACCAATAACAACAAACAATTGCCGACTTTGGTAATCACCTATAGCAGACTATTTAATCTTATTAAACAGACTGTTTCTAACTGTATTTCAATTTTATTTGAAGATGACACCTTGTGATTTATTAAATGACGGATACAGGGTGGTGTCAGGGCGCTGGCCCACATTGGCGTCTTCCCTCTCTCCCTTTTTATTTATCTCTATGCCCAAAAAGAATCAACATAATACCTGGCTAAAATATGTTGGATTTACCCGATGTGACAGTAACCCCTGCAGGACTCGTAATTATGTAGTGCCCAATAAGACTTTTAGTGATCACAGCGCGTATTTTGCGATTAAATCTTACATTAATTGCATACATTGTGATTTGTTTTACTTAGGCAACACAACTAGGAAATTGAAAAGTAGAGTTATGGATTTCTGCAAAAATTGTTCATAAAATGTGATCTGATCTTCATCTAAGTCGCAACAATAGACAATTACAGTCTGCCTATACTAATAACACACAAATAATTAAATGTTACCATGTTTTTATTGAACACACCATGTAAACATTCACAGTGCAGGTGGAAAAAGTATTTGAACCCTTGGATTTAATAACTGGTTGAACCTCCTTTGGCAGCAATAACTTCAACCAAACGTTTCCTGTAGTTGCAGATCAGACGTGCACAACGGTCAGGAGTAATTCTTGACCCTTACTCTTTAAAGAACTGTTTCAGTTCAGCAATATTCTTGGGAAGACTGGTGTGAATCGCTTTATTGAGGTCGTGCCACAGCATCTCAATAGGGTTGAGGTTAGGACATGACTGGGCCACTCCAGAAGGCGTATTTTCTTCTGTTTTAGCCATTCTGTTGTCCTGTTGCACACCCATCTTCTGTTGAGCTTCAGCTGGTGGACAGATGGCCTTTAGTTCTTCTGCAAAATGTCTTGATAAACTTGGGAATTCATTTTTCTTTTGATGATAGCAATCCGTCCAGGCGCTGACGCAGCAAAGAAGCCCCAAACCATGATGCCCCCACCACCATACTTCACAGTTGGGATGAGGTTTTGATGTTGGTGTGCTGTGCCACTTTTTCTCCACACATAGTGTTGTGTGTTTCTTCCAAAAAACTCAACTTTGGTTTCATCTGTCCACAGAATATTTTGACAGTACTGCTATGGAACATCCAGGTGCTCTTGTACAAACTGTAAACGTGCAGCAATGTTTTTTTTGGACAGCAGTGGCTTCATCTGTGGTATCCTCCCATGAAATCCATTCATGTTTAGTGTTTGACGTATCGTAAATTCGCTAACAGGGATGTTAGCATATGCCAGAGACTTTTGTAAGTCTTTAGCTGACACTCTAGGTTTCTTCTTCACCTCATTGAGCAGTCTGTGCTGTGCTCTTGCAGTCATCTTTACAGGACGGCCACTCCTAGGGAGAGTAGCAGCAGTGCTGAACTTTCTCCATTTATAGACATTTTGTCTTACGGTGGACTGATGAACAGGAAGACTTTTGGAGATACTTTTATAACCCTTTCCAGCTTTATGCAAGTCAACATTTCTTAATCGTAGGTCTTCTGAGAGCTCTTTTGTGCGAGGCATCATTCACATCAGGCAATGCTTCATGGGAAAAGCAAACCCAGAACTGGTGTGTGTTTTTTATAGAGCAGGGCAGCTGTAACCAACACCTCCAATCTCATCTCATTGATTGGACTCCAGTTGGCTGACACCTCACTCCAATTAGCTCTTGGAGATGTCATTAGTCTAGGGGTTCATATACTTTTTCCACCTGCACTGTGAATGTTTACATGATGTGTTCAATTATAACATGGTAACATTTAATTATTTGTGTGTTATTAGTTTAAGCCAGGCATCCCCAAACTGCGGCCCTCCAGCTGTTGTAAAACTACAACTCCCACAATGCCCTGCTGTTAGGCTGATACCTGTAGGCTGTTCAGGCATGCTGGGAGTTGTAGTTTTGCAACAGCTGGAGGGCCGCAGTTTGAGGATGCCTGGTTTAAGCAGACTGTGATTGTCTATTGTTGTGACTTAGATGAAGATCACATCACATTTTATGACCAATTTGTGCAGAAATCCATATCATTCCAAAGGGTTCACATACTTTTTCTTGCAACTGTATATAGACAGTGGATATAAAAAGTCTACACACCCTTGTTAAGAAAAATGTCAGGTTTCTGTGTTGTAAAAAAAATTGATAAATCATTTCAGAACTTTTTCCACCTTTAATGTGATCTATAAACTGTACAACTCAATTGAAAAACAAACTGAAATAATTTAGGTAGAGGGAAGAAAAAATATAAAAATAAAATAATATGGTTACATAAGTGTGCACACTCTTAAACTAATCCTTTGTTGAAGCACCTTTTGATTTTATTACAGCACTCACTGCTTTTGGGTATAAGTCTATCAGTATGGCACATTTTGACTTTGCAAGAGTTGCCCACTCTTCTTTGCAAAAACACTCCAAATCTGATTGTGAGGGCATCTCCTGTGCACAGTGCTCTTCAGATCACCCCACAGATTTTCAATTGGATTCAGATCTGGGTTCTGGCCAGGCCATTCCAAAGCTTTAATCTTCTTCTGGTGAAGCCATTCCTTTGTTGATTTGGATGTATGCTTTGGGTTGTTGTCATGCTGAAAGATGAAGTTCCTCTTTATGTTCAGCTTTCTAGCAGAAGCCTGAAGGTTTTGTGCCAATATTGACTGGTATTTCGAACTGTTTATAATTCCCTCTATCTTAACTAAGGCCCCAGTTCCAGCTAAAGAAAAACAGCCCAAAAGCATGATGCTGCCACCACCATGCTTCACTGTGGGTATGGTGTTCTTTTGGTGATGTGCAGTGTTGTTTTTGCGCCAAACATATCTTTTGGAATAATGCCAAAAAGTTCAACCTTGGTTTTATCAGACCATAAAACCTTTTCCTAGATGATTTTGGGAGACTTCAGATGTGTTTTTGCAAAATGTAGCCTGGATTGGATGTTTTTCTTTGCAAGAAAAGGCTTTCGTCTTGCCACTCTACCCCATAGCCCAGACATATGAAGAATACGGGAGATTGTTTTCACATGTACCAAACAGCCAGTACTTGCCAGATATTCCTGCAGCTCCTTTAATGTTGCTGTAGGCCTCTTGGTAGCCTCCCAGACCAGTTTTCTTCTCGTCTTTTCATCAATTTTGGAGGGACATCCAGTTCTTGTTAATGTCACTGTTGTGCCATATTTTCTCCACTTGATGACTGTCTTCACTGTGTTCCATGGTATATCTAATGCCTTGGAAATTGTTTTGTACCCTTCACCTGACTGATATCTTTTAACAATGAGATCCCTCTGATGCTTTGGAAGCTCTCTGTGGACCATGGCTTTTGCTGTGGGATGCGACTAAGAAAATTTCAGGAAAGACCAACTAGAGCAGCTGAACTTTATTTGGGGTTAATCAGAGGCACTTTAAATGATGGCAGGTGTATGCTGACTATTTAACATGATTTCGAATGTGATTGCTTAATTATGAACACAGCTACATCCCCAGTTATAAGTGTGCACACTTATGCAACCACATTATTTTAGTTTTCTTCCCTCCACCTAAAAGATTTCAGTTTGTTTTTCAATTTAGTGGTACAGTTTATAGGTCACATTAAAGGTGGAAAAAGTTCTGAAATCATTTATCTTAGTCTCATTTTTTTACAGCACTTTTTACAGCACAGAAACCTCACATTTTAACAGGGGTGTGTAGACCTTTTTATATTCACTGTATATATATAAAGAATATGGGGGACATTTACCAAGACCAATGTTTTAAGCGCTGCTCTTGATTCACTCTGTGCTGCCAGAGGATGTGAAAAATTGATGTTAAGGCACAAGCCTCTCATGAATTTTTTGCCTCCTCCGTCAGTCTGTGCAACATACTTAAAGGGTTTGTCCGTTTTTTACTATTGATGACTTACCCTCAGAATAGGTCATCAATATCAGACTGTTGGGGGTCCGATTCAGATCAGCTGTTTGAAGAGAAGGCAGCACTCATATGAGAGCTGCCTTCTCTGCTCTGCTTACCTGTTTGCTGCAGCAATTGCAGTGGTGAGCAGGTATAATTATAAGTATGGCGTCCCATTCATTTCTATAGGACGGCTCTGTAGTGTTCACTTGGACAGACGGAGCCATTCCATAGAAGTGAATGGGGATGCCATACTTGTAATTACACCTGCTCACCCCTCTCTGAAGATAGGTAATCAATAGTAAAAAGCAGACAACCCCTTTAAAGGGGCTGTACAGGCTATATATATTGATGCAGCCTTGCAACCAGAAGGGGGGGGGGCAATCCGCCTTGGGTGCCTGCTGTCAAGGGTGTGCCAGATGCAATGTACGTTTCCATCAATACAGGTGGAAGCACTCAATGGTAAAGCACAAGGGAGCTGGTGGTCTTTTCACTTACTGGCCACTCAGCTCCTTGTGCTCCTTCTTTTCTCCAGGCTGGCTGCTTAACTATTTAGCCCTGCAGGCACATCTTATACAGTGCTACCGCGTGATATATGCCTGCAGGGGAGTGCTGGAGTTGAGGTGAGTAGTTACTGTTGTTTTTTTTTATTTTTTTTATTGACATTGATGGGGCACAGATAGGGCATTACTACTGTGAAGGGGGGCATATAGAGGGCATTACTACTATGAAGGGGGGCACAGAGAGGGTACTACTGTGACTTTATGTTTTTGGATGTCATGTAACAGTTATATATTGTGTTCACAGAAGCAGAAAAGATAATATGCCTTTAAGATTCATTATATGAATGTAAGGTAAGCTCAATGATACAGCAGAATTAACAGAAAGCATAGAGTTAAGCTGTTGTTACTGCCCAGGAGCCTTGACCAATCACAGCCTGTGTGGGAAACTCCCTAGCAGAAGCTGCTAGAATCATTACACCAGAGAAGAAGAGCTGAACAGACATTCACTTCACTAAGAGCTGAGTTTTTTTGGAAATAAGAGGCCACAATAGGTATTGAGAACAGTTATATAATGTACCTATTGTTAGTATTGTTATTAAAACTGTATACTGAACCAGTTGAGTATGTTTACTTACAGTTCCATAAAACTACGTACAAACTACGCAATCTGCGAATAGTTCAAACAAACTGTGTAAATCATATCGCAAACTGCAAACCAAGTTGAGCAAGTAGAACTAATGGTTAAATTACAGATATACCTCTCATAGAGATCTCAAAGTGATTAAATAACTTAAAGTGAGAGTACAGATACTGAAGAGAGAACTATATCACCATTTTATGTTGAATGACAAGATTGAACAGTTGAACCACCATTTTGTGATACTTTATATAACATGTGTTTTGTACATGGACTATTTCCTGTGGAGGTGGCAGTTAGAGATGAGCGAATTGAAGCTGACCAAGTGGAATTCGATCCGAATTTCAGGAATCATTCAATTCGCACTAAATCCGAATTTCCTCGCATCAGGACGTTCTGTGTGGGCGGAGGAAACATAGCATCGCCCCTTTTCCTGCACTTGCTCTAGGCTGCAATGCCTAAACATCAGACTGGGTGACTGGGCCTTCTGCTGCATCTGACCCACAGGCTCTGACCTCAGCTGCTGGACTTCTGGAGCTCCCAGGACCTTCCTACTAAAGCACCTGGTAAGTCCATCTAGTAAGAAGCATGCAGCAGTGTCTGTGGAGAAGGGGTTGCAGGGCTGCTGGGGTCACACTATCATTGTAGCAGCCCTGCACTGCCCTCAAGTACTGATGGTCACTGACCTATGAGTTCCCACTGTCAGCTCTGTGTTTTCCCTGTGCCCCTTAGGCCTCTGTGTGAGCTCCTTGTGTCCTGTGGGCTCCCTGTGACTGCAGGGCACAACAAAACGACATACTCGTGTGGTGCTTGTGACGTGGCTGTGATGTGTTCAACTACCACATGGCTCTCTGGGCCATAGAGGGCTTTAGTTCAACTAATAAAGACAACATTGTTTAGGTGGTCTGCATTGTTAATGGGGGGGGGGGGGCTCTACTTGTATGATAGTTTAATAGAACAGGTTCTGTAGACATCTATGTGGTATCAGCTGACGACAGTGTAAATGGAGTGCACTTCTTCTTGACACTAACATCGACCTGTAAGGCTGAGTTCATACTTGGGTTATTTGGAGAGTTTTGGCCCCGTGACTGCCCAAATAAGTGAAGTGAGCAGCAATTCTAATAGCGACGCCTGTCATCTGCATGTCATACTGACTCACAGTATTATTTCACTACCAAAGCAGACTCCCTATGCATGTTACTGCAAGGCACAGTGTTCTACACCACTATAAAGGCTCTATGCAGCCCAGGAATAGCTGTTTTTTAACCTGATTCTCCGTGAATAAATTCTGATCGAAGCAAATTTTTTCGGAAAATTTGGCGAAGCAGCCGAATAGAATTTTTGAGAAATTTGCTCATCTCTAGTGGCAGTGTTATATATGAAGAAAAGTTGAAGTTAATAAAGAAGTTATCTTAAGCATTTGGTGTGCTTTTTAAGCCTACTGTTTCCATAGGACGGCGCTAGAAGAATTAAAGCAGAGTAACAGACAGTCTGGTTGGACTAAAAAGTTAGGCCACTTTCACACTCGCGTTTTGTTAGGATCCGTCTTGGATGGATCCGTTCGGATAATACAACCATCTGCATCCGTTCATAACGGATCCGTTTGTATTATCTTTAACATAGCCAAGACGGATCCATCTTGAACACCATTGAAAGTCAATGGAGGACGGATCCGTTTTATATTGTGCCAGATTGTGTCAGTGAAAATGGATCCGTCCCCATTGACTTACATTGTCTGCCAGGACGGATCCATTTGGATCAGTTTCATCAGACGGACACCAAAATGCTGCAAGCATTGGAGATTAAACTGATGCATTCTGAGCGGATCCTTTTCCATTCAGAATGCATTAGAATGCAAACTGATCCGTTTTGGACCACTTGTGAAAGCCCTGAACGGATCTCACAAACGGAAAGCCAAAACGCGAGTGTAAAAGTAGACTTAGAGATATCAAAATTCTTCTAATGCCACATGGCAAAAGGCACTTCATTGTGCTGCGCCTGCCGCAGTGCCAGAGAAAAGATCTGCCCCAGGTGGCAAACACCTTAGGCACGTCACTGCTTCTTTCATTCAAATTCGCCAGGTTTAAAGAGGAAGCCATTAATCCACTGCTTTCTGGTCATTACAATGCGCATCACTTCCTTTGCAGCAGCAGCATAGTGTAATTCAAGGTATGTGCCCTGGCCCTTGCCTCATATCAAGGAATGCCCTCCCTGACCCTGTGATACAAAGACAAATTATTTTTTTTTCAAAGGTTTTATTTTAAGTAAGTGAGGGGTGGGGTCCGTAAAAAAATTGCTGTGGGGCCCAGTCAGTTTTAGCTACACCCCTGGCATTGACAGGTGTACCATTGACATCAAGCAGTCTGATGATTACTGGATAGCCATGCTTTTAGACCCTTGCTAACAAGGCAAAATGTGGGAATGTTTTCCTCTAGGAAAAAGGGAGGACAAATTACGTTACTACCAGAAAACACTGTGTACACAGCTTGTGGTGAGCAGAAGGCTGCCCCCAGTGTGTCTGAAAGGAAGGCCTCTCTCTGCCCTCTGGAGAGTTACCCCCTTCCCACTGCCACAAGCAGCAGAAGCCGCAGCCGCCGCTTCAGTCTCTTCAACGTGATGGAGCAGTTTTTCCACGTGCCCACCAGGCTGAGGCCAGTCAGCAAGCCACCAGCTTCCGCCTCACGCCTTAATGCCCAGGTTCCGGCCTACCTAAACAGTCTCTGTGGAATACCCTGTTCTCTGACCCCATGGATTTCCGGGCAGGCAGACTAGAATAGAGGCCCGAACTGGCACAGCACACTTTCTATGTCTTTCTTGCCCAGCCTCCAGTGTCATCGCGAAGATGGGTTTCAGCACTGGGGGGCGTGGGGACACCCAAACAAATCAAGTTGTCCTCCACCAGTGTCCAAAACATCACTTTTGTCAAGAGGAACCCAGCCTGGATTCAGGAGGATTTTCACACTCCTCTGACTGATTCTGATGAATAGACCTTGCCTTGCTAATGGTGCCCCATCTTACCACTGTTGCTGTCTGTCTGTCTGCCCAATCGCCATCACATTCTGTAGGGCTGCTGCTGCGGCCTGCATCATGCCAATTATGCCACTTTGCAGACATCACATTCTGTACGGCTGCTGCTGCCGTCGCCTCCATCATACCACCACTGTCATCATGCCACTGCTGCAACCTGTCTACCATCCAGCATCAGCTGCTGCTGCTCTTTTCCCTTAATCCCCTACTGCCACCATCATTAACGCAAAGCATCCACTGCCACAATCACTACTACTACTATTGCCACTACTACCCAGACAGCCTTGTATGTTTCATGCTATACTGCTTCTGCTGCTGCCACTATTGCTGCTGCATGCCACTATATCAATACCGTACCCTTCCACATCCACACTGCACTGCTGCTGCTCCCAATTAAAAGGGGCAACAAGCCACATTTTATTCTGACAATCAACATACAGGCAGGCATTCCGACCCTGTCAAGGCATTTTGGACGCTTGGTCCCCAAGCCACTATTCTTTATTTATTTTTGTCCCATAACACGGTGTGTGTTCAAACATCATCTGCCCCTGATAAGGGAGAATTTTTGAAAGCTTTGGAATATGAAAAAGCATAACACGTGTGCTGGCGTGTTGTGTTTTTATATACATTGTATGTTAACGCCGTCAAACGCGCGTTACTGCGTTTACCCATAGCTATGTATGTCAGTGTCACTCAGACATCATTTACTATTGCTATCATTGGGTTCCAACTTGGGGAGGTTAAAAAAAAATCACAAAATATGAACAAAAAGACATAACAAGTTTTTCTAAAAAATAATAAGAGTCCTAGGAGGCTAAAGGGGGTTATTCGAACAACTTCAGTTTGGCCTAAATCAATTCGGATCCAAAGTGAACTTTTTCAAAAATTAGACTAACTGGACCCAAATCTAATCTCGACTGGTTCACTTATCTATACATCAGACCTCAGATAAGACTTCCATCACATCCTCATTCCTTCTCAGATAAGACCCCCATCAGACCCTCATTCCTCCTCAGACCTTAGATAAAACCCCCATCAGCCCCCCATTCCTCCTCAGACCTCAGATCAGACACTCATAAGACCCCCATTCCTTCTTAGACCTCATATCAGCCCCCCATTCCTCCTCAGATCTCAGATCAGACCCCAAGTTCTATCAGAACCCCAACAGACCTCCATTCCTTCTTAGACCTCATATCAGACCCCCATTCCTCATCAGACCTCATATCAGACCCCCAAGCTCCACTAGACAAAAAAAATAAATGAGTGAACTTACCTCTCCTGCTCCAGACCATGTTGAAACTCACCTCTCGCTGTTCTACTGCAGGCCCACACTGCACTGTGACCTTATGTCGCACAGCATCATGTCCTGATGCTGTACATTCAGGACATCTGCAGTGAAGCACCCAGAAGAAGACCAGGGAGCAGTAAGTACAGCCAGCACAGCACTACGTTCACTGCTCTCTGCGCCTCCTGCATGCTGAATTAGCATTAGTACAAATGCTAAATTGGGGGAAAAAGTGTGTCTCATAGTCCAAAAAAAAATACAGGATCAATCTTTTTTGAGTTTTGAAAATCTATCTAGATATGCCAAGTTTTTTTGTGTATACTGTATGTAAAACTTTCCTTACATACCACCACAAAAAAATATTAAGGGGCATGTTTAACATTTTGAATGTAAGGTGCCTTAATGGTTATAGTTATGCTATGCACATACAAGCATAGGCTTTGAAAACTGAATATAACTAGATTGCTTCCTATAATATCATGGTCTACCTCCATGTACCTGGCCACATTACTGCAGGTAAGAAAGTCAGTGAGATGAAACCAGATTTCTATAAAGAATGGCGGTTTACCTCAGTCTGCATATCTTATTTAGTATGGTTTATATATATCTACTATAACTGATATATGACTTATATGTTCAGATATGGTATTTGACAATATTAATACAAACAGCAGCACTACAGTTCTCTTATTTATGGACACATTGACCTCCAAAAATCAGCCATGTCTTTTATAAGCAACGATCCAAAGCCAGATTTCACATGTTTTCAAGTACAGGAGAAAATGGCTATACAGTATAGCTAACGCTGAAGAAGAGCTTATATGAAATTCCTTTTCCATAACATACATATTACAGGGCTGTCTTGGCAGAGTGGTCTTTAACTTGTCAATGGGTACCTATCTTACCACAGCTTATATGTTACCAGTAGCTAGTAGGATTAAGTAGGAATGTGCTTCATCTCCATTGCTTAATAGATTCAGGAATTCCTCTCTTTACATTTCATGCAATCTATTGATCATGAAAAATGTGTATGCAGTGCATTTGGAAAGTCTTCAAACCCTTTCCCTTTTTTTTTTTTTTACATTTCGTGTGGCCTTGTGCTAAAATAAAACAAAAAATAGAGTTTTTTTTCCATCATTCTGCAATCCCCCTTAATGAAAGTAAAAACAGAAGTTTAGAAATGTCAGCAAATTTATTAAATAGGAAAAACTAAGTTCCCTTACGTCCTACCAGCAGCACAGATGGGGTTAACCACCCCCCCGTGGACTGGCAGGACCGGCGGAATGTTTAATGAGCCCAAGACTAATAACTCAATTTAACAATTAAGTATCTCCTTAAAAGGAGGAAGTCAACCCCCAGCCCACTGTGTTTTTTTCTGTCCTCCTGGACAGGTGGACTAGGCGGTTTGTTCCCCCCTTTCTTATGGAAAGTGCGGGGAGCCTTCTTTTCGTTTGGGTAACGGCGTTGCCTTTTTTCCTAGGTACCTTGTCAGTTTGGCCGGCAGCTTATTTGCTGCCGGCCCCGCGCAGTTGCGCCTTGCTGGGGTATTTTGGCGGCGTCCTTGGTCCAGGATTCCCGGTCCCTGTGCGCCGCCATCTTCCGGAGGTGACGCGGGGACTCTCCTTTTGCATCACCTCCGGGTAATCAGGCCATGATTTTTTCACGGGCACGATTTTTTTCATAGATGCGATTTTTTTATGCATCTTCCTGTGGAGGATTTACTGGGGGAAGGGTGGATTGGCTATCCCTCCCTTCCCCTATTTTGGGAGGCTGTGTGCTCCAGTTCAGTCTCTGGCTACATATGCTTTTTCAGCTAGCTCCCAGAGTCCTAAAATTGGTGTTGTTCCACTTGTGGTGTTTTTTTCCTCAGCTGCCTCCGGTCTGTTTTTCTTCCTGCGTAGATAGGTGGTTTACAAATGTTTTATTTGTCCCTTTTTTTCCCGCAGTGATGTCTCCTCCGCGGGATTCGGAAGGCAGGAAAGTGGATTCCAAGAGGAAGCATCTATCCTGCTACCATTACAGCAGTCAACGGTTATTGTAAGCTGATCATACCTGCACTCGTAAGATCGCAGAAGCTAAGCAGCTTTAGGCTGGGCTAAGACCAGCTTGGGAGACCGGTTGGGAATCCCTTGGTGTGTTGACTTAACCTACACCTGGGGTTACAGCTGCAGTTAGAGGTTTCTGACCTCTAGTGAACCTATGTTGCAGGATATGTATCAGGCCCCTATGGAGACCTCTGTCCCGGTAGAGAGACCTTCTTGGTCTCCTTAGTTTCTTCCTCCTCGGATGAGGAGGAGCTGACGTTGTGTTTTCTCCCCTGGAAAGACACAGAAGTTGCTCAAGTCCATCAGGTCGGGGGACCATGATGTTGACTCGGGGGGGGGGTCTCCCGTTCCCGCTACTCGGGCACATCGTGTCTTCAAAGCGGATGAGACCCTCCTCTCTGTCATGATATAGAGTGGAAAAAACCTGGAAAAGGTCCGGTTTTAACAAAGAAGTTTAAATCCATGTTCCCGATGGCTTAACCCTTGGTGGATTCGTGGGGATCCATTCCTAAGGTGGACATGGCTATTGCCAAGTTGTCCAAGCGCACTCTGGTTCCTGCAGACGATGGGTCTAGCTGCAGGACCCCCTTGCAGAGTGCACACTAAGACGGGGTGTTACGGCAGCTGCGGCTTCCGCTTTCACAGCCATATCGGCTTTTTGAAGTCTCTACGTTCCTCCGATCTCGCCTGGATCAAACTCAAGTTGATGTGAACCAGAGGTTTGAACCAGATGCTTTCAAGACCATCAACCTGGCTACGGACTTCTTGTGCGATACCGCACAGCCCCAGTTGAAGCTAGCGAGGGAGCTTCCCGCTAGCAAAGCAAGTCCTGGGTATGAGGCCAAACACAGATCCTTGCTCTTGAAGCTAAGCAGCAGGTCTGTGGCTCATGGGAGACCAAGTGTGCCTTTGGCACCCTGTAACAATACTATCAAATAATGTCAGGGGCCTATATATAGCATGGCCCTGAGATCGGCGGCCCATATTCCATTTGGAGGGAGGGAAAATCCACCTCCTGACTACGGGCCTCTTCGAGGCTCTTGCTTAATTCCCGTTACTCCTGCCGTCCTGCCAATAAGCTTCATGTACCCGTCGGAGTCGTCTCTCCCACTTCTGAGAAGAATGGATCCAAGAGATCTCGGATCCCTGGGTCCTGAATATCATTTTCAACGGTTATTTAGTCAACAACACCTCTATTCCACTGGACAGGTTTGTCAAGATCAACCTTCTACAAGCTGCCAAGGAGGCGATCCTAGAGGCCTACATTCAGGACTACATTTGCAAAGGGCTCTGGAGGAGGTTCCGGCAGGAGAACGGGGCCTAGGGATCTATTCACCAGTTTTTCTGGTTCCCAAGGCTTCAGGAGATCTCCGGATGATTATCGATCTGAGATATTTCAATCGATTTATAAGGAAGGTGAAGTTTCGTGTAGAAACCATCAGGTCAGTAGTTCACGTCGTCAATCCTGGAGACGTGATGGCAACCCTGGACCTCAAGAATGCATATCTGCACATCCCGATCCATCCTGGTTCCAGGAAGTATATCAGGATCACGGTCCAGGTGTCCGGTGTCGTCAAGCATCTTCTGTTGCCCTTCTCTTTGGCATTTCTTCTGCCCTCACACTTTTACCAAGGTGGTGGTTCTGTGGTGGCGGCTTTGAGGCTTCAAGGACTGACCATCATTCCTTATCTGGACGACTGGCTTTGAAAGCCTCTGCTCTAGCGGTCCTAACCCAACTTCTTCAGGTAACAATCTCCTTTCTGTTCCACCTAGGTTGGATCATCAGCTGGTAGAAGTCGAACGTGAGCCCGTCGACTTCAGTAAGATATCTAGGCTTCATAACCGACTCCGCTGGGATGTCGCTCCAGTTGACTCCAGAAAGAAGATTCCGGGTTCAGAACACGGCAAGTTCCTTTCCCCGCGAGTTCCAACCCGACTCTCATGAAGATGTTGGGGCTCATGTCAGCGTCTGCGGAAGCAGTCCCTTGGTCTCTATGGCACCTCCGCCCTCTACAGTCGGAGGTCCTCTCCTAATGGAATGGCAGCCCTGCTGGGCTAAACTCCCTGTGCTCCCTGACTTGGCAAACTCGGTATTCCCTCAGATGGTGGTGCCATCTTTTAGACGGGAAGTCTATGACCCAGCCAGTCTGGGTCATATTGACTACGGATGCGTCCTAAGTAGGCTGGGACGCTCACCTAGACGACACTCCAGTTCACGGGACCTGGTTTCCTCAGGAGTGGCTTCTTTCATCCAATCTCCGCGAGATTCAGGCTATCCGGCTAGCCCTCCTTCACTTAGCCCTCAGATCCGGGGCAAAGCGGTGAAAGTCCAGTCAGACAATGTGACTGCGGTACTTTACATCAACCAGCAGGGAGGCACAAGATCACTTCCCTCTTGTCAGAGATCGGGGTGATTCTGGATTAGACAGAGTTGTACCTTCCCACTTATCTGCGATCCACATCCAAGGCTCCTCAATATGATAGCGGCTGAGCCGCGGTCTTCCGTCGGTAGAGTGGTCTTTACATCCGGAGAATCAAGCAGATAGTCCTCAAGTGGGTATGCCAGAGGTGGATCTCATGGCAACAAGGTTCAATGCCAAGGTGGAGAGGTTCTGCTCCTCTACAGGGAGGACAACCCCTGGCGTTAGACGCTCTGTCAATATCCTGGAGGTTCAGGCTGGCTTACATCTTCCCTCCCTTTTCCATGATACCGAGGGTATTGATGAAAATCCGTCAGGATCAGGCCTCGGTGATAGCCATCATACTGTTTTGGCCGAAGAGATCCTGGTTTACCTAGCTCACCCAGTTGAGTCGAGGACAATATTGGAGGCTCCCCCACAGCAGACCCTGGTGTCGTGGGACACTCACCTCTGCTCAGATCTGCACAGATTCAACCTGACAGCCTGGAGGTTGATCAGTCCCTTCCCGGAATAGAAGGGCTTTCAGAGTCGGTCCTGAGAACGCTGTCTCATTCTAGAGCGGACCCTACCAAGAGAGCCTACTCTTGTATTATGAGGATATTCTCATCCTGTTGTACTCAACTGAGGAGGCGTCTGCAGATCCGCCCCTCTCCGCTATCCTTCAGTTCCTGCAAAACGGCCTTGATAGAGGCCTTGCCCTTTACTCTGAAGATTCAAGTTTCAGCCATCTCAGCTTGCCTTAACAGGCTTTTTTCTCAGGACCCGCTGATCAAACGGTTCCTTAAAGGAGCTGAAAGATTAAAGCCTACAGTACTGAGACCCCTTTTTTCAATGGGTTTTTCAGTAGTTCTCAGGGGGTTAGCATCTCCCCTTGAACCGTTAGAGGAGGTGGACATCAAGTTCGTCACTTGGAAGTTTGTGTTTCTCCTTGCAGTGACTTTGGCCAAGAGGGTCTCTGAGCTTCAAGCTCTCTCAGCACATGAGCCCTATTCTTACATGACCGGACCTTCTTAGATTCCTCCCGTATTGTAGGCCTAAAGTTCCTTCCTTCCAGAACATCAACCAGGTGATATTCCTCCCGGTTCTGTCGACATCTACCACCTCCTCCTAGGAACCTGCTAGACATCCTCTGGACGTCTCGAGATGTCTCCGGATCTATGTGGATAGATCAAGGAGTTCAGGAAAGATGAGAATCTGCTAATCCTGTTGCCGGTAAGTTTAAAGGCTATAAGGCATCCAAACCTTCCATCAGTCGGTGGATTGAGGAGGCTATTAAGGAATCCTTTGTTTCCACAATCTCTGGACCCTCCGGGATTCGTGAAGGCCCACTCTACTAGAGTTGTGGCTACTTCTTTTGCCGAGAGGAGTCTTCTGCCTCTCAACATGATTTGCAAAGCTGCCTCCTGGAGCTCTGAATCGACATTCATCTCCCATTATAGACTAGATGCCAGTCTAGCTGAGTTTTCAGCCTTTGGGCAGACTTTTCTTAGTTCTGCCAGGCAGGAAGGCCCTCCCTAGGGTTTTTTTCTTGCTATCTCCCCATCTGTGCTGCTGGTAGGACGTAAGGGAATCGTTAATTTCTAACGATAATTTGTTTTCCCTTAGTCCTAACAGCAGCACACAAATTTCCCACCCTAGTAAGTCTAGTTTTTTTCTTGCTATAAACACAGTGAGCTGGGGGTTGACTTCCTCCTTTTAAGGAGATACTTAATTGTTAAATTGAGTTATTAGTCTTGGGCTTATTAAATATTCCGCCGGTCCTGCCAGTCCACGGGGGGTGGTTAACCCCATCTGTGCTGCTGTTAGGACTAAGGGAAAACAAATTATCGTTAGAAATTAACGAATTTTTCATGGATATAAGTATTCAGTTCCTTTGCTATGACACTTAAAATTTAGCTCTGAGGACACCAATTTTCTCTTGATTATCTTTGACATGTTTCTACACCTTGATTGGAGTCCACCTGTGGTACATTTAGTTGATTGGGCGTGATTTGGAAAGATATACCCCTATCTATATAAGGTCTCAAAGCTGTTAATGTGTTTCATAGCAAAAAGCAAACCATGAGGAGGAAAGAAGTGCTTATAGAGACCAGAGACATGATCTTGTGGAAGCACAGATCTGGAGAAGGTACAAAAATAGTTCTGCTGCACTAAAAGTTCTCAAGAGCACAGTTACCGCCATAATTTTTTAATGGCATACGTTTGGAAGAACCAGCCCTCTTCCTAGAGCTGGCTGCCCCACCAAACTATATGACCAAGAAAGAAAGGCCTTGGTAAGAGAGGTGACCGAGAACCCAATAGTCACTTTGGCTGAGCTCCAAAGATCCCGTGTGCAGATGGGAGAAACGTGCAGAAGGTCAACCACCACTGCAGTACTCCTCCATTCTGAGCTTTATGGAAGAAGCCTCCCCTCAGTAAAAAACACATGAAAGCCTGCATGGAGTTTGAAAAAGCACCTAAAGTACTCTCAGACTGTGAGAAACAAGATTATCTGGTCTATGTCTGTATGTATGTATTGTGGGGAGTCGCTCTGGTAGATAGCGGTGCGGGTGCAGTACCGAGGCAAAACAAGGAGTCCAGAACGTGCAATCAACAGTGTTTTATTCACACTTGCACAAAAATAAACGACAAACAGTCTCTTGGTGTTAATGCACACACATCAGAAGTATTAAGGCAAAACAAAACAGTCCCGTACAGGTTTCAGTCACCTGGGAGGTTTTAGGTGCAGGTTCGCACCTGGCTGTCAGTCCAGCCGCAAGACAGTCGACGTCAGGTTTCCGGGCCGTCTGCACTCCTTCTTGTTGGACTCTGGCTTCCAGCCCAGGGAACTCCACATAGCACAGAATGGATCAGAACTCCCAAACTCAAATGACTCCACAGCCTAACAGCAGCTCCAGGACAATCACTTCCCTGAGGAGGCTGCTGAGGAGGCTGCCTTTAAAGGCCCGGCAAAAGTCCGGCCTGGACCGTGGGGAGTAGGCACCCACCCAACTCTTTGCCTACTCCCAGTAAGAGCCGGCCCGGATTGGCTTTGCAGCCAAACTAACTGACAATGTCAAACAGCACTAGCTGCTGCTGACACATAAAAAACCCGGCTCTCACCTCACCGAGGCCAGGAACCTCGGTGACACATATCGTCCGTCCATGACGACACCTTGCACCCTCTTACACACCCCCCCCCTTTGTTCAACCCTGAGGGGGTGAACACATGTGAAGCAGTGGACGCGGGACAGGGCATCTGCGTTACCCTGCAAGCGGCCTGCCCTGTGTTCGACAGAGAACTTGAAGTTCTGCACGGATAGGAACCACCTGGTGACCCGAGCATTCCTCTCCTTGGCCTGGCTCATCCACTTGAGAGGGGAATGGTCGGTCACCAGACGGAACCTCCTCCCTAACAGGTAGTAGCGGAGAGATTCGAGTGCCCACTTGATAGCCAGGCACTCCCTCTCCACTATACTATACCTGGACTCGGCGGGACTGAGCTTACGGCTCAGGAAGACAACGGGATGTTCTTCCCCGTTGACCTCCTGAGACAGCACAGCACCGAGGCCTACCTCTGAGGCGTCGGTCTGTACGACGAACTCCCTGTTGAAGTCGGGTGTCACCAAAACCGGGGACCCACACAGGGCCGACTTCAACGCGGAGAAAGCCTCCTCCGCCTTTTCACTCCAGCTAACCTTTCCAGACTTTCGCCCTTTCAACAGGTCTGTCAACGGCGCTGCTATTGTGGCAAAGTGGGGCACAAACCGCATGTAGTACCCTACCATTCCCAGGAAGGACTTTACCTGCCTGGTGGTGACCGGTCGGGGCCAGTTGCGTATGGCTTCTACCTTAGTTACCTGCGGCTTGATGACTCCCGCCCAATAACATATCCCAGATATTTGGTCTCTTCCAACCCAATCGCACATTTCTTTGGATTGGCGGTTAGTCCAGCTTTCCTCAGGGCATCCACTACCGCCTGCACTTTGGGCAAATGGCTTTCCCAGTCGGTGCTGTGGATGATTACATCATCTAAGTAGGCCGAGCGTACCGACGATGAGGTCGCAGTACTATATCCATTAACCTTTGGAAGGTGGCGGGCGCCATGCAGGCCAAAGGGTAATACCTTGTAATGATACAGGCCCTGCGGGTAACAAAGCGGTTTTTCCTTGGCCGACTCCGTTAAGGGTACCTGCCAGTACCCTTTAGTGAGGTCGAGCACAGAAAAATAACGGGCTTGCCCTAAATTCTCAACAAGCTCGTCTACCCGGGGCATGGGATACGCATCAAACTTGGACACTTCATTTAACTTACGAAAATCGTTGCAGAACCGCAGCGTCCCATCCGGCTTGGGTATTAGGACTATGGGACTGGCCCACTCACTTTTCGACTCCTCAATGACATCGAGCTTCAACATTAATTGCACTTCGTCCATGATGGCCCGTCGCCGAGCCTCGGGTACCCGGTATGGTTTTAACCGGATTTTGGCCTGAGGCTCAGTGACGATGTCATGTTGGATGAGAGACGTGCGGCCAGGGAGGTCCGAGAACACATCCGTGTTCCGACTGATGAACTCCCTGACTTCCTGAACTTGTTTGGAAGACAGGCTGTCTGCAATTTTTACCGTGGCTACTGCTTCGCAGGCCTCGAACTGTGGGGCTGGACCCTTGTCACCTAGAAGCCCTGGCCGGGGCTGTTGTCGTCGGCCGTGTCCCTGTCTTTCCACGGCTTCAGTAAATTCACGTGGTACACCTGCTCCGGCTTGCGCCGCCCTGGCTGGTGTACTTTGTAATTTACTTCCCTACCTTCTCGATAACCTCATAGGGGCCCTGCCACCTAGCTAGGAACTTGCTGTCAAGGGTGGGCACCAGAACCAAAACCCGATCTCCCGGGTTGAAGTTCCGTACCCGAGCCTGACGATTATACACCCTACTCTGGGCTTGTTGCGCTGCCTCCATATGCTCCCGGACCAGCGGCAACACCCTTTCCATCCGTTCCTGCATCTGGGTGACATACTCAATGACACTTTTGTGGGGGACAGGCTGTTGTTCCCACGCTTCCTTGGCGATATCCAACAGGCCCCGAGGGTGTCTGCCATAAAGCAGTTCGAAGGGCGAGAACCCAGTAGAGGCCTGGGGCACCTCTCGCACGGCGAACATGAGATAGGGCAGAAGCAGGTCCCAGTCCTTCCCATCTCTGGACACCACCCTTTTTAACATATTTTTTAGAGTTTGGTTAAACCTTTCGACAAGACCGTCTGTTTGCGGATGGTAAACGGACGTCCGTAACTGCTTTATACGCAACAATTTACACAGTTCCCTCATAACTTTGGACATAAAAGGGGTCCCTTGGTCGGTCAGAATCTCTTTTGGCAGGCCCACACGGGAAAACATTTCCATTAACTCTTTTGCAATGAGCTTAGCCGAGGTATGTCGCAGAGGCACCGCCTCTGGATATCGAGTAGCATAGTCCAGAATCACCAGGATATGTTGGTGACCCCTAGCAGACTTCGGTACGGGTCCGACCAGATCCATGGCAATACGCTCGAATGGGACCTCAATTATTGGGAGAGGGACCAGGGGACTTCTGTAATGCGGCTGGGGGCTATTTACCTGACAGGTCGGACAGGACTTACAGAACTCCTCTATTTCCTTAAACAAACCGGGCCAGTAAAATCGCCGTAGTACGCGGTCCTGCGTTTTCTGCCACCCCATGTGTCCCCAAGAACATGTTGGTGGGCAAGCTCCATAACAAGCTTGCGATATGCGGTGGGCACCACCAACTGTTCAACGGGCTCATCTCGGATTTGGTTCACCCGATACAACATATCCTGAAGAACAATAAATCGTGGGAACATTAATTCAGCCCCAGGTTTCTGGGGTTTACCATCAATCATTACAACACTTTCCCAGGCCCTGGTTAGGGTTTGGTCCCGGTGTTGTGCGGTCCCAAAATTTTCCCGGAGACATTGAGGTCTGCCAACTCAGGTCCCGGTGGCAAGTCCTCCGTGTCTCCCACCATTACACTCAGTGGGGTTGTCTCCCCTCTACCGCTGAAGCAGTGGTCACCCCTACCGCTGGCCCTTCAGATTCGGGCTCCCAGGGTTCGGGCCTTCCAGTGGTATCAGGCCACTCTACTAGGGTTACCCCTGTCTCGGGTCCATCAGATACCTTTATTGCCGGCCACAGCGCCGGAAAACCTGGGAAGTCCCTCCCAAGTATCAGTTCGTGTGGGAGTTTAGTAGCGACAGCCACCTCGTGGGTCCACTTACCAGCCGCTGTGGACAAAGTCACTAGTGCAGTGGGGTAGTCTTTTAGGTCTCCGTGGATGCACAGGACCCCGATTTTACGGCCGGTATACTCCACAGGCCGTACCAGGGCAGCCCTTACCAGGGAGACTAGACTCCCGGAGTCCAGCAGGGCCACCGCCAGAGAATCTCCCACCTCTACCTGACACAGATGGTTATTGTCCTGCACCTCACGGGTGCCAGTTGCACACAGCTTCCGTGCATACAGGGAGTGGCGATAGCCGTAGTTCCCTTCCATCGGCTCACCCCGATGCGGACAGTCGGCCCTGATGTGGCCTGGCTCCTGACACCTCCAGCATACCACGGGAGGCGGATCCGCAGGGGGTACATTCCGTGCAGGCCTCTCTGTCGCCGGACGTCGGAACTGGGGTGGAGGCCTCCGGGGTTTGACTGACCCCTTCCCAGCAAGACTCCCTGCAGGTTTCTGGTGGCCTCGTAACGCTCCACCAGGTCGACCATCTCCAGGGCACATACCGGAGATGCCTGGCCGACCCAGTGCTGGAGGGGATAAGGCAGGGCCCTCCAAAAGATGTCGGCCAGCAGACGGTCCAGCATAGCAGCCGGACTTAGGAACCTCAGGCTGCAGCCACTTTTGCAACCTGTGCAGCAACTCATAGTACTGCGGCCTGGCGGGTTCAGCCGCTTTAAAGTCCCACTGGTGGACCCGCTGAGCCCGGACCAACACGTTTACCCCCAGTCTGGCCAGGATCTCCCCTTCACCGTGGGGTAATCAGCAGCCTGGTCATCTGATAGGTCAAAAAAACCTGCTGGGGTCCGGATGCCAGGAACGGAGCGACCACCTCGGCCCACTGGTCACGGGGTAACTTCTCCCTCACGGCTACCTTCTCAAAGACCGCCAGATAGGTCTCAGCATCATCCTCGGGGGTCATCTTGGGAATCGCTGCACGGACCGCTTTCCGGGCATCATGGTCGTGGTGGGACGCTCCTGCAGCTTGTAAGGCCATCACCTGCTGTAGTAGTAGCTGGTTGGTCTCCTGCTGCTGCTTGTTGGCCTCCCGCTGCTGCAAGTTAGCCTCCACAAGGGCTTTTACAACCGCCTCCATTTTGTCCGGGAACACAGGCTGCAACTTTGCCGGCCTAATATAGGACATCCAGTCGTGCCCAGCAAAAACAAAAATTTTCGGCGTTCACGCCAGCCTCACTGCGCATGCCCGCATCCTCCACCAAATGTGTGGAGTCGCTCTGGTAGATAGCGGTGCGGGTGCAGTACCGAGGCAAAACAAGGAGTCCAGAACGTGCAATCAACAGTGTTTTATTCACACTTGCACAAAAATAAACGACAAACAGTCTCTTGGTGTTAATGCACACACATTAGAAGTATTAAGGCAAAAAAAAACAGTCCCATACAGGTTTCAGTCACCTGGGAGGTTTTAGGTGCAGGTTCGCACCTGGCTGTCAGTCCAGCCGCAAGACAGTCGACGTCAGGTTTCCGGGCCGTCTGCACTCCTTCTTGTTGGACTCTGGCTTCCAGCCCAGGGAACTCCACATAGCACAGAATGGATCAGAACTCCCAAACTCAAATGACTCCACAGCCTAACAGCAGCTCCAGGACAATCACTTCCCTCAGCTGCTGAGGAGGCTGCCTTTAAAGGCCCGGCAAAAGTCCGGCCTGGACCGTGGGGAGTAGGCACCCACCCAACTCTTTGCCTACTCCCAGTAAGAGCCGGCCCGGATTGGCTTTGCAACCAAACTAACTGACAATGTCAAACAGCACTAGCTGCTGCTGACACATAAAAAACCCGGCTCTCACCTCCCCGAGGCCAGGAACCTCGGTGACACATATCGTCCGTCCATGACGACACCTTGCACCCTCTTACAGTATGGACAGCAGAACCTATAAGCTACACTATATCAGAATCTAACCTACACTGACTATCTCACACTAACTATCTTTATTATATACTGTATATATAAGCTAACTAATTAACTATCTAATGTAATGTGACAGCGAAACACAGAGCACAGCAATGACACTGCTGTCTCTCTCATAACTGTAAAAAATGCTGAAAATGCCAGCTGGGGAGGTTCTTATATAGTAAGGGGTCGGCAACTTTCCTATTGGTTGCTAGGGATGTTGCTAAGCTCAGATAAAGACATTTGCTGCTTTCTCATTGGCCCCACAAGCAAGAAGCAAGGAGGAATCATGTATTCAGATGGAAAAAAATGATGAATATTCTTGAATACGAATATATAGCACTATATTCAAAATATTCGCAAATTCACAAAATGACGATATTCGAGATAAATATTCGCGATTCGAATATTCGCGCCCAACACTACCTAGGACAGGGAGACTGGTCAAAGTTAATGGAAAGGGAATGAAGCAAAGTACAGATACAATATATCCTTAATGAAAACCTGATGCAGTGTGCTCTGGACCTTAGACACGGCTGAAGGTTCATCATCCAATAAGACAATGATGCTAAGCAGGCAGCCAAGACATCAGTCTAACATCTCTGGAGAGACCTGAAAATGGCTGTCCAATGAAAGTCCACATCCAACCTGACAGAGCTTGAAAGGATCTGCAGGGAATAATGGCAGAAAATCCCCAAATCCAGGTGTGCAAACCTTGTGTCATCATACCCAAGAAGACTGGAGGCTGTAACCACTGCCAAAGTAC
Organism: Bufotes viridis; assembly: GCA_033119425.1. Taxonomy (NCBI): domain Eukaryota; kingdom Metazoa; phylum Chordata; class Amphibia; order Anura; family Bufonidae; genus Bufotes; species Bufotes viridis. The sequence goes on from CM065592.1 coordinate 178,051,456, forward strand.
TGAGTGAAGGGTTTGAATACTTATGTCAATACAAGATTTTATTTTTTTCTTTATCGATAAATTACCAAAGATTTTGAACATTCTGTTTTCACTTTGTCATTATGGGGTATTGAGCAGATATTGATGGGGAAAAAAATTTTACTTTTTTCATTTTAGCACAACATAAAATGTGAAAAAAGTGAAAGACTCTGAAGACTTTCTGAATGCTGTGTACATACAATGTCACTATAAAATGGTCAAGTTGTTAACATTAAAACTGTGCTAGTAGATTATATTCTAGGCACATATCACATGAACCTGACATGAATTGTTGCCTTACAATGTAAGATTTTATTTTACAATTTCATGTTATATAAATATTTACAAATGACAAAGCACATCATAAGCTGCAATATCACATGATACCTGCCTTGGAAGCCAATATTAGCTGCCTATCCTCTGTAGTCAGTAACTATTACTCACCCAATTCCCTTTAGCATGCAGCAAGTCACTTACAATTAAAAGGGTTTTCCAACATTTTATTACTGATGATGACCTTTCCTCTGCATAGGTCCAACCCCCAGGACCACCACACATCAGCTGTTTGAGAAGGCACCAGTGCTCCTATGAGCGTTGCGGCCTTTTTGCAGCTTACCAAGCTTCAATGGGACTGAGCTGCGCCTAGGCCACGTGACGAACAGGTTGTCACTGGCCTATAAAAAGCTGAGAGTAGGCCGTGGCGCTACATTTTAAAATGTTGTGCCTCATAAATGTGACATAAAAGTGATCTACTCTGAAAGCTTGATCAACTTTTCTCTCCTGATAGTGGTGCCGGAAGGCTCAGCTCTCAAAAGTCGCATAATTGTGCACAAAACCATGTGCAATAGCACTTGCATAATTTCCACGCCAAAAAACTGGCATAGCAGATTTGACAAATGCCTCCTGTGTGTCCACTTTCGGGCGTCATTTTACAGAGATGAATCTATTCTACATATAATTTTGATAACATTTATTGCATTTTACTTTTCCCATATTTTTTACAGCTTGTAATTTACTGTAGGAATGCATTCATAATTAACTAGTCTTCAGAGCTGAAATCTTCCATCATTTGTTGTTGGCTCAATATGGAAAAACTTCTAGGACGTGCACTATAATCTTATGCAGGAAAATCTAAAGCTGGCCACACACATGGCTTGTTGCAGCCGATCAGTCATGTCCAGGATAAGGGCTCGTTCACACGACCGTATGGTTTTGTAGTGGAACGGAAAAATGGAAATACGGAGACGGAATGCATACGAAGTACATTCTGTTTTTTTGCAGACCCATTGAAATGACTGGTTCCGTATACGGACGGTACACTGAACGCAAAAAACGGCCCGCATATGGAACAAAAAAACGTTCATGTGAACTAGCCCTAATTCATACAAATGATCCCACCAGCAACATGCCAGGCTACACTGACTTCCTTGTCCTTGAACAAAATGGCAAATGATCAACCGAATTTTGGCATCATGCCATACACATCCAAGCCTAAGACAGAAATCTGCCATCAGTGATTATTTTTCAAATGATGCTAAGCTGAAATTACTGAAATTAGCTATTTCTGCTGACTTTTATTTTATGTGAATGGGCATCTTAACTGTCCCACTGGATTATGTGAGTTCAGGAAAGCTGCTAAAGGCAACAAACCAAGGACAAACTTGTCAACTATTTCCAATTATCTTATGCAGCTCTGAGCTATAGTAAAGTCAGGATCAGCAAAAGATAACTGATGTACTTAGATAGTCACCTTTATGCTTAGATTATAAGGCATATAAAGTACCATACACATTAAATGTCCATTTGGTTTGCCACTATAACTTTAATTATTGATGTATAATCTTATATACACGCAGTCTTACCCATAGGGCCTCGATGCGCAATTATTAATAAGAACAAAATAAAATATAATGATAAGGAGTGCTAGGTGTTTAAGGGCAGCATCGTATGGGGACAGGTACAGGTCAGCTCATCCATTGTGCCATTTGGTTTAGAGCTGCAGAAATAATTGCAGCTGCATTCATAAGGCCAGATTCCAGCTCGCCTCTCCCCTCCTCCTGCCCCTGTCAGCAGTGATTGATGGGATGCTGTGTATACTTGCAGATACATGGCAGCTGGTCAATCACTGCTTACGTGGGCAGGGTGAGGTAGGTGAGGCTGCTGTATTCTTGGAAAATTACTATTAGTAAATGGCACAATATTTTTTTGTACCATTAGGGCTTATAGGAGATTGGACATGTCCCCATACTCTGCTGCCCCTACATAGGAAAGCATAATATACTGATAGATCTGCATTAAAAGGACACTTCCCCCAAAAAGGGGTATTTTTCAGAACTATAGTCTTAGCAAAACATTTTTTGAATTTTTGCCTGTTTTTCACTTTAGCAGTATTATATAATTGGAAATGATTCTATGGCAATTAACACAGAGATAAAATTCCTATAATGATAGGCAATTCACAGTCAGTTTACTGCTGTTGTGAAAGGAATATGCTATCTGATAGTATAATAGTAGATAAGAATGACAGCTCTATTGGTCTCTTGACAGGCTTAGATAAAGATACCCACAGAAGAGAATTGCACTTATCAGTATAATGTGTGATGCTGTGGTCACTCTTCCCCTTCCCTCTCTGGCCACAATGAATGGTCTGCCTGAGAAAGTTAAGTGAGGCTGTTTGCCATGCTGAACGTCCAAACAAAGAGGAAGTTAAATAACCAAGACAGGAAGTAGAATATTATATCCAGGAAACCACTCGCCCACAAAAAAATATTACAAAAAAATGAAATGGAATAATCACATATAGACTGTTACGTTCTGATTTTAAAAAAGTCATAGTAGTGTTAATTTAAAGGGGTTGTCTCATCATGGACAATGGGGGCATATTGCTAGGATATGCCCCCATTGTCTTATAGGTGCACCTATATCGAGAACGGAGCACCACAAGGTGGGGCTGATGGAAATAGCCGAGCCAGAGCAGTGTGCCCTCCTTCACTTACAGGGCTCCGTTCTTGATATAGGTGCAGGTCCCAGCGGTCGGACCCGCACCTATAAGACAATAGGGGCGTATCCTAGCGCTATGCCCCGATTGTCCATTATGACATAACCCCTTTAAAGTTTAAATCAAATATATATAAATGTATTAATTTTATAATCAATGACAAATAATAATAATGTATAATTAATACATAATTTATATTTATGATAATAACATCTAACTGTCTAACGTCTACACTGTAGTTCTTTAGTGCCAAGTTCACTTCCAAGTAGCTGCTACATGATCCTGAGTTCTTGGCCTCATGGCGACTGCCAGTGATGTGGATCTGATTCTAGTGCCAGGTTTTAGTAGAGTCATGACATCACTGATGCCTTGGCGCACAATAGCGTCTATAGTTGCCAACCACTAGAGAGCCACTAGCAGAGTGCAGGAGAGACTCATGTGGCTGTACATCTGGTAGGCGAACACTGTTTAAAAATGTACAGCTGGATGTACTATAGTTTCAGCATGAAGCATTCACTTGGATTAAAACAGAATCAGATTTTTCTTTCGGAGAAGAATAAGAGGAATATTTATCTTTTATCTTCACATGTATAACCAGGGAAATATTCACAGAATGGTAAGTACAAATGCATCTGGCAAATATTTCTATCAAATACTTTCTACTGCAGCATGTTTCATTTATTTTGACCCTTTCCCACACTTTTCAGATTTCTCTTAGAAAATGTAAGGAAAATGAATCTTCTGAGTGGCAGTCGACTGGTATTGGAACAGTTAGAATATATTTTATAGCTATCCTGTTGCACGTCAAAAGTCTAAAACGCTTTTGTCTAAATATTCCTGACAGCTGTATAGTTGGCCTGTTTTATGTTACTTGTTCAATATGCCTTTTATGCATTGCATTCTAACTTTATGGGTAAGTCACATTAGAATCCCTGTTTCATTTGTTATAATGATAATCACTATTTTTCTATAATTTATCGTTATTAGATTTCAACCTTTAACCCTAGTTTGTATAGTATGAATTTAGTCTTTTTAACTTATGATCTTTTTAATTATCCAGGAGCTTACTATATGGTGAGTTTGTCCATTTTTAGTATAAATAGTATGTTGTGGATAAGTGGAAATGTAGTTTCACATAATTATTAGCAATGAATTGTATTCAAATTCATTTTATTTTGGGGCTTTTTAAAGATTTTATTACTATATGTCTTTACTGAGCACTGATCACCAAGCAGACCTTATGGTCACGGGACAAAGGGTGAAGTCTCAGCATTAGACAGATAACTAAATTAATTAGTCCACATGAACAATTTTAGGCCACAAGCTGGTATTAGACAAGCAGATGCGGCTGACGGTTGCCGGGAAGGAAGCATTTTTTACCGACAATTGCCTGCTTGTCAGTGGCAGAGACCGCTTCATTTACATGCAGCGATCCCCACAACAGTATAGGGAGGAGCCATCGCTAATGTTATCACTCATCCCCATACAAAATCATTGCTTGTTGGCAGCAGAGTGTGATTAGATGACACTATCTGATGCCGGCAAACAATTTTTTAGCATGCATAAAAATTGCGATTGCCTGATGAACGAGCGTTGGCATGTTTATTGAATAATTGGCAGCACTTTTAGGGCCGTATTACACAGTTAGATCATTGCTGATGCTTGTTACCGATCTGCCCAACTCCAGTATCTGCAGATGTAATACAGGCTATATTCACACAGCCAGTTACAAGATGGTCAGTGGTTCATCCATGAAGATGTCTGTGAAAGAGTTGTGTTTGGTCTGTGTGTCCATTTTTTGCCCTCCGTGTGTCATCCGTATTCCACGGACAATGCTAATTTCAAAAGCATCTCCTAGCGACGATCCATGAAACATAGACAAAACACAGATGTCATCCATGCTGTATCTATCTTTTTACAGACCCATAGACCATAATGGGATGAGGAATCCATGAACAGAAGTGTAAATATACACATTAAAATGAATGGGTACTTGTGCAGAACACGGACCACACACGTCTCTGCCGGAACAAACTGCCGGAGACAGGACCACAGATGTGAACCCAGCCTAAGCCACTGTGAGAGGAGTCTGAAAGTGACTTTCTCCCAAAACTTCACTCACAACTCGTGAGCAGCCGAGCTTAGCGAGCATGTATGTCGGGCAATTGGCAGAGAGAGCTGTTTGGTTACAAATACCTGTTCCTCCTAATTGGCCTGTGTGAAGGTGCCATAGATCCCCTGATGAATAAGCAAGATGCTTGCTCATTGGATGAAATGATCAATTATGCGGACACCTCCATCGGCATTTCTGGGCAGCAGATTGTGCTCTGTGAAGAGAAATCTAATGCCCAGAAACAATGAATCTGTATGAGGACGAGCGATGGCACTAGCGATCGTACATCCCCATACAATGGAGGTGATTGCTGGATGTAAATCAGCTCTTTCCTCTACTGATGAGCTGGCAGTTATCGGGAAGGAATGGTTCCTTTCCAGTAACGACCGTCTACTTGGTCTTTGTGTGTAAATGTGCTTTTATACCCTTGCACTTCTGTTTATCTATTCTCTTCTCATCAGAGGAGTGCACATAGTTTCATTAGGGTAACACAAAACATTGTCCTTGGTAGGAATGAGTTAACAGTAATAAACACACAATCTGATACTGATGTGGAGTCATTGCTGTCCACACAATGCCGCATTATAAGAATGGCATATCCTGCTTTGAGCTCTTATCTTTCTGCTTTGGATCTCCTGTAGGAGCATGTGCTGCTGTTTATTTAAGATTCCTGCTGTGTGTTTTACAGAGGGTGGTGCACAGGACAATGAGGCAGTGTACCAGAAAATAATAGGGAATTTGCCTGGACCTAGGGAAATTCTAAATGGAGATGTAACCGAGAATCGCCAATAGACATTTATAAGCAATGGAATCTCAATGAATGAAGGGAGACTAAACCTACAAATGAAAGGACCATGTGAGCATTAAAGAGAGGCAGTGTGTGAATAAAAGTGGCCATACACATTATAAAGTTGATCAAAATGGATGATTTCAACCCAAACGAACGTTCGTCAGTTGTAATTTAACAACAAAGTATTTTTTTAGCCAACTGATGACAGATCATTATTGTTTGAAAAAAAGGTCGGCTGTTTTTAATATAGTAAAACAATAGATTTTTAATTGAAATAACGTTCCCAGAAAGATCTTTGATCCATCGCCTGTTTTCGTTGAAACTGTATGGGCGGCTTAAACAACTGTAACGGCTGATATGGACTAAGCTGTGTCTGTAAAACAAATGTTCACCAGATGACTGTACAACTGTTGTTCAACCATCAACTAACGTCTGTCTAATGTATATGGTCACCTTATTACCGTATATAATTCTTTATATAGAATATTTGGTCATGTTGTTCTTTAATGGAATAGGCTTTTTTTTTCCTGTTTTAGGTGTTGTTTTCTAAAGCTAGTTTTTTTTAATAAATGAAAGGGACACTACCATTAATTTAACACATATTAACAGCCTATACACTGACGAGCAAAGGGGTAACAATTTGTTTGAGCTTTTGACTTTCAGGCTCCATATCTCACAATGCATTACAGCTTTAAACGTGAGATTATTATTATTATTTTATAGACAAACCTCTTGGCTATCTCATACATAAACTGGACTTGCAACTATTTAGCATATAATTAATTAAGCAGATTCTTGTCATGTAACTGCATTGTTACTGTTTTGCTCCTGGTGGTGGAACTATCTTTTTCTTCTTGTATACTACAAATTACAATCTGTTCTCACATTCCCTAATAGCTCAGTGTGTTATTAGGTTGATTCCCAAGTGAAAGGTCACTGGTTTGAATCCAGAAGAAGCCCTGAAGAAGATTTTCTAAGAAAAGAGAAACAGCATCATCCTGCTCATCGATAGCGGTATCTCATCCAAGAAAATTGCCAAACTGCATCATGTGAGTGCCATGACAGTTGGAAGAATGCAAAATGAAGTCTGTCCATCCATTCCAAAGCCAAGGGGTGGATGTCCAGGCAAAATATCAGAGTCAAAAAGTCAACAAACGCGGCAGTGGAAGGGGCTCATATGCTTTGTAATAGTGAGATCACAGACGTCCATACAAGCACTGTGCTATGCACATTGCACAAGTCAGGAACGGTGGCCTGAAAAAGGTGAAGAAGCCTAGACATCATTATCGCCATAAGATGCGCCGGCGGGGCTAACAGATCGAGAAATTAAAGGCACTCTCAAGTTTGGTGAAGGAAACCTGATTATATGGGGATGTTTCACAGCCAAAGGTATTGGATACTTGACCAGGGTTGATGGTCAAATGCTGAGCTATATGTGAGTATCCTACAAGACGGTATGGAAAGGACAACATGTGTTCCAGCAGCACAAGGACCCGAAGCATACGTCGAGATTAGCAAAGAAATAATCAAATGACAATGATGTAGAGGGGCTGGATTGGCCCCTACAGTCCCCAGACCTCAACCCAATCGAACACTTGTGGGTAGAGTTGGAGAAAAACCTGTATTCGTACCCAAGTGAGTCTACACATTGGGAATGTGTAGAAGAGACCTGGATCAGATTTCGGGACATTCTTGAATCTTATCGAGAGCATGTCCAGAAGTATTCAGGCAATGTTGAAAGCCAAAGGTGGATTTACAAAATACTAACAAAATAATAAAAATTTAGAATTTTAGGTGCAAAACAGTAACAATGCAGTTACATGACAATAATCTGCATAACTAACCATATGCTAAATAGTTGCTAAATGATGGTAGTCTCACGTTTGAAGCTGTAGTGGATGGTGAGATACGGAGCCTGAAAGTAAAAAGTTCAAAACATTGATACCCTTTTGCTCGTCAGTGTATGTAAATATTCTATTTACTTTTTTTTTTACAAAAACAGGTGGATAGTTTTCTGGATATATATATTTTGGTCACTCTGTGTATTCTACTTCCTGTCCTAGCTTTTTACCTTCCTCTTTGGACTTTTAGCATGGCAGATGGTCTCCCCTGACGTTCTCAGTCACTATCACTGAGGCCATCAAGGGAAGGAGGATGAGTGACTGAAATAGAGCATTACACATTACACTGATTAGTGCACTGCTTTTTTGTGGACATATTTATGTAAGCCAGGGTCATAGCTATGGGGGTCCAGAGGTAGCAGTCACTACCAGGCCCAGGAGCCGCATACTACAGGAGCAGCATACTACAAGACCCTTGTGCCGCATAAGAAGACACCTGTATTATAGGAAGTGAATACTGGTCAAGTTACACCACTGGCTGGAGGGAAGGGGTTAGATCAAGAATCTGGTATGGCGGGTGGGGGGTGCAGTTTAAATTTTTGCTTCTGGCATCACGAAGGCTATGTGCTTTCCTGCCCCCTGGGGGAAGGGGGCCCAAGCTGAACTCTTGCACCAGGGCCCATGAGCCTTTAGCTATGCCCCGATGTAAGCCTATGTAGAGAATAATATAGCTACTGTACTGTTATCCCAGTTCTATTAACCTACTATTATACTAGCAGATAGCATGATTTTTTTTGTAGCAGCAGTAAAATAACAATCTGATCCCTATCTATATAGGAGTTTTATCTCTTTGTGCTGACTGCTACAGAACAACAATATTTTGTCATTTCATTTTAAGTTGTTCCTTGCCCATGCGCTGAAAATACAGGCAAAATATGAAAATATGGCATGAAACTGGCTAAACATTGTCATATCACTTCTTCATCGTCAGCTGACCATATACTTTAGAGAACCTTTGGCTGAATGCTCATTCAGATGACCACTATTCCTCTCAACAACCCCATACACCTGCACGTTCTATCAAATATATATTTGTTTCTAATGGAGAGAGGAGAGTGAGCCGCTGCTAGAAAGCCCTACAAGCGTATCCCCCTAAAAATGAAACGATATTAAACAACTTGATTCTTCATTATGCTTACATCTGTCATTGGGAAAATTGGGTTTGGCTGACATCTAATGTGTATAGCCACCTTAGATCTTACAATTTTTTCTGGGTACTTTCACATTAGCGGCAGGGGAGTCTGTCAGGCGGTTTCGGCGGGTGAACAGCCTGTCGGATCCGTCCTGCTGCTAGTTCACGTGTGCCCCCGGACTGCCGCTTGGTCCCCATTGATTATAATGGGGGCGGGGGCGGAGTTCCGAAGGCAGCGCACGGAGAGAGGCCGTCGGACTAAAAGGACAAATAAACTGAATTAAATAAAATGAGAAAAATGGATTGTCTTATATATCACATAATTGATACTGACTGAGTTACCAATTTACCAGTGACTTATAAAGAACAAGGTAAATATGTAGACAATTTACAGATTAAATTAAGGACAGTGAGGAGAATAGATGGCTTGTTAGTGTAATACACTAAAATACAGTTTTACTACTTTCCCAGCAGTGTGACGGCCTGCCAGCTTATCCAGATGGAATGTTCATGACTATACTTGCGCCTTTGGCTCTCCTGACTAGTGGACGGTTCTCACAACTCTGCCATATCATTAATAACACATTAATGTAGAAAAAATAATGGAATGCTTCCCTCGCTTACAATTGATGCATTCTTTTGTCTCCCCTGCTATTAACCAATTACTCTTGCAAGAAGTGATAAATGTATTTCTAAAAGCACATCATCCTTCTCTTTTTCATTCCTAATGGGGTTAACATTTTTTTTGCCGCCGTAGAAGTGTTTAGACAAATGTATACATGTGTTTTTATTATTTTTTTATTTATTTTTTTATGAAAGGGGATCTGATTTCATTGAGTCCATTATAATTAATTTATTTTTTTCTTTTAAAGGGGTTTTCCTATAGGGAATAATTTTAAGAACAGACCTGAGAGTGTGTTAAAATATAAAAGAAGTGATACATCATCAAATTGTTCCGTTCCCATTCAGATACTTACCAGGTCCCGCTGGTCTCTGCTTCCTGGTCCCATATCAACACACAGGAAATGAGACAAAATGCCTGCTCTCCCAGTCAGTGGCCACGACGGTGACCTGCTTAATCTGAGATTTTTGGTTTATTGTAGATATATATCACATTACATTGTGTGTCTTTTTTTCCCCCAAGACAATGACTTATAGTAAACATATATTTTGATTTTCATGGAATATTCATATCACATATGGTCCTAACTTTATGACCTTGACAACCCAGAATCCAGCTATTATCTCACAAATCACAGAGCAGAAGAATTCTGTCACTTGCTTTCAATGCAGATGAATAAAAACAATAGCCAATAAAAGATGTGATTACTTCCAAAAAGTACAAGAAAGAAATTGATAGATCTATAAAAGCTTTCCCAAGATACGAAGCAGAACTTAGCAACTTGGCACAACGGTATATATTTTGTAATCATGCATAGCAGGATTATCACAGGGCAGGGTACACCTCACACTTAAAATAGCCAATTTCTTTGTCGATTTATGCAGTTGTCTTTGTTTGCTGTCAGCACATTCATGTGTGCCAGTGCTTATTTCATTGTTTGCTGTTAATGCCAGCACTTATTTCACTGTTTGCTGATAATGCCTCTGTTGGATGACTGTTGTTCTAAAAATGTGTCTGCGTTTTTCTAATAACGAACATATCACTGTTGGTTTTCTATAATAAATCTGTAGTAGCCTTGTGATTATAATTTTTTATTGAAGGTAAAAGGTAAGACCGCGCGATATTCTTCTCCCGAATTCAACACTCCTTTAAGATACCAGAAGTTCCAAAAACCAAAAGGTTTCCCAGAAGCCTTCACCTCAAAAGGACTCTGTGGAAATCGAAATAATATGCAGATAGTGAAGTACCATTGAGACCATTCACCTGCTGGTTGTGTCAGTCTACTTACTAGACTTCAGCGATATTCATACAGTGATTAGTCTTATTCGTAGAACTTCGATATAGACCTCAGCGACTTGCATGCAGTGATTAGTCTCATTGATAGATTTGAATTGCCAATACTGAAAAACAATAGAAACTCCGCTGGTGCAGCAATCCTTTAAAATCGAATTCCCACTGTTTATTTTATACTCACAGAAACATCGATATAAAAAGTCCAAAAATGTGTCTCAAACAGTCGCGCGGTCTTACCTTTTACCTTCATTTGCATAGTGTGAACTGATCCCCACACGTACATAGGACCTGCAGCGGAGTCCTTTTGTATCTTCCCGGTGACTATATCTTTGATAATTTTTTATTGGACTGTACAATCGTGAAAGCCACAAAGCACTTTTTCAGTTGTCAAAGAAGCAGAGACTCATGTAAAAGCTTTTAGGGCACACTAGAGAAATGGTCAAGCATGCAGCAATAATAGGTATTCGTAATAAATAAAGTAAAATGGTCCCTCACGTCATGATAGCTTCAGGTTGGAAGGTTAACTTCTTAGAAAAAGAAATGTGCACATAAATCGTAATTATTAAATGTGACACGGAAACACATTATATAAAGCAAATGTACCGTAATCGAAAAGATATTGTAATTATGCAACACATGCAAAAAGGACAGTACAAATAAAATGCAGACATGCACCAAATATAAATATGTAATCAAATATAGGGAAGTACATATGTCTAGCCCCTTAAGGACTCAGCCCTATTTCACCCATTTTTTGCAAATCTGACCAGTGTCACTTTATGTGGTGATAACTTTTAAACGCTTTTACCTATCCAGGGCATTCTGAGATAGTTTTTTTTCGTCACATATTGTACTTCATGACAGTGGTAAAATGGAGTCAAAAAATTTCATTTTTATTTATAAAAAAATACCAAATTTACCAAAAATTTTGAAAAATTTGCAATTTTGCAAGTTTCAATATTTTCTACTTCTATAATACATATTATTGCCGCCCAAAAAAGTTATTGATTTACATTCCCCATATGTCTACTTCATGTATCGATCATTTTGGGAATGCTATTTTATTTTTTGGGGACGTTACAAGGCTTAGAAGATTAGAAGCAAATCTTGAAATTTTTCAGAAATTTTCCAAAACCCACTTTTTAGGGACCAGTTCAGGTCTGAAGTCACTTTGTGAGGCTTACATAATAGAAACCACCCAAAAATGACCCCATTCTAGAAACTACACCTCTCAAGGTATTCAAAACTTATTTTACAAACGATGTTAACCCTTTGGCCTTTTTCACACGGGCGAGTTTTCCGCGCGGGTGCAATACGTGAGGTTGACACATTGCACCCGCACTGAATCCGGACCCATTCATTTCTATGGGGCTGTGCACATGAGCGATGATTTTCACGCATCACTTCTGCGTTGCGTGAAAATCGCACCATGCTCCAGTTTCTGCGTTTTTCACGCAACGCAGGCCCCATAGAAGTGAATGGGGCTGCGGGAAAATTGCAAGCATCCACACGCAAGTGCGGATGCGGTGCGATTTTCCCGCCTGGTTGCTAGAAGACGATCGGGATGCGTACACGATCTTTATTATTTTCCCTTATAGCATAGTTATAAAGGAAAATAATAGCATTCTCAATAGAGAATGCAAAGTAAAAAGGGCACTAGAGGGTTAAAAATAATAAAAACATAAACTTACCCCCTCCATTTGATCGCGTAGCAGCCGTTTACCGGTCTCCTGCTCTGTATTCAGCCGGGAAGGGGGTGAAGGACCTTCCATGACGTCACTCGGTCACATGGTCCAATCACCTGTTTCCATGTGATCCAGTGACGTCACGGAAGGTCCTTCACCCCCTTCCCGGCTGAATACAGAGCAGGAGACCGGTAACCGGCTGCTACACGATCAAATGGAGGGGGTAAGTTTATGTTTTTATTATTGAGAATGCTATTATTTCCTTTATAACTATGTTATAAGGGAAAATAATAAAATCTACAGAATACTCCACCCGAAACCGGACTTCAGTGATGAAGTCCGGGTTCGGGTCTGGGTACCAAACATGGCGATTTTTCACACGCATGTGCAAAACGCATTACAAACGTTTGCACACGCGCGGAAAAATTCAGAATTTCGATTTTTTTTTTCGGAACATTTTCCATTTTAATCTATTTTTTCCAGTAACAAAGCAAGGGAAAACAACCAAACAAAACTCAATATTTATTGCCCTGATTCTGTAGTTTGCAGAAACACCCCATATGTGGCCGTAAACTGCAGGGCGCAGAATGAAGGGAACGCCATGTGGTTTTTGGAAGGCGGATTTTGCTGGACTAGATTTTTGACACCATGTCCCATTTGAAGCCCCCCTGATGTTCCCCTAGAGTAGAAACTCCATAAAAGTGACTCCTTCTAAGAAACTACACCCCTCAAGGTATTCAAAACTGATTTTACAAACTTTGTTAACTCTTTAGGTGTTCCACAAGAGTTATTGGCAAATGGAGATGAAATTTCTGAATTTCTATTTTTTGTTACCTTGCCTCAAAAAAGTGTAATATAGAGCAAGCAAAAATCATATTTACCCTAAAATAATACAAACAAAACTGCCACCTTATCCAGTAGTTTCCAAAATGGGGTCACTTTTTTGGAGTTTCTACTGTAGGGGTGCATCAGGGGGGCTTCAAATGGGACATAGTGTCAAAAAACCAGTCCAAAAAAATCTGCCTTCCACAAACCATATGGCGTTCCCTTCCTTCTACGCCCTGCCGTTTGGCCATACAGCAGTTTACGACCACATATGGGGTGTTTCTGAAAACTAGAGAATCAGGGCAATAGATATTGAGTTTTGTTTCGCTGTTAACCCTTGCTTTGTAACTGGAAAAATGGATTAAAATAGAAAATTTGCAAAAAAATAGCTGTTTTGGGACCGTTTTTTTTATTTTGTTTACATTGTTGAACTGACAGGCTAGATTGTGTGCTATTTCTATAGAGCAGGTGGTTACGGACGCGACAACACCAAATATAACTACTTTTTGGGTTTTTTGTTTCAGTTTTTCATAACCAAGCATTTTTGAAAAAAAATTTTTTTTAGTGTCTCCACATTCTGAAAGCCATATTTATAATTTTTGGGCGACTGTCTTATGTAGGGGCTCATTTTTTGCGGGATGAGATGACGGTTTGATTGGCACTATCCTGGGGTGCATCTGACATTCTGGTCGCTTGCTATTACACTTTTTGCGATGTAAGGTGACAAAAATGACTTTTGACACGGTATTTATATAATTTTTTTTTCTGTGTAAACCTGAGGGGTTAGTTCATGTGTTATTTTTATAGAGCAGGTTTTTACGGACGTGGTGATACCGAATATATATACTTTCTTTATATTTAGTTAAGTTTTACACAATAATATTATTTTTTAAACAAAAAAAAATCATGTTTTAATGTCTCCATAGTCTGAAAGCCATATTCTTTAATTTTTTGGGGAGATTGTCTTATGTAGGGTATAATTTTTTGAGGGATGAGATGATGGATTGATTAGTACTATTTTTGGGTGCACATAACTTTTTGATCGCTTGCTATTACAGTTTTTGAGATGTGAGGTGACAAAAATGCTTTTTTTTACATTGTTTTTATTTTTTATTTTTTACGGTATTTACCTGAGGGGTTAGATCATGTGATATTATTATGGAGCAGATTCTTACGGACGCGGCGATAACTACTATGTATACTTTTTTTAATTTCTTTTACTTTAACACTCTAACAGCATTTTAGAAAAAAAAATAATGTTTTAGTGTCTCTATAGTCTGAGAGCCATATTTTTATTATTGTCCTATGTAGGGGCTAATTTTTTGCAGGATGAGATGGCGGTTTGATTGCTACTATTTTGTGAGGCATACGCCTTTTTGATCGCTTTTTATTACACTTTTTGTGATGTAAGGTGACAAAAAATGGCTTATTTTACACCATTTTTTATTTTTATTTTTACGGTATTTGCGTAATTGGTTAGGTCATGTGATATTTTTATAGAGCAAGTTTTTTCGGACACGGCGATACCTAATATGTGTAGTGTATTTTATTTTTTACATTTTTATTCAGTGATATGTGCTTTTTTAATTTTAACTTTTTTCACATTTTTACATTTTTTTATACAGTGTACGGTACTGTATTTTTTTACTTTACATAGTCTAAGCAGACTTGTGCCTTTAGCACAAGCCTGATTAGACTTACAGTACCATGGCAAGCAGGAAGCCTCTGAAAGCGTCCTGCTGCCATGGTAACCATCACCCGCTGCTGTCATCAGCGGGTGATAGGGAGGGAGGGGGGCTCCCTCCCTCTGCGATCCCATCCTGTCGGGGGGCTGCAAAGGCACAGCAGCCCCCGATGGGAGAGGGAGGGAGCTCCCTCCCTGTTAACCCCTTCCATATAGCGGTCCGTACGGACCGCAGCATGGAAGGGGTTAAAACTGCTGACATCTGCAGCACAGATGTCAGCAGTTTTTTTTAGCAAAGTGTCAGCAATGTGCTGACACTTTGCTAAAACCGCTAGACACCAGAGAAGAATACAGAGGGGGCGGGCGGGGGATCGTAATTGCGATCCCGCCTGCCGCACTGCCCGCCTTCCACCTTAATGTCACCTTCTCTAAAACTTTGAATGCACATGTCCAACTGTTCAATGTTTCAGTACTTTTTGCACAACTTGCTGTTCTCTAACAAGGAGCTTAATGGAAAAATTCACAACAGGTGTTTGATCCAGGAATCGGCCAATAAATTTCCTGGTTTAATTAGAATTGGTATTTAAATAGTCCTCCTCATCACGCTGTTCACATTTTGACATTATGAGACCAAGACGACACCTAACAATTGATAAATAGTACCTCACCATTGCAAGGTTTCAAGCAGGATGTTCTCAGATGTAAGTGGCTACTGAATTTAGAGTTTAACAGATCAGCAGGTTGCAACAGAGATACAGAGAGACTGGAACAGTCACAGAAAGCCATAGAAGTGGACATCCTTTGGCTATATCCCACACTGATGACTGCTTCATTGTGAACTGCAGAACCGGATGATGAATGCCACACAACTCCAGGCACATTTAAGGGAGGTGAGAGGCACCCAAGTGTCACATCAGACCATTCAAAACCGTTTACATCAGGGTGGTCTGCCTGCTAGACGACCTGCAAGGGCACCAGACCACACCACCAGACACAGGCGTATTGGAGAATTCAAGGAGAGTGCTGTGCATCAGCCATTGTTGTCACCAGACGATTCTTTGGTGGTGGTGGTGTTACAGTTTGGGCAGGTGTGTCTAGTCAATAAAGAACTGCCCTAGACTTTGTGAATGGTACAGTGGCAAGCCCTTATTACTTCAATAACATCATTAATTCAGTCATTGTGCTTCTGCATGAACATCGCAGGTCTAATTTCATCTTCATGGACGACAATGCATCAGCTCATCGAGGTTGCATCATTAGGGAATAGCTGCTGAAGACTGGGGTACCTTAAATGGAGTGGCCTGCACTTTCTCTGGACCTGAATCCTATTGAAAACCTATAGGATCAGCTGAGTCGCCGTGTAGAGGCTCGTAACTCTGTTCCCCAGAACCTCAATGACCTGAGGACCACCCTACAAGAAGAGTGGGATGCCATGCCTCAGCAGACAGTAAGTCGACATGAGACATCATTGTCAAGTTATAATTGATGCTCAAGGCCATATGACAAGTAATTGAGACATTGACATTTTTTTGGGGGTATTCCCACCGCTGGTGTTGGCTTTTGTTTCAATAAATTGGTTGAGATGAGGAAATCACTTGTTTCACTTGATGTGGAGGGCCATGGAGTTTCTTCGTATCGTATATTGTGGGATCCTTGGTTAAGGTTGCAGGTTGCATACCCATCTTTTGAACTCTATTGGAGTAATGCTGTCTTTTTCCTATATATATATCTTTAATATAAGATGCACCAGACTATAAGACGCACGTGGAGGAGGAAAATAAGAAAAAAAATATTTTCCATTAGACATCAGAGCAGACCCACAAATCAGATCCCCATTCTTCATCAGACCTCAGATCAGACCCTCGTCAGACCCCCAATCCTCATCAGACCTCAGACCCCGCCACCCAGCCTACATCAGCCCTTAGTTTAGACTACTATCAGACACCCCATCCTCCATCAGCCTCAGATCAGACCCCCATCAGATCCCCCTAGCCCCTATCAGCCTCAGATCAGCTCCCCATCAGACCCCCAGCCCCTATCAGTCTCAGATAATACTCCATCAGACATTACAAAAAAAACTTGCCTCTCTTGCTCTGGAAGGCACTGCAGATCCAGGTCTCACCACTCCCTGCATCACTTCTTCTGAGTCTCTCTGTGTACTACGACCTGACGGCACACAGCATCAGGTCATAGTGCGTGCCTACATGTACTACATCCTGTGCATGGTCAGGACACAGTGCACAGCGAGACCCGCAAGAAGACCAGGGAAGGTGAGTACAAGTGCCTCCAGCATGCTGATGACTTCTTCCATAATGGAAGCAGTCATTAGCATTAGGACTATTAGACACAATGCCACTGGTTGTAAACACTGGTGCCTTACAGCGCTGTGGTCCTAAGTTCAAATCCAACCAATGGGGCTCATAATATAAGTTCCCTATCAGTATGTCTTTAGAGTGTGGGAGGAAACCAGAGTACCCGGAGTAAACCCTTGCAAACACAAGGAGAACATACAAACTCCATGCAGATCTTGTCCTTACACAAACAACCATTAAAGTAAGACAAATCCATGCTCTTACCATTAGCAGTAACATAAATCCTTGTTTGTACTGCTTCATTACAGGTAATACAAGGCAAACAAACACAAGTAGATCAGCCTTAACAAAGTGACAGAGGACACAATACAGCCATTGGCTGATCTACATATGCCTGCTTCCCTTGTATTACCTGCAATGAGGCACTAAAAATAAACGTTGCCACTACTGTACACCATGGGGGACAGTAACACAGGCAGGGGCATTACAAAGGCCTCAAAGCTCAAGCCCCAACGCATGTCTTCTAAATTCTTGATCCAACAAACCTAACCAGCCCACACCTTAACACTAAAGACATATTTGAATGGACATTGCATTCAGTGCTACCAAACATATTTATTCATTCTGCAGCACTTTACAGACATTGTCATTACTCACTGTCCCCAGTGGGAGCTCACAATGTAGATTGCCATGCATGAGAATACAGCACTACATACTTAATAAATCCATTGACATCTCCTCTGATTATACACATTCTCTTCTGTCATCTTCTCCATTCAGACCAGACAGCAGGGATCTCAAGTCTCCCGGACGTTCAGGGAGTCTCCTGCTATTAGATAGCTGCTGCCTGACGCCCGCATGTGAAACAATATATCCCGTAAAGGTTTACTCCCAGTAAACCTTTCCGGCAACCTGTAGCAGTGTCCCCTTCTTGGCCGGTCCTCTGACTCCTCGAGAATTCTGACTGGTAAGGTCACGTCCTATGACTTGCCAGTCAGAGCTTTAGCCCACCTGCTGCGTGCGCCAGCCTTATTCGAACTACCGCCACTGCGGCTGCGCGGCATCACATGCCACTGTCAGAAGCCTCGATTCCCCTCATTGCGATGTCACCCAGGCATAGTAGAAAGTTCTTTTTGGTCACACATTATATAATGTTTCACTATGTTCCCATATATGTTTTGTTCATGTTGTACTTGCCTTTATACTTTATCAGCACAGTAACCTTGTTATATCTTATGTTCTGCATATGTTTGGAAAATGTGATAATAAGTTTGTTAAAAAAAAAAAAAAGAAAACCTTACTAAAAAGAGAAGTGCACCTCCCTGAAATTAGTTTTCGCAGGTTGGGATGTCTGAGACAGCCACATCTTGTCTCTGAAGAGTTTGCCACACAGACATCTAAGGTTACTCACTTTACATCATTCTCCTGGTGCCCCAACATTACTATCCCGCTCCTACCCCAATACTGTGCCCGCTGTGCTCCCCTATGCCCCCAAATGTTATACTTCAGAAATAATAGTGCTATACAGATATTCTCCCCTTTAAAATACTGCTCCCAAAAGTGCCACCGATAGTAATAATTCTCTCCCAGAGTGTCCACATTTGTAATAGTGACCCTGATGCTCCTGGAGAGTACGCCTGTTAGTAGTAATGCTCTCCATATTTTGCCAAATAATGATATCAGCTCACTTAGTATCCCCATTAGTATTAAAGCCCCCTTTGTGTCCATAGTAGAAGCAATTTTCCCCATTGTGTCCCCATTAGTCCCATAGTGCCCCAACAGCAAAATAACTCCTCATAATGCCCACAGTAGTGACAAAGCCCTTCATGGTACCCCCAGTAGTAATAAGGCCACCTATAGAGCCCCCAGTGGTAATAAGGCCACCAATAGAGCCCCCAGTAGTAATAAGGCCACCTATAGAGCCCCCAGTAGTAATAAAGCCACCTATAAAGCCCCCAGTAGTAATAAGGCTACCTATAGAGTCCCCAGTAATAATAATATTATAGTGCCTCTTGTGGTAATGCCTCTATAGTGCCCTCAGTAGTTTTATTGCCCCCAGAAGTAACGAAGCCACCTATAGTGCACACAGTAGTTACAATGCCTCTTATAGTGCCCCTAGTAGTTATAATACCCCAATAGTGCCTTCAGCAGTTATGGTGCCCCCTGTAGTGCCCCCAGTAGTTGCAATGCTTCCCAAAGCATCCCTAGTAGTTATATTGTCACCATAACATCAATGGTAGTTATAATGCCCCATATAGTGGCCGTGCAGTTATGATGCCCTTTATAGTGCCCCAGTAGTATGTCCCCCAAAGTGACAAAGAAAAGAAATAAAATATTCTCATGACTCCTTCTCCATGATGCCGCCTGTGATGCAGGGCATAGGCCTCTTCCAGCCTTTGCCTTAGTTGCCTGTGTCCTTGCACAGATGGTCACGATTACATCATTGTGCTACCGGTACCACTGATAGGCTTCATAGGCTTCAGGCCTAGTGGCCTGTGGCCTATAAGAGTAAATGGCATATTGTACTTCATGACAGTAGTAAATTTGAGTCAAAATATTTCATTTTTATTTATAAAAAAATGCAAAATTTAGCAAATTTCCAAATTTCAATTTCTCTACTTTTATAATAGATAGTAATACCTCCAAAAATAGTTATTACTTTACATTCCCCATATGTCTACTTCATGTATCGATCATTTTGGGAATGCCATTTTATTTTTTGAGGACGTTAGAAGGCTTAGAAGTTTAGAAGCAAAGCTTGAGATTTTTCTGAAAATTTAAAAAACCCACTTTTTAAGGACCAGTTCAGGTCTGAAGTCACTTTGTGAGGCTTACATAATAGAAATCACCCAAAAGTGACCCCATTTTATAAACTACACCCCTCAAGGTATTCAAAACTGATTTTACAAACTTTGTTAACCCTTTAGTTGTTCCACAAGAATTAATGGAAAATGGAGATGAAATTTCAGAATTTCACTTTTTTGCCAGGTTTTCCATTTTAATCAATTTTTTTTTCACTAACATAGCAAGGGTTAACAGCCAAACAAAACTCAATATTTATGGCCCTGATTCTGTAGTTTACAGAATTACCCCATATGTGGTCGTAAACTGCTGTATGGGCACAAGACAGGGCGCAGAAGGAAAGGAACGCCATATGGTTTTTGGAAGGCAGATTTTGCTGGACTGGTTTTTTGACACCATGTCCCATTTGAAGCCCCCCTGATGCACCCCTAGAGTAGAAATTTAAAAAAAGTGACCCCATTTTGGAAACTACGGGATAAGGTGGCAGTTTTGTTGGTACTATTTTAGGGTACATATGATTTTTAGTTCCTCTATATTACACTTTTGGCACCGTCTTTATTTTTTGTTATTTACAACATTCATCTGACAGGTTAGATCATGTGCTATTTTTATAGAGCAGTTTGTTTTTGGAAAAACACATTCTGAAAGCCGTAGTTTTTTTTTTTTTGGGCGACTGTCTTATATAGGGGCTCGTTTTTTCGGTATGAGATAGCGGTTTGATTTGTACTATTTTGGGGTGCATAGGACTTTTTGATCGCTTGATATTACACTTTTTGTGATGAAAGGTGACAAAAAATGGCTTATTTTATTTATACTTATTTTTTTTTTACGGTGTTCATCTGAGGGGTTAGGTCATCTGTAGTGTTGAGCGAACTTGTATTTTAAGTTCGGCGTCCAAACTAGCCTACCGCCTCTTATCCAATCCAGTACTGAGCCATGCCCCCTGCACTGATCACATGATGGTGACGTCACCCCAGGTCCTTAGTGTTGTCCAAGGTTCGGGTTCATTGAAGAATCCCCTTATGGATTCCAAATGCCATTATGGTCCGTGGTAGCGGAATCCATAACGGGATGCTTCGATAACCCGAAGCCGAACTTATCACCTGGATCACCTCTTATCCAATCCCGGAAGGCAGCCACGATGCCTAAAGAAGCCATCGGGCTGCCTTCCCTGCCATCGGGTCCCCGTCACAGCAGCGCGGGGACCCGATGGCCACCCCACACAAGTCTGCAGCCCGCACGTGCCGCAGTCAGCACTTACCGCGGCCGTGCAGGGGTTAATGCGCCGGTATCGGTGATTTAACTGATTCCAGCGAATAGTGCAGGGGTTCGGCTATCAGTGACTGCCGGACCCCTCCCGCTGATCGGGCGGACGCAGCTCCTACACCCGCCCGATCACCATGACGTACATGTATGTCACTGGTCCTTAATTCACGTCCAGAGATGACGTACATGTGTGTCATGGGTCCTTAAGGGGTTAATAGTATGTCATGGAAGGAAGGGAAGAGTGCAGCCTTGATATCCACCCGCACCTCTATCCTTACCTACATGCATGGCCCGTCCTAACCGACGGCGTACAAATTGGCGGCAGTTACTCGCTGAGATACGTGAAGGGGCCTAAAGAAGATAAGAGGAGTACCGTAACAGAGTCAAGGAAGCCAAAGTCAAAGCCAGGAGGTCACGAAGGTACACAGGGAGCAACACAATAACAAGGTCAAAACAATCCGAAGTCAGAAGCCAAAATGTCACATCAATTCTAGGGAGGTCACAGGGTCAAGGTCTAAAGCAAAGACGAGGTCCAACACGAAAAACACAATACGCGAAAATGCTGGTGAGGGTAGCAAGAGTAATTACAGGCAAGCTGTGGCCAGCAGGCTGCCTGTTAAAATAGCCCCGACTGGTGAGTCACAGCGCCACATGACTCGCATCACACATCTCAACACAGCTGAGCACAGTTGATTCATCCTTATCGGCGCTCAGCTCCCCAGCTGCTCGTTGTCTAGGGGATGGAGGACGCTGGCCACGATGAGGCGGCATGCGCAGCCGGGTCCTCCCCGCCCACTGGTTACTGTGGAGACGAGGACGCCAGCCTCGTCCTTGCTCCTCTACCTGCGCGGGATGCCGGCGGCGCTGCTAAGGGAGAGCGTGTTGCCGGCTCCCCGTAACATAGTATCTTAAATACATATTTTTTTTAATACAGTAAAAGTTTGACAGATAAGTATGCTTGGGAATGATGCTGGAGTTTTCGTGGAAAAATTTTAAGTCAATCAGCAGGCATGATAATGTGATTTTCTACGACAAACTACCAGATGTAATCCACAGGTAATATTTTCCATCTTTACTGAAGATATGACGTTATACCTGTCAATCCACTCTATTTACCCAACACTTTTTATTATTTCAGAAACTTTTAATTCCATTTTCCATCCTAATCTATATTGTAATATACATGTGGGTGGTGTGTGGGGAGAAGACCATTTAAGTTGTGTGGTGAGAACGCCACCTTCTGGTAAGGTGTATAGTGGCAGACACACATATAAAGTTCATTTAAACCTTAAGCAGCTCTTGACAAAAATGTTGCCCCAGGCAATAATTATATTTGTGGGATAACCCCTTTAATAAACTTCTGATGATAAACTTCACTCTGCTATTTTTCTCTTGGCTACATTAAGGGATGCATGGGATATAGAGTTATGTAACAAAAAAGTAAATCTCTGACTCTATGAAGATATGTCTTAGCTTCTAGGATGGAAAGATGTTGCCAAGAAAACCAAAAATAACTTCCCTATTTTTTGCAGGTTTGAGGAATTTTTGTAAAATGAGGAAAGTACCAGTACCTGAACAGGCCTGGGAACATCTGTTTTTGTAGGTGAATCGTCATGTAAGTGAGTGCAAGTAGAAACATAAAGCGGTAAAGAATATCAGAAAATATAGAGCCTGCCCAAGGGGATTGGCTCCATCTACCAAAGGTATAGCATCAATGCTCCACATATGAGGTGAAAGTAAAACTTATTTATTCACCCATATATTCACAGCATGCCACCTTGGCAGGATCGGCAGAAGTTTTGAACATGTGAACATATAGATGAATAAATAAGCTTTGTTTTTGGAGTGGTACCAATTTTGTTTTCCATCTATATATATAGAAAGAGATATCCAAAGACGAGGCAGCGATAAACCCGCTTTTATTGTCCTCTCTGCAACGTTTCAACCACACAATGCAGTCTTTATCAAGCTTGATAAAGACTGCATTGTGAGGTTGAAACATTGCAGAGAGGACAATAAAAGTGGGTCTATCACGTTTTCACACTTATCGGAGTGCTGCCTTGTCTTTGGATATATATAACTCTTTATGACTGCTGAGCCTGCAGCCTTGGGGAGCTCGCATCTGGACTTACAATACAGTGCTGCTGTTTTTTCTTTGTTTTTGCTATATATATATATATATATATATATATATATATATGTATATATATATATATATTTGGTTTATCCATGTGTATTTTGGTAAGTATACAATGGGGAGACTTGGTAATCAAAATGCGTCAGAATACTTGTTTTTGTGTCAAAAACTGGCGTACTTGTACCACAATTAAGGCATACCTGATTTTTCAAAAAACAGTTTTCATAATGTCTGTGCTTCTCTGTACAATAATAACTGTGAATGGACTTGTTTTTGGGCTTGCCTAAAGTCTCATTCAACCATATTAATACTTGTTTCAGCTGTCCAGCTAGATGCATTTCACTCAGAAGCGGGGGTTGTATCCCGTCTGTTGAATCTGCCAGTATGCAGTCACCTCACTTCCCTTACTTCCCGCTATGTTTTTTTTATCTTCTAGGAAGCATAGAAAGTTGCTAAGAAGGGAGAGATCAGACTTCCAGGCACACAGGAGCTCCTTTTCTTTTCAGAAGCAGTATAGAAGCAATGCTTCTATCAAGCTCAGGAGCTCAGCTAGCTCATACACACCTCCATTTTCTGTGAAACATCTTCTAAATCTCTGTTTCCATGGACAGACCTGAAAACAATTGCAGAATGGATGGATGATAAATAGATATATGATAGGAAGATAAATAATTGATAGAAATGAGATAGATATATGATATGCCATCCATATACTGAACCTGGTTAACCCCTTTAAGTAAATGATTTGGGTATTTCATTACATTCTTAATTCTCCTATGTGATATAGTTTAATTCACTTTCAGTCACACATTTTTCCCAGTGTATCTTTCAGAAAGGAAAACGTACAGTATATGTTAGCAGGGATAGTAATTTTCCGCTCATGGAAACTATGATTTTTTTCAGTGACAGATGTATGTAGATAGTGGTCTAAAAGGTTAACATGTTGTTCTTTTCTGTTACAGTTCATTTATGGTTAAAATGTGCTAAAACAGATAAATGGCGGTGCTGAAATGTATTCATGTTTCTGAATGGAAGGCAGCTGAAGCATATCCACGAGGAGATTATAATTATTTAAACTGCATTTCTATAAGATAGAAGCCATTCTTTCTCTCCCAGCAATGTCAATATTACTCTGAATGATCAAGTAACACGAATAGATCATATTGCATTTTTGAAGTAAGAAACGATAGACATGTATTTAAGTTGTTTGAATTATCCCTATTCTATATTAGTGCGGAGTGCTTCTCAAACAGCTCATATCATATTTGCGTGTTTACCTAGAACCACTTTATTATTTCATGTACAAGAACAGCATAAAGCAGTTGTTTGCTATTAGAGCATTGTGTACACTGGACTAGAATTAGCAGGAGCCTAGGAGCCACTGATGTTTGGACCTTCACAGTAGTAATTACCACGTTGTGCCCCTACAGTACTACCGCTCATGTTCTGTCCCCTCACAGTAGTTATGCCCACCTTGTGGCCCCTTCACAGTAGTTATGCTCACTTTTGTGCTCCCTTACAGTAGTTATGCCCACCTTGTGGTCCCTTCACCATAGTTATGCCCATCTTTGTGCCCTCGCACAGTAGTTATGCTCCCTTTTGTGGTTCCTCACAGTAGTTATGCCCACCTTGTGGCCCCTTCACCGTAGTTATGCCCATCTTTGTGCCCCCTTACAGTAGTTATGCCCACTTTTGTGCCTCTTTACGATAGTTATGCCCACCTTGTGACCCCTTAACACTAGTTATGCCCACTTTTGTTCCCCCCTCACAATAGTTATGCCCACTTTTGTGCTCCTTCACACTAGTTATGTCCTCCTTGTGGCCCCTCACTGTAGTTATGCCCACCTTTGTGCCCCCTCACAGTAGTTATGACCACTTTTGTGTCCGTTCCACAGTAGTTTTGGCCTGCTTTGGCCCTTAGTGCCCTCTCTAGCTCCATGATAGAAACCAATACTCACCTGTTTCCCTGATGTGTTCCCCTTGCTGCTGGCTGTGCAGAAGGCTGATTTCCAGGCTTTCACGGCTCTTCCCACAAAGCCAGAAGCGTGATGTGCAGCCTGCCGGGGAGCGCCGGAGCTCAACAGAAGGGTGAAGCAAGGAGCGGATGGCTCCCTGCTTCACTATGGAAATAAACCCAGCCTCTGCGCCCGGGGCACGTGTCTCATCTGCCCAAAAATATAGTTTGTATGTGCTTAGATAAAAATTAAAGAGCCCCTCGTTAAGATATTAATCTCAAAGGGGTTGTCTCACTTTTTTACATCACATTATACACTGCTCACTTCCAGAGGTTACGGCCACCCTGAAATCCAGCAGCAGTGGTAGTGCTTGCACACTATAGGAAAAAGCCTCGACCTCTCTGGTGCCTGGGTCTGTGGCAGCAATTTATAATCTCATGGGAAAATAAATCCAGCCAGTAAAGGAGGCAATATGGACAATCACAATACATTAGTACAGGGGTAGGCAACCTCCGGCACTCCAGCCAGGGGCGTAGCGATCGCGGTGCAGAGTGTGCAACTGCGACCTGGCCCTGCGAGAGGGAGGGCCTGCTGCAGGCCGCAAGTGCTTGCGGCGGCGGGCGGGCCCTGCGGAGTTAACTAATCTGTCTATACACGGGCCGATGCATGTGCACTGCAGATAAACAAATGATGAGCTTAGCTGATGGTTCGCGCCAGAGGGGGGGGGCAGAGCCAGCGTCAGTGTATGACACAAGTACGCCGGCGCAGCGCCGCCCTCCCCTACAGACAGCCGCTCGCTGGCCCGCTCGCCCGCCCCACTACACTCCCCTCCAGTCTCCTGAGTCTCTCCCGAGTCCCGACCCCTCCCCTTCTTCTGCCTCGGCAGGCGGCAGCAACCTCCAGCTGTTGTGAAACTACAACTCCCAGCAGGGGTGTAGCTAACCGCTCATGGGCCCTGGTGCAAGAGTTCAGCTTAGGCCCCCCTTCCCTAAGTGCTTTGTGTGTCTTCTTATGCGGCACAAGGGTCTTTGGGCCCCCTCAGGCTCCTGGGCCCGGTAGCGACTGCTACCTCTGCACCCCCTATAGCTACGCCCATGACTCCCAGCATCCCTATTTACTCTTCTCTGAACTCCTATATAAATGAATGTAGCACGCTGGGAATTGTAGTTGCCCAGCAGCTGGAGTGCCGAAGGTTGCTGACCCCTGCATTAGTAAGTGGCTTGTATTAACTTTCTCTACATGATAAAGGCCAATTGCTGAAGTGACACAACCCCTTTAAATACCTAAAGTTTACAAAACGGGGTAACATGTATGCACATTTAGAAAACTGATTTTTGTTACTAGATGAATGATTTACTAAATATTACAAATTTAAAAGGGTTTTACCAAACAGCAAGTCACTACAAAGAGAGGATCTCCTTCTGCTAAGGATCATGTTTGGTTCAAGGAGCCTCCCTTGGGATTGTAGTCCCTGTGGGACCTGCCTTTTTTGTAATAACATAGAATGGCAATGAATTTTGCTAATACAGATGGATAAAGGGATTTTCATGTCATGCACTGTATATCATGCAGCGTTACTCATGTGATTTGTTCTTTGGCATTCGAATGTGTACATGCATGAGAAATCATTTAGACAAATTCTCCTTGCAAAGGAAGAAAGAAATACGAGCTTCCTGATACCTGTACAGGCATTTTAAATGACATCATGGGTGTAATCCAAAATTCCTTAGAGTTGAAGGAACAAATACGTAGAAACATTAGCGATTGAGGTTTCAAAGAAACAACGTGAGTGTAAATGGAATGTGACTTTAGGAACCACGTCAACCGCCTCATAGTTTTCCAATTTATTTTATCTGTAAATCCTATACGGAAATATCCATTACAAGGGTTTTCCAGAGATTTAAATACTGATGACCTATCTTCTGGATAGGTCATCAGTATCTGATTGGTAGGGGTCCGACACCTGGGAGCCCCGCTGATCAGCTGTTTGAGAAGGCTCCTGTGAGCGCTGTGGCCTTCTCCCTGCTTACCAAGCACAGCGCCGTGCATAGTATAGCGGCTGTTCTTGGTATCATGCTCAACTTGATTCACTTCAGTGGGGCTGAACTGCGTCAAGGCTATGTGACTGATAAACGTGTTGTCACTTGGCCTAGGGAAAGTAGCAAGAAGGCTACAGTGCTACTGTAAGCGCTGCTACCTTCTCAAACAACTAATCGTCGGGGATCTAGCGTACCGGACCCCCACCGATCAGATACCAAAAACCCCTTTAAGCCTTAGATGTTAATGATTTCATTGTCGACTTTTATATTTTAATTTTCTGTAATTTGTAATTTGAGACTGCAATGATTATAGTGGATATGAGTACTTACATTTTATGTGACAGACAGCATCATCATGCAGGCATTTGTTTAAGGCTACTTTCACACTGGCGTCTGGTGCGCATCCATCATTTATCTGCACAGACGGATCCTCACTGATAAGACAACCATCTGCATCCGTTCAGAACGGATCCGTTTGTATTATCATGAACATAGGCAAAACAGATCCGTCTTGAACACCATTGAAAGTCAATGGGGGATGGATCCGTTTTCTATTGTGACAAATGGCGTAATATATTGTGTCAGGACGGATCCGTTTGGCTCAGTTTAGTCAGATGGACACCAAAACGCTGCAAGCAGCGTTTTGGGTTCCGTCTCCAGAGGGGAATGGAGGCAGAACTGAGCCGAACTGATGCATTCTAAATGGATCCTTATCCATTCAGAGTGCATTGGGGGAAAACTGATTCATTTTGGACCGCTTGTGAGAGCCCTGAAACGGATCTTACAAGCATACCCAAAAATGCCAGTGTGAAAATAACCTCAGGGTGCTAGAGACCCCTGGGGAAATAATCTTGTGCGGACCCCACATAATTTATTTTATCATATTTGTGAATATTTCACAAAAAAGGGCTAATTTCAAATCTAATATACTGTATGAAGGCAGGCATTTGTTGTGCGCTATTTTTCATTATATTGGGGCTGTACTTGTACTGAGCTGTATGCAAGACTGCCATCAGAAATTTTGGGGCCCCTTACACAGCTCAAGACCTGGGCCCCCTCCCGCCCTTCCGTGGCCCGCTCCTACTCCGCCCCTTTAGAATCCGCCCTAACCCAGCTTCCCCGCCCCCCCTCCACCCCTTAGGATCCATCCCCAATTTCATTTTTTTTTTTTACAACTACAAAGACAGTAAAAAGTGATAACCACAACCCCTCCCTCCTCCCTCGGCAGTGGCTTGTAAGATGCCTACACTCACCACACAACGTGCCACTCACTCAGTAGGTATGCCCCTTTGTGCCCCCAAACAGTAGTTATGCTCCTTTATTTCCCCTTCACAGTAGTTATGCTCCCTTACTGCCCCCACACAGTAAAATGTTGTTAGTGCTCTCACACAGTAATTATTCCCCATTAGTGCCCAAACACTAGTTATGCCCCTTTATTGCCCCAAAGAGTAGACATTTCCCATTAGTGCCTCTCAAAGTAGTTACATCCCATAGTTATGCCCCCTTAGTGTCCTACAGAGTAGTTATGCCTCTGTGCCCCCACACAATAGTTATTTCCCTTATTTCCAATTGGTAATCAGGCCCCTTAGTGCCCCTTCAAAGTAGAATGCCCCTTTAGTGCACCCAAACAGTAGTTATGCCTCATTAGTGCAACCAAACAGTAGTTATGACCCCTTAGTATTAGAGAAGCCCCTCCTGTGAGTTAAATAAAATTGTCAGTTATAATTATTACCTCATTCCCCCACTGACAACAGGCCACGGGAATTATTCATTCACTCCTCTACTTAGCCCAGTAGGTGCAGGATTTCACTGCATCACTCCTGGCTGGCTGCTGGGAAAGACACAGGAAGGGACAATGAATTATGATGAGGCACAGGAACTGCAGTCCTAGAAAACCATACACCTGATAGCCTAAGCCTGCTGATCTGTATCTGTGACTACTAGTCCTACTCTGTGCGCTGGGCCTGGGCTGGGCGCTGGATGACCACTCTGCCGCTGGTGCTCTGTACTGCTGGTGCTGCCGCTCCTACGTCCCGCCTGTCATGTACTGACTGCTGCCGCTCCCTGCTCTGACTCAGTACGTGGGCAGGCTTAATACAGCCTGCGCGCTGTACTGAGACTAGGCAGTAAGATCTTACAGTGATAGCGAGCCGGCGGGCGTACGTGAGCGGGGGGTGGGGGGCGGTGTATGGGTCCCGCTGCTGCTGTGAAGGGGCCCAGCCTGCCCTGAACAACTTTAGTTATGCAACTGGTGCAGCGGCCCCAGCGGACAGTGAGTGACAGTCACTCTGACTCACAATTATTTTATTTTTTTTAAATAAATAAAAATTTAAAAAAAAGCTCGGGACCGGCCAGCCCCCCCCCCCCCCCCAGGATCTGGGCCCCTTACTGGGGTATGGGCTGTACCCCCCTGATGGCGGCCCTGGCTGTATGTAATGTAAAACAGTGGACTGCACAACACAACAGTGGACTGCATATATTCCAGATTCTCAGCCAGTTTTTATAGCGGCTAGTCTGTATATATATGCATTTGCTAAGACCCTATAGAGACATGTTCTAAGCTAAGTATAATGCATTTCTGTGTAGCAGGTAGCCTAAATAGAAATGCTAATCTTGTACAGTATACACTGACTAAACCACCATATAGTGGCCACATTCTAGTTCTACACAGTCTGCAGAGTACATAGCATTGTTCAGATGAGGTCACAAGTAGAATACATTCAGGGCTGTGATAAAGTATTTGCTGCCACCTGATTTCTTCTATTGTTGCTATTTGGAACATATGATTTAGATCATTCAACTACTTAAAAGATGAAGGCAATACAAGTAAATACAAGATGCAGCTTTTTTACCCCTTAAATACCACTGATACTGGCTTCTAGAGATAAGCGAATTTCAGGTTATGAAATTCGTTCACGCTTTGTTTACTGGTAAAAGGTGAATTGCGTTATGGATCCCGTTACCACGGACCATAACGCAATTCTATGACGGAATGCATAAAGGAATGCCTTTAGAGACATTCTGTTAATCATTCAGTCATAATGGAATTTTATGGGCTGCAAAACGGATCAGCCCCGTTTCCGTTGTGCAGGAGAGGACTCCCCTGCATAACGGAAACCGAACGGATCCATTTTGCAGCCCATAAAATTCCATTATGACGGAATGATTAACAGAATGTCTCTAAAGGCATTCCTTTATGCATTCCGTCATAGAATTGCGTTATGGTCCGTGGTAACGGGATCCATAATGCAATTCACCTTTTACCAGTAAACGAAGCATGAACGAATTTCAAAATATTCTGGTTTCCACAATAGTCATTACTGGCCTTTATTCTAGCGAAAAAATTTCTTGGTTACTAAGACCCCAAATGCATACAGGGGAATGGGGTTAAAAATACAACTTAGTAAATACAAAATGCAGCTTCTCCTAATGCAGCCTGCATTTCCCATGATGCCTCAGGGTTTGAAGATAAAGAGGTGTGGAGTCTCATCAGACTGAAGTGTTCTGAGACCTATCTAAGGACAGCAAGTAACAGATCAGTGATCTAGGAACATCTGTCCCTCAAAGTCTCATAACTCTGCAGCTAATCATTGTAGGAACTCATCTATTATATCTCTGCACTCGTGGTTCATTAGATAGGGCAGAATGATCACTTCAGCAGCACTCTATATATAGTATATGGGGACATAGAGAGGAACAAGGAAGGTGGAGCCTGGTCAGCTAAGTTCATGAGAGCCTCAAAGAGGGGATTGATAGGTGATGTACTTCTGTAGTTCACAGAAAGGAAGCCAAAAAGAGACCTTAAGGGGACTATTGTCACACGAGCTGTATATCTGAGCTAGGAGCAAATATAACTGCTAGAATATTGGTGAATTAGAATTATATGTAAAAAAAACAAAATTTTGTTTCTTTTGAGCAATTCAGAGGTAGTTGTCCTGTTGCGTAATGCAACTGTGCTTTAGCTGTAGGTCATGAACTTATGGGTGAATATTTGGTGAAATGGGTAAAAATCCTTCAAGATTTTCTGATAGAGAGAGGAATTAATGGGTTTATCTAAAAGTTGCCCAGGTTCTGCAAAAACAAAGCAGCCCAAGACCACTGCTTTATCAGCACCAAGCTTGACTGTTGATATAATGTGTTTATGGTGGAATGCGGTATCAGCTTTACACCACCCATGTCTTCTAAAAAGTTCCACTTTTGACTCAGTCCACAGAATATTCTAACAATATTCTCGGGGTAGTTGTTTTTTGGCAAATGCAAGATGGGCCTTTTTGTTCTTTTTGGTCAGCAGTGGTTTGCGCCTTGCAAAACTCTCAGATGACATTTTTGTCCAGTGTCTTTCTTAGTTTGGAATCATGTACACCTTAACAGTGTTTTGCAAGACTGGGAACCCCTTTTCATGTGGCCAGACAGGGTGCAGAAATTACAAAAGACTCGAGTGCCAAGTTCTCTTCTCCTCTGGTCCCCACTGGATCACAGGTATGACGTGATGCACGTTCACACGTCAACACTGCTGGCCATTAATGGCCTCAGTGGTGGCAGCATCCATGTGCCAAGCAGCACATGTTACCACTGAGGCCATTGATTAGCCAACACTGGTGACGTGTATAGATGGCACATCATATTTTTGGTTCAGCAGGGGCTGGAAACAGTGGAGAAGGTTGCTCAGTTTTAGGGGCAGGTGAATCTGTTTTTAACCTCTGCACCCTGTCTGGCCATAAGAAAAAGGGTTGGAGCCTTGGAGAAACCCTTTTTGAGGAGATGGAAATTTCCCGTGGGGACACTTTGATAGGAGAATGCTGCTGTGGTGGGAGATAGGTGGGAAAATGTTGCCAGTATAGTGCAGCCAGTGTTGGAGAGGTGGGGGGAATGCTGCTGCCAATCGTGAAAAGATTTGGCAAAAAAAAATTCTGTCAGTGGGGGAGAGCCGTGGAATGCTGCTTTCTTCACAAATAACGTATTATACTTTACAAAGTGTTTTGTATACTGTATGCTTTTGAAGATTGCAGAGCCATGCACTAAATATTGATCTTCCGTGTACATGCTGTTATCTAATTAGATGGGTGTTATTTAAAGCTAGGGAAATAGACAAGGAGGGTATCTCTCTATTAAGCCTCATTCACACGTTAGTGTTTCACAGATGTGTGCTGTACGTGTTTTCCACAGATAGCACATATACCCATTCATTTTAATGTGTGTATTCACACATCATTGTTTTAGCACGGTCCGTGGGTCCTTTTTTTTTTTTTTTTTAGCACAGATGCATGCTTTATTTTGTCCATGTTCACAGATCCATCACGCCCATTATAGTCTATGGGTCCGTAAAAACCATAGATGTAACACGGGTGCCATCTGTGTTTCATCCGTGTTTCACAGATCATTAGGAAGAGATACTTTGAAAATTATTGCAGTGTCAGTGAAACATGGATTTGTCCGAAAACCACTTTCAACAGCAGGGTCAACGGCGAGTCCTTACCTATTCTCAGCAATTTGAACTGCGACTCCACACATGTTTTTTATGTACTGGAATGTCTATGTAATTTACAATACATCGGACGTACCATTCAAACACTGAGAAAGAGATTAAATAAACATCGCTCTAACATAAAAAAAAGTACCCTAAACATAGTGTCTCCAGATATGTGGCCAATTGCCACAAGGGCAGTTCGGTTGGCTTCACGATCACTCCAATAGAACAAATTCCCACACACCAACAGAAGGACGTCCATTACATCAGAAGACGAGAGATAGTCTTAATTCATATGACTTAAATGAGGCATTTGAAATCAATTTATGAAAATCGATTATCATTATTATTATTTGTATTCAGAATACGTTACGGTGCATACTTTTGAATATAATTCGAATATATATATATATATATATATATATATATATATATATATATAGATCCAAAAATAAGGCAGCACTCCGCTTTCTGGTGAATAGTTAACCCTCTTTATTTTCCCATCTGCAACGTTTCAACCGCTCTTTGCGGTCTTTATCAAGCATACAAACATGGTGCCAATATGGGGTATATATACCCAGAATTCATAGAGGATCAATCAAGTGTCAATCAGTGCAAAAGTATCAAAATACAATACAAAATACAATGTGTTTATCATACTAGTTGTATCAATATATAAAACAGTTGCGTGTGTCTAAAAATACAATAAATATGCATATAAAAGTAAAAAATACAAAAAGTTTCATAATGCCGTGCCTAATTAATTAGTGAGCACCTGTGCCGACGTGATTTAATAACAGAAGAACCAATCAGCTTGAGAATACATTGAAACAAACTTACATATCATTGGTGGTTCAGTTCTTTTGTGTTTTATATATATCATTTTTGTAATTTTTTTGTCTACATATTTTATATATATAGGAAGGTTCCAGTAGGGACCGAAACGTCGCCTGCACCTATGGGTAAATAAAATACTCACCTTTTTTCATTTTATTGGAGTGCTGCTCTATTTTTTTTATATACTATTGGAACTGGCCAATTCAGTGAGCGTGCACCCGATCCATATATAGGCTAGTGCTGTTCTGCTTTTGTATACTATTATATATGTCTCATCCATAACCTTTCCTTTGTGATGTTGCTTACTGAGACAATAAGAAATGCTGCTGGCGTCCCCAACTCTATGGCGCTGCGACCACGTGTCCAGCCCCTATCCTGTATGCATGGCAGCGATTCGTCACATGTTTTAGCCACCCGTCTCATCCAGCGCTGGAGTTATGGTCACGTGACTACCGGGCTAGTGATCATGTGACCTCATAATGTAATATCTATTTAATGGTCCTTTTAAATCAAATACAACTCGTTTTTGAATGAAATTTACATATTTGACCTGTTGATGGATATGGAGTATGTGCATATATTGGAAGTACAGTTTTAATAATATGAATTTATGCTAATGGGACAGCCCACAGATGCAGTTTTTTGGCTTTTTTGGGCGTTTCTTAGGGTTTAAAAACCCACATGCATAAGGTGTACACCATAACTCCGTATCCTGATGAAGGGGACCTCAGATTCCCGATACGCATTGTTTTATGTATATACGCTTATTTATGTTAATAAAGAAGATTTTTTGATACTTTATCGACCATCTACGCCAGTGGTTTTGCGCTAAAGCAGAATCTTCTTCTCCGAAAGCACCTCTGTGGGGGATTGGGCATCCCGTCCTAAAGATATCAACTCTGTGGTTGCATACCTGGTGACCAAAGGTCTTTACTTATACTGCCTATTTCTAGCACAACCCTTTAAGGTGAACCTCCAATCTCATCACTTTCTGATCATATTTTATTGAACGTACTACCCTATTGTGCGCCCTTTCTTTCTTTCTTTCCCTCTAATATTGAGCGAAATTTAGATATGCCTGCATACAGAACCAAGTGAAACATGGATGACACACAGACAATAAAAAACGGACACACTTACCCAACACGGATCCATCATGGACATCTTCACAGAGGAATCACTGACCACTTTTTCACGAATTTAAGTACAGACACGGACGTGTAAATTAGGCTTTAGGCAGGAGGAATTTAAATAATTTAGTAACTTGTTTAATTGACTAATTAACCCCTTTGTAACCTGGCCTGAAAATACCTTAGTGACCAGATTTTTTTTAGTGATTTAGTGCAAATGGTCGTTTAATGTTTTAACTTTTTTATTTATTGGACTGCCAAAATAATTTTTGCTACTTTTTCAGTGACACATTGGGCTTTTTATTATTATTTTCAGTGATTTTTTTTTTCTTTCTCTTTTTCAAATTACAGTAACATGTACAGAGCATGGCCATAAGCAGGTTCAGGGCAGTTTCTAGGAAAATTTACCAACAGGGCGAACATCAAAAAAGAGCCCCCCCCCTCCAGATTGTGGCCGGATATCTGCCGTACCCTATTGTAGTTGATTGGGGCGGTGGGCATTCAGTCTGCATCCAGCAGTGCCGGATCCAGTGAATTCCAGCAGGCTGTTCTCTGCTGGAACAGACTGCCAGAATCACTAACGCAGTTGTGAAAGTAGCCTAATACAGCCCCACATACCTCTTACATCCAGTGACGTCTCCTTTGATGTAGATGTTCTCTATCTTTATCTTCTCCATTAAGATCAGACCGCCATGATGGTTTCTTTCAGCTATCTTTTCTCTCTGCAGAGTTTGACAGCCATCTTACTTTCTTACTTTTCCATCATCCTCCCACCTTCTCAACATCCCATCATGCACCCTGAAATAATACTGCATAAACTGATTAAGCTCCTGAAAATACTAGTTACACACAGATAGCCCCCCCCCCCCTTTCTATAATTATTGGGACACAATGCTCTAAAAACTGTACCCAGAAAATAGTGTCCCTGACACGAATACTGTATCCATAGTGTCCCCCAAAAATAACTGTGCTAAGCTGATACTGTGCCAGGGTGCCCCCACAGTAATGGTGCTCCCCAAAATCCCAACAATAGTAATAATTCTGTGCCAGAATGCGCTTAGTAGTAATAGTGCTCCTACAATGCCCCCAACAGTAATTGTGTCCCAGAAGTATGGTAATAATGCTCCCATAGTCTCCCAGTTGTAATAAAGCCCACCATAACGCCCCTGGTAGTAATGGTTCTCTTTATAATGTGTGACAGTAGAAAAACGCCCCCTTATAATGTGCGTCAGTACAAAAAATGCCCCGCTGTGTGTCAGTAAAAAAATAAATAAAAAAAAAACATCTCTTAGTGCCCCCAGTAGAGCCAATGTCCCCAGAGTGCCCTCATGTGTTCCAATGACCTGTACTGTGTGCCACTATAAAAGACACTTAGTGCCCCAGTTGAGCTTAGGTGCCCATAGTGCCCCTTTAATTTGTGCCAGTATAAAATACTCCTATATAGTGCCTCCAGAAGATGCCCCATAGTGCTCCTCCCCTGTCCCCATAGTGTCCTCTATAATGTGCCAGTATAAAATCCCCCTATAGACTGCCCCACATAGATGCCCCCATAATGCTCCTCTCCCCCCTTCCCCATAGTGGCACCAAAATGGGTGCCAGTATTAAATGCCCCTATATAATGCCCCCATAGTGCTCTTCTGCCCCAATTCTCCATAGTGAACCCCCATAATGCGTGCCAGTAAATAGGTCCCCTAGTAAATGCCCCCATAGAGCTCCTTTACCCCCCACTTCTCCATAGTGCCCCCAATAATGTGTGCCAGTACATAGGGCCCCTAGTAGATGCTCCCATAGTGCTCCTTCCCCTCTTCTCCATAGTACCCCCATAATGTGCCAGTAAATATGGCCCCCATAGTGCTTCCCCTCTTCTCCATAGTACCCCCTCATATTGTGCCAGTATATCGGGCCCCCATAGTGCTTCCCCACTTCTCCATAGTGGCCCCGATAGTGCTTCCCCCATTTCTCCATAGTGCCCCCCCCCCCATATTTTGACAGTATATAGGGCCCCCATAGTAATTCCCCTCTTCTCCATAGTGGCCCCCATAGTGCTTCCCTTCTTCTCCATAGTGGCCCCCATAGTGCTTCCCCTCTTCTTCATAGTGCCCCCCATATTGTGACAGTATATAGGGCCCCATATTGCTTCCCCTCTTCTCCATGGTGCCCCCCCATATTATGGCAGTATATAGGGCCCCCATAGTTCTTCCCCTCTTTTCTATAGTACCCCCCCATATTGTGGCGGTATATAGGGCCCCCATAGTGCTTCCCCTCTTCTCCATAGTGGCCCCCCCATATTGTGACAGTATATAGGGCCCCCAGAGTGCTTCCCATCTTCTCCATAGTGCCCCCCCTATTGTGGCAGTATATAGGGCCCCCATAGTGCTTCCCCTCTTCTCCATAGTGCCCCCCCACATTGTGGCAGTATATAGGGCTCCCATAGTGCTTCCCCTTTTCCCCTTAGTGCCCCCCCATATTGTGGCAGTAAATAGGGCCCCCATAGTGCTTCCCATCTTCTCCATAGTGCCCACCCATATTGTGGCAGTATATAGGGCCCCCATAGTGCTTCCCACCTTCTCCATAGTGCCCCCCTTATTGTGCCTGTATATAGGGCCCCCATAGTGCTTATCCACTTCTCCATAGTACCCCCCCCCCCATATTGTGGCAGTGTATAGGGCCCCCATAGTGCTTCCCTTCTTCTCAATAGTACCCCTCCGTATTGTGCCTGTATATAGGGGCCCCATAGTGCTTCTCCTCTTCTCCATAGTACCCCCATATTGTGGCAGTATATAGGGCCTCCATAGTGCTTCCCCTTTGTCAGTGATGCGATGCAGGCCTCTTCCGGCCTGTGTCCCGTGCTGTACGATTCAGGCGGCAACTGATATGCTACAGGCACTAGGCCTGTAGCCTATCAGATGAACGGGCATGGGAGACGCCTCTCTCCTGCGCACAATTCATCTGTATCGCTGCCTGAGGACGGCGATACAGATGAATATGGAGATGAATGCTTCCACAGTGGAAGTGCTCATCTCCATTCCTGCTGCCTCCGGACAGAAAGGGCCCTCCTCCAGTGCTGGGCCCTGCTGACAGCGCCCCCCTCTTCTGTTTCTTAGTGATGTGCCCCGGGTGGTCGCACCCCTCGTCCGCCTGTAGGAACGGCCCTGAGCAGGTTAAGCAGCAGGGATTGTCTCACTTCAGCATATGGCATTTATTATGTAGAGAGAATTGATACAAGACACTTCCTAATGTATTGTGATTGTCCATATTGCCTCCTTTGCTGGCTGGATTCATTTTTCTATCACAGTATTGTCACGCTCT
The DNA here is from genome assembly GCA_033119425.1 of Bufotes viridis. Taxonomy (NCBI): domain Eukaryota; kingdom Metazoa; phylum Chordata; class Amphibia; order Anura; family Bufonidae; genus Bufotes; species Bufotes viridis. The sequence goes on from CM065592.1 coordinate 178,089,771, forward strand.
AGTGTGGGAGGAAAACCCCCACACTGAACATAGGAGGAAAAGGGAAAAAGAAATAAGGCCTGAAAACTAGGGAAGAAAGATGGACATCTCCTAGTGTAAACCCTAATCAAAGCCCTGACTGACTTCCAAAATGAACAGACCCCAGAGGTAGGTGAATTCAAACACAAGAATACCCAGGGCTTTTTTTCTCATAGAAAAAGTGGTGGAACTCACCCCCCCTCCCCTGACCACGCCCCTACCCACCCCTAGAACCGCCCCCTAAAACCGCCCCTTTAGAGAACAGGGATGCAAGTAAAATTTGTGTGTGTGTGGGGGGGGGGGGGGGGCTATAAAAGTCCAGCCCAGCAAAGAAACCCCCCAGATGGGGATGGCAGTGTTAATAGGGGATCTGGGGATGGCACTGTTAAAGGGGGATCTGGGGGTGGCACTGTTAATGGGAGATCTGGGGATGGCACTGTTATGGGGTGGAGGATCTGTGGATGGCACTGTTATGGGGGATCTGTGGATGGCATCCACAGATCCCCATCCTATAACAGTGCCATCCGCAGAGCCACCCCACCACATAACAGTGCCATCCACAGACCCCCCCCCCCCTTAACAGTGTCATCCACAGACCCCCCATTGCCGCTCCAGTACAGTTATAAAATGTGTAATTCAATTAATAATGATTCATGCTGCACCCTCTGTAGTATAACATTCAATATATCCTACTCACAGGGCTAGTGTTATATCGTAATGGCCGGTCAGACGAGCGGCAGCATGACTGACTGATGTCACGTGCCTGCCCTGCCTACTTTATGAATGAAGCAGGCGGCGCAGGCACGTAACGTCAGTCAGTCACGCTGCCGCTCGTCTGCCCGGCCGGCCTGCATTACGATATAACAGTAGCCCTGTGAGTGTAGGATATATTGAATGTTATACTACAGAGGGGGCAGCATGAATCATTATTAATTAAATTCAGGGGCTGACTGGCAACTTTTTGTCCAGGGGGCAAGTAACACCCAGAGGCCCACTGAGCCCCCCTCTACTTCCTGATTCGCTGTCACAAGAGGCTGGACGGGGAGCTGCGGGAGGAGAGCACAGCCTCCTTTGACAGCATTGACAGCTATCTCCGACACCCCACACCTCCCGTCTCCTGATCTGTCACAGGAGGCTAAGCATTGCGGAGAGGATAGATGTTGGCCGCTCATAGCGTTCATAGCCCCCCCCCCTTATGTGCCAGTAGCCCCCCCTTATGTGCCAGTAGTCCCCCCTTATGTGCCAGTAGACCCCCTTATGTGCCAGTAGCCCCTCCTTATATGCCAGTAGCCCTCCTTATGTGGCAGAAGCCCCCCTTATGTGCCATTCTTCCAACCCCCCCCCCACACACACACACACACACACCTTATCATGTGCCAGTAGCCCCTAAAAACAAAAACAAAAAAACACATACTTACAGTTGTGTTCAAAATTATTCAACCCCCACTGAAATTGAGTGTTTTGGCCAGTTTGACATTGATTTTGATGATTTCAGTCATCTTCTTTACAATTAAATCAAAGAGGCACTTGTAAGTCAGACAAATATAACATAACATTTATAATGAAATAACCACAAATGTCTTTTCTGTGCTCACATCATTATCAGTTATATTCAACCCCCAAGTGACATTCAATCTTAGTACTTAGTACAACATCCTTTTCCAGTTATAACAGCTTTTAAACGTGAAGCATAGCTTGACACAAGTGTCTTGCAGCGATCTACGGGTATCTTCGCCCATTCTTCATGGGCAAAAGCCTCCAGTTCAGTCACATTCTTAGGCTTGCGCGCTGCAACTGCTTTCTTTAAGTCCCACCAGAGGTTCTCAATCGGATTTAAGTCTGGTGACTGTGATGGCCACTTCAAAATGTTCCAGCCTTTAATCTGCAACCATGCTGTAGTGGACTTGGAGGTATGCTTGGGATCATTGTCCTGTTGGAAGGCCCAACGTCTCCCAAGCCTCAGGTTTGTGACGGACTGCATCACATTTTCATCCAAGATCTCCTGGTACTGAAGAGAATTCATGGTACCTTGCACACGCTGAAGCTTCCCTGTACCTGTAGAAGCAAAACAGCCCCAAAGCATGATTGACCCCCTGCCATGCTTCACAGTAGGCAAGGTGTTCTTTTCTTCATAGGCCTTGTTCTTCCTCCTCCAAACATAGCGTTGATCCATGGGCCCAAACAGTTCTAATTTTGTTTCATCAGTCCACAGAACACTATCCCAAAACTTTTGTGGTTTGTCCACATGACTTTTGGCATACTGCAGTCGACTCTTCTTATTCTTTGGAGACAGCAAGGGGTGCGCCTGGGAGTTCTGGCATGGAGGCCTTCATTACGCAGTGTGCGCCTTATTGTCTGAGCTGAAACTTCAGTACCCGCATCTGACAAATCTTTTTTCAGTTCTTCAGCAGTCACACGGGGACTTTTCTCCACTTTACGCTTCAGGTAGCGCACAGCAGTCGAAGTCAGCATCTTCTTTTTGCCACGACCAGGTAGCGTTTCAACAGTGCCCTTTGCCTTGAATTTGCGAATGATGCTTCCTATGGTGTCTCTTGGTATGTTTAACATCTTTGCAATCTTCTTATAGCCATTGCCCTTCCTGTGAAGAGAAATCACCTCTTCTCTTGTCTTCCTGGACCATTCTCTTGACTTCACCATGTCTGTAAACACACCAGTAAATGTCTAGAAGGAGCTGAGTATCACAGTCATTTTACATCTGCCTAATTGGTGCTTGATTGCTGCTCCTTGACATCCACAGGGGTTTTCAATACCTGATCGAAAACACTTGAATGAACCTTTGTTCTTAAGAGTGGTAGTCTTTAAGGGGTTGAATAATTGTGTCAATGAAGAAATCACAAAAAAAAAATTAATACTGTATTACAAAAACAATTGATGTCATTTTAGTTGCATTCGGTTCTTTAAAAAGTCCTTGTAAGATTTCATTCTGAACACAATTACAAATGTACACTAAATTCCCTAAAACCCTTTACAGCATTGGGGGTTGAATAATTTTGAACACAACTGTACCTCCAGCGATGCGATGCAGGCCTCTTCCGGCCTGTGTCCCTCGCTGCACCGCTCCGGCGGCGCGATGACGTCATCGCGCCGCCTGCACCAGCCTCTGATAGGCTGCCAGCCTAGTGCTGGCAGCCTATCAGAGGAACAGGGAGGGGACACGCCTCTCCCTCCTCTGCCGCAGCACAGACATCTGTATTGCCGTCCTGAGGATGGCGATACAGATGACTATGGAGATGAACGCTTTCACAGTGTCATCTCCCCTGTGCCCTGCCGCCGGCCGCCCCCACTACGGGGGCCATTTACAGAGGCAACAGAGGGGCCTGGGGGGCAATTTCCCCCCTGCCCCCGGCCCAGTCCACACATTTTATAACTGTACTGGAGTGGCGGGGCCGGAGCAAAGTGAACGCACCGGCCCCACCGCAGTTGCCGGCCCCCAGCTCCTCCTCCCAGTCCCTCCCCGCTGGCTGATACATTGCAGCCTGCGATGCTGGAGCATCGTAGGCTGCGATGTCAAAATGTCAGCATGGTAGGTGGCGGAACGCCGTTCCGGGGCTTTCCGCAAGAAAAAAAAGCCCTGAGAATACCTAAAGTCTTATCAAACCCTAAAGTACCCTGGTACTAATGACAGGAAAGAGACATCCTGTTCCTCCAAAAGGTAAACATGTCAAACCAAACCACTTGTTGCCAGTCTCAAAGATCTCCTGCCACTCACTGTCGCGGGGACGTCGTATGTCTCGATACATCCGTAACAAGTATACACTGCTCGTTTCCATGGTTATGACCACCATGCAATCCCTCAGAAGTGGCCATGTTTGCACACAATATGAAAAAAATATTGGCTGCCATGGTCCTGGCCACCACAGAGACCGGCACTTTTTCCTATAGTGTACAAGAATAGCCATTGCTGCTGGACTGCACGATGGTTGTAACCATGGAAACCTGCAGTGCATAATGTGATGGTAAAATGAATCAAGCCACAACTTTGGCCACCACTTAAAGGCATGTGTATATAATTTATCGCACTGTTTAAAAACATTGACCAGCCCATTGTAATGTACATCTAAAAAAGGGGCATGCAAAACGCCAATGTGAAAGTAGCCTTAGTTGTCCAGCTGACTCCCTGGTCAATAGGCTAGTAACCGGAATCTGTGGCTCAGCATCCCCATCTCTGGCATACGCTCTCCTACTAAGCACTAGTCCCTTTCTGCAGACAACTCGGGGATATATTACAATAAACCTATAAATACAGTTAAACAATATGAAACAGTATAAGTGCACAAAACACCATAATGACAGTGCAAGTTAACCCTTCAAAGTGCAATGATGTCGATGACTTTGGCTTTGCATAGTAGCAATAAGGGTAAATGGCCACAAATATCCATAGTACAAAGTAGGGTGACCACATATCCTAATTGCCATTCAGGGACACTTTCACAAGTGCATTTCGTCAAACTTATACTTGAGACGGGCGGAGCTACGACGCAGAACGGCAGTGTACGGCCGGAGATCGCCGGACTAAAAGTCCTGCATGTCTGACTTTTCTGTCCGGCGATCTTTGCCGTGCGCTGCCGTAATTTAGGGGTGTAGGAATGAGAGCAGCATTACAACTTGTGAGGAGGCTTATGGAAGTGATTGTATTATATACTACAGTACTAGCAGGAGACAGTGAGACACGTATATAGTATATTGTCTCATGTGTATTACTGCTGGGAAAACCAAACTTTTCCCCAAAGCAGCAAAAACTTGGGAAAAAATACCCCCCTTTCCTGGATAAGGCAGCGGCTGTGTTCACATAGTGTGAACACACTGAATGTGAACACAGCCTTATCCAGGAAAGTTTGGTTTTCCCAGCAGTAATACACATGAGACAATATACTATATAAGTGTCTCGCTGTCTCCTGCTAGTACTGTCTGTATTATATAATACAATCACTTCCAAAAAACCACACACAAGTTGTAATGCTGCTCTCATCCTGATCTAAAAAAAACTGTGACAAGTCTTGGCCAGCAAGGAGCAGCCGAGCATACATAAGCATAATATTTATTTCACAGGCGGAGCGGAGGGAGGACCCGCCAGTTACCTCAGCAGTCAGCACAGTCTGCACCGCCTATTGCCGGCCGTTTGCCTTGCACTTCATCTCCTCTGCTCTCTGACGTCATCAGCCAGCGACGGTCAGGTGGCGCCTTGCAAGTGATGTCACGCACGTTCACGTTGCGTCCGGGCCCGGTGGATCACCGGAGGTGAATCTCTGACTCAGAGTGGACTATGTAAATGTGATGAATAATCGATGCCTCAAGTCAGAGCTGCTTATTGCGGTTAGTGCCGCAGCCCTGAGGGGTCATTCCGGGACAATGCATTGTCCCGGAATGAGGGTGACTGGGACCCGGGACAGACTCTCCAAATGCTGGACTGTCCCGGGCGATCCGGAACATGTGGTCACCCTAGTACAAAGTACCCTTGCTCCAGAGCACTACATAAACATGAACTTATTAACAGACAGGTACAGTGGAGGAGAGGACCCTGCCTGTGAGGCCTTACAAGGTTCCTGGCGTCTTCCCATTTAGGGAGTAAATTCCTGCTGAGACAATGCTTGTTTTCTGCATATAAAAGGTTCTGTTCATTTTCTTTTATACAGGTTTAGAAAAACACACATATCCATCAAATGTATCCTTTCTAGGACCTACCTGTTTGATCCAAAGGAAGGCAAACAAAACTCCCTGGATATTTGTGGCTTATTTTGCCTCACAAAGGAAAAAAGAAAATTCCTTCCTAACCCTACATAGACAGTCAGACAATTTCCTCAATTCAACACTATTCTTTATATATATATATCTTAGTGTGTCCTGTGTCAGTTTGTAACTAAAAAACTGCCAAGTGGTTGGAGGACCATAAAGAATAATAAAGCATTTACCTCCCTGTCTGCTTCCCTTATGATCGGGCCGAGCGCTCACACAGCGCTCCGCTGGATCAATGAGTGAGCAGTTCTCTGCACAATCATCTTTCTCCCTGCCTCACATTGATCTGAATGATCAGTGCAGGCAGGAGAGTGCTCAATCTTGGAGAGAAGCACAGCCATCTCCTTGCTGAAAGGTTCTTAGGTACATTGGAAGGAGATGAAAACTCTGATCACAGGAAGCTAAAGGATCTTTGATGACGTCAAGAGTGGAAGGGGTCAGAAACCAGGAAGCCAATACTGTGGTGTAAGCAGGCTCGGACTGACCCACGGGGGTACAGGTGAATGCCCCGGTGGGCCCCGAGCAAGCTGGGCCCCTAGTTCCCCACCCCCTGCACATATGGCACAGTAGAGTGACTTCACTACATATAGAGGCAGCATACAGCATCTCAACCAGCCTATGTCCATATAAAACTTGATAGATTATTTAACAGTTTATTATTATAGATACGTCTGGTGGCTGAGATGACTTCTAGACACCGAGGTAGGCCAGCCAGCATCCTTGTTAACTCGCCCAAAAGAAAAAAGTAAGAGCCAAACAGAGAGAAAAAGAAGAACAATCAGGGCAAAAAATATTTAATTTGAGTAAATATGAGTTAACTAAGGGGGAACAAACAATTCTAGAAAAGGGGTTAAAATTTGCACCCAGCAAGTACTTCAATAAGTTTGAGGCATTCATAGGAATACGTAAATTTATGAGAAAATTGGCCCTGAAAAAACATTTTATAAAGAAAAAACAGAAAGAACAGAAAAAACAGACGAGTACAAACAGGGAAAAGGAAGATGATAAACAACAATATAAAGAAACAATAGGAGAGGAAAAGGAAAAATTAGAATAACACAGAGGGGAGAGGAGAACTCAAAAGTAGGAGATCATAAGCATACCACCTTGAAATTAAAGTCAAAGTTTCATCCAGTTCAGGAATACCCCAGCCATTCAACAACTTTATGAATGCAGTAACGAAGGATATACGAAAATTAAAAACCCCAAAAAATCGAAACGACAATATATGAATAACATCTCAGAAGAAGAACAAAAAGCCATAACGAAAATGCAGGAGAACAATGAGGTCATTATAAGACCAGCAGATAAAGGGGGATTATAATACTAGATAAGGACAAATATAGAGAAGAAGCACACAGACTATTGAGCGACAAAAAAACATATAAAACACTATCGAATGATCCCACCGAGAAATATAAAAAGGAGCTGGTCGCATTAATAAAGGAAGGTAAAGAAGAAGGAATATTGAATAAAAGGGAAGCTGATTTTGTAGATATAAAACAACCCAAAATTGCAGCATTTTATCATAACCCGAAAATTCACAAACATGCAACAGAACCGCCAGGGAGGCCAATTGTATCGGGGTAGAGTGCTTAACTAGCAATCTATCCAGATACGTGGACCATTTCCTGCAGCCTTGCGCAAAGTCTATGCCAGCATATCTTAAAGATACGCAACACATCCTAAATATTCTAAATAACATACAATGGGAACCACATTACATTATAGGGACACTGGATGTCAAATCATTGTATACGATTATAGAGAACAAAAAAGGGTGTGAGGCGGTTAGATCATGTCTACAAAATCAAGGTGAACTAAAAGAGGTTCAGATTAACTTTATAGTAAAATGCATTATGTTTATTTTAACTAGGAATTATTTTATATTTGAAGATAAGTTTTATGAACAGCAATGGGGTACGGCGATGGGGACGAGATTCGCACCGGGGTTCGCTAATATATATGTTGGACAGTGGGAACAAGAAACCATTTGTCCCAATGGCGAGCCCCGGGCGAATCTCGTCCTATGGAAAAGATTCATCGACGACGCCATTTTTATTTGGAGTGGGGGAAGAAGAACTATCAAAGTTTTTAATTGAATTGAATAAAAATGACTTTTATCTGGAATTCACCCCCACCGTGAGTAGAAAGGAGGTTACATTTTTAGATCTAGTAATTTATATAGAGGAAAATAAAATACAAACAAAAACTTACAGCAAACCGACAGATGTGAATAGCTTTATCTCACGGGATAGTTGCCATCTTCCACGATGGCTTGAAAATATTCCGAAGAGTCAATTCATGCGAATACGGAGAAATTGCACCAAAGGGGAAGAATATATAGAGGAGGCAAAAACTACAACAAAAGTTTGAACAGCGAGGTTACAATGGGAATACATTGAAAGAACAAAGAGAACAAGTGAGACAGATCGACAGGCAGGATCTACTTAAGGAAAACAAAAGAGAGAAAAAAGTGAGGAAGAGGAAAATAACAGTATCCCCCATTATTACACAATACAATTGCCAAACAAAAATATTGAGGAACATAGTAAACAAACATTGGGAAACCCTAAAAGAAGATAAAATAATAGGGGACCTAATTCCAGATTATCCTAAATTCATATACAGAAAAGCAAAAATTTAGGCAGCTTAATAGCCCCCACAAATAAATGTATCACTTATAAAAACCAACAAGAAGGGAAAAGGAAAATAAAGAATTACCTGGAAGAACGGGATTTACCCATTGTGGTAAATGTGGAGCATGTAAGACCCTCAAAATTATGAAAAATAAAATAGGGATACAGAAAATAACGAAAATGGATAAAAATGGAGGCAATAATGAGTATAATATCAATGAACAGATCACCTGCAGAGATGAAGGGGTAATCTATATAATAACGTGTCCGTGTAAAAAAATGTACGTGGGACGTACAAAAAGAATGTTGAATAAAAGAATAGGGGAACATCTATATAATATAAGAAGAAAATATGAAAATCATCCTTTGTCAAGACATTATACAGAAAAACATGGGGGGAATATATGTGGCACCACTTTTATAGGAATAGAAAAAATTGAACGGGATGTTAGGGGGGGAGACTTTATTAAAAAAATGTCTCGGGCAGAATCCCGTTGGATCTTCAACTTGAATACACTCATACCGGGGGGATTGAACTCTGAAATTGAGCTATTTGCATGTGAATAAAGCACAATAAGGGTTAATGATAGGAGGGAGAAAGAATCTATTTATAGGAGGAAGGTAGGAGGTCCGGACAACATCCCTGAGGAAGAATACCGAAGTATTCGAAACGCGTTGGAGGGAAGTGTGTACCTCCACAGACTCCGTAGCTCAGATTGTGACGTCACAAGCGCTCCGTGAGAGCGAGAGCCAAACTACGAACCTTCAACTTGTAACTGCAGCTCGCCACCGGCCGGGGCAGCTCAGTTAGAGTATAGAAGAAACAGGGAAAAGCCTCCTTTGAATCTCCCTCCTTGGAATGTGCGCTGAAGTTGGATGAAAGAGGACATACGGGAACAGCGTGCGCCGTAGATCAGGTACGCATAATTAGCCATATAGAACTACATCCTAATAGAGTGAGCTCACATAGGAAGGGGACAATAGGGAGAGCATCGAGCGGCACCTATAATCATTACAGTTGCAACTAGGCACCTGGCTTCTTGAGGTCGCTGCAGGGAGCCATATAATGAATCACCTTGTAGTGTCTTGCTGCTGTCTGTCGCTGTGTGATTGGGTAATATTTGCATGTATCTGTGTAGTGAATCCCCAGAATAATTGTTACTAGTGGGCCCTAGGCACCCCAGTCCGACACTGATTGTAGTCCCCCTCCCTGAAATATCCTCTGATATCCCATAATACCTGCCTGGACATGCTGGGAGTTGTAATCCTCTCCTCTTATACCCCTCACTGAAATGCCCTCTGATATCCTATAATAAAGACCTGGACATGATGGGATTTGTAGTTCTCTTCTCCTCAACCTCATTCTTGTAATATCCTCTGATATCATATAACAGCTCGGGCACGCTCAGAGTTGTAGTCCTCTTCTCTTGTAACCCTCCCTGTAATGTCCTCTGATATCACATTATATCAGCTCCTACATGCTGCCAGCTGTAAGTCTCTCCCTTCCTCTGATATCCCATAATAACGACTTGAGTGTACTGGGTGTTGTAGTCCTCTTATACCTCCCTGTAATCTTTCTTGATGATGTTATGTAGATTATGCTTTCCATTCTGTGTGTTGTATCGCTACCCACTGTCCCGGGTATTGTGTCCTCCTTTTGAGGGTTATGAAAATGGTCAACCTAACCCATTATATAATGGATGAACGACATAAAGGGTTGCCACTTTTCAGAGCAGATTACTGGTAAAACCGGCTAGGCAACTGATTTACGAGGCAGGTGTCAACCCTAGTGGAGATCCGGCACCCTACAGATTCGCTATTTTCAGCAGCCTGGATTCACTCTGCAGTGACCTTGAAGTTGCTAACATACTACAGCTTGTAACAGGGTGGTGCTGCCCCTTTAAATAATTTCATCCATGCTTTCAGTGTAAGAGCCGGTGTCCCTGAGAGTGCAGAGGGAGCCCAGCAGTCAGGTATGATGTCTGTCCTCTTTACCTGTCTTCTTGTATCTGATGTGTGAAGGAGCCCAGCACCAATCAGGGATGTGGCTGATGATCAGATGTCTAGGCTCAGTCAAGGAGAGAAGACAGCAAGAGGCAGTTGGGGGGAAGATGACAGTTGGGAGGAGAGAAGAGAGTGTCTAACGGCCTCCATCGTGTGGCCCTGACAAGACAGCCCTGCTATACGTCTCCCACCACATCTTGTTAGTGTCAATTGTCAGAAACTACAACAGAGTGCTCTCCGGGTGAGATTTGTAACTATAGGGCCGTGTGCCTCAATGAAAGACTGACACCATCAAGCTGTTTACCTGATAGACTGTTCAGTTGCCCATAGCAACTGCCAATCTTATAATAACAATGTAACCATCAAGCTTTGTGCCCAATGGCGACTGCGCCTCCTGCTTGGGTAAAGTTAAAATGCAAGCGCCTGTTTCATGGCTGCGCCATACTAAAGTGCAGTACCAGGATAGGATCAAGGGTCACATATTAAACTGACCACGCCATGCTGTTAGCCTGTTCATTTACAAGGTGCAGTCTGGAAGAGGGTAAATAAAGGGCCAATGGTCTGGGTACTCGGAGTCGGCACCTGGACCAATGGCTGTCAGTAACAGAACAAAAATGCTCCCCTCAAAGAGGAAACCCTGCGATCGTCAGGTAAATATATGGCGGTTATCCAAACTGGAGTATATTGACAAAGTGCTGTCCGGAAGGGGTTAAGGGCCTCTGCAGTAAGGTACATTGCCAGTCAATGAAGGGTTAACCCTTCAAAACACTGCCACCAACATTAGTCATAGACACCTGTGACATCACAAGCACATGTGTCATAAGGGAAGACCCATTGTAAAAAGCTGGCAAGCGGCCATATTTGGTGCCATACTTGATGGCCTGAGGACCTTGAGCTTGACTGCCCCCGCCCACCGCACCTTAACAAAATTTGGAGGTTCTAGCAGGAAGCCCATCGCTCAATGGGAGGAAAGGGACATCCGCCTAGCCAACCAGATCAGCCCGGCTGTTGCACCTCCCCCCCTTACTATTTATGTGGCAGCCACATAGTGGCATTACCCTCTAAGCCGAAGGGAATGGCAGCCCTCCAGCCATGGTTCCTTAGAGGTTTCCTCCACAGGGGGTTTTCCTCTCCTGAGTGCTGGAGGGTGACTCTCCGTGAGTCGGGGGTTTGCCATTTTTAATATTTTAAATAAACAATTTGCCCCTTTATTCCAATTAATGTGGTCTGTGTCTTTATTCTGTGTCTTTATTTTGTGTTCTTTGGTTTCAGGGGTGTGTGCATGATTTTCTCAGGGAGGAGGTTAAAGGGGTGTTCCCATCTGGGACATATATGGTATATATTGATAGGATGTGCCATAAATGTCAGATAGGTGCAAGTGCCACCTTTGGGACCTGCTCATATGTCCAGAACAGGGAATTGAAGTAAAAGGAGAGCACATTGCGCATGGTTGGCGTCCTCTCCATCCATTGCTATGGGAATTCTGAAAATAGTGAACGCCCTCACCAGTTTTTGGAAGTCCCATAGCGGCGAATGGAGAACAAACAGCACAAGCGCAGTCACCTCTCCATTCATGACTATGAGACTCCTGAAAATAGCCAAACTAGAGCTCAGCTATTTTCTGAAGTTCCATAGCAATAAATGAAGTGTGGCCGTACATGTGTGAGTTGCTGTCTGTACACGAAAAGGGGGCCCCAACCTACGGATATATCATAAATGTCCCAAATGTAAATACCCCTTAAAATTAAATTCATTGTGAAATAACCAAGTTAGCAGAGCATTGCTAGGACTCAGAGCAGTGTTAGGAGTCCCAACACCATTGCACCGAATGAAAACAGTCGCTGGTGACGCTGAGTGTCAACGACTGCTGAGGTGAACATTGTGGGGTGAATGGATCAGTCTTCTACACCAGTCTTATGGCATTGGAAAGTTGCAAATTTAGCCGCATGTCCCACTTTGTACCTAAATTGGAACAATGCCTGGCCTAAATATATAAATGTGTATTATATATGTAATATTAGGGGAATATATACAATAAATAATAACACAGACGCAACTCCCCCTTGAGGAATGAGTTCTCATATATCAAAGCCATCTACCAGTAAGACAGTATTCATTGCCCATAGCAACCAATCAGAAAGCAGCGTTCATTTTTCCAGAGCAGTTAAAGATATGAATGCCGAGCTCTGATTGGTTGCTAGGGGGGAAAAAGACAGTCCTTGGTAAATGAGGCCTAACATGTACATTGGAGCAGATTTATCGCATGTCAGTATCTTCACAGTACAGCAATAACACCACAAGTCGCAGTTCAAGTGCCCTCATTGTGCCCCTTTACCATAAGTGCCAGACTAAGCCCTTATACATTTGGTCATGTGTCTGGGATTGCCCTCATAACTGCCAAACATAGTTAGTGCCAGCCACACTATTCCTACAGATCTTACAATTGTGGGCCCCTTGTGCTATCCAGTGTCCCCATTAGAGATAGTGAGCGACAACGCCATATCAGTGCCAACCAATGCCCACATAAATTTCCTTTGCTGTCTCTGTAACTGGCAGCCATAGTTCCCAAAGAAATCCCAGCAATACACACCCCATAGGTGTTATCTACAGTGATGCCAAGGGTGAGAGCCCCAGTGCTCCCATAACTGCTAGCCAATGTGCCCCCATAACTGCCAGCCACTGTACCTCCATAATTGAAAGTCACAGTACCCCCAAACTGCCTGGCCTGCAACTGAGTCTCAATAAGTGAAATCCACACTGCTCCTACCACTCCCAGCAATATTGCTAACATAGGAGCTATCCACACTGATGCCAAAGGTGACAACAGTAATACCCCAGAGTTGTATTACCATTTCTACACCCTTCTACTGTCTTTGATAACCTTCCAATAATGACATCTTTGTATTTTTTCCAGGTCCTCCTACACTGTGCATTCATAATATTGCTATGAAGCTGTTTTGTACATGTAATGTACCTGGTTCACCAGCAGGTGGAAGAGGATATGGAAGACAGATCTTTAGATGGAATGGAACTTACCATTCCGTTCTCTCCCTTTTGGGCAGAAGTGGTCTAGTCCTTTATCAGACCAAGGGAGGGGATTGCAGGAAGTTTCAGTCAGTCTGGAGTCTAGTCTAAAATTGAAGGAGATGAGAATCACCCTGACTCCTTACAGATTAACCGAGTGTTGTAAGGGGGCCAAAAGCCAAAGGTACTAGAACAGTCCTAAAGTCCAGCTGCCAGAATAAAGCCGAGTTTAGCACAGCAGAAAGAGATAAAGCAGAATACTCAAGTTTGCCTACCCGTTTTTGCCAAAACCTGCTGGAACCAAGAAAAAGTCTGAATATTTACTCGATGCAAGTTTATTCAAGTAAAGCTGTTGAACTTTATAAAATTCTGGACTCGACTATTTCTCCGCCTCCACCATTACTCTCCCCTTTATTGCTTTGGAGCCTAACCCTGGGGAGCGACGGTGTCCAGGTAGGAGCACCGTGACACACACAGAAAACGAGTGAGGCCGCACCACACCAAATGGGATTCCAATAAACCTGAGACATGATCGGCCCTGGGGGTTCGGTATATTGCACAACCATGGTGCCCCTATTAGAGCCATCTACAGTGCCCCATAAGTGCTAGCCACTATGAGCATCTAACAGAGCAATCACAGTGCTACCGTAAGAGAGAGCCATTAACACTGCCATATTAGTGCCAGTCAATGCCCCAAAACATTTCATCCACTGCCTCTATAACTGCTTGACATAGTTTCTGTGTTCCTCCACAAGAGCCAGCTACTCGTCACTACAAATGCCAGTCACAGTTCCCCCATAACAGATAAATGTCCTATAAATTTCAGCCAAAGCCCTCTATAGGTTTCCACTATATCCATAGTTGTGTCTTTAACTTTCGGGTGACCATTTGTTCTTCTTTTTCCAGATATGTACTCTTTCTGGGACCTAAAAATATTGCCCACCCGGAATTTATAAATTACCAAAAATGCCTGGGATTCTCAAGGGGGAAGGGGGTGGGAGTGGGACGCACAGGAGGACGGGCACTATAATTTACTACAGCGTAAGAGCTGAAGGACCTATGATGACATCACCTTCATGTGATCAGTGCAAGAGGGGCCAGAGCTCATCAGTAGAGGGGAGAAGTGGAAAGGACCTGTGATGATCACCATCATGTGATCAGTGCAGACGGGGATGGAGTTCAACAGTGGAGAAGTGGTGAGGCTGACAACCTTGGAAGTTGTAGTGCTCTCCTCTTATACTCCCTCTCTGAATTGTCCTCTGATATCCACAATAGCAGAATCGAGCTGGGAGTTGTAGTCCTTCCCAATGTCAGACTGGGGCCCACTACACACATACATGCAAATATGCCCTCAGGAGTACAGGTGAATGCCTTGATGGATCCCGAGCAAGATGGGCAACTAGTCCCCCACCTGGCACATGGCAAAGTAGAGTGACTGCACTAGGTATAGATAGGCAGAGTACAACATCTCAACCAGCCTAAACGTCCATATAAAAAACTGGATAGATTATTTAACAGTTTATTATTATAGATGGATTGGGTGGCTGAGCTGACTTCTAGACATCAGGGCAGGCCAACCAGTATCCTTGCTTCCTAGGCACCTGCCTTCTTGAAGGCACTGCAGGGACCCCTATAATCAATCATCGTATAAAGTCTTGCTGCTGTCTGCCACTGTGTGAACGGGTAATATTTGCAGGCATATGAGCAGTGGGCCCCCAGAATGAATTTTACCGGTGGACCCTAGGCACCCCAATCCGACTCTGGGTGTAAGTGTAGAGAAGTGTGATCTTTTAATGAAAATAATAGTGTGTGTGTGTGTGTGAGAGATGTCAGCTGTATAGCAGTGCTTTGTTTCTCATGGGGTGTATACGGCTGTGTTTCTTAGGTGTGTATAGCAATGCTATGTTTATATGTGTCCACGGTGTAGTAGAGATGTATTTGTTAGCCATGTATAGCAGTGCTGTGTGTAAAGGTGGGTCCATGCTTAGTGGCTCCTATGCCAAGCGGTTCCTGCTGCCCAGGGAGGGGTGGATTCCATCAGTGTCTATGAAAGTAGGCCAGTGCGCCAATATGCAAAGGGGCCTCCACGTTGGTTTATCCTGGGTATTTTGTGTATTTGCAATAGCTGATGTCTTTGCATTACAATTATTATTCCTAGGAAATTTTGGTGATCATGGATATTTCTACATATAGATTGCAGTTGTTTTCCTGGGTCAAGAACTCTACCTTTAAGTGGATGCATTTTCTGTTACTTTCTCCGTCCTGGGAGAGTGTAACAGTTAAATTTAATTCTCAATACTATTTCTAATATGCATGCTTTTTTTTTTTTATCTGCCATAGTTTTGCCATTACTGCCAGTTGTGTTCTAAAGTTTACTGGAAACGTCATTTTGATGGAATTGGCCTTCCCCACATGTAAATTAAGTTTTCTACTTCCCTGCACAGGGCTTGGAATTCATATTTTAGTTACCAGTTCTTTGTAATGAACTTGTATAAGTGTACACTTACATATTAATAAGATCAAATCTGGGGGATATTTTATGTGAATAATGAGGATGATTTAACAAGACTAGCATTCCCATACGATCGCACACGATCTCCCGGCACTGGTGTGAGATGCACCAAATTTATTAAAGGTGTTGTCCGAGTTATTTTTTTGTTCTTTCTATGTTCCTAACTTGGCAAATGTAACAACTTTACAATTAACTCACTTTATCTGCAGTGCCTGGTTTATCAGATTTCACTGAGGGTCACATGACCTGTGATGTCAGCTTCTCTTCCTGCTCTGATAATGTTGTGCACAAGCCTGAGAGATCTGTACACGAGACTGTTCTGGCCACACACCCCTTAACTGCCGGGCTGTCTGCTCTCTCCTAGGACTCTTAACCCCTTCAGCTGCACAGACTGAGTAGCTGCAGTCAGTGAGGGAACAAATGCTTGGCACAGGAGCTGACAGACTAGAGAGAGCATTGCACAAGAAGGTAGGGGGAAGATCCTGTGTGTATTAGCAGTGTCATTATACAGCTAGGACTTGTAGTTTTACACATACAACATGCTGCTGATTCTCCCAGCACTCAGGGCAGCTCTTGTATCCACTCCCTTAGAAGTGTCATTATACAGCTAGGACTTGTAGTTCTACACATACAACATACTGCTGATTCTTCCAGCTAAGAGACATGTCACTCAGGGCAGCTCTTGTATCCACTCCCTTAGCAGTGTCATTATACAGCTGGGACTTCTAGTTCTACACATAAAACATGCTGCTGAGTCTCCTAGCAGGCAGACATATCACTTAAGGGCAGCTCTTGTATTCACTCACTTAGCAGTGTCATTATACAGCTGGGACTTGTAGTTCTACACATACAACATGCTGCTAAGTCTCCGAGCAGGCAGACTTGTCACTCAGGGCAGCTCTTGTATCCACTCCCTTGGCAGTGCAGGGGGACAGGCAGAGATTGTTGTTATTGTATGTAAACAAGGGCCAGAAAAGAACCAGGGAAATAAGGAAATATATATATTTTTTTTTGCCCAAAACTTGGTTAGCTTAGTAATATATTACTGCCCATCAGATTTTCAGTGCTATATATATTTTTTTCATAACTCAGACAACCCCTTTAAGAGGCAGATGCCTCTTAATACCATTAATGACCAGGAAATGTTCCATTTCAAATTCGTTTTTTCACTCCCAGCCTTCCCAATACCATAAAATTTTTATTTTTTCATTCACATTTAATTTATTACATTTCATTCGGCAGGACTTTTTTTCCGTCCTGCATAACGGAAACCAGACTTGCCCATAGACTTCACTTGTGACGGATCAAAATGGAATGCCTCTTAAATTCTTAATGGCTTCCATTTTGCATTCTGTCTGGGCATTTCGTTATATTTCATTATGGAATATAACGGAATGCCATAATGCAAGTGCAAACCCACTCTAAATTGACATAGACCATATTGGACAGAAAATGTATGATGTGAAAATATGGAATGTTATAAAAGTTATACCCTTTTTAGATAACCAGGAAAAAGAGATCCAAAGTCTTCATACATAAGGAATGGTTGCTCGTCTCAGCATTTCACAGTCAACTGTTTTTGTTGTTTGTGGCAATCACAGTATGGAGGTTACAAGGGGCAGCACACCATATGTGCGGGGACTGTGCTCCTGAAAAATGTGCCACAGCATGAATAGGTTAGCATAGGAACTTGCCTGAACTGAGACCACCTTGTCGCCGGTAGGTGGGCTTAGATGTATTTTGATCAAAATGGATTGACCAAGTGTCTCAGATTTTATCAAGAGTGAGGGCCTAGTCCATATGTTATGCCTGCATCTAATTTTATAGTGCATTATTTTCTGTTATTTTGTAAATGCAGCCATATATATCCGCACATTTAATACCATATCGTGCAGGATGGTCTATATATAGTTTTTTCTGTGATTTATTTGATTTGTCTTGAAGGATTGGCACCTTCATTTGTGAATACGCTCCTACACTGGGAGTGATATTCAAGTGCACTTTTGCCTACACTGGGAGTGATATTCAAGTGCACTTTTGCCCCACCTATCTAATAGGTGACCTTGATTAAGGTGGTACATATAGGTGTGTGTGTCTCTCCTCCCACCGGTTGCTGATGCACATGGAGGTTACAAGGGGCAGCACACTATATGTGCAGGGACTGTGCTCCTGAAAAATGCGCCACAGCATGAATAGGTTAGCATATGAACCCGTCTGTAGCCCTATATCTAAAGAAAATAAAAGCTAGGCCCTGAGTTGTTGCTACGAGCAACATGACCTTTTTTTGTGTTAGTTTTGATAAATATGGCCCACATTTCTCTGTGAATGGAGATACTCCTAATTGAAATACCAACATGTAGAACAAAAAACAGATTAGCAGCTAGATTTTAAGGGAAATAGGTTTTGGTTATGCAACTTTACTAACCCGTTACGAAACATTTATTATTTCACTTTGGAAAATGAAACAATGGAAACGATTGTCTTATTGGTTGTTATGCTTTTTTACAAATATTCACCATCAACAAACCTCACGCCATGAATAGATGACTTCTTTCTTTGCCACTGGATACTGTTGGCTTTGTTTTTCTGTCAACACATCAGAGTGTGGTGTGCCAATGCTTACTTCTAAGTTTATAGTTACCTCTATTCTAAAATGGGGCTGCTTAAAAGCAATTCTGAGTTCACATAACATTTTTGTCTTATGTTTAACATATAGATAAAACATATAGTTTAACCAGATACCTCAGACAGATGCCATACAGTGACATCCATCACCATCCCCATAGAATTCCATTGTAAAAAAAAAGTATACGTTAAGTATACGTTTTTTTGCTGGACTCTGCAGGATGGAAAGTCATGGTGTACTACGCCTTTGTGTCCTTTTTTTTTACCAACATAAATGTTAAACATAGGCCAAAAAAGTTATGCGAATCCAGCCTAACACGTATTACCTTTTTTACACTATTGTCACAAACGTACCTGTCCGGGCTCCAGCGACAAGATCTCCAGCTTTGAGACCACTACGCCAGGAGAGACTAGCTGCTAAGCCATGCCCCCTGGTGACACAGCAGCGTCTTTAGCAACAGGATGCAAGGCTCTTTCTCCCCACAGCGGGCGTGTGCTGGAGGAGACTAGCACTATTCCTGTGTACTAGTGTTTCTGACTAAAGGAGTGCCGAGTCCTGGATCTTAAGGGCTGTAATTTAAACCCTTCCTGCATTATACCAGTGCCTGTGATAGTCTTGTTTGGGCTCACTAGCTAGGTTCCTGCCTCCTGGTTCTTGAATTCATTTGGATTTGTTTGTACTTTTGATCTCGGCTTGTCTTTTGACCACTCTCTCTCTAACTTGCTTTGTACTGTGCATCCCTTTTGGTATTTGACCTCAGCTTGTCTTTTGACCATTTTCTGTCTTTCATTTTTGTACTGCATTGTCCGCCTGTTTTTACTTCTGACCCATTTACGTTCGACTAGCTCTCTGCGTTGTTTTTGTCTCCTGGTACTTTTTCTGTCTCTGGATCTTAGTAGTATAGGGACTGTCAACTAGTTGCGGTCTTGCTTTTGAGGGCTTGTACTGCAAGTAGATAGGGAAAATGGGCTGGGTTCTAGGTCAGGGCTCACTTGCTACAGAGGACTTGTACTGCAAGTAGGTAGGGAAAATGGGCTGGGTTCTAGGTCCGTGCTCACTGTCCTCGTCTGTCCCTACTTATACGTGTCACAAGTATCCATAATGTATGACAGGTAGACAAGCAGCAGATTTGTTGCAAAAGTGTTTGTTGTTGTCCCATTTATCTGATCAGGGCATGCAGAAATCCATACAGTTGGATCCGAGCTACTCCATTTAGATGCCTGAAATGAATTTTTCAGTGCAGGTCATGAGAAATCCTATTACCATTTTAAAGGTATATCCGATGAAAAGTATTCTACATTTTTCAAACTAGATCTGAATACTTTTGTAATCTCATGTCATAAAAAATTTAGTATAGTCACTGACTTATTCAAAGAAATATATCTGTATAACGCCACCTGCTGTTTGTGCTTATACATATTTCTCTGACCACCTAAGTAACATCACTGAGGTGGTCGCACACGTTACATTTCATCCTTGAACTGCCGTCAACCATATATTCAGTTAGAAGCTGTGGCAATTATAGGGTGCGGATGCAGCAAATCGGACACACCGGGCTTAAAATAAATCTAGCAGAGCAAGTGGAGCAATGAATGGGAAGATCTCTGCTTCCATTTGAGGTGCAGGGCTGGTTCTAGCTTTGTTAAAGAAAGGTGTGCAGTATATAATTTTTACATTAATCCTTGGATAACTCCTTTAATAGGTTTGTCAGATGTATGTATATTTGATGTAGTGCTGCCGGATATGTGATTTCTAAATTGCTTATTAATTCCCTGTTTTAGTTTCTGTAAATCTACATTTTCTCTCTTCTTCAATGCTTATTGGGCCCTTCTAGCTGAGTTGTAAAAGCTGCACTTCTTGTGCTGAGACAATTACACAACAATTTTTGCAACTCTACCCTCACGGTTACACGGAAATATTAAGACAGGTAGACTGCATTTACAATTCCCCGTTTTTGTCTACTAATTATTTGCTTGTAACACACAACCATGCAGCTGTAATATTTAACTCCAGTAGAGGGCACCAGATCCTTGATCAGGAAAGTCAAGGAAGCAGATTTAGCCTGGACAGGAAGTGGGCAGAGAAAACTACTGTAGTATGTGCATGTGTGTGCGGGAAATGGTTGTGTACATAGTTCATCTTGAACTAGATCTGGCTATTAGAGCAGTTAGAGTAGAGCGCCAGTTTAATACCAGAGTAGCTGGTGTCAAGCAGAACTAAAAGGATCCCAGAAGTGTACAAGTTACAATTATCATCATTCTTGTTGTAAGCCATATAAAGACTGTTCTAAATATATATATATATATATATATGTTAAATCTTAGAGTAGTCGCAGTTGAAATCTGTTTACTGAATCCTCTTCAGTAAAGGCCCAATGATTTATTATTATTAGTGATGAGCGGGAGGTGCCATATTCGATTTCGACGAAATTCGCAAATATTCGCTAGAATATTCGTCTCATATTTGTCGAAATCGAATATTCATCATTATTCTAGTTATCGCAATTAATATGCGATTTAAATAATCGCGTATTGCGATTTTAACCTAAGGCAACTTTCATATGGGTTTGATACCTAGAATTAGCGAAGATGACGAATATGACGAATGTATTTGTCATATTCCTCAAAATGAAGATAACGAAATATTCTCCATCTTCGTTTTAACTCCATATTTGTAAATAGTAAAGTTGACTAGAGACAGCTAAGTTTTTAATTCGCTATGCGATAATATTACCTAGCTTTTTTTTTTACAATAAATAGAATAATTATAATAATTGATAATTATTATAATTATTCTATATATTTAAAAAAAAAGCAAAGTAATATAATCGCATAGCGAATTAAACACAGCTGTCTCTATAGTCAACCCTCCTATTTGATTGCTAGAATTAGCGAAGTTGACGAATATGGAGCTAAAACGAAGATGGAGAATATTTCGTTATCTTCGTTTTGAGGAATATGACAAATACTTTCGTCATATTCGCTAATTCTACCAAGCCAACCATAGTAAACCAGGTCTAAGTTGAAATCACTAGAATTAACGAAGTTAACGAATATGGAATATAGCAGTGCTAAGTTGAAATCGCAATGCGATTAATATAGCTTGAAGTAACCGCATGCCAATTTCAACTTAGCACTGC